>OX155665.1:4034153-5337278 GCA_944567765.1 Carterocephalus palaemon
GAAAAACCCTTAAGTTTTTTACCTGTGATGTAACATGCATTACTTGACTTTTTATTTCATCCATAAACCTATCCTCTTTCATTTCAGATTTGGCGCATGAAAATCGTTACAAAATATAGTTTTGCAACAATGCAACAAAATCATTAAAAAAGTATGACAAGAAGAAATTAAAAATAATAAAAATATATAATTATGAATGTTTGTTTTATTTAAGAATTTCTTTAATGAATAAACTAGGTGTATGCCAAGTATTCCTACCAATTAGTAGGAATACTGGGAATAAACCATAAAACAATGTAGGCTAAGGTGCTTCGTACAAATTGGCTGTTAAATACTGCTCCCTTGCCTGTATATCCCAATAGTAATTTAAAAAAAAAAGAACTGTCAAAGTCTATTCATGACATTCCCTATTGGCTAGTTTGAATGTAGGGAAGTGGGTCGTCTGATACGTAGTATCCCTTATTAGTTTGTGAGGTCTATACACATTTTTCATACAAAACTGGTGTTCCGATTTGCGGGGTTGAAGAGAGCGGGGTGCACTAATTAAATCCGCCTACTTTCTAAATCCATCTAGCGGTCAAGCGAAGAATTAACTAGTAATCTCCGCCTACTTTCTAAAACCATCTAGCGGTCAAGAAAAGAACTAGCTAGTAATCAATATTGGTAGCAATTGTCGTAGTTTCGCTATCCCTCACAAGGTGCTCAAGTCACCGTGTTGTTTTTTTTTTTTCCTTTGGCAATAGCGTTTACATTTTGCCAATGACATAAATTAAAAGATTGGGAAACTAAGTTAAAAAGGATACGGAACACGGGAAAGGATCAGATAAGTAGAAAGAGGTTTGAAACGGATAATATTTTTTCATATATATACATAACTAGTGGACGCCCGCAGCTTCGCTCGCGTGGAATTAGACATTCATTAAATTCTTCAAAAACGGCAAAGTTTCATACTAACTTTGCACCCCCGTTTTATCCCCCTAGGGGGTGAAATTTCAAAAATCCTTTCTTAGTGCTCCCCTACGTTATAAAAGGAATCCCTGTCGTGACGACCGCTAGGTGTCACGAAAATAACCATAATATTTCAATGTAGTAACACCAATTAAAAGCTTGTAATATTGTCTATGACTATGACTCATTTTCTGAAAAACCGCGTGAAACTTTTCTAACTGTTTTATAGTATTGTGAACAACAAAGTTAATTACAATTCAATGCCACTATTCATTGTGTGAAACAACTACGAGATTGCAACTGTGCTGCCGGGCATCCAAAACATCCTAGAGCTAAGTATCTGAACGCCGAGTAATTATATTAATTCCATTTTATGTTGGGGGCTAAGTATTTGGGCGCCGAGTTAATTCCATTTTATGTTAATGTATGGTATAGCAGGAATACTCAGAAATTGAATGTTTATTCAATATATTGATAGCGGGCAGAGCGCAAGGCTCAAGAAAGTCCTGCGTAGGCGGGGCGTTGGCCCATAGTTCCTACAGTAATTGTCCGGTGAGCTC
Source organism: Carterocephalus palaemon (assembly GCA_944567765.1). NCBI lineage: Eukaryota > Metazoa > Arthropoda > Insecta > Lepidoptera > Hesperiidae > Carterocephalus > Carterocephalus palaemon. Next base: position 4,035,662 of record OX155665.1, read on the forward strand.
ACGCGGGTCTAAATGCCTTCCCTAGACGCGATGGGAAGGCCGAAAGCCGAAGTAGTGGCTATGCGGGGAGGCTACGCAAGTGGCTCCTACAGTATGTCCTGTCTTACCTGCTATAAAATGAAGGCGAGGGTTGCAGCCGTGTTGACGGCTGGGTAACCTTTGCATATAACTAAAGTTGGGTAGATATTGCTTAATATTAAATGGGGATGAAGACGAGGGTTGCAGCCGTGTTGACGGCTGGGTAACCTTTGCATATAACTAAAGTTGGGTAAATATTGCTCAATATTAAATGGGGATGAAGACGAGGGTTGCAGCCGTGTTGACGGCTGGGTAACCTTTGCATATAACTAAAGTTGGGTAGATATTGCTTGATATTAAATGGGGATGAAGACGAGGGTTGCAGCCGTGTTGACGGCTGGGTAACCTTTGCATATAACTAAAGTTGGGTAAATATTGCTTAATATTAAATGGGGATGAAGGCGAGGGTTGCAGCCGTGTTGACGGTTGGGTAACCTTTGCATAGAACTAAAAGTTGGGTAAATATTAATAATAATAATAATATGGTGGTTTGGATGCTTAGCAGTAACTGATAGTTACCTATAATTACAGGTGGTTACATTAAATCAAGTAACGGGAGAGATAAATCTTAAGACCACAATTAAAGTGGACTACACCGAGGAGATCAAGACAGGACAGGACATGTGGACTGGTGGTTGACTCATGTAAGGGACCTTGGTATGACTTGATTACCTTAGTAGACAATTCGTGGAGATATGTGTATAATACAGCAGTCAGAATTTATAGCGAAGCAGATGTCATTGTATCCTAAATATATTTATACAATAAATAGAAACCAGCATAAATGCCCTAAATAATATATACATATATCTTCGCGACATGGTGGAGGTGCTGGGATCTGAGTCAACCATCCTGTCCATAGGTCCATTGTGCCTTTCTTGATTTATTTATTTTACAGCTATTATTGTTGCTCTAATAAAAATTACGATAGTAATACTTAATTATTAGTTTTGTTGACAACACAGAGGGTACTGTGCTGTCTGGATTTATATCTGCCAAAATTTTTTTTTATATATATTACCCAAAATGGATTTTAGAAATTACCGCGAAACTATTTTTTCTGTGTTCAAATCGAATGCCACACACTCGATTTGTTAGGTTGGCAATAAGTACTCGTTCGTTCCGTTTCGTGATAACTGTGGCAAACTTTTGATTTTCCGAATTGATGTATCTGTATACGACATTTAACATTAAATGTGTCCGTATGAAGAAGATAGTCACTATGTGAATAAAATTATTAAAGAATTAAACTGTTTAATGAAAAAATTTTTTGGACTCGATTGAGCGAATATGCAATGACAAACGCGAAATTTCGGTGTCGGAAAGTAAAACGGAACGTAAGCCAAAGACATGAATGTTTTGACTTGCTGTGACTTGTGTTGACATGATATTGTTTGTACTCATAAAAAGATGTCCAAAATGTAACCAATCGTATCTATACAGCGATATATCACAACGTTTTGTATCGATACATTAAAATAAAATAAATATATCGAAATGTTTGTATCGATACCGCATAATATCGATGCGTATCGCGCATCTCTATTATGCTCTATACTCTTTGGTTTTGACCTCCATTCCAAGTTTATAGTTTTGTTCTAAATTCGTTATTCTGAAAGTTTTTGAAGTGTTTCAAACTCTAATTTACGTTTAGCTACACCGTTTTTACGTTTATCGTAGAAGTACGTGTGTGAAAGTAAAGTGGGAGGAGCTTTTTCATGTGTTCAACAGAATCGAAAGGTAATGACGACTTATTTTTTTATCAATCATAATTGTCCATGCTGAAACACTATTTATCAGAATAGAAAGAATAACTTATTTTGTTCAGTGTTCGAAAAATTATAGTTATTTGATATAGGTACATTAAACCTGTTTACGACAGGGTGCGTATAGACTTTCAAAGTAATGTACTTTACGGAACCAAGATTTAATGTTCAAGTTAAATAGACAAAGTATCAAGTGACGCCATGCCGGCACGCCTTAGATTAGGCGGTAAATAACTTTTGCCGTAACTTTTATGTATACACGTTAGATTCATTAGGTGTATATCTGGTAGATAAACATAGTAATTACACAAGACTCATACATAAAATTTTGCTCTGCCATATACGTCATGCACTATGGGTGTTAATTTCAGGTTGACAAATAAGCAAGATGGAGCAAATAATGCTACAAAGGCTAGGAATTATTACCAAGCAAATAGAGCAAGTCACTTTGTCTGCAGTCGCTCATTGCAAAGATTTGAGCAATATAGAGGAAGCAGAAATTATAGCTAAAAAATTAGAAACAGCAATTAATCGTTTTACCTCAGAACTACATAATTATTTTCGTTTAAGCACAGAACCATCGGCTGATGACATATCTAGTTATAGTGAGATCCAACTAAATGGAGAAAGTACTCTTTCTGAACTAAAGGTCAGATTGGAAAAGAAGAGGGAAAAAACACCTAATGATACTCTCAGTGAGTCGAATAGAAGCAGTTTGACAACTCAATGTAGTAAGTTACCTAAATTGGATCTAGCACAGTATGATGGCAACATATTAGAGTGGCACCAATTTTGGGACCAGTTTAACTCCAATATTGGCTACAGAAATTTGTCGAATGTAGATAAACTATTATATTTAAAATCTTCATTGACTGGAAATGCTAAAATAGCCATTGAAGGCTTAGAAGTCACCAATAAAAATTATCTTATTGCCGTTAACACATTGAAGGAAATGAGGAAATGTCTCGAAACCATAGTAACAGCCAGAGAAGATGCAAATAGGATCGCCCAAGATAATCATAAAACCAACTACACTACTGAAAATCTGCATATTAAGGATGTACCACATCATTCGAAGTCAAACCAACGCTTTAATAATAAAAGTATAAAATCAACACAAAATAAAAATTTCCAACATCGAGACTTCAATGGACACATTTCAACACAGAATAAAAGGTACTCAAATGATCACTCAAACTATAGAAATCTGACAAAAGGACCAGCAGGAGATAATGAAAAGGGACCTGATAGGAAGAAATCTAAAAGCAGCTGCATATTCTGCGACGGTGCCCATTACAATGATATGTGCCAAATAGTGAAGACACTCAAAGAAAGGAAAGCTAAGCTAGTGGGCCATTGCTATGGCTGCCTCGTTAAAGGTCATAAAATAAGTGAATGTAGGTACGATGCCTATTGCATACATTGCCAGCAAAGAGGCTCCCATAACAGAGCCTTATGCCCAAAAAGGTTTCATACTAAAAAAGAATAAGTGACAACATTCAACTTAAATATAAAGCTATTGGAAGGGTCAAAACTAAACGGGAAGTGTTGAAGATGATTGCATCTATTTATGACCCATGTGGATTTGCTGCAGTACATTTACTCTCATCAAAGATATTCCTACAGGAACTTTGGAAAAGAAAGAACTGCAAAGGAGTATCCCATCCGTTGCCTTCTGATTTGACAAACAAATGGACAGAAATTACTAAAGAACTTGAAGATATCCAAACAATTACATTGCCAAGATGTTATTTCAAAGATGAGGACCTCAGTAAGATCCAGTTACATTGCTTTGTGGACGCTTCAATGCAAGCCTACTCAGCAGTTGTATACATGACAAATGGGAAAGAAGTAGCATTTGTTATAGGAAAAATACGCTTAGTACCCATTAAAGACCAGGATGAACTGAAAATCCCACGGTTAGAACTCTTAGGTGCATTGATTGGAAGTCGCCTAGTAAACTATGTCACTAACTTTCTACATGTTAAATTCACACATAAAATTCTGTGGACAGATAGCCAAATTGTGATTGATTGGTACAATTCAAACAAACTTTTGACACCTTTTGTTTCCCGACGAATTGAAGAAATCAAGAAAAACAGAAATCTAGCAATAAGGAAAATATCTACAGAATTGAATCCAGCAGATGTGGCAACAAGGCCGAATCGTACAGAAGAAGAAAAGCAGAAATGGTTATCAGGACCAAATTTCCTATTACAGAACCCTAAGTCTTGGCCCTCGGGTCACAGAAACAGTCAAACGCTTTTGTGTGGGGAGGGTCTGTCGAATGAAACCAAATGTAGTTCAGGAGATCGTCACTCTGCAGACATCACACATCAACAAAGCTATCTACAGCCAGTTAAACCAGTACATGGACAAGACATTTCACGTAAAACAAAGGACTTTGAAAAAATCAAAGAAATTCAGAAACATTTTTTCCCAGAAGAGACTAATGGACAAGAAACAAATCTAAGTCGCAATTTAGGCTTATTTTTGGATGAAAATGGAGTGATACGCTGCAAAGGGAGGATGAAGAATGCGAATTGGACCTTTAACAAAAAGTACCCCGTATTAATTCCAAAGAATTGCGATTTTACAGATGACATCATTACTTCAACGCATAAAGAAAACTTCCATGTAGGTGTGAATCATACATTGAGCCTCGTACGTCAGAATTACTGGATCCCACAAGGAAGATCTTATGTTCAAAGGATTCTGAGGAAATGTACAAGATGCATCAAACATAAGGGTGGACCTTTCAAATTACCACCTACTCCTGCACTTCCACAAGAGAGGGTGAATTATAGCACTCCATTTACATACACAGGTATAGATTACTTTGGCCCTTTGTATGTGAAATTAGACACAAAACAAGAGAAGAGGTGGGTGATGCTGTTTACCTGTCTAGCGGTTCGCGCAGTTAGTTTAGAAGTAGTAAAAGACCTCACTGCCCAGGAGTGCATACTAGGATTGAGGAGATTTATATCTGTGAGAGGTGTTCCAGCACTTATCGTATCCGACAATGCCCTGCAATTCAAACTAAGTGCAGAAGTCCTGGCGGACAATTGTTGCATTCAAAACAAAATAGAATGGAAGTTTATTCCAGAACTCTCTCCGTGGCATGGAGGATTTTATGAGAGGTTAGTCGGGATTGTAAAAAACTGTCTGAGAAGGACCTTCACGAAAGAACTTTTGAGCAATAGCCAACTTATTACTGTAATGAAAGAGATTGAAGCGGTAGTTAATACGCGTCCATTGACATGTGTTGGCTCCGACATAGAAGAAGTATTGAGACCGTCCGATTTCTTATCTTTAGGAAATTGTATCACAACAGAAGACAATATCAAAACCTTATATAAAGTCTCTACAACAAAACAAAACCTTATTGATAGTTGGAAACGAGGGCAAATGACTTTAAATAAATTTAAGAGTATATTTGTGAACCAGTACTTGCCAAGTCTGCGGGAGAGGTATCAACATTCACACAAACAACCTAGAGTGAAGAGCTTAAAGGAACCTAACATAGGAGATATTGTCCAACTGAAAGGAGAGTCAAAGAATCGCGAAAGTTGGAAAGTTGGTAAAATAATTTCCCTTCCCGTGGGTGCCGATGGCCTTTGCAGAGTGGCTAAGGTAAAAGTTGGTGATACTGAGTTCACACGCTCTTTGGCTCATCTTTATCCGTTGGAGTTAGAAGAAGATATGCCTACGGTGAAACAAATATCACAAAGGAATTATATTCCCATGTTATTCCCGATGGCAGCAGGTCAACAGCCTTCTACAGAACCTGTACCAGATACTGCTGGCACTGAGACAGACATAGACATGATACCTATGGAATTGGAGTCGACATCTGCAGAAATGGAGTTACCATCTACAGAAATAGATCCGATGCCTTCAGAAATTGAAACATCTCCAATTGATAATCCTACTACACAGGATGTTAATCCTATGGATAGTCACAGTATAAGGCAAGGGTCTAGAGTTGCGTCACAAAGAGCCCGTGAGAAGATCCGGGAGTGGACGCGCCAGCTAATGACACTATTTTAACTTTTCGCCGTAGTCGGGAGTGTCGTGACGACCGCTAGGTGTCACGAAAATAACCATAATATTTCAATGTAGTAACACCAATTAAAAGCTTGTAATATTGTCTATGACTATGACTCATTTTCTGAAAAACCGCGTGAAACTTTTCTAACTGTTTTATAGTATTGTGAACAACAAAGTTAATTACAATTCAATGCCACTATTCATTGTGTGAAACAACTACGAGATTGCAACTGTGCTGCCGGGCATCCAAAACATCCTAGAGCTAAGTATCTGAACGCCGAGTAATTATATTAATTCCATTTTATGTTGGGGGCTAAGTATTTGGGCGCCGAGTTAATTCCATTTTATGTTAATGTATGGTATAGCAGGAATACTCAGAAATTGAATGTTTATTCAATATATTGATAGCGGGCAGAGCGCAAGGCTCAAGAAAGTCCTGCGTAGGCGGGGCGTTGGCCCATAGTTCCTACAGTAATTGTCCGGTGAGCTCACGCGGGTCTAAATGCCTTCCCTAGACGCGATGGGAAGGCCGAAAGCCGAAGTAGTGGCTATGCGGGGAGGCTACGCAAGTGGCTCCTACAGTATGTCCTGTCTTACCTGCTATAAAATGAAGGCGAGGGTTGCAGCCGTGTTGACGGCTGGGTAACCTTTGCATATAACTAAAGTTGGGTAGATATTGCTTAATATTAAATGGGGATGAAGACGAGGGTTGCAGCCGTGTTGACGGCTGGGTAACCTTTGCATATAACTAAAGTTGGGTAAATATTGCTCAATATTAAATGGGGATGAAGACGAGGGTTGCAGCCGTGTTGACGGCTGGGTAACCTTTGCATATAACTAAAGTTGGGTAGATATTGCTTGATATTAAATGGGGATGAAGACGAGGGTTGCAGCCGTGTTGACGGCTGGGTAACCTTTGCATATAACTAAAGTTGGGTAAATATTGCTTAATATTAAATGGGGATGAAGGCGAGGGTTGCAGCCGTGTTGACGGTTGGGTAACCTTTGCATAGAACTAAAAGTTGGGTAAATATTAATAATAATAATAATATGGTGGTTTGGATGCTTAGCAGTAACTGATAGTTACCTATAATTACAGGTGGTTACATTAAATCAAGTAACGGGAGAGATAAATCTTAAGACCACAATTAAAGTGGACTACACCGAGGAGATCAAGACAGGACAGGACATGTGGACTGGTGGTTGACTCATGTAAGGGACCTTGGTATGACTTGATTACCTTAGTAGACAATTCGTGGAGATATGTGTATAATACAGCAGTCAGAATTTATAGCGAAGCAGATGTCATTGTATCCTAAATATATTTATACAATAAATAGAAACCAGCATAAATGCCCTAAATAATATATACATATATCTTCGCGACAATCCCTGTGCAAAATTTCAAGTTTCTAGCCCTTATAGTTTAGGCCCTGCGTTGATATGTCAGTCAGTCAGTCAGTCACCTTCTCCTTTTATATATATAGATATACACTTACACACCAAATATTTTATAACATATGACAATGATGACAATATTTTATGGATGGATGGATACCTAGTTCACCTTGTCTTTGTTGTTGAAATATTTCAAGTTTACATTTTGACAGTTGAGTTTGACACTTATTTTAGGTTATGTTTTTGATTAATATGAGGTAGGTATAGGAATAGGGATGTTCGATTCTATCCGATACTTGTGTGGATCGATACAAAGTAATACGATCCACCCGATTTTTGTATCGATTCAATGATTTTCGATCTATGAGTGGATCGATACAAGTACAATGAGGATTGGATCGAAAAATCGGACCAATTTGTATTAAATTCTATTTAAGATAAAAACCTTTAAACATAATATTTATTCGTAACTAGTGGACGCCCGCAGCTTCGCTCGCGTAGAATTAGACCCATTAACGACGTCTACCCGTCTAACGACTTTAAAAACGGCAAATTTTCATACTAACTTTGCACCCCCGTTTTACCCCCTTAGGGGGTGAATTTTCAAAAATCCTTTCTTAGTGCTCCCCTACGTTATAAAAGGAACCCCTGTGCAAAATTTCAAGTTTCTAGCCCTTATGGTTTAGGCCCTGCGTTGATATGTCAGTCAGTCAGTCAGTCAGTCAGTCACCTTCTCCTTTTATATATATAGACATTGAAACAGAGTTCCTTATGTACAAAAAACAGGTTCATATTATTACTCTAATAAAAATATTTCTCTGGCGGTAGATTTTGTTACTTCAATTGTTATTGCATCTTAAATATACCTTCAATTTCGGCATGATTACTTGTAACGATAGATCATTTAATTTCGCTCTCTTGAATCGCCAACAAGATAAAGTAATTGAAATATCTAAATCTATGGCTCCTCCAAAAACATCAACTGTTTGATCGTTTTTCACAAAAACGGCGGAAAGTGCAAATTACGCGAGTACACCGTGAGAAGTCGGTCCCGTTTAAATTTAAATAACTTTTGCCCGCAGCTTCACCTGCATGAACTTTTACTTTTTATATTATTAAGATTAATTTAGGTTCACTTATAAGTGAAAAATAACATTGGACTACATAGGATATTTATTTATGGAGAACTTTTGAGGAAGGATTAATGAGGTGGAGTGTTTTGTTCCATAATGGAATGAATGTAGTTAGTTACCTTTAATTAATTCACTGTTAGGTCATTACCTACGTAATAGTAAACGTGTTTTTATTATTTTGAGTGTAATATTTGATGCTGTAAAAGACAACATGTTTTATTTTTAAATATACTTGATAGCTTCATACGATACTGGATCGATCCAAAAAATCGTATCGAATCAATGGGATCGATACAGTGTATGACGATCCAGAATATCGATACAAAGCACCTGAATCGAACATCCCTATAAGGCAAGAAAAAAAAGAAGAATGTTATTGGTTATAGTGAATTGAAGTAATTAAGTTGATGTGATGATGTGAAACATATCCACAGATTTTTAAGTATATTAGTTGAACATATCTTTTGAAAAGTGGAATTTGGAAATAAATCAACCGAAAGCATTATTTTGATAGTACTATTTAAGGAAAATGTCGTCCTTATTATGTTTTATTTGCCATAGTACTATTAATTCGGAGACAAGCGAGGAAACGCGTGAAAAATATAGGGAAGTTGTAGGCATGAACGTAAGTTGATAAAGCGAATATCAATTTCCGCGTCTGTCTGTCTGTACGCACTAAAAATTCTGAACGGAATTTAATGCGGTTTTCACCAATAGACAGTGATTCTTATGGGAGTTTTAGTTATATGATTTGATTAATATTTTTTGTAAACTGGACGAATTAAAAGAATCTATAATTGTTGATAATGTCAAAAATCTTAAGGCGGCTCGGAGCTATGTACAGCAGTGTGTGTATGATGAATGGATTGATACTGCATAGTATGCATAGTTAGACCAGAAGCTGCACAATAACTGCTAATCTTAAGTTGCAGCTAACAGCTATTTTCAATATGCTATTTATATAAGATTCAATCAGTATTATTTTCTACATATTTTAATGTAGATTAGATGTTAATATCTAACTAAACATCTGGTTAATAAGGTGTTTTGTCCTTTCCAGTTGAGTCCGGACTCTCAGCTGTGTCACATCTGCTGCCATGTTCTTAATAAGCTATCCTTGTTCCGGTCTGTATGCTTGAAGAGAAGTCTGGAGTACCCTGTGCTTTTCAGGTACAAAGGTTTTAAACATAGTACTAAAATTAGCCTGATGCTTAGGTTTTCCTGTTTACAAATCAGGAATGAATTTAAGGTTTATCTGTTGATCACCTTATTCATGACAAATTAATACCTGTTCCATAAAGTGTCCTGTCCATTTTTTTTTAATTCTTAATTGAGTTTGAATAGACCACAAAATACTATAGTAATAATATGTTTATTGTTTTTAATGAAATGTCATCGCTGGATCTCTTGGTTTTTATCCCAAGCCCCTTCAAATGTGAGGCAAGTTTAATAGAACATAAATATCAGTATGATTAAATATGTGTATCTTTAAGGTAACATTTGGGTTTTTAGCGAAAAGGGGACAATGAATCTACAAAGAAGCAACACTGAAGTTTGGGAAATAGTTTCTCCTGAAAACTGTTGTGATGACTACCAAACCTCTAGCAAGTCATTTCAGTACACACACAACTGGCAAGACAGTCACAGCCCCAATAATAACTATGTAAAAGAAAAAAAAGCTTATGTATCTTTAGAAGACGACTTTTACCAAATTGAAAACAACAACTGTCCAAATGAAATAGAAAAATCACAGGGTGAAGTAAATACGGATGGTGAGATATTTAAAATCAATGACTATCAAATAAATAAAACTGTACAAGATGAATTTATTGATTTAGAAAAGAAAGTAACTTGTGCAGTAAATGATTATGATGACAATTTCTACCAACAGGATGCAGGTGATAACATCAAATTTGATTGTAACAGTGATGTTAACAACACTGAAAATCATGGTGATTATGATGAAGATAATGGTATTCTTATTGGTACTGATTATCATGGTGAAGATTATGATGAAAATGAAATTATGGATAAGGATCTGAATCAAGAGGAAAAAAATGATGAGTTGAAAAGCAAAGAGGTAACCAAAATCAAAGTAAAGAAAAAAGATAGTAAAAGAAAGAAGATAGTTACTCTAACTTTTGAAGAGCAGAAGGCAGAGTTAGAAGCTAGGAGAAAAGAAAAGAAGTATATGGAAGCCATATATAAATGTTACAATTGTGCTTTACCATTTCTGTATAAAGACACTTATCAGGCGCATATGATGAGGCATGAAGAGGTATTAATATATACTAGATATGTATATATTTTATATATTTTCTTATGAAATCTATAAGTTATCTATTTTTTTACAGTTAAAAATCATCTGTGAAAAAACATATGTGACTGACTCGGAATTAAGATCTTACTTAAAACTGTGCACTGGACTATTCTCATATCTACTGACCAACTGACCAACTAAAGTTCATCCTCATACCTACTGACTAACTAAAGTTCATCCTCATACCTACTGACCAACTAAAGTTCATATTAACAACCTCTACCCCAGGGGTTCCTAAACTTTAAAGCTAATGGAACACCAACCAAATACCTTTTATTCTATGGAACCCCAAATCTTATGATTACAAATTCCTCCTTTTGTTAATGTAAGATTGTTACCTAGTTTTAGAAAATACGATAGGACTGACATAATATTATAAAAGTCCTCCAAATAAATTAGATAATAAAAAAAAAAACTTTATAGAACATTTATTTTTAAGACATGTATAATATAATTGAAACACATTACTCTTAACTTAAAGTTTTAATGTTTGGTATTATGTCCGACCATTGTATGAGTATATCTGGGGTAGCATCCAATCTTGACCTTTTTTGTATAAACGTAGGCTGAAAAGACCGTTTCACAAAGATATGTACAGAATAATTTTGTCGGAACCCTGATGACTATTCTACCGAACCCCTAGGTTCTGCGGAAAAATCTTTATTAATTATAAATACTAAGTTCTTTTTTATTAACATCTTTTTTTAGCACTACTTTGTTATGTATTCATTCTGTAATGTTGTAGCATTAAGAAAGAAAATAAATTATTTTCTATTTCTATTTCTAAATTTTTTAGGGTGTACAAGAAACTCTCGGTCGATCACGTACGGTCGACGTGAACCATAGACTATGAGCGCTTCTGACACTTCCCTTGTAAATGTTCCAGTCAAACGGCGAGCATCAGTGTGCCGTCTGTACGCTACGATTTGCTTCGCTGCGCGGACTGAGGTATGCAATGGAATAAATTAGCAAACAAACATGAGGATTCATCCATCAAATGTTTTGTTATCGAACACATTTCAAGGTTTGACCTAAACTAAATGATATACCTAGGTTAGGTTTAAACACATTCATTCTCAAAAAGACTTACATTAGTCACTTACATGAGAACACAAAAAATAATAACAAAATTTTAATTCGTTATGTTCGTCATTGTAGATAGGTGTGTACTCAATTAGCACATTCGTCTATTTTGTGTAATTTTTTAAAGTTACACAAAATTCACAAGTTCACAAGTTAAACAAAGTTGAATGCTTTTCTGTTGATATAATATACCAAAACAAGTACCACGACTCCATCCCTATCGCTCATAACAACTGTGACAAACTTTAAGCAACTCATATAGGGAATGGGTGTCATTAGTCCAGTTAGCAAAGCGTGTTAATATAACATTAGTTGGTAAGTTAGTAAATAGGACTGGACTAGGGTTGGGATTATTAGTGACAGTTACTCCATTTAGTAAGTCTCGTTACACAAATATAGTTTGTTAGTATGAAACTTTATAAGCAGAAATGTCAGAATCTTTCAGGATTGCTAACCGCTTTCTTACTCCTGTTACATGTGTTTTAAATAAAATTAAAATATGAAAGCATTTAATTATCTTATTTACCTCTTATTATACATTTAATCATACATTTATTTTCATGCCAGTCAAATGGACCACAGGTTTTTGCTAAAACCTACCTCATTCACAAGGGTCTCAAAAAGTATGGTTTGGTGAATACACACCTCGTACCTTTAAAAATAAATAATTTTTACTGTAAATAAGAATACTTTTGTGAGAGCAAATAAATAAAAATCATTATATGTATTTATCTTTTATCTTTATTTGTGTGATGCATGCAGTGTCTTGTGACCTGGCACTTAGCAAGTGCTGCCAAACAGGAATCAGCGGCGCTGATTTTCAGTGTAGTTTAACCTATATTCGAGTAGTTCCAGCAAATGTGGCAATTGGATGTTGCACTAAAATGATTTTAATTTAATTTCTCTGCTCAGTAATATTATGTATGTGATGCACGAATGAATGGATGTCAGGAAACACGCGATACTCCACTCGCGGCGGTGCGGCTGCGGCGCGTCGCTGCGGCGTTGCCGCTGCGGCTCGGACGCGCGGCCGCTGCAGTGCGTCGCGTGCCATCTGTGCGGGAATCTGCTGAAGTGAGTGGCAAAAAAGATTCCAGACCTACGTTTCATATAAAACCTATTTGGTTCCCTATAGGCTCTACCACCTGAAGTCGGCTGAAGTATTGGATGTGTGGATGGGATCGGATATCGATTGCCATATATGCCATCATAGCACCCCATCAACACCCACGGGAAGCGTAAATAATATGTGTACTTATAAAAATTTGATAAAAACAGCATAGCTAAAATACCAAAGTTCGTTCTTTTTTTTTTTTTTGTTTTCTAGTAAAGTAATAATTTAGACTTAGGTATTTTAGGGAGCTCTTTTTGTATTCGCGTCTAAAATATGTTTAAATATTTTCAGATGTGATATCAACTTGTGCTAAGGGGTTAGTGGTCAACTCAGTGTCCAATCTTCTCAAGCCACCCGAAGGTCTTCGACAAGGCTTAACGATTGGTGGAGAACCAATCTCACACGCTACATTATTTGTGTCTAAATAATCTAAAGTTATAACTAATGGTGACAGATCAGTGGCTATCGAACTCGCCTCTCACTCGAGCGGTCCGGGTTCAATCTCAAGCGGCACCCACCAATGGCTTTTCTAAGTTATGTGCGATTTAAAAAATTAAATGTCACTTGCTGTAACAGTGAAGGACACATCGTGAGGAAACCAGCATGCCTGAGAGTTCTTCATAATGTTCTCGAAGGCATGTGAAGTCTGCCAATCTGCATTTGGCCAGCGTGGTGGACTAAGGCCTAATCCCTCCCATTCTGAGAGGAGACCCGTGCCCAACAGTGAAACAAAGAATGGTTTGTGATGATAATGATAACTAATGGCAAATATAGTATTTCTACATCTATAATATTGTTTCCAGGGACGCGGGAGGCCTCCAGCAGCACCTGAGGCGTGTGCACCCCACAGGGCACACGGGCAGGGTGCACTCGTGCGCCGTCTGCGGCGACAGCCTGCCAACCCAGCGGCAGCTCAGGACACACATGCTGTGAGTACCCGGGGACACAATACCCAAATATTATTAGGCTCACCGATAGTCTATTCTATACTTATATTATGAAGAGGAAACATTTGTTTGTAATGTTAATAAACTACTGGACCGATTTCAAAAATTATTTTACCATTGGAAAGCTGCATCTTCACTGAGTGACATAGGCTATATAATATTACTAGGTGTAAACGAAACTATTGTCTAATTCCACGCGAGCGAAGCTGCGGGCGTCCACTAGTTATGCAAATATGATCAAGGGATGTTACTGAATTGAAACATGCTGAGATTCGGTTTAAAGATAGCTTTATTTCTCGACATGCATACAGTAATAGTCAGTTAAAATGACATAAGTACTTAAATTAGGTAGTACAGATATTTTAGTTCGGCTAAAATTTACAGTGCAAATATAATAATATAGGACTTAATTAAGCACGTTTGAGTGAATGTGCGTAGGCGTGTGGGCGTGTATGCCTGTGCGTTTGTGTGTGCGTTTTGTACTATTATGTATGTTAAAATTATTGGTAAGTAGATTGAGTGTTTTTCTTTTATTTTACTACTTATAATGTTATTCAAAATCAAATCAAAGTATATTGTTGTATTTTCTGATACTTTTAATTACATATTCAATTTTACTGGACACATAGTCTTTTAGTAAACACTTAAATTTAGCAAAAGTATTAACGCTAGGTTACATTTTCCGGTAGTTTATTATACATTTTCGCACCGTCAAGTGTTATACAAGTGTCACCATAATTTTTGCGGATTCGAGGTAGCTGTAACAGGTTTCCTACGTATACTAAAGTTGCTTACAGGTTAAAAATGCCATTATTTCTGTAATATATATTTCTCTAAGAAATTCGCCTCGTGTACCCCCTTGATCTCGTCGCCGTAACGTCTCCTGAAGTTCTCGACGGCGCTCCCTCCAATGCACACGCCTTCGCAGTCACACCCGAACATATTGCAGGACTTCCTCCCGCAGTAGTGTCCATAAGGTTTCTGGCCGTCCCCGCAAACGGAGATCTTACAGCGCCTGTTCGTCATGTGGTCGGCCACCGCCATAAGGGCGAGGGGGCCGTTTTGCGTGCCGAATCCAGGCTTTATGTAGTCGTTGTTTGCCTTGTCGAAATCTACGCAGTCTGCAATAAATAGAAATAGAAATACACATAGAAAGAGCAGTAGAAGTAGAAATAGAAAATATTTTTTTTTTCTTAGTGCTACTTCATGCTTGACATTACAAGATTTAAAATGCACAATAAAGTACTGCCAAATAGAAAATGGTAAAATAAACTCAAAATTAAAAATTGAGCTGGAGCTGCAGCACTCGGGAAAGAAAAATGGACACAATATACATTACATAAATATAATTATAATTGTTATGGTTATAAAATTGTTTGATCGTAAGTTACCACATCAATACAACCCATAGACGTCTCACTGTTGGGCATGGGTCTCCCCAAAGATAGCTGCGTGAGGTCTAGAGCATACTCCACCACGCTGCTCCAATGCGGATTGGTGGAGGGGTTAGCGGCCCAACCCAGTGTCGAATGTTCTCAAGCCACCCGAAGGTCTTCGACAAGGCTTAACGACTGTTTTTACCATTGAAAACAACCGGGACCGACGGCTTAACGTACCCTCCGGAGCACGGGACCACCTGCCGACCGAGACAGGTGCACCTTTATTTATTTACTAGTGGACGCCCGCAGCTTAGCTCGCGTGGAATTAGACATAACAATAGTTTCGTTTACACCTAGTAATATTATATAGCCTATGTTGCTCAGTGAAGATGCAGCTTGCTAATGGTGAAATAATTTTTGAAATCGGTCCAGTAGTTTTTGTGTGAAAACATTACAAACAAGTCTTGCCTCTTTATAATATTATAAATTATTTTAATAATTACAAATGGACCGATTATCGGTATGTACCGACCGAATACTTAATATTAGTATAGATTTACTGACATAAAACTTACAGCAACTTTACAGTTCTGTGCCTATTGCACTAGTGTATGTAAAAAACAACAGTTTTTTTTATTGGATACAAGATAGCAATCGAGCTTGCAGCACCACCCATCCGCTGCCGCCCATGACAACCGTGACTGACTTTGAACAAGACTCAATTAGGGACTGGGATGGTTAGTCCAAATAGTTGAGAGAGTTAATTAGAACATTAGTTGGTCAGTTCGTTAGTAGGTATGAGGACTGGGGATTGGAACTGGTTAGTTGGTGTTAGTAATAGTCCAGTTAGTACTTGTTAGTAGGAGTCTCGTTCTAAGTCAGTCACACACAAGTTGCTACCCTTGAGGATTAAGATGGTCGCCTCTAAAGAAGTGTAACCGGAAACCACACCTTTCCAACCGGACGATAATGGTTAAAAAACAATTATTACACGGCAGAAATGGTACTAGGTACCGTGGCGGGCGGGGTGGTACTGCCCCGGGCGAACTCTATATGGAACCAATTAGGATTCATATAAAACACAGACACACAGACAACTCGTATCGTATATTACAAAATACGTACAGAAATTGCCACAACCTTACGACAGTGGCCAGAGTACATCTTCAAAATTAATTAAATCCGGCCGGGATTCGAACCCGGGGCCTACGGTTCGGACGTCAGGGTCACCACCGCGCCACACGCACATTAACTACAAAGTTTTTTCAAAGTACTCTCCTCTCGATACTCCACTAAATAAAGTTTTTTCAAAGTACTCTCCTCTCGATACTCCACTAAATAAATTATCTTAACAAAATAGTAACGCTGTAAGTTATCTTAACAATAAGTAAAGCTGTAAGTTATCTTAACAATAAGTAACGCTGTAAGTTATCTTAACAATAAGTAACGCTGTAAGTTATCTTAACAATATGTAAAGCTGTAAGTTATCTTAACCATAAGTAACGCTGTAAGTTATCTTAACAATAAGTAACGCTGTAAGTTATCTTAACAATAAGTAAAGCTGTAAGTTATCTTGACAATAAGTAACGCTGTAAGTTATCTTAACAATAAGTAAAGCTGTAAGTTATCTTAACAATAAGTAACGCTGTAAGTTATCTTAATAATAAGTAAAGCTGTAAGTTATCTTGACAATAAGTAACGCTGTAAGTTATCTTAACAATAAGTAAAGCTGTAAGTTATCTTAACAATTAATCTCTCGAGCCTCACGACCACGTTACAGGTTCTACCGCTTACCTTTGTGCATGTTGGCAACTCTGAATCTGACGTCAGTCTTATGACAGCAGGTTGCATGAATGATCGGCAGCGAAAGACCAATAAACATTACACATTTGATCAGCATTTTCAGCATTTTGTCTTCTGAACTGATACTCTCACGTTACGCTTACTATAAATAATACTGTGAAGACAGCTTCTTAATTAATAATACAGTGAAAAACTGCTTCTTAATTGAACCCCGAAATTTGAATGCTGCTTTACATTCGAAAAGTCTTTTATTACATGCAGGTTACAAACAGAAGTGTAAAAACCGAATCAAGCCAAGTCTTTTTAAAATTCTGCCTATCAGCAGACTTGAAGCAGACTCGTCCGCAGATTTCTATTTGGGAAAGGACTTGAGTACACATTGGAAGTAACTGACCATATCCGATTATGAAAATAATGAATAAAATTAAAAAATCTTTTCAAAAAATATTGATTTATCAATGAAAACCGATAGTAAATTTCAATATTTGTAAAAAATTAATACATGGATAGTATCTGATGATAATGTAGACCACACGTATGTATATATCTATATGTATATGTATTTATATATATGTATATACATACATATAGATGGAGCTGAGGAAGTTTTACATCAGTCGTGTGGTCTAAAGCACACTCGTAATTTTTTTTATATATCCTATATTTGTAAATAAATCTCTCGCTTCGCGTCTCGTTTTCACTCTATATTTGACGCTCACGGTTCGGTACGCGAGCTCGCCTTTGGATTGTTATAGGCACGTATCGGTTCGCTTTCGCTATTCTATGTGGCTAGATTGAAACGGTACTTTACAATATAAAAACATAAAATTAAAAGTAAAAAAGTTAATTAAAAAAGTAAAAACGCTTCGCCACGCCATCAATTCGCTGTCTGATGACGAGGTTTAAGGTCCCGCTGGGCACCCAAACTACGGAACCCTAAACACTTAACGCTCTTACGTAGAATAAAAAGGCGCTCTTGGGAATTCGATGTAAGGAGATATCCCCTCGGAAAACCTGAAACCCCGTCGGTGACTTCCCCACTGTTGAGCGTGGAAAAGAAGCGTAGTCTGTGTCTACCAGTCCTCTTACTTACTAACGTATTCAACAACTAATGTACATGTTATTAGTCACTCTGTCACCTTTGAGTTTAAGTATCTTGGACATTCTCACAAACGGCCATCTGACCCCAAAGTAGGCGTGAGCCTGTAATATGGGTGTCAGAGACTGATATACATACATAGGTATTTTTAAATACATTCTTAAATAGATAATATTAACATCCAGACACAGAACAAATACAAATGTTCGTCACACGAATATTTGTCCTGAGTGGTATTCGAACCCACGACCCCTGGCGCAACAGGCAGGGTCACTACCGATTGCGCCAACGGGTGCTGCATGCTCGTTTGCATGCAGCACCATATTTTATCCACAAACGGTCGCATAGTCTGAACTTGGCTCGCAACACTACCAAGCTCTGATAATTGCGGTCATAGTTCATTACGACAGTATGACCACAAAGTAGATATATGACACTACGAAGGAAGCACAGTCATTGATAACACAAAGCGGGTTTTCCAACCAAAACAACTCATGAGCGGTACTGGAGAAGTCATCCTGTTTTTTTGGATTTTTTCCTGATCTAAATTTGTTTTTGCCTATATTTTGTCTCGAAGGTTTTACCCACAGAAAATTTAATACAAACGATGCGTGTCCCTTTTATCGTCAGCCCTGCTCAAGTCCCGCCTACTATGTGACGTCACACTATAGTAATTAGCGAGGCGACACACTCGTTTTAGGTTGTAATCAAATCTATCGTTATCGTAACGTATCGATAACGTAACATACCGTAACAAGTATCGACGCGCACTGACCGAACTTGCGAGATATCTTGCAGTAGTAGATAGTTCATCTTCATCATCCATCCATCAGCCTTTTCGGGTCCACTGCTGGACAAAAGCCTCCCTCAATCGTCGCCACTCCTCCCGATCCTACTGTAGACAGTTACTAAAATAATATTCTAATAATGTGATAGCAGAAAATGGTTTGTGTAAATCATGTTTCTGAATCGGAGATAGCCATAAGCTACAGTTAGCGGCACGAAAGTCTAGCACGGACCTTGAATGCGCAGAAGTCGAAATTTAAGGTACATATCGTGTTGCAGGGGGCGATCGGGTTGTCAGTCGTAACCGCTCATTGTTTCGCCAGCCGTATTTTGTTCCCCACACTGGTACCCATGCGCATCTATCCCCTCCGAATTTCGTTCAGAGCAACAAGGAATGAACAATGAATCTTTCTTTTTTTTTTTTTTTGCTGCCACCTTATGTCCAAATTACTCCGTAGGTCTCACTGAAAATCAGTGCTGTTTTTCAGCTTATTTGCTGAGTGAGATACTTTTTGTGCAAACTGCTGCAGCACAAGATACTATTACTGTGTTTTAAATAATAAATAGTCTTGTTTTGTTCTATTTGTTTAAGTAAATTTAGTTTTTTATATTACTCTATATGTCTTATACATATGTATATTCTGTATAACTATATGATTTTATGTGACTCTTTGTGCTGTTATGTTTTGTATAAATAAATAATTCATTCATTCATTCAAAACTTTCGTGCCGACAGCTGCACCATGTTCAGCATCGACAATTATCAACATCGTATTTTTTTTAATAGATTTTAGCCAAACGAACAAGCGGACGGGCCGTTTGATGGTAAGAAGTCACCGTCGCCTATGAACATAAGCAACACCGACACATAAGAGGTGTTTCCAATGCGTCGCCTGCCCTGAAGGAGAGCTCTTTTACGCCTTTTTTGAAGAACCCCATGTCATAGCCTACCGTGAAGACATCAGAAGGAACTTCATTCCACAGTTGACAAGTGCGCGGTAAAAAGTAACTGAATGAATACAACCGTTCCAGGAAGCACATCAACCGCAAGTTCCATTGCGACCAGTGTCCAGCCGTCTACAGCAGCCCGTACACGCTGGCCCAGCACCGGCGGGCTCACTCCGAGCCGCCGGGCGAGCCGCAGCGCTGCGGCGCGTGCGGACAGCAGTGCCGCGACAGACGGAGCCTGCTGCAGCACCGCAGGAGCCACCGCCGCCCGCTGTGAGTACTGCGCCCTGCCCACCGCACTGGGACACGCTGGCCCAGCACCGGCGGGCGCACTCCGAGCCGCCGGGCGAGCCGCAGCGCTGCGGCGCGTGCGGACAGCAGTGCCGCGACAGACGGAGCCTGCTGCAGCACCGCAGGAGCCACCGCCGCCCGCTGTGAGTACTGCGCCCTGCCCACCGCACTGGGACACGCTGGCCCAGCACCGGCGGGCGCACTCCGAGCCGCCGGGCGAGCCGCAGCGCTGCGGCGCGTGCGGACAGCAGTGCCGCGACAGACGGAGCCTGCTGCAGCACCGCAGGAGCCACCGCCGCCCGCTGTGAGTACTGCGCCCTGCCCACCGCACTGGGACACGCTGGCCCAGCACCGGCGGGCGCACTCCGAGCCGCCGGGCGAGCCGCAGCGCTGCGGCGCGTGCGGACAGCAGTGCCGCGACAGACGGAGCCTGCTGCAGCACCGCAGGAGCCACCGCCGCCCGCTGTGAGTACTGCGCCCTGCCCACCGCACTGGGACACGCTGGCCCAGCACCGGCGGGCGCACTCCGAGCCGCCGGGCGAGCCGCAGCGCTGCGGCGCGTGCGGACAGCAGTGCCGCGACAGACGGAGCCTGCTGCAGCACCGCAGGAGCCACCGCCGCCCGCTGTGAGTACTGCGCCCTGCCCACCGCACTGGGACACGCTGGCCCAGCACCGGCGGGCGCACTCCGAGCCGCCGGGCGAGCCGCAGCGCTGCGGCGCGTGCGGACAGCAGTGCCGCGACAGACGGAGCCTGCTGCAGCACCGCAGGAGCCACCGCCGCCCGCTGTGAGTACTGCGCCCTGCCCACCGCACTGGGACACGCTGGCCCAGCACCGGTGGGCGCACTCCGAGCCGCCGGGCGAGCCGCAGCGCTGCGGCGCGTGCGGACAGCAGTGCCGCGACAGACGGAGCCTGCTGCAGCACCGCAGGAGCCACCGCCGCCCGCTGTGAGTACTGCGCCCTGCCCACCGCACTGGGACACGCTGGCCCAGCACCGGCGGGCGCACTCCGAGCCGCCGGGCGAGCCGCAGCGCTGCGGCGCGTGCGGACAGCAGTGCCGCGACAGACGGAGCCTGCTGCAGCACCGCAGGAGCCACCGCCGCCCGCTGTGAGTACTGCGCCCTGCCCACCGCACTGGGACACGCTGGCCCAGCACCGGCGGGCGCACTCCGAGCCGCCGGGCGAGCCGCAGCGCTGCGGCGCGTGCGGACAGCAGTGCCGCGACAGACGGAGCCTGCTGCAGCACCGCAGGAGCCACCGCCGCCCGCTGTGAGTACTGCGCCCTGCCCACCGCACTGGGACACGCTGGCCCAGCACCGGTGGGCGCACTCCGAGCCGCCGGGCGAGCCGCAGCGCTGCGGCGCGTGCGGACAGCAGTGCCGCGACAGACGGAGCCTGCTGCAGCACCGCAGGAGCCACCGCCGCCCGCTGTGAGTACTGCGCCCTGCCCACCGCACTGGGACACGCTGGCCCAGCACCGGCGGGCGCACTCCGAGCCGCCGGGCGAGCCGCAGCGCTGCGGCGCGTGCGGACAGCAGTGCCGCGACAGACGGAGCCTGCTGCAGCACCGCAGGAGCCACCGCCGCCCGCTGTGAGTACTGCGCCCTGCCCACCGCACTGGGACACGCTGGCCCAGCACCGGCGGGCGCACTCCGAGCCGCCGGGCGAGCCGCAGCGCTGCGGCGCGTGCGGACAGCAGTGCCGCGACAGACGGAGCCTGCTGCAGCACCGCAGGAGCCACCGCCGCCCGCTGTGAGTACTGCGCCCTGCCCACCGCACTGGGACACGCTGGCCCAGCACCGGCGGGCGCACTCCGAGCCGCCGGGCGAGCCGCAGCGCTGCGGCGCGTGCGGACAGCAGTGCCGCGACAGACGGAGCCTGCTGCAGCACCGCAGGAGCCACCGCCGCCCGCTGTGAGTACTGCGCCCTGCCCACCGCACTGGGACACGCTGGCCCAGCACCGGCGGGCGCACTCCGAGCCGCCGGGCGAGCCGCAGCGCTGCGGCGCGTGCGGACAGCAGTGCCGCGACAGACGGAGCCTGCTGCAGCACCGCAGGAGCCACCGCCGCCCGCTGTGAGTACTGCGCCCTGCCCACCGCACTGGGACACGCTGGCCCAGCACCGGCGGGCGCACTCCGAGCCGCCGGGCGAGCCGCAGCGCTGCGGCGCGTGCGGACAGCAGTGCCGCGACAGACGGAGCCTGCTGCAGCACCGCAGGAGCCACCGCCGCCCGCTGTGAGTACTGCGCCCTGCCCACCGCACTGGGACACGCTGGCCCAGCACCGGCGGGCGCACTCCGAGCCGCCGGGCGAGCCGCAGCGCTGCGGCGCGTGCGGCCAGCAGTGCCGCGACAGACGGAGCCTGCTGCAGCACCGCAGGAGCCACCGCCGCCCGCTGTGAGTACTGCGCCCTTGCTAAAGCACTGGGACACGCTGGCCCAGCACCGGCGGGCGCACTCCGAGCCGCCGGGCGAGCCGCAGCGCTGCGGCGCGTGCGGGCAGCAGTGCCGCGACAGACGGAGCCTGCTGCAGCACCGCAGGACTCACCGCCGCCCGCTGTGAGTACTGCGCCCTTGCTAAAGCACTGGGACACGCTGGCCCAGCACCGGCGGGCTCACTCCGAGCCGCCGGGCGAGCCGCAGCGCTGCGGCGCGTGCGGGCAGCAGTGCCGCGACAGACGGAGCCTGCTGCAGCACCGCAGGACTCACCGCCGCCCGCTGTGAGTACTGCGCCCTTGCTAAAGCACTGGGACACGCTGGCCCAGCACCGGCGGGCTCACTCCGAGCCGCCGGGCGAGCCGCAGCGCTGCGGCGCGTGCGGGCAGCAGTGCCGCGACAGACGGAGCCTGCTGCAGCACCGCAGGACTCACCGCCGCCCGATGTGAGTACTGCGCCCTTGCTAAAGCATTGGGACACGCTGGCCCAGCACCGGCGGGCGCACTCCGAGCCGCCGGGCGAGCCGCAGCGCTGCGGCGCGTGCGGCCAGCAGTGCCGCGACAGACGGAGCCTGCTGCAGCACCGCAGGAGCCACCGCCGCCCGCTGTGAGTACTGCGCCCTGCCCACCGCACTGGGACACGCTGGCCCAGCACCGACCAGCTCTGCCGCGAGAGACGGAGCCTGTTGCGGCACTGAGCAATTGTGTTTGGTGCCCATCTTAGGCCTCAAGGCTAGCAGCGCCCATTAAAAAGAGCTCTCACTAACAATTACTACTAACTAACACTAACTGGAGTATTTTGTCACTAGCCGGCCTCCCCAGTCACTTTCAGAGTCTCGAAAAATGTAATATAGTTACTTCATTTAAATAAATAATAAATAAAAATGGTCCGAGGACACTTCCTTGAGGTACTCCTGATTCAGATTCTGTTAAATAACAAAACCAAAACAAAAACGTTGATACCGCATTTATTTCACTCTTATACTACGTTTAGCTACTCGTATATCTTCAGAATTAGTCGAGAATAATTCCTTACAAAAAAAAACCTGGTATAATTGTGTTGTGGTGTAACTATTCTTGTTATTTCAATTTGCACGATTTGGCAACAGCGCGATATGCGGAAATGTCTAAATTTTGAGTATGCCAGCCACTTTTGATGTAATTATTGACAATAGTTCTAGTTTTTTTTTATTACAAATAAAGGTTTTTGTATGAGTGTGTTCAGTATTTTATACTGAACAGTTTATTATCATAATAATCAAAAGGATAACAGCTTAAGTCAACTTTAAAGACCTCGTATTAAAGTTTTTTTTTACTAAGCTTAATATATAAAATGTTAATATGTTTAAGTGTATCCCAGAGTCTGGATGAGAATATCCTAGGAATAACGTTTGCATGAAGTTTATGTCAGAATTACATTAAAACTATTACATATTCAAATTAAGAGGTCTGATTTGATTTGATTTTAATGTAAACATACATTATATACTTAGGTTATAGAATTAAATATTTTGCATGCCTAAAATAGGTAAGGATAAGCGTGCCTACTTTTATAACAACTAATTTAACCTTATTCTGCAAATAATTTGATTTGATTTGATTATTTGTTGACATTTTTGATTTTCTTAGTATAAATAATAATAATAAATATCTTGGACATTCTCACACACGGCGATCTGACTCCTAAGTAGGCGCGAGCCTGTGATATGGGTGTCAGAGACTGATATACATACATAGATATTTTTAAATAAATACTTAAATAGATAATATTAACAGCCAGACACAGAACAAATACGAGTGTTCGTCACACGAATATTTGTCCTGAGTGGAATTCGAACCCACGACCTGGCGCAACAGACAGGGTCACTACCGATTGCGCCAACGGGCTTGTATACCATTATATTTGTAAGGCTATTTGTGTTGTCAACATTGTCCATTCAGGTTGGAGTGTCAGGTGTGCGGGCGCGCGTGCGCCGGCGCCCGCAGCCTGGCGCTGCACGTGCAGGCCGTCCACTCCGGCTCGAAGGACCACGAGTGCCCGCACTGCAATGCCAGGTTTGGTTTATATCATTACTTGGCGCTGCACGTGCAAGCCATCCACTCCGGCTCGAAGGACCACGAGTGCCCGCACTGCAATGCCAGGTTTGGTTTATATCATTACTAGTGGACGCCCGCAGCTTCGCTCGCGTAGAATTAGACCCATTAACGACGTCTGCCCGCGTGCAGGTTGCCCACTTGACATCAAAAACGGCAAAGTTTCATACTTTTACCCCCTTAGGGGGTGAATTTTCAAAAATCCTTTCTTAGTGCTCCCCTACGTTATAAAAGGAACCCCTGTGCAAAATTTCAAGTTTCTAACCCTTGTAGTTTAGGCCACTTTAGGCCCTGCGTTGATATGTCAGTCACTCAGTCAGTTAGCCAGCTTCTCCTTTTATATATATAGATGAGCTGATAAGGGTGCTGTTTTGAGATTAAAATTATAATTACATCCAGTTCTCTTATCATTATTGTTTTTTATGTTTCTAAATTGTAAGTTTGTATGAAGTCCTGAGAGAGTATGAGATGAAAGTCCTGAGGGTATTTTTTCGGGATCACAATAAAACACCGCTAACAGTTACTTGCATATAATTCAACTGACATAAATCACACAAGTTGTACCTACACATGATAGGTAGATATACCTACTTAAATCTAAAACTTATAAAATCCCTTCGATTAATTCGTGAAACATTATATAATTATATGAAATAATTATTTAATTACATCACAGTATCATAGGGGAATATATCTCAAAAAATTCAGCAGTACAATATTTCCAGAATAGGTTATATTCTAATGGAAGCTATCCCTGAGTGCTTAAGGCTATATTTTACGCGAATGAAGTCGCAGGCAAAATGTAGTCTATACTAATATTATAAAGAGGAAACACTTGTTTGTAATGTTTTAACATGAAATCTACTGGACCGATTTCAAAAATTCTTTCACTATTAGAAAGCTGCATCTTCACTGAGTGGCATAGGCTATATGATATTACTAGGTGTAAACGAAAGTATTGTTATGTCTACGCTAGCTAAGATGCTGGGCGTCCACTAGTATACAATAAACTTGAAAGTGTTATAGTGCTTTGCTTTTGCTTTTGCTACAGGTATTCCACCCGGCGGTCCCTGCTCCGCCATGTTGCCGAGCACACGCAGAAAAAGCCGCCGAAGATAGCTATTTGCCATCTATGTGGCAAACATTTTAAGGTAGTTTTTTTTTTCTTGAACGTGTCATTTCTTTTAACGAAACATAAGTTTACTTTTATAGGTAGAGCCATTAAAGAACCAAATAGGTTTTATATGAAGCATATTTCGTTCGCCCGGGGCAGTACCACCGCCCGCCATGTTATCTAGTACCATTTCTGCCGTGTAGTAATTGTTTTTAAAACAATTGTGGTCCGGTTGGATAGGTGTGGTTTCCGGGTATACTTCTTTAGAGGCGACCATCTTAGTACTCAATTAGAGGCGACCATCTTAGTCCTCAATTGTAGCTACACATAGACTCTTACTAACAATTTTACTAACTGGACTAACTATCACAAACAGTCCCCATTGCTTATACCTATTATGTAACTCGATGACAGACAATCGACGCGAGCTAAACTAAAACTAAATTGATTTTTCGGAAATGGTCCCAATTACTACGGGTCTACTGGAAGAAATTTGTTAAGAAATAAGTAGTACCCTTGTACCATTTTCTTCCTTTGTTAATCTATTTATGTATTTTATGCTGAAATGTGTGTACATAAATGTCATAAACATTTCTATCTACCTACATTGTACGTCATTCATTAAAATGCATTACTAATGTGGGTACATTCATTTTACAATGTCAAGTACCAACCGATGCAAGCTCCTTAGCTGAATTAAATATTGTTACGTTATATAGTGTTTGATTACTTATTTCGAACATTACAATAAAATAAATAATAATATGTATATAAATAAACATTTTTGTTTTCAGGGCCAGAGCAAACTGAACCGCCATCTCAAAAATGTCTGTGAAAAAGTTAAATTGGAAGAACAGCTAGCAGAATTGTACGAATGAGATCGAATGATTCCGTTATTGGCTACATTATTACGTCTCTCCTAGAGGAGTCCTGGGCCACGCTGTTCCACTGGTATGGTTGGGAGGTTACTCGATGCGAGGAAGACGCCGGCTGTTAAGGTGCAGTTAGAACAAATGTTTGATACAATCCAAGGAGTAACGGAGATGCAACATCAATATACGAAGTATGAAAAAAGAAGATAATAATATGTAATATGTGAGAAGTGGCACATTAAATCTGCAGGCTTGTGATCAAATTTGTGTTTCTTTTGCTTAGTTTCGCGTCAGTGCGTGACGTATTCTAACAAATTGTCTAAAATGTCGAACGAAATGTACTATTTACAAACAATGAATGCTAGGAAAAAAATAGCCACCTGTTTTGTACTTGATGAGTTGCGATGAGATATAGCAATGTTACATTGATTTGTATCTATGCGATTATAAATTTTATATACAAAATAGTTTTTACTTCAAAATCAAGACATTCAAAATAACCTAGAAATTTCTACGTACACTGCTTCTAGAAAGGGATTTTGTACGCTAAGTATCCCCCCATTTTATTTCTTTCTTGAATTATTTTAAAGATTTCAGAGCTAAATTATAAATCAAACTGTAACACCATTTTTATTAGTCAGTAGAAATCATAGACATATTTCTATTATCTACTTAATCAATGTCCCAAAAAGTTACTTAAACATTTTTTTTGCTCTCGACCCATAGACGTCCCACTGCTGGGCACGGGTCTCCCCCTTAAACATAACTGGGATTAACTTGGGTCTACGAAAAACAGCATTTGAACAAAACTGATTTGACTCTGCAATAAAAATTAAAATTTTCATTGCTTCCATTATGTTTCTGACTCAACTGTGGAAATAAATATAAAACAACATTTGAACAAACTGATTTAATTCTGCAACAAATTAAAACACTGCAGCGCTGAATAAGAGATCAGACTATAACCATCTATCGCTTTGACTATAATATTATTTAGTATTTCCCTACACTGTACCAACACACACTGTTTTGTACCAGAATTGGGTTTGGGTAATTCTGGTTTCCCCCCATTCCATTTCTTTCTCCATATATCCGTTATACAACTCTTTTTTATCACATCCTCTTGAGAATTTTGCGAACTTTTCTGGCTGGAATAACTCTTTGAGACTAATAGCCTCTTGATCAATGTTTCTAACACGTGGAAAATGTAGGAAAGATTTTCTGTTTTTATGGTATGAGTTAGTTCTAATAATTCCTCTTGATTAAGTCTCGAGTGGACGTCTTCCAAAATGTGTATGATCTTTTGTATGGTGTATTGTATGATGTGCGGGGATTTGTTCAGTAGAAAGAGACGGTGGATAGCTTCCTCTTTATCTAGTAACTGAAAATGTATAAAATTTAATAGATGAATCATATTTTACTTGACATTTCATTAACAATTACTAACGAAATGTCAACCGGTCTGCTTTCTATAAATTCACATTCTAAATTAGTATACACATACATTAGTAGTTATACTTAGAGTTTTCAAAAGGTAAAAATAATTGTACTTTAACTACTTATGCATATTTATTTTTGCACAAAAATATTGGTAAGTACATACTTATACAAAACCGAAATCATTCCGTAATTTTTTACTTTATTTACTTTATTTTTAACTTGATTGTGTTTCAAGAAATACATATATTTGAACCTTCCACCACCTCCCGTTCTGTGTCCCACTGTCGGGCATGGCTCTCCTCGGCCACGCTGGCCAAGTGCAGATTGATACTTCACATGTCTTCGAGAACATTGTTGAAAACTCTCAGGCATGCAGCTCTCCTCAGTTTTTTCGGATATATCTTAGATTTAAACCTGAACCCCTCGACTGAGAGGTAAGTTCGATAGCTACTGGGCTGACACCGCTGTACAAGACCATATTCTTAAGAGGATATGAGTCGACACTTTTTCCATACAAACGTAGTCCCCTGTTTCCTCCTAGGATAAAGAAGTTACAGAATAAAAAAAAATACCATACGATTTATACGTACCTCTGCCATACAGAATAAAAAAAAATACCATACGATTTATACGTACCTCTGCCATGCCTGTACGTTTTGTTTTTTTTTTCATAATTTGCTTAATAGAAGAGAAAAAAAATCTTTTAAAATCAAAAAAATCGACTTTTTTTACATACATTTTCAAACATCAAGCAAACTGGTAATTACTAACATATCCCAAAAAAGCAAAACGTACGGGCATAGCTTAGACCCTGTTCTACATTTTAACTGAAAGAAATATTGAAATCGGTCTAGATTTCGAGGAGGAAACAGGGGATTACGAAAGGATGATTTTCTTAATTTTACGTAGGTAAAATCAGTTCGAGACTGCACTTCTCTCTATCGCACGCTAAGGGGTAAGGTTGGGGGTCAGCGCGACGGCAATATTTTTGGTAAAAACCTATTCTTCAAAAGTGACGGTCGACTGGTGTGCTCTTAATATCGTCTATATTCCCGGCGACCTAACTCCTGACCTATTACCTTATGTTCAGCGGTGTCCTCTTCGTGTATTTTGGCCAGCAAGCACTGTACCGTCTCCAGGATATGCTCAAGAAACGAAGGGTATTTCTCCTCTTCGTGCAACCTGTCTATAAGTTGCCCTAAATTCTGGGAATACAATTGAGGGTTAAAAAAACAGAAACATACAATATAATTTATATAGTAGTTATTCTTTTCAAAATTTATAATTTGATCAAGGTACATTATTATTGAACAAGTGGAGCTGGAGATACATCGCACAAAGCGTTTCTATCGTTCAAGTAGTCATTTATTATAAAGAAGGCTTTATTATTTCAAGACAGAAACACCCAAAAGTTGTAGCCCGACCCGGGATAGAACGGACCTATAGTTTATTAGTCGCGGTTACGATCACTAGGCCATGTAGCTCTGAATGAAATTCGAAGGGGATAGGTGCGCATGGGGTATCGATGCAGGGAACATTTAACTTTACATTAACATTTAACAACTGCTGGCTAACCAATCAGCGCTTTCTACTGACAACCCGCTCGCCCCGTGCAAGATACCTTCCTTAAATTTCGACTCCTGCGCATTCTATGTCAGAGCTACACTTTCGTGCCGCTAACTGTAGTCAGTATGTAAGAAGAAGTAGAATATAATTTATTATGCTTAAAACACAGTATTGTACAGAATATTATTAAGTACCTACTGTAGGTGTAGGTTATTTCAGTTTTAATACAAAATTGGACCGCACTCAGCATTATGTCATGATTCCTTAAAAATCATGACGCTGATTTTCAGTGCGGCCCTGTCGAAGTGATAGAAAGTGGTGATATGTTGATAAAAATAATGATATAGAACTGTAAGGATGTATACAAACCCGTGAGATCTCATCAGCGATGTCGGCTGTACAGTCGGCCAGGGGACAGCGCGTGATGAAGCCCAGGATACAGTAAGCTGACTGGTTCAAGGCACTCGACGATTGTAAGGCTGGAACACATAATTGCAATATTGTTATTATTTCACTTATTAATCAGTGGGCGTGGGGTGAAAAGGACATTATAGATTCGCTGCGACCCATAGACTTCCCACTGCTGGGCACGGGTCTCCCCCACAGACGTAGCTGCGGGAGGTCTAGAGCATACTCCACCACGCTGCTCCAATGCGGATTGGTGGAGGGGTTAGTGGCCAACCCAGTGTCGAATGTTCTCAAGCCACCCGAAGGTCTTCGACAAGGCTTATCGACTGTTTCCAGAATTGAAAACAACCGGGACCGACGGCTTTACGTGCCCTCCGAAGCACGGTAGCGTCCATGAAATTTTGCCACTAGCGGTCACCCATCCACAAACCGACCGTGCCCGTCGTTGCTTAACACTTTCGATCACATTGGATCGAAGCGAGCCATTGGGCTATGGACGCTACATTGTTATTATTTCACTAATTAATCAGTGGACGTGGGGTGAAAAGGACATTTTTTATGGATAGGTATAAGATAGCAAACGAGCTTGCAGCAACACCCATCCGCTGCCGGCTACTACAACTGTGACTGACTTTGAACCAGACTCAATTATGGATAAAAAACTTACAAAGATATACCTACCTACTTACTGTAATAATTAGTGTATAAACTATAAAGTAAAATATTTATTACCGCTTTTAAAATAACTCCTGGATTGAGAATCAGTTTTGTATCCTGAATCAGGGGCAGAATCAGAACCCCTACCCATGCCTTTATTCAAAAACGTTTTCACTTTATTCAATTCTTCAAGAACTTTAAAAGGCACCGCTTCTGTTTGGGAGTCCGTTAGTTCGTCGAAAAAATCCTCCATCAATACTTCATTTGTATCGTCTTCAATACGTTCTGTGTGATTTCTTTTAATCACCTCATTAGCTTTTTCATTTAGTACATTTCCTAATATTTCTGTTTCCAGCTCTTGACTGAATTGAGGGAATATTTGACTGTCGTAATGCAAATTCTTATCGATATTTGAGTTAACTATATTTTGTGATGATATGTCTTTAAAGGTATCTGGAGGTCTTTCAGTATTCATGTCAAAAAGCGAATCTTGTACCATATTGTCGTCTAATCTAGAATTAACTTCTTCAGTTTCAGTTGATCCTGCATTCGAGTTATCAAAATTAAAGTTGAGATTAGAATTAATGTTAATGAATTGACTTTTGACTTCATTCAAGTACGCGTGATCTAAGTCAGAACTTATGTCGCTATTAAGGATCCTTGACCGTTTTGATTTAATATCTTCTATATTACATTGCGTTTCATATTTGTGTTTTTTGATGTCATTGACTTTCGGTAAACTAGTCTGCGACATATATGGTTCAGTTTTATGGTGTATGTTACTTTTAGGTGCTGACTTTGGTGGGATATAGTCATCATTGACTGTTGTAAAAGTAGGTCGTGGCAAATTTGGTTCATTATTATAGTTTTTATCAATCTTAATAGTTGACACATTGCGTGCTATATTAGATTTAATATTATATTCTGTGTTATGATTCTCCCTCACCAACTGTGTCTGCGCTATTTTACGTTCTTTGTAAATATTTTTGGTATTATTTACTATAAGTAAGTCAGTGTTTGCTACATTTGGTTCAGTAAATTTTTTTTTGTCATCATTAACCGTTGGCAAATCAGTTTGTGGTGCATTATGTTTATCAGTCTGCCTTTTTTTTCTATTGACATTTCGTTTAATACTTTTTTGGGTGGTTTTAACTTTTATCCCAGTGTCAAGATTAGCACTCAGATCTATATTTTTTGTACAAATGGGATTCAAGTTTCTGTTACTTAAGGTGTGATTTTCAGGCTTCAAAAGGTTATTAATCGCATTTGAATTTTCTTTAGCTCTACCCTTTTCTAGTAAATATCTTGGCAATACAATATGATCATCTTGACTTTGACTAACGTGAGTATAATCTTCAGTAAATCCATGCAAACTATAAAGTATTGTTTTTTGGGAGTCGTAATATGTTGCATCTTTTGTATTTCCATTGCATTTTTCTGTATTATTAATTTTATTACTGTTATGATATTCATAATTATTTATTGGTCTATCTTCTTCTGTATCTTTACGAACAGGTTTGTATTTTTCTCCAATATTATTTACAGGAACTGTTGTCTGAACATGCTGGCTTTGAGAACTTTCAAAATACGTCGATTGGGAACTAAATACATTAGCACAAGATATCTGAAATTTAAAAATACAATGTTGTTATAATAATAGTATTATATCGCAATTTTAATAATCTAAAGAGCATGGTTATTATCATAAATCGTGTTCTATTATCACTAGTACTTACGTTGCTTTGTCACTTTCAATAATATGGTAATCGTCATTTTAGTTAAAAAAAGATTTGGATATTCCTTTAAATGCTACTTCTGTAGCCTTGTTCTTTAGTACCTACCTAAAATAAACAAATACTCAGCTACTTCAAAATGTCTCACCTCTACTCCTAGTATTTCTTCATCATCATTTCCTTTCATTGTTCTCATGACATCTGACATGGAATTATCTCCCAAAACCGCTGGATCTTCATCGTTATTAATGTTGTTCACTACTTGATTGATATCAAAGTCTTTGAGAATTGTCATACTATCATTGAATTCCCTCTGACTATCTATACAACTACATTCACTATTTACATTCAGATTTTTAATACCATTGTTTTCTTTATCTATCATGTAAGTCTCATCGTCATCGAAATTGAAATCATCTTCACATACATTCATATCAGGATTAACAGAATCCATTTCTGAAGTAATTTTCTTTCTTAATTCTTCTAAGTATGTACTAGGGTTAGAATCTTCAGGAGTGTTTCTGATGATTGCGACAGCTATTGCTAGGCGATACTTTTGGAGTATATGGATGTCTGAAGTTAAAAATAAATAATATAACTTATAAACGCAATTCATCACACACATTCACCCCGTGCAATGCCTAGGCAAGCAGGCTAAGCAGTGACAGCCCAGTGGCTATCGAACTCGCCTCTCACTCGAGCGGTCCGGGTTCAAACCCCAGCGGCACGCACCAATGACTTTTCTAAGTTATGTGCGATTTAAGAAATTAAATGTCACTTGCTATAACGGTGAAGGACACATCGTGAGGAAACCTACATGCCTGAGAGTTCATCATAATGTTCTCCAAGGCATGTGAAGTCTGCCAATCCGGACTTGGCCAGCGTGGTGGACTAAGGCCTAATCCCTCTCATTCTGAGAGGAGACCCGTGCCCAACAGTGGTACAAAGAAAGGGTTGTGATGAATGAAAAAAATGAATGCCTAGGCATGTGCTCCGGGTGGCGAGCACACAGAAAACAACACAATTTAACCCGATTCCACATAATTATCTGCGAAATAAATAGGTGCCCCGACCGAGAATCGAACCCGGCACCCGCGATTCAGCACGGTCTCTCACCAACTTGCCACGTAGTCGTCAATTGGGTATCAACGTAGGTACTTATATGTGAAAATATTCCTATTGCAGTCTTATAGTATCTATACAGGGTTATTGGTAATTCGACGTATTCCCGTTACGAGGTGATGGAGGATCCTCCTTTTTTTTAATACATTGTTGATGTTGCATTTTCGACTTATTTTGAATAAAGCTAGAAAACATGACTCCAAAATGGTTATTTTTTTGCATATGGCATATGGGGGCTAAAATTATAACAAATAGTCACCCCTATCACGTCCTAACGGGAATACGTCGAATTACCAATAACCCTGTTTACATAGTCATAAACATGGAAACTATATTGGGGCTATTGTGGTGGGTTTAGAGGGACTGACATGACTGGGACATGGACATAACATCGGCCATTCAGATCGTTACATATCATACAAGCGGCTGCTGTTGACTCGCCACTACTGTATAGGCTACCCGACTACCGACGCGCTGGACGGCAAAGGCAGCAACATGTACGAGAGTGGCTCAGGGTGTCGAGAGGTGTCATCATCACAACCCTTTCTTTGTCCCACTGTTGGGCACGGGTCTCCTCTCAGAATGGGAAGGATTAGGCCATAGTCCACCGCGCTGGCCAAGTGCGGATTGGCGTGCAGGTTTCCTCACATGTGTACTTCAACGTTACAGCAGGTGACATTTAATTTCTTAAATCGCACATAACTTAGAAAAGTCATTGGTGCGTGCCGCTTGGGTTTGAACCCGGATCGCTCGAATGTGAGGCGAGTTCGATAGCAACTGGGCTGTCAAAAAAAATTGTTATTAGCGGTTACCAATATGTACGAACGCAAGTACGAAAGCGTCCTTAGATTAGGTGCACTTAACTAGAAGACTACGGGAAGCCGTGGGATTTGAAGAGTAAAATCTGGGTTTATCTGCTAATGGGAGCCTATGTCAGGCAGTGTCTGACGTATGGATGGATGGATAGATAGCCTCAAGATACTATTTACCGAGACTTATGCTATTTTCAACGCGGGCAACTGCTCGTCTATACTAAAATTCACACAAAAACTACTGGACCGATTTGAAAAATTATTTCACCATTAGAAGGTGCTTCTTCACTGAGTGACATAGGCTTCATAATATTACTAGGTGTAAACGAAACTGTTGTTATGTCTAATTCCAAGCGAGCGAAGCTGCGGGCGTCCACTAGTATGTATCTAAAGATTCACTCGCCTTTGAAGTGACCTTGAGTCACTTTCAATGTAACAATATTAATAGGTAATAAACTTTCTGACACTTCACATTAGGATAATATGCTACCACGGTCGATGCTATTGGTAGACACTGTAAAGAGTCTTTGTAATTAAATATGATCTTTCACGAGTTATGTTTAGATCCCATGTGGTGGTGAGCCTATTTCTATACAAATGGCACAAATACAGACTCCGAGCTGCTACTAGGCATTTCAAGTCAGAAAATTCCAATGGTTGTTGCACGACCCGGGGAATGGGGAACGAACCCAAGACCTCCAGCTTAACAGTCGCGTTTGAGACCACTGGACCAACGAGGCAGTCAGATACTAATTAATTAATTTTCATATCGCTAACACATAAAACTGAATGAAAATCAAATCTAACATCATTTATACTATTTATTGTCTTTACTATAAACCTATAGTTATTTAGAAGGAAATTAAAAAAATCTACATTGCGTTTGTAGGCGAAAGATAAAAAAAATGTTAAAAAGATGTGCCCCGGGTGAGGATCGAACTCACGACCTTAAGATTATGAGACTTACGCGCTGCCTACTGCGCCACCGAGGCTTATGAATAAATAGGCTAAATTTTAATTGACTATGATCATCTATGCAAGAAAACATAAAATTATTTCATATAAGTACATAAGTTGAACCTAAAATCCTTAATGAATCTTTATTTTCTCCACATAATAAAACAAGTATGTAATAAACTTACCGTAATCGTCCAAATTCATTTCATAAAATATTTTCATTAATAATCACAGGACAATCTCTGATATGGATCTCTTTCGAAACCTATACAATAAATATTGATAGAATGATAAATATTGAGGAAAAGTAAGTAAAAATAGAATGAGGTAAATCATCTAAGTAGATACATAACATAATAATTGTAAAAATTAGGTACTGAGCACAAAATAAAGTCCAAATATTTGAATTTTTGAAATCAAAGTCAGAAACCTTAATATATAATTTTCGCGCCACAACAGACTATTCCATGTTTTTTAAACTATTACCATTACCATAGAGGAAGGAGTGATGTAACCCACAGAGTACATTTTATATAACTGAAAGTAACCGCGCTATTCGTGCAGTTGTAGGTACGCCACTATGAATACATACTAGGCCA
Source organism: Carterocephalus palaemon (assembly GCA_944567765.1). Taxonomy (NCBI): domain Eukaryota; kingdom Metazoa; phylum Arthropoda; class Insecta; order Lepidoptera; family Hesperiidae; genus Carterocephalus; species Carterocephalus palaemon. Next base: position 4,071,665 of record OX155665.1, read on the forward strand.
TAAATTATACTAATAAGTACAGTCAATCTGGGTAACTTTGGCCGTAGTTATAACTTTGGCCCAAAATTATATTTCCGATTATTATTATTTTTTACAGATTGCCATAATTGATAATAAAATAATTTTACAAATAAAAGATACAAGGTATCTTCGTAAACGTATAAGTCTGTCAAGAAAGTCATGAAAAAAAAGGAGGGCGCCACTATCTTTAATATGATATCCCTATATACATTGACTGAAAAGTTTTGATGCTTGGTTTTTATTTTTATTTTATAATAAATATAATAAGTTATTATTGTAAATACCTTATTATTAATAAGCCAATAACCTCTCAAGCGTGACGCAGATTTGACAGGAAAACGCAAACGTCAAGCGTGGCAACCGGAGACCGGTGTTCCCACGCTCACTTATTTCTTGGCTCATTTTTTATTAGATTCAGTTTCTTTCCATTATGACTGTTTTAATAAGCTAAACCTAATTAAATTGAGAATCTAGAAACATTAATCTAGTGCCATGATTTATTACAACTCCGCCGAGGACGTAATAATATTAGAAAATAGCTTTGGAAAAATAGGTTGTGAAATGTACTGATGTTATTTGGATTTTATTAAAAAACTACGTAATAAATTCTATGTGTTTTTATTACTATATAATCCTGTCCATGTATCTAAAACAATACAAGCAAAATATTAGTATACTACCATACAAATATTTCTTGTAAAACAAGTTTATTTGATCTCACTCGCACGACGTCCACTTGAGTGGTGCCAAAAGTGGTCGTTATATTTTATCTCGGTTCTTATTACTCATAAGGCGTAGAACAAAGCCTTTTTGTTTACAGTAACTAGAGTATATCTATTATACGATAGCATAACGAGCAGATCGTTTATATAACTTGATTGAATACGTTTCGACAGTTAAAACTTACGACTGACTGCAATCTATAGTCTCTATGGCTGAATTTAATTATGTATACGTCTATCCTGCTATTATGTAACAGGGCTTAGTGAAAAATAGCTGTCAAAATCGGCCAACACTAGGGTACAAAAAAAAATAAACTGAAATAATATTATTTTTTATTAATCAGAGTCGAAATCTGTGTCCAGGTATTCGACTCCCGAAATATTTCCTGAACTTCCTGCACAGTGAGGTTGGTCCATTTCTTCCTCTTCGGATTCACTGGAACTATCATCCCCTAATTGGATGACAAGTCTATCAACATCGTTATATAAAGTTCCTCCTCGAGTGTGATATTCTTTTTCAATCTTAATGACATGGTCAACACAATTTTTCCATTCTTGTGAAGTTACTGACTGGAATACTTCTTCTGCCAACTTTGCAACATTTTGACCACCAACATTCTTTAATGCAATACGCTTTTTTACCATTGCCCAAATTAATTCAATGGGGTTTAGATCACAATGGTAAGGCGGCAGTCTTACCACTGTATGTCCATATTCTCCTAAAAGTTCATCAATATAATATACAGGGTCAGGCTTATGTTTTTTTACCAACATTAACAAGGATGGTTTCCTTAATGTTTCATCAAATGCCATGAATCCACCGTTTCCCTTTGGATATATTTTGTTGGACACCTGCAACATTAACAGACTGCCAACATTTAGTTACTTTGTACGACTCGTGTATGTAACTCTCGTCCAAATAAATAATGTTTTTTTGAAGTTCCTCTGGCAAACTTCTATTGTCAAGAATTTGCTTTAAATAATACTCCCGCTTTGATGCTATTGCTGGTTTCTCTATCAGGGCCAATCTATTTGTTTGACATTTTTTAAATTTAAAGCCAATGGAGAATAAAATCTGTCTTAAATGTTCGTGACTGCCATCAAAATTCAATTCGTCCTTCACCGTTGATAATAGTTTTCTTAGTGTAGGTACTTCTTTTTGTACAGTGTAGAAAAACTGAACTTTTTGACGAATAGCACATATATCAAAATCATCGATCTCTTTCTTAGGTCTTCCTTTCCTGTTTTTGCCAGGCGTTACAAATTTACCCCCATTCTTCATGCCTTCGTCCACTATGCGCCGAACGGTGCTTTCGGAGACACCTGAAAACAGTGCGAGCATATTTAATATAAACAAATAATAAATATCTCAAATTATTTAGTTATATTTGAATAAAAAATAATAAAGGATCAAAATTGTTCACCGTGTAGTAATATTTGCAGCATAATTAGGTATAACTTGATAACCTCAAAAATAGGTAAACAATACTATTTATACCAGTAAAATTACATTTAAAAACAAAAAATTTAGAGGGACTACAGTCGCTTCACTTTATTTAACAATAAAATACGTGTACATACCAGTTACTTTTGCTGTTCGACCGTAAACATCGTCCAACTCGGAAAGCAACTTTCCCGCTTGAAATTCACTCATAAATTCTTCAAAAACCTTAAATATGATTTGTCTCGAGCCACTCTTATAAACATTCCGATTCATTCTAACTTATTAAACCGTTTCAAGATAAGAAAACCTAGAAATACTTCAAAAAATCCGTGCAAATCATTCATAACAACCTACGAAGTGACAATTGATATACACAGCTTGATAGTAATTCAGTGTTGCCACAGCATGCAAAATAATTAGTTCCTAAAACATTCTTTTCATGACTTTCTTGACAGACTATATTTCACCCGCCGAAATGTGTCATTTGTCAATGAAAAAATTCAAAAGTTGCCTTTTTCGTGAGTGCAGTAAACGGTACTTTTCTCAGTGTTAAAAAGTAGCATTCAGCGCTGTTCTTATTAGGTTTTGAACGGTAAGTTGCAATGTATTGTGTTACCAACTTGTCTGCCTATCATTTAATAAATTTTTTGCAATATACAATTTACAGTATTTTTTCTAGAAACATCTAAAATATTTCAAAACTACTTTGGAGTTACTATATCAGGGTAACATTGGCCCGGGATAAGGTTACACTAATATTTTACTATCATACTAATATGTTGCCAGATTTTGGAAAAAGTGTCAAACTTGATATAAATATGTATGTAGTACATTCGATATCGTGAAAAAATCTTTTTTTCCATATAGAAAAAGATATTATGCCTCAGGACGAATCTCTTTCATGACAAAAGCTACAGATTGTTGGATTTGGCTAACGAATCGACCAGAAATAGTGCTATTATCAATTAACAATAATCATAAGTCTTAGATGAATCGTAAATAACTCGAAAAGGCAGTTATTTTGAGATAAATGATGATTTTTGGCGATGGAATGGGATGATTAGAAAGGATGACTTTACAGCATTTTTTGATAATTAAGTAGTTACTTTTCGGTTAAAATTTTATTTTTTAACAATTAATTAGATATTTTGAAGGGCCATAACAGCCTGATTTCCTATTTTTCCTATCAATACCAAATAATAAAAGATTTAAAAAAAGCTATGTTTCATAGGGCAACATTTTATTTCATACCTACCTAAATTTTCCTTACAAACCTTAATTATGGTACAAAAAATATTGACTTTGGATGTAGACTATATATTTTTCTGCTAGTATTTAGTGACCAATGTTACCTAGTTCACTTATTTTGCGAGAAATCATAAAAAACATGCACCAGGCCAGGCCTGGGTCAATTTTACCCCAACTCTAATTGTAACTTTGACCCATCGGTTTTATTACTTTTTCATTTCTTTTTTATTTTTATTTTATTTTTTTTTTATTTTATAAGACACGCCAACAACGTTACATACAAACATTTACAGATAACATTTCAGAGGTATAGGGTAGGTATGAACATCAATTATAGGCATGTACAACATTCACACAAAATAATGCAAAATTACAGTACCAAGCAATAAATATAACTTCTTACTTAACGCAATATACATGTTAATTTAATTTATATATATTTTAATTTAGTTAAACAACCATAAAGCTAGGGAAAATTAAAAAATTAAAAAATGTAGACATCAATTTCTAGATAAGGTAAGGAAATGTGTACACAATTTTTTTTTGAGGCCGAGAACAGAGTCGTTGAATATATCCACAGTTTCAATTTTACAGCTAACATGGTTGTAGTCTGTACAAATTCTAGAAAGCGAAGAATACTGCAAAAGATTAGTCCTACTGAATGGGACCCTAAAAATTGATTTGATGGAATGGCGAGGGTAACACCAAGGTACATTTATGTAAATTTTATCGAGTAAATGGCTACAATCTATTTTTCCGCTTATAAGTTTTTTTAGAAATATAATACCTATTATGAGACGTCGGTTGCTCAGTGACAACATCCCAAAATGTTTAAGACGACGATCATAGGTAGTACGGTGGTATATATCAGACGAATGGAAGGCTAGATATCTAGTAAATAAACGTTGTATTTTTTCAATACGCTGCGAGTAGGTAACGTAGTGAGGACTCCAGACAACCGACGCAAACTCTAACTGGCTGCGAACTAATGAGTTGTACAAAATTATTTTAGTTTTAGGCGATAAAAAACCCTTCGTATTTCTTTTTAGGAAACCAAGCATTCTAGCAGCTTTTTTTATAGTAGTATCAATGTGAGCTTTAAATTTAAGTTTACTGTCGATTATCACGCCTAAATCTCTAACTTCGTTTACTTGCTTGAGAATATCATCGTTTAGCTTGTAAGAGTTTTGTAGTTGTGTATGTTTTTTCGAGAATTTAATATAATACGATTTATTAGTGTTAAGTATCATGCCATTTGAGAAACACCATGCACAAATTCTGTTTAAATCACTTTGAATTAGTTCAGCATCTAAAGGAGACTTTACTGTTTTATAAATTTTTAAATCGTCAGCAAAAAGGCTAAATTGACAGTTACGAATTTGAGAAGCAATATCATTTATAAATATTAAAAAAAGGACCGGGCCAAGATGGGAACCTTGTGGAACACCTGAAACTGCTAAATAATCGTGAGATCTATAACCATTAACTACTACAAATTGAAGTCTTTTTGCTAGGTAACACCGAAACCAATCTAACAAGGATCCACTTATACCACATTGTTGTAACTTTTGTATAAGGCGCAAATGACACACTTTATCAAAAGCGCTGGAAAAGTCCATATAAATGGCATCTACTTCATATCCTTTGTCTACTTCTTCGCAAAGATACGACATAAGTGATACCAAATTAGTTTCAATAGAGTGTCCCTTTCTAAACCCGTGCTGATGTGCAGAGATGAGGGTATTCAAATGATGAGTGATGATTGGGCATACCAGGGATTCAAACAACTTAGAAAAACATGAAAGAATTGAAATTGGTCGGTAATTGTTGACTTCGTTGACAGCACCTTTTTTATAAACTGGAACTATTTTGGAGTATTTCCAGACCTCAGGAAACACCCCATCACTCAGTGATCGATTAAATATAATAAAGAGAGGAAAGGCTAAGGCAGGTCCGCAACGTTTCACAAAAACTGGGGGAATTTCGTCTGGCCCTGCACCTTTGTACATGTCGAGCTTTTTAATTGCACGCGTAATGTCAAGTTCTGTTATTTTTATATAGCTTAAAAAGGACTCACTAAACGACGTGTCCAAATCATCTATTTGTGCAGCGTTGGTGAATACAGAACTGAAATAATTTGCAAACATATCAGCAATTTGAGATCCAGTACTAGCAATTCGATTGTTCTGATGCATTATGGCTGGTATAGTGCTTTCGCCTCTCCGTCTGTCCTTAATGAATCGCCAAAAGCTTTTTGGATTTCTTCTAATGTCCACTTCAATCTTATTCTTATAGTTAAGTAGGCATTCATCCATCAACTTGTGAGAACGCTCACGAAGAATTTCATATTCGTACTGGTCACGCGGATTTTTATATTTTACGAATTTTAGTCTCATTTTATTTTTCTCAGAAATAACCTTAATAAGGGAATGACTAAACCACGCAGGGAATTTACCAGGTTTGGGCTTTGTTTTTGGGGTAAAAGAAATTATAGCTATATTTAAAATTTGATAAAATTTGTTAGTCATTTCATTAACATTTTGGCAGTCACCTAACTCTACGTTCCAATCAATACATTTCAAATGCGAAAGGATTTTGCTATAGTCAGCTTTAAAATAGTTAAAGTGGGAATTAGTAACAGGTTTGAGGTAAATGGGATAAAGTTCAGGTATTGTAATTAAAATTGGTGGATGCTTATGATCTATCTTACTTAAAGTATTGGTACAATTATTAACTTCTAATCCAACACAGTTTGTAAGTACAAGATCCAAAATTTTGCCATCAACATTATGTACATCATTCATTTGTGACAAATTATTTAAAGATATAAAATCGATAAGAGCGTATCCCAGTTTGGTACCGTAATTGGTTGCAGTACATGGGCCACCACTTAATTCACGATCCCAATTGATAAAGCTCAAGTTAAAATCACCTATTAAAACTACCTGGTCAGATTTATCTATGACATCAGTAGTATTTACCAAAAAGCTAGAAAGAAGTTCGAAGGAAACTGGAGGAGGTAGATACACCACACAGATCGATATTTTCTTTACAGTGTTGTTGACTTTGACATCGATTGATATCCATAAATCTTCCGCATTACTTTCCCAGTTTGGATGTCTAGATGAAGAAATATGTTTAGAAACTGCGATCATAACACCGCCTCCGTCTTTCTTGGAACTAGTTAAAAGTGACCTATCTTTTCTGTACACAATATAGCGCTTATCAATAAATTCAGAATCTAAAATGTTACAATTTAACCATGTTTCTGTAAATACAATTAAACTATAATTATTTACTAATATGTTTTTTAGTACATCTTCTGTCTTGGTTCTCAGACCTCGCACGTTTTGGTAGTAGATTGATACAGCCATTTTTGTTGTACTGACACCATAACTCTCATTTAGTTACGTTATATAATTAGTTTCAGGCTATCTTCATCTTTGATGTAGACGGCATGGCTTTGTTCATCCTTCCTCGTAAAGATTCTACCATCTCTAACCCAAACGAATTTAGTGTTTGTCTCCTTGGCCTTCTTGCGGGCCGCAGCATGTAGATGTTTATTATTCGGCGTTAAGTGTTCAGAAACAAACACAGGCACGCAACGTCCTCCAATCCCCAGGTGCTCCGAATTGAGTTTTTTGTCGCGGTTGCTTTTGTTGAACTTACTAACCGCAACCAATAGCTCATCTCGACGACGTTGACTGCGCAGCTTAACAATCACGGAGCGAGGACGATCGCTATCCTTGTTTAGCTTCGCAATACGTGTAACGTGTAAAATATCACTCTCACCTAGTGGGCTCCCAACAATTGTTCCGAGCTGCTCAATAGTTTTTACTAAATTTTCCGACTTATGTTCAGGTATACCATTTATTTCTACATTTGAGGCTCGCATGTTCTGCTCCACTTGTCCCATTCTGTCCGACAAATGTTTTACTTGCAATAGTAAATTATTGTTTTTTGAGACTAGGCTGTTAATAATTTCATTCTTGTCATTCACAGTTTGTATAAGTTCGTCATATTTTTTGTTGAAGAACGATAGAGACTCGTGGAAACCAGAGATTTGGTGGGCAATGTTCGCAAGATGTTCAGAAACTAACTGTTGGATGGTTTGCGTTATTTCCTGTTTGATAATAGCGCGTAAATTGTCTTCCGTGACGTAGGACTCATGTTCATTACCGTCAGATTTAGAGCGCTGTTTTTTTGTACGCAATGTTACATTTTTCTGATCATCATCTTGGGAGGCAACGGGGCGATTAATCTCTCGTACGGGGGTATTTGTATTATCCGTTTTGGGTAGCTTGCTGCAACATTCCTGACATTTCCAAATGTTTTTACGGGTCTGATCCATTAGATAAAAGCGTTTGGCTGATATATTTGCACACACCAGATCATATCCCAACTTGCATGTAGAACATATCAGAAATTCTCTTGTGGGCAAGTTAATTTTACATCCAGAGCATATTTTTATGGTAGAAGACATTTTTGAGAAAAAATTTCTAGGTGAAGTTTTTTAACTAGTCAAGTTGAAAGTGCGTAAAAAATCGATGATGAATATAAATTTTAAATTTAAGAGTTCAAAAAGGAAAAAATACCAAAAAAAAAAAAAAAATTCCGCAAGTTTTCTGGATTCGATCTCCCGCCGCTCGAACGTTATTATGTTAGTTACACTGTTAGGCCAAGTGATCAGTTGGCGTAGTGAACGAATTTCAAGAACACATTTCACGGTGACTCGGAATTGTCAGTTGTTATTCATTGCGCTTAATGAGTTCAAAGTCCGATCCTTTGTTCTCCGAACCGCATGTTTTTACAGAAACGGGAGTTATAGGTATCACAAATTGATTTATTCACTTGTAAACACAATGTTTAGCCACTACATTTACACTGTTTTACTGGTTATTATTGACGCTTTCTGATGGTATAAATCAAAGATAGACACGCGTTACTTTAACATATTAATTTGATATAAAATAGCTTAGTACTGCAATAACACGTCTTCACTCGTTCAGCGCGCAGCGCAATATGTTTTTTCTAAGAAACTATCATTATATTGCTAGGTTTATAGAATCAGTGGCTCTCAAAGCCATCAAAAAGTCTTCTTGGATGAGTCTTCCGCATTAGTTTAAACATTTATTGCATTTTAATTCCGAAAAGTGGGCCAATGTTACCCAGGTTGACTGTAAATACTATAAACTTTTTTATATGAATGTTACCCATGCCTAACCCAGAAATTCAAAAGACTGATCAGTCGATTAGTTGAATTGAATGCAATGATACTTGTAAATAAAAGTTTAATCGAATTAACATTATTTAATGACCACACATAAAACATAATCTAAAAAAAAATATTAAAATAAACAAAATCTACATTTTAGGCCAAAAGCGGACTTGTCTTTCCATTTCATAAAATAATATTTTAATAGAAAATAATTAATGGGACAGAGATTATACATATACCTAGTGAAACTCAAATATAATTTCAGGACCTAGTAGCAAAGAGTAGGTACCTATAGTAATACATAGGGCCTAGTAGTATCCATAGTCCATATGTGGGAAAGAGACACATAGAGTATGTAATATTATTTTATTTATTATTTATGGCTTTATTGAAAAATCCTGAGAAAAGATTTTACAAAAGGCGGACTTAATGCCCCAAGGCATTTTCTACCAGTCAACATAGTGTGATTGTTAGAGCTGGTGGTAGGTGTCAAAAAAAAAACAAAAGAAAAATTAATAGAAAGGACACGTTTATCTTTCCATACAACTTGGGCCATGAGATGTACTTCGGTTACAAAAATTTATTTTTGGAGAAAAAAATGCGTTATTTTATTAAAAAAATAAATTAGATTTTTTACTGCATTTGTACCACCTAAAATTAACTTTAAAAGATAATTTATGTATTGCAACACTGCAAGTTATGGCAATCTAATTCAATCTATCATAACATTGCGTTTCGGTTGTTACTAAATCTGTAATTACTCTATACCCATATATAAAATATACAATATGCGCATTGTATTAATAAACTACCATAAGAAACAGAATCATAGTATCCTATATTGATTTAAATATTCTATTAATTACCATTAAAGGCTAATTTTTTCTTGAAATCGTTTTTAAACTAGTAAATAATAATTTGTAAATTGAATACAGGATAATAGACCTATAATGTGTGACAGACGTCTGTCACTAAAACTGAAGTTGGCAAATGACCTAAACAGTGCAGAGTAGTTACTACGTAGTATCCCTTATTAGTTTGTGGTTACTACTATGTGAAGTTTTGTGGTACGAAATGTTATATTTTTTATTATTTTATTACAAGCTAACTAAAAGGATTCTAAAAATAATTGATCGACCATTAGTTTTAGTATATTGTAAGGAATTTTTACCAATACTTTGTACCTCGGTACATCGTTTGGCCCAAAATTGATCGTCTCCTTTTGATAAAAAAGAAATAATTTATAATTAATTTGTGTGTCACGAATTTTTCTTTGTCTTTAAATCCATGGAATGAAGCTAAGACTGGCAGATGCCGGAAATGTGATTTACTTATTACATTGCCCTATACTGTTTAGGAACTTAAAAAAAAATAGTCCTATAGTCTATAGTCCTAGACATAAATAAGTATATAGCACAGAACCACAGAGTACATTTTATATCACAGAACCACAGACATAGAGATAGCAATATACATGGAGACGCTCTAGTTGACTATATTATTATAGCATATGTTTTTTTTGACGTGCACTATGTAAAATACATGTTGTCTCTTATTCACTAATTGACAGCTGTCTATGAAAAAAGAGACATGTGAAGTGATTCGGATCCATCTTAATTTCGTTTCTACTTTGTCCGTGGTTCAGCCGTGGCTTGGCCGTGGCTGGATCGGCCATTTTTAATACTTCAAGTACATGGAAGTAATGTAACGCATACAAGATTTAACGATTGCTCGATAAAATATTATTATATTTATCGTAATCTGATCGGCGTTCTGGGGTAAAGCTAGATTTTGATTAGTGTTTGGTGTAGCTTGCTGTCGATTAAGTAAGTAAGTAAGTACTATACTTTTATATTTTTAACCATCCCTTAATGACAGAGGTAGTGATTGAGTTCGGCATGGTGTTAGTGTTTAGTTCATTAAGTGGTAAGGTGGCCCGCATGTCTGTTGTCCGTCTATATTATTAAAAGAAATCGATTTAACTCCGGTAAAGTTAATCGTATTTTATGATAAATGAAAAATTTTCTAAAGAATTTTATGGCAATGAAACGGTGATGAAATATTTCGCACTCTGTTAATTCACCTAGGAGTGTACAATGAATGAATGCAAACCATCAACATACTCATACATGCACTTTAAAATGAAGGTAATTATTCTAAAGTACACACAATATTGTACGGGAGGATGACGTCACACTTTTTTTCATATGTGTAGGCGTTCATCGATTTATAAGACGTTATCACGTCAACAAATATCGTATTTTCTATCGATAACGTCTCCACATAGTACGCACAGCACTAGTAAAACCAGCCATTTTATCTTCCCCTGGCAGTTTAGGTATACACGCTTTTTTGCAATTAGGGCAAATCCATAGTGTTAAAGATCGTTGACCACAGAGTACATTTTACGTCTATAATAAATAAAAGTCAAAAAGTCAGATTCATGAAAAAATTGCATTTTATGTTTTTGTTGATATTTTATTTTGTTTGATTAATGTATAAGTAAAATCGATATAATTTTCAATAGGCTTTGATTTTTTTATGTCGCATACGATATTAACGAAAAATTATGGCGCTTTATACGATTTTATTCGGAATAAGTATATTTATGATAGCTTTGGTTGTGGCAATTATAAAAAAGATGTTTTTTCATTGGAAGCAAGAACATAAAATTGAAAGAACAACGATTACTACTGTGGATAGACCAGGTATTTACTAGTTTCTTTTGATTTCTAAGTAATAAGTCACATTCCGTAAAATCTTTCGGCCACTAAGTTCCTCCATATTATTATAATAATGCTGTGAATAGATCGGTGGCCCTATTGGCCCCAACATTGTCACCAATCGTATAAATAAACTCAGTTTTAATAGTGTTTCAAGTAATGCAAACACAGCGCCATCTCTTACCAAGAAGCTGTAACTGCAAACAAGTTGTTTTCCTCAGCTGTAAGCCTAATGATATCCACGGACAAGTGCGTTCTCAAACGCCGCACGTACGCCGACGACTTGTCCATTTACGATGCGGTTTCCAAAAGCGACATCAGCTTGACCAAGCACAAAGTTTCGGAAGAGCAGGAGGAAAGCCAGCATTTGTACACGTGACGAGACGTGCAAATGATTTTTGTAAGAATTATAACAATAATAAATCTTATTTGTCAAGTATCTCATATTAATTTGATGATACCCCCTTTCCATTGTACAGTCATATCATACAATTGTCACAGATGTCATGAATCTTATATATGTTGAGCTGCACTCTAACTTCCTATCTCATTTACATACCGTTAAAAGATCGACGACGATTTTCTTCTTCGTTCTATGTATATCTTGAGAAAATCGGTATTAAATGACAGACTTTGTTTGGTAAAAACCACGAAATAAGGAAAGAAGAGTGTTTGTGAGCGACTGTGCCTTGTCGCCTAAACCACAGATTACATAGTTATGCCTAATCTGTGGCCCTCTGGCGCCAGACCACAGAACAAATATACTTACTCATAAGGAGCGCCAGACGCTTAAACTGCTGGTGCATGTCCGTTTATTTCGCAGATAAATATTTGTACTCGGGTAATGGATGTTAAATTGTGTTCTCTTCTGTGTGTCCAACACAGACCTAGACCTACCACCGGGGGGATGTGTGTGTAGCGTTTAAGTGATATTTTATTTTCTTGGATTCTAGATTTAGAAAACTAAGCGAATTTAGGTAAATTTCTTTCATTCTTCAACCCCGCAAATAGAGGACCCATTTTTTTCTTATCATACAGACAAACAGGCATGGTCTACCTGATGGTAAATGGTCACCGTCGCCTATGGACACGTGCGAAACCATGGAAACATCACATGCATACATATGTATGAAAGTGCTTGCGGCTACTGCCCTCCTTCCCGTATTTCGTCGTAAAAACACAAAAGACGTACATTATGCATTCAATCGCATTTATTTAATCATCAAACAGTAGGTCATTCATCATCAGAGGCGTCTCTCGTAACTCGCTTGAAGCATTTGACTCCGTAAACAGAGTTGATCTTGACTATGTCCAGATCTGATAGAAGCTGGGAGTTCTGGCCGAAAGATTTCATGATGGAGCCATCTGGGTCCTAGAAAGGAAAGGTAATAGTTATTTAAAAGATAACTTGTGTTTTCTTCCGTACGCCGCGCTCATAAGCCAATAGCTAACCAGTTACACTTCTAGGCGAACAACTTAGTCCTCAAGGGTAGCAACACTAACAGGACTACCTATCACTAACAGTCCCCAGTCCTCATAGGTACCCACTAAAGACCTGCCCAGTTAATGTTATCTCTCTCAGCTAACTGAACTAACCATCCCAGTCCCTATTTGAGTCTTGTTCAAAGTCAGTAACAGTTGTCATGCAAGCGTTTGCTAGTATCCATAGAAAAGATAATTTGTTTACCATCTACTTTGTGATGGAAAATATAAAGTTGACCAAACCTACTTTGACCTACTACCTTGAAAAACGAGTGCGCAAGTCATAAAATTACACTAGGTACCTACTTATATGTCGACTTAAATTAAATTGACATATCCATCAAAACTCTGTTCAATGCCATCTAGCGTGGAAAGTTCTGCATACTTAGTGGTCTTTGCCTGGTAGACCCCTCTACAATAGTCCAGTAGACATAGTGGTCTATGACTGGCAGATCCCGCTACAATAGTTTTCACCTCACCTTGTCCTTATACGTGGCGACGGTGGATATTCCCTTCTTCCCGATCCTCCTCCAGAACTGCCAGGAAGGGTGCGTGGCGCTCTTGTAGTCGTACGGCAGAGAGAGCGTCGCGTCCGATCGAATCTTCTCGAAATGGTGTAGCTTGTCTGTACAAGAGGAAAAGAATCAGGAGTTATTTTTAATAGCTAATATATTAGTTATTAACTACAACCCATAGACCGTCATGATCGTAGAATAATGTCGGTTTTGAAAAAATTACGAAAATCACTTTTTACCATATTTGAATTCTACAATGACTAAATATTATAACTACATTTAAAAAAAAAATATATGTATTTTGGTTTTCTAGATAGTCAGTCGTAAAATGACGGATTTGATAATGCTCTCGTAGTAAAATGACGCTTGTGTATAATCGTCATTATACGACCTCCCGCCGTCCCTGCCGCTCCCGACGAATCGGCACAATCGCCTCTATTCGTCGGACTTGGCTCACGTTTTACCGGATTAGACTTTTCTTAAACAATTACACTAGTTTATCTTTGTTTACCTGTTTTTCAATTATTTTGTGTCTTGTTTTTTTACGTACCATGTTAAAAAGTGTGCCACAATGAAATCAGGACGATCAAAGCTTGTTTAAGAAACAAGCAAATATGTAGAAATTACGAATTTGACTCATGAAGAGTACATTGATGAGGAGGACTGCATACCAGGATTCCAGGTAAGTTATTGAATTATGTATTATCATTTGATATTATCTAATTCTTATATTTATACAAAATTTTGCGAAGTGAATAATTAAAGCGTCGGTTCTGACTATCCGTCGGTTTTCTACGGAAAATTATAAATCAATTTAAAATTTAACTAACATAAAAATAATATTTGCTGTCTGATATTACAGTTATTCTGTTGAGTTTGTGTCATGTTTAGCAAGATTTTAATTTTAAAGTCATTAGTAACTATACTACGTTTTTCTACGTATACGATAGTGACGTGTGATCACACCCGACGATGTTCTGTGGACTCGTTTCTTTATCTAACGGTCGTATGTGACCATCCCACGTTGTTCTTAGAACTAAATTCACATCCGCCTTTTTTCTATTGAGAAACAACGATTATTTGTAAATATTTTGTATATTTTTCTATAAAAAAATAATGTTGACTGAGTAATAATTTACCGGTATGAATAAAATGAAGTAAATATGTACGATTATTACTATTTTCATACCTACTCATTTTTTTATTGTGAATCGTCTTATGGTTGTTAGTAAACGTTGAGCTCCGATATTAATAATTTATATATTTTTCACATATTTGTTTGGTTGTTTGCAACCCATAGTGAGCCACTGTAGGCTCGGGTCTCCTCTCAGAATGAGAAGGCCATAGTATACCACGCTGTGAAGTACACGCCTTTGAGAACATTAAAGAACTTTCAGGCATGCAGGTTTCCTGACGATTTTCTTCACTGTTAGAGCGCGATATTGAAATGTTTCAAAAGCACATAACTTAAAAAAGTCATTAGTGCGTGCCTCTGGGATTTGAACCCGCACCCTCCCGAGTAAGAGGCCGAATTCTTTGCCACTGGGCTATCAACGCTCCAATATATCCAGTATTTTTCACATAATAAACAGATTTCTTTTCAGAATGCCAATCGCCCTTAGGAGGAGGAGCACGCTTCGCACGCGCAGGTCTTCTTTTCAGACGACGTACACGGAACAAGAGATATCAGAAAATCAACAGATGAAAATATGAAAGCGAACATACCGTCACCTCCTTGTGTTCATAGAGAATATCCTTGTATAGCCGTGTATCAAAATGCATCCTCACCATATTTACTCTCGTCACAAAATCATCATCGTGTCGAGTTCTTAAATATCAGCTCAGCTTTAACATAATACCTCTACCTTGATATCAGATCTTATATCAGACCTTTCCCTCAACCGATTACCTCGGCTGTTGACAACAACGGACAAATGCCTATGCCATCCCCAGGAAAATCCCATGGTTAAGTATGTAACGATTTTTTTGTCCCACTCACGATGGTGCAGACAAGAGCAACTGTCCATCAATCAGCACAACTGTGTCGTCTTGTCAGTCGTCTCCAGCGCCTCTTATTCGATGTAGAGGTAAAAAACGTGTCCGAAATTATGATGATTGGGAAGAAGTTAAGAGAAAGCGCTTAATGCGAATGCAGGACTAGAATATCCAAAAAGGGTGTTATTGTTCCAGCAAACATGGTTTTACAAACATACTAGAATACTCCTCGTATTCTACATCATAATTTCGGAACGTTTTTTAACTCTACATCGAATAAGAGGCGCTGGAGATGACTGACATGACGACACAGTTGTGCAGATTGATGGACAGTTGCTCTAGTCTGCACCATCGTAAGTGGGACCAAAAAAAAAATAGTTACATAGTTCACCATGGGTTTTTGCTTGTGATGGCATAGGCGTTGGTCCGTTGTTGTCAACAGCCGAGGTAATCGGTGAGGGAAAGGTGACAGATCAAGGTAGAGGTATTCTAAAGGGTTAAAGCTGAGCTGATATTTAAGAACTCGACACGATGCTGATTTTCTGACGAGAGTAAATATGGTGAGGATGCATTTTGATACACGGCCGTACAAGGATCTTCTCTAAGAACACAAGGAGGTGACGGTATGTTCGGGTTCAACCTTACACTAAGCTTATGTGCTTCCAATTACAATCAGCAATGATAAATATAAAGATCTTATTAGTCTTTGCGACTCCTCAACAATACCCATCAAATACCATAAATTTTTCAGAAGTTTAACTCATGGACGTTATGTTTCTGATGATAACATTGAATCTGACTGAATAATTGTGCAATAGAATTGTTTTATACTTTAGATAAGATTAATATTAATTTCTAGTTATACAATACATACTTAATTGTTACTATTTTTATCTCAGAAGTTGATAATAGAAATTTGCTTATAATAAATGATTAGTGTTTCAGTTTTAGATTAGTAATTTACCAACAAAAAATTAATAAGGTCCAAATAGCTTCAACATCATAATCTTTTTAGTCTATGTAGTACAAAAATAATGCTGGTGATAATTACTTCATTTAAGTTTAATGTTCATTATAGTTATTAAAAAAGGATACGAACAAAATTAAATAGTCTGTATTTCATTTAAGATACCCTATCATCTTTTACCCCAACCTACGATATCAACTTTCTTTACTTACCGACCACCTGCCTACCTACTTACCCATGGTCAAAATAGAATACATAATGACAGATAACGTATCCGACAAAATATTCCTCAGTAAGTCCATAGAACATGATCAGAATGTAACATCCGTCATTTTTTTAACAGTAACTTTCCGAGGAACAATGTTGGATAATACTATGCGACTGTGATGACTCCAAAGTAAAATGAAGCATGTGATTTTTCTAGAAAACGGTATAATTATAAGTGGTTATTTTTATACCGTATTAAAATAAACCCTATTATTCACTTGTATGCCAATTTTCATAATTGTAGATGTAGAATTAATAAAGTTATGTCAAAAAAACTAGTATGATTATTTCAAATGGCTGCCCTGTAAAGTTTGACAAATGTTAGATCCGTCACTATTCTACGACTATGACGAGACGTCCCACTCCTGGGCACGAGTCTCTCCCACAGACACCGCTGCGGGAGGTCTAGAGCATACTCCAACACGCTACTCCAATTGGTTGAGAGGCCAAACAAGTGTCAAATGTTCTCAAACTACCCGAATTTCTCCGGCAATTGACGATTGTTTTTACCTTTGAAAACAACTGGTCTTAACATACCATAGTAGCGTCCATAGCCCAATCGCTCGCGTCGATTCAATGTGATCGAAAGAGTTAAGCAACGACGGGCGCGGTCGGTTTGTGGAAGGGTGACTCATGTGGCAAAAATTGGCATGGACGCTACCGTGCTTCGGAGGGCATGTAAAGCTGTCGGTCCCAATTGCTTTCAATGGTGGAAAAAGTTAAGCCTAAGCCTCGTCAAAGACCTTCGGGTGGCTTGAGAACATTCGACATTGAGTTGGCCACTAACCCCTCCACCAATCCGCATTGGAGCAGCGTGGTGAAGTATGCTCGAGACCTCCCGCAGCAGCATCTGTGGGGGAGACTCGTGCCCAGTAAGCGGGATGTCTATGGGTTGCAGCGAACAATCATTAAAAAATATATAGGACTTAAAGCACTAACCAGGCCTCACGTGTCTGTTGTGGACGACGACATAATCGTCCCGGTCATGGCGGGACACCTCGAAGTAGAAGCCGAGCATAGCCATCACCATCATAGCCGTGTGCTGCTTGTGGGAGACGCCCTCGAACAGCTCCACCGACCCGAACACCTGGAAAGCATCACCAATACCATCATCACAACTCTTCCACTGGCCAAATGGACCACTGTTGGGCACGTCGGAACGAGAAGGGAACGTTCAAAAAGACGCGAAAAGAGCTCTAGCATTAGAGACTCCTCGGGTGATACTAACGTTCATAACATTGTGAATAGGGGGTAATCTCAGAAAATATTGGACCGATTCTAAAACTGCTTTTACTAATACGGATTTATTGGCTTTGCTAACAGGACATGCCTGAGATTATTATGGAGAATTCTCAGGGTATCGTCACTTTATTTCACCGTTAGAACAGGTGACATGTAATTTCTCAAATACGGATAAATAATAATTCATTGCTGCTGGAATCTGAACCCTTTAGTTAGAGTGAAATTGAGAACTACAGTTCACATGACTACTATTAATTTGTCACGAAAATGACTCGCAGACGAGCAATTCAAAAATAGAATTGAATTTCACTGATTTGATGTGTATTGACATAGATATAAAGATTTGATACACATCAAATCAGTGAAATTCAAATGAATTGACGTTGATGAATGACATTGATTTAAAGAAGTTGTAAACAATGTTCTTTTGCAAGAAAATTTTGCAGGCGAGCAATTCAAAAATAGAACTTCATTTGAATTTCACTGCTTAAAAGCAGCCTACATACATTGATATAAAGAAGTACCTATAAATAATGTTCGTATACGAAACACTTTTGCAACCGAATTTTACGAGTCAACTGTTTTCTCTATTTTTTCAAATTCGCATTGCGATGGGTACTTACTAGATTTCTCCGTTCGCCTGGCAATAGATTATATTGATATTGTATTGTTTATGCTTCATATTTATTGATGATATCTATTTATAGTAGGTGTAATAAAATCACTTGGATTATAATACACGTAATTTTCCACAATTACGTGTAGAACTCCATTTTTCATGATGTTTCAATCTATGTTCTACCTTGAAGCTCACAGTTACAGATCACCCTTAGTTACTGTTAAAGGACATGAAGCCGATAGTTTCCTCGGTTTAGTTCAATATACTACAGATTAGAATGGTTAGTAAATAAAACAATATATTTCAATTAAAATAGGTTTATTCAAACAGTTATAAAATATAACAAAGTCGTCAAAGATGTCGCTCCGCTCTAGTGATCTCACTAAGTGCTACTTAGATAAACTATTCAAACAGCTGTTTGAATATACATTCTTTAAACTTTAAACACAAAACGCTTATCAGTAATTTATATATATTGATAGTACCTATATGTATATACGTATTAAAAGTAGAATTTAGTAGGACCTAATTTTTTTATTTATACGCAAAACTAAGAATTTGATAATTGACATAAGATATTTTATATTCCTTTGAAAATGTAGTATATAGCAATGTACACATTATTATAGATACCTACACTAACATAACACAAATATTAAGGTTATTAACAAATTATTAGGGTACTAATTTACTTTTATTTTAGTTACTACTTTCTACTTACTATTCCGTGTACGTCTGAAGAGATATAACATCCAGCGTAGTTTCATGTCCAAATCGTATTTTTCATTATTTTCTTTCCGCTTTAAGTTTTTTTTATTTGTCATGGATGCGTTCCAAATTCTGCATTTTTTAACATTCATGCAAAAGAATGGTACATATCACAAGGACTACCGTATTGAAGCACTGGACTTCAAAATCATTAAACTGAGGTAGGTAAATGTGGTAACTTAAACGAGCTGAAAATAATATAAAGCTTTTGAATTTTATCAAAATAAAATCACACTCACACTCAAACTTACGCGATCAATGATAACTTTAGTTTCCTAGAAATAAAGTTATAAAAACTGGAATACTATTTCCCAACTGTTTTATTGAGACCTTTGATTAAATCTTAAGATTGAGACCATGCTGGATCTTTTTGCTCTTATTGATTATATAAATAAAATCAATATAAAATCATAGAAAAAATGGTATTATTCCACTTACCAGCTTATTTAAAAAACTAGACACTTCAAGCCTTACTTGCACCACATGTTTCCAGAAGTTTCCTTCAAATAATTTCAACCTCTTCAATGGTGGTCGTTTCATGGTCCCCCATTTCAGATTCGTGGTCAGAGTTGTTCTTCTGTCTCTTATTCCTGTGACACCAGTTATTTTTGTTTAACTTTCTCATGAACCCCGACCACCGGCGAAGCAATTCTGAAATTTTTCTCTCGTACTCCTCTCTCAAGCAATCAGGGTTGTCATCCAGCCATGCTATTGCCCTCTTACACTCCCCCATCATATCAGCGTGTTCTTTTTCAGTTAAGTTCATCTTGCTCTCGATTACCGATTGCTTTATGCTATACACGAACGTTTCTAATTGATTCCTGACTTCCAACATTCGCTTGTTTTCAGTATCTTCCTCACGATAGACTTCCGCATCTGCTATCATCTTGCTAATCTGCTTGCGAGTCAATCTGTGGGTGTTTTCAATCGTGATACCTTTACAATTTCCTGTGCTCCGATCTACCGCTGATACAGTTAGAATCCCGTTGGCGTCGACGTTGAAAGTAACGTTAATTTTGGCAACGCCCCTCGGTGCTGGAGGAATGTTGGTAAGCTCGAAAACCCCAAGCAAGTTATTGTCCTTAGTCAATGCGCGCTCGCCTTCAAACACCTCAATGGTCATGCTGTTCTGGTAATCTTCCAAAGTGGTCAGCTCTTTCGTGAAACAGCAAGGAATCGGTGTATTGCGATCGATAACTTTGAACATCATCCCTCTAGCTGTCTCCACGCCCAGAGATATTGGCACAACATCAATTAGCGTCAGATCTTTGATGCTGCCTTGATTTTTACCGCTCAAAATCGCAGCTTGGATTGCGGCACCACAAGCAATCGATTCATCCGGATTTATAGAAGTCGTTAATGATCGTCCGTCGAAGAAATCCTGAATGAGGCTCCTAATCTTTGGTATCCTGGTACTACCTCCGACTAGTAAAACTTCATGAATATCCTTTTTCTGCAAACGAGCGTCGATCAACGCCTGTTCAAGTGGTTTCAAAGTATCCGTAAAAAGATCAGAGCATAATTCCTCGAATAAATCTCTTGCTACACGTACAGAGTAATCTATGTCGTCATAAAGAGAATCTATTTGTACTGTAGCTTCCGTGACTGATGTGAGAAATTTCTTTGCTTTCTCCGCGGCGGCCTTGAGGCGTCTCAATGTTCTCGGGTTACCAAGTATCTCTCTGCCGAATTTTTTGCGGAAGTCTTCAGCGAAGTAAGCGACGAGTCTGTTATCAAAATCCTCGCCCCCCAAATGAGAGTTACCAGTAGTAGATTTGACTTTGTACGAGCAACCTTCATCGATAGTCAGGATAGAAACGTCAACTGTGCCGCCGCCGAGATCGTATATCAACACATTTTTCTGGCCACTGACGCCCTTGTCCAAGCCGTAAGCGAGTGCCGCTGCCGAGGGTTCGTTGATGATCCGCAACATGTTTAGACCGGCGACCGTTCCCGCCACCCTGGTGGCTTGGCGCTGGGCGTCATTAAAATATCCAGGAACAGTCACAACTGCGTCCACCACCTTCGACCCCACGTGGGCCTCGGCCATCTCCTTCATCCTGAAAAGTATCATACTACTTATTTCCTCCGGCGAGATCGACTTTTTGCCTCCTTTAAAATCGACTATAATTTGAGGCTTACCATTGTCACTGGCCACGCGAAAAGGCCAGTGCCGCAAATACATTTGGACGCCGACATCGTCAAATCGCCGACCAATAAGTCGTTTCGCACCAAAAATCGTATTATGAGGGTTCGAAGCGGCTTGATTTTTTGCCGCTTCGCCAATGAGACGCTCGCGGGATGTAAATGCGACGTAAGATGGCGTTGTTCGATTACCTTGCTCGTTTGCGATCACTTCCACATTACCCTCTCTCCATACAGCTACACAGGAATGGGTAGTGCCCAAATCAATTCCCACTGCTACCATTTTAAACGTAAACAAACATTTAACACAAACAAACCACTTTAACCTCGTGCGAATCACTTCAGTCCTGTCACTGTTTTTGAAATAAGCCCCTTTCCCACCCATTCGCCGTATTTATAGTGACCTCCAATAGTCTTACAGAAGTTTCTAGAGTCCCGCCGCTCAGCCAATGAAAACGTTTCCCTAGAAGAAAGTTCTCGAATGGGTTGCCATGATATGATTTAAAAATTACTATGACCCTGGATAGTATTGGATTTGTACGTCGCAATATCTACATTTTGAAATCTTCATATATCGCTGATTTTGGCCACATATCGTAAATTCTACCTAAGCCTTGTATAATTTCAAAATGTACATATCAACATGTTGATTTATAAAACAAAAATAATGAAAGCTATATTTTGTAATTTCATAATTTAAATAGATATCAGTTTAGATACCTTTATAAGTATGACTACTAAATACATAGTAGTCATAAACATAAGAGTATTTTATATATAGATAGCCATTGTTACATGTCAAATTTCATTTGTATAAAGTACTATCATAATGAACACAATTCGGTTAAAACATTTATAAACAAATATAAACAATTAACATTTATAAACAGTTACAAAATTTGTGAATACGTGGAATAGTAAAAATGTCAAAAGAAATATTAAGAAACTATTTCTCATGTTAACCTGCAATAAAATCCAATAAATGTTGCAAATTCAATACGCTGACCACCCGAAATGCTAAAATGATACACGTGACCAAGATCTATCTTTCTCTTTCACACTTGTACCATTTTCTTGTACTTTCTCTTTCTATGAGCGAATGAACTTCGGATATGACGAAAACAAACGACTGAAGTATTCTCATCTTTTTCATGCAAGATGATTAAGAGTGAAACAAAAAAGGTCACGTGACACCGTTATAAATAGGTTCAATTCAATCAATAGAAGTAAACAAATTGAAGTTCGCGTGATGTGAGGAGACTACTTGCTACGGGGGGAATTGATTTGATTTGATTATGTAAGTCAGCACGCGGCCGTGGCACAAATAGCGACTTAAAATTTTAATGATTTGTTGCTTTGAAAGAAAGAAAGATGAAATATAAAAACGACAATGGGTTTTTTTTACTTTAAATTTTCGGCGGGAATCATCTATTGCACAAACATCAACAACAACAACTTATGCAACAATTATTTATTAAGACAGATGATAATTTTGCCTTATATGACTTTGTAATTTTGAAAATTATTACCTATACAATTATTTAATTTTTACTGTCGATTCCACGTCAGTATTTATTTACAGAGCGAGTAATCACTGAACAGCAAATGACGATAATTTTATGTATTTATTTTTGTTGAAATTTATTTTTAAAGCCATAAAGCCATGCATGCCATTTTTTTTATGTTAGTAATAACCAGTTTGCTGGATTTCTAAAAATATCAATTTCGAATCGAATCGAATTTGGTGATTTAAAAAGATTTTTTTCTCTTCTATTAATTAAATAATGGAACAAATTGACTTGAATTCAATTCAATTCAATCTTTATTTGTAATTTGGTATAGGCATAGAGTAAGGGCCGTTCCGTACATACTTACCTAGCCATTAAATGGCGTTTTGGCGTTCAATTCAATCAAATGTATTCGTATTAAACACTAGTGGACGCCCGCAGCTTCGCTCGCGTGGAACTAGACATATCAATAGTTTCGTTTACACCCATAATATTAAATAGCCTATATTACTCAGTGAAGATGCAGCTTCCTGGTGAAAGAATGTTTGAAATCGGTCCAGTAGTTTTTGTGTGAAAAAATTACAAACAAATATTTCCTCTTTAAAATATTATGTACCTATGACATTATCCGACATTATTAAATAGAGAACGCCCATACCTGTCTCCCGCCCACCCTGCCAGTGACGTAGTCAGGACTGGTGTCCAGCACCAGGTAGTCACGGTGCCTCCTGCCCTCGTCCTCAGTCACCTCCTCAACGCGGACGCATGTCTTCACCTTCAGTATGTCGTTGACCTTCCGTATGCGATTGCGGAGGTTGTCCAGGTCATCTGTGTAAAAAAATGCTTTAAACCAAGTACATAGTATAGGAAGGATGGGTTCGAATCCCACTTGCGGTGAATTTCTTCAAGGAAAAGTATATTGAAAATGCTTTGGATTGCGAAAACAATGTCTATGGTTTATGTACCTATCAATAGATAGACCTAGGTACTGAAATTTAATTAAAAAACAATAATTCAGTAGGTCTATTGATCAGAACTGTTGGAATTATCTGATCTACAGATGAGCCTGGGGTCTTATTTTAGAATGTCATGCGTATACGAAAATTGCTAATACGTCTATGAATTTTTCAAATACTAGAACGACCTACCGACCTACCTAACGAATGGTCCTAACCACTACCACCAGTTGTCCGGTTTTCGACCGGACAGTACGGTTTTCGTCACGTCTGTCCGGTCAAGGAAATATTGGAAAAACGGACTAAAGATTGTCCGGTTTTCAAGAAAATTCGTCTAATAAAGAACACTAGCACTAGCACTTCAGCCGACACCGATCGACAGGTAAAGGACAGGTCCGAAGTACAGGGAAACTAGGCTAGTAAGCCTACTAGTCAAAACTCACACTTTGATTTATATGTACTATGAATGACAGTATGAAAGCCGATTTTAGATTTTTTATTAAAAGCAGTGTCGTCGAATGCAAAATATTATGCAAAAAAGTAGATAAACTGTTAAATTATTAACCTTTGATTGTGATTTAATAGAAAGAAATTTAGTAAAGTATAGGTTATAACCATTTTCCAAGGAATTTATCACTAGTAAAAATTAAAAAAATCTTGTCCGGTTTTTTTTCCAACACATCTGGCAACCCTAACTAACACTAAGGTTCATCCCTTCCTTGGCAAATAGAGTGTAGGCAATATTATGTATTGTGCGTATTGTGAGGTGTAGGTATTGAAAGACGATTGTAGGGAGAATTGGATAATTTTATTATTTCGTATGCCGTATACCATTTTTCGTTACGGAATTCGCATACCTACGAAAAGTTTCGTATACAACTAAAGGCATATTTTATCTATCAGTGAAATTAAAAAAGAGCTCCTGCACCGCTGAATGCATGGATGACTAGATTTTGATTAGGTACCATTTTATTTGACCTGGTTTTTGAGCAAAGTTTTATAAAAGCTAGTCAAACGGTAAACGCTGAAACACTCACACGGTAAGCCTGTGGCAGACACACACAGAAAACAATACAAAATGAATTCAGTCCCGGCCAGGATTCGAACCTGCACCCGCGGTTCGGCGTCAGACCACCACCGCGCGACGGAGTTGGAACTTAAAATAAACATAGAAAATGTTACCATCACAGCCGTTAAGCCCAATTTATACACTGTGGTTACCATAGTGTTATATTTGTATAGAGTTACCCACATTGTGTATAATCTGTGATGACGTATCTGACGATGCCCCCGGGCCACTTCCTGTCTGCGTAGAACTCCTCGTTCTTCTTCAGTAAGGGCACGGTGTGAGGGACCCCCTTTTCTCTTGTCCCAGTTTCCCCATCATCTTTCTTGTTACGCTTATTGGAAGGCCTGTGAAATGGAAAATAATTGAAATACTAATCAGGTGATGAAGTGCGTCATAGATGGACCATGAAAATAATGTCAAAATTGTGTCAGATCCATACAAAATCTGTCACTTTGACAATGCCAATCGTACAATTTTGCGTCAAACTTAACGAAAACTACGCATATTCGCTTCGGGTGTCATAGATTTAAGTTGAAGCGTTCGTGTCACGAGACTCGAGCCAACCCGAGTTTAGTAAGATTTTCGTTTTTTTTCTTTATGGATATAATATAGCAAATGAGTTTGCAGCACCACCCATCTGCTGCCGCCCATGACAACTGTGAGTGGCTTTGAACAAGACTCAAATAGGGACTGGGATGGTTAGTCCAGTTAGCTGAGAGAGTTAATTCGAACATTAGTTGGTCAGTTGCTTAACTCACTCGGTCACTCACATACGATCGACGCGAGCTATGGACGCTTCAAAAAAGATGTTAACTTACCTAAATTCATCAGACTGTTTCTCACTCCGCTCGTCTTCTGTATAATCCTTGTATTTCTGTTGTTTCTTAAAAATCACCTTTTCTTGTGAATTTGAATAATTGTCGTCAGATTTCTTATCTTTACGATTGTAAATCCTTAAAACAAGATTTGGAAGCTGATTGCTAATGAGATTACTAAGTATATAGTTTGGATTTTTATTTCACACTCCGTATCAATTTTATCTTATAACATCACGCTTGTTTTGCTCCGTAGGGGTGCTAGACAGAGGTGAGTTAAATAATATCTTCTTGGACTCACACACACGGCCTTCTGACCCCAAAGTAGGCGCGAGCCTGTGATATGGGTGTCAGAGACTGATATACATACATATATATTTTTAAATACATACTTAAATAGATAATATTAACATCCAGACACAGAACAAATACAAGTGTTCGTCACACGAATATTTGTACTGAGTGGGATTCGAACCCACGACCCCTGGCGCAACAGACAGGGTCACTACCGATTGTGACAACCTGTCAATAACTCGTAGACTTTTCACCAGTCATGTATAAGCCTCATGTAATCAAATGCTTATATCGTGAATATATATCTAGCATATCAGCAGCCCTACATTAGATTAGACTTATTGCAATTTTTTTTTATTTAAATAAAATAACCTAGGTACTACCTACCAATATAGACAACGTAAAGTTTGAATTGGTTTGGTGTGGTTTGGTATACTACATGGATTAACAGAAAAAAACCTTAAGTAGCTGTCAGTTATGAAGGCATGAACTATTCCGAATCTAGCTAAATATCATTACGTCATGTATACTCTGCTCTGTGACTCTGTATACTCTGCAAAATGCATTATTTTAATTTGTATTAAGCTAAATGAGTAGGATTAACGAAGCTTGGCGCGTAAACACATTCAGTATGTGGTGAATAAAATAATGGGGACGAATTGGGGTGACATCGCAATGCATATTTTGAAATATATAACGTGATGTTTTGTTAAAACTCGTCAGCTCAAATCTCAGAGCAATCACTTTAAAAATAAAGCAAACCTATGGCTCAAAGTCAATAGATAAGAAGTAAACAGGTTATCTAAATTACTACCTATTTTTAAACATGCTTTAAAATTGAAATTGTTTTTTTTAAACTGTAAACGTACCAACTTTCGTTAATCTATGCTTCAGTTCATTTAAGTATTCAAACTCTTTATTTTTTCAGTAATTCTGTTTTATTGGATAATATTATCATAATTAAAATGTCCGCCTACCGGAATCGTCTATCATTTCTTCTGATAGGTGCATACCGCTCTCTTTTCCCTCCAACGACGGAAGTATAATCTCTCAAAATTGGCTTATTGTCTCCCTGTTTAGATCCTCTCCTACCAACGCTACTTCTTCTTTCAATTTTCGCTGATCCCTCATTTTCTACACTTTCTTTGTGAGCTGAACGCTTCTTTCTAGATTTAACTTCAGCTTCATCTTTCGGTTCCTCAGTTACGTTCCCAGAACGCCCGTATTGATACTGTTTGCCATTACCGCCTCTTTGAGTAGACACATAAGGAACGGGCCTGTGTTGCGTATGATAGAATAGTACACGAGATTTAGTTGACTTGTAATACAAAGGACATCTCGGGTCGTTAGAATACGGACGGCACCCGTATCTAGAATAAGCGTTGAAATCAAACTTTGCGTCACAAAAAGCTGTGAGGTTCGCAAGAGATTCACCAACGAGAGACTGAGAGAATTTGGCAATCGATTCAATGATTCCGACTATACTCGGAACGTTACCGGTTAAATTGGCAATCGATTTTGTGATTGAACCAGAATCGATACTCCTAAGAGCATTTTTGCTGCTGTTGCAGTATTTTTTTCTAGCGTTTTCAACAGCAATAGAGGCTGCTTTGTAAACTTTATCTATGATTTCTTCTACTTCTGTTTTAACGCCTAAATCTTCCAATATATCAACAACTACATCTGTTGAATTTGAGTTTTTACTTGGAGGGGGCGTTATATCTCGATTGACCCGTAGATTATCAATTTGTTCAGTCTCCACATCGCGTTTCCTCCTCGCAACACCAGGGTATACTTGGCACAGATCTATTTTATCTTGACGATCTCTTTTCAGACATTCAGGTCCGTAAACTATTTCTATTTTCCTCAAATCTGTAGCGCTAAGACCAGTTCTGTCTTGCTTAACATTATGATCCTGTGAAAAATCGTTCTTTGTATAGCTAGAATTACGTTATTGTTATTTGGTGGAATTACCTATTGTCAATGGATAACTCCAACTTTGTGTAATGAGGTGGCCGACATTTATGATGAAAACGTAACTAAATCACAGCTGAAAACTATATTACGGAAACATTATCTGTCACTGTGTCCATAGTTGTTACAAATATTTATACTTATTGTTATTATTGTTCTAATTATTTAAGTACCTATCATTTAAATTAGAAGGAGTGAGACATGAGGAACTGTTTTTGTTGCCGACAAACAGCAAATTTTAGTTATTATTAATTTTGTAACTCTTTCTTTGGATTACCTAATAAATGAAAAAAAAAAAAAAACTGTTTTATAACTCGCACTTGATCAGCTTGCTGTACTGCAGCTGTAGCTTTCTACCCTCGCTTCAAGAGGAGACCCGGAGTCTCCCTCACAGTAACAGTTGAGGAATGTCTAAAGTCTACGCTAGAGCTTACTCCACCACGCTGCTCCAACGAGTATTTTGACAAATCCGATCACAACGCAAGCCTACGCAGCTACGCTACGAGCTTTAAGTTAACCTTTGGCGGTATATTAATCCTGTTTACATTGTATTTTCTCGGAGAATAATTTCACCTCCTCAGGACTTACCTTAAATATAATGGTTCTATGGCCGTTCTTGCTGAAGTCTCTGTCACCGAAATGCAACACGCTGTTCACGTCGTACGGCAGGTTGCGAAGATCCAGGGGCAGTTTGGCTGCCTTAGCGAACAGGTCGACGTTTCCTGTATAAATGTGTTAATTTGATTTATTTATTCGTCATCAATTGTTAACAGCAAATACCGGTCGCTATCCTAGACTGGGACAGAGGTTATCCTACTCATAAAACAATTTTTAGCATAAAATGTCTGTATTTCCCCGAAAGGGTAGCCCGCGAAACTAAACGACCCAATATCGTACAATTTTGTCTATCTCTTGGCCCACCAGTCGATAATTAAATAACACTTGTTGATTTCTAGTGACTCAAAAATACGGAATTACGCTATTGATCTAGATATGATTCGTAATTAAAAAATAGGGCTAGGGTCTGTCAGTGTCTTCATGAGCGGTTGGGTGGTGGGGGGTTGCTTGCTCTATTTATATACCTACTAGTGGACGCCCGCAGCTTCGCTCGCGTGGAATTAGACATAATAATATTATAGATTCGTCTTAACGCGTTTACTTTAGCTCCACAAATTTGTAATGAATCCGTAAATATGTTATCCCCTGTTTATTTTACACCCTTATGGCTAACATTTTTATAAAATTTGAATGCCATATTTATTTACCTATATCTAATCAACAGCCTAAAATATAAATTTTATGCTTCTAGTTCTGAAAATGACAACACTTTTATACAACCTTTCATCCCCCTTTTCAACCCTTTACAACACTTTTTACCAATTAAAAAGTATGTCCTTTCTCAGGCTCTAGCTAGACTATCTGTGTACCCAATTTCATTTAAATCGGTTCAGTAGTTTTGGCAGACAGACAGAGTTACTTTCGCGTTTATAATAATAGTATGGATTATTTTAATAATTACAAATGAACCGATTACCGGTATGTGACCGAATACTTTAACTACTAGCTATAGTTTACAGGCTGTAGGGTAGGTACTATATGTTAAATGTTTTATTAAGTTGTAATAAAAAATGTTTGCGTGCACTATTGATAAACATATTACAAGTACCTCAGTAATTGCGATAAGAGCAGATAAGGATGTAAATGACATTCCGATAATTACCTACTTTTGTTTTGTAATAATTTGTAATAATATGCGAATGTATTACTTATCTGGTTACCAAAGCTGATTTCAAACTAAACTAAGCATGTTTAGTGGTATGCTTATTGCCACTAATGGAAACTGGTTGTCTATGTAGGTTACGGCACTGGTTTCTATCTGTTCTAAAATAAATTATGTCAGTAAGTAGCCGTGCTGCAACTATGAATAGTCTAATATTTATAGACATACCTACTTAATAAATTTTCACCTAAAAAACTTGAAGAATATTGTTTTTTGTTCATGTGAAAAACTGAAAAAAAAAATTTCTTCCTTAAGAAAGTAAGACTAGGTACGAGCTTAGATTAGTAATATGTGGTACGAGTAGGTACGAGTTTGTTTGATTTTCTGGCTGGAATGGAGATAAAAATCACTAACATTATCTATACATTATATCCAGTAGGTAGGTCCGGCCATGCAAACCCTATCTGTTAATCCGTTCAAAAAAATATCGATACGAAATAATTGACAAGGTGCATCATCATTTAAAATCATCGTATATTTTAAATTCTATTAATTAATATAAAGTAATCTTTTGTACATGTCAATAACAAGTTTCGCCTTTAAAAACATAAAGTAACAAAAGGAAAATAAAACAATAAATATGAAGAAAAGAACAGTTAAACAGCGGATTAAGTTCTGAAAGAAAAATCAATATACTTATGATTACATCTATAAACTCCTCAAAAAATGTTGAAATACTATCAATTAAATGCGAAGAGTTTTCTTCGAGAGACGATGAATTCCATCAAAATTGTACATATCACTTAAACATGATCAAAATACACTGCTATGGCCAAACATTCTTAAATGGTTAACGAAGTGACGCACTCAGCACTCGATGCCCTACGTTAAAGCAGCAGCACTTTATGGACATGGCACAGGGAAAGCACGGGTTCGGCTGTGGGCTCCTCGGGAGGCATGCCAGCTGATCCAGCGATATCCAGATGCGTGTACTTCACATTCTTATCCTCCAGCCCTCCGACTTTAATCAGGAACCCTGCAGCTAGTTGGTGGTTCCGTCCCTTCGCATCCATGTCTACCTGCACCAAGTCATCTCCCTTCCACTTGCCAACATTTACAGCCAAATCGATAGCTCGGACAGTCGAAACCTCAAAGCCTTCTGCCAACCTAGCACCGCTGTATTGCAGTTTCGTCGCGTGGTTAGTAGCTTTCGCGCAGTGGTTGTCCATAGCTGCCGTGTAACTCCCGTAGCAAGCCTTAGCATGGCCCGTCAGTGTGGCAATGGTGTAGATGTGAGGATTGAGTTCCTTAAGGGCCATTTCTCCCATCTTGAACACAGAATCCGCCATCGCGAATCTACCTTCAGCATCAGTGTTCGTAACACGCACGGTCTTGTTGCTTTTAGATACGAGCAGCTCGTCGGATACATAGGATTCCTCGCCGATGGAATTCCTGCAGAGACAGAGAACCCCAATAACCTTCAGGTGTGGTGGCTTCAGGATAGAGCAGGCTTTGAGGAAACCTGCCACTGCCGCCGCGCCGCTTTTGTCTCGCGACATGCCCGTCATTCTGCAGGAGATTTTGATGTCAGCACCGCCGGTGTCGTAAGTGACACCTTTGCCCACCAGCATTAACGTCTCCGTCACTCGATTCGGGTCTGAAGAGCTGTACACGATTTCCACCACCCTCGCCTTATGCCTCTCCACGCTGCTGGCAGCCCTAGACACGGCAGCTAGGAGCGGGTAATCCTCCGCAATAACCTTCTCGTCTTCGATCACATTAATTGTTATATTGCTGACGTCCGCAAAAGAATTCTTCACGAACTCAACTATTTTGCCAGGAGCCATTCTCTCCGGATCCCCGCCGGTGATATCCCTGGTGAGGATTCTAGATCTTTCCAACGCAATGGCGTTTCTGAGGATCTTCTCGAAGGCTTCCGTGCGTTTTTCCTCGGAATGGAAGCCGACTCGGATGACATTTTTCGTATTCATCCGCTCCCTGATCTGCAGGGGTTGGTAGAGAGCCTCCAACGCTCCGAGAATGCAGACGAGTTGGCCATCGGGAAAGTCAACGACGTTTTCGACGACAAGGAGTGGTTTTTTCACGCCCGCATCGAGAGCTCTCGCCATTCCCTTCTTCGCTGCTTCCTTAATAACCTTCGCATCGTGGTACGGTGTGATGGGTCCGGTCGGAGATAGAATGAGTCTTCCACCAGACACATAATCACAGTTCCACACAGTAGGCACCTTGTGGATGTGCTTATCAAGTTTTCCGATGCTCTCGATGAGACCGCCGATGTTCCTCGGAAGCCCCACCTTTATTTCTTCTGGGTATAGTACCAGGATGACCCCATCGTAGTCCGGCGACAGGATATTCGTCTCGATAAAGACATTTTCGTACAACTTAAAGTCATGTGCGTTGCCCGACATACCGCTCGCTCGGCCCGTCCGATCGCTACTAATTTTTAGCGCAACAACAATTATCAATTAAAAAGAATTATCTTTTGTCTTTTACCAACTTATTATCAAGATTAATGACGATATGACCGTCACGGATCTTACGACATTATCGAATGAAGTAATATCCAATTGAATACCTACTTACAAGGTGTTTACCTCGCGTATGAAATATCTATATGTAAACAGTTATTGTTTTAAACAAACAAGTTGCCCGTATTGTCTCCTCTTATCAGAACATATTTCATATTAAAGGTACCTAGCATATGGTAGGTACATTGTTCGTGCGGATAATAAAAAGCGCACATTGTTTGGAACCTAATAAAAACTCTTGGTTCATTAAAAGTGTAAAAAACATTGAGCAAATCTTATTAATAGTTACAAATAATTACAATCACAACAACAAAATTAACTAATTATCTTAATTAAAACACATGAAACAAAAAGATATTCAACTCAGCTTATCATTAATAACGTTTAATTTAGTTTTCCTACGATTTTGTACTCCTTTGTAAAATTAGTAAGTCCATAAAAAATACTAAGCTACAAAATACTGAGGTAGCAAGAATGGTTATTTCCATAAATAGAAGTTTATTTTGCTGCAATTTACCAGCACAGTAATTAGTTAATTTAAATAATTTAAATTAGGAATTTGCTCATCAATCGAACATTGATCTCAAAATGGTCAAGTAGAAATTGGACACGAAATGGTTTTGTCATATTATTTTGTATAATTTTAATTATTTAATAAACTCTTGTAAGTCATTTGTGTTTGTCAGCGGTTGGCTAAAGTAGCATGCCCGTTTGATATCTTATTTGTTAATAACATACCTACATAAGAATTCGATAGATATAGGTACACCCGATTTGATCGCTTATTCATTGGCGGTACGGAACCCATGAAAGAGTAGGATATCTTTATCTATCTACGTACGTTAAGAACCTAAAATCTGGTTTCCCCATTTTGTCTGATCGCCATGTACCTACCTCCTGGAACGGTAGGCTTGGCAGCATCAATAATGGCAGGCCATTATTTGTTAGCATGTAGCGTCCATAGCCCGATGGCTCGCGTCGATTCAATGTGATCGAAAGAGTTAAGCAACGACGGGCGCGGTCGGTTTATGGATGGGTGACCGCTAGTGGCATCATTTCATGGACGCTACCGTGCTTTGGAGGGCACGTAAAGCCGTCGGTCCCGGTTGTATTCAATGGTGGAAACAGTCGTTAAGTCTTGAGAACATTCGACACTGGGTTGGCCACTAACCCCTGCACCAATCCGCATTGGAGCAGCGTGGTGGAGTATGCTCTAGACTTCCGTGCCCAGCAGTGGGACGTCTATGGGTCCCAGCGATTATTTGTTAAATGTTTTCGAATTAACGATCGTCGTATGTCATTAAAAACGGATCAATGTAATTTTTTTTATTGAACAGTAATAAAAAAATTTTTCCATTTTTATAGATAACTAGTGGACGCCCGCAGCTTCGCTCGCGTGGAATTAGACATAATAATAGATTCTTCTTAACGCGTTAACTTTAGCTCCACAAATTGTCGTGCCGATAGTAATGAATCCGTAAATGTGTTATCCCCTATGTTTATTTTACACAAATAAGGGTAACATTTTTACAAACTTTATTCAACAATGCCATATTTAAAAAAAAATTCACTTAAATTACTTGTTCAATAACTACCTCTAAACTTTATGCCATATTATTATTTATTTATATCTAATCAACATCCTAAAATATAAATTTTATGCTTCTAATTTCATGCAACCATTCATCCCCCTTTTCAACCCTTTACAACACTTTTTTCCAATTAAAAAGTAGCCTATGTCCTTTCTCAGGCTCTTGACTATCTGTGTACCAAATTTCATTTAAATCGGTTCAGTAGTTTTGGCGTGAAAGCGAGACAGACAGACAGAGTTACTTTCGCATTTATAATATTAAGTATGGAAGTATGGATCGTACGGAACCCTTGGTGCGCGAGCCCGACTCGCGATGTAGGTATGAGACAGTAATATGCTGCAGGGAATTTGTACTCACCAGGGATAATGTTCTCATACTGCACGTCGATGAACAAGTCCCGACTGGCCCGGTTGTGCTCGAAGGGCAGGCCTAGGGCTCGCATGATGCTCAGCTCCATCTTAGGAGGCTTCAGACACTCGTAACCCAGGTTCACGATCTAAAAGCGCAAAAAATAAAAAAATTATAAGTTTTAAAAGTTTTTGTAGGTGGTAGAGCCTATGGGGAACCAAATAGGTTTTATATGAAACCTAATTGGTTCCATATAGAGTTCGCTCGGGGCAGTACCACCGCCCGCCACGGTACCTAGTACCATTTCTGCCGTGTAATAATTGTTTTTAAACCAATTATGGTCCGGTTGGAAAGGTGTGGTTTCCGTTTACACTTCTTTAGAGGCGACCATCTTAGTCCTCAAGGGTAGCAACACATCTGTGACTGACTTAGAACGAGACTCCTACTAACAAGTACTAATTGGACTATTACTAACACCAACTAACAGGAGTAACTATCACTAACAGTCCCCAGTCCTCATACCTACTAACGAACTGACCAACTAATGTTCTAAATAACTCTCTCTAATGCTATCTTTTATCCATAAAAAAAGTGTTTATTATTTTATACAATAAAGAATAATTATACAAATAAATGTATAGTGAAAAATAAATGAATCTGAATCAAAAGCAATGAGTTCAAGGTCTGATAGGTGCAATGGTCGCCGGAGGATGGGTGATGCATGTATCTATGCCACAAAACAGGTGAAATTCACATGGGGCTCGTCAATGCTATGTCCGCCACTCCCCCAGCTACACTGCCATAGGGCTCCGGGGTTCTGCAGCACCAGCACGTGGTCCGAAGCCCGGGGCTCCGCCAGCACCGGCCGGAACTTCAGGCATGTCTTGAACGCGAAGAGCGCCAGGGAAGTCATTATGGAGTTGACCTGATCTTTATCTGGTGAGGATTTAAAAGTTATTAAGTATGTATGTAATTATTACTTACATTATGATTTACAAATTTTCCGCCAGTATGCTATTCAATTTTTTCCGAACCTACTAACCTCCGAAATTCGATACCTTCGCTATCATATTATTTAATAGTTACGTATTGTACATTTATTGTGTCAATAAAATTGCAATTTTATAATTAGTGCTCTAAAATTATATTATTTTACAAAGCGTTTAGTAGGTACTTTTCATATTTAGACGTTACAGTGTTCACTTGTTAATATACAAAATATTATGTTTTTTGTTCAATTTTCGAGATTCATTTTCTCTATGTATATTATATATTTTTTTGTATGTAAGACAAAACAATTTAGACCAAATTTGCCACCCCCTAAAATCTGCCGCCCTAGGCTTCAGCCTACTCAGCCTGCTGGTAAATCGGCCCGCCACTGTTGACTGTTTGTACCTATAAAGTATTACCATAGAGTAAGGACCAACGTAGTCCGTGGTATTACCACAGAATAATATGGTATTACCTAGTTTTATACTAACACGTAGTCTAAGAGCAATGTTGATATTTTTATTACGTGTATTTTGTTATACTTAACCTTTTTTTGGTCAGTAATTTATTAGTAAGTATTCGTAAAAAAAAGTGAAGTTGAAATTAAACCCTCACATTTAGCTGAATATTCAGAAATAACTTTTCGTTTTCTTTTAGTATATCACCTGATGTATCATCCCAAAGATAAGCCTAGCTGCTACAACCCAAAGACATCCTGTTGGGCACGGGTCTCTCCCATCTCCCATGGCCAGAGCTGCGAGAGGTGTAGAGCATATGCCACGCTGCTCAAATGTGTTAGGTGAAGCCTAGCTACAATCCATTAACAGCCAACTACAGACTCTCACAACTGAAGAAACCTGAGCGTACTCCACCACGTTTGGTGTGGACGGAGGGGTTAATGGCCAAATGGATTGTCTTAAGATTAAAGATTTTAATACCGAACGCTTTATTCTACTTACCAAAATGAGAGTGATTTATATAAAAAGGCACGGTGGCGTTGGGCCAAAAGACAAACTCGTGAATATCCTTCTTGGGCGCTGAAAATAAAAAAAATCAATAATAATAATACGTTTGATCTTTTAATGATGAGGTCTTCGACGAGGCTTTACGATTTTGAACGTTGAAAACAACCGACGCGACTGCTTAACGTGCCCTCCGAAGCAGAAGCGCTCAAGAAATATTTCAACTAGCGGTAACCGTCGACTGACGGCCGACTCCGGCGCGGTAACACTCGATCGATTATGTCTAGAACCGTGCCACCACGAATGCGTCTTTCAAGTCGTAAAAAAGGAAATTAGCACTTCGGTGGGTATCCAATGTTATAAGGTCTTGTTAGTTTTTGGTGTCACTATCTAGTAGATTGTGTAGGAGTAGATAGTAGTAGTAGTAATCTACATGAGTATCGATATGTATGTGGTTCTTTCACAGTGCCACTTATTACTAAATATCGTTAAAATGCGCTTCGATCGCATCAAGACATTAACTTCTGAAGTTATGTGCGATTTACAGATAAAATGTCACTTCCTGTAACGGTGAAGGACACATCGTGAGGAACCTGCATGCCTAAGAGTTCTTCATAATGTCCGCACTTGGCCAGCGTGGAGGACTAAGGCCTAACCCTGAGTAAATTCTGAGGGGAGACCCGTGCCCAACAGTGGGACAAGGAAAGGGTTGTGGTGGTGTGTGTGGTGGTAGTTATAAAGATTAATAGATAATTGGAATAAATATTACCATTTTCGACAGCTGCTTGACAAATATATAATAAGCAAAAACAAAAAAATATTGTAGATGTCAGCGCCATCGCCTCACGCGCCTGATAAAGAAATCAAATCAAGTTTTACAACGTTTTTATTGTTCAATACCGCATTAAAGTTATTGGAGTGGAGAAATGTGTATTACCTACTTACTGACGTTAACATACATACATTAACTTAAATTCACTCCTGTATTTCCCTGAATAGGTAGGCAGAGGTGAGTTGTGGTACACCCA
Organism: Carterocephalus palaemon; assembly: GCA_944567765.1. NCBI lineage: Eukaryota > Metazoa > Arthropoda > Insecta > Lepidoptera > Hesperiidae > Carterocephalus > Carterocephalus palaemon. The sequence goes on from OX155665.1 coordinate 4,108,846, forward strand.
CTTTTCACATGTTTAGGCCCCATGTAATAGGTACCGGGCACAAATTCAGGCTACGATCTGCTACCGGGCATTTCATTTCATTTCTTTTTTTTTAAACACAATATGTAGTTGTTTTCTTTATTTGGTAAAACATAGGTACATCGAAAGTGGTTGGTCCCTTAGAAACATGAAAAAATTCTACCCCTAAGAGTAGTACCTAAACAAGCATAATACAGGGAGCGATGTCAGTAAAAGTATGTGTGTCGGTTGTTGTGTATGGATTTTGATGATCTACTTTTATTTGAATGATCTGAATACAGTATAGGTCCTCTAAAAATTTAAAGAACAAATTCTAACCCCTAAGAGTATAAATAAGCATAACTGCAATGTATTCATTGTGTTCAGTGTCTTGTAGAGTCTGTTATTATGTATGGCTGTATGGATTTGCATGATTCTTTTTATATTTGACCAGTGGACGCGCCCGCAGCTTCGCTCGCGTGGAATTAGACATAACAATAGTTTCGTTTACACAGGAATATTATATAGCTTATGCAGTCTAGCCCAGTGCAGATGCAGCTTATTATTAAAAATGCCAAAGGTATTCAAAGGTAGGCAAAGGTAGCAAATTATGTATTCCTTGTGTTTATTGCGCTGTAGCCGTATTTGTATACGGATTTTGATGATTCTTTTCCGACGTGATAACGTCATATGAATCGTTGTCCTTCCTCGATAAATGGACAATTCAACACAAAAAGAATTTTTCAATTCGAACCAGTAGTTCATGAGATTAGCGCTTTCAACCAAACAAACAAACTCTTCAGCTTTATAATATTAGTATATAGTTCGTCGTAGTATATCCATACTAATATGTATTATAAATGCGAAAGTACCTAACTCTGTCTGTCTGTCTCGCTTTCACGCCAAAACTACTGAACCGATTCAAATGAAATTTTGTACACAGATAGTCTAAAGCCTGAGAAAGGACATAGGCTACCTTTTTAATTGGAAAAAAGTGTTGTAAAGGTTTGAATAGGGGGATGAAAGGTTGTATGAAAGTATTGTCATTTTCAGAACTAGAAGCATAAAATTTATATTTTAGGCTGTTGATTAGGTATGAATAAATATGGCATTCAAAGTTTGTAAAAATGTTACCTACTCTTAATCGACATATCGAACTGGAATTATGCAAGAATTGGAAATTAGATTTTCGTAATAATCAAAAATATATTAGACAAAATTATAAAAGGCATTTAATTTATGACTAATTTCTGTTTACTATTCATATTTATTTAAACTACTAATTTCAATTAAAAAAATGCCAGAAAATGTTATTGAAACAAAATTACTGCAAAATAAATATTATCTAACTCACTGAATTTCTATTATTGACAAAGACCAGAGATTATATGTTTTTTGTTGGTTTATTTCTTGGTGCAATGATGAATTGATGAAGACTATCATCATACAATGTAATAAAACAATATTTCAAACTAAGAATATAAATTTACTGTAAATATACACGTTAAGCTTCCACCTTCTCTTCTGGCAGCCCCAACAACTTTCTTACTGCTATAGCATAGTTCCTAACTGTTGTCTCTGACTCGCCATCGTTGAATAAACTAGACACTGCATTTTTGTATTCTTCTGCATTTGGAATTGCTGAAATATCAAATGCTTTGTACTCTTCGTCTGTCAAACTCCTATCATAATTATTGCTTCTCAAAAACCAATCCACTAAGCTTCGTTTGGAAGCGTTATTATCCCAATTATAGTATTCCATGTCTGCTTCTGATTTGTCTTTCTCCCAATCCTCATAAGTCCACGACTCGTGATAGCAAGCAGTTAATAAATAGTTGACATAATCCAAATTCTGTCTCCTCATCGGACACCGGTCCGCTGTTATTGTAACCAAGTCGGTTTCTTCATCGTAACGATCACCGACCAAGCGCAGGAATTTGTCCCTGCCATGTTTGTCCAGATTGAGTGTGGAAAGCTTGATTCTGAGTGTAACGATGCGTGCTAACGGATTCCTTATGGTCGGGCTCGCATGGCAGTAGTCCGAGGTGATGATTTCTACGGGATAGTGTTTCTCTATAGCCTCGTCCGAGTTCAACAACTTTGGCCATTCGGTGCAGTACTTCTTGATCGCTTCACACTGAGATTTGATCACCGGTGGGGTCAGGTGGAGAAAATTGGGGATCTTCATGAGTTCTGCATTGGCGTGCTTGCCGGGTGGAGCCTGGCCTTTGGGCACGTATCCCTGCCGCAGCGGCAGGGGGACGGATGCTGGGTGGAATGATCTTGGTCCTGGCCAAACATTACCCCATGTCTGGAATAATTATAATTTAACATTTATTACTTATAAACACATTAGGGACACCTGTAACATCAGTATAATCCTCTGATTATACTGACCTGAGGCTTACCAGTCTTGGTAAGCTGAGTTTGAGCAGAGAGAATTGGCGGGAATGGAGCCCTTTGTAAGTCAAAAATTATTTGTTTATTAACATACCAAGTTATACAGGGTTACAGGTTAAGTCGACCTATTCCCGTTAAGGGCGTGTAGTTTACATCGTTTCTGACTGATTTGACTATAAAACACCCTATCCTAAATCTAACCGTTTTCGAGATATTTGAATTTTATTGTTTTTTTAAAAAATACCCGATTTTCGGCTATCAGCTTAGATATTTTGAAATGTGTAAGTCTTATTATTAATTTACTAGTGGACGCCCGCAGCTTCGCTCGCGTGGAATTAGACATTCACTAACTTCAAAAACGGCAAATTTTCATACTAACTTTGCACCCCCGTTTTACCCCCTTAGGGGGTGAATTTACAAAAATCCTTTCTTAGTGCTCCCCTACGTTATAAAATGAACCCCTGTGCAAAATTTCAAGTTTCTAGCCCTTATAGTTTAGGCCCTGCGTTGATATGTCAGTCAGTCAGTCAGTCAGTCAGTCAGTCACCTTCTCCTTTTATACAGGGTTATTGGTAATTCGACGTATTCCCGTTAGGAGGTGATGGGGGTGACTATTTGTGATAATTTTAACCCCCATATGCATTATGCAAAAGTGAACCATTTTCGAGTTATCAAGCTTTTCAGCTTTTTTCAAAATAGGTCAGAAATGCAACATCAAAAATTTATTTAAAAAAAAGTATCAATTAAAATCTATTTTTTTCTTCGGATTTATAAAAACGATTAAACAATGGTTATTTATCAAAATTAAAACTACAATTATCGGTCCAACTTTAAAAATGCGAGACGATTAACGATATTACTTCAATATTTTTTGAGATTTTTGTCCACTAAAATGCCTTAAAAACAAAAAAAACTTATATTAAACTTGGCTTGCAGATTATTTTAAAAACATAACCGTTTTCTTAGCTTTCCAACAAGGCATAACAGCTATGAACTTATTAAAAAAAATACTGAGAAAAACCGATCACAAAGGAAGCAGGCGGAAATTTGTATTCGAACTAAACTTAAGGTCGTTCTTTATAATTTCAAAAAAAGTAATTAAAAACAATGCCCAATGTAAATAAAACAAAAATTATAAATATAAAATTAAATTAAGAACCAGTAAAAGTTTAGTTATAATAACAATTAATAATAAGTAACAATTAAAACATTTTGTAATTTAGCCTAATTAAAGTTCTTGCTCGAAGGGACTTCCCCTATTGCGTACGCAGTCTCATTCTTTTTCTGAGGTGTAACTTAGATGCAGAATAATTTGACTACTTCGGTAGTTAAGTTACACCTCAGAAAAATAATGAGACTTTGCGCACGCAATAGGGGAAGGCCCTTCGAGCAAGAACTTTAATTAGGCTAAATTACAAAATGTTTTAATTGTTACTTATTATTAATTGTTATTATAACTAAACTTTTACTGGTTCTTAATTTAATTTTATATTTATAATTTTTGTTTTATTTACATTGGGCATTGTTATTAATTACTTTTTTTGAAATATTAAAGAACGACCTTAAGTTTAGTTCGAATACAAATTTCCGCCTGCTTCCTTTGTGATCGGTTTTTCTCAGTATTTTTTTTAATAAGTTCATAGTTGTTATGCCTTGTTGGAAAGCTAAGAAAACGGTTATGTTTTTAAAATAATCTGCAAGCCAAGTTTGATATAAGTTTTTTTTGTTTTTAAGGCATTTTAGTGGACAAAAATCTCAAAAAATATTGAAGTAATATCGTTAATCGTCTCGCATTTTTAAAGTTGGACCGATAATTGTAGTTTTAATTTTGATAAATAACCATTGTTTAATCGTTTTTATAAATCCGAAGAAAAAAATAGATTTTAATTGATACTTTTTTTTAAATAAATTTTTGATGTTGCATTTCTGACCTATTTTGAAAAAAGCTGAAAAGCTTGATAACTCGAAAATGGTTCACTTTTGCATAATGCATATGGGGGTTAAAATTATCACAAATAGTCACCCCTATCACCTCCTAACGGGAATACGTCGAATTACCAATAACCCTGTATATATAGATTACTATTATTTGATTATTACATGTAAAATAAGATGATTTACCACCTCAATAACAAATATTGTACGTAAAATGATAAAATAAGTCATTGTAGATGATTGAAACTCATACAAACGAATAAAAATTTAGAAAGTTTATTTTTCTATCAATAAAATCTTAAAAAAATATTATGGCCCCCGTTTTGCAGATGTACTTAAAAATATCTACCTTTCATCAGCTATCCAACGAGGTATAACAATCTAGTGTTATAATAAACATTCATAGAAAAAACTTAGTTTCAATGGCTACAGGGAAGGCAAACAAAAGTTTAATAAAACGATAGTGAGTACAAGATACTACATTTATTAAACTTTAAAGATCCAACAAAACATCTTAAAGTCTAAATTTCATGCTCGACATGTCCGCCTCTGTTTTGCACATATCTTGGCATTCTTTTATGATGTCCACTTTAAATGGAGAATACTACGAAAATTTCCTGCGAGACCTAAGTGAACTACTAGATGATTTGCCACTCAGTCTGATTCGAGACATGTGGTTTCAGAATGATGGCTGCCCTGCACATTTTAGAAGTGTCAGAGAATGGCTGGACACAAATTATCCAAACAAATGGATTGGACGAGGTGGGCTTTTACCCTGGCCAGCCAGAAGTCCCGACCTAACCCCCATGAATTTTTATGTGTGGGGGCACATGAAGAGTCTTGTGTGTGACCCCAACCCAATTTCGTCAGTTCAACTGACGACTGTATTGAGAGACAGGATAATTAATGAGGCGAATGAAATGAGAAGAAAATTAACTACTGGTGTAGTAAAAAGTGGACTTCGTAAAATAATGCGAAGATGTGTGCAAAACAGAGGCGGACATGTCGAGCATGAAATTTAGACTTTAAGATGTTTTGTTGGAACTTTAAAGTTTAATAAATGCAGTATCTTGTACTTACTATCGTTTTATTTAACTTTTGTTTGCCTTCCCTGTAGCCAATGAAACTAAGTTTTTTCTATGAATGTTTATTATAACCCTAGATTGATATATCTCGTTGGATAGCTGATGAAACGTAGATATTTTTAAGAACATCTGCAAAACGGGGGCCATAATGTTTTTCTTAGATTTTATTGATAGAAAAATAGACTTTCTAAATTTTTATTAGTTTGTATGAGTTTCAATCATCTACAATGACATATTTATTCATTTTACGTACAATATTGGTTACTGAGGTGGTAAAGCATCTTATTTTACATGTAAAAATCAAATAATATTAATAATAAGACTTACACATTTCAAAATATCTAAGCTGATAGCCGAAAATCGGGCATTTTTTATAAAAAACAATTAAATTCAAATATCTCGAAAACGGTTAGATTTAGGATAGGGTGTTTTATAGTCAAATCAGTCAGAAACGATGTAAACTACACGCCCTTAACGGGAATAGGTCGACTTAACCTGTAACCCTGTATACATATTATATCATCAGTCAATTTATAAATCGACTCCTGGGTAAGCTTAACTGTGAAGTCGACAACCACACCATAACATAGCCAACTTGGCTTCCATTTTTAAGTTAATGTTTTTAGTGAGATAAATATTTATAAATAAACAGATCAAGAATTTGATGGAATAATAATTTTTCCTGAAACAGAATAATTAAACAGAAAACTTAACCCAAAGCATCAGAAATAAAATGAATTTTAGTTTAGTTAGTGACTGTATCAATCTAACAGTGGTGGTTTATAGATTACTGTGCGACTGGTCAATAATGAACCAAGGCCTGAATTTAGAGTTCCGTCAGTAAATTCATTATCAAATAAACGAAAATAACATATGAAACGTTGTTTGTTAGCCTGACATAGCAAACGATATTGATCCCTCGAATGAAGAGGTTTTTAATATGAGTTAGACTGTTTTTACCTGTTCTGGAGACATCCTGGTGGTCCTGTCAGGTTGCACCTCCATTTTCTTAACAACTCTCCGCTGCTGTCGTTCTTTCTTCTTTAAAATATCAAGCACACGGAATTCTTCTTCTTCATCCTCCGGTTTCTTAGCTGTTTCCACTGTCGTTGCGTTGAAGCGCCATAGTACGAGAGTGTTATAGACTATGCCGGGGGAATTGTGCTTATAATGCTTGATAAACAAACTCATTCTGAATCGTATTTTAACGATTAAAAACCAATTCTAGTCTAAATAACCATCATTGCTATTGATATATTGCTAATTTGCTTGGTTTGGTTACTTTGGTTATATTTTCCATAGAGAAAAATGACTGCCAGTCAAATGTCAATCTTCGTTTTTAAAAATGTCAGACTATAGGAAGCAAAGTGCATAACACTCATTCAGTCAAGATAATTATTTATACAAATAATATATTTATATTAAAAAACCTATTCATTATTAATATAACTAAAGTTTTATTAATGCGTTTATTACTATTGGTATTATTTGGGGTAGAGCCTATACGGCACCAAAGCTTACCCGGAACAGTATCACCGCTCTCAACGGTTTCGGCCGTATCCGGTATCAATTTCAATTCATTAGATACGACCATCTTAGTTTAGTCTTCAAAGGTACCAACGGTCGGTGACTGACTCACACTGAGACTCTTTATCAATTACTAACTGTATTATGTATTAATAATAGTACCTGCCCCAGTCCCTTACACCTACTAACGAACTCATGTTCGATTAGCAGTTGAGATTATAAAGCAGCGAATTCGAATAGCTCGTTTGCTATCATAAATCCTTATAAATATACCTCTCGACTCGACTTCTTCCAATATAATGTTATGTTTATGAATATCAATAGTTATAAAAAATATTGTGCTCCCGTGTCGTCTATTTCCTTGATTGGTCGCGGCCTTACAATTATTGTAAGGTTAATCAAAGGAAATAAGCCCTTTAGAACTTCGGTGGGATTGAAGTATTCAATCCACAGGAAATGTTTGGCCCAAGAACTACGACTGCCTATTTTGAATTGAAGTGGTACTTTCCGATATAAAAAACTAACAGTTTTTATTTTCGAATGGACTTTTGCTGTATGGTCATACAGACCTTATCGGCGTCACCGAATAGGAACATCAACAATGACTGAATAGGACTGAGCAGTAGAACCACGAACAGATTGTTAATTAGTTACGCATGCATAGATAGGTATCTAGGGTAAATTTTCTCAGCTCAACACTCATAACAATGAATTTGAACTATGAAGGATACTAAAATACAACTTAAATTATGTACACCTTGGGATGTTAGCAGTGGGAATAGGGTTTTTATTCACTTGTAATTAATATTAGTCTTAATGTTATTTCGAATGAAAAAAAAATTAAGAAAGTTTTCTCTTCTAGTACTTCACAAATACACAGCGGTGTCAGCCTAGTGAGTGACTATCGACCTCGCCTCCCACTGGAGCGGTCCGGCTTCAAACCCCAGTGACACGCACCAATGACTTCTAAGCTATGTGCGATTTATGAAATTAAATGTCACTTGCTGTAATGGTGAAGGACACATCGTGAGGAAACCTGCATGCCTGGGAGTTCTAATGTTCTCGAAGGCATGTGAAGTCTGCCGATCCGCACTTGCCCAGCGAGTTGGACTGAGGCCTAATCCCTCCCGTTATAGAGGAGACCCGTGCCCAACAGTGGGACAAAGAAAGGGTTGTGATGATGACTTCATATATAATTAATTGTTTTAATGATCAAATGTGATTTTACTGTTCCTCAAACAAATTGGCGTTAGGCGAACTCAAATTTAATTTCTTTGCTCTTTCGAAGTTGACGTGACATATGTCACGTTCGGTACAAGCATTTTTAACAGATTTTTAGTAAATAACACAAGAGTACTTTGTTATAAATAATTTGATCTCAAACTAGCGAGCAATGGTATTACTTTTTGAATTGAGAATTTATAGGTAGAAGCATACATCCACGCAGGCAGGCAAGCAGGCACAGGTCTCTAGTTTAAAGTAATAAAGTGTATATCTATTCTGTAGTAATAATCTATGGGCTGAGGTGTGTGTGTGTATAATAAACCCAGTCGTTTTTGGGATGAAGTTTTAATAGTTAAAGGGAAAATAAAATAAAATAACACATTGCTTTTATTATTAATTTATTTACGAATATAATAATATGTATAATATTGTATAACTTACAGCCTTATTGGGTGCCTGTTGCGGTGTGCACGCAGCCCTTGTCAACGTGTCATTTCTATGTTATTGTGAAAACTTCAAGAAAAACATACACCGTATCGTTTCCACAATGTCAGTGACCTGCCCAGCACACTCGCAAGGACGCCAAGCATAATGTTTTCTTAATTTAACATTATTTCACCAGATACAAACTATTTGACTCGACTACAATTAGACAAACCTACGCATTCCTATATTACAACAACCAATTTTTAATCGCGGCAAAAACGAACGAATCAGTACTGTACAGTGTCGAACGACGACCCAACACTGGAAAAATACCGTCTATTATTTTATTTTATTTTTGAAAAAGAAAAAATATCTTTAATAACATACTTACAGCACTTATTAACAGAAGCGACAAATTATAATTTTTTTGTATCATTTTTCGTTTATACAGTAAAACTAACTTTTTTTATGTCCCTATATAAGCATATTTTCATCTGCTTTGGCGTATATGCGAAAGAAAAAAAATTGCAACAAGTGTTATACATACTAACTTAAAAAAACTTAACAACTCATAATGACGTCACGCGCGGCGTAGCGTTCTCTGGCGCGACCAGGCATTGCCTAACAGTACCTTATCCTCACCTACAAATATACAATTTTATACAATTTTCCATGGGTTTTTCCCAACAAAACTACCAAGGAGAGACATTCAAACGCCTTATCCATTTAATTAAGTTTACAGCCAAAATTCACCCAATCATTACCAAGAATAAAATATAATACAATATGCATTCATAGGGCGACATTGATATCGCGAAATATTGTTGAGAACCAGAAGTTTGAACTGTTTTACAAAGTGCGCAAAAATTGAGTGGTAAACTCAAGTCAATTCAGTATTACATAAACTATTCATTTTATACAATTGTATTATTTCTGCACGCATTACACAAAGAACGAAGTTAGTAGAAAATATTCAAAGTGCTATTCATTGTGTTTATTAATTACTATATTATTATATTACTTCTCAATTTAAGAAAATAATGTTAATAATCGATTAATCTACTTATCCAACGCATCTATACGTGCAACATAGATAAAGGTATTTAAGATGATTCAAATAGGCTACCTTACCACCAAAATCCTCTAGTGGACCGTCACTAAGTATTGAAGCAATATAATTTTAATACTACTATCAGAGATATAAGTACAGGCTGAGGATTCACCATCAATTCTGACTTTGTGAATTCGGAAGTCAAGAGATACTACAGAATTTTGTTTAGTATACAGATGGACTGGACTGTAAGGTTTTTATAAATTAAACCTGTTATATAATCTCACTGACATTGGAAAAATAATATACCCAACCAATTCATTGTTGAACCAATGAGCAAAATGACATGTCAAAACATTTTAAGTGGTTTTAAGTGGTCCTCTGCAACTGGTTAAGGCACCGTCTCAAATTCATCTAAAATCACCACCATTCAATTTAACTAGCCAATTTTTATTTGTAAACGAAAGTATAAACAAAACGCGCCAGAGAACGCAACGCCGCAAATTCAGCTCACGATCGCTTCAATCCTCAAACCGAACATTCACCAAAGTTAACTTTATCCAGCCTACACTAAAACATGTTCAAGGGACGGCCTGAATCATAAATAATGGTAATTCAAGGCACAGAAATCGTCGACGAAATGTTATTACAAAAAATTTAAATTAAACCACTTCAGATTTTGTGGATTTGATCCACACAATTCGATATCAGAATTATATTTTATCTTTTTCAAAACATTTAATTACATATTAACTAACGCAAAAACTTTAGACATATTATAATGTTTGCTTACCCCAAAGATTTGGAAACTACCCTCATATTTTATCATACCGGATTCCTGTGCCACAGTTAAAAAAATACCTTTCATAAACTTGATAATTATAACATACTAGGAACTATTATATAATTATAAAAATTGATAAAGAAGCGACCTAAGCGAAGTTCATAGACGTTAAAAATGTATTTACTTTAAATCTAGTAGTTACGAAATATTCACTTTGTCTATGATGTGTCTACGCTCCCGCTTTCAATCCATTTCTTTACAAAAATGCATATCAAACCAATCAAACCAAAAACTCATCAAATCAAACCAAAAACTACGGTACGTTTCGGCAACATTCTCAAAGTATTATATAAGAAATATTTAAAGGTTGTCAATTTATACAACTCAGACACACCATAGACAACAGAATTATCATTAAAAAAAAACAAAGCATACTTACAAACTAGGAAAATAAAAAGAATCATTATCGACACACCCTAAACGTATTATTAAAATATTTTTATTCATTATTTTAATTTCATTAGTGCAATATACATTTACAATGGCTCCATCGAAAAATGTTTATCCGAATCGAATCATAGATTTGAACGTCGAACGTACCCAAATACCACATCGAGAAGAATACATACATAAAATGGACGTAATTTTGACATTCCGTAGATAACTTGATATAATTTAAGTGTGGAAATGTCGCATATTTTGATAAGAATTAATTTGTAACACTTGTATTAACGGTCATCCCATATTATCAATGTGAAATTGTATTTTTGTGAATGATTATTTAATACATAATTATCGTATTATCAAAAAATACCTATTATATTTGTCCAAACAGAAATACATCTGAGGATAAGCACCAGATCTATAATAATGAACTTGATAAACCTCAACGGAATAAAAACAATTTACCTCAAGATTTGGAGTCCCAACCATATCCCAATAGAAATTATAATCACCAGCCATCCCTCATTATAAATCACCAACAAAAATAATATTTACGTATATATCCTTCTACGCGATTCGGACATTCAATTTGGATAAAGATTTTGCATCAAAGTTTAACCCTAGCTCACGATAACAATATAACAATTGAATTGAGCAAGTTAGCGATATTATGTATCGTATCATGTCAAAGAATTAACTTTTTCTGCGTGTGATAGATATTCTAATTTATAAGTTTATTAATTTTAAAGGGACCGAAAACAATTCATGAATATTCTTGTTATTTTCGTCTATTTCGAACCTTTTTGGTGTATACAATTTGGAATTTTTAACATATCGATTTATATAAAACAAGAAATTGTTTTCAAACCTAAAAAAATATGTCAATTAATTATACGGCAACCATACAGTTAAGAATTTGTTAAATGTTGGCATTACAGTACCAACTCATATGCCACGTCAATACTGACTAATAAAGAATCATTATCAATAATTAACTTGAATAAAATATCACACGCAAAGTTCAAGTCAACAATTTCCTACTAATCTATATTCTTAATGAGTTCTGTGAAAACCCTCAGAATAAAGCATTAATAGGAAGGGTTGAGTGAAAACGGGCATAAAACATTATTCTTTTAACATTTTCACACCTAAAATTTGCACCTAGTAAGTTATTAACTAGAATTTTTGCATTTGATAAGGCTAGTTTTGTCAATTTTTTTTTTATTTTTTTTAATATTACCATATCTAAATAGCTAAACAGCGTACTACGCAGTCTGCATTAGAACTATTCAAATTGTCTATGATGCTACTTCCGCCCTGTGTTCAAACAACCCGGTACTGTGTAAAAACATGTAGTTGTATAGATAAGGCAAATTACATCCGACTGGCAGTATTGTTATGTGGAGGCTCGGAGTGAAATATTATTTAAGTAAAATTATTGCGTTTAATGTTGGTACAATTGTTACTTATCTAACACATCTATTGTCGATGTCTTATCATTACCAACCAAAAAAAAGTAATGCTTTCCCTCCAAACCCAAGTTACATTGTAAAAATAACGGTTTAAATTATATCTATTAGCAAACTTTGTTACACATAAGGAAAAAACTAAGCACACAAATTTTTTACTCAAATATGCACATAGCCAGTCTTTCTGACGATTATACATTTTTTTTTTACTAATTTAAAATTACCTCCGAGACCGCGGTTACCGTGTAAATGAGCGTAATGTACCTAAAACAAAATAACATAGCTATAGATGTATAATTGTATTTCCAAGGAGGATTTTAAGTTATTAGCTAGTGTATTTTGGAATTTCTACATTTGCGTTGGAATTTCGGAGGAACATTTAGCAAGCATTCAAAAGGTAACAATTATTATTTTCAAAAAAATATTAACGCTTATAACAACCATGTAATTAATAAATGAATTTGAATGCTGGTTAGATACCAAGCCTATGATATTATCAACCCTCTTTTAAAATTACAAAGGCACTAACTTCATTTTATTCTAGCCATAAAAGCCTGAGTTGTTTTGCACAATCACCACTACCATATCAAAAATCCCTATGTACATGTACAATGGCATGAGTCACCAATTGGAATGGGAGTAAGGCGATGTCCACCGCTGGACAACTGCGCAACTCTTGGGCATGCATGTTTCCTCCAGACATTTTCCTTGACCATTCAACCTACCCATTATTCTGCCAGCAACACCACCAATTTACACGGTAACACTAAATATCAAACCGCCCAAGTACATCGCGAATATGTATTTCAAAAAGAAAAAAACCTGATAATCAGATATATATATAATAAGAATCAGAAAATCATAATATCAACAACTGTACAAAATGGTTCCAACAATTTCGAGATCTGAATGTACTCCGTGCGATTTGTCGCTAAGAGGGAGCCGACACGTGAGAACACAGAAAAGAACTACATAACTGACAAAATACAACCAGGAACTGTATTCTTGAATCACTCGCCGCATTTCGAACGAATGTAGTAATTTCTCGATCGACAGCGGCGTCCGTATGAAGTTAGTTGAATTCAATAAGTGGTATTAAATACTTGTACGTTCGGACGACCGATAGACTAATAACTAATAAGTACGGAATCTCTTTGCAAAAATTGTGGCGAACGATTCAAAAATACAGCTCCAGGTTTACATGCGCAAGTCACTTGTACAGGCATAACTGCACATGTCACTTTTACAGATTTACCCACTTTCACTTGTATAGATCTACTGGCTCAAGTCACATTGTACTATACATCCAATTTTTCTTTGATATCACTAAGATCGTCAATAGCCATTAATCAAATAGAAATAGAAATAAACATACATACATAGATAACCTAATAGACCATGAAAAGATACGTTAGTTTTTTACATACACAAATTTTACGGTCCTCACGCACCGGCCCATTTAATACCAACATAATAATATAGGAAAAAAAAACTACATGCATGGACGTCTCAAACGCCACAGCACCCATATAGTCACATCACCATCGAAAAACTACAAATCTAAGACAAAAAAAAAAGAACTTAATAACTACATTTTAATTTTTTTTTATTTTAAGTTTGTAGGCTAAGATCAAATCACTACAAGGCTTTCTCGTTTACAACATTACATTAATGATGATTTTATTTGACTGTGTCTTGTTTCATGGTACAAAATGTCAAAAATATATATAATACAGGTCATTATGTTATACAATACAATATATAATAGTGTACGTTGATGTGGGCGCTTACTCTAAAATGCGATTGATTGTATCGTAGTGCGACTATGCGACTTCGCGACACCTCACTTATTGTCGTTGCGTGCAAGCTGGAATAGGAGAAATTATTAGTTACATTTATTATCTGTAAAGTGCTTCTTTTGTACTGTATCAAGAAGTAAGGAAGGGACAGGAGATGATATTGTCGCTCGGTACAAAAGTCAACTACCCAAAGTGTCATTTTGGCAGTTTTTACATGACATCAATATCCTGACACAACACATACTATGGCAAAATATTGTATCTGTGGCATTTCAAATATAAATGTTATATCGTTTTTCTGCTTAACTGAAAAAAGTAAAAATTATACAAAGGTATACTAATCTATGTGAGATTAGTTTACTTAGTTTACTGCCAAAATGACACTTTGGCTAGTTGACTGTTGTACAGACGATATATGCGAGTGTTTTGTCAGCATAACAAGTCACTCCCTGGCTTATGCCTGGTGCTTAAGAAATGCTTGTCTAATGATGAAAAGGTATACATTATATCATCTAAGCTTTGCAACCCAATAGGTCTCTATGACGCTCGAGTAATTCCCCATTTAGCATCGGGCTCTACTATTCGGTTCGTGCCGGAAAATTAAAACAATTCTTTTTTTTTTGTGGTTCTCATCTTCCGAACAACGAACGAACACTCAGAACCAAAATGAAAGTGTAGTGACGTGTAGCGAAATTATGTCGATTGCTACAAATATTCATTAGTCATTATGTAGTTATTTTCTAGGACAATTGCGGGTTAGTAAAATAAGGCGTTAATGTTCCCTCTTCGTTTATTCGCGCAAATCGTCGCAAACCGTCTTTAGTACCTAGACAGTTAAGTACAATTACATCTTTAAAAAAGAAAACAACATTCGTTGTGTGCAATGTGCAATTGCACACAACGAATCAACAGCTGGAAAAAAAAGGAAATGTCAGCTGCTGTAGTGAACCTACAATTTTTTTTTAATGTCACCTGCATGCCTAACAGTTCTCCAGTTAAGTGAAGTCTGCCAATTCCTGCTTGTTAACAACCTTATAACTTTCTCTCTTAGAGGTTCCACAGACATAAAATAAGTAAATAAGCTCAGCAGTAAAATCAGAGGGAAGTTAGCGATATAAATAAAATGAAATAAAATATTAACATTTGGTTAAATATCTCACCCAAGCTCCACATAAGGCCAACCTGTGACCCCGGACACCGGAACCGTCTTGAGCCCGACGACTCCGGCCCAATCCGGACCGGACCGGCGCGAACTGGTTTTAACCGGCCCGTACCGAATCGCACTCGCGTATTGTACACGGTTACGTAACACTGATATCAATAGCTTTTCCACTTTTATAGTCCAAAAACACCATAAAACGTTCCCACCCACTATTTAGTCCATAATCAATTATTTATTATTAGTAAATATATAACATATATATATGTATATAGTAATAATGTATGTGTGTATGTATAAAAATGCAACCGGTTAAAGTCTATGTCGTTAAGAGTTAGCACATATCACTAGCAAATGGCCGTGTTTGCATGTCTGTTTGTTTGATTGTTAAGTCGCGCGCGGCGCCGCCGCTACTGCGTGTGCGCGGCTACAGCCGCTTTAAGTTCGACCGGCGGTGCTGGCTCTTGCTTGGTTTTCGGGGTCGCTGAAAGAAATTAAATTTTATTATTGCAATAAATACTTGATTTTACATATTTCGTCTCTGCAGTCTTACAATTATATACCTCGACTATGTAAACTTACTTTAAAGTTTATTAAATAGCGGTTTACAAGAATGTAACAACCCTGCACAGCTTTGAGCTATTGATACATTTATTTTGAATTAAGTGCAGTTTTGATATGCGATGAGAGTTTCCCCATGGTAATATTCCATTCTATAGTTATGAGTGTATATTATATATTATATTTGTAGCGTCCATAGCCCAATGGCTCGGGTCGATTCAATTTGATCGAAAGAGTTAAGCAACGACGGGCGCGGTCGGTTTGTGGATGGGTGACCGCTAGTGGCAAAATTTCATGGACGCTACCGTGCTTCGGAGGGCACGTAAAGCCGTCGGTCCCGGTTGTTTTCAATGTTGGAAACAGTCGTTAAGCCTTGTCGACGACCTTCGGGTGGCTTGAGAGCATTCGACACTGGGTTGGCTACTAACCCCTCCACCAATCCGCATTGGAGCAGCGTGGTGGAGTATGCTCTAGACCTCCCGCAGCAGTGTCTGTGGGGGAGACCCGTGACCAGCAGCGAATATTCCATTATATAGTTATGAGTGTGTGTATTATTTTTTAAATAGAATTTAACAAATATAAAATTTAAGCATCTAAATTATTATTAACGTTAAAGCGGACAAATAAATAGATAAACAGACTCACGTCTCGGCCTGGCGTTGGCGACGACACTCTGCGCGCCGCACGACCCGGCGCGCCCGCGGTTGTTGTTAACGGTGCCGCCAGGGGGCGCCGGCGGCCGGCTGAAACATCACACGGTTAGTTAACATAAACAATACGGACCCTTCGCTGCGACCCATACACGTCCCACTGTTGGGCACGGGTCTCCTCTCAGAATGGGAGGGATTAGGCCTTAGTCCACCACGCTCGCCAAGTGCGGATTGGCAGACTTCACATACGGACTTCACATACGGACCCTTATTCACAACAAATTAATAAGGCTGATGGATGGATGGATGGATGGAATATGATAAAGAGGAAAGATGTGTTTGTAATGTTTTCACACAAAAACTACTGGACCAAAAATTATTTCACCATTAAAAAGCTGCATCTTCACTGAGTGACATAGGCTATATAATATATCTAGGTGAACTAGACATTAGACATAACTATTGTTATGTCTAATTCCACGCGAGCGAAGCTGCGGGCGTCCAGTAGTTTATGAATAAAAGGGTAAATAAAAAAAAATATTTTTTTTTTAAATAATTTTATTTTTTTAATTACATAATCCAATTCTTTGTATTTAATAATCAGAATATAGAACTTAGTTATTGATAAGTGACATTTGTACACCCATCATGGGTAATGATAGGCGAGATTTAATTTTATATTTACCATCTATTGTATCTTATCATACAAATAAATAAATTGATTGATTGATTGATTGATTGATTGATAAATGGCGTCCAGTAGTCTATATATATAAAAGGAGAAGGTGACTGACTGACTGACTGACTGACTGAGATATCAACGCAGGGCCTAAACTATAAGGGCTAGAAACTTGAAATTATGCACAGGGGTTCCTTTTATAACGTAGGGGAGCACTAAGAAAGGATTTTTGAAAATTCACCCCCTAAGGGGGTAAAACGGGGGTGCAAAGTTAGTATGTAACATTGCCGTTTTTGATGTTATTCGAATGAAATTCGGTACCTATGAAGGTTTTTTATTGAGTTTCGAAAATCATCTCGTAAGGGGGTAAAAGGGGGGTGCAAAGTTAGTATGAAACCGAACGCGGGCAGACGTCGTTAATGGGTCTAATTGTACGCGAGCGAAGCTGCGGGCGTCCACTAGTCCATACTAATATTATAAATGGGAAAGTGTGTTTGTTTGTTTGTCCGGCTTTCACGTCGCAACGAAGCTTTTATATGGTATGGTTTTTGTGTGTGGAGATAGTGAGGAGGGTGGAGAGTGACGTAGGCTACTTTTTACCGCGGTAAAACATCCCCATGGGAAGATATCGATGTTTTGTTATTTGCTAGATATTTAGTTCCGGATATTGTTAATAGATGGCGTTAGAACTATTTAGAAGTAGTTAGTATAGTGGTTAAGTAGTTAGTATCTTTTAATCGTGGAACTGTCACTATTCATCCACCACAAATATGTCATGTATGATAAACAACTCATTGTTAATTCCCCTTGACCACGCGGGCGGAGCCGCGGGTAAAAGCTAGTATAGTATATACCTGTAGTGGTTCCTGTAGGAGTGCGCCTGCGCGCGGTCGCTCTCGGACACGGAGCGGTGGCGGTCGTACGGGCGCGCGTGCGGGCCGCGCCCCGCGCCCGCCGGGCCCTGCGTCGCCAGCAGCTCGTTCACTAGTATAATATATACCTGTAGTGGTTCCTGTAGGAGTGCGCCTGCGCGCGGTCGCTCTCGGACACGGAGCGGTGGCGGTCGTACGGGCGCGCGTGCGGGCCGCGCCCCGCGCCCGCCGGGCCCTGCGTCGCCAGCAGCTCGTTCACTAGTATAATATATACCTGTAGTGGTTCCTGTAGGAGTGCGCCTGCGCGCGGTCGCTCTCGGACACGGAGCGGTGGCGGTCGTACGGGCGCGCGTGCGGGCCGCGCCCCGCGCCCGCCGGGCCCTGCGTCGCCAGCAGCTCGTTCACTAGTATAATATATACCTGTAGTGGTTCCTGTAGGAGTGCGCCTGCGCGCGGTCGCTCTCGGACACGGAGCGGTGGCGGTCGTACGGGCGCGCGTGCGGGCCGCGCCCCGCGCCCGCCGGGCCCTGCGTCGCCAGCAGCTCGTTCACTAGTATAATATATACCTGTAGTGGTTCCTGTAGGAGTGCGCCTGCGCGCGGTCGCTCTCGGACACGGAGCGGTGGCGGTCGTACGGGCGCGCGTGCGGGCCGCGCCCCGCGCCCGCCGGGCCCTGCGTCGCCAGCAGCTCGTTCACTAGTATAGTATATACCTGTAGTGGTTCCTGTAGGAGTGCGCCTGCGCGCGGTCGCTCTCGGACACGGAGCGGTGGCGGTCGTACGGGCGCGCGTGCGGGCCGCGCCCCGCGCCCGCCGGGCCCTGCGTCGCCAGCAGCTCGTTCACTAGTATAGTATATACCTGTAGTGGTTCCTGTAGGAGTGCGCCTGCGCGCGGTCGCTCTCGGACACGGAGCGGTGGCGGTCGTACGGGCGCGCGTGCGGGCCGCGCCCCGCGCCCGCCGGGCCCTGCGTCGCCAGCAGCTCGTTCACTAGTATAATATATACCTGTAGTGGTTCCTGTAGGAGTGCGCCTGCGCGCGGTCGCTCTCGGACACGGAGCGGTGGCGGTCGTACGGGCGCGCGTGCGGGCCGCGCCCCGCGCCCGCCGGGCCCTGCGTCGCCAGCAGCTCGTTCACTAGTATAATATATACCTGTAGTGGTTCCTGTAGGAGTGCGCCTGCGCGCGGTCGCTCTCGGACACGGAGCGGTGGCGGTCGTACGGGCGCGCGTGCGGGCCGCGCCCCGCGCCCGCCGGGCCCTGCGTCGCCAGCAGCTCGTTCACTAGTATAATATATACCTGTAGTGGTTCCTGTAGGAGTGCGCCTGCGCGCGGTCGCTCTCGGACACGGAGCGGTGGCGGTCGTACGGGCGCGCGTGCGGGCCGCGCCCCGCGCCCGCCGGGCCCTGCGTCGCCAGCAGCTCGTTCACTAGTATAATATATACCTGTAGTGGTTCCTGTAGGAGTGCGCCTGCGCGCGGTCGCTCTCGGACACGGAGCGGTGGCGGTCGTACGGGCGCGCGTGCGGGCCGCGCCCCGCGCCCGCCGGGCCCTGCGTCGCCAGCAGCTCGTTCACTAGTATAATATATACCTGTAGTGGTTCCTGTAGGAGTGCGCCTGCGCGCGGTCGCTCTCGGACACGGAGCGGTGGCGGTCGTACGGGCGCGCGTGCGGGCCGCGCCCCGCGCCCGCCGGGCCCTGCGTCGCCAGCAGCTCGTTCACTAGTATAATATATACCTGTAGTGGTTCCTGTAGGAGTGCGCCTGCGCGCGGTCGCTCTCGGACACGGAGCGGTGGCGGTCGTACGGGCGCGCGTGCGGGCCGCGCCCCGCGCCCGCCGGGCCCTGCGTCGCCAGCAGCTCGTTCACTAGTATAATATATACCTGTAGTGGTTCCTGTAGGAGTGCGCCTGCGCGCGGTCGCTCTCGGACACGGAGCGGTGGCGGTCGTACGGGCGCGCGTGCGGGCCGCGCCCCGCGCCCGCCGGGCCCTGCGTCGCCAGCAGCTCGTTCACTAGTATAATATATACCTGTAGTGGTTCCTGTAGGAGTGCGCCTGCGCGCGGTCGCTCTCGGACACGGAGCGGTGGCGGTCGTACGGGCGCGCGTGCGGGCCGCGCCCCGCGCCCGCCGGGCCCTGCGTCGCCAGCAGCTCGTTCACTAGTATAATATATACCTGTAGTGGTTCCTGTAGGAGTGCGCCTGCGCGCGGTCGCTCTCGGACACGGAGCGGTGGCGGTCGTACGGGCGCGCGTGCGGGCCGCGCCCCGCGCCCGCCGGGCCCTGCGTCGCCAGCAGCTCGTTCACTAGTATAATATATACCTGTAGTGGTTCCTGTAGGAGTGCGCCTGCGCGCGGTCGCTCTCGGACACGGAGCGGTGGCGGTCGTACGGGCGCGCGTGCGGGCCGCGCCCCGCGCCCGCCGGGCCCTGCGTCGCCAGCAGCTCGTTCACTAGTATAATATATACCTGTAGTGGTTCCTGTAGGAGTGCGCCTGCGCGCGGTCGCTCTCGGACACGGAGCGGTGGCGGTCGTACGGGCGCGCGTGCGGGCCGCGCCCCGCGCCCGCCGGGCCCTGCGTCGCCAGCAGCTCGTTCACTAGTATAATATATACCTGTAGTGGTTCCTGTAGGAGTGCGCCTGCGCGCGGTCGCTCTCGGACACGGAGCGGTGGCGGTCGTACGGGCGCGCGTGCGGGCCGCGCCCCGCGCCCGCCGGGCCCTGCGTCGCCAGCAGCTCGTTCACTAGTATAATATATACCTGTAGTGGTTCCTGTAGGAGTGCGCCTGCGCGCGGTCGCTCTCGGACACGGAGCGGTGGCGGTCGTACGGGCGCGCGTGCGGGCCGCGCCCCGCGCCCGCCGGGCCCTGCGTCGCCAGCAGCTCGTTCACTAGTATAATATATACCTGTAGTGGTTCCTGTAGGAGTGCGCCTGCGCGCGGTCGCTCTCGGACACGGAGCGGTGGCGGTCGTACGGGCGCGCGTGCGGGCCGCGCCCCGCGCCCGCCGGGCCCTGCGTCGCCAGCAGCTCGTTCACTAGTATAATATATACCTGTAGTGGTTCCTGTAGGAGTGCGCCTGCGCGCGGTCGCTCTCGGACACGGAGCGGTGGCGGTCGTACGGGCGCGCGTGCGGGCCGCGCCCCGCGCCCGCCGGGCCCTGCGTCGCCAGCAGCTCGTTCACTAGTATAATATATACCTGTAGTGGTTCCTGTAGGAGTGCGCCTGCGCGCGGTCGCTCTCGGACACGGAGCGGTGGCGGTCGTACGGGCGCGCGTGCGGGCCGCGCCCCGCGCCCGCCGGGCCCTGCGTCGCCAGCAGCTCGTTCACTAGTATAATATATACCTGTAGTGGTTCCTGTAGGAGTGCGCCTGCGCGCGGTCGCTCTCGGACACGGAGCGGTGGCGGTCGTACGGGCGCGCGTGCGGGCCGCGCCCCGCGCCCGCCGGGCCCTGCGTCGCCAGCAGCTCGTTCACTAGTATAATATATACCTGTAGTGGTTCCTGTAGGAGTGCGCCTGCGCGCGGTCGCTCTCGGACACGGAGCGGTGGCGGTCGTACGGGCGCGCGTGCGGGCCGCGCCCCGCGCCCGCCGGGCCCTGCGTCGCCAGCAGCTCGTTCACTAGTATAATATATACCTGTAGTGGTTCCTGTAGGAGTGCGCCTGCGCGCGGTCGCTCTCGGACACGGAGCGGTGGCGGTCGTACGGGCGCGCGTGCGGGCCGCGCCCCGCGCCCGCCGGGCCCTGCGTCGCCAGCAGCTCGTTCACTAGTATAATATATACCTGTAGTGGTTCCTGTAGGAGTGCGCCTGCGCGCGGTCGCTCTCGGACACGGAGCGGTGGCGGTCGTACGGGCGCGCGTGCGGGCCGCGCCCCGCGCCCGCCGGGCCCTGCGTCGCCAGCAGCTCGTTCACTAGTATAATATATACCTGTAGTGGTTCCTGTAGGAGTGCGCCTGCGCGCGGTCGCTCTCGGACACGGAGCGGTGGCGGTCGTACGGGCGCGCGTGCGGGCCGCGCCCCGCGCCCGCCGGGCCCTGCGTCGCCAGCAGCTCGTTCACTAGTATAATATATACCTGTAGTGGTTCCTGTAGGAGTGCGCCTGCGCGCGGTCGCTCTCGGACACGGAGCGGTGGCGGTCGTACGGGCGCGCGTGCGGGCCGCGCCCCGCGCCCGCCGGGCCCTGCGTCGCCAGCAGCTCGTTCACTAGTATAATATATACCTGTAGTGGTTCCTGTAGGAGTGCGCCTGCGCGCGGTCGCTCTCGGACACGGAGCGGTGGCGGTCGTACGGGCGCGCGTGCGGGCCGCGCCCCGCGCCCGCCGGGCCCTGCGTCGCCAGCAGCTCGTTCACTAGTATAATATATACCTGTAGTGGTTCCTGTAGGAGTGCGCCTGCGCGCGGTCGCTCTCGGACACGGAGCGGTGGCGGTCGTACGGGCGCGCGTGCGGGCCGCGCCCCGCGCCCGCCGGGCCCTGCGTCGCCAGCAGCTCGTTCACTAGTATAATATATACCTGTAGTGGTTCCTGTAGGAGTGCGCCTGCGCGCGGTCGCTCTCGGACACGGAGCGGTGGCGGTCGTACGGGCGCGCGTGCGGGCCGCGCCCCGCGCCCGCCGGGCCCTGCGTCGCCAGCAGCTCGTTCACTAGTATAATATATACCTGTAGTGGTTCCTGTAGGAGTGCGCCTGCGCGCGGTCGCTCTCGGACACGGAGCGGTGGCGGTCGTACGGGCGCGCGTGCGGGCCGCGCCCCGCGCCCGCCGGGCCCTGCGTCGCCAGCAGCTCGTTCACTAGTATAATATATACCTGTAGTGGTTCCTGTAGGAGTGCGCCTGCGCGCGGTCGCTCTCGGACACGGAGCGGTGGCGGTCGTACGGGCGCGCGTGCGGGCCGCGCCCCGCGCCCGCCGGGCCCTGCGTCGCCAGCAGCTCGTTCACTAGTATAATATATACCTGTAGTGGTTCCTGTAGGAGTGCGCCTGCGCGCGGTCGCTCTCGGACACGGAGCGGTGGCGGTCGTACGGGCGCGCGTGCGGGCCGCGCCCCGCGCCCGCCGGGCCCTGCGTCGCCAGCAGCTCGTTCACTAGTATAATATATACCTGTAGTGGTTCCTGTAGGAGTGCGCCTGCGCGCGGTCGCTCTCGGACACGGAGCGGTGGCGGTCGTACGGGCGCGCGTGCGGGCCGCGCCCCGCGCCCGCCGGGCCCTGCGTCGCCAGCAGCTCGTTCACTAGTATAATATATACCTGTAGTGGTTCCTGTAGGAGTGCGCCTGCGCGCGGTCGCTCTCGGACACGGAGCGGTGGCGGTCGTACGGGCGCGCGTGCGGGCCGCGCCCCGCGCCCGCCGGGCCCTGCGTCGCCAGCAGCTCGTTCACTAGTATAATATATACCTGTAGTGGTTCCTGTAGGAGTGCGCCTGCGCGCGGTCGCTCTCGGACACGGAGCGGTGGCGGTCGTACGGGCGCGCGTGCGGGCCGCGCCCCGCGCCCGCCGGGCCCTGCGTCGCCAGCAGCTCGTTCACTAGTATAATATATACCTGTAGTGGTTCCTGTAGGAGTGCGCCTGCGCGCGGTCGCTCTCGGACACGGAGCGGTGGCGGTCGTACGGGCGCGCGTGCGGGCCGCGCCCCGCGCCCGCCGGGCCCTGCGTCGCCAGCAGCTCGTTCACTAGTATAATATATACCTGTAGTGGTTCCTGTAGGAGTGCGCCTGCGCGCGGTCGCTCTCGGACACGGAGCGGTGGCGGTCGTACGGGCGCGCGTGCGGGCCGCGCCCCGCGCCCGCCGGGCCCTGCGTCGCCAGCAGCTCGTTCACTAGTATAATATATACCTGTAGTGGTTCCTGTAGGAGTGCGCCTGCGCGCGGTCGCTCTCGGACACGGAGCGGTGGCGGTCGTACGGGCGCGCGTGCGGGCCGCGCCCCGCGCCCGCCGGGCCCTGCGTCGCCAGCAGCTCGTTCACTAGTATAATATATACCTGTAGTGGTTCCTGTAGGAGTGCGCCTGCGCGCGGTCGCTCTCGGACACGGAGCGGTGGCGGTCGTACGGGCGCGCGTGCGGGCCGCGCCCCGCGCCCGCCGGGCCCTGCGTCGCCAGCAGCTCGTTCACTAGTATAATATATACCTGTAGTGGTTCCTGTAGGAGTGCGCCTGCGCGCGGTCGCTCTCGGACACGGAGCGGTGGCGGTCGTACGGGCGCGCGTGCGGGCCGCGCCCCGCGCCCGCCGGGCCCTGCGTCGCCAGCAGCTCGTTCACTAGTATAATATATACCTGTAGTGGTTCCTGTAGGAGTGCGCCTGCGCGCGGTCGCTCTCGGACACGGAGCGGTGGCGGTCGTACGGGCGCGCGTGCGGGCCGCGCCCCGCGCCCGCCGGGCCCTGCGTCGCCAGCAGCTCGTTCACTAGTATAATATATACCTGTAGTGGTTCCTGTAGGAGTGCGCCTGCGCGCGGTCGCTCTCGGACACGGAGCGGTGGCGGTCGTACGGGCGCGCGTGCGGGCCGCGCCCCGCGCCCGCCGGGCCCTGCGTCGCCAGCAGCTCGTTCACTAGTATAATATATACCTGTAGTGGTTCCTGTAGGAGTGCGCCTGCGCGCGGTCGCTCTCGGACACGGAGCGGTGGCGGTCGTACGGGCGCGCGTGCGGGCCGCGCCCCGCGCCCGCCGGGCCCTGCGTCGCCAGCAGCTCGTTCAGCTGCGGCTGCGATTGTACGCGAATTCATTAATTAATTAATTATTAATATCAAACTACCTACATTTCTTCCTTAATATTATTTAACTTTTTTTTTTATAACACCTACATTATATTAATCATAATGTCAGTTAAATTTAGCATTATTTGAATATTATCTGATATTACATTTAAGTAGGGTTAAAAATAAACCTTTTGTCGACGGCACAGGGTGTACAGAAAAACTCATGTGAGTTTATGAGACACCTTCTAATTTGTAAGTTTACCTGTATAACTTTTTTAAATATTAATAAATAAAATAAAATAAAATAAATAAAATAATTTATTTGTTCAAGCGTGTGTACATAGACATAGACATAGTGTGTTAGACAGGCCCGTTGGCGCAATGCGCCAAAGGTCGTGGGTTCGAATCCCACTCAGGACAAATATTCGTGTGACGAACACTTGTATTTGTTCTGTGTCTGGATGTCAATATTTTCTATTTAAGTATGTATTTAAAAAATATCTATGTATGTGTATCAGTCTCTGACACCCATTACACAGGCTCGCGCCTACTTTGGGGTCAGATGGCCGTGTGTGAGAATGTCCAAGATATTTATTTATATTAGGTGCTATAAAAGTAGGCTTTGAACTACATACTTTACTTGTTATACCAGTGTACAAATATTTACAAACAAAACAAAATACAGTCAAACCTGGGTAAGTGAGAACTGGATA
Source organism: Carterocephalus palaemon (assembly GCA_944567765.1). NCBI lineage: Eukaryota > Metazoa > Arthropoda > Insecta > Lepidoptera > Hesperiidae > Carterocephalus > Carterocephalus palaemon. The sequence continues at coordinate 4,134,305 of OX155665.1, forward strand.
AGTGAGAAAACTCTATAAGTGAGAGTAATAGCCAGAACCCGTCATTTTAAGCTCCCAAAACCTCTATTAGCGAGAAACAGAAACCTCTATAAGAGAGAGTCGTTTTTCTCTCATGGACCTCCGTAAGAGAGACTGCTACTTATCTATACCTCTATAAGCGACAGTCGAGCTTTATTTATTTATATTATTTAGGAGGAACTATAGCTACAATAAAAGTACATACATACATTAAAGATAAAAAAAAAATTATGAGTTAGAGAAAAACATTCAAAATACAAAAACAGAAACCCAAACGAAATTGACGGATTTTTTTAAGTGTAAATAAGTTCTAAATAAAATAAAATTATATTGTTATTGCTGCGTACCTCTATAAGAGAGAAACGCTAACCATGTACCTGCATTAGCGAGAAACTCGGGTTAGTGAGAAACCTCTTTAAGCGAGAATGAGATTGTGCTCCCTTGAACTCTCGCTTACCCAGGTTTGACTGTATACCTTAATTAATCTATTTATACATATAAAAATGTTATGTTGGTTTGTGTATGCTTCAAAAACTCAAAAAGTTCTGCACTGATCGAGCTGAAATTTTAGCATGATATATAATCCGCATCAAGGATTGTTTTTATCTAATTTTTGCATCAGTCACATATCCCCGAAAAATATTGTATATCCACAAGAATTGCAAAATTAAACTTATATGACATGTATTCTTTGTTTTGTTTCTCATTTCGGAATCAATCACAATGTGCCACAGCGAAGCGTGGCAGGGTACAGCTAGTACATAATATATATTTGATATATTATGTATTAATTAAGGTATATTCTTTATCTCATGAATATTAGTTTGCCTCGCGGTAGGCCTAACCTAGACTGCGGAAGGTCTAGAGCATACTCCACCGCGCTGCTCCAATGCGGATTGGTGGTGGGTTTAGTGGCACCTTTTGTTACCACCTTAGTTTAATGGACAATTTCTGAGAGACAAGGGATTGCCGTCCTTGTGTCCGTCTGTGAAAGTGAGTGAGGTGGATGATGATGGCAAGAATGACCACCCTATATAATATAATGTCCCCCACCTGCGTGCAATTCGGGCGTATACTAAATAAATAATTAAACCGTTAATTTTTTTTATTTTAAAAAAGCTTTTTAAAACTTTTTTTTTATTTTCATGCATTGTCATCGGAACCAAATATGTGTGCCAAATTTCAGCTCGATAGCTTCAGTGGAAATGGATGAAATATTGATTGCAAGATTCCAGGACATACTTACATACGAGTGAAGTTAAATAAAAGCTTTTGAAGTCAAATCAAATAAATTAAATGTAACGACGCTAATGAACCGGATAGCTTACAGACACAACCGGCACAACACGCCTTGTTAATGTCCCTGGTTACATAAAGCAGCTGCGAGACAACGCAACCACTCCTAAACTACCAGGGTTCGTGATCTTTTTTACTACATATGTTTAGATGTAAATGAATGCGAGCGAAGCTGCGGGCATTCAATAGTTTTGGTAATTATTTGACTATGATTTTGCTGCGACCAATAGACGTCCCACTGCTGGGCACGGGTCTCCCCCACAGACAGGCTGCGGGAGGTCTAGAGCATACTCCACCGCGCTGCTCCAATGCGGATTGGTGGTGGGGTTAGTGGCCGAAAGTCTTCGCCAAGGTTTGAAGATTGTTTTCACCATTGAACCTGGACCAACGGCTAAACGTGCCTTCCGAAGCAAGGTAGAGCCCATGAAATTTTGTCACTAGCGGTCACTTATCCTGGTACCGACCACGCCCGTTGTTGCTAAATTCTGTTGATCACATTTATCTGCGAACTAGTGTATAGTAGATCTTTTTGTCAGCGGTGACAGTCCAGTGGCTATCGAACTCGCCTCTCACTCGAGCGATCCCGGTTCAAACCCCAGCGGTACGCACCAATGACTTTTCACAGTTATGTGCAATTTAAGAAATTTAATGTCACTTGCATGCCTGAGATCTTCATAATGTTCTCGAAGGCATCTGAAATGTGCCAATTCGCACTTGGCCAGTGTGGTGGACTAAGGCCTAATCCCTCCCATTCTGAGAGGAGACCCGTGCCCAACAGTGGGACAAAGAAAGGGTTGTGACGAATCCTTTTTGAATCGAGTCCTTTTGGCTGTAACACGATTTGCTTGCACGTTTGTAGTTACCTAGACTTTCGTTAAGCGTGAGTAATCACATCATAGCGAAATAAATTATTTGACTTTGACTTTGACCTAATATTTTTCATCCGTGTACGAAGGTCGGGCTATAGTCCGTACAGCGGTAAGGCAGTAGTTACCTCTAGCACCCGAAAGTCCTCGATGGTCTTGAAGTTAGCCAAGTGCGCCTGCAACTTGGGGTCCACCTGCAGCGCGGCTGCATGCTTGTAGTACTTCAGGAACGCCCAGAACTTCTCCAGCCCGTACAGCTGACCTGGACACGAATAAATTGTATATTTAAACGTAAGAATGCGATGGACATTTTAATATAATGCATAAACAATGAGGAATTTTAATATAATTATTACTTTTAGTTTAAATTAAGTTTTCTACTAGTCCGAACCGGGTCAAAATGGGTCGCACTGAAAAACAGCGGTCGTGGCCTGCTATAGCTACGGCCAACGTTGAGTGCGGCCACTTTTCATTAAGTAGCCAATTCAATTTTATTTTTATCGTTTATTAATTGTGTAGTGTTAATTTGTATTGTCTACTTTTGAAATAAATGTGTTCTTCTTCTTCTTCTATTAACATATTCAAAAAAAGATTCAGACGAATAGATAATCACACAGAAAAACCGATGAAAAGGGGTGAACATGCATCGAACTATGCATTTCGAAAAACAACTTTGTCGTTCGATAGTAGGGGGCGCTTTTAGAGAATAATAAATTAATTAACAATTAATTAACAAACAATTAACTTAGACAAATTTAATTGTTTGTTAATTGATTTTTTTTCCAGAGGTGTTTAGAAGAAGAAGAAGAAGAAGAACACATTTATTTCATAAGTAGACAATACAAGTTAACACAATTATTTGTGGGTAGGTGTGTGCAGGGCCGGATTTAGAGGTGTGGAGGCCTCGGGGCAACAAACGAGTGGTGGCCCCAAAATATTTTCCAAATGAGATGAACAACTTTTTTGAGTCGAGTTTTTCAATCAACTGAAATTGAGTGTAGGTATACTTTTTTTTCCGAAGTCTATTGTGGGCCCTCCTCTTTTGTGGAGGCCCGGGGCTGTAGCCCCGGGTCGCTCGCTGCGACCCATAGACGTCCCACTGCTGGGCACGGGTCTCTCCCACAGACACTTCTGCGGGAGGTCTAGAGCATACTCCACCACGCTGCTCCAATGCGGATTGGTGGAGGGGTTAGTGGCCAACCCAGTGTCGAATGTTCTCAAGCCACCCGAAGGTCTTCGACAAGGCTTAACGACTGTTTCCAGCATTGAAAACAACCGGGACCGAAGCTGTAGCCCCGGGTGCTTTCCCCTAAATACGGCCCTGGGTGTGTGTCAAAGCGTTTGACGTGTACGTGTGCGTGTGCGTCCCCGTGCGCGCTCACCCTTCTCGTAGTCGGCGAGGCTCTCCAGCTGGAAGTGCTGGTACAGCTCCGGCCGGAACTTGCGCTCGAGCCCGTACGAGTAGAAGCGGAACAGGCACTCGAGCCCGTACCGGAAGCCCTCCGCGGCGTCCTCTAGCGCCAGCGTCCTGGATTATTACAATTTAGATAATTAATATATACTAATACTACCTGACCCCGAAAACGTTGTTCTGCCATATGAAATGTCAAAGTGACGCAACGCTTCAGTTCAATGAACGACGGTTAAAAATAAAAATACTAAAATAGTGTTTATAAAACATTTTCCAGTGGATCAAAATTGTGAATCTAAACCATTTTCGAATCCCTTGAACACACAAAATATTTCATCAACATCTATCCAGCTGTTTAGGAGGAGTTCACTGTCATACACGTACACAATAAATATATAATAAGACTAGTGGACGCCCGCAGCTTCGCTCGCGTAAAATTAGACACATTAACGACGTATGCCCGGGTTCGGGTTGCCCACTTGACTTCAAAAACGGCAAAGTTTCATACTAACTTTGCACCCCCATTTTACCCCCTTAGGGGGTGAATTTTCAAAAATCCTTTCTTAGTGCTCCCCTACGTTATAAAAGGAACCCCTGTGCAAAATTTCAAGTTTCTAACCCTTATAGTTTAGGCCCTGCGTTGATATGTCAGTCAGTCAGTCAGTCAGTCACCTTCTCCTTTTATATATATAGATTTTATAGAGGAAACATTTGTTTCTAATGTTTTCACACTAAAACTACTGGACCGATTTCGAAAATTCTTTCACCATTAGAAAGATGCATCTTCACTGAGTGACATAGGCTATATAATATTGCTAGGTATAAACGAAACTATTGTTATGTCTAGTTCTACGCGAGCGGACGTCCACTAGTAGTGAAATACTTTATTTCGTTATAATGTACGAGCTTTACGAATGTCTGAAAATCTAAGTTTTTAGCTAAATAAGTATCTAATTATTAGTCTATATATAACTAAGTAAATTGTAACATTAGGTACATTACAAACCGTCGTTATGCACCTATTGTTACCTAGCTACCTTAAATGTACCTAACTAAATAGCACAAAATTATTATTATTGTAGTATTAGCCATTCATACGATGATCGATAGCTAATCCTATATAAAATTTCACGTTAGAGCGTTTATAAGTAAATAAAATTATTAGTTGTTTTATATTATTCAATTTAGAATAGCATTATATGTATTTTTTCTTTTAAAAGAGTAAAAGTTTGTAGTTTAGTTAACTTTCGTTAAGCGTGACCAATCATCGCCTCATAGCGAAATAAATGATCAAATTATTCTAATTTGATCGACTCTAATTTACAATTAAATATCTAAATTAAATCTTGGACATTCTCACGCGCGGCCATCTGACCCCAAAGTAGGCGCGAGCCTGTAATATGGGTGTCTATAGACTGATATACTTACATACTTATATATATACTTTATACTTTAAATACATACTTAAATAGATAATATTAACATCCAGACACAGAACAAACACAAGTGTTCGTCACAAGAATGTTTGTCCTGAGTGGGATTCGAACCCACGACCCCAACAACAGACAGGGTCACTACCGATTGCGCCAACGGGCCTGTCCAATTTAATTATAGTTAGTTAGTATTCAATGCAGATTCGACTAACTTATTTCACCCTGCCTGCCGCCGACAAGCAACCGGTGCGAGCCCTTGTCACGGTACAATATTATCCTTATACAGGGTGAGCACAAGTGCTTACCTAAATTCGTTGTACATGGTCCTGTTGAAGTGGTCCCGCAGGAAGAACGACCAAAACCTGAAGAGCGTGTTCATCTCCTGGGACTGGCCTATGCCGAGCTTCTTGCGTTCTAGAAATAATTTCATTCAAAATTAGTTTTCATTAACAAATTTTACTACAGTTGTAATGTATATAATATTACTTGTTGGCTATTAGTTAGTATTGCCAGTTGCCGATCGAGATATGACTCGTAATTTTTTGCTCGTTGGGCGGTAAGTTTTAGATTAAGTAAACAAATTTAATGTACCATCCATCCCGTGTACTATTCTAACATCATTGGATATTTCTGCTTTCGTAACTATTATGTTGTCTGTGGCTACCTGTCAATATATTGTCACTGCCCGCTCCGTGTTCACTGTTGACTTCACTGCTCCTGTGCTACTATTAAATTAAATTTGCTTCAATCGAGTTGGACCCTTTTTATTTCTGTCCATAATCCTTCAGTAAGTGATTCAACTGCCCACTGCTGGGCACATTTCTCCCCACAGCAACAGCTACGGGTGGTCTACCCACTGACTTGTACCGAGTTTGACAGCAATCGTTCGCGAAACGTCCGAGCGCTCCGATCGATCGAATTCCGATCGAAATCCATCGATCGATCTGATCGATTCTTATTAGAATTTAATTTCTAGTAAACTACTGCTGCTATAGTAAAGTAAAAAATACTGTACGAAGCTGACTCTATAGGGAATCAATCTATATTTAATGTAAAGTACAATATTAATCCAAAAGGTATAAAAAAAATATTGACCTTGACATTGCGGGTAAATTTGAGTAAAATTTTTCTTATAAGAATCTTTTACGAATCATTCTAAAACATTTCTCAATGTTACTTAATAATTATTAAACTAGATTAATGTACCTTTCTTTTGATACCAATGAATCATTACTTGGAATGTAGAGTGTAACCCAATAAACCAAAACAAAGTACCCATTCCCGTGTAAATCTCCGTTACAAATCGGGAAAGAGAAAATTTTAAAACGTAAAATCATAACTATTTTAGTCATATTCTTTTCATTTACGTATATGTAAATGTTCATAATGAACTGCTTTTCTAATAACTATAAGAGTTTTACTTATATAAACAGTAATTAATACAAAAACTTACCGATAAACCGGCCGCAATGGCCGGCAAAATTCATGTTTGTGCAAGTCGACTTTAGCACATGTTTTCATATCCGATCAGACTTTGCATTCACAGCATTTGTAGATATGTTGAAAGAATGAATCTTGAGGATTATTTACATATATAACACTAATACCATCAGTTAATGAATAAACTTTTGTTTACATAAAATAAGATCAGATTACAACCACTTGAAAACACATGACGTCACCCACTTGAAAAGATAAACAAATTTTTTTTACAATGATGACTGACGACTGTACAGATGTTTTACCTACCCAGAGAAAGGAAATTTAATACAGATTCCATATAAAGAACCATCGACAAACTCTATGGCATTCGACACAGATAAAAACTTGTTTAAATCGTATGCATCCTCCGGTCGATTTCATAAAAAAATTTTTTTTCACTCTATGAAATATATCCGATCAAAGTTGCCATTCACAGCATTTATAGATATCTCTATAGAATAAATCTTGACGATTATTTTGATAGGCAACACTAATACAGTGGGATAATAGATAAACTTTTGTTTACTTTATGAAAATATCAGATTACAACCACTTGAGAACACGTGACGTCACCCACTTCAAACATTTTTTATAAAATATTGGTTTCGTCAATTTATATGTTTTACCTACCCAGAGAAAGGAAATTTAATACAGATTACATATAAATAAACATTATCTTACATTATCTTTGCAAACTCTGGGCGTATAAATACGCCCTGGACATTTGGCGTATAAACTTTTGGGGCAACCATGGTTGCCTGGACACTGTACTTGAAACGTCAAAAGGCAACTCTAGTTGCCTGGACATTTGAGTGGCTAACTAGAGCATACTCCACCTTGCTGCTCGCTGCTCTAATGCTAATGTTAATGCTTGTCTTCGACAAGGCTTAACGTAGGTTTTATTAAATAGAAAAGAACCAGGGCCGATGGTTTAACGTGCCCTCCGAAGCACGGTAGAGTCCATGAAATTTTGCCACTATTCACAAACAACCGAGCGCGCTTATCGCGGTCAATAATATAAGATGGACGCAATGACGCGAGTCATTGAGTTATGGAGGCTTCAATGGATGGTGGAATATTACTATCAAAATGTATAAAAGTCGGTACGAAAGTGTAGCTCTGAACGAAATTCGAAGGGGATAGGCGCATAATTTTGATTTAATGTAATTTAATTTTTTAATTTATTTTATTTTCATGATTATTGTATGTATTAACTATTAATAAATGTAAATCTACTAACATTGGCTAACTAATACTAACAAATGTATATGGGATTGTAAAAATCTTGAAATAAATTATTATTATTATTATATTATTATTATAAGGTATCAATACAGGGGACATAATACGGCTGGCGAAGCTATGAGCGCTTGCGACTGTCAACCCGCTCGCCCCGCACAAGACGATACCTTAAATTTCAAGTTCAGAGCCACACGTTCGTGCCGCAATGTGTACAAAAGCGCACTCACCCTTGAGGCACCTCGAGTGGTACTTGTGGTAGGCCTGCTGCGTGAAGCACAACCTGCTCGTCCCGCGCAAGACGATACCTTAAATTTCAAGTTCAGAGCCACACTTTCGTGCCGCTATGTGTACCAAAAGCGCACTCACCCTTGAGGCACCTCGAGTGGTACTTGTGGTAGGCCTGCTGCGTGAAGTGGTTCTCGCGCAGCAGGCCGTGGCTCGGGTGGTGGAAGGCGGGCAGCGACTGGCCCGTGGAGCCGCAGGACGACCCCAGCGTGGGCGACGTGCCCAGCGATGAACTGTTGCGGGATGAATCATAAATATAAATATAAATATCTTGGACATTTTCACACACGGCCATCTGACCCCAAAGTAGGCGCGAGCCTGTGTTATGGGTGTCAGAGACTGATATACATACATAGATATTTTTAAATACATACTTAAATAGATAATATTGACATCCAGACACAGAACAAATACAAGTGTTCGTCACACGAATATTTGTCCTGAGTGGGATTTGAACCCACGACCTTTGGCGCAACAGACAGGGTCACTACCGATTGCGCCAACGGGCCTGTCAAATAATTTATTTGTCTTAAAGTGGTACATTTTGATGTTACAATTAAAGGTTAGTCCCTCACTCTAACTAACCACTGAATGGTATACAAATGTCAAATAGGTAGATTAATGGGGTCACTTAAATTATACTGTCACATTCAAGAAATTCATTAAGAGTTATTAATAAAAAATGGGTAAATAAATATACGTTTATGGTCCAGTCACGAACTTCGTGGGTGACAGTACTTTGGCAACTGAGCGCATGCGCGCAAGGTTGGTGTAGCCTCGTTACTATTGTTGCCTCTCCCATACCGCACTTGGTTACCATACCATGCCATACCGTAATTGAGGTCCAAAAATGTGTTACGATCACTGAAATTAATCAAGATAGAAAGGTAAACTGCGCGTATACCCCGCAATATACACAATCTTGCAATATACTGCAAGATATTATAGGGACAGACCCGTTGGCGCAATCGGTAGTGACCCTGTCTGTTGCGCCAAAGGTCGTGGGTTCGAATCCCACTCAGGACAAATATTCGTGTGACGAACACTTGTATTTGTTCTGTGTCTGGATGTAAATATTATCTATTTAAGTATGTATTTAAAAATATCTATGTATGTATATCAGTCTCTGACACCCATAACACAGGCTCGCGCCTACTTTGGGGTCAGATGGCCGTGTGTGAGAATGTCCAAGATATTTATTAAGATTATTATTATTAAGATATTTATATCTCGCAAGTTTGGTCAGTGCGCGTAAATACTTGTTACGGTACGTTACGTTACGGCCAACCCAGTGTCGAATGCCACCGAAGCCACCCGAAGGTCTTCTACAAGGCTTAGCGACTGTTTTCAGCATTGAAAAAAACCGGGACCGACGGCTTTACGTGCCCTCCGAAGCACGGTAGCGTCCATGAAATTTTGCCAACTACAAACCGACCGCGCCCGTCGTCGCTTAACTATTTCGATGACATTGAATCGACGCGAGCCATTGGGCTATGGAGGCTTCAATGGAAGGTGGAATATTACTATCAAACCGATGTATAAAAGTCGGTACGAAAGTGTAGCTCTGAACGAAATTCGAAGAGGATAGCTGCGCATAGGGTATCAATATAGGGGACATAATGGACGTTATGGGTGTCAATATTATCTATTTAAGTATGTATTTAAAAATATCTATGTATGTATATCAGTCTCTGACACCCATAACACAGGCTCGCGCCTACTTTGGAGTCAGATGGCCGTGTGTGAGAATGTCCAAGATATTTATTATTATTATTTTATTTTATTATTTATTTATTATAATAATAATACGGCTGGCGAAGCGATCCGCGCTTACGACTGAAAACCCGCTCGCTCCGCGCAAGACGATACCATACATTTCAACTTCTGCGCATTCAAGGTCAGAGCCACACTTTCGTGCCGCTATGTGTATTGGGCTACGGACGCTACTGGTGTACGTACCCGGCGCTGTCCCGGTGCTGGCGCAGGTGTTCGCGTACGTCCATGATCCACCCCACGTGGTGCTCCACCGGTGGGTTGAGGCTGTGCCGCGTCTTGTGCTTCCTGCTGCTTCTGCACGTCGAAAACACATTCAAAACGTCAGTTAACAATCAACGTATATGTAGCCACATTACACTGCTACTTGTATCTTGTGTTGGAATATAATTATTAAAACTATATTGTGATTTTATTTAGAACTAGTGGACGCCCGCAGCTTCGCTCGCGTTACACATTCACTAACTTCAAAAACGGCAAAGCTTCATACTAACTTTGCACCCCCGTTTTACCCCCTTAGGGGATGAATTTTCAAATTTTTCTCGCCGTAAAAACCATCCTTGAACTTCAACGAACATTTAAAAAAAAGAATTGGCCAAATTGGTCCAGGCGTTGTTGAGTTATGCGCTTACCAACACATTTTGCGATTCATTTTTATATATTAAGAAGTACCCGATTGATGCAAGAAAGTTAATAAGTAGATTATTATGTCAACAAATTGACCACCAACCCCATAACGGACCAAACTGCACATTGGTGACCCCGACGTTATATAAAGACACAACCTTCTTATAATTTAAACAATTTTTTTTCATCGGAGGAAACCTGAGAGTTCTTCATAATGTTCTCGAAGGCATGTGAAGTCTGCCAATCCGCATTTGGCCAGCGCGGTGGACTAAGGCCTAATCCCTCATTCTGAGAGGAGATCCGGGCCCAACAGTATTGTATATCTCTTTAGAGGTGTCAATAAAGTTAAATAAATAAATAAAAAAAAAAAAAAAAAACAGTGGGACAAAGAAAGAGGAAAAAAAAAGAAATATCAAACTTTTTGCAATAATAATAAACACACACTAATAATCAAATATCAAATTTTTTGCAGTAATTATTATTACATACACATATTATACATAAAATATTTGTAACGACGCTTATGAACCGTAAAGCGTATACGCACGCGAACGGATCGGTTGCGCCGTGCCGCTGTACCCTGGACACATAAAACTGTTGCGACACTAACGCTACAGTTTATACATTAACCAGGGATAGAATCAAAAATTAAAACATACCCACAAAACTTCACATTTCAAAATTTTCAAATTTCACACAGTTGTCACTCGGAGTAAAGGTGAAGGAAAACATCATGAGGAATGCATGCCTGTGTGAACCTATTCAGCTAGAGACCAGCGTGGTTAGATAAAGCCTTATTAACGTTTTCCGGTAGTCTACCATAGCCAAATGCAGATTGGCAGACTTCACATGCCTTTGAGAACATAGAATTTTTAAATGTTAGATGTTTCAGAGTAAGATTTGTTTTTTTTTATGTTAAATTTGATGCATACCTAACGTTTTTCCTAGAAAGTTGATTACACCTGTAACTGAGGTAAGTAACACTTAGTTTGAATCAGTGCATGTTTTAAGTTGTTGTGTTGGTGTTTATGTTATTGGTTAAATAAATAAAATAAAATAAACATAATCAAAATTTTTTTTTCTCAACATGCATTCCTTCACCGTTACTGTAGTTAACACAACACAACACAAATCACACAGCCCATCAGTGGCCGAATTTGAATGAGACTATTCAGTATTGTTCAAGTTCTGTACCAAAGCTGCAGGTACGTTTGTCAGTCTAATATCCATCCATCCAGATTCACCATCAGGAGACTCACATGACGTCGGTGGCGTGCGGGTCCTTGTTGGCGACGTAGAAGCGCGCCGTGCGCTTAGGCCGCTTCGACTTGCCGCCCCCGCTCTCCTGCGCCTGTTCCATCTGTGCCATTTATGAATTTGTTATTCAAATCTATAAGATATACTACTGCAAAACGCAACTCTTGATCAGAATGTATGTGTACATCAATGATAAGTTATAACATAAACTAGCAGTAGTTATTTTACTCCCAAGGTCGATGGACAAGAGAAATAGATAAAGAGATAGTGAAAGAAACTGTGAACAAAGTAGAGGATAGAGTAAGACAAGGCTGCTCAACCCCAGGCCCGCGGGCCATTAGTGGCCCGCGGTCGTGTTTTGAATGGCCCGCGCAAGCAAATTAAAAAATTGCCGCCATATTGAAAAAACTGTTGTGTTTGTTAGCTTAGAGAAAAATAGTTTGACTGAAATAATTAATTCGCTGCGACCCATAGACGTTCCACTGCTGGGCACGGGTCTCCCCCACAGACGTAGCTGCGAGAGGTCTAGAGCATACTCCACCACGCTACTCCAATGCGAATTGGTAGAGGGGTTAGTGGCCAATCCAGTGTCGATTGTTCTCAAGCCACCCGAAGGTCTTCGACAAGGCTTAACGACTGTTTCCACCATTGAAAACAACCGGGACCGACGGATTTACGTGCCCACCGAAGCATGGTAGCATCCATGAAATTTTTCCACCAGCGGTCACCCATTCCATTCTAAAGGGTTCGGATAAGAAGAGAAGAAGTGTCTCTCGAACATAATATTTTATTACGTGTACATCAATGATAAGTTATAACATAAACTAGCAGTTATAGTTATTTTACTCCCAAGTTCGATGGACAAGAGAAATAGATACAGAGATACAGATATAGTGAAAGAAACTGTGAACAAAGTAGAGGATAGAGTAAGAGTAAGAGTGGAGAGTGAGTGTATGAGAGAGAGAGAGAGAGAGAGACTCACGGGCTGAGGGCGCGGCGGCGGCGGCGGCGGCTCCGGCGGGTTCGAGTGGCGCTCCGACGGCAGCGTCGCCTCGAACTGCGAGCGGCTGATGAGCGAAACGGTGCGGTACTGCCCGCTGCCGTACGACTGGGGGGAATAAGTGAGTGAGTGAATAGAAGTTAATTTAGAAATTATTGACAGTGGAAACAGACCAAAAGCTGCTGCCGTGAGACTGGAAAGAACGAGTGAGTGAATAGAAGTTAAATTAGGAATTATTGACAGTGGAAACAGACCAAAAGCTGCTGCCGTGATACTTGAAAGAACGAGTGAGTGAATAAAAGTTAATTTATGAATTATTGAAATAGATAGAATTATTGAATAGATCCTTTAATATTTAAGATTTTTCATTGCAATGTGTGTACATAAATAAATAAAATAAATAGAAATTGATTTATCTGCACCAGCATGCACAGCACTACAGACAAAAAAATTAAATCTTAAATGTAATGAAATAAAAAAACAATACAAAAAATAAAGAGAAAAAGGCCTTAAAATAAAAAAATTGACTTAAACTATAACAGAGATACAGGTTTTTATGGATTCTTTTTTTTTTAACAGCTGCTGCCCCCAGTGCAAAGTTGGAGCGCACTCAGCTTATGCTTTGGCATAGTACTTTGGCTGATTTCAGTGCGCCCCAGACAATGGAAACATACCAAAATAATACCAAAGGCTTTAACATCCTTCCAGTTTTTTGTAGGATTATGTAATCCTAATGTGTTACATTTAAATTTTGAATTTAATAATAAACAATATAATAGAATCATGATGAAGAAAACCACCAGGTTACCAAGCCAATTAGGGCCAAAAATCATAAGAATTTTTCATTTAGGTGTGGTCGTATATACTTGTTTCTCCTTAAATTGCCATTGAAAAAGGAATAATAAAATTGTCTGCATTGGATCCTTACCGAAGTGTATTCCGAATCGTTCCATAAATCCTCTTCATAGCGTCTGAGTCCATCTGTGATCACCTAAAAGTAATAAAATAAATTAGCCGAATGGGTCTAGCCATTCTTGAGTTATGGGCTTACCAACATTCATTTTTATTTATATAGATTACACTTTTGCGCTGCTTTATAAATGTGGCGCGGCAATTGCAGCACAAATGTGTGTCCGGTGTGCGACCTAACCTTGCAAATTAAACATAGTTCTGTACATAAACCACCGAAGATATCTCCTATGATTCAGATTCATTTATTTTTCATTATACGGTATTTTGTATACGCTTAATGAACGTCATAGCATTGTATCTACCGCCGGTTCACAAAGTTGATGCTACCGAAAAGAACACGTCATGAAACTCTTAAGTTACTCTTTTCAAAATTTACAATTGTTATAATTTGATCAAGGGACATTATTATTGAACAAGTGGAGCTGGAGATACATCGCACCAAGCGTTTCTATCGTACAAGTAGTAGTAGTAGCCCGACCCGGGATCGAACGGACCTATAGTTTATTAGTCGCGGTTACGATCACTAGACCATGTAGCTCTGAATGAAATTCAAAGGGGATAGGTGCGCATGGGGTATCGATGCCGGAGACACAATACTGCTGGCTAACCAATCAGCGCTTTCTACTGACAACCCGCTCGCCCCGTGCGGGAAATTTAAGGAAGGTATCTTACCTTACATTATTATTGAACAAGTGTAGCTGGAGATACATCGCACCAAGCGTTTCTATCGTTTAATGGCCGGTCTCAATAATCTATCTATCCATTACTATCTGTTGAAATAGCTACCATTAGTATGTATCTGCCATTTTTTCGGTTTCAATAAACCAAGATAGATAGAAAATACAATCCGTGACATTGATCTATCTTTCGGAGTTCCTATCCCTTACCATGGATAAGTGGGTCCATACAAAAAAAAACAACAGCGTTTCAATATGGTTTTGGCAGCTTACTGTCGATAGTTCAAATTACCAACTGTTAGAGTTTTGCCTATCGGTCAATATTGAGGGATAATTTCTGATATTTCATACTTTAAAGAATATTTTGATCTAGGGACATGCATTTATTCAGTGACGATAGTGACAATGAAATGTATGAGGACGGCGTATTTGATTCCAACATTTCTGAATCGCGAAATCGCCGATTCAATTCGCGGATAAATTTTATGAGTGAACTATCTGAATCCGAATTTGTTAGGTTCAGATTAAACAAAATGGCGTTAAATCTGTTATTATTGAAAATAATTCCTGCCTTGAAAGTAACATCTTCACGGTACAACTATTATACATAATAATAGAAGACAGAACATAAAGGTTTTTAGTTACTGTTTTAATGGAACGATAACAATAATAATACAATAATTTGTGTTTAGTAAAAGTAGGTAAGGCAACCCGTAACCGTCCGTTGAGCGGGAATATTAAGCGCCAGATTGCGGCCAGATGTCATGTCTCAAATTGTGCGTTTTGTTAGCGTGAACGCATATTAATAAGTTGCAGTTTGTCATTATTTAACCTACTTAGTACGTAAATTATTGTGTATATGGGATAAATAATAATTAAAATATATAAAAATATATAAGTACATTAACAAAAACCTACTAGTTCATTTTATAATAACAATTTTACAACATGAAGCCATTAACTTGAAATGCAAAAACAAATCGTTTCAGAGGGACGCACTTACCGGAGATAGAAGTCTTATCTATCCATGATCGTAGATAAGCATGCGTACTTTTCGATATTGAGACGGCAGTTACAGATAGATCAAACTTTACTGTTTATCTGGGATAGCTACCAGAGTTTAGCTGTTAGTAGATTATTGAGACCGGCCATAAGTCCTCCCCCAGCTGCTCACCTGCTCCAAGTCCTGGGTGATCTTGGTGCGCGTGGTCCAGTCCCCCTGGCGGTCGTGCCCGTCGTGGCGCGGCGCGCGGCCCGTCTGCGTCACGATCAGCAGCCGCCCGACGTCGCGGTCCGACAGCTCCATGTCGGACTCCTCGTCCGACCTAATCATACAAACAAATAACAATACGATAAACTAACAAACAACATAAACTAAAAAAGTTATCCGCACTTGGCCTACGTGGTGGACTAAGGCCTAATCCCTCCCATTCTGAGAGGTGACCCGTGACCAAAAGTGGGACAAAGAAAGGGTCGTGATAATTATGAAAAAAGTTATCACAAGTAAAACCTATCTAATGCCCTCCCATGTGGCATAGTTCCACGAACGCTGGCAGCGTGACCTTAGCCAAGCTACTTCTTTGAACAAAGAAGCTGCCCTCCACCACCTGAAGAGAACTATATTTGTGGCGCAAAATTAGGATAAGAATAGTAGAATAGAATTCTTAATTTACTCATATAAAATCGTTTCTTCAGCTCAAACTCAGGAGTCGGTGAAGGTGTTTTGCCTCGGTAGGTTACCAGAACAACATAAAATACTAGCAGGCGAAGGTTTAATTAGACTGAAACGTCGATTCCAATTAAATATCTCACGATTTAGTACCAGGGTAACATCACTCAGCAGGCGTCAAGTTGTTTCGCTTTGTTGTTTTACCAGAAAATGACGCGGAATCATAGCACTCAAACATTTCCCGTGACCTCTCTCACGTTTTAACGCCAGGGCAGCATCCTCCGGCCCTGCAGTTCGGGACCAGAATAGTGTTACGGTAGCCCCTGCCTGTCGTAAAAGGGGACTTCTGGGGTTGCAGGCGGTGAGAGTGGGAGCTCGAATCGTCCATCATGTGACCCCGGGAAAAAACGATGTTTTTTGTGGCTGCACAGCCTTGTGTAAACCGGGATGAGCCCGTCTTGGGCGCAGCGCCGGAGGGCACCGGCGCGTTCTACAAGAGATCCCGGAGCCCTCCTGTAGCGCCGGAGTAGGCCACCGAGCGGGTTTTAGTGGGTGAAAGTTGGCGTCCCCGTACCGGTACCCGGCGTCGCTCCCACGACGTCCTTTTCAAGGTTTCAAGGTTTCCCACTCATTAAACAAAAAAAAAAGTTGCTACGTGCATGAAAGTATACATACATTACCACGTTTTTGTTCGCGGATTGTTGCAAAGTAGATTAATTCTTGGTTTGTAAAAAAAAAAAAAGGGCAGCATCTCTCACCAGGCGTCGGTGAAGGTGTTCTGCCTCGGCGGCGGCAGATCCAGCTCCTCATCGAGCTGGAAGTGCAACTCCTCGCGGGTCTCCGAGGCGGCGTCGTCGCGTGCGTCGCGCGCGTCGTGCCGCGCGTCCGCGTCGTTCGCGACGCCCGCTGTCGCTACGACGCCGCGCTCGCGCGAGCCGGCTTTCGTGCGGCGTTTCACCTACAATTGTTGATCGTAAATTAGTTCGAGTAAACTTCATTTCATTTCATTTAAACAATGATTCATTTTGATGTTACTGGAGGTAGAATCGATGCTATATCTTCTATATTATAAAAATGAATCGCAAAATGTGTTGGTAAGCGCATAACTCAACAACGCCTGGACCAATTTGGCCAATTCTTTTTTTTAAATGTTCGTTGAAGTTCAAGGATGGTTTTTACGGCGAGAAAAATTTGAAAATTCATCCCCTAAGGGGGTAAAACGGGGGTGCAAAGTTAGTATGAAGCTTTGCCGTTTTTGAAGTTAGTGAATGTGTAACGCGAGCGAAGCTGCGGGCGTCCACTAGTATATGAATAAAAATGAATGTTGGTAAGCGCATAACTCAAGAATGGTTGGACCAATTCGGCTAATTTATTACTAAAAAAAATTCCAAAATCAGCTCATTTACTACCTCTAAGGCGGAACAAAGTCTAATTGCACGCGAGCGAAGCTGCGGGCGTCCCCACTAGTTGTAAATAAAAAAAGGTAGATATGTTTTATGCACTCTACAAAATACACAAAATGTGATTAAATTAATGCACCTTTTGTTACCACATTAGTTTATTGGACAATCTCTGAGAGACAAAGACGGCACTACTCTGTGGAAGTGAGTGAGGCAATTATGGCAAGAATGACCACCCTTCATATCATGGCCCGACTGCGTGCAACTCGGGCGTATACTAAAAATCAAATCAAAGAACTACCATAATAAATTAAATGTAACGACGCTGATGAACCGGATAGCTTATAGACACATCCGGCACATTACGCCTTGTTAATATCCCTGGTTACATAAAGCAGCTGCGAGACAACGCAACCACTCCTAAAATACCAGGGTTCGTGATCTTTTTTACTACTTATATCTATCTATGTTTAGGTGTAAATGAATGCGAGCGAAGCTGCGGACATTCAATAGTTTTGGTAATTATTTTAGTATAATTATTATTTGACAATATGGTATGTACCTATTGCAGTTGTGGATAAAAATTAATTACAATTATTTTTATCCACAACAGCAATAGGTACATTAATACAAGTGCTCGCCGCGAGCGCGTTCACTCCTGAAGATGATCATCGTAATAGATCGAAACTAGTCGGCCTATATCAGACTTAAATCACACGTGAGTAATCCGGTAACTTCAACTATGAATATAGACACACACGAATCGTTCATTAATAAAATTGACTTCCCGTTAGTATCTGTGACAGATTTGGAACGATTCTTACAAATAATTTATTAAATTGATTATTACTAACACGATCTAACCAATCCGCATTTGAGCAGCGTGGTGGAGTATGCTCTAGACCTCCCGCAGCAGTGTCTGTGGGGGAGACCCGTGCCCAGCAGTGGGACGTCTATGGGTCGCAGCGAATACGATCTAACAGGACTAAACAAACCATTCCAGTACCTATGTAACAGTCTGTTACGGTTGTCATGAGCGGCGGTGGATAGATGGTGCATGCTCATTTAATTTTGCTGTCCATAAAAAAGTATGAGAGAAAAAAAAATGTACCTCAGTCCATACGTCGTCCGCTCGCTCAGCAGGACTAGCTGCGCGCGCGCCGGCCGCCGGCTCTTCTGTCAACACAACGCTTCACGTAAAGCAATATGATAAAGAGAGGATTCTTTAAAATTCATCCCCTAAGGGGGTAAGACGGGGGTGCTAAGTTAGTATGAAACATTCTTTAAAATTCATCCCCTAAGGGGGTAAGACGGGGGTGCTAAGTTAGTATGAAACATTCTTTAAAATTCATCCCCTAAGGGGGTAAGACGGAGCTGCTAAGTTAGTATGAAACATTCTTTAAAATTCATCCCCTAAGGGGGTAAGACGGGGGTGCTAAGTTAGTATGAAACATTCTTTAAAATTCATCCCCTAAGGGGGTAAGACGGGGGTGCTAAGTTAGTATGAAACATTCTTTAAAATTCATCCCCTAAGGGGGTAAGACGGGGGTGCTAAGTTAGTATGAAACATTCTTTAAAATTCATCCCCTAAGGGGGTAAGACGGGGGTGCTAAGTTAGTATGAAACATTCTTTAAAATTCATCCCCTAAGGGGGTAAGACGGGGGTGTTAAGTTAGTATGAAACTTTGCCGATTTTGAAGTCAATTGGTCAACCCGAACGCGGGCAGACGTCGTTAATGGATCTAAATCTACGCGAGCGAAGCTACGGGCGTCCACTAGTTTCCAATAAATGACAATCTTGAAGCGTTTCACTTGAATTCTCACAACACACGGCCATCTGACCCCAAATTGGGCGCGAGTCTTTACCACGGGTGTAAGAGACTGATATACATACATAAATATTTTTAAATACATACATACTTAAATAGATAATATTAACATCCAGACACAGAACAAACACAAGAGTTCGTTACACGAATGTTTGTCCAGAGTGGGATTCGAACCCACGACCCCTGGCGTAACAGGCAGAGTCACTACCGATTGCGCCAACAGGCCCGTCTCACATCACATGGCGACCCTGCCAGGATTTAAACCTGGAATCCCCTGATAATTATTTAGCGTATTTATTTATTTATTTATTTATTAAACGCTTTATTATACCTAAATATGGTACAAAAGGCGGACTTAATGCTAAGAGCATTTTCTGCCAGTCAACCTTTGGGCTAAGCAGAGAGAAGCTAAGGCGGTATATTTTAAAAATTGTGTATTACCTGATTATAGATGATGGATATAAACAATATATAATAACAATAATAGTAATAATAATAATATAAGCGTATCGACGTCATGTACGCACCGGCGCGTCGCGCGAGCGGCACGAACTCCGGCACGTCCGGGTTGAGCGGGTCGTGCGGCGCGCCGAACACCGGCGACGCCCCGCCGCGCCCCGTGCGGAACATCCTGCAACATTATCATTACATCTATATATATAAAAGGAGAAGGTGACTGACTGACTGACTGACTGACTGACATATCAACGCAGGGCCTAAACTATAAGGGCTAGAAACTTGAAATTTTGCACAGGGGTTCCTTTTATAACGTAGGGGAGCACTAAGAAAGGATTTTTGAAAATTCACCCCCTAAGGGGGTAAAACGGGGGTGCAAAGTTAGTATGAAAATTTGCCGTTTTTGAAGTCGTTAGACGGGTAGACGTCGTTAATGGGTCTAATTATACGCGAGCGAAGCTGCGGGCGTCCACAAGTACAGAATAAAATAGAAATAGAAATAGAATAGAAATAGAAAATATTTATTGGGTACAGAAAATACAACAACAAAAGAAAAATACAATAACATTTGAATGAACTTATATACTAATTTTTATTAATTTGCACCTCTGTCCCAAAAGGCGTGCACTCAGCATATGCTACGGCAGTAACCGTAGCGCTGGTTTTCAGTGCAGCCTTGGAGACAGTATTCGGACGATGAGATGGTTATCATTATATTAGACACTAGGTTAACATGAAACTTAATTATCGAAATATACATAGGTATATAGATAAAAGAGTAATAGTTTAAAAAAATACACAATTTATAGATAGGTATTAACTTAGAAAACAAACTTTATAACATTTTTATGTATGTTCCTGGAACTAGTAGTATTATCATCTATTTTGAAAAGTTTGAAGTAATTTTTCTTAATTTTTATATGCGGTATGTATGTAAAGTGCTTTTGTAGAAGAAACATATATTAAAATGTAATTTACAATGGCTAATATAAATAGAATACAATACAATACATTTTCATTGTAGAGTTACACTACAAACTACAACCATACACAATTTCAATACGTACATAGATAGTTAACTATCTATGTACGTATTGAAATTGTGATAATAATTTATGTAATTGTATTAATAATTAATTGACTTATTACAGCATTAATTGACGATATGAAACCACAGCGCTGATTTTCAGGGCAGAACATAAGTTCAAGTTGAAGTTTATGGGAAAAGTGCAAAACTTGGGGACAACTCCCGCGTTATAACGATATTTTTTTAGGTGGTAGAGCATATATGGTACCAAGATGGTTTTATATGAAACCGCGGCAGTACCAAAACCACCGCCCGGCCTAGTACCATTTCTACCGTGTAGTAATTGTTTTTAAAGCATTTGATGTCCGGTTGGAAAGGTGTGGTTTCTGGTTAAACTTCTTTAGAGGCTATCTAAGTCCTAGCGGGTAACGACGCACGTGCAACTAACTCAGAATGAGACTCTTACTAACAATTACTAACTGGACTATTACTAACACCAACTAACAGGACTAATTATCATTAACAGTCCCAGCTCCAGTCCTACTAAGGAACTGACCAACTAATATTCTTATTAACTCTCTCAGTAACAGTTGTCATGGGCAGCAGATGGGTGGAGCTGCAAGCTCATTGGCTATCTTACATCCAGAGAAAATCCACTGTATCATCTTTCTTCTCTTTCCTTCTTACCTGGGCAACGGCGGCGGAGGCACTGCCCGGAGTAAACTCGAAACTGGCGCGACCAGAGGTCCGCCCATCGTCGCCAGCGGGAATATGCCCACCATTTGCTTTTTGCGCCTAAAAAATGAAAAATATAATCTATATATATAAAAGGAGAAGGTGACTGACTGACTGACATATCAACGCAAAGCCTAAACTATAAGGGCTAGAAACTTGAAATTTTGCACAGGGGTTCCTTTTATAACGTAGGGGAGCACTAAGAAAGGATTTTAGAAAAATCACCCCCTAAGGGGGTAAAACGGGGGTGCAAAGTTAGTATGAAAATTTGCCGTTTTTGAAGTCGTTAGACTGGTAGAAGTCGTTAATGGGTCTAATTCTACGCGAGCGAAGCTGCGGGCGTCCACTAGTACTCTATAAATTTATTGATTGTTATTTAAGATAAGAGATGATAATTTAATGATTCGACGGGCCCGTTGGCGCAATCGACAAATTGTTTGTAATGTTTTCACACAAAAACTACTGGACCGATTTCAAAAATTCTTTCATCATTAGAAAGCTGCATCTTCACTGAGTGACATAGGCTATATAATATTACTAGGTGTAAGCGAAACTATTTTTATGTCGAATTCCACGCGAGCGAAGATGCGGGTCCACTAGTTTTTAATATTTTTTTAAATACTCATCATTATTTTAATCTATAGAATATATTAACGTTGAAAACTTAGCTTAGCACATGCGTAATGTAACAGATACAGACGTTATCTATATATATAAAAGGAGAAGGTGACTGACTGACTGACTGACTGACTGACATATCAACGCAGGGCCTAAACTATAAGGGTTAGAAACTTGAAATTTTGCACAGGGGTTCCTTTTACAACGTAGGGGAGCACTAAGAAAGGATTTTTGAAAATTCACCCCCTAAGGGGGTTAAACGGTGGTGCAAAGTTAGTATGAAACTGCCGTTTTTGATGTTAGTGAATGTCTAATTCCACGCGAGCGAAGCTGCGGGCGTCCACTAGTTTATGAATATGTGGCTAACCTCTTTTCTCCAGGCTTGCTCTCCTCCGAACCCTCAGACTGCAGCGGGGGGTCTTCATTGGACTCTGGTTGCTTCGGCGCCTCGTCCCCCACCTTCTCGTCCCCCTCCACCTTATCATTCTTCTCCCCTTCAACTTTATCATTCTTCTCCCCCTCAACTTTATCATTCTTCTCCTCCTCCGCTTTCTCACTCTTCTCTCTCTGGTCATTACCTTCTTCCACATTATTATCTCTCGCTTCTTTTGCTCCGGCAACTTCTAACGAGGATTCTTTTTGAAGTTGCTCTTCGACACGAAAGGGCTTCTGATCTTTGAGTGGTTTGCTTTCGTCGTTTGTACTGTGAGTCGATTCTTGTTCGCTTGTCTGTAATATTTAAAAATAATTAATTGTTCACCCAATAAAGTTGGCACGCACCAACAGTAGAGCAATTAGAGTTGTGATGTGATGATAATTAATGATATTGTTAAAGAGTTCGCAAGGCAATTTAATATATATTGAAATGTGCTACTATGCTCTTTGCTCGCAGTTAAATGTTTGTGACAAGAATGTCTTTAAAATTTCCGCAGTGCAAAGATAAGTGATCTAGAACAAAACAAACTAAAATACAACTTCGATAACCTCACCTCAATTCCAGCATTAATAGCAGCACCATCATTCCTCGCCTCATCGCCTTCTAGCTTCCCGTCTTCTCTTTTATCATCTTTCTTCTGTTCTATGCTCGGCGCTTCTTCGGTCCCCTTCTCTTCTATCCTATCTTGCTTCGCATCATTGTCAGCTTCGGATCGCTTCTCCACTTTGTCGTTGTCCGTTTGCTTGTCTGTTTTCACTTCGGACGCGTCAGTTTTGTCGTTATGTTTATCGGTCGATGTTTTGTCACCGTCCTCGGAATTGGTCCCGGATGTAATGTCCAGTATCGGCCATTTGGTCGGTTCGAACGCTGTTCGCACCTGAAAGATATTATTTAATCACATACCGTTCTAATACATCATAGTAAGCAGCAAATGATTTCAAATCATGGTTTCATACAAAATAGTCTTAGCTTGGGACCAGAATAGTGCTACGGTAGCCTCTGCCTGTCGTAAAAGGCGACTAAAAGGGGACTTCTGGGGTTGCGGGCGGTGAGAGTGGGAGCTCGAACCGTCCATCGATGTGACCCCGGGAAAGACGACGCTGTTTGTGGCTGCACAGCGTTGTGTAAAACGAGATGAGCCCGTCTTGGGCGCAGCGCCGGAGGGCACCGGCGCGTTCTACGAGAGATCCCGGAGCCCTCCTGTAGCGCCGGAGTAGGCCACCGGTGGGTTTTAGTGGGTGAAAGTTTTGAAGTTGGTGAAAGTCCCACATAACCCAGCGTCGCTCTCGCGCGCCCACTCGTTAAACAAAAAAAAAGGTATGTGTAAGTGAAAATGTTGCTTAATAGACATTTGCAGATATCTTGCGATGCCCAAGAACTGTTAGGGTCGACTCACACTGGCGCAGAGTCGAAGCGACGCGACGCGTCATGTTTTTCCGCCTACAGCATATTCAGCTCTATTGCTCTATTATTAACCCTTAATGTGTATTTAAATTATGACCAAATTACAATTTAAATATTAACTTACCAAATTAAAGACATTCGGCCCCATTATAAAACATTATTTATTATAATGTATGTATATTTAAAATAAACAGTCATATTGAACTATCGTGATGCAAAGAAAAATGATATATTAGCTTACTAATAAGACCGATACTTTTATGGTACCTACAGTAAGTTAAACCAGGTAATTTTAAGGTTGTTCTTTGCATTCAAAACATTATAGCATCGCTCGACATATTTTCATAGCAGAAATTTGTACTTAAATAATAGAGCAATAGAGCTGAATATGCTGCAGGCGGAAAAACATGACGCGTCGCGTCGCTTCGACTCTGCGCCAATGCTAGTCAGGATGGCCGTATTCAACGGTTACCTTTAACGCCCAATAACCCTTACCTTGAAGATATGTGTACTTATCTCGAAGGTATGTGAAGTCTGCCAATCCGCACTTGGCCAGCGTGGTGGACTAAGGCCCAATCCCTCCCATTCTGAGAGGAGACCCGTGCCCAGCAGTGGGACGTCTATGGGTCGCAGCGGGCGAACCCTTACCTTGAATCCCTGTATAAGCTGCAGCCGGTCCGAGTCGCGGATCGCGTCGAGCACGAGCTGCACGTCCGCCGTGAGCGCGCGCACGCGGTGGAACGACGCGATCAGCGTCACCGGGATCGTGCCGTCGGCGGACATCTTGCGGCGGAGGAAGAAGTCGCGCGCCAAGTTGTCCGGACTGAAGTAGTACTCGCTGCAAACACAATGTGTTATCTATATATATAAAAGGAGAAGCTGACTGACTGACTGACTGACTGACTGACTGACTGACTGACTGACTGACTGACTGACTGACTGACTGACTGACTGACATATCAACGCAGGGCCTAAACTATAAGGGTTAGAAACTTGAAATTTTGCACAGGGGTTCCTTTTATAACGTAGGGGAGCACTAAGAAAGGATTTTTGAAAATTCACCCCCTAAGGGGGTAAAACGGGGGTGCAAAGTTAGTATGAAACTTTGCCGTTTTTGAAGTCGTTAGACGGGTAGACGTCGTTAATGGGTCTAATTCTACGCGAGCGAAGCTGCGGGCGTCCACTAGTTAAATATATACTGTGTTACATTCTATAATTCATATTCATTAAAGTAAGTAAGTATTAAGGGTTGTAAAGGAATATGAACTCATTTTTTATACTTTCTGCGAAGTAGGGCACGATGAACCGTCGGTGTCAGTTCTTAGTCGTCAGTCGTTTAGTAAGTAATGTTTTCGTAAGGTTCTTAACAGTCGATCCTTCGAGCGACCTAAAAACTATCGAAAATCGGTGGGATCGAACAACACCATCGATTCGCACTGGAGTGTACAATGGAGATACGCGATGTTCAGCTCTCGTGGCATGCAGTGGGATGCTAATTGGGTGGAGTCATTAAATCGATTTTACATCAGATATTGCATGATCCATTCATCACCCACCCATCTGCTCGATTCATGGATCGGATATACCATCCGAGGCTGGATTGGATGGAATCAGCATTACATGTTGACTGAACTGGACCGTTGTAGACTGTCGGTCTGTGGATCAAACGTAACTCACATCTGCTTCTTGATAAGATCCTTGAGCGTCGCGTGGTCGAGCCCCAAGCCGTACGGCGCCGTCGTGGCGGCGGCCGCGCCGTAGTAGTACGCCTGCGCTAGCGGCGGCGCGAGCGGCGGCGCCAGCGGCGACGCGAGCGGGCCGAGCGCGCCGTAGTGCAGCACCAGCCCCTGCGGCAGCGCCGGCTGAGCTCGCAGCTGGCGGGGGAGGGGGACGTCACCACCACCGGGGGACTTCGGTGCGTTTGGATGGCCGACATATTAATTAACAAGCCCCATTTATCAACGCAGGGCCTAAACTATAAGGGTTAGGAGACTTGAAATTTTGCACAGGGGTTCCTTTTATAACGTAGGGGAGCACTAAGAAAGGTTTTTGAAAATTCACCCCCTAAGGGAGTAAACTTTGCCGTTTTTAAAGTCAAGTGGGCGACCCGAACGCGGACAGACGTCGTTAATGGGTCTAATTCTACGCGAGCGAAGCTGCGGGCGTCAACTAGTCTATATATAAATCGACGGATTCTAAAACCCCCGCGTTTTTAGTATCACGATTACGTTACGATACTAAAAATTTCTGACTAATTTGGGAAGACACCGACTACTGTAAGACAGTGCAAACTAAAGCAACAGTCAGGGATTCTAAATTTAAAATGTAAAACCCTAATATTCTAAATAAATAATAGGACCTTGTATTTTAAAAGCTTTTATTTAATTTTTACTAACAACAGCATATATTTACCTACTAATTTTTTGGACGCACTAAATTACCACTCAAATTCCATAAACAAATGCACGGAAGCCTAACTCTTACAGTTCCAAATAAAATATCTATTTTATTTTCTCAATATTACAAAAGCATTACGCCTGTATTTCCCCGAAGGGTAAGGTAAGGTTAAGTTAAGTTAAGGTTTCAGGTGTAATTTAACTAAAATAACTTCAAAGCTATCCTAAAACTATCTACTGCAGACGGATTCGTAAATCGTTCACTATTTATACCCTTAAATGTAAGCAAACTACCTATGTTTCTACAAAGTACGCTTTCCTTTTTACAATCCCATTATTAAATTGACTTTAGGCGATACTGAATATTGCTGTAGGAATTATTATTTTAAATATATTTAAGACCTTTAATTGTACTAACACAAGACATCAATTAAAGTCAGTGTTTATCAAAGATCATTAATAAGGTTATCATAATAAATCATTTTTTTAATAGATGTGGTCAAGTTATCTACCAGATTAAAATACCTTATTTTATATATGTCGGCCCAATTAATATTTCGCGTTACAATATACCGAAGTCCCCACACCACATATTCCATGTTACAGTGATGACAAATGTAAATGAATTACCAGTATTAGTAAAAATAATGCAGAAACTTATTAGTAAGACCAACAATATATGAAGGCTGATAACGCTTTTTAAGAATAGATTTTATATTAAGTCGTTTTGAGCACAATATATATTATAGATACAATTTATTAATCCATTTATTAATGGGGATCCTTTCATAGATTTCAAAATGTTGTTAGTTAATAAATTTTTAGTTAATAATTAAATACTTTAAATCCTCTATGGGATCCAGTAATCTATCTGGAAGCTTTTAATGAATGCATTACATACAAACATATTTATTTTTATATAAATTATAGGTTTATTTACACAAGCAGGGTTAACAACATGAAAAAAAGCTTGAATTATATTTTTATCAAATACAGCAATTCTACTCATAATAATAAACATAAAATAAGCAAGTGCGATAACTATGGATGTAGAATAAGCATAAAGTACTCAAAATATATTATGATTCCCAAATGGAATGTTCTCGAAATATGACAAGGGGGGAGGGAAGGACATTTAGGCATGAGATATTCTTCTTTAACAACCAGGAATAAAAAACATATTTAACTTAACGCTTTTAAATAAAAGTGAAAGCAATATGATAAAAACGTATTTGTGATACACTTAGATTAGAAAAAGACAATATGACAACTTAATTTCATATTCCTGATTTGAATATTTTCAAGAAAAATAATCATACCAAGGACAAGACACACTCAGCCAATGTGCTTGCCCGGAAAAAAAAACACAAACATTATGTAAAACCAGCTAGTTAAATAATTTAACTAAAAAAAATTGATTTCATTCGCAAGCATGGTCTACAATAATACGCTGATGTATTTATTCTAAGAATAACAAGCATAATGCTCGTGAAAATTGATTATATTTGACATAAACCATAAAGAAGGTTGAATAAAGAAATTATTTAACAGCTAGCCTGAAGGCTTTCAACGTGTTCCCAGGATTGAGTCATTTGGGTTTCGCATTAGAGGCACAGGTGCATCCGTGGGAGATCCTGGACCCTGCTTATATGCGCAATGCGCTGCCATGGTTTTAGTGAATTAGCTCACATTTCTAACCCTGGGGGTAAGTTTTTTTTAAATTTATGTATTAACACTTAGGGTGGAAATAGATTTCCGATTTTTCTCTCCGATAGTCGGATCCGATATCCGACAACCTGAAGGCACTCGTGCCATACATTTGTTTAAATACTAAACACACATACGATCCGATTATCGGATAGGACGTCCGAGTATGTATGGCACGAGTGCCTTCCGATTGTCTGGTCAAACAGACTATCGAAGAGAAAAATTTTAATACTAAATACACATACGATCCGATAGTCGGATCGGACGTCCGAGTATGTATGGCACGAGTGCCTTCCGATTGTCTGATCAAACAGACTATCGAAGAGAAAAATCGAAAATCTATTCCCAGCCTTAATTGTAAATTGATTACAAACGGCTAACTTAATACCTAGCTAGTGTAATTCTCTGCAAAATGATGGTGACACAAAAACACCATCAGTTTAACAACATACCTGCGCCATCTCGTGGTGGTTAAACTCGTGCGGGTGGTACAGGTGGTGCGGGTGCGAGGGGATCGCGGAGGCCGGGCGCGGCGCCCCCCGGCGCCCGATGCGGCCGCGGGCGGCGCCCCGGCCTCGGGCCCCGCCCCTACCGCGATGGTCCTCGCCGTTCAACGAGGACGTGTCTGGAATTAACATTTGTTTATTCATCCAACTCTTTCGACTATATCATCAGCCCACCGTCTATTTGGCCTGCCTACTCTTCTCTTTCCTGTTGGTCCGCCCCATCGGGTTGTCTGTAGCGTCCATCGACTATCAGAGTATCTGCATATGTGACCAGCCCATTTCCATTTAAGTCTTAGGGCTTGCTTGAGTGCATCAGTTAGTTTTCTGGTTGACCCTAGGAAGAGACAGAGAGGCATGGAAGAAGATGGGGGAGGCCAGTAGTTACCTAGACTTTCGTTAAGCGTATGTAATCACCTTATAGCGAAATAAATTATTTGAATTTTGAATTTTTTTTTTGATTTTTAGGCCTTCACCCAAAGAGGGATCCATATCCCAGAAGAAAGTATATTTTAAACGAACATTACTAACAAATAGACATTAAGTAAATATGTAAATATATAAATATACTACTAACAAAATACTAACATTACCACTGTAAGAGGGAAATGGAAATAAAGGCTTTTTTATTTTTATTTTATTTATTTTATTCATCCAACAGGAGCTTGCGACGACTTTAAACAAAAGACTAAAGAAATCAGGAATAATGTAGCTTTTTTTTATAGTATAAGCGGACAAACAGACATACGGGCCACCTGATGGCATGTGGTCACCGTCGCCTATGGACACGTGCAACACCAGGGGTATCACAGGTGCGTTGCCTGCCTTGAAGGAAGCGTTTCACACTCTTTTTGAAGCGCTCCATGTCGTAGCTTTCTATTACTTAAAGAATTTTCAGAATCAGTCAAGTAGTTTCTGAGATAACTCCCAATAGCCAAACTAACAAAGACCACCTTTTTTTTATGGATCATCCATCCATCCATCCATCAGCCTTTTTGGGTACACTGCTGGATATAAGCCTCCAAATGTGAAAATCCATACAGCATGCAAAAATAATTTTCAGTAATTTATTGATATTATTTTACTTATTGCTTGCAGCTCGTTTGCTATCTTATATCCATAAAAACCAATCCACTACCCATCACTCAATCCCTCAATCCCCACTCCTCCTGTTCCGTGCAGCGGTTTCCCACTGTCTTCTTCAGTTTACCACTTGATCGGAGAATTGAATATATTGAATCCTTAGCCAGCGGTGACAGCAGTAGTTGTAGGTGGTAGAACCTATAGGGAACCAAATAGGTTTTATATGAAAGCTAATTGGTTCCATATAGAGTTCGCCCGGGGCAGTACCACCGCCCGCCACTGTAGCTAGTACCATTTCTGCCGTGTAATAATTGTTTTTAAAGCAATTGTGGTCCGGTTGGAAAGGTGTGGATTCCGGTTACACTTCTTTAGAGGCGACCATCTTAGTCCTCAAGGGTAGCAACACATCTGTGACTGACTTAGAACGAGACTCCTACTAACAAGTACTAACTGGACTATTACTAACACCAACTAACAGGACTAACTATCACTAACAGTCCCTAGTCCTCATACCTACTAACGAACTGACCAACTAATGTTCTACTTAACTTTCTCAACTAATTGGACTAACCATCCCAGTCCCTAATTGAGTCTTGTTCAAAGTCAGTCACAGTTGTCATGGGTGGCAGCGGATGGGTGGTGCTGCAAGCTCGTTTGCGATCCTGTATCCATAAAAAAAAAAGGCCCGTGACTAACGAACTCACCTCTCACTCGAGCGTTCCGGGTTCAAATTCAATCGGCACGCACCAACGATTCGTCTAAATTATATGCGATTTAAGAAATTAAATGTCACCTGCTGTAACGTTTAAGGAAACATCGTGAGGAAACCTGCATGCCTAAGAGTTCTTCATTATGTGCTCAAAGGCATGTGAACTCTGCAAATCCACAATCGGATAGCGTGGAGGACTAAGGCCTAACCCCTCCCATTCCGAGAGGAGACCCGTACCCAACAGTGGGACAAAAGGGTTGGTGTATACCTTGGTAAGTATATGACACTTTACTTGACATGTTCTGATTTTTTATTTTTTTTTAACTATTTTCTTTTTATATGTATTTAAAGATTAGATTAATTAAACTATATTATAAACTTAAACTACTTTAAATTATGTACTAGTGGTCCGCCCCGGCTTCGCACGGGTATTTTATATAAAAATCAAAATTATAATACACACACATAAACCCTATTTGCGTCACGTTACTAAAAAAATAAAAATTTAACACGACTTTATTTTACATATATAGATTATAACAATAGTTTCGTTTATGCCTAGTAATATTATATAGCCTATGTCACTCAGTGAAGATGCAGCTTTCTAATGGTGAAAGAATTTTTTAAATCGGTCCAGTAGTTTTGGCAGCGTACGCCAGAATAGCTCGCAGATGGTAGATTTTTTCCTACTTACCTACTTGACACTTATCGTCATATTTTGGACAATTCACACAATATCTTTATAAATTTCAGCCTGTGTGTTATTCTGATGTATAAGCTATATTATTGTAAAGTTTCATTAAAATCCATTCAGTACTTTTTACGTGAAAAAGTAACACACATCCATCCATACATACATACATACTTACAAACTTTCCCCTTTATAATATTAGTAGGATAGGATTAGTAAGAATTATATCTTATCAACAGCCTAAAATTTAAGTTAAATGCTTCTAGTTCTAGAAAATTATAATACTTTCATACAACCTTTCATCTCCCTTTTCAACCCATTACAACACTTTTTTCCAATTAAAAAGTGTCTATGTCCTTTGTCAGGCTCTAGACTGTGTACCAAATTTCATTTAAATCGGTTCAGTAGTTTTGGCGTGAAAGCGAAACAGACAGACAGACACTTCAAAACCAAACGTCCAATTTTAATCATTCAAAGACCAAATATTATCTACATAAACTGTAAATGTAGTCCAAAAAAAATTCAAGATAAAAAAATGGTTGTTGTGCCTCACTCGACATAGATAGGTATAGTGTGTCGCGGTTTTTTTTATAGATATTTATAAGATCTACAATTAATTACAACATTTTATGGTTCTATCTTTTATATTTTAGGCAGCGTACGCAAAATAAGTAACTTTTCTGGTTGATTTTTTACACCTTGAGTCCGAAAAACCCAAATATCTTACGGAACCCTATTTTTTTCCAAAATAAAATTTAGCCTATGTCACCCGGGGATAGTGTAGCTTTCCAACAGTGAAAGAATTTTTCAAATCGGTTCAGTAGTTTTGAAGCCTATTCGATTCAAACAAACAATCAAATCTTTCCTCTTTATATATTAGTATAGATTTGACATTTGCATGCCCACAGAGGCAGAACAGTATGTAAAACATCAATTTTGTTCTTGCAAATAAATTATGATTATGATTATGAAGTGCCAACCGTTGTCGAGCCGGACGGGGTGCGGCGGCCCGTGCTTCCCCGGGCGCGCCGCCTTCACGTCGATGTCCAGGGGCACCCACTTGTGTTTCCCTGACTTGCTGCCGCTCTTGCCGGCTGGAAGATAAGGGCATTACGGATTATATATTTATACTAGTGGACGCCCGCAGCATCGCTCGCGTTGAATTAGACAAAATCAACAACACGTCATGGTGGTTATGCTATTAAATTGTAGCATATATGACACATTTGTAGGTTTAACATAGCAGCGCCATCTATTGATTACTTACTCAATCCAGTCAACAGATATCGCCATGTGTTAAAATCGTTTGGAGTTAACAGATAATTGTGAATGTCAAATAATAGACAAATAATTTGCAATAAAATAATATTGCGGCTATAAATTAAGATGTAAGCTATCCTATCTTTCAAGTTGGAACAAACTACACACAGTGTGCAAATTTAATTTAAAATCGGTTAAGTAGTTCATCGCGGACAAACAACATAACACGTGATTTATATATATTAAGATAGGTACGTATGGTAAGCAGTGACAGCCCAGTGGCTAAAGAACTCGCCTCTCACTCGAGCGGTCCGGCTTCAAACTCTACTTCAATAAGTCTATTTCGACTGGAGTATTCCCTGCAAAATGGAAAAAGGCCCGAATAGTGCCTATACATAAATCAGGAGATAGACAGATAATAAGCAACTATAGGCCAATATCAATCTTACCGACATTTGCAAAAGTTCTGGAGAAACTGATGTGTGGACCTCTGACCTCACACATAAAACATTCCATTTCTGGCGATCAGCACGGTTTCTTGGCTAACAGATCAACGTGTACAAATCTGGTATCTTTTGTTAATACCGTATCCGAATGGGTAGACTCGAGATCATCCGTCGACGTCATATATACGGATTTCAGCAAAGCTTTTGACCTTGTCAGTCATTCTGTTTTAATTGATAAATAATCAAGAATAGGAATAGGAAACAGTTTACTCCAATGGTTCAAATCATATCTAGAAAATAGATCCGCAATTGTAGCCTTAAACGGCTTCAGCTCTTGGGAATATCCTATGACTACTGGAGTATCACAAGGGTCGCACCTAGGCCCTATCTTATTTAACATTTTCATCAATGACATCTCTGGCGTTATCCAGCACTCCCAATGTTATCTATTCGCAGATGACCTCAAAATATTGAGAAGGGTCGATAGTAAGGCAGATTCCTCAAAACTTCAAAAGGACTTGGATGCTTTGACTGGGTGGTGTAAACAAAATCGGATGACATTAAACGTTGATAAATGTAATTACATAAGATTTTCTAGAAAGAAAAATAATGATCTTAGTACCTACACAATCGATAAAATACCCTTGAAAAAAGTTGACACAATCCGGGATCTAGGTATTACGTTGGACAGTAAACTTCGATTCAATAAGCATGTTGATAGAATTGTAAGTAAGGCACTTCAATCACTCGGCTTTGTTTTGCGTAACTCCAAGGAATTTAAAAATTTCGAAACTATTATTCTACTTTACAATGCTTTAGTAAGAAGTTCCCTGGAGTATTGCAGCGTAGTTTGGAACCCCAATTACAAAATTTATATTTCAAGGATTGAAAGAGTCCAAAAAAAGTTTTTGAGAATTTTAGCTTATAGACATAAAATACGTTCGCTTGAAGATTACACTAATAGACTGACTTATTTTAAAATGAATTCCTTAGAGGATAGAAGACGTGTGCATGATATGATTTTTCTATTCAAAGTGGTAAATGGTATAATTGATAGTTCAAATATGTTATCGCAAATTAAAATAAGAATACCAATAAGGAAGCCTAGACCAGGAAAATATAAACTGTTTGTTCCTACACCTAGCCACACTAATTTAGGTTATTACTCTCCTATCAATAGATTGTTAAGAGTTTACAATGATATCACGGCCAGTCAATGGACACTAGACATATTTGGTAACACATTGTATAAATTCAAGTGTAATCTAAAAAATAGGACAGTGTTATAAATTTATTATTACTAGATTATTATTTGATTCTATTATAACTCTTTTTTAATTTGTAAACCTATATTATGTAAAATTCAAAATTTTAACTGAGCGTAACAAACAATGTGAATGTTGTGCTCACCTGTAACTGTATGTACACGACTGCAAGATTTATTTGTACTGTTTTTTTTTTATACTGTTTCGTGTATCATATGTTGGTGTGCCTAATTTAAATAAATAAATAAATAAATAAATAAATAAACTCAAGCGGCACGCACCAATGACTTTTCTAAGTTATGTGCGATTTAAGAAATTAAATGTCACTTGCTGTAACGGTGAAGGATACATTGTGAGGAAACCTGCATACCTGAGAGTTCTTCATAATGTTCTCGAAGGCATGTGAAGTCTGCCAATCCGCACTCGGCCAGCGAGGTGGACTAAGGCCTAATCCCTCCCATTCTGAGAGGAGACCCGTGCCCAACAGTGGGACAAAGAATAGGGTTGTGATGATGATGTACGTAGGTAATAATATTAGCTTTTATAAGTCGCACAGAATATATGAACCATAAGGGCGCTCTTTTCCAGATTAACATAGCAGTGTTGCTATGAAAGAAAATTGAAAAGATGATTGTTTAATACTATAATAGTGGACGCCCGCAGCTTCGCTCGAATGGAATTAGACATGACAATAGTTTCGTTTACACCTAGTAATATTATATAGCCTATGTGAAGATGCAGCTTTCTAATGGTGAAAGAATTTTTGAAATCGGTCCAGTAGTTTTTGTGTGAAAACATTACAAACAAATCTTTCCTCTTTATAATATTAGTATAGATGCCGCCTCCATAGAATTAAGTGTTATAAAATTAAATGTGCTCATACACAAATTAACATGGGGTTGTGTTAGTTGCCCCGCGCGACGCAGAGCAAACAAAAAACGTACCAATTGGCACGTATTCGAGGCTTGACTTTTACAGCGTCTATGGCAGATCTACTTCTTTTATACCACTTCTTATGTCTATGGCAACACTTAAATCTTTCGTCATCCCGTCAAGCATCCATTATACTGTTAGTTCTGATGGAAAATTTTCATTAAAACTTGTGTGTACAAGAGGCATTGGACACCTGATTGTAAGCGGTGGAGTACAGAATCGTGAATGAACACCCAAGACCAGTCTTAGTTTGTTGGATTTGATTTACGTGTTTTACAGTCTTCTTAAATCACTTCAAATGTCACCAAATGTAGACATATTATGTAGATTAATATTAAATCCTTGCAAAGTGGTTAAGAACAGATCACTGCTTAGTGATAAGGACGCCCATTGCACCATAAATATTATGTTTAATGATTTTTTTTTCTTTGTAAATGGTTTGATTTGTGTGTGCAATAAAGTGTTAACCAAATAAATTTTACCCCAATTTACCTCTTATGAGACTCCGACTTGGAAAAAGGAGCACAGGCCGCCCCCTTCAACCTGAAGAAGGCAGCGGGAAGCCGCTGGCTTCTGAAGGCACAGGACCGGTCAGAGTGGCGTCGTTTATGAGAGGCCTATGTCCAGCAGTGGACCAATAAAGGCTGATGATGATGATGAAATAAATTTTGAATAGACAACTCACCGGCTGCCTTCGCCTTGTCCGCGTGCGAGGGATGCCTGTCCAGCGGCCCCTGGTGGTTGACCGGCGGTTGGTCCAGCCTGTCCACTCTCGGCGGCTGCTGGTACTGCACCTCCTCGGGCGGTTTGCGCTCCTGGTCCTGTTGGTATGGTCACGTTAATTTTAATGCCCGTTGACGCAATCGGCGGTGGCCCCGCCTTCTGCGCCAGGGGTCGTGGGTTCGAATCCCACACAGGAAAAACATACGTGTGACGAACACTTGTGTTCGTCCTTTTTTTTCCGCTAGGAAATGCATTTACGCATTCTGCCTGGTTTTATGAGAACACAGACAGGTATGTGGGACTCGCTGAAGACCAGAATACCCACTAAAACCCAGCGGCACCATCAGCGCTTAAGATGAAGCGTCACGATCGCTTGCGCATTACTACCGTGACGAAAGTATCTGGATGTTAATATTTATTTCTATCTATTAGTACTAGTTAGTTACATAGGTATATTGTTTAAATGTATTTCCCTTGAAATAACTGTGAGTTTAGCGGAAAAAATTACAGGAATATCATTGTCAAGGAAAACATTTAAAATTCTGTACCCGTAATGCGTAACCCAACATTGCCACAGAGCAATGACAGGCCTAAATAACGGGCAAATACTTAACCTAAAAGCAACATTTTTCTCATTTTTTTCACTCGGGAAAAATCATTATCGTGTAAAGCCTGTGACGAGTCCTGTGTATGAGACAATAAGTCAACAACAAGTTTTTTGTGGATAAGGTTAACACGAGCGTGTTAGTTAGGCCCAACCACGGAGCATAACTCATAACTCTCCCCACAGCGGTTGTGATTACCGCTCAGCTCTGAACAAGCCTTTAAGTATTAGGCGTAGGCAGGGATTGGCGTCAGAGGACACAGAGGCGACAAGACACAGTCGCACAACAACTCCTCTCCTTTTCTTACTTCTTGGGCCAGGTTTCGTATGCAGTGAGATAGTGCAAATGTGGTATTACCGCGTTGCCATTGTGATGTGCGGGGTCTGCGTCGTGGGGCGGGGGTGTAGAGTGGCAGCGCGCGCCCGCCACCGCAGCGCCCAGCGTGGGCCAGTCGCCGATGTCGGTGAAGTCCGATGCCTGGAACAATTAAACCATGCTTTGAGACACTTGCCTAAGAAATGGCTGATTTTTAGATACTTAGTATAGCTGTTAACGAAAGTTTAGCTCCGAACTTGAATCCCTACCCTATATGGGGTTTCTGTTCGCGGGACATAATATGGCCGGCGAACCAATCCGCGCTTCCGACTGACAACCCGCATGCCCCGCGCAATACTAAACCTTAATTTCGACTTCTGCGCTTTCAAGGTCAGAGGTTGACTTTGACGCCGGTCCGTATACCTGCTATAGTTGTTTTATTTATAGACAGCACATAGCGTTCTGTGATAAAACATTAAAAAAAAATTCATTCATCACATTAAAACTTTAATGTTAAGAATAATGTGTTTCAATTATACTACACATTTTAAAACGAAATGTTGTTATATAAATTTCAGTGTTGATTTGTAATAATTTGAATAGGGTTCCATAAAATAAAAGGTATTTGGTTGGTGTTCCGTAGGCTTTAAAGTTAATGAACTCCTGCTCTAAGGGCGGATTCGACCAAACGAGAATAAATTTTATCCTTAGAATAAATCGCTAGTTATCCAAGTGTAAATCCATTTTGCATTTTACCATTTACTATTCTAAGAATAGCGCGCTTATTCGGAAGTAATTCTTATACCCACCCTGATGCGTGGAATAACAGCTAATCCAAGAATATTTTAATGGCGCCCGCTCGCCATATGATCGCCTACGCGATTTTTAGGGTCTGTCAAACGTCAGTAGAAGCTGTCATGTCAAAGCAAAATTAACACATTGATTGACAGCTTTCAGCTAGCTACTTTCACTATTCTACGCTATAAAGCCCCATCCACATGCTTGGCAAACAATGGCAAACAGCCAACAGCAAACAGCAAACACGGACGTGTGGATGGGTGTTTGTCGTTGTTTGCCTGTTTGTGTTTGTGTTGGGCAGTGTTCGGCATCGGTGTCGGTTTTTCTTGCCAGATCAAAGGATGTTTGGCAAACAGTTTGCGACGTATCCACACGTTTGGCAGCGAAGCGATCAGTAATGCGCGCGAGCTTGCGGGAGGCGGACGTATTTACTTGCTACACTTTTTCGTTGGCGCGCAAAGCGTAAAAAATGTCTGATTATGAAACTCCCCTGATGGTTCGTAAAGAAGCTCATAAAATTTTTCTTCTATAAATTGTCTGAAACGAATAAAAACTTTTAAGTAAAATTAAATAACACTGCAAATTAAAGCCCAAATCAATATCAATACTCAATACTAATATTATAAATGTGAAAGTGTGTTTGTTTGTTTTTTTATTTGTTTGTTTGTCCGGCTTTCACGTCGCAACGAAGCTATTATATGGTATGGTTTTTTTTGTGGAGATAGTGAGGAGGGTGGAGAGTGACGTAGGCTACTTTTTACCCCGGTAATACATTCCCATGGAAAGATATCGATGTTTTGTTATTTGCTAAATATTTAGTTCCGGATGTTGTTAATAGATGGCGTTTGTAACATTTGAAAGTTCTGTATTTCACTAAGTATAAGTATAAGTACAAGTACAAGTACAAGTACAAGTACAAGTACAAGTACAAGTACAAGTACAAGTACAAGTACAAGTACAAGTACAAGTACAAGTACAAGTACAAGTACAAGTACAAGTACAAGTACAAGTACAAGTACAAGTACAAGTACAAGTACAAGTACAAGTACAAGTACAAGTACAAGTACAAGTACAAGTACAAGTACAAGTACAAGTACAAGTACAAGTACAAGTACAAGTACAAGTACAAGTACAAGTACAAGTACAAGTACAAGTACAAGTACAAGTACAAGTACAAGTACAAGTACAAAAACAAGTACAAGTACAAGTACAAAAATAAGTACAAGTACAATTACAAGTACAAGTACAAGTACAATTACAAGTACAAGTACAAGTACAATTACAAGTACAATTACAATTACAAGTACAAGTACAAGTACAAGAAGTACAAGTACAATTACAAGTACAAGTACAAGTACAAGTACAAGTACAAGTACAAGTACAAGTACAAGTACAATTACAAGTACAATTACAATTACAAGTACAAGTACAAGTACAAGTACAAGTACAAGTACAAGTACAAGTACAAGTACAAGTACAAGTACAAGTACAAGTACAAGTACAAGTACAAGTACAAGTACAAGTACAAGTACAAGTACAAGTACAAGTACAAGTACAAGTACAAGTACAAGTACAAGTACAAGTACAAGTACAAGTACAAGTACAAGTACAAGTACAAGTACAAGTACAAGTACAAGTACAAGTACAAGTACAAGTACAAGTACAAGTACAAGTACAAGTACAAGTACAAGTACAAGTACAAGTACAAGTACAAGTACAAGTACAAGTACAAGTACAAGTACAAGTACAAGTACAAGTACAAGTACAAATACAAATACAAATACAAATACAAATACAAATACAAATACAAATACAAATACAAATACAAATACAAATACAAATACAAATACAAATACAAATACAAATACAAATACAAATACAAATACAAATACAAATACAAATACAAATACAAATACAAATACAAATACAATAAATATAAATATATAATAATATATAGATATAGAACGAATATTATTTTGTCCCATTCGGTGTCGAGACCCTTGATCCGTGGGGTCCTAGCGCTTTATGGCTTTTTAATGAAATATCAATTTAATTTTTTTTAAGGTTTTTTAGTTTTAGGTAAATATTTAAAGATGAACAACATAATATGAGAATTTAGAGCGATTAATAAAAATGGATATTCTTAGAGAAAATCTAAAAGCAGCAATTTTGTAAAGAGAAGAGAAATTTTATTAAAAAAAGAAATTTAGAATAAGTAACGAGTATTAACCAAAACAGTTTTTGTTAAATTTATTATTAATCACGAAATTCCTTGCAAAAAGTAAATAATAGGTCTTAGATATAGATATAGATATCCATACTTACTAATATTATAAATGTGAAAGTGTGTTTGTTTGTTTATTTATTTGTTTGTTTGTCCGGCTTTCACGTCGCAACGAAGCTACTTAATATAATATATATTTTTTTAAATGGATTTTGAGTTGTATTTGCTGTTTTTCTGTATTGTATTTGATTTAAAATACCTCGCAAACTCATTGTTAATTCCCTTTGATCACGCGGGCGGAGCCGCGGGTACAAGCTAGTAATAGGTCTAAAGCAGTACCTTGTGGATTTCTATGTATTTTAATCATCCACCATCGTCTTCGCTTTCTTCTTTTTTTTCTTTTTTCTTTCTCTTGCTTTAATTTATAATAAAAATATGTCAACCCGAAAGTAATAGCTGCCACAAGCCACAAGCTCGTCGTCCGCCATGTTTGCCGATTCGGAATGTTATGAACGTTCGCCAAGCATGTGGATGGCTGTTTGTGTTGGGTGATTGTGGTTGGTGTTTGGGACTTTGCTTGCTGTTTGCGGTGTTTGTGACAAACAGCCAGCGTGTGGATGGGGCATAATACAACAATGTTCAGTTGACAGGATTTAAGTCTTCACAGCATAACGTTTTAGTGCAACATTGACTTGCCGGATAATATATCATTAATCATTAATTCTGCTATTCCCGTTTAGTTATACCAAGTATAGTTATAGTTAAACTTTAAATTGCGTCGAAAAACGACTTTCCGTTACTCGAAGTATAAAATCATTGAATAAAATTATCCCTGGTATAGTTACGCGCGTGTAAATCTATGTTTGGTCGAATCCGCCCTAAATAGAACATTTTATAGTTTTATAGGTTCCATTTTGACTCCACAAGCTCTAAAATTCTACAGTGGAGGCAACACAACAGAACCGTTAGGTACTGTCCTGTGTACTGGGTCCGTTGCGAGGGCGTACAGACGTAC
The DNA here is from genome assembly GCA_944567765.1 of Carterocephalus palaemon. Lineage (NCBI taxonomy): Eukaryota > Metazoa > Arthropoda > Insecta > Lepidoptera > Hesperiidae > Carterocephalus > Carterocephalus palaemon. The sequence continues at coordinate 4,174,891 of OX155665.1, forward strand.
TGAGCGATCGTTCGCAATAAAAACGATAGGGAATTGTTAAACAGGATATTAAACTCGGCGTAAACCACCATATACTTGAACACACCTTGCGCATCGCTTATATGGAAGTAATTGGCACACGCATCGCTTAGTTTACAATAGAACAAAACGACATACCACACGTATTTGCAAAGATTATTTACGTTAGCTGCAAAAATATGTACGATATGAAATAATCATTACATATTATTATTACAAAACAAATTCCCCCGCCGGATCTGCCTGTCTGTCTATACGCGATCAATACAAAAAACTACTGATCTGATTTTGATTCGGTTTTAACAAGTGATTTTCATGTGGAAGGTTTAGGTGTATTATTTGTTAAATTGGTTGACGATAATTGTTGAAAATATCGGAAAAAGTTAAATTACCTAATTAATTACATTTAAACACCAAATCACCTAAAGGTCGTTGGTCGTTCCAATCATTCAAAAATGAGGATGCCCTCATTAAAGTTAAGGCCAACTGCCAATTCGATAATTTTGAATGATTTTTTTAACCTACTTAAGTTAATCTCAATGGAGCAGTAAACATATTGCTATACATATGTATTTATGTATTTTTAAATATTATACATACTTTAATAATATGCATAATATTATTCATCGATACATAGAATAGGTAGATAAAGTAATATAGATTAATTACTAATTACTTTACGTAAGGAAAAATTATTTAAAAAAAAAAACATATATAACATACACGTACGCAGGGGCACCTGCAGACAACATAATAAAAAATGTAGATATTATATTATACAGACAGTAATATAGGTAACATATTCATCTTCAAGGTGTATCAAATGTGTGTAAAGGTTGGAGCACACAGCGGACTGGGCCGATCGACACGCGGCCGCGTCGACCGCGACCGTCGAATATAAAGTGGTTGCTACGTGACGGCTTCCAATAGTCGTTGCGACCCATAGACGTCCCACTGCTGGGCACGGGTCTCCTCACAGACACTGCTGCGGGAGCTCTAGAGGATACTCCACCACGCTGCTCCAACGCGGATTGGTGGAGGGATAGTAATTCGTTGTAAATTCCGTTTTACTGACCTGTCGAATTTAGTATGAAATCTTACAGTGGATTCCTGTCGTAATACGATACGATACATACAAAATAAAAATAATTCAAAAACCATAGTAATTCAATGCTAAAAGCTATTTTAGTCTACTTATAAGTAACATATTAAACTATTTCAATAATATGGTAGTGCCAAGATTGATTACCAAATTAGACAGGCCAAGAAAACTGCGTATACAGAAACGTCACGTCACATCGCCGTACCGCTCCGCCCGCAGTGTGTTCAAACCTTAAGCGACGTCGAAAGACCGACAGACCGACAGACGAGCATCCTTGACCGTTCTCGACCTTTAACTGACCCCTGAACTATAGTAAGCATAACCGTTCACCGGACACTTGAGTTTTACCCTGATCCACGTGCTACTAACGTCTGAAGCGTTGTGAACGGTTAATTACTTTAACTGCGAATTATAAATTATGTATTTTATATATTTTTTCTAAAGTAGATACTAGTTGACAAAACTATTTTAACTATTCATTTATTTATTCAATATATGTAATTAATTAGTACGGATGAACCAATTACATTTATAAATAAAATTGTCAAGAGTGAGAAATTAGCATTATTTGCACTCTGCGCTGTTATAAACAGTTAATATAGTAAAGACAAAAAAAAAGTTTTTGTACTTTCACATTTTTAGTTCCCTATTGTGTTTATTGTTATACCTAGTTTAATTTTCTTTTTTGCTTTCTCTTATCGACTGAATAAACTCGGAAAAAAGGGCCACACTAAAATTGGCGTCATTATTTCATTGAAATCATGGCAAATACTGAGTGTGGTCCTATTCTCGCTTTATTTTATTATGTATGTTGAATTTATTTTATTATGTAAATATTAAATTTGTTCAAAGCAAAATAAATATATTCTCATACTTATAAAAATGACAGTCAAACGTCATTTCAATACACTCATCCGCAAAAACGGTCACACTAGGGGGTAGTTTTCAGGAGAGCATTGAAGGATCGAGAAATGGGAGATCTCGATCGAGGTACAGTTCGATAAGATACGAGTACATACATTATTGTAGAGGCCGGGAAAGTCAGCAACTCTATTCGCTAGAAGAGTTGAGTTTGTTGTTTGAGTCGAGGCAGACACAACAACAACATCATCATCGACCTTCCACTATCACCGAGGGCTGACTGGTGGAAAATGCCGTATGGTATTAAGTACGCCCTATGTACCAAATTTATGTGCAAGAAGCTTAAATACAAAAAAAAAAATACTACACGAGTACCTAATTGACACATCTGTCGAATTAAATAGCTTTTCTTGGTCTGTTGGATGGTTGACACGGTGACGTAATGCACGTCAAGCAGTTCGCAGAAATACGCTGCAACTCATTGTGCCAATTTCCTTCCTAATGTCGCCTTTTACGAACCCCCACAAAGATTGGTCCTACTAGTGTTTCTAGGTTTCCATAGCCGAAGGGTGAATAACGGAACCCAATTAATGCTTCCCTATAATTTCACAGAGTACGCGTTATTAAAGCCACCATTACGATAAATAATAAAAGGGCCAATAAATCTATTCCCAAGGGTATTCCCATACAAGAAACTAACGCAGTCTCGAACTTTGCGCTACTCACGTAGTCACTTATACATTAATGCAATATTTTAAATGTATATTAATTTATAAATAGTTGTCTGAATGTAAAATTTAAAAATACCTATATAATTATGTTTAAAAAAAACTAAATAAAAAATATTTAATATGCTCGGTATCGAACTCATGCACACAATATAAGAGTGGCATAGATAATACATAGTAATACATATTTATAAATATTAATAATAAATAATACGGTACGGAAACCTACGCTACGACATTTAATTGTCCGTCTATTTAAAAAAAAAGAGAAAAGTAATCCATATATGCAAAGGACCAGGATAATTAATTGAACCAAACAGTAGTAACAAGGTAAGACACGAAAGCTGTAACAAAAATATTCCTCGAAACAGAGTTAACTTCAGCCAGCACCATACTCACTGGGGCATCGTGGTCCACCTTGGCCCAACTCCGCCGCGAGCGGGCCTTGCGGCGCGCCGTCACCCCCGCTGTCATGCTCTCCGGACACTCGATCTCCAGTGTCCCGGCACCAGACACTCACTGACACATATTGAGGCGACACTCACTTTTATTTACACTTTTATAATAATACCTTCCAGTGGTATAAGTTTCGTTTGATCGTCGTTCACAACAACAACCATCAATGTTAAGAAGGTGGTAAGTAGGGATTCGCTACGACACTTCAAAATCAACAAATAAATGTATTAAACTATGAAATCATAATATTGAGTATATCAAAATAGTTTTTTCTTCCATCAACACGGTTCGAATTGTAATACGCATACATACATTTACTATCCGTCACAACAGTTGTGAACTATGAAAAAATATTAACATTTTCACGCTAAATGAAATACAACGAATTGCATTGTTCACAGATATACAATAACGGTATAAAACCTACATAAAATGCATGAGAATTTTAATTTAACATCCAACTTGCAAATAGAACCATATGTTAAGATCTATAATAATATCTACTTGGATGTATTTTTGTTAAATAATCTGTCTAATATCAAAGGAATTTTTTAGGTTTAGAAACTATAACGCAAAGGCACCGAATTCCGACCGCTTATCGGCGTTTTATGTTTGAATCCCAAAAAGATAACAAAATTCAATTTATGAAGTTTAAAAATTAATACGTTTTTGTGGTCATATTTTTTTTTTAACTAAAATATTAAGACAAAGTAGTCTAAGTGGTACATTTTATATCAAAATCTTGACTTTTCAATACAGATCAAATGAAATTTTAAAAAGAGATTTTATTGTTGTAATTTGTTTTTTGTTTTAACGTTCTTAGATTACGTTTTTACATTTACATTTTAATTATCCGATAATTATCGGATAATTAAAATCCGATAAATGAACATCTTGATAATTTCCAACCCTGGGCAAGGGGATGTTATCTCCCCAAAGCTATCTCGAAGCAAAGCATCAACATCAACGGAGAACGCCTCACACACCTTCAATTTGCCGATGATAATATAGTCATGTTGGTGGAATCGCTGGACGATCTCAACACCATGCTAGGAGACCTGAACAGCGCCTCGCAACGGGTGGGTTTGAAAATGAACATGGACAAAACTAAGATCATGTGCATGTCAAACCTATACCGGTTGTTGTTGACGGCGCTGCTCTCGAAGTTGTTGACGAGTACGTTTACCTGGGACAAGTGGTCCAGTTGGGTAAGTCCAACTTCGAGAAAGAGGTCACTCGCAGAATCCATCTCGGGTGGGCAGCGTTAGGGAAGCTACGACATATCTTCACATCCAAATTACCACAGTGCCTGAAGACGAGAGTTTTCGAGCAATGTGTGTTCCCAGTGATGACATATGGATCCGAGACGTGGTCCTTTACCGTCGGTCTGATCCGCAAGCTCATAGTCGCTCAACGCGCTGTGGGCAGAGCTATGCTCGGTGTTCTTTACGGGACCGGATTCGCAACGATGAAATCCGTAGACGAACGAAGGTTACCGACATAGCTCGCAGGATCAGCGGACTGAATTGGCAATGGGCAGGCCACGTCGCTCAGCGGACGGATAACCGTTGGGTGAGAAAAGTCCTCGAGTGGAGACCGCGTCTCGGAAAACGAAGTAGGTATTGGCCGCCCCCCGACGAGGTGGACTGACGACCTGAAGAAGACAGCGGGAAACCGTTGGGATTCAGAGGGCGCAGGATCGGGAGGAGTGGCGACGATTGAGGGAGGCCTATGTCCGGCAGTGGACCCAAAAAGGCTAATGAATGGATGGTCGCAATCAAGTACATACATTGAAAACGTGATTGCGACCTGCACGGACGGAAACAGGGAAGAGGCAAATAAAGTGTACCGTATTTCCGACCATTATTAAAGTTTGTCTATTATTCAACTAAAACAATGTATGTATGTGGTTTGTGTTTAGTCAAAAAAATGTCATGTAAACCTTAAAACGCTGAATATCATCAAAGAACACCCCAAAAACTTGATATGTTAAGTAAAAGCTGCTGCTGGAAGATATTTCCTTGCGAAATAAGCAGTTCCTTTGTACACCTGTTTCTTTCTTTTGTTTTGTTCATTTCTATTTCATGTAATTGTGTGTACATAAATATTAAAATAAATAATAAATAAAATATTTATTTATAATATCTGTGTTGTTATTGCTATGTAAAAAATGCTTTGTAAAAAATCAAGAAAGTCTAGAAAAATCTTTATGTTTCGAGTCAAATAACATTGAATGTAATGATTTTAGAGTAGGTCGTATACAGGTTCCCTAAAGTATCACAAAATTTACTTAAACAGTCGAACGTGAAAAATAAGTTTTTAGTGAAAACAAAGCTAATAATTAACTTTCAGTGCGAAGTACAAAAATCTTGTTTCCGTCCAACCGGTCGGATTTCGGAACTTACGATTTTTAGAGAGACCTCATTCCGTCCAATCTTAATAACTTGATAAACCTATCAATTTACTAAAATTCGGAGTTTAAACTTTGTAATTATGATCACTGTAAGCGTATTTATACGATAAAAACACAAAATACTTACTGGTAGGCTTACTTCCGCAAAAATCGAGATTAGTATGATTCTACACTTTTAACTTTTTTTACATTACGAAACAATCAAAATGCACCCTTTCGCAGTTTTGAACCAACTGACGATTTGTTTGTTACGATTTTAAAACCGTTTTTTGTCAATTGACACACGAATATTGAATGAATAAAATGCGTTAAATTTCGTGAGTCTTAGGTGTGAAATTAAAAACTTATAACGACTTTTTCGAAATGGTCGGATAGAGGACGCCGCCGCCGGTCGGAGACCGGTGCCATTGCGTTAATAGCGGACGACCTGTAGCGCCATCTCTTAATGGAACTAAACACATTTTTTGTAAAATAAAAATATTTCAACGAGACTTTAAAGAAACAACAAAGTCAGCCAAATAACTTTACAGTGACAATCAAAACGATATAGCTATGATAATGAACACCTATCACAATTAACCTTTACACCCCGCCGTTCAGATAACTCTCCGAAGCAAGTGCATCGCGACCTTTAATGTACCTACGTATTGCGGTAGATCAGATATTATCATGTCGATCGCTGCAACCCATACACGTCCCACTGCTGGGCACGAGTCTCCCTCAGAGACAGTTGCGGGAGGTCTAGAGCATACTCCACCACGCTGCTTTAATGCGAATGGTAGAGGGGTTAGTGGTCAACGCAGTGTCGAATGTTCTCAAGCCAACCGAAGGTCTTCGACAACGCTTTAAAAACTGTTTCCACCATTGAAAACAACCGAGACCGACGGCTTAACGTGAAATGATGGAAATTAAAGGCTGCCTTGAATGCTTCAAAAAGCAAATCTTTGGGAACTCTACTTGCTTCAAATTCACTATCTGGGTACTATCAGTCACATAGAAATTTATGGTATTCTCCAGGCAGGCATTCTCTCCCCTTAACTTTTTCTATCTTAGCACCGTATCAGTGTTCTATTGAGACCGACTAAAGCAATTACGATTAGAATTAACTATTGAAAAACATTTAGACACACATTTTATGCCGTATCAGATCAAATCAGGTTAGTAGATAAAGATATTAAAAACTCGGGTAGAGCCAGCATTTACAAACGAAAACGAAACTATACGAAACTAGTGGACGCCCGCAGCTTCGCTCGCGTGGATTTGGACTGCGGTAGGTTCGTTTATAGTTGTGACATATTTTAACTACGGACATCTACTAACTCTACCTATTGAGTAGGTACCCGTTATCATAATTTTCCAGAATAAAAATTTAAAAAAAAATTACCAATGTACAGAAAAAGTTCCTCTTCAGTTTTATTATAAGGATTATTATACCTTATCAACAGCCTAAAATATAAGTTTTATGCTTCTAGTTCTGAAAATGACAATACTTTCATACAACCTTTTCAACCCTTTACAACACTTTTTTCCAATTAAAAAGTAGCCTATGTCCTTTATCAGGCTCTAGACTATTTGTGTACCAAATTTCATTTAAATCGGTTCAGTAGTTATGGCGTGAAAGCGAGACAGACAGACAGACAGAGTTGCTTTCGCATTTATAATATTAGTAAGGATGGAAACGGCGTGTCTTTTGCGTACGAATACGACCCAGCCATAGGAACCGGTCGAGCAAACTTCCTTGATACTAAATGTCACCTTCATTTGCAACATATTGCCATTAATTTATATGTCACCGGCATACATTATGTGTTCACTACACTATATTATGATTTCGAACGGTATAAATAAGCTAGGCCTTTAAGCGAGTAATATGTAGTTCGTTAACTGTCTCGTTAATTTAGTTGACGCAAGTGCTACTTACTGCTAGTCTAGAGCTAAGTCCTGGGTTCGAAGCTCGAATCTATCAAAACATGTATATACTAGTGGACGCCCGCAGCTTCGCTCGCGTAGAATCAGACCCATTAACGACGTCTGCCCGCGTTCGGGTTGCCCAATTGACTTCAAAAACGGCAAAGTTTCATACTAACTTTGCACCCCCGTTTTACCCCCGTAGGAGGTGAATTTTCAAAAATCCTTTCTTAGTGCTCCCCTACGCTATAAAAGGAACCCCTGTGCAAAATTTCAGGTTTCTAACCCTTATAGTTTAGTCCCTGCGTTGATATGTCAGTCAGTCAGTCAGTCACCTTCTCCTTTTATATATATAGATAGATTACTGGCTTTTTCTAACTTGTAATTCTAGATGCTTTTAGCGCGGAGTCTGGATTTGTGCCCGGTGTATGACAAGTACATTATACACCACATGGGACTTAAACAGAACCGGTGAAAAGTCTACAACATAACTATGCCTACTCCTTTGGGGAAATACACGCGTGATGTTACTTTACAAAGCCGTGACTGCCGAACTCTCACTCGCCCCACTAGAGCGGTCCGGGTTCAAATCCAATCGGCACACACCAATGAGAAAAATGAGAAATAAAATAAAGCTTGAAAATCTATTATATAAAAGCTTTTATAACTTTTATTTTTTATTTTCATGCATTGTCATCGGAACCTAATATATGTGCCAAATTTCAGCTCGATAGCTTCAGTGGAAGTGGGTGAAATATTGATTGCAAGATTACAGGACATGCATACTTACATACATACGAGTGAAGTTAAATAAAAGCTTTTAATTACCTAATGACTTTCCTTTACAAACACGTCAGTTCAGTATAACTCTCTCATAATAATTCCCCGTCTCATAATGACACGTCGACATTGACTTATCTATCCGAAGTATAAATGCTGTACAGGAATAGAACCCTGCACTCATCGGGCAGGGTCACTGCCAACTGGATTACAGCTGGTGACAGCTTAGTGGTCAATAGGTTCGGGGTTCTAATCTCCGAATTTCCAAAGCAGCGTTTTTTCAACCTGTTTCTAACGGATGTTTCGAAAGATAATGAGGGTCATAATCAATAATATAAAAGGAGAAGCTGACTGACTGACATATCAACGCAGGGCCTAAACTATAAGGGTTAGAAACTTGAAATTTTGCACAGGGGTTCCTTTTATAACGTAGAGGAGTAGGATTTTTGATAATTCACCCCCCAAGGGGGTAAAACGGGGGTGCAAAGTTAGTATGAAACTTTGCCGTTTTTGAAGACAAGTGGGCAACCCGAACGCGGGCAGACGTCGTCGTTAATGGGTCTAATTCTACGCGAGCGAAGCTGCGGGCGTCCACTAGTATATGTATATTGGACTAGAAATATAATTAAAAGATTAATTTTCATCAGAACGCAAGGCTAAATAAAAATTGCGGTGTTAATCTAGTGGCCTATGCAGCCTCCCTATAGAGAGAAGGTCCATAATAAACAAGTGAATTAAAATAAATAAGTGAAGGAAGGCAACGCGTGAGGAAACCGGCATGCCTGAGAGTTCTTTATAATGTTCTCGATGGCATGCGAAGTCTGCCAATCCGCACTTGGCCAGTCTGGTTAACGATGGCCTCCCATTGCACCCGTGCCCGACAGTAAAAATGCCAAACAGTAAGAATGGGCTCTGTAGATAAACGTCTACAGACGTCTATAGAAGATTGAATGGAAGCAAACAAGCGCTTTGCACCCGGAAAGAAGGAATTTCATTACGCGCAATAATAATTTTAACATAAAGTTGTATAAAACTATTATATTATTTCGTATTCAATTTTCTATATAAAACTACATATAAGTATTATTTATTTAATCTATCAAATTCAAGGCTTTATCGCGGTGTAAAATTCATTATCAGGTTATACACAGTAGAGACGTCATTGTACGATAATATAACGCTCGCTCTACAAAGTTGGCCCTAACAGATTACAATAGTTGCATTGAGCCGTGAGACAATATGACCGAACAAGAAAACACACACCACACTCGTTTTCACACACACATAAACACGCACACTAAACGAGAATAAATAGTAATGTATTATTTTAGTAAAAATTTTAAACGTGGAACTCTCGTGTTTTCGGATCGAAAACTAACGAATGACATAATATTATAACCTCAAATTTGGTATCGGCGCAGTGCCGCGTGGAAACCACGTTGCGCGCCCAGTGTCGCCGTCCCGCTCGCACGTCGCTTACCAAGGTCGCGCTTTTCGATCGATTGTCGATTGAATATCGTTGAGTCGCCAAGTTTTGTTGTTGGTTTCTTTTAATGAATGTGAAAGGGAAATTAATGATTTATGATCTTTATCACGCTTGTGGTTGTTTTTCTTAGTTATACTCAGATACCAGTTCTGTTTACTGGTGGACATGTATGTATTTGTATACAGTTATGTTTCTATTTTATTTAATTATGCACAGAATTTAATGTTTAAATAGTTTTCTCTTTTGTGTTAACACTATATACGTTTCAGTAACGTCATATATTTCCATATGATGGGTTACATTTCTTTTAATTTTAAAGCGGTCTTAATCTTGTCACAAGCTAAAAGGTATTTATCTGACCCACTTCTTAAGTTGTATTGCTTCATGTATGATTGATCTAAGTCTAAACTCATAAGCTGCATGTAATTCAAGTATGTGTTTGTTTTTGTTGTTGTAATGTTTTTAATAGAAACTAACCTTGACTTAAGACCAATCGACAATATTCGAAAATACTTGTAAAAATTGTCAAATCATAATAAATGTGAGAGATTGAAAGCTAACTAGCATATTTTCACGTGTTGTTTATTATTTTTATAGTGAAAATATTTTTATAGGTATAATGGCTACAAATGGCTATAAATGGCTACTTGCCAAAAAGACATAACTGAAGCGCATAAAAAATAAACACAGCATTCACTGCATTAGTTGTATTCTTAATGCAACCTAATAAACCACCACTTACTCTCATTGCTTTGTAAGCTTTTTGGACAGAGACAATTATAATATAATATAATGCTTTTGAACTAATGTTGTGTTCAGCACAAGTTTTTCTGCACATATAGCTGGGTAGCACAGACAGTCTGTAATTTGAGATTCACCAAGTTCGGCACAGCAGCCACAGTTTACACTAAATTAATTAATCGTACCTATTACATATTTCAAATTATTAGCAAATGAGCTTGCACTCGAACAGCTGCCGTCTAGCCAGACTAACGGTACATTTTAAATTCAGAAATTCTTTATTCAATTACTATTCAAATTGGCAACAAAGAATGAAACCAAAATACATGTCAAATGTAAATGGTAAACGGTGTTGGTTCGCGGTGTAAAAATACGTGCAGAATTATTTTTTCACATATAATGTACCTACTGTGTTTCTGTTTGTTAAACCAAATAAAGAGAAAAAAAAAATGTCTTCGGTCAAGAGTGAAATGTGTTTATACAGATGTTTAACACGACATCTCGACATCCACGACCCATAAATGTTTGCAACTTACATCCCTATCGTAACTCGAAACCATCTCGAAAGCGACCACCGTTGCGAGTTAACGGCAGACCAATGGTTTGGGGTGCCGATCTTATTGAGGAGGGCTGTTCACTGTTAGGGCCCCCACGTGGGGAGTTCGTTCTGCAGTGTAATAATAATTTTGTAAACGCGAATTTTGGACGAGTCATGTCATAAAATGGCGACCAGTACACGGATATGCGTTGTAAACAACTTACATACGCGTAATTTAACTCAACAATCATCATCATAGTTAGTTCATGGTTCATATTCTAGGCACGGAAATTACTCAATTCATATGTTGGTAATTTAGATACAGCATTTACAACTTTAGGATAGGCTACACAGTAAAATTGACAGCGGTGACAGCCCAGTGGCCATCGAACTCGCCTCTCACTCGAGCGGTCCGGGTTCAAACCCCAGCGGCACGCACCAATGACTTTTCTAAGTAATGTGCGATTTATTAATATATATTATATGAGTCGACACTTTTTCCATACAAACGTAGTCCCCTGTTTCCTCCTAGGATAAAGAAGTTACAGAATAAAAAAAAATACCATACGATTTATACGTACCTCTGCCATGCCTGTACGTTTTTTTTTTTTTTTATAATTTGCTTAATAGAAGAGAAAAAAAATCTTTTAAAATCAAAAAAATCGACTTTTTTTACATACATTTTCAAACATCAAGCAAACTGGTAATTACTAACATATCCCAAAAAAGCAAAACGTACGGGCACAGCCTAGACCCTGTTCTACATTTTAACTGAAAGAAATATTGAAATCGGTCTAGATTTCGAGGAGGAAACAGGGGATTACGAAAGGACGATTTTCTTAATTTTACGTAGGTAAAATCAGTTCGAGACTGCACTTCTCTCTATCGCACGCTAAGGGGTAAGGTTGGGGGTCAGCGCGACGGCAATATTTTTGGTAAAAACCTATTCTTCAAAAGTGACGGTCGACTGGTGTGCTCTTAATTAAATGTCACTTGCTGTAACGGTGAAGGACACCTGCATGCCTGAGAGTTCTAATGTTCTCGAAGGCATGTGAAGTCTGCCAATCCGCACTCGGCCAGCGTGGTGGACTAAGCCTCCCCTAGCTATACCACCCGTGGATCAACAGTGGGACGCTATGGACTAACTTTACTTGACTATTATGTATTCTGTGCTTGAGCTTTTACATTTGAAGGTAGGTAGGTACGTATTTGTATAAAATAAGTTTTTATTTTATTTCACGAAAATATAATCGAATCAAGTGTAAATTTTAAGATTCAGTAAAAGAATTACAGTTAATAAAAAAGTTTCACAAATTCAAAGGTAAATAAAAATGTAAAAGCAAATTATTTGACTCTTTGTTTCAACAAACAATTCGACTTCACGCCTATTTCGAAACACTCTCCCGCCAAAAGAAAGAAACCTATGAAATTAATTTTTAAAATTCGAACAAGGGACGCCATTGTTAAATGCACGTTGAACGGCCACGTGACACCCGAAAACCAGGGGACCGCTACGAAGCCTTGCTAAATCTTACTTTTTTCAGTTAATTGTTTGGTGAAAGAATAAGGCAGAAAGGAAAAAAAATTTCAGCTGTATTATAATTGTTTTCTAAGCCATTTTGTACCGGTCCTGTGTTTTTGATAGGTAATGCTGCTACACTTACATAAAGCCTAAAAATTCCGACCAGCTTAGTCCTAAAGGATTACAAATTAATTAATGCATAACAGCGTAGTCGTAGCGTCCATAGCCCAATGGCTCGCGTCGATTCAATGTAATCGAAAGAGTTAAGCAACGACGGGCGCGGTCGGTTTGTGGATGGGTGACCGCTAGTGGTAAAAATTTCATAAACTACCGTGCTTCGGAGGGCACGTAAAGCCGTCGGTCCCGGTTGTTTTCAATGCTGGAAACAGTCGTTAAGCCTTGTCGAAGACCTTCGGGTGGCTTGAGAACATTCGACACTGGGTTGGCCACAGAAGCGTGGTGGAGTATGCTCAAGACCTCCCGCAGCAGTGTCTGTGGGGGAGACCCATGCCCAGCAGTCGACAAATATTCGTGTGACGAACACTTGTATTTAAAAATATATATGTATGTATATTATTAGTCTCTGACACCCATATCACAGGCACGCGCCTACTTTGGGTTCAGATGGCCGTGTGTGAGAATATCCAAGATATTTATCTATACTAATATATAAAGAGGAAAGATTTGATTGTTTGTTTGAATCGAATAGGCTTCAAAACTACTGAACCGATTTGAAAAATTCTTTCACTGTTGGAAAGCTATACTATCCCCGGGTGACATAGGCAAAATTTTATTTTGGAAAAAAATAGGGTTCCGTAAGATATTTGGGTTTTTCGGACACAAGGTGTAAAAAATCAACCAGAAAAGTTACTTATTTTGCGTACGCTGCCTAAAATATAAAAGATAGAACCATAAAATGTTCTAATTAATTTTAGATCGTATAAAATTAAATATCTATAAAAAAGTCCGCGACACACTATACCTATCTATGTCGAGTGAGGCACAACAACCATTTTTTTATCTTGAATTTTTTTTGGACTACATTTACAGTTTATGTAGATAATATTTGGTCTTTGAATGATTAAAATTGGAAGTTTGGTTTTGAAGTGTCTGTCTGTCTGTCTGTCTGTCTGTCTGTTTCGCTTTCACGCCAAAACTACTGAACCGATTTAAATGAAATTTGGTACACAGTCTAGAGCCTGACAAAGGACATAGACACTTTTTAATTGGAAAAAAGTGTTGTAATGGGTTGAAAAGGGAGGTGAAAGGTTGTATGAAAGTATTGTCATTTTCAAAACTGGAAGCATATAACTTAAATTTTAGGCTGTTGATAAGGTATAATCCTTACTAATCCTATCCTACTAATATTATAAAGGGGAAAGTTTGTAAGTATGTATGTATGAATGGATGGATGTGTGTTACTTTTTCACGTAAAAAGTACTGAATGGATTTTAATGAAACTTTACAATAATATAGCTTATACATCAGAATAACACACAGGCTAAAATTTATAAAGATATTGTGTGAATTGTCCAAAATATGACGATAAGTGTCAAGTAGGTAAGTAGGAAAAAATCTACCATCTGCGAGCTATTCTGGCGTGCGCTGCCAAAACTACTGGACCGATTTCAAAAATTCTTTCACCATTAGAAAGCTGCATCTTCACTGAGTGACATAGGCTATATAATATTACTAGGCGTAAACGAAACTATTGTTATATATATGTAAAATAAAGTCGTGTTAAATTTTTATTTTTTTAGTAACCTGACGCAAATAGGGTTTATGTGTGTGTATTATAATTGTGATTTTTATATAAAATACCCGTGCGAAGCCGGGGCGGACCACTAGTTTATTTATATAAGGAACCATTAACTCTTCGTATGAAGATACCGTAGAGTATGAACCCCGATCGTCTCGTGTAAGGCATCAGCCACTATGTCTCGCTATCGCCGCTAGAAACCGGGCCTTAAACCGGGCCTTAAAGATACCAACACAACGTTTTATCACCGGGCTAGCTCCGAAAATATCTCGACGCGCCGTAATCGCGCCAAGGTCGCCGTATCAACTCGGCCAATATGTTAATAAGGCGATACAACTTGTTGTTTCAACAGTATCTATCTACATTATATTATAAAAATAATTATTATAAATATACAGATAGTAATTTTAAAATATTATATTGGATTGTATCTTCAAAGAGTTCGCCTGAAGTTACTAACTAACTTAGTAGCTTAGTGTATACTAGTGGACGCCCGCAGCTTACTTGTGACTTTGAACTGTCTGACTACATTCATTTATTGCCACAAAATACAAGACACAAAACAAAGGACATATGGACAAAAACACATAGAAATCCCAATTTACACCAAAATAAAAAAAAAATATATATCCTAATAAAACTTGAACTTGCAAAAGGAGGTGTCTGCTGAACTAAATACATACACTATTTGTTTTGGTCGAATTAATGAAACGTCGGCCTAATAGATTAAGTAGTATGTGCTTAAGGTTAAGGACATTGGCACAACCCACTTATGCCCGATATTCGCAGCCAAGCTGCAACATAATGAGTAAACAAACCAAACCCATGACGCACATCACGCTCGCCATTCGCTACGGCCGGCTATACACCGCGGTGGTGGTACAACGCCACCACGCCATGCGCCACCACAATAGCTTGCAATGGTGGCGTGTACGCAAACACTGTTGTTACACATCCGACCGGCGCGCACAATGACATTCATTCACACGCGACATAACCATAACAATGTAGCTGCCGACTATGAATGTGTCGAGTGGAACGCGTACAGTAATGTTGGCTCTAGATGTAAAGGTGATAGCATAGTGGAAATAATTCACCATTTCAGTCGCGAGATCAAAGAACAGCCCTCACTAACACGGCAAGTTATTCTCGTCCATTAAACAAGACACATGTATGGAAAATGGTTAGTCTAGTTAGCCGAGGATGTTAAGTTAATAGAACATGATTTGGTCAGTCCGTTTTAAAAAAGAAGGTTGCTTGCTACCCTCGCCTCTAAATGAGTGTAACCAGACCACAAAACGACAATCCACAACCAAGTCAACGGATTTCATCGTAACGAAGTTACCAAACCTTTAAAAGGACAATGGCTCTAGTGCACAACCTCTTCGATTATGCAACCGCCGGTGGCATCGACCCGGCCACTTTCGTCGCAGAAGGTGAGTCGGGCCGCCTTCCGGCACAGCGGGGCGACGAAATCAAAAGTCGCTTGCTATTGTTGTCTAAACTATTCGAGTTCCGGTCTAAGACTCGTGTTAACAAACCTATCTGGATTACTATCAGAATTATCTGACATGTCTCCAAGATCAAACTTTAGCTAGCTACAACCTATAGACGTCCCAATGTTGGGCACAGATCACCCTACAGACACAGCAGCCTAGAGCATACTCCACCACGCTGTTCGAATGCGGATTGGTGGAAGGGTTAGTGGCCTACCAAGCGTAAAATGTTCTCAATCTACCCGAAGGTCTTCGATACGGCTTAACGATTGTTTTTACAATGAAAACAACCGGGACCGACGGCTTGTGAACCTCAGAAGCAAGTATTTTCTTATATCTGTCTCGCCAATGCGTCATCGGCCCAGAAGAAGAGCTCTCTTTATGCCTTCTTACAGCACCCCATGCTAGAAACTGAGAAAGGAAAAAAGAACCCTACCTACTCCACACGTCACATGTGTGAGACGCAGTGACTCATAATAACTAGCCTTGCAAAAGACATAGCTACCCAGTATACGTAAGTCTAGATCTAACATAACCAATGCTTATTTGGATTATTCTTATACCAGTGGGTTGATCGTTGCAAGTTTGGCTTTTTGGGCTTTTTTAATTCGCCTCTAGTAAGGCGACGAGAGAAATCGTGATGAGAAGATTGCAACACCTTCAGTATGACTTAAGTCACCTTCTTTGATACATGAAGTATTTGGGAAGCATGGCCGGTGGTCGCCAGTGGCTCGGGGTCGACTCGGAAGCTTGCAGCACGTCAACGTGTATATTCCACAATGCACGTGAGCTTGTTCTGTTCTGCGTGAGCGCGTCGTGCATGCATAATGCGATCGAATCCGCAGTCACAACATAGACGGTAGCGGGCCAGCTGACGATCCTAGGACGGCATCTATCCTCCACTGGGAAGGCACTGGACGAATTAAATAGTACGAGCTTCAAGTGTTTATACTCCAACAGGTCCTTGTCCTGATACATGTGACTGACAACCGATGGGTAAGGAATTGGCCGCCCAAAGAGGTGGACTGACGACCTGAAGAAGACAGCAGGAAACCGCTGGATTCAGAGGGAACAAACAGAACGGGAGGATTGGCGTCGATTTAGGAAGACTTATCCAGCAGTGAACCGCGAAAGGCTGATGAATGGATGAATAAATGGATGGATTCCTTTTCCTAAACAAAGATATAGAAGAGAAAATCTAGAGAGAAAGTGGCGTAGTTATTAGATTTGATAAAATTTTCTGATTATATGCGGTATACCAACAATCATGACACAATGTTAAAGAGTGGTATTGACATGACGCGATTGATAAAAATGCGTCTGACAGGGATGTGTAATTCCTGTCAGCCTCTTTGTTATAACTAGAGACCGGATTATATGCAACATAAATAGCTTGTTATATGCATGCAAATATGCATGAAAAATGCTGAAAATATGCATGAAAATTGACAGAATATGCAAAATTAAATAAAATGTTTAGGAACCAAAATAAAAGCAGAAAAGTAAGTTTTCATTTTTATTTTATTTTAAAATATCCGGAAGCATGGTACGCATCAAATTTCACACAAATAAACAAAAACTAAGCTGAAGATCAATGAACACGCGTCATGTTTTAACAAATAACAATTTATATGCGTAATATAGGTGGGACGGGACGACATTGCAGTAGGCGAGCGCGATGTGTCGTCGGTCCCGGTTGTTTTCAATGGTGGAAACAATCGTTAAGCCTTGTCGAAGATCTTCGGGTGGCTTGAGAACATTCGCCACTGGGTTGGCCACTAACCCCTCAACCAATCCGCATTGGAGCAGCGTGGTGGAGTATGCTCTAGACCTCCCCCAGAAGTGTCTATGGGGGAGACCCGTGCCCAGTAGTGGGACGTCTATGGGTCGCAGCGAGCGCGATGTGCCCACTTTTTAATGAAGGAATCTACCAAAGACATTGCTAAAATCTACTGAAATCTACTAGGTCGCATTTTAAAATCTACTAATTTTTAGAGTTATATTTGAGCAGTTTTGTGTAGATACAATTTGAAATAAAACACATTTGAATGAACCCTACATTTAATTGATTAAATACAATAGATACAATTTATGATTATGAATAAAAAAAAATGTATTAATTGTCATTGTCATCGAATTTTTCGCGATATTATCACTTTTATCGCATTTCGGAACGCAGGGTGAGTGCATGGCACTCAGAAAAATATTGTAAATGTACCGATAATATGCATCATAACTAGATATTAGGTAAAATATGCAATGATCACCGAGAATAGGCTAAATATGCAAATGCATATGCAAATATGCAAATGCATATAATCCGGTCTCTAGTTATAACCAGTATGTTTTTAAACGGTTTTATTAAGTTTGCCCTGTTTGTTAAAAGCTTTTACTTAACTTCACTCGTATGTATTCATTCATTCATGTATGTATGTCCTGGAATCTTGCAATCAATATTTCACCCACTTCCACTGAAGCTATCGAGCTGACATTTGGCACACATATTAGGTTCCGATGACAATGCAATAATATGGTGTCTATGGTTCTACACGCAAGGTTGGCAGCGCGTACAAAATCAAGGATGACCACAACGTAAAACGAAAACCGTTGGAGCTGCGCGCGCGCTAAACGTCACTTTCAAATTTGTTCTTCATCATTATTCGCTTGTAATAGACGCATCATATCACTTCATTAAATTCATCAAGTAATCGCCTTATTTTCATTTACAATTGATCACCACATTAGTCAAAACAATCATCAGCATCACATAATCATCATCATCAACATATTTTGGTCCTTCGAGCCGGATCTTCAACTGAGCCAGCATCAATCGGTCAGGTCAGATCCATCTTTATTATTCCTTACCTTTACCTTTACCAACTTTTATTCGTGAAAACAGTGTGGTGATTCCGTAATTTCGTAGTTTATCGCGAAACGAGTGCAATAAGTAAAATATTTAATTGTTTATAACGCCTTCCGTGCCTTTCGTAATCTATCATAATGAAGGGTTTAGATGGTGACGTTATGAAAGACCTCACCAAAAAACGGGGAATTATTCGAGGGAAATTTACATTATTAAGCAAGTACGTGGATTCAATTGATAAAAACAACGTAACCGAACCGATAAAACAAGAACTAGCTACGCGGCTAGAGCGGGCAGAGTCATTGTTAGTACAATTTACAGAAATACAAGACGATATTGAGTTTAAAGTGCCTGAGACCCAACTTGAAAAGGAATTAGGCGAGAGAGAGACCTTTGAAAATCAGTATTATGCCTGTGTAGCCAAATCTAAGTGTATTCTAGAAGGTAACGGTGAATTAAATCAAATTCAAAATAATTATAATGCTAAAAGTGTAATCAAATTACCAACCATATCATTACCTTCCTTTGACGGTTCATATGATCAGTGGCTTGAATACCGTGACACGTATTTATCTCTTATTCACAATTCAAAGGAGATAGATAATGTCCAAAAATTTCATTATTTACGGTCTTCACTTACTGGCAGTGCACTTATGGTAATTAAAGCCTTAGAGTTTTCATCAGAGAACTACACAATAGCCTGGGATTTACTAGAAAATAGGTACAATAATAACCGTTTGCTTGTCCAAAATCACGTTAAGGCGTTGTTTTCTATTGTGTCAATAAATAGAGAATCCTCAAGTCAAATTCGTAAATTGATTGATACAGTGTTGAAAAATATACGTTCCCTTAAAACTCTTGGCGAACCGACGGATAGTTGGGATACACTAATTATTTACCTTATAACCTCGAAGTTAGATTCAGCCACAGAACGAGAATGGGAAAATTACAAAAGCACTGTTATTGACAGTCAAAACTCATCAGGTGATAAGTTAACACTTAACAATTTAATACAATTTCTTAAAAACCGAGCCGACGTATTAGAAACTATCACTATGTCGCACAATAAACACAGTCCAGAAACAAATACTTCAAAACGGACTTTCAATTCACATCACAAAACACACAGTTTATTATCCACACAAACAAAACACTCTAATGCGTCTCCTCATACTAAACGTACACGAAATTGTATTATGTGCAATTCAAATCACCCTCTTTACTCATGCAATTCGTTTTTAAATCTACCCATTAAAGACAAACTTAAATTCATTAATGACAAAAGACTTTGTTTGAATTGTTTACGCGCAGGGCACTCGGCGTCCGAGTGTTGGTTTGGCTCGTGTAGGTTGTGTAGTCAGAAGCATAACAGCCTACTTCATAGCAACGATGCCTGCATACCTACATCAACAGGTGTGCACGGTGCCGAGGCCAGCGGTGGCAACGCGCCTGCCACCACCTCAGCATCACACTCTGCAGCTTACACATCATATTCGCCTCACGATGGACACAACATTACATCTCATTCATTAACAGAGACGGTATTGTTATCCACAGCTTTGGTGGAAGTTGCAGATTACCAAAACAAATATCACACCATTCGCATATTACTTGACAACGGTAGCCAGCACTGTCTGATTGCGGCATCGTTATGTAAAAAACTAAAAATTCCATTATTACAGTCCACTGTTCAAATCACAGGTGTAGGTAACTCGGTGACTAATTCAACACAGGCATGTGAGATAAACATAAGATCAAAAAATACACCCTCCAATACACGCCTTAAATGCTTAGTTTTATCTCAAATAACTGCTCAGTTGCCATCCTTATGTACTGCACCATGTATTAACATTAATAAAAGCATTCAGTTAGCGGATCCCGAGTTTTATTCACCAATGAATATCGAATTATTGATTGGTGCTGATAAATTTTGGGATTTATTAGACGATGGATTAATTCGCTTAAATAGTGGCCCATATTTACAAAATACTAAGTTAGGATGGATAATATCTGGTACATTATATGGTAAGCAACACTCGCGCATTAATCGGTTGCAATGTAATTATTCACAATCACTAGATACTCAACTTAGAAAATTCTGGGAGTTGGAGGAAATCATACCACAGAGTAGTCTTACAAAGGCCGAAACGTTATGCGAAAATTTATTCGAGCAGACTACTTATCGTGACGATTCAGGTCGGTTTTGCGTGCGAATGCCGCTGGCAGAGTCGAGCGATGCACTAGGTGAGTCACATACTGTGGCACAAAACCGGTTTCTAGCCCTAGAACGCAAATTCGATAGATGTGCACCGGAGTACAAACAATTATATACCAACTTCATGAATGAGTATTTAGGTTTGGGACACATGAGTCGCATAAATGAATATCCTTCGCCTAATTATTTTTTACCTCATCACGGTGTTATGAGGGAACATAGTACTACTACCAAACTTCGTGTGGTATTCGATGGTAGTGCTAAAACAACATCCGGAAAATCGCTTAACGACATTCAATTAGTCGGTCCTAGTTTACATAATGATCTTTTCTCTATTTTACTACGTTTTCGACAATTCAGGTACGTTGCTAGCGCCGACGTCGAAAAAATGTACCGGCAAATAAATATTCAACCCGATCAAAGAAATTTACAATTAATTCTTTGGCGTGAAAATAAATCGGATGAGCTCGGTGTATACCGGCTTCATACAGTAACGTACGGTACTGCTTCAGCGCCATTTTTAAGCATTCGCTGTCTCAAACAGCTGGCTTCGGAATGCACTGATAAGGAAATCGCCCGCGTTATAAACGAAGATTTCTTCGTTGACGATTTAATAACGGGTCACGAGGACAAAAATCATTTGTTAGACATTTGTAGCAAGGTATCTGACGTTTTAAAATCTGGATGTTTTCCTTTACGAAAATGGATGTATAACTTCGAATCCTGTTCAACTGAACATACAAAGGAGTTATCTTTAGGAGATGATTGTTTAACAAAAACGCTAGGTCTAGGCTGGTTCCAATCTTCCGATTTTCTTCATTACACAACAAGAATCGATCAAAATTTGACTAATATTACTAAACGCATTATCTTATCTACTATTTCTCAAGTTTTTGATCCTTTAGGGCTATTAGCACCCTGTATAATAATCGCAAAAATTATCTTACGTGATCTGTGGGTTCTTAAATTATCTTGGGACCAATCGGTACCTACAGAGATTGTAAACAATTGGCAAAGATTCGTAAATACTCTCCAATGTTTACAAACCATACGCATCCCTCGTCATATTAAGGGCCCTTACACACTTTACACGGACTTACACATATTTACAGATGCATCTCAAGATGCTTACGGTGCATGCGCTTATGTGTGTACCTACGACGTCGACAGTGACGTCACAGTCCGCCTGCTCTGTGCTAAAAGCAAAGTGGCACCGGTTAAGCCGGTGACTATACCGCGACTTGAATTGTGCGGTGCGTTAATCGGTGCAAAGTTGTATGATAAAATTATTAAATCTCTGCGTTTAACTTTCAATAGGGTTTACTTGTGGTCTGATTCGACCATTGCCATTAGTTGGATCAAAACGGCACCTAACTTGTTGAAACCGTTTGTACAGAACAGAGTCGTACAAATTAATGAATTGACCGGAGATTTGCCGTGGCTGCACGTGGCCGGCACCGAGAACCCGGCCGACCTGCTGTCCCGCGGCGTGCCGCTCGACGCGCTGCAGCACTCGGCCATCTGGTGGACCGGACCGCCATTCTTACGCGAATCCAAAACACATTTTAATCAATTTAGTAACGATTTCCAAATTAATTATAATGAATTACCTGAACTTAAATCAAATACAACTTCATTAATAACACAATCAAATAATACAAGTATTTTTAAATTTGAACGATTTTCTAATTTTAATCGCATGATACGGGCAACTGCCTATGTGTTCCGATTTATAAAAAACACGCGAACAAAGGTTAAATCAGATCGGAACACCGATTCCCTCACACCTGATGAGTTAACTAATGCAACTTTAGTATTGGCGCGCGATTCACAGGAGGCTTCGTTTCCAGATATTTATAATGCACTTGTTAGTAAGTTGCCAATTAAGCCAGATAGACATATTTCTAGTTTGGACATATTTTTAGATGACAACCGCCTTATCAGAGTGGGAGGTCGGATTCAAAATTCAGAAACCTTTTCTTATAATAAAAAACACCCAATATTATTATCTTCCAAACACCACTTTACGCTACTACTATTTCGTTTTGAACATAAGCGCATGTTCCATGCTGGTCCGCAATTACTCTTAGCCACTATTAGAGATAGTTGGTGGCCACTCAGGGGTCGTGATCTTGCCAAGCAAACGGTACATAAGTGCGTTACGTGTACTCGCCAAAAGGGAGAGACACCAACTGTGAAAATGGGTAACTTACCTTTAGAAAGATTAGAACCGGGGTACCCATTTCAACGATGCGGAGTGGATTATGCTGGGCCAATGTTCATATTGAATCGCAAAGGGAGAGGAGCTAAGCTAGAAAAATGCTACATTTCGTTATTCGTTTGTTTCACAACGCGTGCAATACATTTAGAGTTGGTTACTAGCCTTAGTACTGACGCATATTTGCTGGCTTTGAAGAGGTTTCTCTCTCGTCGGGGAAAGCCAGCCCAATTGTTTTCTGATAATGCAAAAACATTTATAGGCGCATCAAGGGAATTTTCACAGTTTCTAAGTTCACACGAGTCTGATATTAAGAATTTTACTGCTAGTGAAGGCATTAAATTCGAGTTTATACCCCCTTATTCCCCCCAGTTCGGTGGTTTATGGGAGGCAGGAGTTAAGGTGTGCAAGCACCACCTTCGTCGAGCAGGGAACGCGAACCTTACGTATGAGGAATACTCCACACTGTTAGCACAAGTCGAAGCAATCCTCAACTCCAGACCCATGTATCCCATGTCTACAGACCCGAACGACTTTCTTCCTCTCACTCCAGCCCATTTCCTAATTGGCCGACCGCTTGTAGCGCCTCCATGCGATGACATCACTGCTGCATCTACGTCATACTTGAATCGATACCAGCGGGTGGAACAAATGCGACAGAACTTCTGGCGGCGCTGGTCTAGCGAGTACATCGCAGAGCTACAGACGAGGACCAAGTGGCAGAACAACAAGGACACTCTGGCACCAAATACTTTAGTGCTCATAAAGGATGACAATCTGCCGCCGCTCAAATGGCGACTGGGCAGGATTATACGCACCTTTACTGGAAAAGACGGACTTGTAAGAGTGGCTGACATTAAAACGGCTACAGGAGTCATACAGCGGTCTTACCCTAAATTATGCCCGCTTCCAGAAGAGAAGGAGAAACATGCGTAAATCTTCCTACCACCTAAAATATCGACAGTCGCTTCATTTCTACTGCTTCTTCGTTGGAGATGTTACTCCAAGGCGGGGGGCATGTCTATGGTTCTACACGCAAGGTTGGCAGCGCGTACAAAATCAAGGATGACCACAACGTAAAACGAAAACCGTTGGAGCTGCGCGCGCGCTAAACGTCACTTTCAAATTTGTTCTTCATCATTATTCGCTTGTAATAGACGCATCATATCACTTCATTAAATTCATCAAGTAATCGCCTTATTTTCATTTACAATTGATCACCACATTAGTCAAAACAATCATCAGCATCACATAATCATCATCATCAACATATGGTACTGTCAAACTGATCTGATGATGGAGCCGGAAGATATTAACTGGAACTTCATGATGGAATATCGTATCATAGTCGTGTTTGCACTTGTGGTAAAGTCTTGTAATGAACTTTGACCACGATTAGGTTTCAAGGTCAAGTTATAAAAGCTTTTTAAAAAAAAAATTGTTTTACAGTATAGTTATTTATTTCTTTATTTGGGTCAAATCTAATAATTGAAATTTGACCCACTTCCTGTTGACGGATTCATCTGAAATTTGGTACACACTTTTAGTTCTGATGACAATATAATTTAATCTAATATTATCTTTTGTACATCATTGTATGTATTTAGATCACATTTCATCATCGTCCGAACGTCAGCGCTGCAGCTTAACCGCTGCGGCACATGCTGAGTGTTACGTTTTTCGCTTAAACTGCAACGCCATTTGATTCCTTAAGTTTGAATGTTTTTGCATGTATTTATTAGTTACGTTGCGTTGTAGTCTAGAGCGAAATAAATTTCACTTTCATTTTCAATTAATTCCCGGTAACCGCCGCCAACATGCCGCCTGTCCTGGGCGACCTTTATCAGGCTTGTAACTAGACTTCTTCGGGTCCCAAAAAACTCCAGAGGTCACAAGACGACCCCAAATATATAATATAACTGCATTAACTATACCAGTGACCCGCATTGCATCTAGACGGCGCGCACGTTCGTAACACAACACGTAAAAAAACTTGTCTTATGCAAGCGCACACGCAACGCAATCTCCGTGTTGGTCTAGCGAGCCGAATGCATGCAAATCGGACCGTTTTATTAATACAAAACCCAATCGGCTGTGTAGCGTTTCAAAAGATCATAAATATTCAAAGACATTTTAATGCTACACGGCCGTTGACGGGCCAAAGCTTACAATGTTGTGCTCCCATAAACCTCAGTAGTTGTTTCCTCGAGTAAGTATATCTGAATTGATGTTGACCTTCTCATTTCTTCCCCAAGGCCGTACGGACCCCTTCGGCGTCACTGCTAATGATGCAACACATTTGCCTTTACGAAAAAAGAGGTTTAAGGTACACAGAGCAGTTTTTTTTCTAAAAGAAACTTTGATCCGACTAATACACGACACTATTTTAGCTTGACGAAAACACAGAGGTTTTATAATAAGTTTGACATCTGTGGAATGAACGAAGAACTTCGTTTTTTTTAACTGGAATATATGACTTTATCAGCTCCTTGTAGTTGATAAAAAGTTGACCAATTTCCACGGATTATTTATTACAACTGCTTCGATAATTTAGAATACGGGTAACATTTCATCCATTTTATTATTAAATATTTAAAAAGTATTTTTTCCAGTATGTTTTAGTACTCTATTAGTCCGAACTGCATGACAAAACTGGTCGCACTGAAAACCAGCGGCTGTGGTTATACTACTCCGTGGCCAGTGCTATGTGCGAATCAAGTATTACTTCGACAAAATTTATAATTGCCTTGATTGTTATTTTAATGTCTATTTAAGTTTAAATTATTCTTTGTATGTATTTATTTATATGTCGTTTTCAATGCTTGACAAAATAAAGGATTTCTAGTTCTAAATTAAACTGAAGACCTCAGTTCGCTAGTCAAGTCCACCAACCCTACACGGAGTTACACAGTAAAACAAATTACGTTGTTCAATTACAACTTGAAATTACTTACAGATCTAAAAATCATATTAATCCTAACACACAAAACCAATTAATAACTTTACAATATTGCGTTAAATTGCACCCGGTAACAGGACAGTTTCATTACAAAGTGGAAGCACATTTAGTCACGATTGGGGACTTAGCGACAAAGTTTTTAATTAGCCGATAAGAATGTCGAGTTGGAACAAATTTTTATCGAGACTCGATTCCGAGCGGTGCGCAACGCAACTAGCTCGAGTGGCGCGACCGACCGGTTGGCGGGTGCTCGAATGGAGTATAATCCATACTAATAACTCTGTATGTCTGTCTGTGTCGCTTTCACGCCAAAACTACTGAACCGATTTAAATGAAATTTGGTACACAGATAGTCTAGAGCCTGAGAAAGGACATAGGCTACTTTTTATTTGAAAAAAAGTGTTGTAAGCGGTTGAAAAGGGGGTTGAAAGGTTCTATGAAAGTTTTGTCATTTTCAGAACTAGAAGCATACAATTTATATTATAGGCGATTAGATATAAATAAATATGGCATTCATGTTTGTAAAAATTTTGTAAGGGTGTAAAATAAACATATAATTATTATTATGTCTAATTCCACGCGAGCGAAGCTGCGGGCGTCCACTAGTATTAAATATTGAGACATTTGTAATGTATAAAAGTGGTTTTTAATTGGCAACGCATTTGCGACTAACTTAGAACAAAAATCTTACTAGAAAAGCAAAACTTTAATAACGTAGGTATGGTCTCATGAAGCCAAGAAACGTTACTAACGTGAGAAAATACATTTAAAATTTTAAAACACAAGATAACCCATCTATATACATAATATATAAAAGGAGAAGGTGACTGACTGACTGACTGACATATTATAGTTTCGATAACGTAACATACCGTAACAAGTATCGACGCGCACTGTCCGAACTTGCGAGGTATCTTGCAGTATATTGCAAGATTGCGGCACGGGGTATACGCCCAGTTCACCGTTCTATCTTGATTAATTCCTGTGGTGGTGACCGGGTCGCCAATGCGCACCCTAGATATAACTCTAACGCGAAGAAGAAAGGATTATCTCAATTGACTGGCAATCTAATTGACGAGATAACTTTCCGATTCACAGTAACTATACATGTTAGGACTTGAAACTTGGCATCGAGCAGCGCACCAATTAGCACGATCAATTGGCGTCTCGCAGCGCTAACTGCATAAAGCTCTGCACAACTAAATGTGATTAAAGCGATCGCGCAGCTTATGAACGGTCCGGATAAATTTAAACGAGACGTGTCGGAAAAATTAAGTTATATCGTTATATCTTCTAAGCGAGCTTCGGATCGTTTCATTAGTTGAGCATAATACAATACGAAATGCCAGATAATAAACAACAGGCGCTTATTAAAGGATAAGCCTAGTGGCTATTGAACTCTCCATTGACGTGAGTCCGGGTTCAAACCCAAGCGGAACGCACCAATGGCTTTTCTAAGTTATGTGCGATTTAAGAAATTGAATGTCACTTGCTGTAACGGTGAAGGACACATTAAGAGGAAAACTGCATACCTGAGAGTTCATCATAATGTTCTCGAAGACATGTGAAGTCTGCCAATCCGCACTTGGCCAGCCTTGGTGGACTAATCCCTCCCATTCTGAGGAGACCCGTGCCCAACAGTGGGACAAAGAAAGGGTTTTGGTTGAAGTTTAGCTATCAATCAATAAGGAGATTGTACTACAGCATAAAGGTACTAAGTTGAATAATCTAATCTAGTGTTATCTTGTAGAAAATTACGTATTAATTATATAAATGTTAACATCCAGATACAAAACAAATAGAAGTGTTCGTCACACGAATGTTCGTCCTGCTTAGGATTCGAACCTACGCCCCTGGCGCAGAAGGCGAATTTATTTAAAAAGTAGGTATACATATGTTTTCACGATACATATGTATACTTTTTAAATAAATATCAAGTATTATATGATATTACGGATCAAACAAATTGACAAAGTCTAGCAACTACGGGCGTGGTCGTTTCGTGGATGGGTGACCGCTAGTGGCAAAATTTCATGGGCGCTACCTTGCTGCGGAGGGCACGTTAAGCCGTCGGTCGCGGTTGTTTTCAATGATGAAAAAAATTGCCAAATATCCACCAATCCGGATTGGAGCAGCGTGGTAGAATGTGCTATAGACCAGGCAGATTGTCAGTCTGTGGGGGAGACGCGTGTCCAGCATTGAGACGTCATTGACGTTTTGGTTGCAGCTTAGCTTATGGTAGAAGCATTTTCCCAGCGTTGAACATTCGACATAAGGTTGGCCACTAACCTATCCACCAATCCGGATTGGAGTAGCGTGGTAGAATGTGCTATAGACCAGGCAGATTGTCAATCTGTGGGGGAGATGCGTGAGACGTCATTGACGTTTTGGTTGCAGCTTAGCTTATGGTGGAATGGATAAATTCATTTTCCCAGCGTTACCGTGTATATAAGATTACTAATACTGGTCTAATGGTAATTAAGATGCCTTTCCTAGCTACTTATTACGAAGCCGATCGATCTCGCAACACACTTGCGCAATACATTAAATTAATAACGAAACATTGATTTCACAATCGCCGGTTTGGTCTGTTCGGGGGCTCGAATGCGTTGTAACATTTATGATGTTCTCAATGATGCGTCCGTGTTTTTCATCTTTTTATGTTTTGCTAAAGTGCCTACAGATTTGCCTGTTCATAATTATCGTTTATGTATTTGTTTAATGTTGTTTAAAGTAGTTGTGGGGTCGACTCACACTGGCGCAGAGTCGAAGCGACGCGACGCGTCATGTTTTTCCGCCTACAGCATATTCAGCTCTATTGCTCTATTATTTAAGTACAAATAGACGTCCCACCGCTGGGCACGGGTCTCCCGCACACACAGCTGCGGGAGGTCTAGCTAGAGCATACTCCACCACGCTGCTCCAATGCGGATTAGAGGAGGGGTTAGTGGCCAACCCAGTGTCGATAGTTCCCGATGTCATATTATGTTTAAAGTTCGGATGCATTCATTTCTTGCGGCAATTCCTGTCAATGCTTATTCGGAGAGGATATAGGGTGAAATGTGGAAAAAAGCTTAGATTGTAACTGGGAAAAAGCAGCCGTGTTTGCTAGACTTTCCGGGCAAGCTTCCAAGCTGGTTTAAAACGACCATGACTGGTAAAATGAGGTCGTGAAGCTAGATTAGTAGACTAGTAGTAGCTACTTTAGTAGTTTTTGTATAATAATAATATTAAAGCTTTATTTGATTCCACAATAATTAGATAATTTTTTTTTAAATTTTAATTTAATTTAATTTGATTAGATTAGTTTAGTTGATTTAATTTTGTTTTGTTTTGATATTTAATAATTATTTTACTACTCATGCAATTTCATCTTCTTCTAATGTGGACCCCATCAGGGTAAAAGCCTCCATAAAGTTTTAGTATAGCGAAGACTAAACTCAAATTACTATCCGAAAATCAATTACATATCCGAAAAAACCAGGGCAACGCCGCAAACCAGCAGCCGCGGTTCGCTTATTAACACGGTAGTACAAGTAAAGGCTGAGCGTAGTCATATTGTCCTAAATTTTTATACGGTTTAAATGAAAGTAGGTACTTACCAAAGAGTTTATACGAACCCGAAACGATCACAACAATTACTTGCCCACATCACAGACGAATTTAACCGGATATTATCTAATCGGAACAACGCTAATACCTCGTAATAGCGATCCTAATTACTATACCAATTTAACCCACCGGGTCTTCCGTTGATGCGATAACTCCGGAATGTCACACAGTTGCTATGAGCTAGCAACTTGTACTGACTTCTAGAGGTCCTGGGGGTAGCAACATCTGGGTTTTTTAAAGTGAAACTTTTATTACATCGTTGTGAAAATTTTGGCTTGTCTGTCGCATGTCGCGTTATGCATGTTGCATTACGCATGTTTTTATTATTTTGCATGTTACGTTGTAGTTAAGAGCGAAATAAATTTCATTTTCATTTTTTCATTTTCATTTTTTCTAACTTGAAATTAACCTAGCAGCTCAGACTTTGGATTTGTGCCCTGGATGCCCAATAGACTCACCACCTACATGGGACTCAAACATAACTGGTGAAAAGAACCGTCGGTCAGATCCGCAAGCTCATAGTCGCTCAGCGCGCTATGGAGATAGCTATGCTCGGTATTTTTCTACGCGACCAGATTCACAATGCCCAAATCCGTAGACGAACGAAGATTACCCACATAGCTCGGATCAGTGAACTGAAGTGGCAATGGGCAGGCCACGTCGCTAGATGGACTGATAACCGTTGGGTAAGAAAGGTCCTTGAGTGGAGACCGCGTCTCGGAAAACGAAGTATTGGCCATTCTCCGACGAGGTGGGCTAATGACCTGAAGAAGACTTGGAAACGTTGGATTCAGAGGGCGCAGGATCGGGAGGAGTGGCGACGATTGAGGCCTATGTTCAGCAGTGGATCCAAAAAGGCTAATGGATGTATGGATGGATGGATGGTGAAAAGTGGGTGTTCTACACACCTCTACAGCTTACGTTATAAAAGGCCAAATTCCTATTTGGCCTATAAGAATAGAATATAATTGAATTGCAATGTGTGCTTAATTGACTAAGCCAAGAAAAATATCAATCTGGTTATTTCTATTTTCACGTCAGTTACGTGTACTCGTCTCACACGTGGACGTGTTTCTTTTGTTTCCCATTTTATATCTGTATGATATGTCACACACATGTTACATAATAACTTGCATAATGAGATATAAAAACTTGCCAAGTTACGTAATCATTAGTAAGGAACTTGCCAATTTTCTGACATAACCAAAATAAAGTACGAAACTTGTACAGGTGAAGTGTAGCTCAGATCAGAATAGTGCTAACTACGGTAGCCCCTGCCTGTCAAAAAGGGAACTAAAAAAGGACTTCTGGGGTAGCGAACGTAGGAGTTGGAGCGAACAGGGTTAAGTTTACTACATCTGTCGGCACGAAATTAGCTCTAATTGAAATTCAAAGGGGGATAGAAGCGCATAAGGTATCAGTTCGCTTGACGACTGATAACTCGCTCGCTCCCACCAGATAATATATGAATTTCGGCACTTGGCCAGCGTGTTGGACTAGGACCTAACCCCCTCCCATGCCGAGAGGAGAATCATGCCCAACAGTGGGACAAAGAAAGGGTTGTGGTGATTTGAAGAACAGAACAATTGCAGAATTGCAACCGAAATACATCTTTATAGTATCTGTGTATCAGAGCCAGGTGCAGATAATAAAAATATTGTCTTTATCGTGTTTCTTAGATAAGGTTTCGCAACCTGTGTCTATATATGCACATTGCATAACGAGCTGTAAATATTTGCCATATTTATAACCGTAATATAATGATATAAAAATTTTGCAATCAAGATGTTTCATATAATTTCAAAAGCAAATAAACTTATATACTACGAAAAGTTTGTTTTAGAATAACTTTGTTTATTGGCTAATATGTATTTTATTGGATAATACAGCGACGAGTAAATTAAAAGTACCTGCTGCAGGCAAAAGAACAGCCATTAAATTAATAATCATATTAATTAAAGATGTAAACTTCTAATGTCAGTAACATTGAGGATGCCTTTCACTGAAATTTAAATATAAACATACATCACATAGGCAAGGTCTTATAAATATTGAGTCAAACAACACATCAATAAGCTACATCTCTTTTGACATAAAATCACGCTTGTATTTCCCCGCCGAGGTAGGCAGAGGCGTGAAGCACCAGTTTATTTTTCTATTTTTTTTCCTTTTTATAATATAGACGGACTAACAGACATTCGGGTCACCAGTCACCATCGTCTATGGACACGTGCGACACCAGGGATATCTCAGGAAGCGTTTAATATGTCCCATGATTTTGGTGAACCATACACAACGAACAGTTTTATCGGAAAATGCTGTCTACGAGCTACTACTAGGAATTGAATGAGAAGTTGAAACACAATAGCACTTGCACGAACCGGGGATCGATTTTGCGACCACTAGACCAACGACCCAACCAACTAGAACTAATTTATTTTCTGACGTCGGTTAAAATGGATTTCTATACAAATGTACAAGATATAGAAAAAATCGTGTAGGTACATAAATAAAAAAAATACAGACAGATTAACCGTTTCAGAAGGAACATAAAGATTGGAATATTTTCACAACTTAAAGGTAAAGTGTAAAAAATCATTAACATCGTCAACATAAAAGATAATCAATCATCAACACCAGGAAGTTTGAGAACTAATTCTGGCGAAGTTTAAAATCAAAATAGAATTATAAAAGAATCACAGACAGACAACGATTTATCAGACAGACGTTGCGCGTCTGACGACCGTTTTATGAATAATTACCACAAAAATTACAATTAACCAACTCAATTCCTTTCACAAAAAAATAATTAAAAGTAAACTCACTTTACACACTCACTTTTCACACAAGCATAAATGTTGAAATTACAAAAGGCGTTCTTTTTTTAAATTCAACATATTCTGCCAAACCGTCACAGGCGTTATTTGGTATTTAAATATGAACAATCATAAAATTGAGATGCCGGAAATCACATGACAATTAATGAACATTTAAATGCGTCTGCGCAGTGTCGTACGAAATGCGCATATAATGGATAAATAATATCTAATAATTTAATAATGGAATACTATAGTCGAATAACCATGAGAAAATAATATACCGCAATTTAAACATTATGATGACTTTTCACCAAATACAAACCGACGACGTGTACTCAACTCCTAAGAAAACTACTACGTTGCTTGCTACTAGGGAGATTCCATGGTCGCATCATCCGCCGTCTACGCAACGCCTGAAGGACCCTAAACTCCTCAGCCAACTATCGCCTCTCTAGACAACAGAGCTAAGTATAATTCCGTTCGCACCAGAAATAGACGCTGGCGTCCCACCAACTCGTCTGCACCGTAACAGTAAACATTCCTATTGTTGTTTTTGTGACGCTATATGTTATTTTATTTTGTATCTGTGCTAGTATTTGAATGTCTTGTTTATAAACCCTGAATCTATTAATAATGCTATAATTCGATGAAGCTTTGATGATCTTGTTACGATAAAACACATAATTTTATCAAACACTAGCTGACCCGGCAAACGTTGTTTTGCCATATAAATAATTTTTACTGAATATTTTGGGAGAACTTAATGTAAGTGTGTGGACTACAACTACCACTACCAATACCACTACACCTACTACTACCACTACCCCTACCACTAACACTACCCCTACCACTACCCCTACCACTACCCCTACCACTACCCCTACCACTACTCCTACCACTACCCCTACCACTACCACTACCCCTACCCCTACCATTACCAATACCACTACCCCTACCCCTACCCCTAACACTACACCTACCACTACCACTACCCCTACCACTACCCCTACCTCTACCACTACCCCTACCCCTACCACTACCATTACCAATACCACTACCCCTACCACTACCCCTACCACTACCACTACCCCTACCACTACACCTACCACTAACACTACCCCTACCACTACTACTACCCCTACATCTACCCCTACCACTACCTATCACGCACCGGCGCCATCTACTTAAAATATTGGTTTGTAGTACATGCTATGTATCAGAGATGGCGCTGTATGTGAAAAAAGATTTTTCCCGCTTTTCTGTTGAAATTTTTCCTGAATTTTCTTTGCTATAAACCTCACCGAGCCCGAGACCTTTCCAACGAATGCAAAACCGTGGAAATCGGTTCGTGCGTTCTGGAGTTATAGCGTCAGGAAGGAAAACCCGACTTATTTTTATATAGTAGATAGTGGACGCCCGCAGCTTCGCTAGCGTGGAATTAGACATTCACTAACTTCAAAAACGGCAAAGTTTCATACTAAATTTGCACCCCCGTTTTACCCCCCTAGGGGATGAATTTTCAAAAATCCTTTCTTAGTGCTCCCCTACGTTATAAAAGGAACCCCTGTGCAAAATTTCAAGTTTCTAGCCCTTATAGTTTAGGCCCTGCGTTGATATGTCAGTCAGTCAGTCAGTCAGTCAGTCAGTCACCTTCTCCTTTTATATATATAGATTACATAGCTGTCATTATACGTCAATTACATAGCTGTCATTTGCGTTTTGTTATTCCGAGTCTGATTCTTTTTTGTTATACCACGTTTTATAGTGACTGACGTTTCATGTCAAGTCACACGGGAACGCTGTCGAACGGGATAAAAAGTATCCTATGTCCGTCTCCTGGCTCTAAGCTACCTCCCTACCAATTTTCAGCCAAATCTGTTCTGCCGTTCTTGAGTTATAAGTGGTGTAACTAACACGACTTTCTTTTATATATATAGATAGATAAGGTCCCATATGGTGAGCCAATTATCAATTTTACACAAAATTATATATATTTTCATGCAAAAGAAAATCTTGTTAGCATGTAAACATACATATATATACATGTATATATACATAAACTTGCGCCTGTCTACCATTGGGTAGACAGAGACAAAAGACCATCCTTTATCGATCAATGTACGTACGCTCGCTCAATGCTTATTTTCAGTCCGACCCGGTGATAAGACAATGCAGCTAGACACAATTTTCTTTTTAATAGACAGAAAGATGTTTACACCTCTCAAATCTGCCACAATCATGCAGAATATTAAACACGGTATATATTTTTGTAACTCTGTGATATTACAGCACAACTTGTCGAACGTTTTAACAAAACTAAGAGAAAGCATTATGTTGGTTGAACAATGCGAGAAACAGTTCCGAATCCGCGAAACCGAGAGACACATAACGGCGCGAAAGTTTAGCTCTGAACGAAACCCGGAGAGGATAGCTGCGCATCAGGTGCGGGGGACAATCGTTTCGCTGCGACCCATAGACGTCCCACAGCTGGGCACGGGTCTCCCCCACAGATACTGCTGCAGCATACTCCGCCACGCTGCTCCAATGCGGATTGGTGGAGGGGTTAGCGGCCAACCCAGTTTCGAAGGTCTTCGACAAGGCTTAACAACTGTTTCCAGCATTGAAAACAACCGGGACCGACGGCTTTACGCACGGCAGCGTCCATGAAATTTTGCCACTAGCGGTCACCCATCCACAAACCGACCGCGCCCGTCGTTGCTTAACTCTTTCGATCACATTGAATCGACGCGAGCCATTGGGCCATGGACGCTACTAACGCGACATAATACGGCGAACCAATCAGCGCTTCCGACCGACAACCGCTCGCCCCGCGCCATACGATGCCTTAATATCAACTTCTGCTCATTCAGGGTCAGCGCTAGACTTCAATGCCGGTTAATACGCGAGAATGAAGTCAACGAATGGGGTCTTACGTCCGTATATCAACGCAGGGCCTAAACTATACCCAACAAACAAACTAGGCTTATAAAATTAAGTCTATAAGGTCTTAACTCTTATACTTGTTTTAAAAGAGCATGCATTATGTCAATGTTCCTTATAATGGCACATTATTAGAAGATTTGGCTAATACTACCTTTATTCTTATAATTTGGCTGGGTAAACGTTAATAAATCCAATTAATACGGCTACAATAAGGGTTCGAAATGTGTTCTTCTTATAGAGGCTAGTTACATTGCTTTTTAGCCGTATAATATTCAAAGTCATATAAAGGCTTTTAATATGGTCAATTATTCTTATAAAAGTAATGCACAAGGTATCTATGATGCTTTTCAACTTAAAGGAGCATTTGATAAGACGTCTATCCAACAAACGAATTCTAACATTTTATATGATCTTAACAAGGATGAAAGCAATCCATATTCTCTTACACAATGATTATAAAGATATTATTCTCTTTAAGGTTATATTAAAATGCTTTACATAAGTAGATCCGCCATATTACGGAGCGGAATTTGTATATTAAAAAAATACAAAATTACCAAGCCGATACCAACGAATCAGCCAGTGGTTCCGTAGATGATTATTTTATAGAAAATGAGAATGAAAAGGAAAGCAGTGAGAATGAATATAATTGTAGCGATAGAGATAGTGATATAGACATATCATTAAATGAAGAGCTGAAATTAAAAGTATATCACCTATCGTGGTGGGAATAGAATAGGAAAGGAAAGGGAAATCAAAACCTGCCGATTTAAAGTAACATTTAATTATTTAGTAATTACTATACAATTTTAGCACAAAATGAATGTTTTCACGACCTCTCACAAAGTGTAAAGGTAAACCAGAAAGGGTCGGATATAATTATATATAGTATCTACTATTAAAATATTCCTTTCTTAGAATAAAATGTGTCGACTTCCATGGGCATCGCAAATTATGTAAATTAAGATATTTTCCTTGTAGAAATTTGTCAACATCTGCCAATATGTATACTACCATTGCAATATCTGCGGACAAACATATTATAATATAGAATTATATTCTTTTTTGTGTACTACTATTACTACACAAAGTATCCCTATAAAGAGATATCTCCCAGCCAACCCAACTATAGCGAAAAATAAATTTTATATTATGGGAAAAGACTAGCTAGGTACGATTTAGTTTGTGTGCAAGGAACCCTAACGATATGTAAAATGGCGATACCATAAGCAACAATCGTTGCCGTTATAAGTCTTCACTCCTATAGACACCTTGTAAACGATGTGCGAATCGTTTTGCTCTTATAGTAGCACTGGTTATAACATGATTAAATAATTAATAACGTTTTAGGCACAAAAACAGCTTAAATTCAAGGGCGGGTTGATCTTACAACACGCAGCGTACCACATTGTACCATGCATTTAAATTCCCATACACTCTTCACTATAAACGAGCACATAAATCATGTAAATAAAATACATAAAATAATAACTTACCGTTCACTTTTCAGTAAAATGGTTGACGTTTCTCTTTTTTCGCCAAACTGTTGTGAAAATGTAGGTAAATCTAACAAAAATACTTATAGTAGAATCATAAATAGACGGCTATAAGGGCCAACGAATTTTTAAGAGCCTTTGATTTGCCGCAATGAGTTTAACTCCCTTGTACCGGACCATAATAAAACACGTATAAGGGTGATCGCCCGTATTAACGCTATCCGTATGTTTCTTATAAGTGTATTGGCTTTTTAGGAGCTTTTTTCTTGCACTTATAAGTTTAACTTCCTTATTCCTTGTCATAATATAACACGTATAAGGACAAAAAGCGGATAATAAAGCAACTATAAGAAGGGTATAAGGTTTTAGTCTTTATAATTTGTGCCCAAACGCACCCTTATTAGCGATAATGCGGCTCTTATAAGAATATTATTTTTGGTTATATAAGCCACAACAAGAGCAATTTTTGTTAGTTGGGTAAGGGTTAGAAATTTGAAATTTTGCACAAGGGTTCCTTTTATAACGTAGGGGAGCACTAAGAAAGGATTTTTGAAAATTCACCCCCTAATAGGGTAAAACGGGGGTGCAAAGTTAGTATGAAACTTTGCCGTTTTTGAAGTTAGTGAATGTCTAATTCCACGCGAGCGAAGCTGCGGGCGTCCACTAGTATAGTATACACGCGTATGTGACGTACTTGTGCATTGTATAATCAGCCAATCTTGACCGTTCGCCAATTTATAACACGCTAACAACAAGCCCCCGGCTAGAATGATAATTAAGGTATTTTTTTTGAATTCATTAAATTAAATCAATCAATAACAAGAATTATATTTTGTTAATTAATATCAGACAAATAAAAACCAAAAGAAGTTAGAGTTAGCCTTTTTGTAAAGCCCAATTTAAAAATAGCTTTTTATAACTTTTTTTTATTTTCGTGCATTGTCATTGGAACCAAATATGTGTGCCACATTTCAGCTCGATAGCTTCAGTGGAAATGGGTGAAATATTGATTTCAAGATTCCAGGACATACATACGTACATACATAGATACATACGAGTGAAGTTAAATAAAAGCTTTTTAAAAAAACAACATGAAACGAACATACCTTATTGACCTTGAGAACGCGAGCTGAATATTGCACTACAGCAACAATGTTGACACAAAATGATGCACGATGATAAATAATTTATATCAAAGTATGATTGCCCCATTAGCCACGCGCCCGCGAGACGAACGGACGACACAGATTAACTATATGTATGTATAAAGATCATCTAAAGCTGAGCAATGCAATGCGAGGGGTACCCTTGAAATGAATTGTTTGTTGTTATTTTTCATTGATGTAGCGCGTCTTACTATTTTTCAGTATCTTCTAAATGTAATGTCAGTTGGTCTTAAATAGAGTACCAGAGTTTTTAGGGTTTCGTATAATAAATAAATAAATAAATAAACGAAAGCCTCACTGAATTAAAAAATAAAAATAAAAACGGTACTTCTGCCTCACGTGTCTGTTTGACTGTTTCAGGGATCTGTCTCTTGAACGGAAATAGGTAGAGATTTTTTTTAATAAGTATCATCCTTTTTAATATAAATAATATAAATGGTAAGTGTGTTTGTTGATTTGTCCTTCTTCTCGTCCTCAAATATTAATCGATGTTATTTATGCACAGCCGCAAAAGCAGACTTTTTATCCCGAAAAATTGTATGGTTCCCTTGAATTTGACAAAAGTCATCGTCTATCGATCAAATTTTAATAGACTGATCTATATCTCGAAATATTTATTGGATCCTGCGGGTAAGCTGCTAAAATATAATAAACGATTACCTTACTCACTCATGTCGCAATAATTCCCTTGCTACTAGCTCGTTTGTGCTATCTCATACCCATTAAAAAGGTATAATGGTGCCTAATCAAAGTGCATAATCAACTCAGCAAAATACTATTTCGTCCAACACTATTCAGCAGCACTTATTTTAATACCATTGTAGAAAGAACATTGGCACAGAAACTCTATAATCTTTATGGATTTTTCCATGGACCCGAAGGCTTGCCATGTTTATGTTGAAATCCCTAAGGTCTAATAATACTGTAACTGGTTAATACAAGGTCATGTTAGTCACAAACATAATGACCGTTTTCGGAGGGCATGTTTGTAAATAAGTATTAGAACCATAATTAAGTTAGGTAAGGACGTAAATTGCATTTCATAATACAGACGACGAACAAACAGGCTTACTTTGTATATTTTTTTTAATACTTATATTTTGTAGATTTTTTTTTAAATAGACACTAATCGAACGCTTAACAGGGCTATAATAATTCGCAGTTCCAAGGTTCCAACACACCTCACACTTCCAACGTTGAAAAGGGAGACAAGCAATTATGTAATAATAATAAATAATTATAATATCACAGCACAACTTTTAAGTTTAATCATTATGATAATGAGAATCTCCTTGTACGACAAAAAATATAGTTGCAAAAACCAACATCTACAACGGGACGTCTAAAAAATGTTGAGCCAAGATGGCGTTTAGTTTTGGTAAAATCGTTTCCTTTTTTGACGCAGTTTTTTTTTAATTTGTTGATTTACCTTAATACAAATACAATTTAAGGCTGCTGAGCCATTAGGCTAAATCCGTCCCATTCTGAGAGGAGAACCGTGCCCAACAGTGGGACAAAGAAAGGGTTGTGCTGGAGTCATTGGGCAAATATTATTTTAGATATTTATTTATGAAATATGGAACACAAAATAAAATACAATCATATTAGTGACAACATTTATAAATAAGATAATATGTGTGTTAACTTCATAGCAGTAGTAGGTAGAGCAGGAAGATAGCTATTGAGCTGTATACACTACAACCACCATCACAACAGATCCTTTCATGCCCCATTGGTGGGCATTAGTCTATTCGTGAGCGTAATTGAATAAAATCTAATATAAAAGGAGAAACTGACTGACTGACTGACTGACTGACATATCAACGCAGTAATCTATAAGGGTTAAAAACTTGAAATTTTGCACAGGGGTGTCTTTTATAACGTAGGGGTGCACTAAGAAAGGATTTTGTTAAATTCACCCCCTAAGGGGGTAAAACGGGGGTGCAAAGTTAGAATGAAACTTTGACGTTTTTAAAGTTAGTGAATGTCTAATTCCACGCGAGCTAAGCTGCGGGCGTCCACTAGTAATAAATATGTATAGATAAAAATTCATCGTATTAACAAGAGATCCCCAAAGATGGCGCTAATTCTGTAATTTAAACAATTAATGTTTCTGCACTTCCTGTCCAAAAAAAATTTATTAATTAACTGCCATATTTAACATTCCACTTTCTGTGAATTATTTCATAAACCATTTAGTCTTCACGGATTCGTAATAAGAAATCATTTATCATTTATAGTTTTCCACCTACTCATTGTTGCCTCTTTTTCTTTACAAGGCACTCTACCTAAGTGTATTTCGATGGGATGTTGTTAGAATCGTGATATGATAAAAACCAAAGATAATGCGTCATAATTTAGACCTATTAATAAATATTATTTACCGTGCTTCGGAGGGCACGTAAAGCCGTCGGTCCCGGTTGTTTTCAATGCTGGAAACAGTCGTTAAGTCTTGTCGAAGACCTTCGGGTGGCTTGAGAACATTCGACACTGGGTTGGCCACTAACCCCTCCTCCAATACGCATTGGAGCAGCGTGGTGGAGTATGCTCTAGACCTCCCGCAGAAGTGTCTGTGGGGGAGACCCGTGCCCAGCAGTGGGACGCCTATGGGTCACGCGAATAAATATTGGTAACGTCCGTCTGTCACATTTGTCTGTGGGGGGCAACAGTGGGAAACCTATAGGTTGCAGATAAGAAAAATTTATAGTTTTATGTTGAAAAGCGCACATATCCTCGCAATTTGAATATCCTGTTGACAACAACAATAACAGAGTTGTGTCGCCAACGATTGGTATTTCTGTCTACCTACGTTTATAGTTCTACTTGTAATTGTTCGTTCATTCGAGCTCCACATTCCATGTGCGCAGGTTTAATATTGATATTTTATTTTACCAGTCAATAACGTTTTGAAATACCTATGTTACTTAACACGGAGACCACTACTCGGAAAAAGGAGCACAGGCCGCCCTTCGACAAGGTGGACAGACGACCTGAAGAAGTCGGCGGGAAACCGCTGGTTTCAGAAGGCACAGGACCGGTCGGAGTGGTGTCGTTTAGGAGAGGCCTATGTCCAGCAGTGGACCTCAAAAGGCTGATGGATGGATTGTACTTAACAAAGAATAATTAAGAAACAGAAACGATAATTATATTAAATGCTGACAAACATTTTTCTCACATATATCGAGGTGACAAGTAAGCATGATATTCAGAAGCTAAAATTGGGATCAGAAAAAAGTTGTACGACCGTTCTGTACTATACAGAGCATTGCTCTTTCAGTAGTGCGCTGAGCGACCTTGAGCTTGCGAATGTATTACGGTAAAAGATAGAGCTCCTACCCAAGCACTATCTACTTCAGCCACTGTAATTGAGATGTCGTAATATCCCGATCGCTGCACACGCGGCTCAACAAACATGATAAGTAATTAAGTAGGTAGGTATCTAGTTTAATTTAATCTCGTTTTATCACCATACCTTTGCATCGTAATGATGTATTACGTGATAAATGTGTTGTGTTGGAACTTTCCTCGCTTTTTGGTCGATAGCGCGTGCTTTCGTGTTAATCAGACATAGTTCACTGCTGAGTTGCTAGAATGTTTTATGCATGAAGCTCTCCATTTGTACCCTATACTTTTGTATATACGTTCTATAAAGATAAAGAAATAATTATACAAAAATAATGTTATGAATATCAGAATTATTATGTCTTGTTCCTTTATTGATATATTCAACAATAGCCGCGTCTTGTATGTATTTCAAAATCAAAAACGACATGATAATATTTTATTTCAAGTCATTCAAAAAAAATTTAAGGTAGCTTATGTTAATTTAATACTTATTCCTATAGGAATAGTAAAACTTGCAGATTGGTAAGTCCCTAATCTATCCTAATACTTTAGGATACTTACTTTACTTTTTAATACTAAAATGTTAAATTACTAGATACTTTTAGTAATTTACATTTTATCAATGGCTTACAAAGTAACTAATTAATGTGCGCCGTTAAGTTAGAGTAGGTACATTAACCAATTTCCTTTTACCTATATCACATAGTTTAGGAATATCAAGTTTCAATTACCAATACATCAATACAGGTAGGTAGCTAAATTGAGTCTTAATTACGTGGTTAGTTAAGATAATGACCAATAATATCATATCTGTTTGCTTAGGAACGGGCCATGTAGTGGCTACCTGCCTACCAACCCAATCTAGCTAAATAAGTACATACAATTTACAGCCTGTCCACGTAAACCAATACTAGATGGCCTTGAGTGGAAAAAAATGCGATAAATAATCATAAACTTGCATTATACACACACACAGAATAGCCTAAGCGTGAAACCGGCGAATTCCAATTCGAGTCACACTGTGGCAGATTTGTTGATAGACGAGGAAAAAAAAACAATTTTAATAAATATTACACTAACAAAATTGTTCATACAATTCTAAAGATTATGCCAACACTGCAATATTTTTTTAAATTGTACACTGTTAACGACTGTTTAAGACGTGGATATAATCGTCTCGGTCGACGCGTTAGAAAAAATTGGGAAATTGATGTTTGAAAATCGAATTCGCGGTATTAAATTCAAAATGGCGGGCGCTTCGCGCGGCCGTCCCCCGAGACGTAGAACGCCAGACTGCTCTAGTGATGTGACGGGGACTGGAGTCCGATGAATATTAATTAACCTTTTCATTTTCGCAAATAAAATGACATTCATCGAGCGAGAATAGGTGGGACTGGGAGCGGCGCTTGGTTTTATACTTCATTTTATTATTAAGTATGTTTATTAAATTAAGCAAACGTGACGAATACATAAATTATTGAGATCAATTTATTAGTGCATTTTAATGTCAAGTACGTTATAGAGATGAAAAGCTAACGACCACAACATTTATCGTTTATATGTGCAAATTGATTTCAGTGGAAGCTAACTAGTGAAGATACATATACTAAGTACACTACAATGCAACTGAGAACACGATTATATGGATGCAATAACTGCGCCTGCATACGTTGAAAATGAGGTTGACATGTTTACGCAGAAAAAAACTCATTTAATTTTGTAAACAATTCACTGAAAATGGCACAGCCGTCAAACTAAAACTATGCTCCCTAAAACAAAAGTAATCATAATTTCTAAAACATGCACAGAATTCTTACTTACTATAGAAATGTGAAAATCTTGGCAATGATATCGAGCCAAGATAACTTTTATTAGCGTCCATTATTGTTTTACGGAGCTTTTCTGTCAAACCCAGTCTTATCAAGGCTAACGTCTAGTGCAAGTTTTTTTATTATACTTTTCGTTTCGAGCAAGGTGACTTGGGTTGGGTGTGAAAGTATTTCTCGGAGCAGTCGATACTACTAATATTAATTAAGATATATACAGTCGATTCAACAATTTGCTTTACTTTGTATCGAGGTAAAAAAAAAACATTACGATACATATGTAAATGTTCAATACTAAATTTACAAAAAAATTAAGTAAAGTAAAAAAAGGAGAAGATAAATTTTTAAGAAAGTAAAAGTAACGCTTGCTGGTAAGTTACAAATAAACTCACTATGGATAATTAGATCATGACAACGCTTTATTCGGTTAGTTATTCAAATCATTCGACTGTAAATCAATTGTGTTTTAAACATTCATAGATTAAAACACATTCAACAGTTATACATCGAACTATCCTTGTTTTACTTAGCTTTTTGCAATCACAAATGTGTTTCACGACGAGCATGACCTAACGTGCTGAAAAGACCGATAACAATTCATACTATTGCCCAAATATAATGATGCACTCACCAATTTCATAATGGGCTTAAAATTATAGGTTAATCTTATTTATTATTTTTGTCAAATAAATAGAGATACTGATTATATCTGCAGTAAAGGGATTAAACACTTTTAGAAAATCAAGTTTAATATTAAATTCACCTCATATCCAGTTTTCAACAGGAGAGATGAGATTAGAGCGAGGTCAGCGGTTAATTTACTGCATGGCTCAACACAAATACCTATTTCTTGTTAAATTGCATTAGTTGTAGAAAGAAACTGCCCGCTGTCCAAAAATTCCGTTCTCAATAGACAATTTTATTGTTCTAGTCTAGCTCCTGCTCAACTAAATATAGTTAGTAAAGTATGTTCATGCTCATTTTCATTTCTTATAATAAATACATGTTTAAGTATATGAATTATTTTTTCTTTTATAGAATCTAGCCTTATATTATAATTCATTATTCACTGGTAGTGACTGGGGTAAAATACTTAAAGATTCATACAACATGCCGTCTGATGACATGAGGAAGTCAGCGGGTAGCCGCTGGATTCAGAAGGCACAGGAGCAAGGGGAGTGGCACCGATTGAGG
Organism: Carterocephalus palaemon; assembly: GCA_944567765.1. Taxonomy (NCBI): domain Eukaryota; kingdom Metazoa; phylum Arthropoda; class Insecta; order Lepidoptera; family Hesperiidae; genus Carterocephalus; species Carterocephalus palaemon. The sequence continues at coordinate 4,219,355 of OX155665.1, forward strand.
GAGGCCTATGTCCAGCAGTGGATTACGAAAAGCTGATGGATGGATGGATGCAAGTGCGAATGTTTTTAAAAGCCAATTCAAGTTATAAAAGCATTGCACGTCTACATAATTATTTAAAATAGGATTACAGGATATGGAATGGATATAATTTATATAATATAATAATTAATCATAAATATATGTATAATCATTTTAATTTGCCTACCATTGTTAAAAAATTAAATTGTATTTTACATTAACTCCATTTTTCTATGTGAATGCAAAAAAATGAAGATGAAATTCTATATTTAAAAGACAGGAAAAAGGCCATCACTAATCGCGCCGGGGCGTTCGAAAATGGCGTTGCGTCACGTAATGAATCGAATCGGCGGCGTTTTTGTTCGCATATCGATGCGGTGACAAATCGATTTATTAGGTAAGTACGCATCTTGTGAATACATAAAGGTGGACACCATATTTTGATCATCATTATCTTGCTCTTGTTCATAATGTATCTAAAAGTATAACTAATCAGTCAAGAAATAAACTAATCAATCAAAGTATAACTTTCCAATTAAAAAGTAGCCTATGTTCTTTATCAGGCTCTAGACTAGGCTATCTGTGTACCAAATTTCATTTTAATCGGTTCAGTAGTTTTGACGTGAAAGCGAGACAGACAGAGTTACTTTCGCATTTATAATCTATAATATAAAAGGAGAAGGTGACTGACTGACTGACTGACTGACATATCAACGCAGGGCCTAAACTATAAGGGTTAGAAACTAGAAATGTTGCACAGGGGTTCCTTTTATAACGTAGGGGAGCATTATGTATATATAAAGTTATGTAAAGTATGAAACTTTGCCGTTTTTGAAGTTAGTGAATGTCTAATTCCACGCGAGCAAAGCTGCGGGCGTCCACTAGTATTAGTATGTATTAACTCCTGCTAACTGGACCAACCATCCTAGTCCCTAGAGTTTTGTTCAGAGTCAGTCACAGTTGCCATGGGTGGTTCTGCAAGCTCGTTTACTATCTTACATACATTCAAAAAGGCCGGAGCTTCGTTGTTCTGCATAAGCAGCATTCTTTCAACAAAGGAGCAACCACAAAGCGCTTTGCAAGGCAAACATATTACATCCTAATGAGGTTTGCGCTTACATTTCATAATCGTTTCCGGAAGGTAATTTCCCATCAGGACGGGGACTTACCGAAAGATGTCGTTTAAAAGTAAATTTAAATCGCACGCCTGTTGTTTTTGACTTGCAAATTATAATGAGGGTTTTGTGACCTAGTTTTCTGTGCTAGTCGTCCGGGGTTCAAATGTCCTGTTGGAATTTTATTGAAATTTAGAGTAGTAAAGAAATGCCAAATGTAGTAAGAAATGTCAAGTATATTAGAAGCATTCACACGTCATCACGTGTACACTTACGGACACCACTAAAAAAATAGAAGTTTAATAAGAGACAAAGAATGGGCCACAGAGAGACTAAGCCAAACGCAGCTTGCTTCCGTAGATAATTCCCGTCAGAAAAGGGAAATTCCCATCGGAAAAGGGACTTTTCCTCCTGGACCTGTTTGTTGTCCGACGAGAAAAACTACGTCGGACTCCGCGACGACAAACTTTAACATGTTGGTCAGTTCGTTAGTGGGTATGAAGACTGGGGACTGTTAGTGATAGTCCCGTTCGTTGGTGTTAGTAATAGTCCAGTTAGTAATTATTAGTAAGTCTCGTTCCAAGCCAGTCACAAATGTGTTGCTACCCTTGAGGACAAAGATGGTCGCATCAAAAGGATGTTGTTCATGTTGTGCAAATCGACTTATTACATTTATGTCAGCAAAAAATACCTCAAAAGAATCAAAATATTAGAAAATATTCAATACAACAGATAAAATAATATTATTTGGCGGGCCCGGTGGCGTAATCGGTAGTGAACCTGCCTGTTACGCCAGGGGTCGTGGGTTCGAATCCGACTAAGGACTAACATCGTATTACGAACACTTGACGTCTATTTATGTATGTATTTAAAATATCTATATTTAAACTTAAAAACCTGTCTAAATGAAGCCTCTGAGGAGTTAACACAGACGTGGACGTGTCACAGATTATCTTTCTTACAGACGTGGTAACGCCTCAATGGTATACGCCGTGTTTGAGCAGGTGGCATACTGCTGTCCCGTGTTTGGGAACTCTCCAGGAGCATGTCGTTCGGAGCTGGACAACAGACACGTTCACTGCTCTTGTAAATACAATGCATTCGTATCAAATGTTTCCTAATTTGGCCTAATTCAATGAGGTTAACGTATCCATAAACCTAAATTGATTGACAGACAGTTTTCGTATTTTAAAACAAATAGTGCTAAACTGCTTATTATAGAGAATAACGCGGTTCTAAAAACACTAAATAATTGACCAACGACCAGCAACTCTCGGAGACAACGCACATTGTGTCAAAAAAAAATGTAAATTATAATACGTTCATCCGTTTCCATGGATAGTACGTACGTTAGGTAGTTCTTAGTTAGGTAGTACGTACGCTAGGCAGTACATACGCTAGGCAGTACATACGATAGGCAGTACATACCTTAGGTAGTAGGTACGTACGTCAGGTACCTAGTATGTAAGTTAGGTACGGGTACGGTTACTGGTAATAATTGAAATATACCGCAATCTTACCTTCTGAATGATCTTGGCATTCTTCGGAGGCTTCACCACCACCGGCTTCGGAGGCGGCGGCGCGGGCATTGGCACTGGCTCTGTTGGCAAACAAACATGTTACAAAATAAAACGTATGCCTATACGTACTAATATTGTAAATAGGAAACATTTGTTTGTAACGCCACGGAAACGCAGTCTGGTTACGGCTTAATTAAAAACTATATAATTTGTAAATGATTGTTACTTTTGTAGAGGCAACTATCTTAGTCCTTAAGGGTAGAAACTAACCTGTGACCGACCATATCACCTCATATCGTCGCTCACGGCCACACATACCTGCCTAGGTCATTAATATCTAGCACGATGCGTCAACTTGTAGTTTCCAAAGCCATGGCAATGACGGGCACGGTCGGTTTATGGACGGGTAACCGCTAGTGGCAAAATTCATTGAAGCTACCGTGCTTCGGAGGGCACGTAAAGCCGTCGGTCCCGGTTGTTTTCAATGCTGGAAACAGTCGCTAAGCCTTGTCGAAGACTTAAGGGTGGCTTGAGAACATCCGACACTGGGTTGGCCACTAACCCCACCACCAATCCGCATTGGAGCAGCGTGGTGGAGTAGGCTCTAGACCTCCCGTAGCTGTGTCTGTGGGGGAGACTCGAATGCAGTGAGACGTCTATGGGTCGCAGCGAGGATGCGTAAAAGCATTTCCCAGGGACAGAAAAAAAAAAAGAAAAAAAAAGGTCACCGACCTGGCGGCGGGGGCTGCGCCCTGCCCTGCTGCTGCGGCTGCAGCGGCGACCGCTTCTCCTGCTCCAACATGGCCGGCGCTGCCGGGGGCGGGACGCCCGTGCTGCCCCCTCGCACCTGCGACAACAACGTACCGTGGTTATTATAACGTTTATGACAGTGATAATAGAATACATCTATATATATAAAAGGAGAAGGTGACTGACTGACTGACTGACTGACTGACTGACTGACTGACATATCAACGCAGGGCCTAAACCATAAGGGCTAGAAACTTGAAATTTTGCACAGGGGTTCCTTTTATAGCGTAGGGGAGCACTAAGAAAGGATTTTTGAAAATTCACCCCCTAAGGGGGTAAAACGGGGGTGCAAAGTTAGTATGAAACTATGCCGTTTTTGAAGTCAAGTGGGCAACCCGAACGCGGGCAGACGTCGTTAATGGGTCTAATTCTACGCGAGCGAAGCTGCGAGCGTCCACTAGTAGGTAAATAAAATAAAATGTTAGGGTCAATGTCAATTAAACTGTATGTAATGAACAAATTTTATAGCGTAGGGGAGCACTAAGAAAGGATTTTTGAAAATTCACCCCCTAAGGGGGTAAAACGGGGGTGCAAAGTTAGTATGAAACTTTGCCGTTTTTGAAGTCGTTAGACGGGTAGACGTCGTTAATGGGTCTAATTCTACGCGAGCGAAGCTGCGGGCGTCCACTAGTACTTCTATATATATAAAAGGATAAGCTGACTGACTGACTGACATATCAACGCAGGGCCTAAACTATAAGGGTTAGAAACTTGAAATTTTGCACAGGGGTTCCTATTATAACGTAGGGGAGCACTAAGAAAGGATTTTTGAAAATTCACCCCCTAAGGGAGTAAAACGGGGGTGCAAAGTTAGTATGAAACTTTGCCGTTTTTGTAGTTAGTGAATATCTAATTCCACGCGAGCGAAGCTGCGGGCGGCCTCCACTAGTAATATTATAAATTCGAAAGTAACTCTGTCTGTCTGTCTGTCTCGCTTTCACGCCAAAACTACTGAACCGATTTAAATGAAATTTGGTACACAGATAGTCTAGCTAGAGCCTGAGAAAGGACATACTTTTTAATTAAAAAAAAAATGGGTAGTAAAGGGTTGAAAAGGGGGATGAAAGGTTGTATGAAAGTATTGTCATTTTCAGAACTAGAAGCATAAAATTTATATTTTAGGCTGTTGAATAGATATAAATAAATATGGCATTAAAATTTTGCAAAAAATGATACCATTAAGGGTGTAAAATAAACATAAGGGACAACATTACATTTACGGATTTATTACAAATTTGTGGAGTTAAAGTTAATGTGTAAAGAAGAATCTATTGTAATGTCTAATTCCATGCGAGCGAAGCTGCGGCCTACCACTAGTTAACTGGCTGTGGGCACAAACGATCAGGTATGGTCGAAGTGCCCGGAGCTGAATAAGCTCGAGCCAACAACTCCAAATAATAATAATACATCATCCGCAACTTGCGATCAATGGCATCCCAGATTATGTTGCCACGTTGGGTCCTCTCCACGCACGCGGCGGCGTAACTTTACGCCCACTCGCTGCATTCGACATCAATCGAGCGATTCAAAAATAAATGTCCCGCAATTTTTGGCCCGTTGCGCGGCTTGATTCCTCAGCTCGAGGTTTGTGTTTGTCACAGATGTCATGAGCGACAGCGGCACACAAAAACAGTGATGCAGTAAAAGTGCTACCAAGTTGATCCCCTTGTCCAATAACAGACCAGATTGCGCAAGCTTATATCAAATCTTGCCTGCTCTACTGCCGGGGCGGATTTAGGCACTTTTTGTTTTACTGAACTTGGCAAAGCCGAGCATTTTCTTGGCGAGGCCGCTGCGCGACGTAAAGGAAAGTTATTGCCTGGACTATTTCCGCTCAACTTTTGGTCATACTTATTTGATTTGACTACAGACTAATTGTACAGATTTTTATATAAGATGTAATGATAACGAACATGCAGCACCACCAGTCATCCGCTCACACCCATGACAACTGTGACTTACCTTGAAAAGACTCATGAATATAAGATAGCAAACGAACACGCTGCACCACCCATCCACTGACGCCCATGACAACTGTTACATACCTTGAAAGACTCAAAACAGTCTTAACAACGTTAAAAATTGATTATAGATGAGTTGCTACCATTTAGAAGTACAATTGTACCTACTAGCAACGTACCTACTACCTTCTAGTTACAATTGTAAAACTCAATCCTCCTATGATACCTAAAACCGATTAATGCAAATTGTCTTATAGTGTTTCGATGTTAGTAGACCCTCAAAATAGGCAGATATTTCAATGGTAGAAAGGTCAAGTTCTAAAAGGAAAAACGAATTAACACGGGCGGAGGCGCGGGTAAAGCTAGTTAAATAAATAAATAAATCTATTAAATACCATTCAAGTTAACAACTCCGTTTATGTGGAATGCCATTATGCGGCGTCGTCGTTGCGTATAATTGTTTTAAAACGACCACAACTCATTGAAATATATTTATTTATATATGCACTCGATTGATAAACTACATTTTTTTTATTATCCGATTAATCTGCCATTAGCCATCCCTGAAAAAAGATTAACTGATTGTGTTGTGTGTATTATGTTTTAAAGATTGTTATTCAGAATCTTTTTCTCTATCCCCATTCATAGTTCTGGATTCTTAACAAACTCTTCTCTTTCTCAGTTCAGGCAGTCTGCTTGTGGAATGCTCTTCCAGCTAATATCAACAGTCGACTTCAAAATGCACTTTCAAGAAAATGCTGCAGTTGCATCTCTTGCCAACTTGCTTAATATTTTGTATCTCAGACGTTAATATGTAATTAAATATATTGTGTATGTTTAATCATGTATATATTTAGCTATGTAAATGTGTCTTAACTGTCATGACTTTGTATGTAAGTTAATAAGTAAATATTATGTTATTTGTGGTTGCTTAAAAAATAATATTAAACCGCTTTTCGTGACTATCTGGTTGGCTGGTAGAGAATGCTTAATGTATATTGTGGCTTAACTTTACTAGCGCTTCGGTGCTTCGGGATCTTTAAGCCGTCGGTCCCGTTTGTTTTCAATTATAAAGCGACCGTAAAGCCTTGTCGAAAACCTTGGGGTGTCATAAGACCATTTGACACTGGGCTGGCCACTGACCCCATCAGCAGTTCGCATTTTGAGAGCGTGATGGAGTATGCTCAAAACATCCCTCAGCCGTGGCTGTGGACAGAAAGCCTGGCTTGTAGATTAGCAACAACTGGGTGGACACTGAAAATGACAGGTATGTTTAAAGTAAATCAATACAATGTCTATCGCGAGACAAGAGTTGCGAAAGCTTTCCCGACAACAATTATATCTCGGCGGGCGACACCGAAACCTGTTCGTGTTACGGTTCGGGGTTGGCGCATGGCACGAGCGGAGGGCTTCCGAAATTTATTTATTTATTTATATATGAATGTAGACGACAAACAACAAAAATACCGGAATAAATAGTAATTAAGTAGATAGGTCCTGCTTATTTCAAAATGTAATATCTTCCATCATCATCGTCATGTACAGGTAGGAGTAGTTAAAGGGCTTAGGGCCGATTTCACCAACGTCGTGTAAATCTTATGCCCGGAATAAGTTGTTATTTACTCGCGAGTTAGCCCATTTTACGTTTCACCAACATTTAACCTAGGGATAAAATCTCTAAACTAGAGTAAAATCATACACTGCCGATTTCGGCCGAGTAAGCTGCTAATCATAGATTAATAGTGTCACAACAGCATTATCTATAACTGATGATTATTTATTTCCTCGCCCACGGTGGTTTAAGGAAAGGGCTAATTATTTTGAAGACTATGACGACCACGATTTCGTGTTAAGATTTCGTCTATCAAAGAAGGCAGCATTGAATTTACTGGCAAAAATCGAGCATCATTTGGAGTATCCAACAGACAGGTGAGTGTTCTAAATTATATCCATTGATTAGGTATTTAACACATAATTATTGGCTACATTAAGGTTCTATGCAACAAACAACACCCAAATGAGCATTGGTGACTATGGCGGAATGAATGCACCAACATCACACCGAATTATCCACCAAGTCAGTACAGCAATAGCATCTCTGCACAAGGACTACGGTTTCCAGCAACATACCAGGAAATAAACATACCAGGAATAAGGCCCAGCGTAACGCGAGATGCTATCATTAATGACTATTTTCGAAGCTTATTGTAATAAAACAACTGAATTAATTATTAATAATTTTTTTAATTCGCTATAAATAAACTCCAAAAGTAATAATCTGGTTTTAATTTATTCCTGTTTCAAAATTTCGCTCTGAATATCCATTTGAATGTCAAATAATTCTTAGCTTCTTCTCTTTCTTTAGTTGCATGCATGAGTTGTGAGAGTGTTCCCTTTTATTTCATTTAACTTTTCTAGTGAAGAAGTAGAGAGCTGTGGCCGTCTTTTGGACATACATTCAAGCCGTTCTCCTGCAGTAGGCCTTTTTCCTTCTGTACTACATTGTAACAGCTTGGAAATGGGCGTTTTTAAATTTTTGGGAGTGTAATCACCCCAATCCTGAAACAAGATAAATGCTCTACTATTTTTCCAACCATAATAACATTATTTTAGGATGTACTACAGTTAAAAGATGATTTGCTCCAACTATTATGTTGGAACCAACACAACTGGAACTATGTTTTCATTCTAAAAGCAAACATACAATATTAGGTGGACAAATATCTGTTGATACTTGCTGAAAAGTGTAAATTTAACCAACAAATTATTTATTATCTATGTAGATATTGGTATGTACCAATAAAAAATCTTCAATGACATGTACAGCAGAAGGGGCAAGAATCAGTTGAATATTTATTTTGTACCTCAGGGCCAGCAACTGTATCTGTGACTGTAAAAACATATAACACCACTCTTTTTAATACTGTTCTAAGGATTATGCAAGCCCATAGAACATGGCGTTATAAGGCAGAGTATTTTCTGTTGTGGTGGGTCTTCAATCACTGACCTTGGAGGTCCACCACCTGAAAAAATCACATTGTTTTAATTTCATCACAACTTTTAATTTTTATGATATATTTTTTTAATATAATATGATTACAGGAATATATAAAAAGTTGTAAAAATTATCAGGAAACAAAGAAAAATACCTGTTTGAATTAATTGCATCCTTCTAAAAGATGCTTCTTTTTTTGTAGTTTTCTATAAGTTTTCCCACTGGGCTTTCAAATTATCGGCGGTACGATGAGAAAGCATTGTCTCCGAATTATATTTGCTTTAAATTGTTATCCATTCTCCAAGCTTTTGCTTCATTGATACTCCATCCGTCCTTTTATTTTCTATCACATGAAAATGCTCAGTAACGAGATCAACCAGCAATGACTTTTATGATGCCATCCAAATAACAGATCGCTTTCGCTTTTCATTTGCCATTGTATAATCAACGATTTGTATAAAACAATTTTATATATCTGTTTACACGGAATAAAACTAGTTCAAAAGTTCCAAAAAGTCCTTTTTTTCTACCTAAAAATATTTATAGTATACCTAGTAGTTGTAAACAAATGTACACCACTGCCCAAACTACTTCAACTGGGGCGCACTGAAAACCAGCAGCTGAGGTTTTATGCCAAAGCATAAGCTGAGTGCGCTCCAATTTTTCACTGGTGGCAACAGCTGTTTTGAAAAGAAAAAAAAAAAACGTGTTAATACCTAATAATAATAATTTGTAATAATAAGTGTAATAATAATAATTTAAGTTAAACCTAATTTAAGTTTTTTTTTTTTATATTACTGTTTTTTGTCTCCTCGTATTTTTTATTATCATGTTTTTTTATTTTAGATTTAAGTTTTATTGTATTTTTATTTTTTATTTTTTGTATTGCTGGTCACTGGTGAAAATAAAAGCTATTCTATTCTATTCTATTCTATTCTATTCAAAACACAACAAGGCCAAACTTTAATTATACTGTTTAAATTCTAAAAAGCCGCGCACGGGATCACTCACTGTCAACTCAATTGTCAAGTTAACGTATTAACCGAACAAATAAAAGAATACACAGCGCTATTGTGCAAGTATGAGCCAAACTGTCTATTTTACTTGGGTACATTACACATACATTCAATTCATTCGTTCAAAGGCATAGAGTAACTATGCGAGATTAAGATATCTCTAGATTACCGTGGTGAAACGAAATTGAAGTTAACCATCGAATAAATCGACAGAGTACAGATAAACTGGGATAGCTACTCTAGTGTAAGTTCAGTGTTGGTGAAATCGGGCCTTATTCGTGTATCGTACATACACGGAAATGTAAATGGGTGTAATCGTAGTTTTATTCGTACACGAATAATTCGCCGAGTATCAAACGGGGCGCAAGAGAGCCAAATGTTTTGGTCAAAGTACGCCACATTAAAACGGGGCGCAAGAGAGCCAAATGTTTTGGGCAAGGTACGCCACATTAAAACGGGGCGCAAGAGAGCCAAATGTTTTGGGCAAGGTACGCCACATGAATGACAGAGCCCAGTGCCCTGCAATGGGCCGCTCATGGTTTGCGGACCCACAGGCCGCGAAACGTGAGTATAAAACTGTATCGCTCTCGTTGCTTGGTGCCTAATTATTGCCGATTTTTTGCTTCGCGATAATGGCGCGATTTTATATGACTACATAATATTCGTATACGAAACATTATTCCATGCGAATTTTGTAACGATAGTAGGCATATGGAACAATAGGAATGAAATTTAAGCAATACAATTATTATTACACCACTATCGCCACTATCACCAGATGAAATCAGAATTCGAGTGGTGAGAACAGGCTATTCCTTGTAAGTCACATAAGTGATTTAAAAAAATAGAGGCAATATGATATTCCTAAGCGCTTTGGCGATTTTCATACGAGTGAGAATAAAAAAATGAGCTGCAGACGAGATTTTTAACGTGTAACTTATTGCAGCTTCTTCTGTTAATGGATATAAATACTACGAGTTAGAACAATATAACTAATTGTAGAGCTATTTCATCTCTCCACACTCCAAACGCTCATGCATTGCACCACCGGCGAGAGCGACCAAATGAATCAATCCACGAGGTCGCAAAGTCGCTCGCAGCGGACCAAAGACGTAGATTCTTAAAACCGACTACGTAAGAACCAAAATCCCAAAGCAATATTTTTTTATCAAGATATCCAGGCTCCAAAAATGTCATGCCATTCAGCGTATAGCATAGGATACATTTTCTATACATAAATTAATTAACTATTATTTTCTTATTTCTATCACAACTCACGGTGGGTAACCTTAGAGTTTATGACGAGTTATCGACAAATGGATCGTATGCCAACCAACCACCATCCCCCTAACCACCCACTAACCCCTACACACCTTTTTGTTCTACGGGAAACCTTTCAAAGGTATTCCTGATACCGTGAGAGCAAATTCCAGTTATGTAGGATTTCCACCTTCCAGAACCTCGATAGAATTACTCAGCGCTTGTGAATATAATATATTTTAGAACGAACCGGTGCCCTACAGCGCGGCGTGTGTTTAAGACGCACATTCCAGAAGACATGACCTCAAGTTCCAACTAAACCTGCGAGAAACCAGAACAGTCCCCTTTTGGTATCACTCATTATTCTAGTCCCGCGACTACTACAGGGCCAGGGTAAACAATTACATCTCCTTGGAATGAAGTTACAAGCGGTGACAGCCAAGTGGTTATCGAACTCGCACTCGAGCGGTTCGGGTCCAAACTCAAGCGGTTCGCACCAATTACTTTTCTAAATTATGTGCGATTTAAGAAATTAAATGAAACTTGCTGTAACAGTGAAGGACACATCGTGAGGTAACCTGCATGCCTGAGAATTCTTCATAATGTTTTCGAGGGCATGTGAAGTCTACCAATCCGCACGTTGCCAGCGTGGTGGAATAATGTGGACCCTTTCTCCCTCCCATTCTGAGGGAGGGAGAAAGGTTTGTGGTGGTGGAAAGAAAATGCCCGCTGAAAGGATAGATTAAGACATAACTTTGCAACGACGTTGCCAAGAGGCCTTCGGTGTCGCCCCGCTTATTTTTTGCATCTGTACAGATACAAAAACGGATCTATGACGCTGTTGGCTTTTTGTGAGGACTGAAGCCACGAAATATACTGTATACATTTATATGAAGAAAAACGGCAATTGATTGAAAAACAATATTTTATCACAAACCAAGTTCCCACACTTCCGTTCAGGTAACGGACTGCTGGAAAGCTGAATTGAACTAAGCTGCAACCCATAGACGTCCGACTACTGGGCACGGGTTTTCCACACAGGCAAATCTGCGGGAGGTCTAGATCATACTCCACCACGCTGCTCGAAAGCCAATTGGTGGTAAACGTAAATGATAGTTTCAAACGCAGATCAGTTCTTTCCGCAATAGTGTGTAGCATCGCAGCAGAGGAAACTTACAGGGGGGTTACAGAACATTTCGTTTCCCATCGGACTATCACTACGGTCTCTCCTCGCGACTGGACCACTGGACCACATTGCTCCAACTACGTTCGCCGTTACAAGAGTTATAACAGCCGATTTAGTTTTTCGAATGGACAGTTCGTGATGGCCCTATTGTCCTTTAATTTAAGCTCGAATAGAGCTTCCTACCCTATACGGTGATGCTGATGCTACGCCTGAGAAGACTAGTACAAGGAAGGAGGTGTGGTAACACCACGACCTGTCTGTTCCCAATTTGGGATTGCGACTAGCATAAAGACACCTGCGAGGTTAGGTCCTTGGCTCTTTTGGAGGAATCAGGGCGATATAGCCCACTTACAATTGCCTGGTGGGGGCCGTACGAATAACAGCCGAATATACTATCATTTTCTTTAAATGTACATTCGAAGAGCTGGCAAATACATATATAGATTCACCAGCGCACATGATCTTCGCCAACCTCGTGGCCCGACACGAAGCCAGTACGCACGAGTTTGGGCGCTAGACATTCAAAATGGCCGCACTTTTTACCGCCAACACTGCGCCAGCAGTGGTCATTGACTCGAGTTTCAGATGGCCGTGAAATCTTACCACTGGAGCTGATTAGAAATGGCTAGCGGTAATGCATTTAGTATTTCAGTCTAGTTTTTAACTTATGACCTTTCAAAAAGAGTGTATAGCGCTTCAAGGCTTAAATTACTACCATACATACTATTGCACCTAAACTGCCTCGTTGGTGTCGTAATCGCAAAATCGAGTGCTAAGCTGGAGGTCCTGGGTTGATCCCCGGTACGGGCAACAACTACACTGTTTTTTTCTAACTTTTAACACCCGGTAGCAGCTCGAAGTCTAGATTTGTGCCCGTTGTAGGGCAATATGCTCGTCTATTACATTGGACCTAAACAACTGGTGGGTGTACTACAACACACCTTTGCATACCCCTTCGGAGTAATACATGCGTAATCTTATGTGTTCTATTATGTATGTATTAAACATTTAAGCCTAACTACGAAGTTATCTACAAACGACGCATCAATTCTCTTATAGAACTGAAACATCACCTTGAACTTGATACGAAGGGCATCCAATCTAACAGCTGATACGCCTAGGGATTTGTTGTTTTGTTTGTCTATTGTTAGGGTAGACATCTATATATGCATCGGTCTGTGCGTTATATCATATAGATAGAATTAGTGCTTCACTTACATAAAAGTGGGGTGTTATAACAATAAGCTTGAAATGTACATCTGTCTGTGTGCCCAGGCGGCTCATAGTTGTGTCATAGCTCCCAAATATAACGGATTTTAATTATTTTTTTTTAAATTTAAAAAAACTCTTTTATGCATTAAAAACTAAGTACAAATTGATTATTAATTAATTTGTAATTGATTAATTACTACCACCGTACGTTTCTCGCGGTCTTTTTTACGGCGAACTGGTTTCCTGTGGAATGAGCTTCCGACTGAGGTTTCCCTTCGAGCTACGAAAGCGCTCCACGCTTCAAAAAGAGTGTGAAACGCTTTATTCAAAGCAGGCAACGCACCTGTGATACCCCTGGAGTCGAACGTGTCCATAGACGACGGTGACCACTTACCAACAGGTGTCCATACGGGGCTGTTTGTCCGTCTATACTATAAAAAAAAATGTATGTAGGTTCCATCGAAATCCCGCGATAGGCTTCTTTGTTGCGTGATAAACATACACAGCCAGCATTCGAACCAGAACTGCGGTTCGGTATTCAGTCACTCACCACTGCGCCACCGAGTCGTCACAACTATATGTTATGTTACACACTGCCAAATAGCAAGAAGCATTATCTACCTAAATATACTTTAATTACTAGTTTTATTAATTTAATATTTAATTTGACTGTGTGTTAATGAACACATTATTACTAATCATTTATTTATTTATAGACTAGTGGACGCCCGCAGCTTCGCTCGCGTGGAATTAGACATTCACTAACTTCAAAACCGGAAAAGTTTCATTCTAACTTTGCACCCCCGTTTTACCCCCCTAGAGGGTGAATTTTCAAAAATCCTTAGTGCTCCCCTACGTTATAAAAGGAACCCCTGTGCAAAATTTCAAGTTTCTAACCCTTATAGTTTAGGCCCTGCGTTGATATGTCAGTCAGTCAGTCAGTCAGTCAGTCAGTCAGTCACCTTCTCCTTTTATATATATAGACTTATATTCACTATCTTAATTATTAAATTATTGTTAGATGATCTTTGATGAGACTTTGTATTACTCAGATTTTCCTAATATAAGCGCATGTTTCGAGTAGGCGGAATAGTGTGAAACCTAGACGAGTAAGGAGTTACTCTGCCCAAGTACATATACCAGCGTTAAACAGTTATTTAATTGCAGCCATACATCCTATCGTTTTAATATATATTTGGCTTTGATTAAGTTTGAGTCAATTTAGCGCGGGTAAAGTTATTGAATAAAATGTAAAACGGAACGCTCGTCGCCGACGGATATTAAAGAAGAGACCGCTTCGTTCCGCATCGAAACTTTTTCATATTTTTTACGTCCCTCTTATTTAAAAGTAGCATTAAATATTACCCTGTAAAATCATTATTTTACTTGTTGATTTAAGGAACTACTACTTATAAACTTCATCATTTGAAAGTCACTGTAATTCATCCACACATAGACGTCCCACTGCTGGGCACGGGTCTCTCCCACAAATCTGCGGGTGGTCTTGAGCATACTCCATCAAGCTGCTCCAACCCAGTATCAAATGTTCTCAAGCCACCCGCAGGCTTCGACAAGGCTTAACGAATGTTTCCACCATTGAAAACAACTGGGACCGACGGCTTTACGTGCACGGTAGCGTCCATGAAATGTTGCCACTAGCGGTCACCCATCCACAAACCGACCGCGCCCGTCGTTGCTTAACTCTTTCGATCACATTGAATCGACGCGAGCCATTGGGCTGTGGACGCTACGCAGTATATCACGACACATTATTTACACAACTGTGTCCCGCAACATTCGTCGTACTTACTTATTTAAATAATTTTTATTACACTAACTATGTACACGGTATGTATTTACGTCACAAGTATTTATGGTATAATTTAGGTATTAATCAAATTCATTAATAACTACAGCTTGCGACATTGTCGAGACCGGCAAAGCTCTTTAAATAAAGAAAAAAAAAAAAAAAACTACAGCTTGGCAACAAAATAAGGCATCCTACTATTGTGCACGGGTAGGGTTGCCAACCGTACTTAATTATCTATAAAGTATTGTATTGTTGTGTTTTATAGGGTAAGTGTACTCTATACTTTCACCACAACATTACATTCTCCCACTGTTGGGCACGCGTTTCCTCTTAGAATGGGTGGAATTAGGCCTTAGTCCACCACGCTGGCCTAGTGCGGATTGGTCGATTCACTTGCATTCGAGAACATTATGAAAAACTCTCAGGCATGTAGGTTTCCTCATGATGTGTTCCTACACCGTTACAGCAAGTGACATTTAATTTCTTAAATTGCACATTACTCATTGGTGCGTGCCGCATGGGTTAGAACCCGGACCGCTCGAGTGAGAGGCGAGTTCGATAGCCACTGGGTTGTCATTGTCTGCAATCGATACTTTATGCCAACGAAAGTACGCGAAAATACATAAAATAAACAAGTCCACCACGGTTAGCACCATTTCTACCGTGTAGTAATTGTTTTTAAAACAATTGTGGTCCGGTTGGAAAGGTGTGGTCTCCGGTTACACTTCTTTAGAGGCGACCATATTAGTCCTCAAGGATAGCAACACATCTGTGACTGACTTGGGACGAGACTCTTACTAACAATTACTAACTTGACTATTAATAACACCAACTAACAGGACTAAGTATCACTAACAATATCTAGTCCACATACCCACTAACGAACTGACCAACTAATGTTCTAATTAACTCTTCAGCTAACTGGACTAACCATCCCAGTCCCTGCTTGAGTCTTGTTCAGTCAGTTACAGTTGTCATGGGCGGCAGTGGATGGGTGGTGTTGCAAGATCGTTTGCTATCTTATATCCATAAAATAAAAGGTTGATTGTAAGAATTTTTGCGTAAAACGGAACGACAGAAGTATTTAGAGCATGGATCTGAAGACTAGATTTATTACTTCCATGATGTAGAGAGATCGCGATAAGCTCATTCCTGAACGCAACATACATCCATCCATCCATGGATCTGAACACTATCCGGATAGTGAACTGCAAAATTCTTAAAGCCGTCGGTTGGCCACTATCTGCCTGGGAGCAGCGTGGTGGAGAATGCTCTCGACCCCCGCAGCTATACATAAACGCCCTGCTTAACATGTTATAGGACACGAGATTGGCTAAGCCTCTTCGAACTGAAGCCCTCATAAAATCGATAGTAAGAATATTTTCAATGAAGTTTCACGCCTAGCGAACGATTCAATTGATCGATGACTCGATTACAGTTATCGATGGTGATAAGCGTCAAGGCGAAGTGGGCAAGTTACTAGCCGGGTTCAGTTTAAAATCAATAAAATGTCGGATTTCCATAGATAAAGAAAAGTAATGCCGGGGCTACATTATCGGGATTTGGCGAATATTCGCATAATCGCTATAAATATGGTCTAGTAATTCGTCTAATCGCGATGTATTCGAGCGAACACGAATGATTCTCGCATGGAAGGGTTTTGTCGCGAAATGAGTGACTGACTACACTTCTACCATGTTTTTATCGCGACTACACGACACGAATATTCGCGCGATAATGTGGCCCCAGCATTACCACAAATTAAGTACCACGAACCAAGAGATATAGCAAATTGAAAATGTACTAAGTAAGAACTTATAGCCCTGGCACGCCCTATGTCGCGTCGACTGGACATGATCAATTAAGTTAAGCAACGTCGGCTGCGGTCGATATGTGGATGGGTGACATGTAGTGACAATGTTTTATGGTCGCTTCCGTGCCTCTGAGGTAACGTTAATCCGACGGTAGTTTTCAATTGTTAAGCCTTGTTGAAAACCTTGTGTCAAAAAAAATCAAAGTCAAAGTCAAATAATTTATTGTCAAATAACAGGTAAAAATTATTACAGATGTTAATTTTAAAATATTGCGCTCTGTTAAATACCCCAGGGGTGTACAATATTTAATTACATACTTATATTTTTATTTAACTAGAATGGTTTAATGAATTATAAGTCACCTAAATATTATGTCAATTATTATAAAAATATGTGCCTACTAATGTCACTTATACTCTAAGCTATCATTTAAAAATTCATCAACACTATAATAACATTTTGATAATAGTACTTGTTTAAAATCAAGAGTGTGAACCTGGCATTACCGAACTTGAGTGTGCGCGCGGCTTAATGATGACATTCGTCAATTGTCATCGAACCCTTTTGAAGGTGAGGTTTTATTTTCGTTACGGAATTTCTGTATTCCGTCTCCACACTCAAGGCCCGCGATAGAAGCTATGCAATAGCTTAAAAATATTCTAAATCTAAAAACTTTCGTAAATAAACTAAAATCGGCAATACGTTGCCTCCATTTCGCCCCGAAGACGCGGCGGGGTGCGTATTGCGTGTCTGGACTCGGGCCAACGCGACGTAGTTCTGCAGTGCTTGTGTCGCTGATTTTTGGGTACCTACTCTATACATCTTACTTGTATTAGTTGCATCAAGATAAGCTTATTCTTCCGTGGTCAGTAATCGAAATCTCTTGTCATACCAAATAAATACCTCTTTTTGTATCGGAGGAGAAATCTACAAAAGAAAACCAGTTTAAAGAGAGGGGAGGACACAAGCTCCTGTAGAAATTTGACTCAATAAAACCCCTGCAGCGAACTTGCGTAAAGATCCGGGATCTCCTTACTTAACACACCTATGCTGCGCAGTAGTACACACAGCAATATACCTACTTGGATACTCCATGCCGCTTAGTATATACATAAAACTGAATTTATTACACAGACAGAAGATGCATACAAAAAACGACATGACGACAGTTATACTTGATTCTAAATGAGACAGTTTTCTAGTAGGTACATACATATATCTTCCGTCAGCCGTTATTTACCAGTGTTAATATTGTGAACGTAACACTTTGACACTTTGACATACAAACAAATTGGCTCCATACCAAAGGTTATAAACACTAATTTCCCATCCATCATAATTTCGTGTGCAATTGAGACATCTATAAGTCAAGGACGCTTATAGTATGTACTCAAAAATATAACTTGTTTTACTGCTCAGCTTAGGAAGGAAGACGCGGAGCATTCTAAAGGAGGAGTTGCGTCAGACGGATAATGTCTACAGCGACACGACTTTCCAAAAATGGCGACAGGTTTCAATTATGTGATTATGTGAATATCATACAAATTCACCTTCATCATACGGGAAAATCAGAAAATCATCATCATTCACGGAACACTTACATAGTTACTAAGCATGGGACAGGGGACGCTTTAGAAATATAAACACTTTCAGGCGCGCGAGTTACGGTGTCTTCCGATGTCGCCACAGGAAACTATCTTTGCCTGAGCGACTTACGCCGTCTATATAGTTCGAACTTACGCTAAATCATCGCTTATACCGATTGCCATCCATCATAATTACGTTAGCAGCTGAGACATGGCGTGACATGTAAAAGTCAAGGCCGCACGAGTAGCGGTGACCTTCAAGTCAGTGTAACCGACGAACGTGGGTAAATGATCTTTAAAGTTGTTCTTGCAATCCGACTTGTTCATAGAAGCCTATCAAACTGACAACTGAACTGGCCCAAGACTGAAGTTCCATCCACACAGACAGGTATAGAGAACGGCATCAAAGTCTAGCGCTGACCTTGAATGCGCAGAAGTCGAAATTAAGGTATCGTCGGGCGCGGGGCGAGCGAGTTCGTCGTAAGCGTTGTTAGATCGTCAGCCGTATTATGTCCCCCGCACTGATACCCCATGCGCAGCTATCCCCACCGGGATTCGTTCATACACGATCACGCGATCAGCAGCACAGATGGTTGTGCATACATTCGTAAGAAATCACCAGAAAGAGTCGATCTCAGCCAATGATTCTATACCACCTCCATAGAATTCAGTGCTCAAGAATGTGCTAAGAAACAAATGAAACGGAAAACAGGAAACGTCCCGATTCCGGAACTTTTCGCGGATTCAATTTTTCAGCGCCTATCACAGATCTCCTTCTTTTTTACAATTATATGATATCAGCACAATAGCTTATCCATAATATCTCCAATTAAATATGCAACGCAAGTCAAAATGACATTTGGCATGTTCGCTCTGTGATTAACTGATGAATGTTCACGCGAACTATTCGCAAGGGTCAGCTAGCGCTTGGCCCGTAGCAGAGCGATACTGTTTCAGTGCCAAGGCGGTGCCGTCTTGCCGTATGGTGGCAGCGCATTCTAATACATAGATGTATAATTATTATACTGAAATATTCTCGGAGTCTTGCCTTGCTTGCAGAGCTCCAACACCGCCGCCTAGGTCTCGCTTCATGCTGACTCCGAGAATATGGTCCAGGCTGGAACCTCCGGAGAGAGTCTCTCTTGTCCTCTACCGTATTTGCTAATGGTGAGTACTCTGAGGAATCACATAATCTAATACTACCAACCTCAATCAACTATCGCACTACACGCCGAGCTCTGAAGTATCATCCATACCGAATCGACTTCTGGCCTACAAAACCATCGTGCGATTTTCGCAGTCTTTTTTACTGTAAACCGGGATATATATATATTCCACAGGAGACCAGTCTCCTGTGGAATGAGCTTCCGATTGAGGTTTTTCCTTCCAGCTTCAAGTAGAATGTGAAACGCTTACTTAAGGCAGGCAACACACATGTGATGTCTCTGGTGTCGCACGTGTCCGTAACTCCGTAGGCTACGGTGACCTAATATCATCAAGTAACTATCTATTTGTCCGTCTGTATTATTAAAAAAAAGCCTTAAGTTTACATGAAATGGCACCGCTATCAGACAATCGTAGATTATTGAGTGTTTCGACTACTAAAAAGTGGCAGTTTCACTAAGTAACTCAACATTTCGCTCGTCGATTACAAAAACACACAAAATAATTACTTCCATATTTAAACATGATGAGCGGAATGCGCCAGCTGTTCTAGTTTTCACGTCCAGGAATGCCTAAGTATGAATTATGTCACAACGTTGTCCTTAAAAAGATTTTCCTAACGAATAGACCAGTTGTTAACGTAGGGGTTATCTGGGCATGGGGCTGCTCGACCCGCGCCGGACGATACCTTAATTTCGACATCTACGCATTCAATGCCAGCGCTTAACTTTGATGCCGGTCTCTATACCTGTCTGTGTGGGTGGGACTTCAGTCTTCGGCGAGTTCAGTTTGATGGCTTCTGCGCATTCAAGGTCAGAGTAAGACTTGGATGCCCGTCCGTATAGTGCTGGATAGATATGGTCTATCGCCCATCGCTCTCAACGTTTCGCCGGAGATGCGACGCTATAACAACCTCACTCTAAATATACAATAACGCATAATGTCGTGCTCTGCGTCGACCGAGGCGTACACAAGGTTGCGAGTCTCATCAAGTCGCAACGCACTGAGTGTGACGTCACAGTTCACATGCTTCTCACAAATCACCAGAACACGTGGGACTACCTGAATGACACCCCAAAATTATACCGTTAAATCATTAAGATATAACATAGCAAACAAGCTCGCAGCTCCAGCCATGACGACCCAGTTGTCGACGATGCGCGACGTGGGAATTTGTGAACTCTGCAGGATGGTATATGGCCTTACTTCTTATGCTCTTATGACTCGTAGTCCTGATGATTATGACTAGCTAATAAATTTCACAATATCGAGTTGTAAGTCAGTTATTTATGCTACTTTTTTGAGCCGAGATAATAAAATCGATAAAACTTTACAATACCCATGACAAATGACTGTATTTTTGGCGCCCAAATCTTATATTACACGAAATCCGTATCTTATCTTGAGATACGAGTTGAACAGGTCCACGTGGAAGTTTTATTTCATGCCTATGTGTCACGTGTATATCGTTATTTGAAAGAGAAGAGATTAGCAAGGGAATGCATAGCGCCACTCTACCGCTGTCATGCCGTTATATCAGTCCACCACATCCCTCACTTCGCCCCGCTGTTGGGCTCACTTTCCTGTTGAAAGGGATAAGGCCATAGTCCACCACGCTGGCCAAGTTCAGATTGGCAGACTTCACGTTCCTACATGCATGATAACGTGCCCTCCAAAGCAAGTAAGTGCCCATGAAATTTTGCCACTCAGTCACCCATCAACAAACCGACCGCACCCGTCCTTGCTTAACTCGGTCGATCACATACGATGGACGCTGCAACCCAGTACAAGTTCTATCCGCTAGCTCTGACCTGTGGTGACCCCAACACAATAAGGGCAGGAACGTCTCGAAAACCGCAGACCGATATCCTTGAAGAATCGTCACAGCGAACGGCCGTTTCGTAATCAAAAGATATCGAATAGTTACGATATTCTTGTATCGTGAAGAGAGAACTTTGATGTTTTTGTCTTTGGTTGTAAATCCATACTAATATTATAAATGCGAAAGTAACTGTCTGTCTGTCTGTCTCGCTTTCACGCCTAAACTACTGAAACGATTTAACTGAAATTTGGTACACAGATAGTCTTGAACCTGAGAAAGGATTAATCCTTATTCAATGTAATTGTTCCTGTATGTCTTGGTGTGCAATAAAGAGTTAAATAAATAAATAAAAGACATAGGCTACTTTTTAATTGGAAAAATGTATTGTAAAGGGTTGAAAAGGGAGATGAAAGGTTGTATGAAAGTATTGTTATTTTCAGAACTAGAAGCATAAAATTAATATTTAGGCTGTTGATTAGAATAAATAAGGCATTCAAAGTTTGTAGAGCTAAAGTTAACGCGTGAAGAAGAATCTATTTGTATGTCTAATTCCACGCGAGCGAAGCTGCGGGCGTCTACTAGCTACACTCTTTTTAGCAGGAGGAGACTTACTGACTCTCATACTAACTGAACTGATAGGCCCAACTCTTACAGTCCCAGTTATGTTGATTGGAACTGCTAGCAGTGCTATCACAGTTGAGTCTTATTCGAAGTATCGCACATGTGCTGCATTCTCGTTTGCTATCTTATATCCATAAAAAAATAGCGACGCGGGCGGAATCAACGGGCAACAGCTTGTACTGAAGCATAGTGTAGATAGGCCCGGTTATCACACAATTCCATATCAGCGAATGATAAGATTACTGTGAACCGATTCGCGCCAGTTTGACGATGCCAATTACTTAGACTTACTTACAAGGAACACCTCGCCCGCGGGATCCCACGGGTCGATTTACTCTCGCTTTTAAACCCACCACAACCCTTTTAATGTCTTATGCATACACCACCATACGCCTTGTTCGCAGGTTCCTGCAAAGTAGGTCGAAACTTACTATTGAACGACGATTTTCAAGGCCAGACAAATTCAGTTGGGCACGAAGATATATACAATATACATACATAGATAGCTAGAGTAGATTTTCCAGTCGTTTCCAGCAATTTCATACACCGAGAAGTGTTCCTTTACCATCGGCCTCATTCGCAAGCTCAGTCGCACAGCCCGCTATGCTATGGCGAGAGCTTATGTACGGTATTACGCCACACTACGACAAAACTTGTAGACGAAAAGGTTACCATAGTTACAGCAGATGGGAGGTGCTGCATGATCACTTGATATTTTATATCCATCCATAAAACTACGCCGCAAGGTTGCAAGCGCGTCAAGCAACCACAGATACAATATGGATTATTATACCAAAGTCTGCGGTTAACGAAAGCATGTCATTACGAAAGTGTTTTAATTATAGATTGTCGAGTTGAGCAACACCCGTTGCGAGACGGAAAGTTGGATCAAGGTTCTCACTTGTTCCTCAGTTTGATGGCTCTATTGTCAGTGGGCCTGATTAGCGTGTACAGGTTCGAATCCCGGTCGAAGCTGTTTGTCTAGACACAAATCTACCAAACCACCAACAAGTATTTTGCTGGGTATCGGGTACGGTACGGTACCGACACGGTACGGTACGGATATCCTATCGGATGTGTTAGTCCGTAATATCTAGCTAAGTGCGTATCGGCGAACATTACACACCTTCGAGAACATTATGGAGAATTCTCTGGCATGCAGGTTTCCTCACGATGTTTTCCTTCTCAGGATTTGAACCCAGACTCGAATGAGATGCGTGTTTAATAGCCATTAAGCTATATAAAATATGTAAATTTTTGTTTTTGTTACATTATCTAATTAAAACGGGGCAAAGACGAAAACAGGTTCATGATTACTACTACACTGAATTTATTAGTGTTTGAATTGAACTGGCAGCGCCATCTATCGGTTGCAAATTTATAATCATTTGAACTGAAATCCATCATTATCTTTTTATTGGCCCACTGTTTAGCATGGGTCTTTTCTTGGAGTAAAGACATACCATAGCTCACTACTGGCCAAATGTTGTTTGGCAGGCTTCACATGTCTCTGAAAAATGTTGTCTGAACTAGTCTGAAGCAATTAAATTTCACATGCAGTGTTGATGAACTGTCTCGTTAGTCTATTAATTGCAAGCATGAGTGCTAAGCTAGTCCTAGGTTCAATGCCCAGGTTGGGCAAAACATTAAAGAAGTTTTTTTTGGGACTTCAGTTGTGGCTCGAAGTTTAGATTTGTGCTTGATGTTCAATGTGTTTGATGTTCAATGCACAAAATTACCAGGTCTAATGGTCACTACAGCACTACGTAACATAGTCCTGTCAATGAATGCCCTATAATACCGATAATAGTTGATAACAATGCTTTGCTACGGAAGTTTAGTGACTCCAGGTGCTTTAAAAATTACTCACTTCCCTATTATATACACTTTCACATTGTTATTCATTGTTACTCACTATCAAATTGCATTGTAGCTGTTTAAAGTAGGTAAACATTCCAATGTTCTTATTGGGAAATATGAAACCATTTTATTTTTTTTATTAACTAGAACATAATACACAATACACATTTCCTACACAGCAAGAAAAAGTAACAAATAAAATATGGCTTACAAAGTAAAAATCTATTGCTTGTTACTGAGGAATAAATAATTTTGTATTGTTTAAGTTTCATTGGTGAACATAACTTCAGAATCTGATCGGCCTGATGCTGGTGAGTGGCCATCGTCACCAAAGTGTTTCCAGCCCCAAAGGAGAACTCATGTTATGATTGAAACAAAGCAGTAGACAACTCGGTCATGCTGGTTGTGGTATCAATATATTCCTGTATCAATGTATTTGTGTTCATACTTGTTTGTAAGGATCGCATAGCAAAACACTAGATATAGGGAGCTAGTGCATCCAATACTTGTAGTTATCACTAAATAATAATTTTCAAGTGGACTTCAAGTGGCTTAAAAACTTCTGACGATCAAAGTAACCATCAATGTGACAAGAATATGGGTTTTGCAGCAGCTCAAAGACAGACATTTTCAACCCTTTTGTATTCTTCTCACACAATTTGAGTCCAACAGAATTTGATAAACAATCAAGGCACTAATTTTTAATGAAATACAAGATGCAATGTGTATTTATTCTGTAATCCTTTTCATTTTGTGTCTATATTATTTTGAAATTACAAATTATGATAAAAAGTAAATGACACAGTAAAATTGTTTACTGATAGGACAAGTCTGAAAATATGAAAAAAATGGAGTACACATTATTTTGGCATCGACTTACATTGGCCAAGAATTATCTAAAGCCACTGAAACAAATGTTCCTCTTCTAATCTTTAGTGCCTCATCCATCAAATCATTTAGCTTTTAGGTTATAGTTTAAAAAATAGGTTACCCAAATGACACAGTATGTTGTGTATCGAACATTATAATGAAGAAAACAAGATGCATACTATGTGTAACCCGTTCAAGATTCTGAGCGTTCATCACAAGAGTTCTCATTGCAACATATTGCGACTAATGTCATCATGGTTATGAAATACAGTGCCAAAACATTTCAGTTAGTTGCAATGGGAGATGACATTGACAGCGTTTTGTTTATAAGAGACAAGGGGAGACTGACCTGCCAAGGATTGACCTTTGGTATGGGCGCTTCGACGAACTTCTTGGGCTGCGCGTCGGCCGCCGCCTGCTGCTGCTCGGCCGTCTGCGGCGTCTCGGTCTGCGCTGGCGGGACCTTCTGCGCGCGGGGCGGCGCCCTGCGTTCGCGCTCCCGGCGGCCCTTGCCCGGGCGCCGACCGTGAGCGATCACCGGCACGAAGCCCTCTTCCTCCCCGTCCTCCGCCCGCGGCGGCGCATCCGCCGCCTCCTCCGTGGACTCTATGTTCTCCTTATTCGACTCCCCCCCTCTGAAGTTCAGCACCGAGGCGTACGAGGGCCCCGCGGCCTCCGCCGACACCCGAGCGGCCATCCCACCGCCGACCGCGTTATGTAAGACGGGCGCGCGCTCCGCGCCGACCTTCGATCACGAGCGCGCCTCCATGCCCTCAGCACGACGGCATGCCGCGGGCCTAACCCGAATACCTAACTTTCACGATCCGCGACCCGATCGTTCGAAGGTCGAAGTTTGACGGCAGCGTACGCGCTTCACCCGCGCGCTCGACGACACTCCGCCCGGGAAATATGCGCACAGTTCGCAATGCACACCACACTGACCCTGGATCGACCGTATTTACATCGAAAAAATTCACTTCCGTCCACTCCTTCCAACTTTTTGGCACCAGTGTACGCTCCGGGCGCACCGTTTCTATCGATCCCGTGTACCGAACACTTCGAAATTAGCTGTTTACAGTAGAAAATCACTATACAACCATATTTTGTTCACTATTCACACATGTGGTCGGACGCCCAAAAAGGGTATTTTCCGCAACACACACGGAACTCGCAGAAGGCTGTGACTTCTAATTTTACAGAACCAAGATTCCTCAATAGAGGGCACTGATAATGCACTATAAGTAGCTGCGTTCAATTTAAGAGATTTTATAATTTGATTTCTTATCAAAACATTGGTTAAAACATCAAAGTACTAACATTAATTATGTATTTTATGTGATAATTTGTAGTTTCTATATGAAATAATGTTTGATATAGAAACAATATTGAAGGTATGTATGATATTACATTTTGTGAGTTTCCATTATCTCCGATCGCAACTTAAATAAAAAAAATACATCACCATTCTCATTCCTTTTCGTTGCAAAATCACGTTTAGCTTGGCTATCTCCATAATTTTTCTTTAATATTTTTTAAATACGAGGAAGGGAATTTAAAATGTTTTTGTTGATTTTGAAGATATTTTTTTCTTATATTCAAACTATTATATTTTTATTTGTTATCTATGCGAACGAAACCCACAGAGTAACAATAATAACAGATTACTAATAATCGACATGGATTTATTTGATACTCGGAGACCGAAACATAACACTACTATTTTTTGTTAGTTATGTTTAATGTCTTTGTCAAAACTAACTATGTAATAACTAACTTCTAACAAAGAAACATCGTTAAACCTTTATCCATAAATACTTGTTAATTGGCCTGGCTCGATTTGTTCTTCGTTCCTTTCTTCTGGCGTTCTTATTTCCGACCATGTATTACAACTTCTTAAAAGATAATAAATTGAATTTATATATTACTGGAGAACTATGTCTACTAGGTAAAAGTACTTCCGTGTTTTAGAGGGAACGTTAAGCCATCAGTCCCGGTTGTTTTCAATTGAAAACAATATTGTAAAACGTTATCGAAGTTTATTAAACTTTGTTGTTTTTTTTTTGTTGTTGAACTTTGTTGCTGACGGTGTAAATATTAAGAGGGGTTACAACTAAGTAATTAAGAAATTAAAATTAATATATAAATCGAATACATAATTAAACAATCGAATTATATAGATTCAGCATTTTATTTCATTTTTCTGTACATAATAATGATGTTAAACATTCAATTATCCTATGGACTACGGATAAGTTTGTTCTGGATTAGTAGGACAATACAAGCCCAAAAAGTTTCGACAGTTCCTACAATAATGGTACACGTCTTTACAAGATCTCATAACATAAGGCAATGGAGCGCAAATCCAACAACAAAAAATACATAATACTATAGCGCATAAATGAGTGCAAATGGTGGTTTTACTAGTTACTAGCGTTAAACCTGTATATCCACATTGCGGACAAACTATTGGTACTGGGGTGAAACCAAAGTGGTATACTCTTGGTGGTGGTGGAGGGAGGGCGTTTTCGACATAAATATCAAATGCAGCTGCGTAATTTGGTGGTGGAGTATGCTGAACGAATGAAGGAGAAGGGATAAACGTACCCATAAGTCTTGGCCTTCTTCGGGTTGCCATTTGCCGCAAGACAAACGAATAAGATGGTGGAGCACTAGTTAAAGAATTTGGCGGTGTTAATTCAGGTGATTTAAGATCAATTACCGTTTTACCGAAACATTGGTTAGCAGACAAATACAAGTTCTGCAAATGGTTAACAACTCTAAGGTTTATAGAGCTTTCGTTAAGCTTGGACAAGGCCTGAAGAAACAATGACTGAGGTTGGTTGGGTTCGATATTAATTGATGCCGGTTGACTTGAAGCTATTCGGAGAGTCTGAGATGCTACCGGGGGCATTATGAAAGATGTCGGTCTATTTATGAATAAGAAAGGAACTGAAGATCTTTCTGTATTCATTTCCGGTGAATATGCCAAAGAATTTGATAAATGCTGTCCTCCATCTACTATGTAATTGCTTCCATGTAAATTAATTTGTAATTCTGACAAATTTATCATCGCATCTGTAGGAAAATCTGTGCTGACGGTACACATTTGTATTTCTCTAGAAGTAACATCAGACTCGTCTGCATCTTGTACCACTGCCTTATTCGTATCGTCTGAATTCATTTTTCTGAAACATTTGGATTAGACAATAATCCCTCAGTCTACATATTCTACTAAATAATGACAATTCCTAGCCCATTCAATTCCAAGTCTATTCTTCAATCTTGTGATTTCATCTTTCTTTCTAATCGCTGCGACCCATAGACGTCCCACTGCTGACTCGGCAGAGCTGACGGTATAGAGCATACTCCATACTCCACCACGCTGCTCCAATGCGGATTGGTGGAGGAATTAGTGACCAACTCAGTGTCGAATGTTCTCAAGCCACCCGAAGGTTTTCGACAAGACTTAACGACTGTTTCCAGCATTGAAAACAACCGGAACAAACGGCCTTTCATTCCCTCCGAAGCCCGGTAGTGTCTGTGAAATTTTGCCACTAGCGGTCACCCATCCACAAACCGACCGCGCCCGTCGTTGCTTAAGTCTTTCGATCACATTGAATCAACGCGAGCTATTGGGCCACGCTACACTTTTTTTCCTTTCTATAGTACATCTCCAACATTTGACAGATACTCAAGTAGATATTCTTTCTAACTACTGATCCCACTTCGAAAACTGATTCCCATAATACTCATAAGAAGTTACAGTAACGCCGAATGCCGCCGTAATACAGCTTACATATTGCTACTTTTACGCAGGTAAATGCTGGGGCGATAGCAATATTCCCCTTAAATATTCCCATAATCTTTGATCAAAACCTAGTAAACCTGTTGTCTACAACTATTATGACCAACTCAAGACCATTTTAAGAGCTTGTGGGCTCTTCGGAATAATAGATTTTACTATTGATGAATTTAAACTAAATTTAATGTACGAGTGATTATCAGATTATGTTACTAACTTGGGAACTTGATCGTGCTAAGAATTTGCATTAGTGTTAAATTAATAAGTTAAAAAGGTAAACAAATGATGATTGCATGGGAAAGTAACCATAATTCGTTTAGTCGACAGTTTCAGTGTGTAAAATGTACTTTTGACAAATGTACTGTGTTGTTGACAGCGACAAAGACAATGAAGCACAGAATAGATCAATGAAGTCATGAATTACAATGATTCTTTATTGCGGAATCGTTTTAAAAAACAGTCTCAGGTTAAAATAATGAAAAAGTTGACGAGGTGCATTCAGTATCTCTACATTGCGGTATTTATAAATATCGTCTGTCGTCTATAATATCACTATGTTGCCTGTGCAGCACTCCCTTTTTTCACAACTTATAGTGTGACCATTTATAGCACTTCCTGTCCATATAATAAGTTTGGCCTTTTTATTCAGCATTTGATATTTTTAACATTTTAAATATGTATGTTTTTCTAATAAACGCTTGCATGGTTTTACTCTATTTAAGCTTTAACTCATAGGTATCCTTCAGTATTGGGCATGGGCATACTGGACATGGGCCCCTTCCACAGCTGAGGGAGGCAGGGAGGTCTTATATATGCCACTCTACACGTAGTATCTCTAGCTAGTTTGTGCACTCTACCACGGTGCTCGTTGAAGAGCATTCACGTGCGATGTGCCGTCACATCACTGCAGTGAAAAAATAGCCATGCCATTAGCTTTCAAACAGCTTGGCGCTATTTGCTGCTCAATAAAGCTAGTTATTGAGGAAAACGCGGTGTTTTTCCAACGTTTCTTTTCATCCGTTCTTGATACGGTTCCATTGCAAGTATTTTTTATGCTGGTCACACTTTCATAGACTAAACTGAAACAATCTAAATCTAATATAGATCTGTTTCCGGTCTTTTTACTTCTCCGTGGCATGGCGGATGGTTTATACCGCCGCTATTAGTGCTTTTAGGAGGAAAATCTTCGCTGTGATAGCGAAATGGTAAGTCAACGTATTACAAATGTGCAATAAGTAATATCAGCCTGTTGAAGTGGAGATAGTTCGTATGTGAAAGTGTAAAATGTGGTTTTTGCCAAATTGTCAGTGGTCGGTCCACGTGTGTCGGGATTTCCTCGTTAAATAAATCATTGGTGTGATGTTCTGTAAGTTTTTCACCATCATTATAGATTGTTCGTTGAGATTAATGATGATATTTAAGAATAATGATGTAAAACAATAAATAAACACCTGTCGATTCTTACTGTTCCGTGTTGTGGTTAATGGCTGAGATGCGTGCGTGTTGTCAAAGATATGTTTTGCTATTTTCAAACTCATAAGGTTCAAAAGCACGTAGGTTGTGCATAGCCTTGATTTATGAGTAGCATTTTTTTAAATACATGAAGTTCTGATTACTATGATTTTGTGGTGGAATTTTTTAGGTTAGAATTATCAGTAACATTTCTATGACTTCCTGCTAAAGTTCAAGTATTACATTTGCTTCTACCTATTTTGGTCATGTATTTTCATTCCCAACTAAACTATATATTGTAAAAATAAATTTTACTTTTACTACACCACATAACCTATTGTACCTCTGTTAATTTTTTACTATTGTTAATAATAAATCTGTTCATGAGATCAGATCTCCAATAGAAAACAACCTCACTGTAGATTCTGTGTAGTTCATACAGAATCTGTAGTGGTTGTTTTTTCTATTGGTAGGATTTGTTGTTCACAAGAATCCTGGGTTGAAAAACCACATAGCTATCACTATATTTTTGGTAATGCTAATGTCACCCCAAACTCTTCCTGGTTGTCTCTATCTAGACCTCTAGGTACATTTATGGGGTAGAGTATCATTCCTTTAGGAAACATCATTGGTTTTACATGCTGATGGTGTGTCGACATATGGAATACATTTTATTATTTCATTAATTTTGCTGATTCTGTCATGTTAGTATCTTCATGACTACAATCCATGAGTCTTGGTCCAGTGAATCCAGGAAACTGGGCCTTTTGCATACTTTGCAATGCTGTGAAGTGAAGATTTGCGAAATAATTAAGCTGCTGCAATTTGGATGCATTTTTGTATGCAATTTACTCTTGCGAACACATACAACATGAAAACACGATTGATCCTGACCATACTAGTAATATGGGAGTGCACAAAATTCGTATTACATACAACACCAATGTTGCCCAGACTTACAGGTCAATCAAATTACTGTCAAATGTCTTTGGGCAGCCTTAAGGACTGTGTTGATTACTGGTTTTAGCGACTGTTATCTCATATTAATTACTGGAAACTCAGAATCACTTAAGTAATTGCCCATCCACCCACAACTAAACTATACTATGTACAACTAAACTATACTGTAATCACAAGTTTTCTCTAGTGATGTGAGCTCTTTAACTAAGTCCCTTAAAGATAAATAAACTTTGTTTTTTTTTGTTTAATATATTTTTTTTTTTAATTCTTTTTGTTTGTAGTTTTATAATATTAATTAATAACAGGTACTGTTAGCCAGTTCGAGCTACTTTCACCTAACAGGCTGTACTGAAACACAGTGTTGCGGTGTTATGTCACAACTGGGCTGAGTGCAGACACATTTGCTATCATTTTTATATTTTAGCAAATAAATTCTTTCTTTCTTTCTTTTTCAAACAGGTTCCTAAATTATCTGTTTGTATTGCAGAGTCTATCTGTAGCCCGACCGCTTGTGTCGGTGTACTCTGAGAAGAGTGAGGTGGTGACCGGGGCGTCTCTGCCGCTCCCGTTCGTCTTCAAGGCGCCAATCAGGCCGGACCTGGTCAACGATGTCCACGTGTCCATGTCCAAGAATGCCCGCCAGCCTTACTGCGTCAGCAAGGAGGCCGGTATGTTTTTATTTATTTATTTACATTTAATATCACTTGCACTGAATGTCCATGTGCAACGGCCACTTATGCTGCTGCATATAACTGCGGAACAGTGCTACATTACAGTACTGACATGGCGTTCCAGATCTGCTCTGTAGTGGAGATGGGTGCAGAGTTATTACGACACATAGGCTAATATAAAGTTGTGTAACTTTGTTGCTTTTTAAATGATTTTACGTTGACCTTTCTGACCTTGGATGTCTTAATAAAAAACGTGGACGGCAACACATCTGATAACCCTGGTGTTGCATGTATCCATAGACGACTGAGTTATGATCAGATGGCCCTTATGTAAAAATCTAAAAACATGCATTTATCTATGACCTATATAAACCTCTGTCTGACCATGCAAAAACCCATGGTCACCAAAAAGCAGTCAGGTTCACAGACCCAATGGCCATGAATAGATGACACCAAGAAGTTATTCTTAAGTGAATTTAGGGGTTGTGAATTCAATATCTCAGAATGAGAGGGATTAGGCCTTAGTCCACAACGCTGGCCAAATGTGGATTGGCAGACTTTACATGCCTTCGAGAACATTATGAAGATGCAGGTTTCCTAACGATGTGTCCTTCACAAGTGACAAGTGACATTTAATTTCTTAAATCACATATAACTTATAAAAGTCATTGGTGCATGCCATTTGGGTTTGAACCTGGACTGCTCAAATGAGAGGCAAGTTCAATAGCCACTGGGCTGTCACTGCTATTATGTGTGCTGCTGTGCCCATCAGTGGGCCAAATAAAGGGTTGTGGTGGTGGTGTTTGAATTCAATATCTAAAATTGATTAACATCTGCAGGTCACCAAACCAGTGCCGAGTCCTGGGGTACCGGTCGTGCCGTAGCCCGTATTCCCCGCGTGCGTGGAGGTGGTACCCATAGGTGAGTGACTGAATATAAATATAGAAATAAGGCTAATTTCTACACGCTAAGAAAATTCGATGGGTCTACGAAAGAATTTCTACATACGACCTGAAGACAACACTTCTTTGTCTGCCTATACATGTGTATAACCTAACAGAGCGCGTCGTGTATAGTATACACGACGCGCTCTGTTGTTGCGGTAAAGGGAGGGGCGGAGTAGGTGGTGAGGTAATTTGGGTACGTCTGTATGCGTGGACGTGTTTACGTTGTAGCAGCAAGTACAGAATTTATGAGAGAAGAAATCAAACAATTGGGCTAAGAAATAATCTTTTATTTTTGCTTTCTAGTTGACATTTCTTAACTTACAAACATGAGACTAGTGCACCCAACAATAGCCATACTCGAAAATAACACTCGAAATGCTCGAAAATAATCTTCATATTTATCTTGTCTATACCACATATTTTCGTGGCTAGATCTGACAAAATTCTAGTTGAATACATGATGAATTGGTCCTATCCTGAAATTTCTTACCATGTATGTACACAAGCCTTATCTTCTTAAATCACAATTGATATCATACGTGTAAGGAGGCGTAAGTCCTCTGCACTGAATGTCCATGTGCAACGGCCACTTATGCTGCTGCATATTACTGCGGAACAGTGCTACATTAAAGTACTGACATGGCGTTCCAGATCTGCTCTGTAGCGGAGATGGGTGCAGAGTTAGTGCGACAAATATTACAACATAATATACTCTTTTTAGGTAACTAATTTCCATTTTTATGACAATAAGGCAATAAGGCATTAATATAAATAAATAAAATAATACTGAGTATACCTTATTTTTTTTTAAATTTGTGCCTCAATAGATAGTAAATGTATAGAGTCAACCTGTTTACCTCACTAAGCTAGTATTTCAACGATGATGAAAGTTTTAATCCGGGTGCAATTCATGCGCCCCTAGTTGTATACTCCTCAGTCCAAGTGCACTGCACCCTGTGATGCAGGAATATGGTGCACTTATCTGTACATGTGCCCATTCCTTTTGGCAGAACTGTCAAAGGAGCAATAATTTCGCATTACGCTTACTGATAATTTCACCTGCTGAAACATCTAAGGAAACACTTATGTCTGAGAGTTCTCCATAATCCCGAAGGCATGTGAAGTCTGCCAATCCGCACTTGACCAGCGTAGACTAAGGATTAACCACTTCCATTACAAGTGGAGACCTGTGCTCCAACAGCGGCATATAGGGAAGGGGGGGGGATTCGAACCCGATGTCTATGATTCTGCATTCGGGGTCGTTGATCACCGCTTCTTATTATAGGTCGATAATATCGCATGCGTTATTGCGTTATATATTTTCAGTAAATTTTGTATTAGGATTGCCATGGAGTTACACACTGCTGCGATAATAACGCCGCAATGGAAGTAGCACGTTGCGTTTCTCCGTCCTGCGATATTCCGATACGAGTTCAAGAATGTTTTGTATCAGGACGTTAACGATCGTACACACAACGGCGATAGTAACGTTAGTACTTGTAGGACGTTTGGTTTTATCGACAGTTTTAGAGTGGTGACATGACTGTATGAGTGTCCTAAAAACTTCTCTATAATATGGATGGTAACATATCATCAGATGAAGAATACTTATCACCGGCGGGGCTCTCGTAATAAATATTGGACGATAAAAACGCAGCTGTGTGCAAGGAATCGGGACGCATTATCGCAATGCGATATTATCGACCTATAATAACGTGCATGTGAGGGGGTGCCTTTAAGAATCATCTTCTTCTTAGTCGATGCGTTCTTGACAGAACGGTCGTGGTCATCATGTGAATCTTTTTGGGGCTGATGTAACTCGCCTCACGATGTCTCGCCATCTTTCCCTATTGGCTGTTAGTCTGGTACACTCATGTACAGGACCACCCACCGCAGATTTTATTTGGTCAGTCCAGCGCATGGGTGACCGCCCGCGAGGTCGTACACCTTCTACCTTGCCTTGCACAAAAAGACGCTCGAGTTAAGAGTCTTAATCCCACGATATTCTAATCGCTGCTCTGTCCTAGATCGGGCCAGGGCGCGTTCGGCAACATGTGCCGCGGCGGGCGCATGTTCGCGCCGACGAAGCCGTGGCGCCGCTGGCACCGGCGCGTGAACCTGCGCCAGCGCCGCGCCGCCGCCGCCGCCGCCATCGCCGCCGCCGGCGTGCCCGCCCTCGTGCAGGCCAGGGGTGAGATCTTTAACACTGTTGACACGGTCAGTCGTGTACGGAACTGGGAATCCGGTAATCAAATATACTACCTGATTTGGTCGAGTACGGAACCGGGAATTCGTAAATCAAATACATATACAGCCAGATTTGGTCGTATACGGAACCGGGAATTCGTAAATCTATATTATATAAAAGGAGAAGGTGACTGACTGACTGACTGACTGACTGACTGACATATCAACGCAGGGCCTAAACTATAAGGGCTAGAAACTTGAAATTTTGCCTTCCTTTTATAATGTAGGGGAGCACTAAGAAAGGATTTTTAAAAATTCACCCCCTAAGGGGGTAAAACGGGGGTGCAAAGTTAGTATGAAACTGCCGTTTTTGAAGTCAAGTGGGCAACCCGAACGCGGGCAGACGTCCTTAATGGGTCTAATTCTACGCTAGCGAAGCTGCGGGCGTCCACTAGTCAAATATACAGCCTGATTTAATTTTGGTCGCGTACGGAACCGGGAATCCGGAAATCAAATACATATACAGCCTGATATGTACACATAGTGAATTTTTCAGGTGGGGCGTGCATTGCTAAATCCGAAAACTTAAGCAGTAGCGAAAAGTACTCAAACTAGCCCCGGGCTCGTATACATATTATAAAAACTAAAACTGCATAATAAGATTTTTGATAAGTCAATACATATTCCTAGCTCAGAGGTACACATAGTAAATTTTTCAGGTGGGGCGTGCATTACTAAATCCGAAAACATAAGCAGTAGCGAAAAGTACTCAAACTAGTCCCGGGCTCGTATATTATAAAAACTAAAACTGCATAATAAGATTTTTGAACAGTCAATATTCCTAGCTCAGAGTTGACCCATTGATTTTGAAAAAAATTTCACTACCATACCACCACCACTACCATTCAAAGCATAATAATATGTACAGTACATCATTCTTAACACATACATATATAATTGTCTCAATAAAGCAAGTTAATAAATATTATTTTATTTTAATAATACATATTTAGTAAATACGTATTATCCAAATTTTAACACAAAGTTGTGCAATATTTTAATTGCACAACTTTTTTATAAGTTACTACATATTTGTTAGCAAAAATACTTACTTTTGCACTGAATGTCCATGTGCAATGGCCACTTATGCTGCTGCATATTACTGCGGAACAGTGCTACATTAAAGTACTGGCATGGCGTTCCAGATCTGCTCTGTAGTGGAGATGGGTGCAGAGTTAGTTCAACAATATACATAGTATTTAAATTATTAATTGTAGATGTATTATGTTCCGAAAACTTTAAATGGATTATCGGAACAGATTTAAATCTATTGTCTCCATTAAATATCACTTTCTGTACATCGTAAGATTACCTATAACTATGAGTTCTTAAGTTCCTAATATTGTAGACTAAAAGATTGTGACAAATATGTATCATCCTGACCCTTATGTGGACCTGATAGACGATTTGATGCTCAATTTAAAGTTCGGTTGAAAATAATTCTTTATACCTTCTATTCTAACAATATACATTTGCTTCTCTAAACTTTCTAAAAATGTAAATTAAATTAGCTAAGTACCAATAGTGAATTCAACATTAACAGGTCACATCATCGAGAAGATCCCAGAGTTGCCCCTGGTGGTATCGGACAAGGTGCAGGAGATCAGCAAGACCAAGCAGGCCGTGATCTTCCTCAGGCGTATCAAGGCTTGGTCTGACGTTCTCAAGGTATGAAACCTTCAGTGTACATGTTGAATGCTCATAAATCGAAATTTAAGGTATGGTGTCGCAGGGAGCGAGTGGGTTGTTAGTAGGGTTGCCAACTCCCGGAATTCCGGGATTCTCCCGTAAAAAAGCAAAAAGTTTTTAAAATCTCCCGGCTCCTGGAACGCAGCCAAAATCTCCCGGATATTTTCATCGCTTCAGTCCGCCTCACGCGCCGCGTAAGTAAAAAAGTCAGCGTAGTAAACGAACTGTGGTCGAGTCGTAATCGGCTGAATGAAAGTCACGTGAAATCTGAAATACAGGTGTGCACAAAGTTCAAATACACCTGTAAAGAATTTTACGATTTTATTATTTATAATCAAAATGCACTACAAGCTGTCCGCAGTGTAAAAAAATACACTTTTTAATAAAAATATAATTTTGCATTGACTTTTTCATTTCACCTCCCGGATTTCTGATCAACACAGTTGGCAACACTAGTTGTTAGCCGGTAAGCGCTGATTGGTTCGCCAGCCGCACTATGCGCAACTGTCCCCATGTTATTTCGTTCAGAGCTACACTTTCCTGCAGAATCTTTAACTTTTATACTCATATATTACACAAAGATTCTTGTACGCAAATTCAACTGGAATTGAATAGTCATATTTATATCATGCTTATGTCTACCCTTGAAAAACGGTTTGCGCAATATATTTTGCCGAAATGTAGCAAGTACTATAGTAACGGTACAATGACTTTTCTGTGTGTGTGACTGTGGTTTGCTTGTCTGGCTTGGGGGCGACGTATTGGCGACTCTTCTGATGTTACTCAATTCATAGCCTAGGCCCGAGCCCAACAGTGGGACAATGAAAAGTTTTGTACTCAGTCTGCAAATGTGTGGTTTGAATTCCAGCTTGAAGAAATCTGAATAACTACTTGTACGTATTTTTGATTTAAAATAAATTAGTCCCTATTCTATACCCTCAGTTTTTAGATTGCTGTGTGTTATTCCATAAGGGACAAGATTGACATTCCTAAGACAACATTCAGCTTGGATTTCATTACTTATCTGAAATAGACTTTGGAATACACATTTTTGTGATACATTGAAAAAGCAATGCAACTAGTTGTAAACAAAAATGATTTTTACACCTAGTAATATTATATAGCCTATGTAACTCAGTGAAGATGCAGCTTTCTAATGGTGAAAGAATTTTTGAAATCGGTCCGGGAGTTTTTGTGTGAAAACATTACAAACAAATCTTTCCTCTTTATATTATGTACTAGTGGACGCCCGCAGCTTCGCTCGCGTTACACATTCACTAACTTCAAAAACGGCAAAGCTTCATACTAACTTTGCACCACCGTTTTACCCCCTTAGGGGATGAATTTTCAAATTTTTCTCGCCGTAAAAACCATCCTTGAACTTCAACGAACATTTTAAAAAAAGAATTGGCCAAATTGGTCCAGGTGTTGTTGAGTTATGCGCTTACCAACACATTTTGCGATTCATTTTTATTATATAGATAAGTATAGATGTACGTTATATATAATCTTTACGGTGATGCCTGCAGGTATACAAGTCCCAGCGCCTGCGCGCCGGCAAAGGCAAGATGAGGAACCGTCGTCGCGTGCAGCGCCGGGGGCCCCTCATCATCTACCACAAGGACCAGGTAACATAATCATCGCCAGTCACTGTAACTAAGTATATTAAAAAAAGATGGGAAACACCCTGTATACGACATGCCTGTCGGTCGAGGAAGTCCTCACGTAATCCTAAAATCCTTGACTCCCTCACCAAGTGTTACGCACCAGGCTTCGGCCTCATCATCTACCACAAGGACCAGGTAACATAATCATCGCCAGTCACTAACTAAATATAATAAAATATGGGAAACACCTTGTATACGACATGCTTGTCGGTCGAGGAAGTCCTCACGTAATCTTGAAATCCTTGACTCCCTCACCAAGTGTTACGCACCAGGCTTCGGCCTCATCATCTACCACAAGGACCAGGTGACATAATCATCGCCAGTCACTTTAACTAAATATAATAAAAGATGGGAAACATCCTGTATACAGCATGCTTGTCGATCGAGGAAATCCTCACGTAATCCTAAAATCCTTGACACCCTCTCCAAGTGTTACGCACCAGGCTTCGGCCTCATCATCTACCACAAGGACCAGGTGACATAATCATCGCCAGTCACTTTAACTAAATATGTATAATAAAAGATGGGAAACATCCTGTATATAGCATGCTTGTCGATCGAGGAAATCCTCACGTAATCGCGAAATCCTTGACACCATCACCAAGTGTTACGCACCAGGCCAACTCTATCCATACGGACTTTAGGATTATATATAATGGTAGAATGACTCTTTGAGAAAACAATACATTCACTTCAATGAATATCACTACAATTTGAATTCCCCAATAAGCCTTATCCAAATTGTTCTATACAATTTGGATTACATATTATAAGGGGTATATTGAAAAGTCCCAAAGGAAACATCAACTGTACTTTACGATGGTTGGTGTGTCGACATGAGGAATACATTATGACTCTAAAAATTTTCTATTCATAAATACATCCTTCCTTGCTGATTGAACCTAGGAAGAGGACGCTTGTGATTATTTCACCAAGGAGACAAGCATTGCTTTATTTCAAAAATATTTAGTGGCTATTTCATATATTAAATTTGTGAGATTATCAAAGAGAAAGAAGACAAATTCTATACACACTGTTTTATGACTTGTTACCATAAGATAACAAGTATGGGAGCATTAATTTTCTTTGGTTATCTATTGTTTTCAATCTGGTTTATTTAAATCTTTGTCCACCATAGGGTCTGACCCGCGCCTTCCGCAACATTCCCGGCGTGGAAATGCTCAACGTTGACAAGCTGAACCTTCTGAAGCTGGCCCCCGGAGGTCACATTGGCAGATTCATCATCTGGACCCAGTCCGCTTTTGAGAGATTAGGTAAGTTCTGTGCTAGTGCCTATGTTAGGTAACTAAACTGAACTGAAACTAGTTTTTGAGCTTGTAAAGTCTATCTATATATCGATTCTTTGATGTTTATAATGTTTAATACATCTCATTGTGTTAAATTATCAAATTGTGGCTCAATTGATTGCTTTATTGACATTAGAATCTTTAATATTATTTCACCTGACTTACAACTAAGCTATGAGTATGATGTAGTACAAATCAGTATCTACCTGTTTTTACTCATCTAAATATTATAGCAATGCCTGCAAACTACATGTATTTTGATATCAGCATAATATGTAATGTATGTACTATCGAGTTGACTCCCCAAAAAGCCTTACCCAAACTGTACTATACTGTCTGGGTTACAAATTTAAGGGGTATAGTGATGATTCCCAAAGGAAACACTAACTGATCTGTGCGTCAGTTAGTGTGTCGACATGAGGACTACATTGCATAAACCACACTAAAGGTAACATTCTTGGAGTCGCGACTGAGTGGAAGATTTAGTATGCCACATTGAGCGTTTAACATAGTAATATAGTCTACCTTTTGTACACTTCATATACAGTTAACGGCATGATAGTGTAGCTCTGATGCGACCTTCCATGCGCAGAAGTAGAAATTTAAGGTATCGACTTGAGCGGGCCGACAAGGACTGACCGACTGATACCTCATGGGCATCTATCCCCTTCGAATTTAGAATAGAATAGAATAGCTTTTATTTTCACCAGTGACCAGCAACACAAAATACAATAAAACTTAAAATCTAAAATAAAAATAAAAAACAAACATGATAAGTAATAAAAATACGAGGAGACAAAAAAAAAACAATAATATGAAAATAACCTAAAGTAGATATAAAAAACACGTTTTTTTTTTTCCAAAAAAAGATGTTGCCACCAGTGAAAAATTGGAGCGCACTCAGCTTATGCTTTGGCATAAAACCTAAGCTGCTGGTTTTCATTGCAATTTCGTTCAGAACTACATTTTCGTCTCGAATTTTATATCAATGAATACTAACCATCAGGTTGTATCTTCAGATCCCCTGTTCGGCTCATGGAAGACCCCGTCGAAGGAGAAGAAGAACTTCAACCTGCCACAGCCCAAGATGGCCAACACCGACCTGAGCAGGCTTCTGAAGTCCGATGAGATCAGGAAAGTTCTGCGTGCGCCCAAGTGAGTTTCATTCCATTTTGATAACTTGAAATAGTGACAGACCCGTTGGCGCAATCGGTAGTGACCCTGCCTGTTGCGCCAAAGGTCGTGGGTTCGAATCCCACTCAGGACAAATATTCGTGTGACACGATATAAATATAATATTCGTCGAACACTTGTATTTGTTCTGTGTCTAGATATCAATATTGTCTATTTAAGTATGTGTTTAAAAATATCTGTGTATGTATATCAGTCTCTGACGCCCATAACACAGGCTCGCGCCTACTTTGGGGTCACAAACGGCGTTTAACACATAATCTTATTACAATTAATGAAAATGCATTCAAACAATGCATGTTTTCCTAACTGCATAGAGTGAAATGATGATACTCTCTTATCAGAGCATTGGGTTATGATAACAATGATTACTCAATCACGTTGACACATTCTGACACTCTTATGCAGCGTATTATATCCTGTCACCGTTAATTTCCAGTATGTTTTGAAAAATTCAGTTAGCATTTGAGATTTCTCCAACTTTTCTTTGTATAAACTTTAGCAAATTTCACATTCTTCCTGCCGCGTAAGAGGTACTAATTTCATGTTAACAAGAATAACAATACCACGATACGACGACGCCAATATTCGGGGAATACAGCACGAAGGGATATGCAGAGAGAGGTGTGTGTTATGTGTACCACCCAACTATTTTTCAGTTACATATGTCTCATATAATAGGAGATGAGCCTATTGCCATAAACCAGACACAAATGAATATTCTAATTAAAAAATCCCAATAATACTTTGCGTGACCCGGGAAACGAACCCATGACTTCTAGCTTCGCAATCATGCTTACGACCACAGGACCAACGAGGCTTTATTAGGAAAGTAACGTATTGTGTAGCGTCCATAGCCCAATGGCTCGCTTCGATTCAATGTGATCGAAAGTGTTAAGCAACGACGGGCGCGGTCGGTTTGTGGATGGGTGACCGCTAGTGGCAAAATTTCATGGACGCTACCGTGCTTCGGAGGGCACGTAAAGCCGTCGGTCCCGGTTGTTTTCAATGGTGGAAACAGTCGTTAAGCCTTGTCGAGGACCTTCGGGTGGCTTGAAAACATTCGACACTGGGTTGGC
The DNA here is from genome assembly GCA_944567765.1 of Carterocephalus palaemon. Classification (NCBI taxonomy): domain Eukaryota; kingdom Metazoa; phylum Arthropoda; class Insecta; order Lepidoptera; family Hesperiidae; genus Carterocephalus; species Carterocephalus palaemon. The sequence continues at coordinate 4,261,007 of OX155665.1, forward strand.
CACTAACCCCTCCACCAATCCGCATTGGAGCCGCGTGGTGGAGTATGCTCTAGACCTCCCGCAGAAGTGTTTGTGGGGGAGACCCGTGCCCAGCAGTGGGACGTCTATGGGTCGCAGCGAACGTATTGTGAAGTTTAGCATCAAACATTATAATACCACCCAACTCGCTAACCCTCCACTGTTGTGTTGCAGCAAGCGCGTGGTCCGTTCGACCAGGAAGCTCAACCCGCTGACCAACAGCCGCGCCATGCTGCGCCTGAACCCGTACGCGGCCGTGCTGCAGCGCAAGGCCGTGTTGGAACAGAGGAGGATCAGGAATGCCAGAGCGCTGGCTCTCGCTGAAAAGCGTGGTGTGAGTATTATGATGATGATAACTACCGAGTTTCTTGCCGTGTTCTTCTCGGTAGCATCAACTTTGTGAACCGGCGGTAGATAAAAATGTTATGACGTACATTAAGCGTATACAAAAATACCATGTAATGAAAAATAAATGAATCTGAATCTGAATGATATTCTCAAATTATAGTAACAATTTTGTCACAATGACTGTCTTAGTCAAAGTGAATAGGAAGGCGTACATACCTATATTTATGACTCTTCAAGTTTCACACAGGTATGTTGTTACCCCTAAGGACTGAAAAATTTTGATATTTACAGAAACAACATTTTTCTGGCTGGGATGGAAGCACGACATTATAGTTTTAAAAACAGTTATTATATCGCCGGCTGTGGTAGTGCAACCCGGGCAAACTTTCATAGAATATAGATTCCATATCCTAAATATCTGATTTTTATTTGTTAGTGCAGCAAAATACATACATGTAAGCATAACTTACCTATAATGATGATATTCTCTTATCAGAGCATTGGGTTATGATAACCGTGATTACTCAAACACGTTGACACATTCTGACTTTACCCATCCACCTTACAATTGCCCAAACTAGACAGACAGACACTAACCCTTATATTATTACAGATTAAATTGACCGAGGATGACCCAGCTGTGAAAGCGGAGAAACTGAGGGAGAAGAGACGCAAGTCAATCAAATTGGCGGCGGGTAAGAAGCCGAAGAAGCCAGCAGTGAAGAAGACTGCACCACCACCGCCTAAGAAGAAAAAGGAGAAGAAGGCCGCTCCCAAGGGGAAAAAGCCGGCACCGAAGAAGTGATTGAGTTATAAATATAAAATATACTGCTGAAAATGTTGGTTTTTATTTATTCATTTACAGAATTTTTCGCATTTTGAGAGTTCACTACGCCCATTTATAACATTCATCCTGTATGCACTACTTTCATTGTTAAATTAGGTATTTGAAAACTTCAATTTAAGTATTAGTAAACTGAAAAAAAATTAAAGTGACTGGCACGCTCGATTACTTCTTTTACGTAAAAAAGAAAAACTTCACTACGAACTACAAAAATAACAGATACTATGTAGGTAGGTGCTACTGAAAAGAGTTATGATACATTTGATCGAATCGATGCTGCTTGCCGCACAGATTAATATATTAGTGGCTGTGCTTGCGGTACTACCATAATAATGTACTCTGGTTACTAAGGCGAAAGCGGTACTTGCGGCGGGATGCGAGTGGAGAGACCGCATTCCAGCGATACATCTAATTGCATCGAGTTGTCTGGAATTTAGGGACTCTTAAGATAGCAATTCCCTGGAGTCATTGGCCTCTAGGTGTAGAGCCCTAAACTAGAGTAATATTATATTGTACTAGTGGACGCCCGCAGTTTCGCTCGCGTAGAATTAGACTCAGTAACGACGTCTGCCCGCTTTCGGGTTGCCCATTTGACTTCAAAAACGGAAAAGTTTCATACTAACTTTGCACCCCCGTTTTACCCCCTGCGAAGGTGAATTTTCAAAAATCCTTTCTTAGTGCTCCCCTACGTTATAAAAGGAACCCCTGTGCAAAATTTCAAGTTTCTAACTATGTCAATCAGCTTCTCCTTTTATATATATGCCTACTACCTACCCTACTTGAGTAAAGTTTTTAATTACTACCTACGTTAATTACAATATCGTTTTATTACTTGTATTTGTTCTGTGTCTGGATGTCAATATTATCTATTTAAGTATGTATTTAAAAATATATATGTATGTATATCAGTCTCTGACACCTTAACACAGGCTCGCGCCTACTTTGGGGTCAGATGGCCGTGTGTGAGAATGTCCAAGATATTTATTTAGATTATTAGTGGGCTAACGTTAGAACTGTAAGAATCCAATAGGCATGGAGCACATATTACATTCGTTGAAATAACCCACACTCATTAGGCCTTGATGTCTTGACGTGTGTTCAGAAAGCCAGTCAACAGAACAGGTTTGGTATGGTATTTGACATTATAGACAAGTGCGTACTCGAAACAGAAAAGCAGTCGGCTTGTTCTAATTAATAACAACCACTAAATGATAAAATCTTTTGCATCTAAATTATATATCATAACCCGTTTACATGGCGTAAAATGACTACACGCAGTGTTTTAAACTCCTCTCGTCATTTTGATATCAACCACAATAAGAACCTAATTTTAAAAGTAGTCAAATGCCTGAATTTGAACTGGAATATTATTGGTTAATTTTAGTGATCAAACAATGAATCGAGCTCAACGTAAAATATGGCTGACTCGAAATAGTTAAATATGTTTATAGAAGACAAATCAATTACAGGAGGACAGTAGCTAGCACTTCAGTCTGAAATGGCTCGTATTTTAGTACCGTTTCATCTCTAAAATAAGAAGTGGGGTCTACGGATCTCTGAATTTTCTATGCTACTCATCATAGAATATATATAATATTAAAGGCTTAATAATAAGAAGGAAAGTTTCCTGTTTGTCTAAGAATAAGAATAAAAATTAATTTATTTTTCCACACAACAAGTAGATTTTAATAGAATAAAATTAGAGGTTATATTAAATAAATAAAAGAAAGAAAACTCGCTGCATGGCAAAAAGGAACAGTACTCAGCCAAATTGCTGATTTTCAGCACAGACCCAAGTTGTGGAGCAGTTTGAGCAAGCGGAGAGTTTCGATTCGTAACATCTGAAATGTACATGCATATCTCCATCTACTGTGCTGTGCATTCAAATTTCAAACACCAAGCCTACGGTAAAACGTCCTCCGTCACAAAAAAAAAGTATAGAAGGGCTCAAACACACGATGTTGTTCTACCCTATTCCATTAAAAAACAAAAATATTTGTATTCAAATTTTCTAAAGTGTATTGTTTTAATTTATTTTAAGAAAATAACGGTGATTAGGTATTTTTCAGTTTCCGAACACAGTTTCTTTTATCCTTCTTGAACTACCCGACCAACCAACATTTTATAATGCAACCAAATACAAATGCAAACGATTACAATGACCTTCCCCTTAGTGTCTATATATATTAAATGAGAGAGAAAGAGAGGTTAAGATTATTATCGTCTTTTTAAATTAACTATATCTACGGTACTCGCAAATCCATAGACAAACATCACATTTGTCTGTTGTCTTGTCTATAATGTGGAGTATTTGCGACATCGTGTGATTTATTTAAGTTTTTAGAAAGTGAAATAAGTGTTATAAAGTTGTTAAAAGTGATTTTTCGCGTTGCTTATAGATAATTTCAAGTGTAAAATGTTAAAAAATGATAGAAAGAGGTCTAGAAAGTCCAAACAGGAGGTGCGCAAAGACGCAGAATTTGAAGAACGTGCAATTCAGTATAATATGCAGGTAGGTCCACCATTTTGTTGAAATTTCTGCAGGGTAGTTATATTGTGAAATTACTGTTAAATGTCTTAAGATAACCAACTCATTTATTTTTTATGTGGGTGATCAATGGCATAATACGTTATTCGCAGCAATCATTTCATTTATTAATAACTCAATAGTTCGAGACGTCATATTTGGTGTGGGTACCTAGAACGTGTTCGAATGTTAAATATACCACAAATTACGAGATCATACTTCAGTTATGGTTTTTAAGGTTTAATTTATTTTCATGGGGAGCTATCTGCTTATTTATTGCAGCATTTATGCTTTTACATGGATTTTCTTAATTTTTAAAGTAGGTACCTACCTAACTAAACTACCTACTTAACTTGTAATAAGTAAGTAGATTTTACAATTATAAATACTTTTTTGTAGTAATTAGCTTTATATAGGTAGTAATTGGTTATATTGTGAGTATGTACATAAAATATTATTGACTTTACCTTATTGGGTAAATAATAATGCCATTAATCTTCATCTGGCCTTGACCCAGTATCCTTTTCTAAGGTATTTGACCAGTAGTGTCCAACAGACTCATCACCTAAATGTTAGGTGTATTAAAGAAAAAAAAAAAATTTCATATACCTACTTTCAGTAATTGACAGATTTATTTTCGGAAATTTTAGAACAGACATTTCAAGTTTCATTTAACTAGGTTTTGGTTTGTTAGAAGTTCTGGATAGTTGAAAAATATGACAAAGCTTTTTTTCCAACAGACTAAGATGATTGAGCAGCTTCTTGATTCGGTCCTAACTATAACATTTACATAACTGGTAAATGTTATTTCAATAGGCCTTGAGGCCTTAGAATATTTTGTTCCTGTATGTGAGGTGTTACCAATTCAGTTAAGATCTCCATCCATCAGCTTTGTAGGGTCCACTGCTGTAAATAGACCTCCTTCATCCTGCACCCTCTAAATTCATTGGTTCATTTTCACTATCTTCTTCAGGTTGTCAGTCCAGTTCAATTCTTCGTTTTATAAGACATGATCTCCAATCGAGGACTTAACTAATGGTTATTAGTCCGTCAAATAATGTGGCCTGCCACCACTTCATTGTGGTGATACTACTTAATTTGCCCACAGATTTAATTATTCCGAATCTGGCCCTGTAGAGAAATACAGAGCATAGCTCTTTCCATTGTGGGTTGAGCGACTGGGTTAGACTGGTAGCAACTTGGAGTCTGGATTTGTGCCCAGTGTATAGCAATAGGCTAGCCACCTATTATTACATGGACCCTAAGAATAACTAACTGGTCAAAGTGGGTGTACTAGACTAGAAAGAAATACAGGTTTGATGTTATGTAATTATGAGCAACTGTAAAGTAACATTGTCTTGGTTCAGCTTTTTTGTATTACAATACATTTGATACAATGATTCTTAGTTGGTACATACCAGACTGAGACCAACGCTATTGGATATGATTGAAATACAAAAAAGGTCTCTTACATTTCATGACCGATTAAATGTATATTGATAATTATCCCGTGCAACCCTGCTACCCACTATTTTTTTATGTAGTATTTTTTAGTAGTATCAACATAAAAATTTCAGCATATTAATAACTTGCATTCTATGTATGTATGTATGTAAATATGTATGTTCGGGTAGAATCTTGCAACTCAATTTTGAGGCAGATATCTTCAACTGATTGAGCTGAAATTTTGTGTATGTATACGTTTAGTTTGGATGACAATGCATGGTTGGCTTTGTGTCGTCATTCTAAATCCAACAATGAGGACCAGTACATGTTATGTACTGTACATGGACAAAATATAGTGACGTCACTCTAAATCCAATATGGTGGACATGGTTTTTAATTTTTTATGCTTTCCTACGATATGGGTATCAAATGAAAGGACTTGTTGAGAGTACGATTGCAAGTTAAATAAATTAATAGTTTTAAAAAAAAACTAGAAAAACACGCTTTTATAACGCACGTAAAAACCAAAAATTTTTTTACGGGGTATTTTGTAACACGTTATATAAGGGTCGACTCACACTGGCGCAGAGTCGAAGCGACGCGACGCGTCATGTTTTTCCGCCTACAGCATATTCAGCTCTATTGCTCTATTTTTCTTTATTATTTATTTTCATTATTATTATTTCTATTGCCCCAGACGTTACCTACTTATTTTCTCATAAACAATATAAATGGGATAAGCTAGTGTTAGTGTTAATACTTTGAGTGTGTGCATAGCTGCTAGCTTGGGTCGACGGCCAATTCATTGGTATCAGATGCTGAAGATCGATAATTACAGTACCTACCTACTTTTCTTAAAGTCTCAGTGCTGATTTTCACATGTTTTAGATAATTTTCCTGTCTCCGTCGACCCTTAGCTCTTACCCTTCTAAGCAAATCTCTGAGAGGGTCCATGAATATTTCTTCAGTAATCATGGGAAAAAAAGAGACATCAACACAAAGGAAGAAAAGGGCAGAGAAAAGGAAATTAAAACGGCTCGAAAAACTTGCCGCCGAAAGCGATGACGAGAAACGCCGACGACTTAGCAAAAGGCGTGATCGGATCAATAGGGAAACACACACTCAACGAAGTTGAGACTTGATAAGGCTAAGCAACGAATGCGACGGTTACGAGCAGCGAAATTACAGGAAGAACACGACGCACGAATTGCAAAAATTCCTCAACACATATCTCAAAAAGTATGTACTTATTGACAATAACAAATAAGTAAAAAAACATTTTTTTTTATTACAAGCTTTTATTTAAATATGTACGCCAAAAAAGAATAAAATAAACTATTCATTTAAAAATTTTACTATTAACTTAAACGTCATTACGCAATTTGTGATAGAAAAGCTTGTCGTGATATTTACCAGCGTTGATAAACAAATACAATACCTACTTAAATAATTTGATTTGATCTGTATGATTTTTTTTTTAAATTTCAAACTAAATACATCACAAGACTTTGAAGACTACTAGGTACTATGATATTTGTTACTTAAAAAGAGTTAATGAGAACATTAATAGTTGGTCAGTTCGCTAGTTGGTATTAGGACTGGGGCAGGCATTGTTAGTGATAGTCCTGTTAGCTGGTGTTATTAATAGTTAGTAATTGTTTGTAACAGTCTCGTTCTAAGTCAGTCATAGAAGTGTTGCTACCCTTGGGGACTAAGATGGTCGCTTCTAAAGAAATGTAACCGGTAACCACACCTTTCTAACCGGACAACAATTGCCTTAAAAACAATTATAAAACCACCACCCGCCATGTTACCAGGTAACGTGGCGTGGTGGTAATGCCTCTGGCAAAATTTAAATGGAACCAAATAGGTTTCATATAAAAACCTATCTGGCTCTATTATGTATAGGCTCTACTGGCTCTACTAAATACTACTATGTGCTACTATTCTCTGCAATCTCACTACTCTGTGCAGTAGGTATTCGATTTAATCTCATTATTTTGAATTTGCAGATTTTCTTATTTGCCTTGTAATTTTCTTATAATTATATTTTGCAGTGAAAATTAAAACATGCGTGACCTGCTAAACTCAAATGCAGTTTCATGTGTGAAGTATTGATTTACGCATAAAATTGACAAAGTTTGACTCCAAATCAATTTTAGGAAACCATTAAATTATATACATATTTACAATTATTGACTACGTTATTTCTTAATTCCAGCAAAACTTAAGGATTTGCGTAACCTTAGGCGTTTCTCGTCATCGCCTTCAGCGGCAAGTTTTTCGAGCCGTTTTAATTTCCTTTTCTCTGCCCTTTTCTTCCTTTGTGTTGATGTCTCTTTTTTTCCCATGATTACTGAAGAAGTATTCATCGACCCTCTCAGAGATTTTCTTAGAAGGGTAAGAGCTAAGGGTCGACGGAGACAGAAAAAGTATTGTATAAGAAATAAATAAAATGATAATTAAAATTCAATGTTTTATTTAACCACATCACCACAACCCTTTCTTTGTCCCACTGTTGAGCATGGGTCTCCTTTCAGAATGCGAGGGATTAGGCCTTAGTCCACCACGCTGGCCAAGTGCGAATTGGCAGACTTCACATGCCTTAGAGAACGATATGAAGAACCCTCAGGCATGCAGGTTTCCTCAAGATGTGTACTTAGTTAGAGTTAGATATTATCCACTGGGCTGTCACCGCTTATTATTTAACCTCATATTAAAAAATAAACATGAATACTATAGCGAAATGGAGATGAAATTGACCTGTAAAAAAGTATTTCAATACTTTATTAGGAAACATTAATAATTTTCAAGGAGTGATTACTCCGATCGGACAGCAAACTGGGACTGGCGCCTTGGTTATTGTTATTCTACACTAATGCTGGATTTCAATAACCTATCTACAGATAGATTTGGCTATCGGAGATAGAAATTTGACACATTTTATATGGAACTTATGTCAAATATCTATCTCCGATAGCCAAATATATCCGTAGATAGGTTATTGAAATCCAGCGTTAAGGAACTTTCCAACGGTGTATCATACATTTCGATTGGTGCCGGTACCAGGTTCCATACATTTTTGTCCATCGTCCTTTAAATATTTAACAATGACACCAAAATTAAATAGATCAAAACACTGTATTTATTATTTTTCTATCAACTGCAATGAGTGAAAACTAACATTATGACGTCACACGCGCTCGGGTTTGTTCGGGAGTTGTTGGCGTGTCTTCGGTACTGGATTCAAAAATTATTGAATAGAATTTTTAATTTCAAATAACTTTTGAATTATTGCGAAAAAAGAAGAAAAAAAAAAGTTTTGTTATAAAACTTATAGGTATATGATCTTTTCATTTATCGCAAAAAAAATATATTCAAATACCCAATTGCCCTGAATTGACATAACGTAACATAACGCCTGTATTTAACCGAAGGGGTGGGTAGAGGTGTATAATAAACCCACTGTTCACCAGTTATGTTTAGGTCCCACTAGGTCGCTAGGCTTAGGCTCGCTGCGACCCATAGACGTCCCACTACTGGGCACGGGTCTTCCCCACAGACGCAGCTGCGGGAGGTCTAGAGCATACTCCACCACGCTGCTCCAAAGCGGATTAATGGAGGGGTTAGTGGCCAACCCAGTGTCGAATGTTCTCAAGCCACCCGAAGGTCTTCGACAAGGCTTAACGACTGTTTCCACCATTGTAAACAACCGGGACCGACGGCTTCACGTGCCCTCCGAAGCACGGTAGCGTCCATGAAATTTTGCCACTAGCGGTCACCCAGGCACAAATCTAGACTTCAAGCTGAAGAAAACCAATAGTTGTTGCCCTACCTGGGAATCCTGGGATCGAGTCTAGATCTCTAGCTTAACAGTCGCGCTTACGACTACTAGACAAACAAGGCAGTTTTTTAATCAATACAATATTATCTGGATCCCTAAAGGTGATCATGTATTATATCACTATTTGCTTTACTATAGCATCCCACCAATATACATAATATATATTGGTTCACAATTTATATGAATCATCTTAAAAAAAATGTTTTAAAACTCTTTCCTTTTTTACAGAATGGCGAAAGTTCACACATAATAATCAAAGAGGAGATTAAAACGGAAATCGATGACTATAACGATTCATCAGCCATGTTGACATATCAAGAGAATCAGTCGGCTGACACAGGATATGACCCTATCAAATACATTGCTACAACCGTGGACCCATCTGATGTTGACAATCAAACTCCTATGGAGTTTTCTGTCATGATTAAAGTAGAAGAATTTGAAGAAACAGATACAACTGTCGCATTACGCAAACCAGTTGAACAAGTCGAAACAACACAGGACCTAACTTCCACTGTTGACGTGGAAGAGTTGAAGAGTGCAGTCAAATCAACTGAAGATGATCCGCAAATTGATTCCAATACAGAGACGGGTAAACCAAATGAATTATGTGATCAGAACCAAGAATTAGAGTTCAAGGAATATATTGCAAACAACTCAATGATACTCAAAGCTGCCGACAGGCTTGCGAAATCTGAGCAAATCCCCGATAGACTGTTGGCTGTGATCGCAAGGAACTATGCGGGCAGGATTCTTGATGAACCGGTCAAAGATCCCAGAGACGTAGTCTTGAGCAGTGCTTTAGAGAAATGGCAGGAGTGGGCTAACGTCTTCCCGGGCGCAAGAGACTCGCCGTTACTCTACAAATGCTACATATGTGGTCAGTCATGGTGGTACTTATATGACTATAGGGAACACATACCTAAACACATGCACCTGTCCACATTCAGTGTGTCATTAGAAGTTGCCGATGACGAATGCTCAATGGTCTGCTTCTTGAAAGATATAGTTTATAATGACATTAAATACCCTGATACGAACTGCTACCGTTGTGGAAGACAAGCAAAAATTCATATGTTTGCAACGTACAGTCCGTACAAATGTTTATATTGTGGTAAGAGGTCGCTGACCTGCACAGAGATGCTTAGGCACGAGGGAGTTTGTAATGAACGCAAGAATACCAGATCGTACAAATGTCGGGTGTGTCTTATATTTTTTTATTCGGAATCAAAGCTAATCCAGCATATAATAAACTTACACCGGGTACGGTCCGACATGGTCGTCCCGTGGGACTCTTACACGTGCGGTATATGCTCCCGAGCCTTCATTCTGCCTAACCTGCACGTGTGTGTGAAAAAGGTGAACAATTATGGATGCAACTTCTGCGGAAGAAGTTTCCAGAAGAAAATTTTTAAGAAGATACACGTGGCAAATTACAATATGCAGGTTGACTGTAGAATATGCAGGAAAACATTAATGTCCAGATGCATGGAGTATACCCACATGGTGCAACATACGGACAGGTTTGCGTTGATGTACAAGTGCACACAATGTATCGAGGGCAGATACTACCCGGATGAGTTTTCAATAATGCATCACACTTCGGTTGTCCATGAGAGGGAGTTTGAAAGGAAATTCAAGTACTTGGAAATGGTAAGTAATGTTATGTAAGATTGATTTTTTTATGGATAAACGGCAACGGCTCGCATCGATCTTATGTGATCGATCGATTTAAGTTGAATATTTTGTCTGTAATTTAAAGCAACGCAACGTCAGGCGCGGTCGGTATGTGGATCACCCACCTCTAGAGGCATACATTTCATACACTAACATACAAACGATCCTGGTTATTTAAAAAAAATTGAAGCTATCGTTAAGCCCTGTCAAACATACCTTGAGAAAATTCGATAGTGGGTTTGCCACTAACCGCAATTCGGATTGGAGCAGCGTGGTGGAGCATGCTCTAGCTAGACTATGGCTGTGGGTATGACCCGTGGCCAAAAGTGGGAAGCCTATAGGTGCATAGGTGTTCCCTTTTTGACAAAACTACTGCCAAGTGAATAACTTATAGATTCTATCACGTGGAGCAATGATGATAATCGATGATTTCTTTTTTCAGGTAATTTTACCAAAACAGTGCCTGGAAAAGTCTCCAATAAGCAGTGTGCCTACATTGCAAGGTACTTAAACTGTAACTAAATGCTGTCGAAACTTCGATAGTATTGCGTAGATAGGCGTCGGTCGGTAGTTCGATAGTTATTCGATCGCGATACATTAATAGAGGTTTCGATATAATAAATAATAAATATCTTGGACATTCTCACACGCGGTCATCTGACCCCAAAGTAGGAGCGAGCCTGTACTATGGGTGTCAGAGACTGATATACGTACATACATAGATATTTTTAAATACATACATAAATAGATAATATGTATTAACATCCAGATACAGAACAAATATAAGTGTTCCTCACACGAATGTTTGTCCTGAGTGAGATTCGAACACACGACCCCTTGCGTAACAGGCAGGGTCACTGCCGATTGCACCAACGGGCCCGTCATTATATAATGTTACAATACGTCTTGACACGTAGTTAAAATCTACCTACAGTACAACTATGTACTTATTTATTTTGAGGATGTTTGTCGTTTTATTTTTGGATTACCAATATTACCTACATATTCAATTATTAATTCAATTCAAATATATTTTTTCATTATTGGTGTAGGTACACAATATACACTTAATGTATGACTTATGTAATCTAATATTTTTGTGACCAAAAAATATTAGATTACATAAGTCAATATTTAATTAATTCTATCATTCATTTTCCATGCATCTGTATCACCAGTTAAAGCACCTTTTAATATAAGTTGTGCTTTAACTTGATGTTTAATATATAATTAACTAGCTGACCCGGCAAACGTTGTTTTGCCATATAAATAATTTTTACTGAATATTTTGGGAGAACTTCATGTAAGTGTGTGGACTACAATTACCACTACCAATACCACTACCACTACTACTACCACTACCCCTACCACTACCCCTACCACTACCCCTACCACTAACACTACCCCTACCACTACTACCCCTACCCCTACTCCTACCACTACCACTACCACTACCCCTACCACTAACACTACCCCTACCACTAACACTACCTCTACCACTACCACTACCCCTACCACTACCCCTACCACTACCTATCACGTACCGGCGCTATCTACTTAAAATATTGGTTTGTAGTACATGCTATGTATCAGAGATGGCGCTGTATGTGAAAAAAGATTTTCCCGCTTTTCTGTTGAAATTTTTCCTGAATTTTCTTTGCTATAAACCTCACGGAGCCCGAGACCTTTCCAACGAATGCAAAACCGTGGAAATCGGTTCGTGCGTTCTGGAGTTATAGCGTCAGGAAGGAAAACCCGACTTATTTTTATATAGTAGATATATAATTACATACACATAAACATAATGGAGCTAAAGAAGTTTTACTTCAGTCGTGTGGACTAAAGCTCCATCGTATTTTTTTTAACTTGTGCACGTCTGTATGTATAGCATAGCATATATAGCAAGATAGCAATGCATTTTTCAATGTATTCTTTTGGTTCTGATGTTAACCCGTGGTCAAGTCTAATGTGATTTTCCGCTAGTTTCAGCTACAGAGCCCCCACCGCTGGTGCCAATAACACCGGTAGAGAAAGCCCGTGTCACTGTGACTTCTAGCACGAGTACTGACACGACTCCTATCACAACCACTGACACGAGTACTGACACGACTTCTACGACTCCCACCACAACCACTGAAGCCCTGCCAGTGGTGGTGGTGAAGCAGGAGCCGCCGTGCGAGGAGCCCGACGGCCTCTGCGTGCTGGACCTGGCCTGCTTGAAAACTGAGATCGAAGTGGAGCACTTCAATAGCTTACAGGTGAGATGACAGAGCGTCCATAGCCCAATGACTCGCGTCGATTCTGATGAATGAAAATACATTCCCAGTTCCTCGCTCTACGCATGACATATTTGGCTGTATGTCTCGATGCCTTCACCATATAACATTGTAGATAATTAAAAGTATAAAATAAATGCCACAGAGTACATTTTATGATAAATGCTCTCTTCTTCGCTGTCTGTCAAACTGTGCACTGCCGTTTTATTTAGCTCCTATTAATTTTTACCTAAATATACAAAATAAAGTCAATAGATTCAATGTGATCGAAAGAGATACGCGACGACGGGCGCGGTCGGTTTGTGGATAGGTGACCGCTAGTGGCAACATTTCATGGACGCTACCGTGCTTCGGAGGGCACGTAAAGCCGTCGCACCCGGTTGTTTTCAATGCTGGAAACAGTCTAAGGCCTTGTCGAAGACCTTCGGGTGGCTTAAGAACATTCGACACTGGGTTGGCCACTAACCAATCCACATTGGAGTAGCGTGGTGGAGTATGCTCTAGACCTCCCGCAGCAGTGTCTGTGGGGGAGACCCGTGTTCAGCAGTGGACGTCTATGGTTCGCAGCGATACAGCGAGCGAGATGATAGAAGGCAGGATAGACTTCTGGGGTGTCATCAAGTGACCCCGCGAAAGACGACGCTGGGTGTGGCACATGCCCTTCGCCAAGGTGGATCTGAAGAAGGCAGTGGGAAACCGCTGGATTCAGAAACAGGACCGGTCGGAGTGGCGTCGTTTATCATTGGCCTATGTCCAGCGGTGGACCACTAGAGGCTGATAATGTGGGGCACATTGCTAGAGGACCAACGCGCTCTAACAGAGTTCCCGGTGCCCTCCACAAGCACTAAAGTAGGCCACTAGGGGGGTTAATAAAAATCACATAACTCGGCGTCGTTTCACGATATCTGGATACCTATAAAAGGTTTCCCACAGGATAAACAAAAAGTAAAAAGAAAATCCCTTTTTTTTGTGTTTAATCGACTCGAAGGGACAGGGCGGAACTGCTTATAGTGGGTCACCTTTGAAGTCTCGCGAATGCTGAATTAGAAAATTTCTCATAGGACTCAAGACACGGATCAGCGCTTAAATAAATATATTGATTGATTGAAGCGGGCCCGTGGTATACAGACATACATATTATCTTCTAATATATAAAATTTCCGTGTCACAATGTTTGTTGCAGTACTCCTCCGAAACGGCTTTACCGATTTTTACCAAATTTTATATGCGTATTCAGTAGGTCTGAGAATCAAATTTTTTTTATTTTAATTTTTAGATAAATTTTTATTTTTTTATATTTTTATGATACAGCATTAGAAAATACATACAACCCTGAATTTTCAACCCTCCACGATCAACCCCTATTTTTCCATCGCGATTTTTATTTTTAATAATTTCCTACTTTTATTGAACGCTTTCGATTATAAGTAATGGTAGTGGTAATGGTAGTGGTAGTTGTAGTGGTAGTGGTAGTTGTAGTCCACACACTGACATGACTTACATGTCCACACACTTCTCCCAAAATATTCAGTAAAAATTATTTATATGGCAAAACAACGTTTGCCGGGTCAGCTAGTTTCTATATAATATAATTATGACGATTTTAGGCCCAGTCGAAGTCTTTGTAGTAAGAATAAACGCGATCGATTCAGTAGTATTATACTCATTAGTTACAAAGTTGAATTTATTGCAGGATCTTATTACGTTGAAAACGGAGGCGGTAGAAGAGGTGTTGGCGGACGACCTGATTGTGATTGAGAATAAATCCGAGACCGTAGTGGTGACAAGTGACGACAGTGATCAAGGTGACATTAGTGACAACAGTGACAACGGTGACAGCTCTGTTTCAAGAAGAAGAAGAAGAAAGAAGGGGGAGGGGTTAGTGCCGTCGATTCTATTCTACTACTTTTTTTTCTGCCGTGTAATAATTTGTTTTATTCCAACCGAAAAGTGTGGTTTCCGCTTACACTTTTCTAGAGGCGACCATATTAGTCATCAAGGCCAATAGCGCATCTTACTGACTGCATCAAACTCAAAACTCACTAAAATTTTATTAAATCTGTTTGATTGAAAAGGCCAGTACAGCTAGCGGCATGAAAGTAGCTCTGAACGATATACTATCCTGCGTATCAGTGCGGGGGACATAACACGATCAGCGCTCACGACTGACAACCCGCTCACCACGCGCCAGACGGTTCCTTTGTTTCGACTTCTGCACGTTCAAGCCATGCCGACCATACCTGATCGTTTGTGCCCGCAGCCAGTTAAAATCCACCATCCAGTCCTGCATCTTTGAGGAAAGCTAGAACTTTAGCGATGGTGATGGATTTGATTTCATCCGGATGTTCGTGCGCTCCTAAGTGAATGCTCTTCAGACGTCCAAGAGCACCGCATTGTGTGATGAGGTGCTCTGGACTATGGTGTATGGCAATAGGCTCACCATCTACTCGTATTACATGGGACCTAGACATAACTGGTGAAAAGTGCGTGTACAACAATTCTGCCTACCCTTTCGGGGAAATACAGGCGTGTTATGTACGTCATTTCAGATTGCAGAATTACAAGTGCGGTTGTGGTTTCACCGGGTCGTGCCGGGAGCTAAGAGAGCACCGGAGGATATGCTCCAAGTATCTTCAGAAGAGGCTGAGGAAGGCGCAGACGGTACGGCCTATCGGTATATCTATCGGGTCAAAGAAGTTACATGTATACAGAAAAAAACATAGATTTATTATACTGGATAGGTTGGCAATGCGAAAGAGAAAGAACATAGATACTCATATGTTAGAACGAGGTAGGCGAGACCATTTGCGTACACGCTATCAGCCTGTATAAGCCCAACGTAAGTTGTGAACGAAACAAATTTTGCTTATTTTTCTTTATCTCACGTTTAAAAGCGTACGTATGGCTACGTGTGCAGTACCAGGATGCAACTCATCTAAGAAAGAAAATCCACAGAATTATACATTTTATATGTAAGTACGATTGAAAGATTTAATTCTTCAATTGCAATGTTTACGAACTTTAAAATATTTTTTTTATTAACAAATGGATAGGTAATATTAATGCTTTGAATGCATAGGAATTGAATATAAAATATTATCAAATACGTGAATTTCTAGTATTTCTAACAATACTATAGAGATTGACGTAATAACGACAACCGTACACATGCACAATACACGCATACTAGTATTGTAAGTAAATAAATACATCGACGGTCCCTACGTATATAAAGACATGTCGAAAATGGCATTTTTTTTTATTGTTACATTGGCTTTAGATTATCAATGCGCACATACTGACATACGATTTTTTTTTATATCTCATTTATTTACCTTGTTTTACAAATCGTATAAGTCTTCAGTTCAAATGTATTTTATATTACTTTGTAATTTTTTTTTAAGTCATGATTTTCCTTCCAGGTTCCAAGCAAAAGAGCGAAAAGCGGTGAGAACTGCCAAGAAAGGAAAGGTGATAAAAAAAGGTCAGTATTATAATTTCTAATAGTCATAGTAAATTCTTTGCTGTCACCATGCTTAAGTATTGATATTTTAGGAATGTAGGAGTGTTTTCCATGAATGTTGAATGCACATTGCGTGTATTGTTTAAGGGGTATAGATGCAGATTGCGTTTTGTGGACATCAGAATCGGTTAGAGTCCAGTTAGAGTACATCACGTAACGCGACGCGAAGCAAAAATTGATAAGGACAATGCTGGAAACAGTCGTTAAGCCTTGTCGAAGACCTTCGGGTGGCTTGAGAACATTCGACACTGGGTTGGCCACTAACCTCTCCACTAATCCGCATTGGAGCAGCGTGGTGGAGTGCTCTAGACCTCCCGCGGCAGTGTCTGTGGTCTGACCGACGGCTTTACGTGCCCTTCGAAGCACGGTAGCGTCCATGAAATTTTGCCACTAGCGGTCACCCATCCACAAACCGACCGCGCCCGTCGCTGCTTAACTCTTTCGATCACATTGAATCGACGCGAGCCAACGGGTTATGGACGCTATAAGACGTTATCAAAACTAAAACACATCTACACAGTGCGTATTGCATATGACAGGCCCGTTGGCGCAATCGGTAGTGACCCTGTCTGTTTGCGCCAAAGGTGTCCTGAGTGGGATTCGTGGGTTCGAATCCCACTCAGGACAAATATTCGTGTGACGAACACTTGTATTTGTTCTGTGTCTGGATGTCAATATTATCTATTTAAGTATGTATTTAAAAATATCTATGTATGTATATCAGTCTCTGACACCCATAACACAGGCTCGCGCCTACTTTGGGGTCAGATGGCCGTGTGTGAGAATGTCCAAGATAGTATTTATTTATTTATTTATTCTCATTTCATTTCATTTCATTTATTTATTGCAATCATAATAAAAATCTGTTTTTACAATGTTTTAATATGAACCCTGTAGGGCACGGCAATATACCTCGCGGAGAAGAGAAGAGAAGAGAGGAGGACGCAGCATTTTGGCACGTTGCCTTTTTTTTTTTTGAAAGTAAAGTAATTCTTCCAGTGCAATGTACATATGCAAATGCAAAGAGGAGTTCAGCTCGTCGGGCGCTTACAAGCGGCACCGCAACGGCTGCGGCGTACACCTGGCGCACCAGCTGAAGGACGCCAAGCGGCAGGCGCTGCACAGGAAGACCATGGCGGTCTACCGCTGCACCAAGTGTGACCGCAGCTACGAGAATATCCAGCAGTACGCCAGGCACTTTTATAAGGTATACTAGTGGACGCCCGCAGCTTCGCTCGCGTGGAATTAGTATTAACAATAGTTTAATCATAATCATAATCATTTATTTCATTATTACAGGTACATAAGTAAATAGTTGTTACAAATATTATTTGTCCTTTGTAATACACCTAAAAGGCGTGCAAAATCTTATATTGTCATATTATTTACAAATCTTAGTTAAAATCAGATACATAATATTATTATCAATACTTTACATGTCATACAATTTAAGTTTAATGTCATAATCTTTTTCTTATTACTGAACGATTCGTGAGTTCACAGTTGAAGTTACCGGCTTACTCACGTGTGATTTATGTCGGAAATAGGACGACTAGTTTGTGGAAACCTGCATGCCTGAGGGTTCATTATAATGTTCTCGAAGGCATGTGAAGTCGGCCAATCCGCACTTGGCCAGCGCGGTGGACTAAGGCCTTATGCCTCTCATTCTGAGAGGAGACCCGTGCCCAACAGTGGGACAAAGAAAGGGTTGTGATTATCTATATTTAGTGGATGGGTGACCGCTAGTGGCAAAATTTCATGGACGCTACCGTGCTTCCGAGGGCACGTAAAGCCGTTGGTCCCGGTTGTTTTCAATGTTGGAAACAGTCGTTAAGCCTTGTCGAAGACCTTCGGGTGGCTTGAGAACATTCGACACCGGGTTGGTCACTAATCCCTCCACCAATCCCCATTGGAGCAGCGTGGTGGAGTATGCTCTAGACCTCCCGCAGCTGCGTCTGTGGGGGAGACCCGTGCCCAGCAGTGGGACGTCTATGGGTCGCAGCGATTAATTGTTTTTCACCCCGCAGATACACTCGGTGAGAAGGGACCAGTGCCCGCAATGCTTCGAACAGTTCGACAGCTCCCAGCGGCTGTCCAGCCACATCCAAGTTCACGTCACGAAGAACTACGTGAAGACTCGCTTCCTCAGGAGCTCGCGGCAGACCGCCAAGGGCAACGCTTGCAAGGAATGCCAGGCGCCAGTTGACCAGGCTCATTTATTCAAGGTCAGTTGATCCAGCTCACTGTCAATGTTTTTGGTAAAACTAGGTAAATAGGGTCCCCCTATCACTATGACTTCTCTGTCCGTCCGTTCGTCTTTCCGCCTGTCACCAGGCTGTATCTCATGAACCGTGATAGTTATGTTATGTATGAAGCGGCGGTCATTCAATAAACCAGGCTGCGATGAGCTGTCGTGCCTTATTGACGCGCCTTCCCGTAAACACTACAAGTTAAACATTTGAAATTCTCACAGACGAAGTATTTCTGTTGCCGCTATAATAACAAATACTAAAAAACAGAAAAATATTAAATTAAAAAATCATGTCTGTTGTGAACATGGGAACAACAGACATGATTTTTTGATGAATTGATACCCTGTTTCTTTTACAAAAAGTTTATTTTTTCATCAATGGTTGTCTGGAAGAGATTGCTTTACAAGACCGCCATTTGTACTACCACTCTAATATTTTATTATTTTTGTATGTACTAATTGTATGTTGTTTTGGTGTACAATAAAAGAACTTGTCTGTCTGTCTGATCAGTTTAGAATAGCATTATACTATCTGTTCTCTTTAAGTAGTTTTTATTTACCTAGACTTTCGTTAAGCATGTCTAATCACCTCATCCATACTCCATACTAATATTATAAATGCAAAAGTGTGTTTGTTTGTTTGTCCGGCTTTCACGCCGCAACGAAGCTATTATATGGTATGGTTTTTGTGTGTGAAGATAGTGAGGAGGGTGGAGAGTGACGTAGGCTACTTTTTACCGCGGTAAAACATCCCCATGGGAAGATATTATCGATGTTTTGTTATTTTCTAGATATTTAGTTCCGGATGTTGTTAATAGATGGCATTGTTAATTCCCTTTTCCCACGCGGGCGGAGCCGCGGGTAAAAGCTAGTAGCGAAATAAATTATTTGAGTCTGACTTTGACTTGACGCTGTTACCAGCATTGGGAGCAGCACTTGCAGCTGAACCCCCCCGAGCTGGTGGTGAAGGAGGAGCCGCTGGACGAGGAGTGCGAGGGGGAGGGCCAGCTGGTGGTGGACATCGAGTCCCCGAACACGGAGAGCCTGTACTCGCCGGAGGAGATGAAGGATGCGCTGGGTACTTATAATTTCTCCAAGGTCCTACTTTCTTGCCTTTCTTCTTGATAAGAAATGTAAGCCTCTCATCATGTTTACTGAATGTTATGTCTGTCAACAAAAGTACCGGGAAGAAATGACTTATTACACAAAATGTAAAATATTCTTCTAATTTAACATCATCGTAGGCCCCTTCCGATTTAATACAATCTCAAGTCGGATTTCACTTGAAATCTGTTTCTGTGTTTGTTTTTAGTACGTACAAGACCAAAGCTTTAAATGTGTCAATGCTTCTTCTGATATCTCCAAAATATTTTTTTTACTTTCATAAACTTGATATAGACTGCAGACCACCATATATATAAAGGCTCTTGAATGCCCTCATCAGGATTGGCCATGTTTATTTACGTGGGCGTATAGGCGAAGCACAAGATAAAAGTCCAAAATCAATAACAGAATCACTTTACTTCACTATTACTTTAAATTACAGTTTTTATCAAACAATAAATGCAGTACAATTAAAATAGACTCTTTTAATTTTAAAATCAATCACGATAAACAGTTATTATTATAGGATTACGTGGAACAAGAGCGATCCGTCGAATAAGTGGTGCGCTCGTCGTTGCGGTATCAGATCGAATCCGTCAACCTGGCTGCGCTGACCATCAACACGACGTTTCGCTAGACCTTGACAACTGTCAAAATCTAGTTCCTTCTTAATTTCACAAATGGCTTCGAATACGCCGTCACGGCCGGACTGACTTTCGACCGTCCTCGGGCGCCTCTATTTGCAGACCTGTAACAAACGAGTAGGCATCAGTCGTCCACACGAACATGCCGCTCGCCCACCCTGACAAACCAGTAATCTTTATGTCACTCTAGTATTCCAAGCGCATAAACTCCTGTTTCTTAACGACCACCACCAGTTAACCGGACAACCGTTGTCTTATCAGCGTACGAAGAAATTGGACCATACAGGTCCTCACAACCAACGACCAACGCAAACCCACAGTATGGCCCGGACGGGTGTATCCCTTCAACCAACCGCGGACGGTATGGCCCGGATGACACTGTCCCTACGACCAGCTCAAACCCACAGTATGGCCCGGACGGGTGTATCCCTTCAACCAACCGCGGACGGTATGGCCCGGATGGCACTGTCCCTACGACCAGCTCAAACCCACAGTATGGCCCGGACGAGTGTATCCCTTCAACCAACCGCGGACGGTATGGCCCGGATGGCACTGTCCCTACGACCAGCTCAAACCCACAGGATGACCCGGACGAGTGTATCCCTTCAACCAACCGCGGACGGTATGGCCCGGATGGCACTGTCCCTACGACCAGCTCAAACCCACAGTATGACCCGGACGAGTGTATCCCTTCAACTAACCGCGGACGGTATGGCCCGGATGGCACTGTCCCTACGACCAGCGAAGCAACTTCATCAATTGTCAACAATAAGTCGTCCTTATACATCATGTTTATCGGAACAGCTGACATCGTGATCTATTTTATCTGTCGCCGTCTCGGCCTCCTCTTCTTTAGTTAAATTGTTACTTATCTCAAATAAACCTTAATGACCCGGAAACAAGCGCAAGTATCTGGACACCACTCGCTGCGCATACACAGCGCGCGTCCTCCAGGACAGCACCCGCAGCGCAGTCACAGCACACGCCCTCTGGAACAGCACCCGCGGCGCAGACACAGCACACGTCGATGGAGCTCTCTTTTGCGTTGTGTGCGCTGAAACATAAGCAGAAGCGTAAACTCACTTTCAAAGAATGCGGTGCAATACAAGCCACCCTGTATTAAGCTGCGGCCTATGTCGCTTTACCACGTGCACCACTAAGCAGTTTAAACTCAGATCGGTAGCTTGGTAACACTTTAGTTACACGGTATGAGTCGAATTTATTCGGTCTATGAACAGAACTGCTATTTACTTTTGGTTTGGTTGCTGTTGGCAACCCAACAAATTGTTTATTAATCTGTACTAAGAAATGTCACGTCAGTGCAGACATTATTTAATTGATTCCTTCAGTATGTAAAAGTACTAGGAGATGGTTTGAGCCAAGTCCTGGCATCCTTTTAAACAATTCCCAATACGAGATAGGCATTCGTTATTGTTCCAATTATTTATAACTTTAGCACGATCTACTTCCTCGCACCAGGAGTCTACTCGTATGTTACAGATGCTTGGATCAAAATTTGAGATATAGTAAGTATGGTTCGACCTCACCGTGTTGTTAATTAACCAAATCGCATCATTGATACGATCAGTCTCACTGGGGTCCCGGCTTATCATCGTGCTGTCAGCACAGCAGGTTCTTGACGCTCTGCTGCAACCGCTTTCTCCGTCCGCGGTCGCAGCGGCGGCCCCGGCGGTGTACCAGCACGTGGCGGCAAAGGTGGACGACATCCAGTATCACTTTATAACCTGAAAACTTGTAATACTTTGAAAAGTCAATCTTTTGTCTCATATATCAGCTAGCAAAACGGCCTTAGGCACGTGGAAATGAAGAATCCCACTTCTGATAAAGGCTCTTGAATGCCCTCATCAGGATTGGCCATGTTTATTTACGTGGGCGTATAGGCGAAGCACAAGATAAAAGTCCAAAATCAATAACAGAATCACTTTACTTCACTATTACTTTAAATTACAGTTTTTATCAAACAATAAATGCAGTACAATTAAAATAGACTCTTTTAATTTTAAAATCAATCACGATAAACAGTTATTATTATAGGATTACGTGGAACAAGAGCGATCCGTCGAATAAGTGGTGCGCTCGTCGTTGCGGTATCAGATCGAATCCGTCAACCTGGCTGCGCTGACCATCAACACGACGTTTCGCTAGACCTTGACAACTGTCAAAATCTAGTTCCTTCTTAATTTCACAAATGGCTTCGAATACGCCGTCATATATATACTCGCAGACCCATAGGGGTCCACGGACCACAGGTTAAGAATCACTGCACTATGATAGATGGAGCTCAAACGCGCCATTGTGCCAACTCAGCGACAAAAATGATTATATGATTTAAAGGAGACGATCAATTTTGGGCCGAACGATGTACCGAGGTACAAAGTATTGGTAAAAAATCCTTACATTATACTAAAACTAATGGTCGATCAATTATTTTTAGAATCCTTTTATTTAGCTTGTAATAAAATAATAACACACAGTGACACAGGTGACAGACGTTACGTATTACGTATAGGTCTATTATCCTGTATTCAATTTACAAATTATTACTAGTTTAAAAACGATTTCAAAAAAAAAATTTGCCTTTAATGGTAATTAATAGAATATTTAAATCAATATAAGATACTTTGATTCTGTTTCTTAATGTAGTTTATTAATATAATGCGCTTATTGTATATTTTATATATATATAGGGTATAGAGTAATTACAGATTTAGTAACAACCGAAACGCAATATTGCAGTGTTGCAATACATAAATTATCTTTTAAAGTTAATTTTACGTGGTACAAATGCAGTAAAAAATCTAATGTATTTTTTAAATAAAATAACGCATTTTTTTCTCCAAAAATCAATTTTTCTACCCGAGGTACATCTCATGGCCCAAGTTGTATGGAAAGATAAACGTGTCCTTTGCAGTTAATATTGAATTATTATTTTTTTGTACATATTGTATAATGATAGCACATTTGCAGATTGGCTGCAGACCGTGCTGCAGTACGGGTCGCGACTCAGGAGGAACAGCGCCGTGCGCGCGTGCGTGTTCTGCGCGCGCCGGTTCCAGAGGCAGAACGACTGCAAGCGGCACGTGATCGAGCACCTGCTGGCCGACGCGTACGCCAGGAAGTGCGTCACGCGCGCGCTGCGCTGCCAGATCTGCGGGGAGGAGTTCGTCAAGGGGGACAAGTGAGTTTTTTTTTTTTTATGGATAAAAGATAGCAAACGAGCTTGCAGCACCACCCATCCGCTGCCGCCCATGACAACTGTGACTGACTTTGAACAAGACTCAATTAGGGACTGGGATGGTTAGTCCAATTAGTTGAGAGAGTTACTTAGAACATTAGTTGGTCAGTTCGTTAGTAGGTATGAGGACTGGGGACTGTTAGTGATAGTTAGTCCTGTTAGTTGGTGTTAGTAATAGTCCAGTTAGTACTTGTTAGTAGGAGTCTCGTTCTAAGTCAGTCACAGATGTGTTGCTACCCTTGAGGACTAAGATGGTCGCCTCTAAAGAAGTGTGTGTGGTCGTGTGTGTGTGTGTGTATAACGACTTTTACTTTAGTGGTTAAAGAACTTTATTTCTCAAAGAATAAATACATTATTCATTAAGAGAGAAATAACAATTTACGAACTAATAAATATAACACACCAGTGGCGGATTTACAAATTTTCCGCCAGAAGGCTATTCAATTTTTTCCGACCCTACTAACCTCCGAAATTCGATACCCTAGTTCGCTATCATATTATTTAATAGTTACGTATATATTGTGTCAATAAAATTGCAATTTTATAATTAGTGCTCTAAAATTATATTTTACAAAGCGTTTAGTACTTTTCATATTTAGACGTTACAGTAGTGTTCACTTGTTAATAACTATGTTATATTTTTTTGTTAAATTTTCGAGATTCATTTTCTCTATCTACCTATATTATATTTTTTTTTGTATGTAAGACAAAACAATTTAGACGCCATTGCTTCAACAGATACAAGTTCCACATGCGCAAGCACGCCGCCCTGCCGGTGTACCAGTGCACCATCTGCAGCAAGTCCTTCAGCGACAGCTCCAACTTCTGCAAGCACCGCAAGGTGCACAACCTCAACTATCTCAAGTGCGAGCTGTGCGAGAAGAAGTTCTACAACAAGAACTGCTTCGAGAAGCATTTGGAGGTGAGTGTCTCCTCTGCCTTCTCCCTTTCTCTCCCTCGATTTTTAAAAGCTTTTATTTAACTTCACTCGTATGTAAGTGTGTCCTGGAATCTTGCAATCAATATTTCACCCACTTCCACTGAAGCTATCGAGCTGAAATTCGGCACACATATTTGGTTTCGATGACAATGCACGATTCAATAATTATTTCTATTATTATGTTTTTATGGGGTGGGCAATTTACAATTAATGGACATAGTATCTTTCCACGCGTCTCCGTCCGCGGCAAATTGTTTTACGTGCAGAATTATCTATAACCACCAGGGATGTTTAAAACTGTCAGTGTATCCCATGTACGATACTTTTCATCCTGAAAACATGTTTCCTAAGAATGCTTTGCACGTTAATTGGAAAGATGGTCTGGCACATCGTCAAAAGATGGCGCTGATAATTATTCTTAACTCGATTACACTTCTTCCGTATCAAAGCTGCGTGTCAAGTAGTAATATTTAATACTAGTGGACGCCCGCAGCTTCGCTCGCTTAGAATTAGACCCATTAACGACGTCTGCCCGGGTTCGGGTTGCCCACTTGACTTCAAAAACGGCAAAGTTTCATTCTAACTTTGCACCCCCGTTTTACCCCCTTAGGGGGTGAATTTTCAGAAATCCTTTCTTAGTGCTCCCCTACATTATAAAAGGAACCCCTGTGCAAAATTTCAAGTTTCTAGCCCTTATAGTTTAGGCCCTGCGTTGATATGTCAGTCAGTCAGTCAGTCAGTCAGTCAGTCACCTTCTCCTTTTATATATATAGATTATGTCTTTCTGGGGTGGGCAATTTACAATTAATGGACATAGTTATCTATCCACGCGGCTCCGTCCGCGGCAAATTGTTTTACGTGCAGAATTACCTCTAACAACCAGGGATGTTTAAAACTGTCAGTGTATCCCATGTGCGATACTTTTCATCCTGAAAACATGTTTCCTAAGAATGCTTTGCACGTTTATTGGAAAGACTAGTGGACGCCCGCAGCTTCGATCGCGTGGAATTAGACGTAACCTAACCTAAATACAAAATTTCATTGAAATAATGTAGGTATATACGAAAAACTTTTATACCTACTAATTTTGCACCCCCCTTTTACCCCCCCTTAAGAGATGGTTTTCGAAACTCAATAAAAAACCTTCCTATGTACTGAATTTCATTCGAATAACATCAAAAACGGCAAAGTTTCATACTAACTTTGCACCCTCGTTTTACCCCCTTAGGGGATGAATTTTCAAAAATCCTTTCTTAGTGCTCCCCTACGTTATAAAAGGAACCCCTGTGCAAAATTTCAAGTTTCTAGCCCTTATAGTTTAGGCCCTGCGTTGATATGTCAGTCAGTCAGTCAGTCATCTTCTCCTTTTATATATATAGATGGTCTGGCACATCGTCAAAAGATGGCGCTGATAATTATTCTTAACCGTATGCAAAGCTGCGTGCAAAGTAGTAACATTTAATATAACCTTTTACAGATGCACAAAACGACGCAGCCCATCATATGCAAGATCTGTACGAAGGTCCTCTAC
Organism: Carterocephalus palaemon; assembly: GCA_944567765.1. Classification (NCBI taxonomy): domain Eukaryota; kingdom Metazoa; phylum Arthropoda; class Insecta; order Lepidoptera; family Hesperiidae; genus Carterocephalus; species Carterocephalus palaemon. The sequence continues at coordinate 4,287,236 of OX155665.1, forward strand.
ACGGAGTCTGCGTACAAGAGGCACGTTAGGAATGTCCACGAGAAGAAGAGGTTGAAGTTTCTGTGCACCATCTGTAAGGAGCCATTCCTGCGGCTCAAGGACAAGTGGGACCATATGTGGCTGGTGGGTAGCGAAAGGGCATGCAGCCAGCATTGACCGCATTCGCAACGTTCACTTTTTGACGTGATAACGTTTATTAAATCGATGAACGCCAACACATCCGAAAAAGTGTGACGTCATGGTGTCGTTATCTGACGTCATAATTATCTGACGTCATAAAGTGTCCTGACCTGACGTCACGTGTAGTTAAATCGGATTGTACAACAATTGTACAACATTGTATACAGGGTGTGTGAGACATTTTTTTTTGTATTGTATAAAATAATGATTATGACGTTATCACGTAAATCTATCGTCCGTAAACCGACTTTACAGACAACCATTTTTCCCTCAATAAATTTGTGACCGCTAGCGGCAAATTTTCATGGCCGCTTCCGCTTAGAAGGGCACGTTAAACCGTCCCGGTTGTTTTCAATGGCGAAAATAATCTATGTTAAACCTTGTCGAAGACCTTCGGGTGGCTTGATAATATGAAACACTGGGTTAGCCCTTCCACCGCGTTGGATGAGCGTGGTGGAGCATGCTCTAGACCTCCGGAAATATGTATGTGAGGGAGACTCGTGCCCAGCAGTGGAACGTTTTGTATGTGAGGGACACTCGTGCCCAGCAGTGAAACGATTGTGGGTTGCAGCAGCAAATAAATGAAGATATTGGGCATTTAGAATTGTTCATCATAACCTTTTCTTTTAAAACGTAAGTTAAACCCACGATGTATACTTGTACCCTCAGCTTTTGCAAATACCACGCCGGTCTGACCAGGCCTTTATATAGTACTAGCTGACCCCGCAAACGTTGTTCTGCCATATGAAATGTCAAAGTGACGTGACGCATCACGTCAATGAACGACGGTTAAAGATAAAAATACTAAAATGGTGTTTAAAAAACATTTTCTAATGGACCAAATTGTAAATCTAAAGTCTAAACCATTCTCGAATCCCCTTGAACACACACAAAAAATTTCATCAACATCTATCCAGATGTTTAGGAGGAGTTCACTGTCATACACACGTACACAAGAAATATCCATACTTCCATACTAATATTATAAATGGGAAAGTGTGTTTGTTTGTTTGTCCGGCTTTCACGTCGCAAAGAAGCTATTAAATGGTATGGTTTTTGTGTGTGGAGATAGTGAGGAGGGTGGAGAGTGACGTAGGCTACTTTTTACCGCGGTAAAACATTCCCATGGGATGAAAATATAGTTGTTTTGTTATTTGCTAGATATTTAGTTCCGGATGTTGTTAATAGATGGCGTTAGTAAAATTCATTTGCAAGTTCTTCTTAGTTCTTCTTCTCTTATCTTAGTATCTTTTAATCGTGGAACTGTCACTATTCATCCACCACAAATGTGTCATGTGATAAACAACTCATTGTTAATTCCCTTTGACCACGCGGGCGGAGCCGCGGGTAAAAGCTAGTATAGAAATATATGCGTAGATTACCTATTAACATGATGTTTTACCAGATCCACAAGGAGCGTGCGTTCGCAGCGGACTGTCCGCTGTGCCCGGCGGGCTTCCGGCGGTTCGCGGACGTGAAGGCGCACGTCCGCAGCGCGCACGACCGCGAGCTGGTGCGCGACGGCGGCGCGCTGCTCACGGTGACGCGGTTCCTGACAGACTAACCTCGTACTGGTATAAGTTGACTAGTGGACGCCCGCAGCTTCGCTCGCGCAGAATTAGACCCATTAACGACGTCTGCCCGCGTTCGGGTTGCCCACTTGACTTCAAAAACGGCAAAGTTTCATACTAACTTTGCACCCCCATTTTACCCCCTTAGGGGATGAATTTTCAAAAATCCTTTCTTAGTGCTCCCCTACGTTATAAAAGGAACCCCTGTACAAAATTTCAAGTTTCTAACCCTTATAGTTTAGGCCCTGCGTTGATATGTCAGTCAGTCAGTCAGTCAGTCAGTCAGTCAGTCAGTCAGTCAGTCAGTCAGTCAGTCACCTTCTCCTTTTATATATATAGACTAGCTGACCCGGCAAACGTTATTTTGCCATATAAATATTTTTTCCCGCTTTTCTGTTGAAATTTTTCCTGAATTTTCTTTGCTATAAACCTCACGGAGCCCAAGACCTTTCCGACGAATGCAAAACCGTGGAAATCGGGTCGTGCGTTCTGGAGTTATAGCGTCAGGAAGGAAAACCCGACTTATTTTTATATAGTAGATTTACAAATGTTATTTTTAATACGAACTGATGGTACTTTCATAAATCTATATCTACCTATATACATAAAGGGAGAAGGTGACTGACAGACTGACTGACTGACATATCAACGCAGGGCCTAAACTACAAGGGCTAGAAACTTGAAATTTTGCACAGTTCCTTTTATAACGTAGGGAGTACTAAGAAAGGATTTTTGAAAATTCAACCCCTAAGGGGGTAAAACGGGGGTGCAAAGTTAGTATGAAACTTTGCCGTTTTTGATGTTATTCGAATGAAATTCAGTACCTATGAAGGTTTTTTTATTGAGTTTCGAAAATCATCTCTTAAGGGGGTAAAAGGGGGGTGTAAAGTTAGTAGGTATAAAAGTTTTTCGTATATACCTACATTATTTCAATTAAATTTTGTATTTAGGTTATGTTACGTCTAATTCCACGCGAGCGAAGCTGCGGGCGTCCACTAGTACCTAATAAAATTGTTTTGGTCATTATATCTTAGTGCTAAGGAATCTTACAAAGTATTAGTACCAATGTTACAAAATGCTATCATTGTTGTTTGCATTATGTAACATACATACATAATTCTGTGCTATTTCATTAATATCTTATGAATAATAAGCATGCCATGTATTAAAAAATTAATACACTGAATTATTTTAATCAATGCTTTTCATTTTTATAACTGTTTTTAATATTCCTTTTTTCGTTTATTTCCTCTTCCCTCCGGACCACATTAACGTGTAGACGTGTGAACTTTATATCGCTGCGACCCATATACGTCCCACTGCTGGGCACGGGTCTCCCCCACAGACTATGCTGCGGGATGTCTAGAGCATACTCCACCACGCTGCTCCAATGCGGATTGGTGGAGGGGTTAGTGGCCAACCCAGTGTCGAATGTTCTCAAGCCACCCGAGTTGACCCGAGTGTCTTCGACAAGGCCTAACGACTGTTTCCAGCATTGAAAAACAACCGGGACCGACGACTTTACGTGCCCTCCGAAGCACGGTAGCGTCCATGAAATTATGCCACTAGCAGTCACCCATCCACAAACCGAGCGCGCTTTATCTACCCAATTCGACGACATAAAGAAAAAATTACAAGAGATGGAACAAGAAAGACAAAAGGATAAAGAATATATTTCAATCCGCGAGAATATACTAGAAGATCTACAAAAATCACAACGCAAGAGTTCCTTTGAGCTAAAAAAGTACGAAGAAACAGAAAAAAACAGTACCTAAAACACACATACAAACACTCACTACCCCTCATATACACAAAACACATACACACTTTTCTCTGTAGGCATAAGCACATTTTGTATTGTGATAATTGTTTGTACTTTCTTGTCGGATGAGCGGGGTACCCAGTAACACGGGTGTTTCGTCACCTAGTACAGGGGCCCATACCATGACACTTGTTAGTCAATAAAGCCTTTTTTCAGCTATACAATTAACTTAGATTTATTGATGCACAGTGATCATGGATCATATTTGTACGTAGACGGAGAATGGAATAGACGACGAGTTAGCGTGGCCAAATGAGATAGAAAATAATCAGTAGGTATATGGAAGAAATGTTACCAAACAAGCACTTAAAATTACCCTAATCTTAAAGAAATAAAATTTATTAATTATTTTATTAATAATAAAAATAACCTAGAAATCAAGGTTACTGTCCCTGGAACAAAACCATTTTAGTATGGATATTACGAATTTTTTCTTTGGGCTCAAAAACTTTTGTGGTGTGATGAATACGCAGTTCCAAATATCGAGCTATAGCAGATTTAGTTTATAAAACTCTGTGGTTCCCAATGAATGGTTGTCCACAAAAATTATCCTCAGTAAACACGTTCCGACAGCGTTTAAATGTTTCCAAAATCAACTTAGGTAAAATATTTTTTTCTGCAAAAAAATGTATTCCTTTATTTAAATGTTGCCTAATTGTTTTTTCTAAGGTTTCTTTAATATTGTGATAGATTGGGTCATCTATATCAAATGGATCACGGTCTTGTTCCTTGACCTGAAAAAAGTAATTATTTCATATTCACAGTTTTCAATGACATAATATGTATGTACATGAAGGCGTTGTGCAAATGCATGCTATGCATGTCAGCTTCGAGTTGAGCTCGGTCGCTCAGTTTTTTTACTTACAAAATTTGTTTGGATTTCAAAATTATCATCAACTAGTGGACGCCCGCAGCTTCGCTCGCGTGGAATTAGAGATAGTAATAGATTAAAAAGTAGCCTATGTCCTTCTTCAGGCTCTAGACTATCTGTGTCCCAAATTTCATTTAAATCGGTTCAGTAGTTTTGGCGTGAAAACGACACAGACAGACAGACAGAGTTACTTTCGCATTTATAATATTAGTATGGATTTCTATACTGCTGACAGAGGAAAATATTGTTGGAATATTTGCTTGCGTTTCCTAGAAGTAAAAGGATATAGTTAGAAGGATGGCATTATATACGATAGTTTTACATATAAGAAAGATTTTTTATAATTATTGGGACAGCATTCGGATATAAAATGGTTAATTTTTTCTTTTTAATTAACACATTGCAGTCAAAATTTTGGCTACAAATCTTTGACGATTTCTTCACAGTCCAATTTGTTCGCCCGGTGGCTTTAATCCAAATTTTCTTTTTCCGAAAAACTACAATTTGCCAATGGTTTATTAAAAAAACAATCAATATTTATTCTTAAGTGGGAAAATTGCTCCTAACACCGTATGTGTGTGCGGGAAAATAAAAATGGAAAAGTTGGCAACATTAATGCAAAGGACACGTTTATCTTTCCATACAACTTGGGCCATGAGATGTACCTCGGGTACAAAAATTGATTTTTGGAGAAAATAAATAAATATCTTGGACATTCTCACACACGGCCATCTGACCCCAAAGTAGGCGCGAGCCTGTGTTATGGGTGTCAGAGACTGATATACATACATAGATATTTTTAAATACATACTTAAATAGATAATATTGACATCCAGACACAGAACAAATACAAGTGTTCGTCACACGAATATTTGTCCTGAGTGGGATTCGAACCCACGACCTTTGGCGCAACAGACAGGGTCACTACCGATTGCGCCAACGGGCCTGTCAAGCCAGAAAAAATGCGTTATTTTATTAAAAAAATAAATAAGATTTTTTACTGCATTTGTACCACCTAAAATTAACTTTAAAAGATAATTTATATATTGCAACACTGCAAGTTATGGCAATCTAATTCAATCTATCTTATCATTGCGTTTCGGTTGTTACCACAGAGTACATTATATATACTGAAAGTTGTTACTAAATCTGTAATTACTCTATACCCATGTATAAAATATCCAATAAGCGCATTGTATTAATAAACTACCTTAAGAAACAGAATCATAGTATCCTATATTTTGACGTGACAACGTCTTATAAATTGGTTTGCCGGGTGACACTTCAAGAAACTGCGTTACGCTCCGCTCACGTTATGCGCTCACAATGAGAGCGAGTGAGAGGCACGCGTCCCTTCCACTCGGGCATGGTTAGCCCGCCTAAGAGCGAGAGAGACGATACGATACGAGACGATACTACTATACGAATGAATATTCACATTAAAATTATTTTACCACTCAAAGTCGTTGTCACGTAAAACTTTCGCCCGTATACCGACTTTACAGGCAACCAATATTTTTTTGATTTAAATATTCTATTTACCTCTGACGTGTGGTGCGAAACTGAGAACGAACATACGCACGTCGCGGTCGTGCGGGCGGCGGAGTCGGTCGGTTCGCTAACATAAATGAAGTTCCGAGTCCGACTCGACTAGTTCCGAGTCGAATGAAAGGCGTAATAGTATCTGTAGCTAGTTTCTGATGAAAGTTAACACAACTACACGATTAGTACTCTGTGTGTCGAATCAAGTCAAATTAGTTACTACTTTTTATAGATCACTCGAATGAGTCGAATGCTTTACTAAGTCGAATAATTCGAATGAAATCATTCAGAGTCGCGCACCTCTACTGATGATAAATAATACAGCAAATCAATGTCTCAGAATACAGAACTAACTAAATTTAAGTTGAACTAATAACTAACTGAATTTCTAGACTAAAGAAAGAGAACGAAGTATAAATGTTTAGATGTAGTAGACACTAATACCTACTATTAAACAGTACTTGGTAGGTTAGGTAGCATAGATTACTATATTATGTATTATTAGAATAGACTAATAAAACACATTTATTTCATTGGTATTTTTCTTTTTCGTTGTAGTTAACAGACTTAAAAGTAGTGTGTTTTTGACATAAAAATAAAACTAAAGAATTTCTATTAAAAAGCAGATTTTATTTACATCTTTGTACACAAAATTCTCATTACACTCCACATCAGATCCAAACCACAGAGTACATTATCCAAACGCAACCAAGGCTGTTTGATTTGCTCCACCAATATTTGTATCTCACCACTGCACAAATACAACCACACACCACAGAGTATGGCAGGTACTGTGGCCTTACTTGCATTGCCATATTTCTTTTCCAAGCACACAGCTCAAGTATTTAGTAATCTGCAGCAGTATTCGCGAGGTAATCCCTCCGCCCAATATTAGATGCTTGTTTGTTCTGTACAGCCTCCAGCTTCGGACATTCTGTAAAGATTTTTGAAGTTAGTGTTTTTGTGATATGTTGTTGTAAATGTTACCGGACAAACCAGATTTCAGGACAAACTAGTTTGGCCTTGGCTAAACTAGTTCTTCCTATACGCGATAGGATTAACTTGTATAGCCTAATCTAAACTAATTTGTCCTAAGCCTGATAGGATAGACCAGTTCAGGCTAGGCCAAACCAGTTGATCCTGATATAAATACGCACACTCTAGGATAAACTGGTATGGCCTAGCTAGACTAAACATTTATAGTATATCTAAAAAGTCAAATTAAATAGATAAACTGAATAAAATACTCTGTAATTAGAAAAATAATCATTTTTATTAAAACCATAATGATTTGTTGTTAAAAATTATGGATAATTGTATATGTATATAAAAATACTATATTTCATTATATAAATGTTGAATTTATATAATGAAATAAGTATAGTATTTTTTTTACTACTATTTTTAGTATTTTTTGTAATACTATATTTCATTATATAAATGTTGAATTTATATAATGAAATATAGTATTTTTTGGGCTCAATTGAACATCACATTACTGCCGCTAACTAATGTACCAAGTACCCAATCTACAGTGTAAATTATTTTTAAGGAAATTGTCAGGTTTGAAATATATGGTTTCAAATTAAACTTTTCTATAGGCGACCATTTTAGCCTTCAATTGTAGAACCTGTGACTGACTTTGAACAAGACTTTTTTGAGTCTTGTTTGGGGTCTTGGCGAACAGCAGTTGTGTGGTATTGCGTGCTCGTTTGCTATCTTATATTCTTTAAAAAATCATCATTTATATTCCCATTGCTAGACATAGGCCTCCCCTAGCGCGCTAACGTCACTCTTGGTCACAAACCTCTGAGTACATTATAGAGAACTCTCAGGCTTGCAGGTTTACTGACGACGATTTTCCTTCATCGTTACAGTAGGCGAAACCAGTGAACCTCAAATGAGGAGCTTGTTCAATTTCACAAGGAGCTTGTTCAGTTCAATCATTTTAATGTACATAGTATCAAATATGGAATATAGTGTTTGGATTAATGAAAATTGTACGGATTTTGACGGGCCCGTTGGCGCAATCGGTAATGACCCTGTCTGTTGCGCCCTGTCCTGTCGTGGGTTCGAATCCCACTCAGGACAAATATACGTTTGACGAACGTATTTGTTCTGTGTCTGGATGTTAATATTATCTATTTAAGTATGTATTTAATATTATCTATGTATGTATATCAGCCTCTGACACCCATATCACAGGCTCGCGTCTACTTAGGGTCAGATGGCCGTGTGTGAGAATGTTCATGATCAGATATATAATTTTTTAATTACAGATTAATAGATGTATAATTTATTTTAGTATTAATAATAATAGTAATATAATAATATGATATACATATAAATAGTAAGGATAAATAGTAAGTTATTTAAATTAAGAGGTCTGATTGGATTTGATTTTAATGTAAACATACACATATACTTAGGTTTATAGAATTAAATATTTTGCATGCCTAAAATAGGTAAGAATAAGCGTGCCTACTTTTGACCTACATTTGTAACAACTACCTGACCTTATTCTGCAAATAAATTGAATTTGAATTTGAATAAATCAGATTGTGTGGAGTGTACCTGTGATCCTGTGGCCGAGCCCGCCACAGTACGAACATCCTTGCCCGTCCGAACTCGGCAGGTCTGGTTCTCCGATCATGTCCAATAAGAACGCTGGCACCTGTGGACAAGATTATTTTATTTAAAAAATATATTTATTTCAATAAATTATCCCACATTAATACTGACGTTTAATTCCTTACTAATTTGATTGAAATTTTATGCCTGCATCCATTAAAGTAGTCACCTAATTAACGCAGAGATGGCGCTAATTTGGTATAGAACAGCCCTATTTCTTTTTTTAAATACTGACTGATTTTAAATTTGACAAGTGTTGAACTTGTTTATTATTTATTATTGTATTATAGTATTATATTATTATTATTATTGTGTTATGTGATATTTGGTTATTGCTGGGACCACTTCAAAATTTAATCATTGTAAGATCAAACGATAAGTTCTGAAATAAAATGACAACATTATTATTAAAGGACTAGCTGACCCCGCAAACGTTGTTCTGCCATATGAAATGTCAAAGTGACGCGACGCTTCATGTCAATGAACGACGGTTAAAAATAAAAATATTAAAATAGTGTTTAAAAACATTTTCCTGTGGACCAAATTGTGAATCTAAACCATTCTCGAATCCCCTTGAACACACACAAATTTTTTTATCAACATCTATCCAGCTGTTTAGGAGTTCACTGTCATACACACGTACCTACACAAGAAACATAATATATATATTAAAATAATAGCGGTCGAAAAAGCTACTGCAAACCTAAAGGTGGGTTCGATCCCCGGGTTGGGCAACGATTGGGTTTTCTTATTTGAAATGCCCGGTAGCAGCTCTTCAGTCTAGATTTGTCCGGTGTATGGCAATAGGCTCACCACCTATTACACGGCACCTAAATATACTCCACAACTCTTTCTTTGTCCCACTGTTGGGCACGGGTCTCTTGTCAAAATGGAGGGGTTAGGTCTTAGTCCATCACGCTCGATGTTTTGAAGATTTCTAGAATATTATGGAGAACAATCAGGCATGCAGGTTTCTTCACGAAATTTCCTCCACCGTTACAGCAGGTGATATTAAATTTCTTAAACCGTACATTACTTAGAAAAGTCATTGTCGCTCGCTGCTTGGATTTGAATCCGGTCCGCTCGAGTGAGAGGCGAGTTCGATACCCACTGGGCTGTCACCGCTTAACCAAAGCATCTCAACTCCCAATATCGGCCATTGACCCAACTGACCTCATCAGCCCATCACGCCACCATATCTACATGTAATGTAGTATCAACTTGTGGGCACTGTAATTTTCACTTGTGACGTCACGACGCAACAGCCAACGCTCAGCCTACCGCGGCGATGTAAGTAAGTATTTAAATAGACTCCTGCTTGTTTATACTACAACTAGTGGACGCCCGCAGCTTCGCTCGCGTAGAATTAGACCCATTAACGACGTCTGCCCGCGTTCGGGTTGCCCACATGACTTCAAAAACGGCAAAGTTTCATACTAACTTTGCACCCCATTTTACCCCCTTAGGGGGTGAATTTTCAAAAATCCTTTCTTAGTGCTCCCCTACGTTATAAAAGGAACCCCTGTGCAAAATTTCAAGTGTCTAACCCTTATAGTTTAGGCCCTGCGTTGATATGTCAGTCAGTCAGTCAGTCAGTTAGTCCGCTTCTCCTTTTATATATATAGATAGATACCTTCTGACCCGCCTCCCGCAGCAAATGCACCAGGTCGCGCAGCAGCAACGGGTCAGCGGCGCGCGGCAGCAGCGTCGACGCTAGGCCTTCGCCCCCGGCGCGGCCCGTACGCCCGATGCGGTGCACGTAGTTCTCTATGTCCTCCGGCATGTCGTAGTTTATCACGTGTTCGATGTTTTGGAAGTCGAGACCTGGATAGGAAGTGGAAAGAATACTTTTATTTTAATGATTAGTTTCAGCTACCATAGACTTCCAACTGTAATCTTTAAGACTTGTTGACAGGGTTGGAAATTATCAAGATAATTATGTTCATTGATAATTATCCGATAATTATCGGATAATTATCTGATAACTATCGGATAATTATCCCGTTATTATCCAACAATATATAAGGTGTAATAAAACTTTATAAAATTACTTTTAATTGTTATAACAATTTAAATGTTATGTTAAATATATATGTTTGCACACAAAAACTGTCAAAACTAAATATCAAAGAGAATTCGGAATTCCCTTCGGCCGCAGACAGTTCTCGTGTTCGGATACACACAATCGACATGACGCTAAAAAATGACGCTAAATATTACCCGCGTTCTAATAATAATAGAGAAATTAATTTTTTATAACATTTAATCACATCTCTTGATAATATACGTTATTATCATTGATAATTATCAGAACGTAATTATCGCGATAATTATCATTGATAATTATCTCGTGCAATCCTGCTTGTTGAAGACTACTAACCCCTCCACCAACTGAGCAGCGTGATGAAGTATGCTCTAGACATCCCACAGCGGTAGCTATGGAAGATACCCTTGCCCAACAGTGGACAAAAGGTTGTGGTGGGGTATGTTTAAAGTAAATTTATTTGAAACCCGCCAAAATCTTTTTACTGATTACACCAAAATTAAAACCCTCAATGATGATGGAAGCCTGATTTCTGCAATAACTAAATTATTTTATTATTTAGTTATTGCAGTTTATTTATGAATGGGATTGGACACACTAGAACAGTCTCTGTGTGAATTATTATTTATTGGTGATTCCAAGGTTCATAAATTTGTTTCAGTCTAGTTTTTAGACATTATAGCATTAAAAGCAATCGTTTCAATAAAGAATATTTATTACCTTATTTATTTATTGTTGTCCTATTTGATTATATCATTGTAAAATGTTGTAGTTGTTAGCGAAAATAAACAAATTTCATTTCATTTCATTTCATTTCATTACCTTAAAGCCGATTCGTATTGATATGCTACTGGGAATGAGAAACAAGTAACTCGATAGTTCCGCTTACAAATTGGACTCACCTTTGCTGGCTACATCAGTGGCCACGAGGACATCCTTTTCGCCTTTCCTGAAGGCCTCCACGGCACGGGACCGTTCCTCCTGGTCCTTCCCGCCGTGGATCGCCACTGCTTCCACTCCTGTGGGCAAAACCAGAAATTATTCAAATATTTGTTTATTTTTAATAGGCCTTCAAAGCTTTGTAGTAAGACCTAAAATAAAAGTAAATATATGTAATCAGAGATTAGTAAAATACCTACTTTCCCACCTACGCCTATAAATAATTATAGGCGTAGGTGGGAAAGTAGGTATTTTTATTGAGTCGAGGTTGCATGCACGCACACATTCAGCATACTTTATATCTGTGCGTGTTCCTTTCGGAACGGAGTAGACGGATGGAAAAACACCTGCCTAAAGCATCATTACTGGTTGCCGTCGAGACCTAAAATGGACCACGGAAAAATGGAATGGTGCGCCAAGATTTCTTCCATCTTCCAAAATAGGTTAGCAAGTAACAAAAGTCACTATTTAATTTAGTTAACTAGAGTATCGCTGCGACACATAGACGTCCCACTGCTGGGCACGGGTCTCCCCCACCGACGCAGCTGCGGGAGGTCTAGAGCATACTCCACCACGCTGCTCCAATGCGGATTGGTGGAGGGGTTAGTGGCCAACCCAGTGTCGAATGTTCTCAAGCCACCCGAAGGTCTTCGACAAGGCTTAACGACTGTTTCCAACATTGAAAACAACCGGGACCGACGGCTTTACGTGCCCTCCGAAGCACGGTAGCGTCCATGAAATTTTTGCCACTAGCGGTCACCCATCCACAAACCGACCGCGCCCGTCGTTGCTTAACTCTTTGGATCACATTGAATCGACCCGAGCCATTCGGCTATGGACGCTACTAGAGTACTAGTTAACTAGAGTACAGACATTAAAACTAGAAGAAATAGTCGAAGTCAAATAATTTAATATTATAATTTATTTATTAATTTATTTCGCTACTAGACCCATTAACGACGTCTGCCCGCATTCGGGTTGCCCACTTGACTTCAAAAACGGCATATTCATACTAACTTTGCACCCCCGTTTTACCCTCTTAGGGGATGAATTTTCAAAAATCCTTTCTTAGTGCTCCCCTACGTTATAAAAGGAACCCCTGTGCAACATTTCAAGTTTCTAGCCCTTATAGTTTAGGCCCTGCGTTGATATGTCAGTCAGTCAGTCAGTCAGTCACCTTCTCCTTTTATACAACGTGTTACAAAATACCCCGTAAAAAATATAATTAATTATCAAAGCCAAAAATTTAGTCAACCCTAGTAAGCTGTCATGTCAGTGAACCAGATTATTTAACAGAAAGGCCTACGTACCTATTTTACCTATTTTTCCAAATTTTTTTTCAAAATGATGATGCTTTCTAACTCGGAATGTTACGATATGATGGCCATGAAGATAGCATTTAAATCGTACTCGCGAACTGTATCGGCAACGATTTAAATTATTAATATTAATTAAAACAACCGTTTCTTTAAATTTGGCGTTTATTATGAAAAAGTAAGTGTTCGTTTAGGTTGTTTCGTTAGGTTAGGTCTTTTAAAAATTTTGTCGTTCCGCGAATTAGGTAGAAATGTAGGTACATTCTGCGTTAGTTTACTCTTTAATTTTACTGAAACAGGGTTTGCACATCAGTGAAAATAATAATATTTTTTTATTTTTTTGGGGTACGTTATACAGCGTTACTGCGGTTCTTAAATATTGTTAATGGACTCGTTATAAGGCCCCATTTAACCTCCTTACGGCTTTACGGGTAGTTTTGTAACACCTGTATATATAGATGAGGGATTAGACACGCTTAACGAATAGAGAATGAGAACACCGTCAACTCACCCTTGAGCAGCAGATACTCGTGTATCGCGTCCACGTCCTGCTTCCGCTCGGCGAACACCAGCACCGGCGGCGGCGTCTTCTGCAGGCACTGCAGCAGGTGCACCGTGCGCGCCTCCGCCTGCACCGCCTCCAGCTCCTGGCGCACGTTCAGCGACGCGGCGCCGGCGCGGCCCACGTTCACCGTCACCGGCTTCACCAGGGCCGACCTGGGCAAGGATTACGCTGATTAAAAAAAATTGTTGTCTGTAAAGTCGGTTTACGGACGATAGATTTACGTGATAACGTCATAATCATTATTTTATAAAATACAAAAAAAAAAAATGTCTCACACACCCTGTATACAATGTTCATGTCCCACACATGTCATGTCTGCTTAACTGAAACGTTTCTAAAAGAAGGCTTCGAGAACAATGTAAATATAAAAAACTACAACATGGTATCTTGTTTCTCCAGAACTAATAAACGTGGTGGTGTGTGCATACTGCTAAAAAACAGCTTTAGTTTCCATAAAATACAATTTATTGCAAAAATGACCGAGCCCTTCTGCTTCGAATGCTGTGGAGTTGAGATTCCAGAATGTTTACTATTGTTAGTCTGTGTATATAGAACCCCAACCTCTGACCCAGCTACTTTTCTTGACAAATTAAACCTCGCTGCGACCCATAGACGTCCCACTGCTGGGCACGGGTCTCCCCACAGACACTGCTGTGGGAGGTCTAGGGCATACCCCACCACGCTGCTCCAATGCGGATTGGTGGAGGGGTTAGTGGCCAACCCAGTGTCGAATGTTCTTGAGCCACCCGAAGGTCTTCGACAAGGCTTAACGACTGTTTCCACCATTGAAAACAACCGGGACCGACGGCTTTACGTGCCCTCCGAAGCACGGTAGCGTCCATGAAATTTTGCCACTAGCGGTCACCCATCCACAAACCGACCGTGCCCGTCGTTGCTTAACTCTTTCGATCACATTGAATCGACTCGAGCCATTGGGCTATGGACGCTACGTACATTACTTAGATAATATATTGGATTGGATTTGAACCCGGTACGCTTGAGAGGAAATCTTTATTTTGTCTCAAATGTACACAATAAAATAATCAAAACAAAAATAAGCCAAAAAAGGAGAGAGACAAAATAGGACTACTATCAGCCTGTGCCGTGGTACTGAGAGAGAACTGCGGCTGCTGGTTTTCAGCGTAGCACTTTTTTTTTTCTGAGCAGTCGTATTTGCGGTATAACAAATATAACAACAAAGCAACTTAAATAAGTAACATAACATATTACATGACCAAAAAACAATTAAGCAAATAAAACAATCGAAGTAGAACATTAAATAACAAGATAAAAAGCAACCTACTTGATGTGAGTGTCGTTTAATTTAGTGTAGATGTAATAGTTTAAATTTTATTAAACTTCCTATTTTTTTATATATACCAGGCCTGTCCCACTCCACGTGTAGGTATCAAAAATGTACCTACGCACAGCGACCTGTTAGAGCAGGCTAGTCGGGCCTCACGCGCCAGGGCTGTGTGACGTAGGTACGCGTAAGGTTTGTTCCGTTTTACCTTGACTATATAGGTACTTCATTTGTTCGTTGCATTGTATAAAACATGGAGAAAAAGAAGGCAAGAAGATACTGTGCAGTGTTTAATTGTCATAACAAAGATAGCGATCCGAATTTGACTTTTTTTTGGCTTCCTAAGGACGCTGAGAGGTAAGATTTAAAAAAAAATTGTTATGATTATTATGAAATTATCATACATATACCTACTTTACTTTACCCATAATGGTTAGAGAAATAAGTATGTATTGTGTAGGTTACCTACTCTATAGTTAGGTACTTAGGTATAAATAAAGTAAAAAAGTAACATCCTCTAAATGTCCCACTGCAGGGCAAAGG
Organism: Carterocephalus palaemon; assembly: GCA_944567765.1. Classification (NCBI taxonomy): domain Eukaryota; kingdom Metazoa; phylum Arthropoda; class Insecta; order Lepidoptera; family Hesperiidae; genus Carterocephalus; species Carterocephalus palaemon. Next base: position 4,302,563 of record OX155665.1, read on the forward strand.
CCTCCATCATTGAAATCAAGTCACTTGCCAAATGCGGGTTGGTGATCAAAAACCCCGAACTATGTTCGAAAAAATCCAGAACACATTATCTCGACCCGGGAATCGAACTCGAGACCCTTAGACCACGGCCTGGTACCTAAACCACTCGACCGATGGGGCGTTATGTATAAATATTTCATTAATTATTTAGTGCGAAGTCAGTCATTCCCTATAAAACTAAAAGATTGTTTTAGCTAAGTACCTTAGGTAGGTACTTAGCTTACATACAATCGTACAACACGTTACGCGTTTAGCATTTAGGCTGATGACCAAGACTTATGACGAAACGACGAAGTGTCTACCTAGAACATTCATTAAATATCAGAGACTGTTATGTTTCGTTTGTCGTACATATACCAATGTATTAGAATTAAAGCACTATTAACACCTACCTGACGTTTTTATTTTGAAAGTCATTTGTTCTCTAGAGTACATACTACAAAAATGGTAATTCAACATTTATATTCATTTATTTTTTAAAAGAAGACAGCCCTGTTTTTGCCAGAAAAAGTAAGTTACGCGCTAGAAAGAGACGCAACCTGTAGGTAACTATAAGCGTAGGTTATTAAGCGCTGCGCGATCTGAATTGAACTTAATCGTATCGTAGCTAGAGTCTATATTTCTTTAAATGACATTTCGAAGTGGGCCTTCTGTACTTGTACTGTATTCTGTGTACATACTTGTGTTTAAGAATAGGTTATTCATAATAATACGTTCCATATACTATAGTAATATTATATAGCCTATGTCAATCAGTGAAGATGCAGCTTTCTAATACGAAAGAATTTATGAAATCGGTCCAGTAGTTTTTGTGTGAAAACAATACAATCAATTAATGTTTCCTCTTTATAATATTAGTATAGATTAACCCAAAGCCCAGCGAGTCTCACCTGGCGAAGTTCTGTATTTTCCTCGGCATGGTAGCACTGAAAAGCAGCGTCTGTCGTTGTCCACCGAAGTACGAGAAGATTGTCCTCACGTCCTCTTCGAAGCCCATGTCGATCATACGGTCCGCTTCGTCCATGCAGAGGTAACGGCATACGTTCAGTCGCACCTGGGGGAAGATTATCATAATCCATTGGCCTAACACTTCAACCCAACATATAATAAAATTCCTCGTGAAATTAAAGATGTCCCGACTAGACTTTTTAGGAAAAAACTAAAGCAAATTTTAATACAAAAATGTTATTATTCAATAAATGATTTCTTAAATGACTCGAATGTAATTTGTAAGTAAAAGTTAAAATATGATATAATAATAGAATTAATAATATAATTTATAACTAATATAATAACAATACTACTTGTACTATGTCATAAAGCCATACATAATTATAAGTTACACATACCTACTTTATATATTTGTACGCCTTTAAAAACGGCTAGGTATAATGGATCATCTTATCTCCTACCTACCACCCACTATGTTACCTATACCTAATGACAAATAAAATATTTGAATTTGAATTTGAACCCTTTATATGTCCCATTGTTGGGTAGGGGTCACTTCTCGGAATGGAAGGGTTAAGTCATTTTCCACCGTGCTGGCCGAAAAGAGGTGCCACAGTGGAAACACCACACAAACACAATTTTTTTTGGAAAATAGTTGATGTGCAATTTAAGTTGTAAAAAGAAAATGCAGATTTCCTAAAGGTGCGTACAGACTATGTAACATATTATATAACTTGAGTTTTATAACACGTCCACATTATGTAACCTTGTTATTCAACATTGCAACATAAAACAATACACATTAGAATAAAAATGCAATATAACAATGTTATATAACCATTGTCGTTTGTTGTTCTTCAGTGCTATCAACAATGTCGACACATTGTTGTACATATCAATAACATGTTATTATAATATGTTTTATAACATTCAGTGTCCACATTATCTGAAACATGTTATATAACAATGTTGTATAACATGTTATGTTACATAGTCTGTACGCACCTTAACGCACCTGTAACGACGAAGGAAAGCATAATTTTGCTTGGCAGCAGGTGTGGCAGTCTTCACATGCCTTTGAGAATATTATGGACAACTATCAGGCAAGCCTCCGCCGTTCAGATGTCATTTAATTTCAACCAGAACCCGTCTGGTAGATGGTTGCTTTTGAAGGTCCTTCGTCTTCGTTTAAAGCCACTTTTAAAATCGTACCAAATTATCGCACGAAAATGTTCTCGATGCGGATCTATTCTTAAATGAGACACGATAATTTAATTTGGCTCTCGAGAAAATGTGGAGGGAATTTTGAATATCGAACAGTAGTATTTTATACTTTTAAATTACCAAATTTTTCAAAACAATTACAAGTGGCCAGAGCTTTATACAAAAAACATTTTTTTCGCAAAACTTTCTGTGTGGCCTGGTAAATTGTAATAGAATCCTGTTACAATTTACCAGGCCATTTTTTTTTTTCATCATCAATTTTACAGGCTGTGGGTAATAAAAAAAAAATCATACCATTTTCTTATCGAGCATATCCATCAGCCGTCCAGGAGTAGCCACCATGATGTGCACGCCTCGCTGCACCACCTCCATGCAGTTTGAAACTGCAACTCCTGCCAACAAGAAGAACACACGTTTCTGGAAGCACATTTTACCTATTCTATTGTATTCTATTCGACACAGGTTTCTCAAGGACGGAATTAACGAACCAAGGTTACCGACATAGCTCGTCGACCGCAAGCTGAAGTTAGCAGTTAATGAGCAGGCCACGTCGGTCGATGTACCGATAACCAGTGGTTAAGAAAGGTCCTCCACTGGAAACCGCTATTGAGAAAACGGAACGGCCACCCTCAAATCAGACCGATGACCTGACGAAATCAACTCGTATCGCTGGATGCAGAGGGCACGGGACCGGTAGTAGTGGCTTGATAGAGCAAGTTTCTACGATGTTTTCCATGTGCGTTTAAGTTTTTTTTTTTTTATGGATAAAAGATAGCAAACGAGCTTGCAGCACCACCCATCCGCTGCCGCCCATGACAACTGTGACTGACTTTGAACAAGACTCAATTAGGGACTGGGATGGTTAGTCCAATTAGTTGAGAGAGTTAATTAGAACATTAGTTGGTCAGTTCGTTAGTAGGTATGAGGACTGGGGACTGTTAGTGATAGTTAGTCCTGTTAGTTGGTGTTAGTAATAGTCCAGTTAGTACTTGTTAGTAGGAGTCTCGTTCTAAGTCAGTCACAAATGTGTTGCTACCCTTGAGGACTAAGATGGTCGCCTCTAAAGAAGTGTAACCGGAATCCACACTTTTCCAACCGGACCACAATTGCTTTAAAAACAATTATTACACGGCAGAAATGGTTTAAGAAACTAAATTTCACCTAGTGTGAGGTACACCGTGAAGGAAAACATCGTGAGTAAACTGGCTCAATCGAGACACTTCTTCTGGTCCCGTGAGCTCTGAAAAAAACACCTTTTGTTAAAAAAATAAATGGTGCGATCCGCTTGGATTTGAACCCAGACCCCCGAGTGACAGGTGAGTTCGATAGACGGTAACTGTAATTGGAATTATTGAAAGATTACACATTCACTAACTTCAAAAACGGCAAAGCTTCATACTAACTTTGCACCCCCGTTTTACCCCCTTAGGGGATGAATTTTCAAATTTTTCTCGCCGTAAAAACCATCCTTGAACTTCAACGAACATTTAAAAAAAAGAATTGTCCAAATTGGTCCAAGCGTTGTTGAGTTATGCGCTTACCAACACATTTTGCGATTCATTTTTATTATATAGATTACTCCAGCATTTTGTGGCTTCGTAACATAAATCCTAAACAGTATAATCAGGTGCATGAGTTCATGCCATCCAATCAGACGTTTTATGTCATCCATCAGCTTTGGTGGGCGGTGTAAACTAGTTCTGAAAATAGTTCGTTACTAGATTTTCCTTCCACGTGACCTAACACGCTTTCAGGCGACCAAAATAAACCAAGCCCACAATTGGTTTGAGTTGTGGTTACACAAATACACCACAGGAGTATTTTTCTGAGAAAACTCCGCAGCAATCCTACTTGGAAGGAAGCTTCATCATCATTATCACAAGCCTCTCTTTGTCCCACTGTTGGGCACGGGTCTTCTCTCAGAATGGGAGGGATTAGGCCTTAGTCCACCACGCTAGCAAAGTGCGGATTGGCAGATTTCACTTGCCATAACATTATGATGAACTCTCAGGCATGCAGGTTTTATCACGATGTGTCCTTCACCGTCAAAGCACGTGACATTTAATTTCTTAAACGCACATCCATACTAATATTATAAATGTGAAAGTGTGTTTGTTTGTTTGTTTGTCCGGCTTTCACGTCGCAACGAAGCTATTATATGGTATGGTTTTTGTGTGTGGGGATAGTGAGGAGGGTGGAGAGTGACGTAGGCTACTTTTTACCGCGGTAAAACATCCCCATGGAAAGGTATCGATGTTTTGTTATTTGCTAGATATTTAGTTCCGGATGTTGTTAATAGATGGCGTTAGTAAAATTCATTTACAAGTTCTTATCATAGTATCTTTTAATCGTGGAACTGTCACTATTCATCCACCACAAATGTGTCATGTATGATTAACAACTCATTGTTAATTCCCTTTGACCACGCGGGCGGAGCCGCGGGTAAGAGCTAGTAACTTCATAAAAAGTCATTATTGCGTGCCGCTTGTGTTTGAACCCGGACCGCTCGAGTGAGAGGCGAGTTCGATAGCCACAGGGCTGTCACCGCAGGTTGGAAGGAAGCTTCCCTTACCTCCAATAGCCAAGCAGCTCCTCAACTCAGGGTTGCCAGCGTCCTTGAGATAATTGATGAAATGTTGAACGATGTCGTGCGTCTGTTTAGCCAATTCCCGCGACGGGCAGATTATAAGGCCATACGGTCCTTCGTTCCTGTAAGACCACAACACATGATTAAGTGGGACTAAAATAGCAGTGACAGCCCTGTGGCTATCGAACTCGCCTCTCACTCGAGCGGTTCGGGTTCAAACCCCAGCGGCACGCACCAATGACTTTTCTAGGTTATGTGCGATTTAAGAAATTAAATGTCACTTGCTGTGACGGTGAAGGACACATCGTGAGGAAACCTGCATGCCTGAGAGTTCTACATAATGTTCTCGAAGGCATGTGAAGTCTGCCAATCCGCACTTGGCCAGCGTGGTGGACTAAGGCCTAATCCCTCCCACTCTGAGAGGAGACCCGTGCCCAACAGTGGAAGAAAGAAAGGGCAAACGAGCACCACCCATCCGCTGCCGCCCATGACAACTGTGACTGACTTTGAACAAGACTCAAACAGGGACTGGGATGGTTAGTTCAGTTAGCTAAGAGAGTTATTTAGAACATTAGTTGGTCAGTTCGTTAGTGGGTATGAGGACTGTTAGTCTTGTTAGTTGGTGTTAGACCAGTTAGGTAAGTAAGAGTCTCTTTCCAAGTCAGTCACAGATGTGTTGCTACTAGATGATATATTTATGTTGCCGCTATAACAACAAATACTAAAAATTGAATGGATTGATGAATACTAGAAAATTGTATGGAACCCTTAGTGCGCGAGTCCGACTCGCACTTGGCCGGTAATTTTTTATTCCGGTATTATTAGTATATTCCGGAAAATTATTCAATGCGGCCGGAGTCGCGCATAAAGCTAGTAGAACAATATTTGTATCCGGATGGTATACTGACCTGATGAAGGGCATCTTAATCTCCTGCTCGAGACACAGCATGAGGATGGGCAGAATGAAGACCAGGGTCTTCCCGGAGCCAGTGAAAGCTATCCCGATCATGTCGCGGCCGCTGAGCACGGCCGGGATGCCTTGCACCTGGATCGGTGTGGGCTTCTTGATGCCTTTAGCGTCCAGCCCGTTGAGGATACCTTGATAGAGGGTACTGAGTTAAACTATTCATTTGCTTGTTCAATTCAAAAAACATATAGTTACTTCGTCGTAGTAGCGTCCATAGCCCAATGGCTCGAGTCGATTCAATGTAATCGAAAGAGTTAAGCAACGACGGGCGCGGTCGGTTTGTGGATGGGTGACCGCTAGTGGCAAAATTTCATGAACGCTACCGTGCTTCGGAGGGCACGTAAAGCAGTCGGTCCCGGTTGCTTTCAATGGTGGAAACAGTCGTCAAGCCTTGTCGAAGACCTTCGGGTGGCTTGAGAACATTCGACACTGGGTTGGCCACTAACCCCTCCACCAATCCGCATTGGAGCAGCGTGGTGGAGTATGCTCTAGACCTCCCGCAGCATAGTCTGTGGGGGAGACCCGTGCCCAGCAGTGGGACGTCTATGGGTCGCAGCGAGCGACTTCGTCTGAATGTTTGAATATTCCTATGAATACAGATAGCGGCACGAAAGATTAGCAATTATTTTACGGTCAGAACCTTGAATGCACAGATTTCAAAATGGCGGGTCGAGCGGGATAACCAATCAGTAAGCGTTGATCATCAATCAGCGCCAGCCGTATTTTGTTCCCCGCATTGATACCCCATTCGCAGCTATCCCCTCCGAATTTCGTATAAAGCTGTTCTTTCGTTCGGCACGATAGAACAGCTCTAAACGATAACTCTTTTATAAATTTAACGAGTTGTAAACTGTAAATTGCATTAAGCCGTCGGTCCTGGTTGTTTTTCGTCATTTAGTCAAACCCTTGTCTGAAAAAGCTTAACTCTAAGCTAACCCATCTATATTAAAAGCTTTTATTTAACTTCACTCGTATGTAGGTATGTAAGTATGTCCTGGAATCTTGCAATCAATATTTCACCCACTTCCACTGAAGCTATCGAGCTGAAATTTGGCACACATATTTGGTTCCGATGACAATGCATGAAAATAAAATAAAAGATTTAAAAAACTTTTTTAAAAAAAAAATTTTAACGGTATAATTATTTAACATGTTTTAATCAACCCTAAAACATGTTTTCGCTACAGAATCGAACCCATAATCTTCTTTAGAATAGTACCTTTGGGGAACTTTTGTTACCTATATTTGCGTTTCTCTAGTTTCTTGTGTATTTCACATTCACGTTAAACATTATGCCAAAAAAGAAAAAAAAAAGAAAAGAACCCAAACGTTTAAAATGTCACAATACCGATAAATAACAAAAAATGGTTGTGAAGCTAAATTAGTGAGGATTAAATTGCTAATTTATTCCACCCGTTGGCGCAATCGGTAGTGACCCAGTCTGTTGCGCCAGAGGTCGTGGGTTCGAATCCCACTCAGGACAAATATTCGTGTGCCGAACACTTGAATTTATTCTGTGTCTGGATGTTAATATTATCTATTTAAGTATGTATCAGTCTCTGACACCCATATTACAGTCTACTTTGGGGTCAGATGGCCGTGTGTGACAGTGTCCAAGATATTTATTTATTTATTTATTATTATTATTTATTTTATTACCATTGGGGAACTTCATGTGTCTGAAGGTCCTTATGGGCGGGGGGACGTCCTCTCCCTCCACCAGGATGCGCAGCTCCTGCCGGACCCGCTCGTGCCGCTCCGGCGGGAGCGCCAGGATGCAGCGGGGAGGGGTCCAAGATGTCTTTATCGGCTCCTCGTATTGGATACCTGGTCGATTAATGATATTATCAAACAGTTTTCATTGCAGGGTCAGTACGACCGCCCGCCATAGTACCTAGTACCATTACCAGTACATACTAGCGTGCGCGATGCGTGTCACTTTTTTCGTCAGCCCAAACCCCGCCTACTATGTGACGTCACACTATAATAATAAGTGAGGTGACACACTAGTTTTCACACAAATCTATCGATAACGTAATGTACCGAAACAAGTATAAACGCACATTGACCGAACTTGCGAGATATCTTGCAGTATATTGCAAGATATCTCAAAATTGAGTTTCTCAATCACCAGATCTCAGACAGTAGTTAGATGGCTTGGTTGGTTGTAGTCAATGAATCAGAATGTTTACTACTCATATCTAAGGACCACAGGAGCTTTTACAACTTACCCATAGCCAACTCAGCGACACCCATGAGAGCTTTACTCTGTGCAACGCTCTCAAGAATGTGTTCTTCTTCCTTGGCCTGTCTCTCTGCTGCGGACAGGGCTCTGGCCTCAGCGATCCTCTTCAGCTCACTGTGCTGATCGAGTAGGGAGACGTTGTAGCGACGACCCCATTCTTCTTGTGATGCTGGAATAATTAATTGAATGGTAATTTTTAAATGGTAGAGATAATATTCGGTTACTGACAGTTTTACAGCCATACCTAAAATTCATGAAATAAAAGTTTTTCAATCATTTAATTGTTGTCTCTGATGATTTTATAAAGGTCCTGCTCCACCTGAGTCTTAAGAAGGCGGGTAATGAAGGCGTTAAGTAGAAATGGCCAACATTTTTAACATAGTAATTTACAAGCAGCATTACTAATGGCTTTAAACGCTAAGCAATAAAAAGTCAAGCCCTAGAGCGGAGCACCGAGCTGTGGCTCAGTGCGCCAGGTATAAGTGCTTAGAGTGCTTTAGAAAGAATAAAACAATGATGTGTAAATAAATAAAAACCCTAAATGCTGTACAAGGGTCTTGGATTTAAATCCCGACCAGGACTATTTATTTAGCAGATAAAGATTTTTGCCAAGCACTCACACTGGTGAAATTAGTAATACCGGGGTATGAGTGTGTAGCGATTATTTATTTTATTATAACGTTTGGCCACCCACCGTCATCATCTGGATCGTTGTCGCTTGAACTCTTGGCCTCCGCGCCCGCCTCGGCCGCCACCTGGCTCAGCCGCCCGAGCTTCATTAACTTCTGTTTCATCCGTTCCCTGACGGGCACATAAGGCTCGTAGTTGTCCAAATCCTCCTCCGACTCGGACTCCTTCTCCTCGCGTCTGTAACGCTTTATGGGTGGGTCCGACATTGTTCAGCAGTGTATTTTACTAAATTTTAATGCGTAATATTCATTTATTTGCTTAGTTGATATACCGAGCAATCAAACTTCCATGCAAAACCACTACTCCATTCTCTATGTATAGTCATTAACTTATTATATTACTATTTACTCTATTTATATAGTAATAGTAATAATTCTTTTTCCTTAATCTGAGGCCAGAAGCAACAACAATACACACACAATTTATTGAATTTACAGTTTATTTACACCACAGAACTATGTACATAACCACAGATTTATACATAATATACTATACTTATAAATCTGTGTACATAACCATATGGGATACTACGTAGTAACTACTCTGCACTGCACTGTTTATGTCAGTCATTTGCCAACTTCAGTTTTAGTGACAGACGTACGTAGTAGTAGACTTATAAATCTGTGGACAGACGTCAGTCACACATATGTACGGAGAGCTGGCACCAATTTTTCGGTAGGTATTTGAGGCAAGCTGAAAACTTGTCATATACCTCTCCTATTATACCCCAACACGGAAATGCAGACCTGGCTGGTGAGTAGCGGGGCTAAATCAAGCCCTGAATTTTAAAAAAAATTAAAAATTTATTTCCAAAAATGTATTTGAGGCAATATGTAATTTTTATATGTTGTAGTCCAATGTTTACAGAATATAAAAAAAAATAAGCCAGACGATTTAGTTGGGGTTTTAATATTGCCAGATACGTACAAAAATATTTTGAAAAAAATATAAAAAATGTATTTGAGGCAACTTGAAATTTTATCAGGGTATTATTTATAATTAAAAAATAAGATTCTCAAAAAGACAGATCATTTTGGTGGGGCTTTGTACCTGCCAGGTGATCTAACAAATTATGTATAGGTGCGAGTGCGTAGCGCTATGGACAAGCTGTAGAATGAGAGAGAGCGTTTATCGGCAGCCGTCTGCGTTCTTGCTGCTGCTGCGACCCATAGACAGGCCCGTTGGCGCAATCGGTAGTGACCCTGTCTGTTGCGTCAAAGGTCGTGGGTTCGAATCCCACTCAGGACAAATATTCGTGTGACGAACACTTGTATTTGTTCTGTGTCTGGATGTAAATAATATTATCTATTTAAGTATGTATTTAAAAATATCTATGTATGTATATCAGTCTCTGACACCCATAACACAGGCTCGCGCCTACTTTGGGGTCAGATGGCCGTGTGTGAGAATGTCCAAGATATTTATTTATTTATTTATTTATTTATAGACGTCCCACTGCTGGGCACGGGTCTCCCCCACAGACGCAGCTGCGGGAGGTCTAGAGCACTCTCCACCACGCTGCTCTAATGCGGATTGGTGGAAGGGTTAGTGGCCAACCCGGTTTCGAATGTTCTCAAGCCACTCGATTGTCTTCGACAAGGCTTAACGACGGTTTCCAACATTGAAAACAACCGGGACCGACGGCTTTACGTGCCCTCCGAAGCACGGTAGCGTCCATGAAATTTTGCCACTAGCGGTCACCCATCCACAAACCGACCGCGCCCGTCGTTGCTTAACTCTTTGGATCACATTGAATCGACCCGAGCCATTGGGCTATGGACGCTACATTGGGCCATGGACGCTACAGGGTATTATTTATAATTAAAAAATAAGATTCTCAAAAAGACAGATCATTTTGGTGGGGTTGGTTTGTGGATGGGTGACCGCTAGTGGCAAAATTTCATGGATGCTACCGTGCTTCGGAGGGCACGTAAAGCCGTCGGTCCCGGTTGTTTTCAATGTTGGAACCGTCGTTAAGCCTTGTCGAAGACCTTCGGGTGGCTTGAGAACATTCGACACCGGGTTGGCCACTAACCCCTCCACCAATCCGCATTAGAGCAGCGTGGTGGCGAGTGCTCTGAGACCTCCCGCAGCTGCGTCTGTGGGGGAGACCCGTGCCCAGCAGTGGGACGTCTATGGGTCGCAGCAGCAGCAAGAACGCAGACAGCTGCCGATAAACGCTCTCTCTCATTCTACAGCTTGTCCATAGCGCTACGCACTCGCACCTATACATAATTTGTTAGATCACCTGGCAGGTACAAAGCCCCACCAAAATGATCTGTCTTTTTGAGAATCTTAATTTTTAATTATAAATAATACCCTGTTAAAATTCCAAGTTGCCTCAAATACATTTTTTATATTTTTTTCAAAATATTTTTGGACGTATCTGGCAATATTAAAACCCCAACTAAATCGTCTGGCTTATTTTTTTTTACATTCTGTAAACATTGGACTACAACTTATAAAAATTACATATTGCCTCAAATACATTTTTGGAAATAAATTTTTAAAATTTTTTAAAATTCAGGGGTTGATTTAGCCCCGCTACTCACCAGCCAGGTCTGCATTTCCGTGTTGGGGTATAATAGGAGAGGTATATGACAAGTTTTCAGCTTGCCTCAAATACCTACCGCAAAATTGGTGCCAGCTCTTGGACCAATAGGTCTACTAACCTGTATTCAATTTACAAATTATTAATTTTAAAAACGATTTCAAGAAAAAATTAGCCTATAATGGTAATTAAGCGTGATTTAAAAATCACTTATGTGTTTAACTACCAACAAAAAATTGCTTTGTATTTTAATCTTACCATTTCAAAAATGCAATAGACATTTTTGGATAAAAATATGTAGTTTTTATTTCCGTTATATATCCCGTCAGCCGTCAGATGATTTAGAATGATTTTTTCCATAAAATGTACTCTGTGATTTTTTCCCATTCTCAACGTACCCAAATCTGATATGACGGGAAATCCGTTATGTTGGCAACGCTGTACCTACATTCGAGTATTATTCATTCCAAACCAAACTGACTGAGTGAGGCGAGTGAGCGGCGAACACAGAGTACATTTTATATAACTGGCGGCGAATGCGCGCGTTGCGAGTAGAAAAGAAACGCTACTTTAGGATTAGTTACTATCGTTTTATTCGAATCGTTTAATCGTTTTATTCGAATATGAACATTATTCTATTACTAATTTTCAAGTCGAATGTGTAGATTAGTAGTTGTAGATTATTCGAATAGTGAGATCATTCGCAGTCGCGCACCTCTAATCATCAGGCATGAAAGTCCAAGTTGCAAACTTATCACAAATCACATCCGCAGGTATTATTGAAATATATAAATAATTGCATAAATTTGATTATCATAAAGTCGTAAATATTCGATAATGTAATTGACGATTTTACATTATGCTAAACAACTTCATTGTTAAGTCGCAGTTTTAATTTAAATAAATAAATTGCTTGATTGACACTGCGTGACATTCTGTTTATGACATTTTTGGCAGAGAATTTGGAATTTCTATGACAATGACATTTTCAATTGGACAATGATTTCGACATCATTTTGTGGTTAATTTTATTACATTTGTGATGTTTACTTCTTATAGTTTACCAATGCATTTCTATTTATAACCCCAATTACTCCATTGGGCACCGGAAGTAGCACAAAATGCGCGGGATCAATACGTGTTAGAAATTGGCTATGATTTTACGTAACAGCTTAGCAGCTTACCTTCGTTGCACAAAATAATGTTTAATTTTATAATATTCTAGTTAATGTATTGCATACACTTTGAAATGCAATAAATAAACTGTATGGAGCTTTATTAATGTTAAACGACGTAGTATTATTGAAAATAATATGAAAAAAGCTTGGCTGTACACATATTACCTTTGCACATACTGAAAGCAAACATGTTAAAAGTTTGTCTTTGAATTTTTTTTGTGTATTGGTAACATTTTGTAATCGATAAAACAATTATCGATTAATTTCTTTATCGAGTAATCGATATATGCTTTTAATATTAATTTTATAAATTTTAAACTTATTAAAAATCAATGTATCATCTGAATTGCATAATTTACCACACTGATAATATATTGCCATTAGGCACAAAATTGAACATCTTTTCGAGATTTTAATTTAAGTTCTTCATAGACTTTATTGATATTATTTAATATTTAACTTTTTGTAACTTTAAATGCCTCACCGTGTTGCTATGTCATGTTACAATAAATATTTTGCTTCGTTACAATTACAACAAAATCGATTGGTTTATAATCGATGTAAATATAAATCGATTCTAAAGAATCGAAACAATTGGCCATATTTCAGAGTTGCCCACCGAATGTTCTATGGAAAATTACATCACCATTTCATGGCACGCATTTGGGACTTCGACTTTTCGTGACAGCATGTCATTTTCGACATTTGATTGATAATTTTCTAAAGGATCCATCAAATTAGTTTGTTTGAAAGTTAGTTTAGGCGCTAAATAGTAGTATTTTATAAATTTTACATCAAAACCAGAATGTGAAGATTCGATAACCATATTCGGCGGTCGTGGCAACAGAGTCCATTATGAGTGCCCAGAAGTGTGTGGTAGAAGGTTGCAATTTGGAATACGATGTGATATGCAGTTTTTCCTTCTACAAGTAAGTGATTTTCCCGCTCTTATTTACATTATAACCCCCCTAAGATAGCATCGGCAGCTCCCAGCACAATCGATGCATCTGGGTGACCTTTGTGTTATAGAAAAATTGCTACACAGAAATGGCTGAATTATATTTCCTATCAGATGTTTACACTGCATTTGGCCTTCTGTAACTGTGCACTGGTTTCATCCCAAAATCCCATCTAACGTGAGTTATATTTCAATGTTGTCTCTAAATCTACCCATTATTGATAGATTAGATGCCATCCCCTAATGCATGAACATCTATTTATATTAAATAGTGAAATTATCAAATAATAAGTCAACAAGACAGCTGAAGCTGCATGAAGCTATGACTGGATAGGATATCAACAAGAGAGATTTGAAAATCCACTGAATTTCTCACGGCTTATGTTTTTATTTTATGCATAAATTATCATAAAGGTGCTCCTTCACTGGGAGCTCATAATGTATCATTTCAGATTCGAGCATTACAGAAGTGAGTGAGGAAAACCAAGGATTACAGTGTACAACCTGTAATGATACAATCTGTAATATTTTGATACAGCTTGTAATATTTATCACCTCTTGTAATTTACTGTGTCGCAGCAGAGCAAGCACTCACCACTCAGTAACCAACACAACAGTGAAGTGAATGCATTGAGGAAACAAATACAGGCAAATATTCAAAGTAGAATCTGAAATCCCAGTGAAGGAGCACCTTTATACTTAAATTATAATAATTTAACCAATATTTGGCAATAATTTGCTTTAGAAGTAGGACATAAATGCATTTTAGCAGTGGATATTTATAGCAAAGTGAAGCTCTGGCTAGCCAGTATAGTATATACCTCATAGACCTATAGCAACATAAAAATATTTCCTACATATAAATGTGTATTTTAGTTACTTATAGTTTTTCTGAGTTGTTGTTATGGTAAGCCGTAACAACTAAAGTCCCTTTCAATACGATTTGGTCAAAGTATTATTGGGCTTTTCTATGTTGAAATTCCCAGTTGACCCATCCACTTGTTCCTATTGTTTTTTGTATATGAATATTATCATGTTGAATATAAACGGTTGCTATGTATTTCCAGTGTGAATACAGGATCAGAAAATGACAAGCAAAGACAAGAATGGATCGAGGGAGCCATGCAGGAGGAGAGTGAGTGTCTATGGCGGCACTTCAGCTTGCAGCTGTGTGGGTGAGTAGATTTTTTTTTTATTTCTCTACTTTGAATATTTTTGCAATTACATATAGTTATTCACTTAGTTACAATCAAGTAGATTTTAAATAGCAGAACCTCTAAGAACAATACAAACAAATACACTTCATTGTCAACACAAACATATTTAATTACAAACAGTATGAACACAGTTACGGAACAGATACAGTTTTGTGCGGTAAACACAAGTCTGGGTACCAGCCGTGGTCGCCTACCAACCATTCGCACAGCACGAGGGCGACGCCCGCCAATTCTACTAGTGGGTTTTCTTCAGTTCAACCACTGATGAAAATCCCTAAAAAATATTTTAATAAAATGATTATCCCTAATATCTCCAGGTATCACTTTGAGCTGGACGCCCAAGGACTGTGGATAGATTCCCCCATGCTGCCCGAACTGCTCACGCTGCAGGAGCAAGCTGCTCAGATACAGCCATCGGAAGATGACAAGAAAGGTAAGACATATCCAGATGACCATTTCTTATCTAACGGACTAAGAACGTATGGGAAGTCCAAGAGTGGAGAACCCCACTTGGTAAACGGTGCATTGGCTGCCCTCTGTAAGAGTAGGTGGACTGAAGAAGACAGTGGGAAACAGGCAGCAGCAGATGGGTGGCACTGCATGCTTGTATTTTTTAAAACAGAAGACTGTGAATGACCTTATGTTTTTGTTGGGACTAAGTATATTCAATGTAGCGTCCATTCCATAGCCCAATGGCTCGCGTCGATTCAATGTGATCGAAAGAGTTAAGCAATGACGGGCGCGGTCGGTTTGTGGATGGTTGACTGCTAGTGGCAAAATTTCTATTCATCAATTGCACTGAGGTGCATTTTAGTAATTAAATGCATTTTCGCTCTCAGGTACACGCTACTTATTAAGCATGACTCTTCCTAAATTTACTACATACTAAAATAGTAAAACTTCAATCAATTTTGAAGAGTTTGATTCATCTGCTAATCAAGTAATAATATTATAGGTACACTACAATCTACAAGTCTACAAGTAATGCCAACCTACCAAGAGTAACAAATAAAATACATCTGATAAATATTTCACTGGTGCAAACCAGTCAAACGATGTAACATGCAATTAATTACTTTCACTAGGTACCAACTACTAAAATACTAAATACACACAGCAAGTTGTGCTTTGAGCGTAGTGTCGCGTCGGGAAAGTTTCCGTGCAGCCTCGCTAGGTGGCAGTGCCGCGTGTAGTTCATTACTCGCGAACTAGATGTCGCTACAAAATACCATTGTGAATCACGCTGTTGAGATTCCTTGTCGTACGGCTAAATGCTCACGATAACTTGTGTTCGGTATCGCTTCTCGGCCTTTTGGCTAAGATCAAAGTGTAGTATCTGTTCTTTTCAGCTTAATATCTGAAAGTTCCCGCACGTCGGGACCAGTATATTAAACTGATTTTTGTGACTCGCCGGGATGTTCGGGGCTCGCTCCACTCCCGGCACGGGTCGGCCCGGCATTGCAGTGCCGCCGGGATCGGCCCACCAGAAATAACCTGACACTCTGGAATCATTGACAGGCCCGTTGGCGCAATCGGTAGTGACCCTGTCTGTTGCGCCAAAGGTCGTGGGTTCGAATCCCACTCAGGACAAATATTCGTGTGACGAACACTTGTATTTGTTCTGTGTCTGGATGTCAATATTATCTATTTAAGTATTATTTAAAAATATCTATGTATGTATATCAGTCTCTGACACCCATAACAGGCTCGCGCCTACTTTGGGGTCAGATGGCCGTGTGTGAGAATGTCCAAGATATTTATTTATTTATTGTGAGGTGTCGCACGTGTCCATACTCCATCCATAGGCGACGATGGATGACCACTTACCATGAGGGAGGTGGCCCGTATGTTTGTTTATCCGTCTTTATTATTAAAAAAAAATTTAAAATGATTAATTCTTCCTTACATGCAAATGTTCATCTTTATCATATAAGGGAACATCATCAGATTCATGATGATTTGACCATTACTATTATTTATTACCATTGCTTTGTCCCAATGTTAGGCACAGGTCTCCTTTCGGAATATGACGAGTAATGCCATGGTTCACCATGCCTTAACTTTAAGTGGGAAAAAATTAGGATATGGAAAAATAATTGATGAAATCATGTTAAAAAAAACACTTTTCCATCACCTGTAATGAATGGGACAAACAAACCATAGGAGCCAAATGAGTTACAAAGTACAATCCACCTCCCGAATCCAAAATCCAATCAGATCCAGCTCAAACCAACGGCAGTATGGGATTAGAATAAAATAAAAATTCCAGCCAAGTGCTAGTCGGACTCGCGCCCTAAGGGTTCCGTGTACCATTATCTATACAAAGTAATACAAACGGCAAAAAAGAACCATACAATGTTTAGATTACACTAACCATACAGAATTATATACTTCATGTATTTTTAAACCCCACGAATTATTTGAATAATTTTAATACAAAAAAACCAATAGGTTTTCAGCTAACACTTGGTCGCTATTTGCCTATAAAACTGAAAACCACCATCACCACAACCCTTTTTTTGCCCCACTGTTGGGCATGGGTCTCCTCTCAGAACGGTAGGGATTAGGCCTTAGTCCACCACGCTGGTCAAGTGCTGATTGGCAGACTTCACAGGCATGCAAGTTTCTTTACAATGTGTCTGTTACAGCAAGTGACATTTAATTTCTTATCGGTGACAGCCCAGTGGCTATTATTATCACTGGAGCGGTTTCGGTTCAAACCCAAGCGGCACGCACCAATTACTTTTCTAAGTTATGTGCGATTTAAGAAATCAATTGTCACCTCCTGTAACGGTGAAGGACACATCGTGAGGAAACCTGCATGCCTGAGAGTTCCTCTAATGTTCTCGAAGGCATGTGAACTGACAATACCATACCACGAAGCTAAAGTAGGTCTGCGGTGAATTGTTCCATGGTCAAAATTTGAAAGTCCCGTCTGTTGCAGCGGCCGAGGTGATACGCGTGGAGCACAACTACAGCGCCGAGCCGCAGCCCCCGGAGCCCCCGGAGGCGGTGTCGCGGCTCAACGTGCGCCAGCTGGTGGACACCCTCGGCTACCTGTGAGTACCACCGGCACCGTGCTGCCCATATACTACACCATTCACACAGATTTAACTGACAAATAATATGCCATGTTTGAACACTGAATTGAATACGGAAATTTAATCTCTTTTTTTTACTTCATAAATTATATTCTTTCTGATATTACCACCACAACCTATATACTAATACTAGTGGACGCCCCGCAGCTTCGCTCGCGTAGAATTAGACCCATTAACGACGTCTGCCCGCGTTCGGGTTGCCCACTTGACTTCAAAAACGGCAAAGTTTCATAGTAACTTTGCACCCCCGTTTTGCCCCCCCTGGGGGTGAATTTTCAAATATCCTTTCTTAGTGCTCCCCTACGTTATAAAAGGAACCCCTGTGCAAAATTTCAAGTTTCTAGCCCTTATAGTTTAGGCCCTGCGTTGATATGTCAGTCAGTCAGTCAGTCAGTCAGTCAGTCAGTCAGTCAGTCAGTCACCTTCTCCTTTTATATATATAGATTGAGCACAGAATGGGAATAGTAATGCCTTAATCCACCATGCTGCCCAAGTGCGTATTGGCAGACTTCACATGCCTTCGAGAACATTATGAAGGCATATTTCTTAAATTGCACATAATGAACATGGACAAGACTAAGATCATGTCCAATGTACATGTCAAACCTATACCGGTTGTTGTTGACGGCGCTGCTCTCGAAGTTGTTGACGAGTATGTCTACCTGGGACAAGTGGTCCAGTTGGGTAAGTCCAACTTCGACTGTTAAAAATATACATAAACTTCGAAGGTTTGAACCCGAACCGCTCGAGTGAGAGGCGAGTTCGATAGCCACTGGGCTGACACTCCTATTTGTGTTTCAACATCATCATCACAACCTTTTCTTTGTCCCACTGTTGGGCACGGGCCTCCTCTCGGAATGGGAGGGATTAGGCCTTAGTCCACCACGCTGGCCAAGTGCGGATTGGTAGACTTCACATGCCTTCGAGAACATGATGAACTGTCAGGCATGCATGTTTCATCACGATGTGTCCTTCACCGTTATAGCAAGTGACATTTAATGTCTTAAATCGCGCATAACTTACAAAAGTCATTGGTGCGTGCCGCTTGGGTTTGAACCCGGACCGCTCGAGCGAGTGGCGAGTTCGATAGCCACCGGGCTGTCTCCGCTATCTGTGTTTATCGACCATTAATCCTGTTCATCTGCACCAGGTCCCTGAAGAATCTGCAGAAGAAGCAGCTGTGGGTGGTGAAGGTGGAAACGGACAAGGCAGAGGCGTCCATCACGCAGTCGGAGCAGGTCATCACCAAGATGCAGGACCCCAAGCAAATCATAGAGGTGACTATTGAAATATGAAAATTTTTAATGAAATATAAGAATAGAATAAGAATGTTTTATTGGGACCTCTAGAATTTACATATGTACTTAATTAACTTAAATATCTATATATATAAAAAGAGAAGGTGACTGATTGACTGACTGACTGACTGACTGACTGACTGACATATCAACGCAGGGCCTAAACTATAAGGGTTAGAAACTTGAAATTTTGCACAGGGGTTCCTTTTATAACGTAGGGGAGCACTAAGAAAGGATTTTTGAAAATTCACCCCCTAAGTGTACCCCCTTAGGGGGTGCAAATTTAGTATGAAACTTTGCCGTTTTTGAAGTCAAGTGGGCAATCGGAACGCGGGCAGACGTCGTTGATGGGTCTAATTCTACGCGAGCGAAGCTGCGGGCGTCCACTAGTTAAGCATATATTTATAAAGGAAAAGTTACATAAGAGTGAGCCCTGACTTCTAGTGAAGCGTGAGCCGAGTACTAGAAGCCAGTCTCTTCCCGACGTAGAAGGTTAATTAATTAGTACTAAAATCTAAGTCTAAATCTAGTTTATATATGTAATTATTATTAATAGTATATAATCCGTTCTTAACTGCAACATAGTTAACATAAAAACGTACGCAAAAATTCAAACACATTAAGCATTCTTAATATTAGCTAACTACGTAAGCAAACAAATCAATGTGTTGCAGTCTAGGCAAAAAACGTTACACACTAATAATTGGAATTACAGTCAAAATCTGTTATAACATCGAAGGGACTACCCATATTTAGTCGTAAAAACCGAAGACGAAGTTAAATTATATTTCTTTTATTTCAATCAAAACATTTATTTTAATATGAAAGAACAATATAATTTTTCGCGAATAAACACGCGATTATTCTTCGATATTAATTTGTTTTCTTTTTGTTCCGGACATGTTAAGAGTTTCACAATTAACTCAAGAATATGTTTTGGTGCGTCTTGTGTACAGATAAGTAACAAACTAAACTGGCTGAAGAGATATGATGAAGCGGGGACTGTACGGCATGCAAGGAAACCTTGAATAGGTACCCAAACGTCGTGGGAGCGACGCCGGGTTATGTGGGACTTATTTATTTATTTATTTATTAGGAAATCCAACAGCGTTATAAAAGTACAATAGGTTACACAATATAAACAATATGCTAGGGCCAAAAATGGATTACACTGTTAGGTACTAAAAACGATACTAGAAAAACGGTTCCAGATATTCATCATCATCATACATCATGTGTAAGAAGGTGTATGTGTGAGTGTGTGTGTGTGTATATGTATATGTGTATGTGGACAGTGCGTGTGTGGATGAGTTTACCTACGTATAATTAACTTTATTATAAGAAGTGAATCTTTTTAATTTCACTTTTTCACCCACTAAAACCCGCTCGGTGGCCTACTCCGGCGCTACAGGAGGGCTCCGGGATCTCTTGTAGAACGCGCCGGTGCCCTCCGGCGCTGCGCCCAAGACGGGCTCTTCCCGGTTTACACAACGCTGTGCAGCCACAAACAGCGTCGTCTTTCCCGGGGTCACGTGATGGACGATTCGAGCTCCCACTCTCACCGCCCGCAACCCCAGAAGTCCTCTTTTAGTCGCCTTTTACGACAGGCAGGGTCTACCGTAGCTATATTCTGGTTTACCTCTGGTTACCAAAACATAACTGGTGAAATCTCGGTGTATAGCTCTGCATACCTCTTCGGGGAAATACAGTCGTGATGTTACGTCGTCGTTATCGCGTCGTTCGCAGGGCCGATAACCGGTGGGAAAGAAAAGTCCTCTAATGGAGACCTCGACTTGGAAAAAGGAGCACAGGCCGCCCTTCGACAAGGTGGACGGACGACCTGAAGAAGGCAGCGGGAAACCGCTGGATTCAGAAGGCACGGGACCGGTCGGAGTGGCGTCGTTTAGGAGAGGCCTATGTCCAGCAGTGGACCAATAAATTGATGATGATGTTATATTATAACACTGTAGTCAAAATAATTACAACTAGTGGACGCCCGCAGCTTCGCTCGCGTAGAATTAGACCCATTAACGACGTCTACCCGTCTAAAGACTTCAAAAACGGCAAAGTTTCATACTAACTTTGCACCCCCGTTTTACCTCCTTAGGGGGTGAATTTTCAGAAATCCTTTCTTAGTGCTCCCCTACATTATAAAAGGAACCCCTGTGCAAAATTTCAAGTTTCTAGCCCTTATAGTTTAGGCCCTGCGTTGATATGTCAGTCAGTCAGTCAGTCAGTCAGTCAGTCAGTCAGTCAGTCAGTCAGTCACCTTCTCCTCTTATATACATATATAGATATTCATAGGATTCTAAGTGTGGTGACAATTTTCCAGATACTCCCGCAAACGTCAACGGCGGACGTGCAGACGCCGCAGGGCGAGGTCCTGCATATAATGGAGGACGGCCAGATCGCGGACAACTTCATCTACGAGATAGCCGAGGAGCAGGAGATAGCCATGGAGGAGGTCTGTACCTTTGATATTCAAATTACTCATAGACATAGTCATAGTTATTTATTGGTAATATAATGTTTTACACGTCAAAAATCTTATAATGTAGTTACTATATAAAAGCGTACCAAAAGTGGATGAACAAGTAAAAAAATAAAATAAGCTTATTTCAGGAATAAACCTACCAAAACAAAGCTTAAAAAATTTGATAAAAATTACATGTCAGAGTACAAAATCAGTAAAAAATGTCAGTTATCAAAATGTCAATCTATATCTATATTATAAAAATGAATCGCAAAATGTGTTGGTAAGCGCATAACTCAACAACGCCTGGACCAATTTGGCCAATTCTTTTTTTTAAATGTTCGTTGAAGTTCAAGGATGGTTTTTACGGCGAGAAAAATTTGAAAATTCATCCCCTAAGGGGGTAAAACGGGGGTGCAAAGTTAGTATGAAGCTTAGCCGTTTTTGAAGTTAGTGAATGTGTAACGCGAGCGAAGCTGCGGGCGTCCACTAGTTGGTAATATAATGTTTTACACGTCAAAAATCTTATAATGTAGTTACTATATAAAAGCGTACCAAAAGTGGATAAACAAGTAAAAAAATAAAATAAGCTTATTTCAGGAATAAACCTACCAAAACAAAGCTTAAAAAATTTGAAAAAAATTACATGTCAGAGTACAAAATCAGTCAAAAATGTCAGTTATCAAAATGTCAATCTTATCTATATAATAAAAATTAATCGCAAAATGTGTTGGTAAGCGCATAACTCAACAACGCCTGGACCAATTTGGCCCATTCTTTTTTTTAAATGTTCGTTGAAGTTCAAGGATGGTTTTTACGGCGAGAAAAATTTGAAAATTCATCCCCTAAGGGGGTAAAACGGGGGTGCAAAGTTAGTATGAAGCTTTGCCGTTTTTGAAGTTAGTGAATGTGTAACGCGAGCGAAGCTGCGGGCGTCCACTAGTTGGTAATATAATGTTTTACACGTCAAAAATCTTATAATGTAGTTACTATATAAAAGCGTACCAAAAGTGGATGTCAGAGTACAAAATCAGTAAAAAATGTCAGTTATCAAAATGTCAATATAAAATAAAAATAAAAAAGTGTAAATATACAATTTAAATAAATTATTATGTAAAAACAATTACATTATTCTGCTTAAAATAATGGTTGTCTGTAAAGTCGGTTTACGGACGATAATTTTACGTGATAACGTCATAAGCAATATCATTGGCAATTTTAGCATTGATTCACACACATAAACTAGATGGCGCTCCGACTTTTTCTGAATTACCAACTGTTCTGTGTAAATAATATTTTGATCCTAATTTTTAATTCAAAAATGAAACAGACTTAAAATTCAAAAATATTAGAATATCTTTACTAAGGCTACTCCGAGGTTAGAGAATTTTACATTACTGACGAGGATAGGATAGTGTAGTGAGTGAGGAATTCTCAGGAATTATAAGAAATGTATAAACGCTTATTGTAGCAATCATTTATTTTTCATCAAAAGTGACAACTATCATCCGTCCAGGCATAAAAAGGTAGATATGAGATTGGCGAATGATAGGTGTCTCTTTTGAAAAGTACATTATTGCTATCTCTCTTTCTGTCTTCACTAACATATATATCTCCTTCTCAACTTCCGATACACTTTTTTCCGTAACGCTCTCGTCACGTTTTCTTCATCTTACTCCCCAAGTCAAGCGTGCGTAAAGAAGTTTTACTTCAAAAACTTTATGTAACACTAGTGGACGCCCGCAGCTTCGCTCGCGTTACACATTCACTAACTTCAAAAACGGCAATGCTTCATACTAACTTTGCACCCCCGTTTTACCCCCTTAGGGGATGAATTTTCAATTTTTCTCGCCGTAAAAACCATCCTTGAACTTCAACGAACATTTAAAAAAAAGAATTGGCCAAATTGGTCCAGGCGTTGTTGAGTTATGCGCTTACCAACACATTTTGCGATTCATTTTTATAATATAGATGGTATTTCTGTATTGTATTAGGTAAAGGAGATTCCCGCCGGGGAGGGGGGAGGCGAACAGGAGTGGATGGTCAACATAACGCCGGAGCCCTCTAAGCATAAGTATGCTTACATCAAGCACTGTAACACTGGTGAGTGTCTTTTAGAGTTATATTGTTATGCAGCTTGAGTTCCTGAGTTCGATTCCCGGGTCGAGCAAAATATCTTGGACATTCTCAGACACGGCCATCTGACCCCAAAGTAGGCGCGAGCCTGTAATATGGGTGTCAGAGACTGATATACATACATAGATCTTTTAAAATACAGACATAAACATAATATTTTATGTAATCATCCATACTAATATTATAAATGCGAAAGTAACTCTCTGTCTGTCTGTGTGTCTCGCTTTCACGCCAAAACTACTGAACCGATTAAAAACGAATTTTGGTCTACAGCATGTGAAAGGCTACTTTTTAATTGGAAAAAAGTGTTGTAAAGGGTTGAAAAGAGGGATGAAAGGTTGTATGAAAGTATCGTCATTTTCAGAACTAGAAGCATACATTTTATATTTTAGGCTGTTGATTAGATATAAATAAATATAGCAATAAAGTTTGTAAAAATGTTACCCTTAAGGGTGTAAAATAAACACCTTACGGGAAAACACATTTACGGATTCATTACAAATTTGTGGAGCTAAAGTTAACGCGTTAAGAAGAATCTATTATTATTACTAATTGCACGCGAGCGAAGCTGCTTGCGTCCACCATTATGACATAAGCTCCAAATAAAACGTGTCAAATATCTATCTCTAGTAGGCTAATCTATCGATAGATTTTAACTTGAAAATAATTGTTATTAAGTTAAACAATATTTGTTGCAGGCAAGAAAAAACGCCATTTCACAGCGGACATGAACGAGATCACCCTCCAGGGCGACTTCGAGAACTACTACATCCTCCCGGACGTGGACCCCTCCGTGGGGGTGGAGATCACCACCAGCTACGAGCCGGAGAACTATATAGTCGAGGAATACCAGCATCTGGTGCTCGAGGAGAGGCCTCGGAAGAGGGGCAGGGACCCGGCGGACCCGGCGAGGAAGAAGCGGAAGAAGGCCACATCCTCACCGTCGGTCCGGGAGCAAGTCAAGCAGATACAGATTAAAAACGAGATCGGCGAGGACTGGGTGATAGACAACAGCGTTGTGTACGAACAGGAGGCCACGGAGGACTACGACGATAAGAAGGCGGCCAGGGTGCGTCGGAAAAATAAGAAATATCTCGGCTATGATTTCGTTACCTAACTTGACAGGTTGCGGGCGTTGTGACAGCTGTCAGTGTCAGGATTCATGTCACGCGGGGATGTAGCATGCTCAGGGTCTCGCCCCATACCCGATGAGTTTATCTGTATGGACACAATCTTGGTAAAATAACAGGAAAATACATTTCCCAGGGACTGAGGGACGTAAGGTAGATACCTTAATAATACACCTGGGAGACTATGGTAGATACCATAGTCTCCCAGGTGAACTTACACGGTGGATCCCATAGATAAAAGATTTTGAAAAGGTGCACGTTTTAGTGTTATGTTTTGCAAGGGCCACGAGTTAGTATGTGGCCGTAATTCATGTACTTTTCACATAGGCAATAATGATGCTAGATTATTTCAATTAAAATTAAAGTTTCGACCGGCAAACTACACGTTACAATAATAATATGCGAAATATCAAGCGTGAAGTCGCCAATGTCTTCCTTAGACGTCATTTAATTTCTTAAAACGCACTTTACAAATATACTGGTGTGTACTGCTACGATTTGAACCCGGACTCTCTTGAATGAGAGGCCTAATTTCAGCCACTGAGCTATCCCAGCTTAATGAAACATGATAAGCTGTACACAACAGCACGCAAATGTCAAGTTAGTGTAATAGGTATATGTCCCCCCTATGTTTACGTGTGTCGGCATTTGGCTTTTCAGATATATTTTTTTGTTATTATCAAAATATCAATAATATTAGTAATATAATATTAATTCTTAGCGTTTTTAAATTAATTCTAGTTAAATGCAAAGTAAAAAAAATATAGCAATTGCATTATTTGCATTAAGTTTTTTGTCATTTGAATATCACCATATCTTGTCCTGAATTTCTACAAGATTATTGATTTAGAAAAGTATTATAAAGTTACGTTAAAATGTAATTTTTCCTAATACACATTTAGTTATGTATTATTAAAGATGTTGGTTACATATTAATAAAAATTAAGGTTTACTTCGTGTTCGACGTTTCATTAGGCGTTTCTTTTACGAATACTCAGTTTTAATTATGTTTTTATTCGCATTCAGACTCGGTACGGTACGGTGATTTAATATGCTATCAAAATATAAACTACCAAATACTGACTATCATCGGGCGATTGATACAGAAATTGAATTAGTCGACTTTCAAATCTATAAAAAAATAATTATTTGACTGTCTCAAATCAATATTTAATTAAAAATTAAATCGGCTTAAAATCTGATCAATCTTTTAAATAAATCGATTACAAATTAATTTTCGGTCGAATACAAAATCGATTCAATCGAGAAAATAAAGTTAAAATCGCCATTCCTTACATAAATAAGGCCGCTGTGTATATTCTATAACAGTAAATCGGAAAATTGTGCATAGATGAACTTCATCCAGTTGATGAAAACATGTATTATTACATATTAAAATCCCTACGAACCTGTCACTTGACATTATTATTGACACTTTTTTAAATTTAAATTAAGTGATTGTCATAAAGGAACTTGTTTGGTGACGCTGTAAGGGCCAGTAGTACATTCGAAAAATGTTTTCATTCATGTATGAACAATTTTACCAATTTAATAACTATATTTCGACAGCCCTACAAATGCTTGTTTCATAATAATGGTCTCTCCTCATGTTAATATCGCTTCCTACTAAAATATCTTAATTACGTCTTCATAAATATCAGGTAACCGGGAAAATAGTATTTAAAGAAATAATCGAATATTGAACAGTACGTACAATAAGCTGGCATTTTATTTCCATTTCTTTAATGTTACTAGCAATTTAGTTGTGAGAACTACAGAAACAGTGCTCGCGTCAAATCGTTTTAAGTTAAAATATATATATAACAAAGAATAGGATGAATTAACAGTTCAAATGGTAGTGGGTCGGTGAAGGGTTAACTTATCTTGAACTTAAGCAACGTGAGATGCGAACACAATAGTTATGACCGTTTGTTTCCTTCGCAGGGTTCGTTAAGCAGACGTTCTCGGCTGTTGTCATAACTCTTGTAACGGAGGCCCTTGCGAACGTAGTTGGAGCAACGTGTTCCAGTGTGGCCCAGTCGCGAGGAGAGACCGTAACGATAGTCCGATGGGAAACGAAATGTTCTATAGCCCCCCCCATGTAA
This sequence comes from Carterocephalus palaemon, assembly GCA_944567765.1. NCBI lineage: Eukaryota > Metazoa > Arthropoda > Insecta > Lepidoptera > Hesperiidae > Carterocephalus > Carterocephalus palaemon. Next base: position 4,329,413 of record OX155665.1, read on the forward strand.
GTTTGCCAGCCTTATTGTGTTAACTATGCTGCGAGGCTTGAGACGATTTCATACATAGCCTTATTTCTATAAAGTAAGGTTCAATTTATAACAGTTTTTATCGTCTCTCAATTTAATTTTATACAGTTGATATTAAGTAATTCACGTGGGTCAAAACATCAGTCGGCATGCCAACGCATGCCAATTTGCGACGTTAATAGTTTTGCTAAACCGTTACTGGTAAATGAGATTGGCATAGTCTTTTCGTGGGATCACACTTCTGAGACATAATCCTACATCTAATATTCAATACAAATGGGATATCAGTTCTGAATTAATATTATAAAATTGTCACAACCTTCTGCGGCAGACATTAATCTTGTTATACAATTGTAAAGATGTTTATTATTGTTATATTTTACTATACTACCGACAAAAGTTTCCTAATATTACATCATAGTTTTGGTCAACGTTCTTGGCACGGAATAGGGTTTGAAATTTCAATATATTATATAAATAAGATGGATTATGATTTCATAAAGTTGTGGTTGAAACATAAAATATTCCTTAACTGTCAGGTTTGTTTGGATAAATGTACATTGAAATTAAATTGAAGTCTGACGGTGCAAGCACAAAGTATGAGTTGTATCATTAAGGAATTATACTTTCATTACTTTCATTGTGTAGTTAGCAAATGAAGACAAATCAAAACCTGCATAATAAATCATTAGATGTACCGGTATTGGGTTGGTCGTTTACATAATAATATTATTACGTTTGTATGTAGCATTATCATTACATTTTATCCAATACAATGCAATACATATTGTATTGTTGTATATTCTGTTGTTTATCTTAATAGCTAATTCGCACTTACGTACCATTATTATAAACAGGAGATTTGAAGTGAGAAATCCCTGTTAAAAATTGTCTTTGGACAAACATAGACATGAAATATATAATGTGTCAAGCACTAGCATGTATTCCAAGAACCATTCAAAACGCGAGCATTTTTTTTACTGTAAATGTATGAATATTGTTAAAAATGCTATCTAAGTGTTTATAATCTCGTTTGCATCTGACACTATTGGTTTTATATTTTATACATTAAATTTATATTACTTCATTTGTAATTGGTATTTAGTGGCACAGAAGAGTGATTGTCTAAGGCCGTTTGATAATTTAGACTGGTCTGTAAGATAAACGATAGGCGGATCAATTACTACCATGTCTGTAAGTACGTTTTTATTCATTATTATGATTTTATTTGACAGTTCAGTTCTTTTATAAATGTCAAATAAAATCATGATTAGAATCAAGGGCCTTGTACAATTACCCCTTGGATGTCAAAAGCCAATCCACGTTAAATTATGACACAGGTGAAGTTTTATTTAAATTTTCATGGCTGTCATAATTGATGTATTATCATAACGTGAATATATCTTGGGCTATTTTAGTTCCGCAGAATGTTAGTAAAATGCGGCGTGTATTAGTACGTTTTATGTGTAATTCTGACTGAAAAATGAACTTTTATTGCTTTATGTAATTAATTATGGTAAAACACAGCGGCCGCAGGCATTGTACCGATTGCAAGCAATACGCAAGTATTGAATCATGGTGTATAACAAAATAATAAATTTAGGAACCTTACTAACGTGTGTTTTATTTTGTGAACCCAAAACATTTTATCATTTGAAAAAAAGTACACAAGTAACGTAAAATTATGCCGGATTATCCTATATTCATAGTAGGCAATTAGATGTCGCACACGAAACAAGCACCCAGCGAAAAAAAAATTTTTGAGTGAAATAGGACCACAGAACACTATTACTCCTAGCGGAGAAGAATGTCAAGTCTATACAAAAAAAATTGTACGACTTGGGAGTCACCTGTCGACGTGCCCCCAAAAATAATGAATGGGATGATTGGTAATTTTAGCGGGAAATTCAAACTGAACGATACGTATTTTAGCGGGAAATTCAAATTCAACCATGCCCAATGGATCTTTATATAGTATTTAAATTGTTCTTTAATACAGATGGAAAAAGTGATAGAATGTAAACAGAAAATGCAAAATACAATAAATGCAGTTGTGTTCAATTACTAACAATAAAATTACAAAGTAGATTTTCACATTGTTTAAAGGATTCTATCACTTTTAACATCAATGGCATTAAAACTATTAAAAATTAAACTAGGTACTTAGTAAAACATATAGTGCATTTATTTGGAATAGTAGTTACACAGTAAAATAATTGAATCATACGAATGTTCTTTAACATAATATCACATTTCTCACACATTTTAAAGTATTTCAAGGATTTAAGTAGATCGGTCATTTGTGGGTTAATATACTAATTTTTCTTTTTAAAGCTGTTGTTTCATTAGTGAAATTGTTATTCCTTTTAGAGCAAAACCTCCTTACTGTTATGTGGAAAACACTTTTTATGATGTAATCAATACTTTTTTCTTTATGCTCTGTGCATGTGTTTAAAAAGTCAAAGTAATTTTTTTCTTTTAAATGTGTTAATATTTTTTTTAAAAGGTTTTTCTCATGTGAATTGTTTTCCAAAAATATGTTAATTTCTGTGGCACATATCTCTACACAGAGCACAAAGTTTTTACTAGCATAACTAAGAGATTCTTTGGCATCATTGTATTCTTTAAATTGTATAAAAGTATGTATAGTAGTACGGTCGGTCGTTGTGAATATATTCTTGCATGTTTCACAGACTTGATTCATGTTTTTTATTATGAATCCACAAACATATGCACAAGCTTCTATGTCATTCCTTTTTTCGATTTCATCTGACACACCAATTAATTGCATATCTGATATCCTGAACCCTCTATCCTCTTCCGGTGCGGCGGTTTGAGCAGATAATTGTTCCTCACTTACTGTTCGAAACAATACTTTTAAATTTTCTATTATTCTTTCGTTTTTGTCTTCCTCACAGTTTCCACCACCAATGTGAGAAATGTTGCTTAAAATAGCAGTTTTTAAACCTGCTACGAATTGTTTAGATGTGGGGTTATAATTTGCCCCACAATTGCTTCGTATGCAGCCAAACAAATTTTCTAGTGGGTCTTGTTGTAGTCTACGGGTTGCTAGACTTTTCAGGGTTTTATGCTTGCGGCGCAAAGTGTCCCACAACCTTTCGATCCCATTTATTGTATACAGCCAACCTTCTTGGGATGGTGGTGGACGGGAAGACCCAATATATTTCATGTCTTGAAAGAAATTCGCCATTTTCCTCATAAATGGTATGTGTGGAGACGACGCTTTTATATTTGTAGAAAATGGTTTTCCTCTCCGGAGATCAACTGTGTCACTATTAAGGCAATCAAATAGACTGTCCATTTTTGATATTAAATCAGCAGTTACAGCCGCTTCAGCTGGTAAAAGACCTGTAAATAATTGATTATTATTTACATCATTACATTAATAATAAGAAAACATATTTTGTGGTTGTTGTTCCTTCTTTAAAAGCTATCCCACTGTTGGGCACGGGTCCCCCCACAGCTACTGCTGAAGGGGGTCTAGACCATACTCAACCAATGTGGATGTGGATGTAATTAGGTTAGTCCCAATGTCGAATGTTTTCAAGCCATATGAAGGTCTTCAACAAGGCTTAGCGATTGTTTTACAATTGTAAATAACCAGGACAGATGGCTTGATATGATATTGGCCCTCTCTCCGAAATTTTGCCGATAACGGTTAGCCATCCACAAACCGATCGTACACGAAGTTGCTTAACTCGGTCAATCACCTAAGATCCATTGGGCTTGAAACGTTCCTTCTTTGTCTGTATTTAGGCGCCTGTTAGTCACTTAATACAAATGCCATGGTGGCAGAAAATGGGTGGAGCATGCTCATTGCATTTCTTATATCCATGTAAAAATTACCTTTTGATATTCTTGCATAGAAGCCAGCTGCAACTGTGTGACTGAACACCTGAACCGCAAGCTTTACTTTCATCTTCTGCTTTGAGTTGGGATTCAGATGGTCTTGCTTGAGGCACGGAGCAAACACAAAATTTGGGTCATCACTATTGTCCACTTCATTGAATTGAACAATATAGCTCCACCTGGCTATACCTGTAACGATATATATTAAAATTAATAATTATTAGTGAACTAGCTTTTGCCCGCAGCTAGCCCGCGGGAAATTTAGAATTCGTGTCATCAATCTGTCTCCAATAAACGTGCAAAGCATCCCAAGGGAACAAACATATTTTGGGAATGAAAAGTATCCATATCCACCATAGAGGTAATTCTGCATGGGCGTTAATATGTTTAAAATATAATGTATTTATAATAATTATAATGTATAGATGCACTATATTATTATTCAAGGCGTCAACATGTTTATGATTGGCTCAGGTTGAAAAGAGGTTTGCCACATATTAAATAAGGTTGTTTAAACCACTGTAACGACTCGCGATTTACGGAAGATTCACTTCTACCCTGTAAGCATATACTCGTAGCTCTAACGTCTGGTCGTTCTGGATGGCCGATTAAGGCAAGCTAGACGCGAGATTTGCGTGGTACACTGACCAGCCAGAAAACCCAAGCTAAGGAGATAAGGGGTCTGATCTCTTGTCTTGGAGGAACGCAGGGTCCATGGGGTCGCAAATCCATAGAGCTCTATATCCATATATATTATATTCATAATTTGATATTAAATTCTCCTTACCTGTTCCATAAGATGATATATTAGTTGGGCATTGAATAGGGTATTTTAGAAATAGATTTCTAAAACACTTTATTAAATGTGGAGTGTCAAAAAGTGTAACCACTTCCTGGTTATTAAATTTAAAGTATGGTTTTTTTGATGTGGCTCCTAAAATGCTTATAGCCCTCCGATTCACTCCATCCATATCACACACTGTAGCTGCTATATTGATGCAGTTCTCTTGACACTGTCCAAGTACCTGAAATGTTCGAATTTTAAAACCATGAAAGTTGACAGAAATTTTCTTCAAACATTGTAATATTAGTGACACTGGAATTGTGCATATTAAATAGATGAAAGTTGCCCAAGTGGCTGAATCATTAACTCCTATAATGCAGTTTACCTAGTTAGCTCCTAGTTTAGCTCATTTGGTATTGATCGACATGTCCAATCAATACAATATATCCCTGCTACTTAATCAGCCAGGCCACTATATGTGATTTATAGCATCCCATCAATATTCTACAACTCTACAATTGATTGAGATAACAAACAAGTTATAAACAAGATACCAAATTATTTGTTAACACTAGTTAACACTGTTACCAGCTGGTTTTAAGAATCTTAACTCAATGCAATGTACTAAATGTGTGGTTATTTTTAGTTTTTACTTCTTTAAGTTTAATCAACTTACCTCTTTAATTAAGGCGGCTAATCTATCAGCAGTTACAGATGAGCCTGATAAATAGTAAGCAAGTGGTTGCTTTATTTTTTTTCTTATACCAGCTATCATAAAAACTAGTGCATATGCTGCTGGTTGTGGTGTCCGTCCTTGGGCACCGTGGTCTTGGAATCCATCGATGAGGTCGTCCTTAATATTATATTCAAAATGCTTTTTTATGGACATTTCATCGAACATCAGGACAAATTCATTTTCTATTGGATTTTGCTTCTTTACTACACTGCCAATGATTTTAAATATATTTAAATTAATTCCCACATTAAGTCTGAAATCTCTTAACACAACTTTTAATGTTGTGGGAGATGGGAGACAAAACAATCTTCTCAGTAACCGATAACAGGTTGGAGACCTTTTATAGAGCCTTAAAGCCATCATTTTGTCGTCTGAAGTCCATCTCCTTCCTTTACCACTTTTTTTTGAAATTCCTTAATTGGCCTTGCAATAAAATGGCAAAGGTAGGGCTGACCTTACTCATAAGCCCATTAACAGCTTTGCTTGTGTACAGTTCATCAAGGAACTTCTTATTCTTCATCCCTTTTATAATATCCTTGAGTCTGCAAATTTGTTTTAAATACTTCTTACATTTGTAAAATGTACTTGACACTTCTTTTGATGTTGATGCTGAACATGTTTTTATATCCAAATTTAGTAAGGGGATCTGTCCAGGCAAACCAGTGTCTTCCAAATTGAATGTTTCAATCCTGTTTGATGGTCCGGGAGCTTTAAAAGTTGAAGATGCAGATTGACCAACAATGTTAGTTATATTTGCCAAAGGTTCTGATGACCCACTTGCAACAGATTCTTGTACTCCATGAAATATCTTCTGGAAATTAATATTATAAAGTTATTGCCATTACCTACAGAATGCCTCCTGAATGCATTTCAGACACAGATTAAATTTATGTTTATTGTAGTGCTTCTATGACTTAGTTGTATTTATTTAAAAAAATAATTACCTAACCTACAAGTGTATTGACGGCATTGTATTAAAGGTAAAGGTTATATTCGAGCACAACTCATCCGCCCTATCCACCTCATCTTACCTTCACTCCTTAGAGTGAAGGTAAGTTTTACTTCGTCTTTTTAAGGTTACTTCCTACCTTTGGCAAGTGACTTATCACTTACCAAAGGTAATAATACAGGTAGGAAGTGACAGTCCTCCTCTGCGAACTAAGAGTGCTGAATCAAAGTACAATCTGGACGAGGGGTGAATGATAGTATCAACATAATAAATGCCTTAACTTTGTCGACCATATTGAACTGACACTACAATTATTGCTTCATAATTATAGTCATCATTAAATATTTAATTAATCAAGATGATTTTTTAATGTCTGTGATTCATGTTCTATTCTGTGTGACATCACAAATGTTCTTAGGTGATGGTGACCACATACCATTTCTATGTACAGTAAAAAAACTAACCTGCGCCCCTGGTGCAGCATTTCGAAATAACTTCTTCAATGCAATGTCCACAAATGCTGTATCTTCAAAATGTCGATGACACAGCATTCTATGTTCGGCATACAGTTGTTGGTGGAACCGCACAGATGACCATGGTTCATTTGGGCAGCAGTATTTAGCCCATAATTGGCAACTGAAATATATAATAATAATAAATATTAATAAATTATAAATTCTTTGGTTTTGTGATGATTTGGACTTAATCAAGAATAAAGGTGAGTAAATTATAAATAACATGTATAACAAATAACATGTAAACGGCCTACTACTGCCTACTAGTGAGTTTGAGGTTCTTTCAGTAATATAACAAAACAAAAGCTAAATAATTATACGTACCGCTCAACGTTCAAGGAAGAAGGTTTTGGAAACCTGTATAAAACAGTTTCATTGTCTTCTCCAGGTGAAGAACCACACTTGAAACATTTACTCATATTTTCCTTCATTGTTTGTTATAAACAAACACAACCACAACCACAAACTTGAGTCAATATCTCGAACAAAGAAAAAGAGTCACTATCTCGAAAACAATCACAACAATTATATAACTCGACACAAAAACGGAGGAACTAAATCTACTCAACGTTATTACTGCAAAGTTATGCTGAATATGTTGTATGTAATAGCAAACTGCAAGATCACAAGAAAGACCTAAACGGCAGACATTTTTCTTGTGAAAAGAAAGAATAATGTTAAGTGTGGCCAGCTATGACAACAAAAAAACTGCCAGTTTTTCGATGTATTTTTTTATATACAAAAGTTATTGAAATATATAGTTTTATAAAATCGCGAATTTATTGAAGACATTATTCACCTTAAACTAGCTTGAGTTACTTTATCTTTTTAGATGTTCAAAATAATATAGCTACAAAATTAAAAAATAAAACTACTAATTGATAGAATATTTATGATCATGGTATCATTGCATAATTGTAAAAATCACAGAGTAGAGTACAATATATCTTTATCTGTGGCATGTGATATTTTGACTTGCCATTTTGAAAATGGAATGAATGTCGTAAAATTATTTTGTAAAATGGCAACTCCAAAATTGTGCCCCGTAGGTATTATTGTCGACCGGGCCTGTCACTCAGTGAGTGTCGGCAGGTAGTACGTATCGAGTCTGCAGTGAGTACCTGGCGAACGGACTGACGACAGACGTACAAATACGTAGACGGAGAATGGAATAGACGAATTGATAGCTATCATCTCCTTCACACAAGAAAGAGACTAACTTATGCAAATATGGTATGAGAAAACGAAATAGAATTATACTATTTTTTGTTTCGCGGCGCGTGCCGGTTTTTTCAAGGTTAGCAAAATATTTTGCTATACAACTTTGACAGTTCATGCCTGTTTTCGAAGAAGCGTATTATGTTTCTTGGTAGAAAATTAACTCAATTGCAAACTTATAAGCCAATTCATCAGTTATTCGTTAGTGTGGAACTGTACCATTCGGTTTTAAGAAGAAAAATGGTTCGGTGTAGCGTTTTAGGGTGTAAAAGTGATAGTGAAAGAAAACTTCCTGACATATAGTCTGTCAAGAAAGTCATGAAAAGAATGTTTTAGGAACTAATTATTTTGCATGCTGTGGCAACACTGAATTACTATCAAGCTGTGTATATCAATTGTCACTTCGTAGGTTGTTATGAATGATTTGCACGGATTTTTTGAAGTATTTCTAGGTTTTCTTATCTTGAAACGGTTTAATAAGTTAGAATGAATCGGAATGTTTATAAGAGTGGCTCGAGACAAATCATATTTAAGGTTTTTGAAGAATTTATGAGTGAATTTCAAGCGGGAAAGTTGCTTTCCGAGTTGGACGATGTTTACGGTCGAACAGCAAAAGTAACTGGTATGTACACGTATTTTATTGTTAAATAAAGTGAAGCGACTGTAGTCCCTCTAAATTTTTTGTTTTTAAATGTAATTTTACTTGTATAAATAGTATTGTTTACCTATTTTTGAGGTTATCAAGTTATACCTAATTATGCTGCAAATATTACTACACGGTGAACAATTTTGATCCTTTATTATTTTTTATTCAAATATAACTAAATAATTTGAGATATTTATTATTTGTTTATATTTAATATGCTCGCACTGTTTTCAGGTGTCTCCGAAAGCACCGTTCGGCGCATAGTGGACGAAGGCATGAAGAATGGGGGTAAATTTGTAACGCCTGGCAAAAACAGGAAAGGAAGACCTAAGAAAGAGATCGATGATTTTGATATATGTGCTATTCGTCAAAAAGTTCAGTTTTTCTACACTGTACAAAAAGAAGTACCTACATTAAGAAAACTATTATCAACGGTGAAGGACGAATTGAATTTTGATGGCAGTCACGAACATTTAAGACAGATTTTATTCTCCATTGGCTTTAAATTTAAAAAATGTCAAACAAATAGATTGGCCCTGATAGAGAAACCAGCAATAGCATCAAAGCGGGAGTATTATTTAAAGCAAATTCTTGACAATAGAAGTTTGCCAGAGGAACTTCAAAAAAACATTATTTATTTGGACGAGAGTTACATACACGAGTCGTACAAAGTAACTAAATGTTGGCAGTCTGTTAATGTTGCAGGTGTCCAACAAAATATATCCAAAGGGAAACGGTGGATAATAGTACATGCTGGTAGTGAGAAAGGTTTTGTGCCGAATGCGCTTCTAATATTTTCTGGTAAAAACAAGCAAGAAGATTACCATTCCGAGATGAATGCTCATAATTTTACGAAATGGATAACAGAAAAGTTAGTGCCCAATTTAAATGAACCATCAATCATTGTGATGGATAATGCACCATACCACTCAGTTATAACAAACAAGGTATATTATTATTAATGTCTTTCTTATTTTTATATTATGCAGAATGATTGTATGTTTAAAATTAAATTACATTACTAAATATTCGATTTTCACCAGGCTCCTACATCTGCTTCAAGAGTCGATGAAATAAAATTGTGGTTACTAGAAAATAACATTGCATTTGATGAAACATTAAGGAAACCATCCTTGTTAATGTTGGTAAAAAAACATAAGCCTGACCCTGTATATTATATTGATGAACTTTTAGGAGAATATGGACATACAGTGGTAAGACTGCCGCCTTACCATTGTGATCTAAACCCCATTGAATTAATTTGGGCAATGGTAAAAAAGCGTATTGCATTAAAGAATGTTGGTGGTCAAAATGTTGCAAAGTTGGCAGAAGAAGTATTCCAGTCAGTAACTTCACAAGAATGGAAAAATTGTGTTGACCATGTCATTAAGATTGAAAAAGAATATCACACTCGAGGAGGAACTTTATATAACGATGTTGATAGACTTGTCATCCAATTAGGGGATGATAGTTCCAGTGAATCCGAAGAGGAAGAAATGGACCAACCTCACTGTGCAGGAAGTTCAGGAAATATTTCGGGAGTCGAATACCTGGACACAGATTTCGACTCTGATTAATAAAAAATAATATTATTTCAGTTTATTTTTTTTTGTACCCTAGTGTTGGCCGATTTTGAGAGCTATTTTTCACTAAGCCCTGTTACATAATAGCAGGATAGACGTATACATAATTAAATTCAGCCATAGAGACTATAGATTGCAGTCAGTCGTAAGTTTTAACTGTCGAAACGTATTCAATCAAGTTATATAAACGATCTGCTCGTTATGCTATCGTATAATAGATATACTCTAGTTACTGTAAACAAAAAGGCTTTGTTCTACGCCTTATGAGTAATAAGAACCGAGATAAAATATAACGACCACTTTTGGCACCACTCAAGTGGACGTCGTGCGAGTGAGATCAAATAAACTTGTTTTACAAGAAATATTTGTATGGTAGTATACTAATATTTTGCTTGTATTGTTTTAGATACATGGACAGGATTATATAGTAATAAAAACACATAGAATTTATTACGTAGTTTTTTAATAAAATCCAAATAACATCAGTACATTTCACAACCTATTTTTCCAAAGCTATTTTCTAATATTATTACGTCCTCGGCGGAGTTGTAATAAATCATGGCACTAGATTAATGTTTCTAGATTCTCAATTTAATTAGGTTTAGCTTATTAAAACAGTCATAATGGAAAGAAACTGAATCTAATAAGAAATGAGCCAAGAAATAAGTGAGCCTGGGAACACCGGTCTCCGGTTGCCACGCTTGACGTTTTCCTGTCAAATCTGCGTCACGCTTGAGAGGTTAATGGCTTATTAATAATAAGGTATTTACAATAATAACTTATTATATTTATTATAAAATAAAAATAAAAACCAAGCATCAAAACTTTTCAGTCAATGTATATAGGGATATCATATTAAAGATAGTGGCGCCCTCCTTTTTTTTCATGACTTTCTTGACAGACTATATCTTTTCACTCGTAAGTATATCTTGTTTTATTGTTAAATGATTCTTTGAATTGGATGTCACGTTTTGTAATATATGTGAAGGTTCATGTACAGTATTTATTTGGTCAATAAATTAGTCTGGAAGCGATTTAAATAAATCTTAACCTAAAAGTAAAGGAGACGATCAATTTTGGGCCAAACGATGTACCGAGGTACAAAGTATTGGTAAAAATTCCTTACAATATACTAAAACTAATGGTCGATCAATTATTTTTAGAATCCTTATAGTTAGCTTGTAATAAAATAATAAAAAATACAACATTTCGTACCACAAAACTTCACTTATTAGTAACATATAAAATGTACTCTGTGGTAGTAACCACAAACTAATAAGCACAATGACAGTATTTGACAGCACAAGCGCAATGACAGTGACATTTTGATTTGCTACGTTTCACACAAATAAAAAATTTCTAGAAAAAGCTTTTTAAAACTTTTTTTTATTATCGTGCATTGTCATCGGAACCAAATATGTGTGCCAAATTTCAGTTCGATAGCTTCAGTGGAAGTGGATGAAATATTGATTGCAAGATTCCAGGACATAGATACATACGAGTGAAGTTAAATAAAAGCTTTTAAAAGCTTTTAAAATAAAATAAATATATTCAGAGCGCTCAGAATCGGGATGAGTGGCGTCCATAAAATGTACTCTGTGGTGGCGTCGATTGAGGGAGGCCTATGTCCAGTGAACTATTTAAATAAATGCATAAAATATATTGTATTCAAAGTGTTTGCTGTTTTATTTGAAAATTTTATTTACCCTTTCTTGTTGAATTAAAAAGACTTGATCCTACGAAAGGCGCAGGATCAGACGGAATACCTTCGATCTTTGCCGTCAGATGTGCCAGCGCTCTTGCATTGCCACTTAATCTTATAATCAACAGGTCTCTTTCCACTGGTACATTTCCTACAGTCTGGAAGGATGCTCTTGTTATACACAAAAGCGGAGATACAGGTTCTGTAAAAAACTATAGACCTATTTCACTTATAACTGTATTTGCTAAGGTTTTTGAAAACTTACTTGGCACTTAAAACAGCTCATCACACCGGAACAGCATGGGATTATGAAAGGACGTTCCACAACTACCAACTTAATATCGTTTGTCCAAGACTTGGCTATGGGTGTTGATCAAGGACTAGTATTTGATGCAATATACACCGACTTTAGTAAGGCCTTTGACACAGTACACCATGATATTTTGCTACATAAACTATCAACACTTGGAATAGCTCGTAATTTTCTAAAATGGTTTAGATCTTATCTCACGAATAGACAGTCAGTAATAGTAGCTGGGGGATTTAAATCTAAGCCTTATACTGCTCTTTCTGGAGTTCCACAAGGTTCTCATCTAGGGCCGTTACTCTTCAACGTTTTCATTAACGACATTGGCAAGTGCTTTCAAAACTCCAAATTTTACATGTTTGCGGATGATTTAAAAATTTTCAGAACAGTAAATTCGGATCAGGACGCCTTGTTGTTGCAAAGGGACCTGGATAATCTTGTATTGTGGTGCTACTCAAATGGCATGAAATTAAATGCTTAAAAATGCAATGTAGTACGCTATATTAGGAAAAAGCAGATCTTATTGTGTTGATGGCGGGTCTCTCAATGAAGTTGATCACATAAGAGATCTAGGTGTCATTCTTGATAGTAAATTAAGATTTAATTTACATATTGATAGCATAACAAAAAAAACGTTTAAAATTCTGGGGTTTGTTCTACGTAATTGTAGAGAATTCAAAAATCCAAGCACCAAAATTGCAATCTTCACAGCTCTAGTGCGGAGTGGCTTGGAATATTGTAGTGTTATCTGGAACCCATATTATGATATATACAAGAAACGAATCGAAAGTGTACAGAAGCGGTTCCTGTGGCACTTATCATACAGCTGTTATTTAGCAAAAGCTTTGCCAAACTACGATAACCGTCTTTTACTTTTGTTTTGATATTCCAAATTATTTCTGTTTTGTATTGCACTTAATGTACTTTTTCTCCAAATTGTAATATTTGTATTTTTTTTTTATTGTAATTATTGTATGGTATGTGTTGCTCATGTTTACAGTGTTGTTTGCGCCTATAATTGAGGTGACACTTAAATTGTTTTTATTTTGGATGTATAATTTCATTGTTTTCCATGGTGTTCGCTTTGTTGGCGCAACTTATTAAATAAATAAATAAATTACATTTTAGCGAAGTTAGTCACCTCCACCAACCCGCATTGGAGCAGCGTGGTGGAGTATGCTCTAGACCACCCGAAGAAGTGTCTGTGGGGGAGACCCGTGCCCAGCAGTGGGACGTCTATGGGTCGCAGTGAAGTTAGTCACGAATAAAATTGTTCCGAAATTCAATTTTTTGTTTGATTTCATATTTACATATTGCTTGCTGAATATTTGTGAACACACTGTGAAGTGAACATTTCTAAAGTAGGTAGGTATTGAACAACATCACTGATCATTTTTTTGTTTTTGTCATCGTTCAAACGTCACTGTCAAACCAACAAAATATCTAGTGACACGTAATTTCACTTAATTAAATTTGGTATTTGTGACCTCCAAATGTGAAAATTCGCGATAAATAACATTAATAACGCTAGACTATATCGTGACAAAATGTCCGATAGAAGTTTCGGCGATCACGCATTCCGGAATGTGGTGAAAAATCCATTGTTGTCTACGTCTGTGACTGGGCTCTCCATTGAAGATTTGACGCACAATGCCGTGCTGCTGCCCGCTGTGCCAACCCAGGAAATGAGTACAAGACGAGGTAAGTTCTATTTTAATTCCCCGGTATGAATAGGATGCTGCTTGAGTGACCTTGGACGGGGAAAACATAAAAAACCAAATTCATTCTATCATGTGTTATCTGTCAGTTTTTTTGCGAACCGCGCGCGTATTCATGTTCTTTTCGAATTCCTACCTTCTTTTTTAATTTCTTGATTTTTAAATATTTTATTTCAACGTTTTTTTAATTGTTCTTAGTGATTTTTACACTGTAATACTTATTACAATAGTTTATCATGTCGTTTTTATACAAATCATATAAGAATCCGCCATTTGAAAGTGGATTTGTACCTAAATTCTGCATGTCTTCATGTGCCGGCTTAAAAAAAGTTGAAAATATTCTGCATAATATTGTAAGTTCTTCTATTGGTTATAAGCAATACACAAAATTACATAATGTCAGCATACATAAGCACTAGCAGTGAAACTACCAGTGTGATGCGTATAAATATACATAATAAAGCTGTTACATATATTTTTATGTAACATTATTATTTCAACATAAGATGATAATAGGATAAGTATCATGTTAAAGGTGTCTAAAAATTGTCGCATGAATGTTTACTATTAAGAGTATATGTTAGTTTGCTTGAAGCATTCTCAGTTATCTCAACTGTAAGGAGAGAAAAATCTATACTAATATTATAAAGCGGGAGAGTTTGTTTGTTTAAACAGTTGTACTTCCTGTAACACTGTACTTTTTGCCTGTAATATGATGGTGGACTTTACACGTATTTGAGAAACTGAGAAAAATAAGTGGATCTTCCATATAAACTGTGGAACAAGCTTACAGCTAAGGTTCACAATAACTGGACATGTGTTTCCTATTTTTGCCTTTAGGGCTAGCGACCCATTAGCAACTCATCTGGTTTTGCTCTTGCCCATAAGTGACAGTAGCCATCATCAGGTAGCCTTTCTCCTTGTTTGCTTTCCCATAAAATGCAAAACATCTATGAACACAGATTTGTGTGCACTGATCTACCTCTACTGCCTCCTGTTCTCTTTAATGTTTATTGTGTAAATAACAATAACATAAGCCCATTCATTTCAATTGCTCACAAAATAGCTGGTTTAGGATAAGATTAGGATATGTATAGGATCAAATTGCCATGGTTATAATAGTAGGCATTATCACTTTAGTTCCATGCCGAGCTTAAGTTTAATTAAGATATCTTCAGTGACTTTTTTATTAATAAGTATTTTTTTAGTTCATCATTATCCATCCATCCATCTACAAGCATACTCATGTAGGTCCATCTCAGTCCTCTTCCAAAACTTTGAGCATGAGGAACATATTAACTATGCTAAACTCCAGTTTGAGAACTTGAACTTGAGTAAATTGAACATTGAGTCACATATAATCCGGGTCTGAGTATTGTTCACTATGGATAGTTAATTAATGGCTGCGACCCATAGACGTCCGTCCCACTGCTGGGCACAGGTCTCCCCAACAGACACTGCTGCGGTAGGTCTAGAACTTTAAACAGTTGTACTTCCACTGTAACACTGTACTTTTTGCCTGTAATATGATGGTGGACTTTACACGTATTTGAGAAACTGAGAAAATTAAGTGGATCTTTCATATAAACTGTGGAACAAGCTTACAGCTAAGGTTCACAATAACTGGACATGTGTTTCCTATTTTGCCTTTAGGGCTAGCGACGCATTAGCAACACATCTGGTTTTGCTCTTGCCCATAAGTGACAGTAGCCATCATCAGGCAGCCTTTCTCCTTGTTTGCTTTCCCATAAAATGCAAAACATCTATGAACACAGATTTGTATGCATTGCATCTACCTCTACTACCTCCCGTTCTCTTGAATGGTTATTGTGTAAATAACAATAACATAAGCCCATTCATTTCAATTTCTCACAAAATAGCTGGTTTAGGGTAAGATTGGGATATGTATAGGATCAAATTGCCATGGAAAAAATAGTAGGCACTAGTTATCACTTTAGTTCCAGGCCGAGCTTAAGTTGAATTAAGATATCTTCAGGGACTTTTTTATTAATAAGTATTTTTTTAGTTCATCATTGTCCATCCATCCATCTACAAACCTACTCATGTAGGTCCATCTCAGTCCTCTTCCAAAACTTTGAGCATGAGGAACATATTAACTATTATGGTAAACTCTAGTTTGAGAACTTGAACTTGAGTAAATTGAACATTGAGTCACATATAATCCGGGTCTGAGTTTTGTTTACTATGGATAGTTAATTAATGGCTGCGACCCATAGACGTCCCACTGCTGGGCACAGGTCTCCCCAACAGACACTGCTGCGGTGGGTCTAGAGCATACTCCACCACGCTGCTCCAATGAGGATTGGTGGAGGGGTTAGTGGCCAACTCAGTGTCGAATGTTCTCAAGCCACCCGAAGGTTTTCGACAAGGCTTAACGACTGTTTCCAGCATTGAAAACAACCGGGACCGACGGCTTTACGTGCCCTCCGAAGCACGGTAGCGTCCATGAAATTCCGCGCACATCGTTGCTTAACTCTTTCGATCATATTGAATCGACGCGAGCCATTGGGATATTGACGCTACGTTACGTTGTTAATTAATATGGATTATTAATTTGATTGCTTTTAAGTATGCAACTCCTGCTCTAGAATTTCCTATGTTCCAGCGTGGATATACATTACTACTAACAAATCCGTCTTTATACCACTTGGAAATAGATCTCTTCTTGGAATGGGAGGTGTAAGTCCAAGGAGTGAACTAAGCGTGGATTGACAGGATTCACATGCCTTTCAGAACATTTTGGAGAACTTCTTAGGCACATATGTTTCCTCATGCTGTTCCTCCTTCAAATTTTGCTCAGTTTCTTAATCACAGTCGCTGACAAAGGCGTTTCAAAGATGAAAAACATTCAAAATATACTTATAAAATAGCAAACAATGTACACATTAAATAAAACTTTATTTGTAAAAGTATTTTACCAAAACTGTTAAATTTAATTATGGCCATACATTTTGCTTACATCTAAAACATATTTTCATCATAATTATATCTTGTACTACCCGTATTAGTAAAACTTAGATACATATATTAATTAACCATTAATAACTTCAATACTGTAATTACAAATTTTGTTCAAGTAATCGAAACTTATAAATTTGGGTTGTTATTAAATTAAAAAAAATAACACAACATCTAATATTTCAAATATGGTTTGAAATCTTTTAAAGGCCAGTTATTTGCTCAATCAATCATCCTTTCGTATTGTTCTTCAAGCAAGAGCATAAGAGCAATTTAAAAAAAAAAATGAAATATGACATTAAATTATTACTACCTACATATAATGATAGGTAGTTAAATTAGACTTCTTATAATTGCAAATTTTGTTCTCTTCCCTCGTTAGTCATATAAATATTACATTTGACTTTTCAGATATTAATTAAAAAGCCTTATTGGTCTAGCTATTGTACAACCGCTAAGCTAGAGAAATGTCTTATTTGAAATTCACAACAACACAATCAGAGTCTGAATTTAGTGTCAGGTAGGTAATTGTCTCACCACATATTTCATGGCACTTAAACATATAGCCCTATCCATTTGAGGATATACAGGATTGATACAGTATTATGTTATTTTAAAAAGCGAAATTGTCATAGTTAGTTTTGGAATACCAATAAAAGTTGTTGAGCAACACAATCGGTACAATTATATATATCTCAGACACTTACGTATCTAAATAAATATAAATTTATGGATATCAATAAATATAAACAAAATCGAAAATTACAACTCTAAGGGTAACTTAAAAAATTAGCCACTTTAATAATTACAAGTCAAAATTAACAGTATTTAACTACTATAAATGACTTTCTATAAATGGGAAATACTTTACAACAAAATAGGTAATTCTTGCCAATTAGCAAGATTGAAGAGCATTACTGTATATTAAACAATTTTCATTCATTATTCATTTTAGGAATAAGTTGAACTCTAATTAGGATTCTCTTTCTTTTTAATAAAATTAAAAATATTGGACCACATGATATTTTAAAAATGTAAATTCATACATATTTATTATTCTTATCTAATTTAATTTGAAATTCTAAGATTATTTCTCATTTTAATTTCAAAAGATATTGTTCTTTTAAAATGCCTTTTTTACATCTATAATTCGTCTTTCGGGGAAATTGATGTGTATTTTCAAAAAGTATTCAGTAAATAGGAACCTAATAAAAAAAAACATTTGCATCTTATTCGTAAAGACATAAAACCTATTTTAGCTCTTTGATTATTTTACTTTATTAATGCAAACGTTCGATTCAAACCCAATGCAGAATTCGAAAGACAAAATCTTTAGCTATCATAGGATTTTTTTTAATGTTCAAGGGGGTTTATTTATTAGCATAAACAAAACTGATTATACTCGGCCTCATTGATACTGGCCATCGAATCGACCGGCCTTGACATTTGACATTTAATATTTCTGTAACTTGACCTCTAACAAATTAAAAGAATTATATTAAAACATAAAAAACGCTCTCACCGATATTTTGCTGCCACAGAAAATTTAACAATATGTTACATTATCATATTAATATTGTAGTAAAATATGTTTCATAATTATGTATGATAGCGTGTTGTCGCGAAAATCGACAACCAATCTATGAAATAGTGTCTTTGTTTTTAAAATTCAATTAAGTTGACAAATATGCGAGTCGAACCACGATACGACGAGAGGTCCTTAACACTTGAATTATTATTTCGTTTAGCGATAGAATGCTTGTATAAATATTACTATTACTATACTTTGTTACTCGTTAATATTTCGTACCTATTCGAATATCTAAAATAACATCGATGATAATTTCATCACTGTCAAGTAGCTGACTAATCTAATTGTGACGTTTGGCGGTTATTATTACATTTAGATAAAACTAGCTGATATTTCTAGACGAGGACGTGTTGTAAGAGGGCAGTTCCCTCGACTGCCGCCGTCTTCTCACACACCAGTAGACGAGGAAGACAAGCAGAGCGATCAGAGCTACGAGGAGGATGACTCCCAGTACAACGGCAGCGATTGCCGAGTCTGTGAAATAACCTGTGGGGAGAGATAAAGGAATAAATAAATATGTATCATGGACATCACGGCCATCTAGCTCAAAATAGGCAGAGCCTGTACTATGGGTGTCAGAGACTGATATACATACAAATACATAGATATTAACATCAAGACACAGAACAAACACAAGTGTTCCTCACACGAATGTTTGTGCTGAGGGATTCAAGCCCACGACCCCTGGCGCAAGAGATATCTGAATATATGTATCTCTGATTATTTGACCACGTCATTATTTGATGAAAGGGGGCTTCAGCTAAAAGTCACTGTGACCTAAGATCTAATGTATCTAGCCCCTATTTATTATAGTACTTTGATACAACGAGGAAGTCGTATCGTCAACCGATCGATTGTGTTAAGCCGCGAGCGGGCTTCCATTTATACATCAGTCATTTGAGGTCCACTGCTGGACATAGGGCCTAGGCTGAAACCGGCGGTTTCCCGCAGTGTTGTTTAGGTTGTCCGCACACCTCGTCGAAAGACACAGTACTCCTTTTTACAAGTGCTCTTCATTCGAGGACTTTTCTTTCCCACTGATAACCGTCTTTCGAACGACGTGGCCTGCACATTGCCACTTCAACTTGCTTCCTCTTGGAAATAATAATTAACTTCTAAATAAAACATAACTAGGTATTCATCGATCATGTTCTTATATAATTCTCTATATTGTCGTTGCAATGTAGCATGATATTAATCATCTTTCTTAGTCAAACCGCACATACGTATATGGTACGTGACTTATCTGCTGATGAAGTGCTCTATCTGTTTATATTTTACCAATGAGCAAAGTTAAATGGTCGATTTCTGAGCAACTTACTGTAAGTACAAATTTTAAAACATTCACATGAAAAAATGTCTTCCTAACACGCTTTTTTGCTGATGTTTCGGAAACGTTCTCATTAAAAGTGTGTCCAAGAATTATGACGTCCTATCAATGGATTTAGATGAATTTGAATGGACTCACTAGAAATGTCCACGACATAGCTGTTGGCATTGCCTAGGGCGTCCACAGCATTGACCATGACCCTGGGGTTGCAGCAGGTGGACCTGTATGTCGCCAGCACCTCCTCGCGGGTGCCAGCGATGAAGTTGCTTTCGTAGACCAGGCCGATGGGCGATGATGAGAGCCGGAGCAGACCTGGAAGGAAATCTTGCTGAAATTGGCAGTCATGCATGGGAAACTCGGTTTTGTAGAGACTTGTCGTTCAATGTTAAGTGTTACTAAGAATAATCATTAATTCGGATCAGAATTGGCATGCCTCCAAAGAACTTAAGCCTGGCATGGGTGTATGTAGTTAGACGTCATGTTTCAAACAATAGTGTTTGAGATATGCGCCATAAGAAGCTACGGTGTTTGAGAAATGATTTATATAGTGGATGGCTAAAAATATCTAAACTCTTTAATGTGAAGTCATTAGGTGTGTCTCTAGTTTTTTTGTCTATTTGTCCAGCGTGGCAGATTCAAATGAGAACTCAAGTGGACGTGCTAATTATTCCTTTCTGGATTTTAGCTCTAGATCTTAGCATTCAACATACTTTTGTCTGTCCTGCACAGTGTTCTGATTGTTTTTGGCTGAAAATTCTTTAGGACAGTCACTCTGGTACTCTGTTGCACCAGCCATATATAGAACGGTCAGCTTTACGTTTACATGGGCTCACAGCTCCAGTGGTTTGGCCGTGGTTTTATGACCTATGTAATCATACCTCCGACAGAGTCCCTCGCAATGACGTTGGCGGACCAGGAGTGCTCGCTGCAGTCACTACCCTGGCGACCGAGGCAGCTTCCTTGGAAGTTGTGACGTAGTTCCGGCGACCACACATCCCGCATTGCCTCTCCGGAGTTTATGACGTAGATGTACGCCGATATGGAGACTTGCTCTAATCCTGGAGAAATAACCTCAGAAGTTCAGTTGATATCAGGTGTCAAATTGAGTAAATTATTGGGTATTAATTCTTTTGCATTTTGGACTATGTCCTGTTCTACGAGATGTCTTTGATAACTGATGAGTTGTGAGTCAATTGAGAAGTCAATTGGCTAGAGTCACTTACCATAGGCGGTGAAGGTGACAAGGTCCCGTGCGCCGGGCTGTGCCGACGGAGATATTAGGGCGTTCACGATGACATTCACTGTCTGTCCGGAACCTATGGTTTGACTGAAACAATGTTTTTAACGATTACGAAGAATTGTAGTTTCAGACTTAGCTCGGTCATGCTCAAGCTTTCATGGGGTATTTTTTGGTGTACAACGTTCTAGATGTTCATATTTTGATTTTGTGGTTGCACAAAAGTGGGCTTTGATTACAAAAAGGTATAATAAGGTAGGTATAACCTTCTAATACGTACCTACCGGTGAACATTCCAATTATGGTGCTGTGCCCTACATACAGTTCGTGATTAAAAATAATGTAATGTAATCGAATCAAAATTTATCGACACAAATTTTGTGTGACAAAAGTTCTAAGCCAACTTTGACTTGTACCTAAATTACATTGAAAGACATTTAATACACCTAAGCTGCTTTATTGGGCCACATTATATTTTTATAGAAAAGCTACTTACCCAGTTGGATCGATTCCTCTCAAGAATCTCAATTCACCGACAGCACCAAAGCTGAACCTCACCGCTTGTTCTCTGAAGTTTGACACCTCGAAATGTAACTGTAAAAATTTATAATTCAAGTTAGTTTAGGCTCAAATATTCAGTGAAGCAATTATTTTGTGATCACCGAAACGGAATAAGTGAGTATTAAATATGTGTTTTAAAATAGTTATCGATATCAACAAAACTAGTGATTAATAAATAATTGTCATCGGAACCAAATATGTGTGCCAAATTTCAGCTCGATAGCTTCAGTGGAAGTGGGTGAAATATTGATTGCAAGATTCCAGGACATACTTACATACTTACATACGAGTGAAGTTAAATAAAAGCTTTTAAAATTAATAGAACTTATAGAGAACGATTCAAGTTTCGCCTGTAATGATTTTTCCTAGTATTCTTTTTGTAAAAAGCCTCTGTAGTTTGGAAGTACCTGTAAACTGTTTCCTGGCGTGCCATACAGCCTCGTGCTAAGACCAATCTGCACAGCTGTTAAAAGCGATCCGCGTTGGTTGACCACCTGGGACAATCAAACAAAATAATTTATTGTGTTATAAAAATATTTAATGTATTTAATATAATCGCTCTTTGAAACATTATTTAAGAAACTCCATTTGGTGAATCTGACATAAGGGTCAGCGCCGACCGAAGGAATGGCGACGCCAAGGAACTGTTAAGTGCGCGCTTTTTACGAATGAAGTTTGCTCTATGGTCATAAAGACCTTTACGACGTCACCGCACGCTCAATAAGCGGCGCCGGCGCTCAGTCATAGACAACCCGCACTCTGACAAATGAGAGCCGTCGTCCACAGTCCAAGCACCTTCGCGCGTCTTTCGACCGGGCATTTCAGCACCCCGCTGTGATTAGGTTTCGCCGTTAGAATTACATTTCAGGTTGCATATATTTTGTAAATTGTCGGTTCGTTGCAACTCCATCCGTCTGCGCTGACACTAATACTTTATTGGGAGAGTTCTTTTCAATTTCGAAGCATACCTGTGAAACTGCTCTTCCAAAGGGCAGCACGTTGCTATCATTGGCCTGTAGTCTGGCGTTGTAGGCTCTGAAATTTTCCTCCTCGACCAATTCCAAGTCCTTGGAGTCAGGGAACTGGATGGGCGTAGATCTGCTCATCCTGACTTCTGACTGCTGGTTGATCGGCCCCGAAAGGCGGACGAAGGGTTCACCTGAAATAGGGAATAGCCTGTTTTATTAGAGTATGCATAATTATCTATTTAGAAGAGCATGTTTTCTGCAGCCACCTTGTGACGTGGAAAGAATTTCTATGTCACTTCATAATAAATGTAAATAGAATAAATGTTGTTATAAATGCTAGGATTGGATAGTAGTATTACTTAGAGCGGTGCCAAAATTTTGTTAAATATGTATCTACTTAAGCACTTCTTTAATCTTTTTTTTTTTTTTTTAATTATTTTTTTTTAGTTACTAGTCAAACTATGTACGAATTACAAATGCAATAATAGGTAACAATTCGTGGGTTGCCCGCTAAACCGAACTACGTGAACTCGGGCAGCACTGAAAATCAGCGCTGCTGGTTTCCTTTGGAGCCAGCAGCATATGCTGAGTGCTGACCCTTTTAGTCACAACACTGCTGCACCAGTAAAAATAATTGTGTAATTATTGTTTATAATTAAGTTCATTTTGCTGTAGTGAAGTGGTTAAATAAATATATTTTCTTTCTTCTTTCTTTCTTTCTAATAATTTAACTCTTGCAATTACTTGGGCTATCAAGAGACTTGTACTTTATGCTTGTAGAAAGATGATGAGAACTATCTTTATAGGGAGCTGACTGTGTGAGTTAAATTCTGGTCAAAGTGACACAAGTGGTCGTAACCGCAACTGCTAAGCTAAAGGCGACAGGCCCGTTGGCGCAATCGGTAGTGACCCTGTCTGTTGCGCCAAAGGTCGTGGGTTCGAATCCCACTCAGGACAAATATTCGTGTGACGAACACTTGTATTTGTTCTGTGTCTGGATGTCAATATTATCTATTTAAGTATGTATTTAACAATATCTATGTATGTATATCAGTCTCTGACACCCATATCACAGGCTCGCGCCTACTTTGGGGTCAGATGGCCGTGTGTGAGAATGTCCAAGATATTTATTTATTATAAAAAAAGGTCCTGGGTTTGATCCCTGGGTTCGGCAACAACTATCGGGTTTTTCTAACTTGAAATGCCCAGTAGTAGCTAAGAGTCTGGGTGTATGGCAATAGGCTACCCACCTATTACATGGAACCTATACATAACTGGTGAAATGTGGGTGTAGACACACCTTTGCTAGTGTTATGTAATGTTATGAAAAGCGAATGGAAGGATCAATTGCCTCACCTCTGAAATCTCTTCCGACGATCTTGGCGTACACCCTGGATGCCTTGACATTGGGTAGAGGAACATCAGCATCCAGTTCTGTGATGGCGCCGTCCATTTCCGGTTCAGCGTTACCCATCGGTTGGTAGCTGGAAAGGTTTTAGTTGGATTTAAATATACCGTAAATGATGAAAGATTAAAAAGAAAGAGTTACAGTCGGTAAACTAGCGTGTACTACGTTTTTGATTTGCTAGAAATTATGTTAAGATTTTGACTCCGCTTGTCGAATGGCCAAAGCCTTCTCATTTTGAAAGAAGAATTGTATTCAGGCCAGTGATTATTTTATATAGATGATGATAGATAGAGAGATTCAGATTTAGCTTCAGATCGGTAGCTGGATAACTGGCAGAAAATACCTTATGGCATTATATGTGCCCTTTCTAAACCGTTAGGTTATACTAAAATTAAATTATTAAAAAATAGCCTCCTTAGAATAGCATTCCTTAGAATGTGGGGTTGCCACAAATTTACACTAGTTGGCACTATAGTACCAGAAGTAGTCTTCAGGGCTTTTCAGTTTTAGGGATGCTTTTAAGCATCGCAGAATAGAAATTTCTAACTTGCTTCCCCTGGCTCTGCCTCAGACAGTAGAGTGCGTTATTTTACTGCTTAAGATACTGCGTGCCAGGTTTCGCTACAAGACCTCAGCAGAATCAAATGCCCCAGGC
Source organism: Carterocephalus palaemon (assembly GCA_944567765.1). Classification (NCBI taxonomy): domain Eukaryota; kingdom Metazoa; phylum Arthropoda; class Insecta; order Lepidoptera; family Hesperiidae; genus Carterocephalus; species Carterocephalus palaemon. The sequence goes on from OX155665.1 coordinate 4,354,188, forward strand.
TATCTGTGTAAATTCTTAACGGTATTCTATGATGAACTTACTTGAAAGGTAGCTTAGCCAGCTCGGCTCCGTACTCGTCTACCAACAGTGATTCCCTGACACTGGCCACTGGTCCAGTGACGTGCATTCTTAATACTTCTGAAAATGAAAATAAGTGTGAATAAAACAATGGATCTTCGCTTATTTCGTTTTATTTCTTTTTATTATTTTATTACTTTATGTTTACACCATAGTACAGAAAAAAATAAGTATCTGTACTACCACCAGCTCGGCAGACAGGATTTCAGAACACTACATGGAGTAGGGATAGGTAAGCGAAATTATGAGTAGTAAAATTTAATTTAACCGAACCTCTTAAAGTTTCACATAAATATTAATTTATTTCTGATTTCAATGACACGGTTCCACGCTACAGATTAAAACCTTTCTTATTATTTCATGAAAGTCAGGGGTTGACTGTTGGAGAATACTAGGCCCTTTGTTTTCTTGTTTTTGTAAGGTTTTACAATAAAGGCAATGAATGGTGGGTCTTTTCTGTCATAGAAGCATCTGTTCAATGAGTTCCATTAGGAATATTATGCAGGAACGTAGTAGTAACGCCCCCGGACACACCCCGTGTTATCAGCTAGACATGTAGGTCAGAGAAGATAACCCGAAGCTTGAGATGTAGATGTGACTAGATGTCACTGGCCAGTTGTTTTTGACGCTTGCTTTTTATCACCAGTTAAAATAATCCTATTTTATAAAATCGACCAAAACCGTTACCTAACACCAGAGCGAACGAATTAAATTTTTTCTCATCCTATCCTATCCTGAATATTCCTGAATACGCTAGCAAATATTAAATAGTAGATTACGTAGTCATCCTTCGATAAGGTAAACATTGCTGATCGCTTGCCAGTAGCGATAAAACACAGTCAATGTTGATTGCAATAATCTAATCATTAGTTTCACTCAGGGTCTTTCAGTTCATTCATTTGAACCTATTACTGACTCCAAGCTGGCAGGCATTATTACAGGACATAATCTGTTTGTATGTTTTTACTCCTAGTACTAATGAAGCGGTATCCGCTGCTTCCCATGACATCTGTAACAGGCCTTGCAAGATCATAATATCGTGCCAAGTCGTCAAAGATGCTGCGATGCTACAGTTGAGGACTAAGATGATCCTCTATAAAACTGTAACCGGCTGCTTTAGGCTACTTCACTCAGATTGCCAGTCGGGGTGGACTGGCAATCTGAGTTCTGTTCCTTTTCTAATGGTTGTGATATATCAGTATGTACTGATATATTGGGGGTACATATCATAAATGTGTAGGTAGGTCGGCAATTATTTGTGTCATGTTGTCACTTGCAATATACGCTAAGTAACTATCAGCTGCTTTTCATTGTGCTTCCCCAATTACTCCCTCAGGACTATCAAAAGGTGCTTGTTAGGTATATAACAATGGTAATCATCACAACCCTTTCATTGTCCTACTGTTGGGCACTGGTTTCATCTTGGAATGGGAGGGGTTAGGCCTTAGTCAACCACGATGGCGAAGTGTGGATTGGCAGACTTCACATGCCTTCGAGAACATTATAGAACATTTTAGAACCCTTAGGCATGTAGGTTTCCTCAAGATATTTCCTTCACCGTTACAGTCGTGTACTACAATACACCTCTGCCCAACTTTGGGGAAATACAAGCGTGATGTAATGTCATGTTAAGAAATTAATAATTCAGCCTATAACTCCACTTCAAAACCCTTTCTTTATCCCACTGTTGGGTCTCCTCTCGTGGGTCTATTCCTTAGTCCACCACGCTCCATAATGTTCTGAAGACTGAGAACTCTCAGGAATGCTTGTTTCCACACGATATTTCCTTCACCGTATATAACGAGTGAGAGGCGAGCTCGAGCGCCACTGGGCTGTCACCGCTGTTCTTGGTGCTAAGTAAATCGAAATTCCCTTGGGTACAACCAAGGTGTAGATAAAAATATTCACAGTTTCAGGATATCCGTAGTTACCTAAATCGATTTCCGAAGTAATTCGATCTAATCAACCGTTGCGAAAAGATTGGCTAACAAACGAACTTTCGTATTTTGGTTAACTGTTTAGTTGATATTGGTCGTTAAAACACGAGGTCGCCTATTAAGACGTAACATCTTACATACATATTTAATGTACAGGTATTAACGCCTAGTAAACGCGTCAGCCCGTATTAATTTTAATGAGAAGACAGTAATATTAAATAATAGGTCGTATAAAATAGTAACTCGAACAAACCGCCACGACAACGTGTTTAGATATGAGATAGCAAAGAGCACCCAGAAAGTAATAACTAATCTAGTCCAATAATGATTGGCCCGTTGGCGCAATCGGTAGTGACCCTGCCTGCTGCACCGGGGGTCGTGGGTTCGAATCCCACTCAGGACAAACGTGTGACGAGTACCTACTTTTGATTGGATTGTGTCTGGATTTTAATATCTATTTAAGTATTTACTATATATCTATGTATTTATATCAGTCTTTGACATCCTTAGCTCTGCATAGTTTGGGGTCAGATGGCCGTGTGTGAGATGTTCATGATATTTATATTTATTATTTATTAATTTATTCGTTAGTTTAGAAGATGCGTTGCTACTCTTGAGAACTTAGAATATAGTCTGATTTCGAGCAGGATTAATGTTGCCTTTTATATTATTTTTATTATTGGACTGTAGTCCATGACACGGAGGGCAAAGTCCCAAATGTCAAAACAATATGCTCACATTGAACCTCCGGTTAGCTTCCGCGCTCATATCTTGCTTAGCGTCAAACTAACTGAACTCACATCTTATCATCTGCTGGTGATACCTACATTAAAGTGGTTAAGGATATATATATGTATTCCCATTTGGGAATATAAAAGGGTATAACTGACCAACTAATGTTCTAATTAACTCTCAACTAATTGGACTAACCATCCCAGTCCCCAATTGAGTCTTGTTCAAAGTCAGTCACAGTTGTCATGGGCGGCAGCGGATGGGTGGTGCTGCAAGCTCGTTTGCTATATTGTATCAATAAAAAAAAAGTAATGAAATAAATGAATGGTCAGATTTTATGATGTTTGTTTACGCATTTCAGCCATTTCATAACTGGTAAAGATAACCATAAACTATTAAAGAAGAAAAGTATATAACTAAGTGAATTAATAACGGTTCGATAGCCACTGGGCTGTCAGTATGCAAAATACGAGTACATCGCACTGTAAACAGAAAAATAGAAAAAAAAAGTGTGTGTGTACTTATGTACACGCGTTAGAAGTTATACTTCTTTGGCGTAACAAGATAAAAATCTTTTCAAAAATTTTATCTTTCGCCTTATTCTACGTTTGTAGAAAAAATGACACTAACAATAGAAAAAAGGTATTTAATACATTGAAAGTTTTATTATAACACATTATCTAGTTAAATAAAGTTTATTTATATATCTCAAAAAAAATATTTCTACATTGACAGCACCACATTTGACAATTGAAAGTGTACACTGTCAAACCATTTTTTGACAATGTTGACTATAGCTGCTAACTTCATGGTGTCGGTTTTTTTGTGACGGTGTGCGCGCGCATCGTAAAAATTTACTCTCATCATTTTCCCTAACGCGCCAAAAGACGTACTTCAAAAAAACAGGACGGTCTGAAAAATTAATAATGTCTGGCCAATTCACCACCAACTAGCAATCAATAAACAAACACACGAGAAGTGATAACACAAATACGAAATGATTATTATATTTTAAGCTTTAGTTTGCCTTCGGAAACCGTTCTACTAATGACGCGTATTACATGAGAAATTATGTTTTAATTAACTAGTGCACAGTGATTGTGTTTTATTAAGGTGTAATAATTTATTTGTCTTTTATGTACCTATGTGTTATTTTTAATTAATGCGTCGTTGATTGCTTTGTCGTGCGCGTATTTTAAAACTTTACCGCGCAATTTTCGCGCCATTGTGACATTTTGAATTGGTACCGACTCGTTCTATAATTAAAAGTTTTGATGTAATACGAGGTCATTGAGTTTTTCTAAACATTTGATTTCAGTGTTAAAATTATAATAATAACTGATCGTAATTGGAACAACCAGATTAGATTTTGAGAGATATGGTTTCCGCAACTGAGTCGTGTTACAGCAATATCATTTAAGTTTTATTTGTCTGTTTTTCGAATTGTTTCCTCCAGTTCTTGAATAGCTACATTTTATGAACCACAGAGTGCATATCAAATGGAAATGATACGAGTATATTGTCATGAAATATTTATAAAACAATTTTCCAATCTTTTATTTAATTAATACTTTATACATTACTAAACGTTATTTAAAAAAAGGGTCGATCCAATGTTTCAGTTTTCTCTTACGCATTCAGTCAAGTCTAGCCCAAAAAGTCCTGTTTTATAAAAAAGGAATCAAGGCATTATAGATCTTGGATATACATAATTGGAGATGAAAGCTGGAAGAGATAATCCAATCGAAAAGGTCCAATACATTTATAGAATCAGGATTAGACAAGGAAAGTCGAAAAAGAACCAATGTTTTAATTTTGTTGAAAGTTCGTCATTAGAAGTAATTTAAGAGCCTTTTTTTAGTCTTTGAAAGGCTTTCGACCTTTCAACTTCGTCTCTATTCTTCCCTAACATCCATGCCACTTCCGCATACGAGATCATTCATAAAGAAGCACACAAAACTTTAGCACAAAAGTGACATCATACAGCCATTCATCCTACATTTCTATTTCATAACACGTCTGTGGTAACGACAGTTGATGTTTTTTACTCTGTACGCGAATGAGCCAAGTAAATTATCACGTAATACTGTGTACCTAAAACTATGTAGGTAGGCAATATAATGTTAGGATTGAGCGATTTAGAAAGCTTTCGACCAAATTGATATGTCGTTTCAAGTGTGACTTGCCCTTGGCTTACAAAGAGCGGCCGCCATTTTGGGAAGAGGGCTGAGCTGTCAGCGTGAAAACTTAAGGTGAATATTTTTGTTTTTAAATGTTTATTTGTGCATGTTGCATGAGGTTCGTATGGCTTGCATGCTGCAACCCATGCCATTGACTCACTTTGAAGGTTAAATTATCATAAAGTGCGAGCTGATTTGCTTGACTTATTGTGTAAAATAAATTATACTTATACAAATATTATCAAACGCGAACAAAAACAGCAGCGATATATGAAAATTAAATTAAAATTTATTTCGCTCTTCACTACAACGTAACATGCAAACAAAAAAAATCAAACACATATGCAAACAAATCGTCGCTTACAATCACGCGATAAACGTGAATCCTCATATTCTGCAAAAAAGAATACTTTGACCGTTTAAGTTTAAATCAACGTCAAGTTTAACTTACGAGTAATATGCTATCCATACTTCCATACTAATATTATAAATGCGAAAGTAACTCTGTCTGTCTGTCTGTGTCGCGCCAAAACTACTGAACCGATTTAAATGAAATTTGGTACACAGATAGTCTAGAGCAGTGGTGGGCAAACTTTTTTAATGGCGGGCCACAAAGGTTTAGAAATTCTAAAGGAGGGCCAGAATTATAGAAAAAAATGCATTTTGTGTTAAAGCTTTTAATATAATTTCATAAGAAGCATTAAGCTGTAAGCATTAAACACAAATATTACAAAATACCTTTTACTCTAAAAAATAATAATCAATTTAACTTTTATTCGAAGGCTCTGCCTTGTTAGGCGTGTGAGACATATGGAATTGTTTTTGTTTTTCCATAATATTTTCGAAAGCTGTTTCGCTTTTTTTGTTTAGCTTCACCTAGCTTTAGGTTATGCATCTATTATTCTACTAAGTCGATTCTACTTTTTCTTCTCGACCGTCAAAACGTAATTATAACGGGCCATATACTCGTACTATCCATGTCGACGGACCCTCGGCGGGCCGGATTAAATACTTTTGCGGGCCGGAGTTGGCCCGCGGGCCGTAGTTTGCCCATCACTGGTCTAGAGCCTGAGAAATGACATAGGCTACTTTTTATTTGGAAAAAAGTTTTATAAGGGGTTGAAAAGGGGGTTGAAAGGTTCTATGAATGTTTTGTCATTTTCAGAACTAGAAGCATAAAATTTATATTATAAGCTGTTGATTAGATATAAATAAATATGGCATTCAAAGTTTGTAAAAATTTTGTAAGGGTGTAAAATAAACAGTACTAGTACTTATTAAGTTTATTAATTACGGATACGAAACCAATATCTCAATACCAACGAAGACATATGTTTGGTACAATAAGTACATACCAATTTCGATATTCCATTTATCGATTTTAATGCGAACGGGTGACAATTTTATTAATGCCTCATATCGTGATCAGGACAGGGTGCATCGGCATAACAAGCAAACAACATTCTTGACATTTAAAATAGTCGTAATTTTAAACAGATTATATTTGATAAACTTGTAACATTGACGATTGATTTTAATGAACTTTTTAAAACAATTTCGACAAAAGAGGCGTAGATTTGAACAAGTAGGTACGTCAGCCATTTTCTCGTAAACTACTGAGATTTCGTTTCAATTATGAAGAGATTTCGTTTCAATTATGTATTATTAGTTAGTTAGTTATTCTTATTCATTTTATTAATTTGCTTTGAATACATTTTACAAGGTGATACATATTATTTAATGGTATGGTATTCACCTATATCTTACTAATTACATAATTACCAATTAACATTAACATTATACATTACATTGAAATCCATAAATTTGAGAAATGTCAATTAATACAATAATATTTTATTAATAGAAAATTAAAAGAAAATGTCAAGTATAAAAAAATATTAAATTGATCGTTATTTTTAAATTACTCCAATGTCATAAATTAAATTAAAAACAGCAGCAAATGTCAACAACATTCATTTTATGCACTATTTATTAACTATTATTTAACATTATATTCTAAGAATTCTATAACTGAAGTAAGTAGTTTACTTAGTTAGTTTACTTACTTCAGTTATAATTCTTATCTTGATAATTTCAATAATTTATAACGATAATGTCGTTTTGTACTCGCCCGCCCATCACCACCATGTTCAAGAGTAGCTTTTTATCCGCTAGTTGTGGTCAGTGGTCAGTGGTCAGCACTACAAAAAACGGGGAATAACGAGATTTTATTTTGCATTGGACGCTTTAATCAGCTATTGCAAATATGTTTGTGGTTTTGAAGTAAGGACAAATATTATGATATCATTTGAAAATGATTTACTGAACAAAATAGGTTGGTACCTGTACATACATTGGTAGCGGTAAAGTTTATGATGTCAGTATCCTCTTATCTCTTACTCCACCAATCCGCATTGGAGCAGCGTGGTGGAGTATGCTCTAGACCACTCAGCTGTGGGGAGACCAGTGCCCAGCAGCGGGACGTCTATATATAGGTCGTAGCTAGTTAGCTAGCTATCCTCTTATTTATTTATTTAACCTTTATTGAGCCCAAATACTATAAAGGGCGGACATAATGCCCAACGCGAACGGCATTCTCTACCAATGAGCCCTTGTGTTTTTCTTATGTTCTTTCTTTATTTTACAATAATTACTTACCAGTAAGCTAAGCTCTTAGGAAGTTTTTCTGCCTTTAATGCGATATAAAAGGAGCATCATTTAAAACCGTGGCATTCAAAGAGATCAGACCACATGGCGGAGGTCACAGAAATGATGCTCTTACTAAATTAAACCGAGTTTGGTTCGAAATGTTTTTTTTTAATGCAAAACGGGTTTCCCGGCGCGCGCCAATACATATCAAGTCACAATGCGCTCATTAAAACTTTTAGGCGGTGCGCAGACGCCCGGCATCGGCCAAACATCGGTTCTTCGGCAGGTTCACGCGCCCCCGCCCGCATTTTTGAAACTTCTAACACAGTTTGCCAATTTTAGCTGCAACTCATAGACGTCCCACAGCCGGGCACGCGTATCCCCCACAGACAAATCTACGGGAGGTCTAGAGCAATGAAGATTGGTGGAGGGGTTAGTGGCGAATGTTCTCAAGCCACCAGAAGATCTTCGACAAGGCTTAACGATTGTTTTCACCATTGAAATTTATCGGGAGCGACGGCTTAACGTGCACTCCGAAGCACGGTAGTGGACGGTAGCGCCCATGAAATTTTGCACCTAGCTGTCACTTATCAACAAACCGACTCTGCCCGTCGTAAGCAACGACTCTGTCAATCATTGAATCGACGCGAGCCATTGGGTTACGGACGCTACGCCTATAAAATACCTACCGTGCCTATTTTTTTGGAAAGTGATATTACATATCGCCATTTAATATTTTTCACATTCATGCTTACGATCTAGAGTTTTTTTTTTAATCAGTCCTCGTCAAATTCATTTCGCATATCGGTCGTCTACACTGTGCCTTATCAGCATGTTCGAGATCTTTTGGCAATGTATTCAAACCGGATTAAGAGTATGTGATTGATAAATATTATGATTTAAAAGTCTACTCAAATCCAGTTGAAATAAAATCCAATTTTATTTGGATCAAGATAGGTTGGACCCTTTTTGTATATACAGCGCAGATGGCGACAACCCACTACCGTCAAGTCGGTCGTATCGTAAATGAATAGTTTTGGCACAGAATGTTAATGTTAGTTAGTATTATTTTGATTAAATATCAAAATAATACTAACTTTTTCCAAAATATGTTAATTCATAGAATAGAAGCAATTCACAAAATGCAATCAACAGATTTTACATAGAAATTAATTGTAGTTGGCAAGTATCTCTTGCATAGCAGACCTCCAATTAGGACAATAATATAATGAATCGATTAACATCACCATAAAATCGACTAGAATCTCCGCAATTTCACCTCTATCAAAAACTCCGCTAGATCCACTTTAATCCATTGAAAAGATCCATTGATGGATCTTTAAAAACTCAACGGTATAATAGAGTGCGGCGATAAAAAATTGCATCGGAAGTTCAACAGCCTGCTTTATACGCGAGTTTCAGGTTGTAAGGCTTTGGTTAAACCTGCACTGGTTTGATGAGTGCGTATCGTATCCACGCCATTGTTGCAAGTATTATTCGTAAGAGAGCGTTCATAACAAACACAACATCACGCCTGTTTTTCCCAGAAGAAGGCAGAGCCACTTTTCACTGTAAATTTTTGACGGTTTTTATGAAATTTAAATTCGGGTTAACTCCAGAGCCGAAATTATACGTTGAAATATACACTGCTTCACGGTACGTGCGCAAATTAAAATCACTATTTTTGTTACCTATAACTAGTTGACAAAAAAAAAACCCGCCACGGATCGAAGCAATCACCAGAATGATTACTAATTCATTTGTTACCTATTTTGTTAATAGTAACTATCGAAACAATTTTTTTTTCTAGTCTGTGGGATTGACATGAACGTTCAGATTCAACCCCATTATGCACGCTGCGACCCATAGACGTCCCACTGCTGGGCACGGGTCTCCCCCACAGAGACTGCTGCGGGAGGTCTAGAGCATACTCCGCCATGCTGTTCCAATGCGGATTGGTGGATGTAGATATGACAAATTGCTTACGAGGAGAGCGATATTATAACTATAATTACATGATTAATGATGCAAAAAACTATCCGTATCATTCATGCATACAACTACTACGAGTATCATCGCTAACGGGCAAAACCTCGAGTTTGCATATGTTTCGCCCATTAAAATCATACTCGCTTTACTGTAGGATTTTTTGCAGGCTCACAACTCTCGCGAAGTACCGTTAGTACTTAGTGCGCTGTCTGGCTTGTGTTTAACGAGACGTAATTTTATATAGAAGTATAATTGGGTATATCTGGCGTATATCGGTAAATCAAAAGCTGTCGTAGTGTAGGCGTGGCGTAGTATGAAGTTGGTAACAATATGTGAGTTTCTATCTATCCATTCATTTTGTTCGTAATTTGTGCTGGTGTCAATCCTCAACGAACCAAAGATGAAGAAACAAGAAAGTCCACCGTGTCCAAGTCCATCCATAATATCGTCATGTTTAGCTAGTTAGATTATTTTTGTCAACCCTAAGTGATATGTTGAACTTACCACTCTCGACGTCGGTATTGAAATGCAGGCGAGATAGCGCGCTGACTTGCAGCCGGTAGTCGCATGTATCGCAACGCACGCTCAGGTGCCACGTGCCGACGAGCGTGGACGCGACAGTCGCGGGCGGCGTTGCGGGCACGACTGACAGCCTGCGGCAAGAAAATGTCGTTGTACCCTAATTTTTGAGTGAATCGAACACTTTGAAATATCGAAATCGAAATCTTTTACACTTAAATGTGTTAATATTGTAACACTTTTTACAGTGGTTAAATATTCTTTGCCTAATTTGATCAACACGGCGGAGGAACGGTTACCAATTGATATACCAATTGAATACCAATTATTTTCTATATCATAAAGCTCATAATTCTGGTTAGAGTCTAGAGTGCAGGCTTGGAATTCTTTTTTAAAAACACACTCGAACCCCGCCGTAAGTGTTGCGACCTACACAGAAAACATAACATCTCATATCTCATGGATGTTGTGATGCCGAGTACAAATAATCAAATTCAAATTCAATTCGGTAGACAGGCTCATTTACCACCGCGCCACGGAATCGTTAAAAAGAACAAGCTTTGTGACAAGACAATGCCAAGTCAGTATACTTACATGTCGACATCAATGTTGGCCCCGGGGAAGACCAGGTACACGTCTCTGGGTGTGTGGGCGATGGTTTTGGATGAGCTGGAGAAGGAGCTCACCGTCGTCTGGTTGTACAGGTCTATCTGGGGTCCTGGTGGATTTAAAATAGACTGATCTAGCACAAAATAACTTCTTGGTGATGGAAGGCGTCACAAACGACAATGAACACTCCCAATTGTATACCATTTTTTTTCATTTCATTCTGAAAGTCCTTTTAACATCATTGATTCTCTTCTACCAAGTCTCTTCGACAAATTCTCATGTGTTTAAACATGTCCCGTGTACAAATACTTATCAGCGAGATAAATGTTTGCCCCGCCGGCATTCGAACCCAGGACTTTGATTTTACCAACGCGCCTTAGAGTCTTCAAGCAGGTCACGAATAGGGTCCTTAGACAATAGGTAATACTGCCGTATGGCAATGCACCATTACAACAATACGTAGTTAATACGACGTAATCATTTACAGTCAGAATTAGTGTCCAGTTAGTACGAGTAGTACAATTGGTCGATGATCATGACGGTTGGAACGCTCAGCTGTTCCATGGGAAAATTGCTTCAAATTGCATTAAGTATTTTCATGGCTCCTATGACTATTTATTCCATTTGGGTTTGCTTGTGACTGTATAATTTATTATTAGATCGGAGTATAAATATGAAATGAAAATGAAAAACTTTATTTTTGCGGTCAACAATGATCCATGGATGTTAGTATACAGAAGACTTATAAACTATGTTAGTAAAAGAATACAATACACACACACGATAAAAATTATCCTATTTATAAATTCGAAATGTCGTCGTTGAGTTGAGGCACCATAGATTTATTACTCTATACTGAGGCACCGTGGTGTTGTCATTTAAGAAGTAATTTATTGTCATAAATGATAAGATCATGATGTTCGAAGACTCTTTATACTATGCTTTAGGGCTGAACAAATTAAATTTGAGGGGGGCTTAACATAAGATCATGCCAATTCCGCGAAGGGGTTAGGCAGAGATGTGTTGTATGTAGTACACCCACTTATTTTGAAAGCTTTTATTTAACTTCACTCTGTATGTATGTATGTCCTGGAATCTTGCAATCAATATTTCACCCACTTCCACCGAAGCTATCGAGCTGAAATTCGGCACACATTTAATTCCGATGACAATATGGACGAAAATAAAATAAAAAGTTGTAAAAGCTTTTTTTTTTAAATTTTTTTTATTTATTATATGTAGTTATGTTTAGGTCCCATGTAATAATAGGTAATGAGCCTTTTGCCATACACCGGGCTAAAACCAGACTCCGAGCTGCTACCGGGCATTTTAAGTTAGAAAAACCAAATTGTTGTTCCGACCCGGATATCGAACCCGAGACCCCTAGGTTAGCAATCGCTTTTGCGACCACTACACCAACGAGGAGAGGTAGACGCTGCATTGTACATTGCCAGACAAATCCTAATTTGTTAAAGCTTCGTCATTAAATATGTTCTGCTAGTCCCTAGTAAACTGGATAAGGGCAGAGAAATGATGATGAGGATTTAATGTACAGACATACACAACTTCCAGATTATCTCATCGTATACGGCAGGTATGTTATGCGACGCTGATTTGTTCCAACTTCCAACGTATTTACGCATAGCCTTTGAGCATATCTATATACAAGGTGTCCCAAAATTCAACGATAATCTTGAACCAGAGGATGGCCCTACTAATGACTACTCCAGGAAAAAAAAGAAAAAAAATGTATCTCGATTTTTTTTCAAATTACAGAATAAAAAGGAAATTCTTAGAAAATTGACACCCCTCATGATATTTTTAACTACCATGACCACAATTATTGAGATATTTCTGATATTTTTTTTGTATTCGTGACCTAAGTAGTAGGTACTGCTATCTACCACAAATTTTAAAATTTCTATAATGTCTGTAGTTTTCACACAATAAACAATTAAAATCATTGTTTTCCCAAAAAATTTTGATCAAATTTACTTTCAGTCCACTTTCACTCAATGTGGTGTAAAAAAAAAGTATGGACACTACTATGGCAAGTTTTTTTAAAAGTTGACGCAACTAATCAAGATTCCAAAATGGTATAATACTCTTGGAAAACTAGTCACAAAAAAAAAGTGTAATATTTCTAAACAAGAACCAAATTTCATAAATTGTACTTGTTGATAGTTATCATGTGCCCAAAATATGATTATTGTTGTAAGTTTCTTGGATTTAAATGGGACATGTGCGTAGTCAAACAAATTTAGAAGACAGAGATAGATAGAGAGAGATTACATGTTAGTCAGAGGTAGATGTAGATGTCGTTATCAAATAACAATAGGGCAGGTAGAGAAGTTGCTGTTCTCAGCAGTCAGTACGCTTTGCTTCTTTCTTTACTGTACACCGTTAAGTATTCAATTGACGTGTGAATCAAGTAATCTGCAAATTGAACTAACTTTGCATTATTTTGGACTGTTTAACTTTGACTGGGCCCTTTGAGTTACAAGAAACCTAAATGGAAATAATCATTTGAACTTTTTACAAAATAACTTGCCAGACTTATTAGAAGACGTGCCTTTAAGTGATTTACAAAACATGTGGTTTTAAAATGATGGTCGCCCAGCTCACTATGCCGTTCCTGTGCGAGACTACTTAAACCAAGAGTATCCAAGGCGTTGGATCGGTCGACTTGGTCCTATCTTATGGCTACCCCTTTCACCCGATCTAAACCCCCAAGACTTCTTCTATTGGGGTTGTCTCAAAGACAGGATCTACTCAAACATTTTTCACCACCAAAAAACCTATTTTGGGCACAAAGTAAAAGTTATTACTAATCGACAAGAACAATTTTTGAAATATGGTTCTTGTTTAGAAATATTATACTTTTTTTTTGTGACTAGTTTTCCAAGAGTATTATACCATTTTGGAATCTTGATTAGTTGCGTCAACTTTTAAAAAAACTTGCCATAGTAGTGTCCATACTTTTTTTTTACACTACAGTGAGGGAAAGTGGACTGAAAGTAAATTTGATCAATATTTTTTGGGAAAACAATGATTTTAATTGTTTATTGTGTGAAAACTACAGATATTATAGGAATTTTAAGATTTGTGGTAGATAGCAGTACTACTTAGGTCACGGATACAAAAAAAATATCAGAAATACCTCAAAAATTGTGGTCATGGTAGTTAAAAATATCATGAGGGGTGTAAATTTTCTAAGAATTTCCTTTTTATTCTGTAATTTGAAAAAAAAATCGAGATACATTTTTTTTCTTTTTTTTCCTGGAGTAGTCATTAGCAGGGCCATCCTCTGGTTCAGGATTATCGTTGAATTTTGGGACACCTTGTATATAAAAGGAGAAGGTGACTGACTGACTGACTGACTGACTGACTGACGTCGTTAATGGGTCTAATTCTACGCGAGCGAAGCTGCGGGGCGTCCACTAGTTGTAAATAAATAGAGATGACACGATTGCCTGATTTTGTAAGGGTTAATCGTATTCACGTAAGTTTTCGAATGATAGTTCGTTTATAGAATGTGGGAGTAAACACTGGTTTAAAGATGATGTTAATCCAATTAGTAATTGTTAGTTAATGTCAATCTATTTAAATCTATTATATATCTATTTAAAGTGGACGTGTATTGTTATAGTATGCAATCAAAAACCACTTCTACCCGAACTGAATACGGTTTCTATGAAAATAATAATATAAAAGAGAAATGTCACATATTTCTGTTAACTACTCAGAGTTGATGTGTTTTCACCTGTAATTACCAGATAATTTTTAAATTTATTTATACAAAAAAAGTACATAGTTATTATATACATTTCTGCCAAACTGTAGGCTGCCGGTATTTTAGTGTTCTCGTGGACCTTTAATCTTATATTAATATATCTATTTTACTATCTATTAATATCTAAGTCTTACTTTATACATTCAACATACATATCTCAATAACACTTAGGTATACACGCTATGCTTGTCTACGGTGGAGCATTCACATTCGATCAGAACAGTATTTTAGATTTACCTAAAGGTTCATATTGAATTAAATGTTAGAAGTTAGATGTGTTCATTACCAGGTTTGTTCGAAGCTGACCATAGACGTCTCTAATGGGTCACAGTACTCTATGTGCGCGCTGAGCAGGTATGTTGTTTTTACCATCCACCAACACATTTATTTATCGTAATTTATATAATCGCGCCATGGTCAACGCACGCTATAATTTTCTCTTCGTGTTTGTTTAGTTTATTTGATGTTTTATTTGGTCTTGTATCGGCCATTACGCGGTATGTGTGGATGACGTAAGCGCCGTTTGGGATTATAATGGCTAAAGTCAATCTCGGCGGTGACAGCCCAGTGGCTATCGTACTCGCCTCTCACTCTAGCGGTCCGGGTTCAAACCCAAGCGGCACGCACCAATGATTTTTCTAAGTTGTGTGTTTTAAGTAGCTACGTCCTGATTTAGCCCGGATTGTCCGGATTTGGCAACCATGTCCGGACTTTAGTCTGGACTCCTACTTACGTCCGGATTTTTATAATATAGATACGCGCGCTCTGCTATTCGCCTACACTACATCCAGCCTCTCACCAGCTAAAATAGTGCAACTCGCTGCGACTCGCCGTCCTTTACTAACCTACCTCACCTTTTACCAATTTCTACAACCATCATTTTGAATTAATACACCAAAACAAAATTCCGTGGCTTGCGCTTCATCATAGCGGTGTTTTAACCTCAAATCAGGTGGACACGGACTTAACTCTAAAAAATTATAGCAACCCTAGCTTTTTTCAAAAGTCAAAGTCAAATAATTTATTTCGCTATGAGGTGATTAGACACGCTTAACGAAAGTCTAGGTACCTAACTAAAAACTACTTAAAGTACTAACTGTACTAAAGTACTTTAAGAAACTAAATGTCACTTGCTGTAACGGTGAAGGACACATGAGGAAACCTGCATGCCTGAGAGTTCTTCATGAACGGCATGTGAAGTCTGCCGCACTTGGCCAGGATGTGGTGATGCATACCCATGTGCTTATCTTACCTTCGTCAGGCGGGTACAAGACGGCGTGGTCGACGGCTCCCTCGATGTACACCCTGAGAGCGTACACCCCATTCTCGATGGGCACCCCCACGGATATGGCCTCGCCTCCCCCACGTCTCACCAGCAAGGTCTGCAAGAGAAGCGTACATCGATACATATTGTAAAACAGGCCCCCGCCATGTCTGTCTGTCTGTACGCGATCAACTCTGAAACTATTGAATAGATTTTCATGCGGTTTTCTATACTAATATTATAAAGTGGAAACATTTTGTTTGTAATGTTTTCACACAAAAACTACTGGACCGATTTCAAAAATTCTTTTACCATTAGAAAGCTGCATCTTCACTGAGTGACATAGGCTATATAATATTACTAGGTGTAAACGAAACTATTGTTATGTCTAAACCCACGCGAGCGAAGCTGCGGCGGCGTCCACTATCAATAATAAACGTAGCGATTCATGAGGAAGGTTTAGGTATTTAATTTGTATAGTTTTTGTGGAAATTGGTTGAAAAATATGACGTCAATTGTTGAGTGTCGATAAAATTCATGCTACATAGTAACCGAGTGACAAGCTATTTTAATGATGATTTAATTTAATGTTTTCTCTCGATATTTTCCGTCATCGTTACAGCAGGTGACATTGAATTTCTTAAAACAGAAAAGTTCATTGGTGCCGCTCGGATTTGAACCCAAACCTCTCGAGTTTCGATAACAACTTGCTGTTTTTGTTCAATAGTATCCCACTATTTCAGTTCAATAGTGGGATTTTTGTTTTAGTTCAATAGTGGGATAACGAAAGGGTTATGACGATGTTGGTGTTAGTACTCACATCGAACATGTCCATTTCAGCTTGATAGTTGTTTACCCTGGCCCGGCGGCGCTGCGGTGGCTCCGACGTCTCCAGCTGAAGCAGTTCCGCCTCGGTCGCGAAGTTGCTGTTGTCCGTGTCCTGTAAGGAACGTTAGTGTCAGAGCCATGTCAGAATCCAGTTCGGTTGATGTAGGTAATAAGTGTACCGCGCGGTTCTAAGTTATAAGCTTTTATTTAACTTCACTCGTATGTATCTTGTAAGTATGTATGTCCTGGAATCTTGCAATCAATATTTCACCCACTTCCACTGAAGCTATCGAGCTGAAATTTGGCACACATATTTGGTTCCGATGACAATGCATGAAAAAAAAAAAAGGTTTAAAAAAAAAAAATTTTAACGGCATAATTTATGCAGAATTTCAATGTGTGATACGACGGTAGGCGCAGTAAAGAGACCAATATTAGTTGAAATTACACCGGCTTACTCAAGTGTGATTTATGTCGGAAATAGGTCGACTAGACACATTACATAAAGTAGACAAAAACACATCTTAACTTAAAGTAACTTAAAGTAATAAGTAAGTAACTTAAAGTTAACTTAAAGTTGATGTGAAGAATGAAATTGTTTTACTGTTTTATGAATAATTGTTTTATATTTCAGTATTACGAGTATGTCCAGCAGTATGACCTGTATTTGTTTTTTGTATAAACGTAGGCTGAAAAGCCTGTTTCACAACGATACGTACGAAATAATTTTGGAGGAACCCTGATGACTATTCTACGGAATCCCTAGGTTCCGCGGAACCCAGTTTGGGAATCCCTGCCCTAATGAATAGAACTTACATTGCACTGTAAGTTCTATTCACATAACTCAGTTTCACATTCAGTAACATCTAACTACCCACTGGCAGCACTGCGAATACAGCAGGCGAAGAGCAAAATAAGTCTGGCTTCAATACAGTGTAGACTTACCTCATCACAACCCTTTCTTTGTCCCACTGTTGGGCACGGGTCTCCTCTCAGAATGGGAGGGATTAGGCCTTAGTCCACCACGCTGGCCAAGTGCGGATTGGCAGACTTCACATGCCTTCGAGAACGTTATGATGAACTCTCAGGCATGGTATCCTCACGATGTGTCCTTCGCCGTTATAGCAAGTGACATTTAATTTCTTAAATCGCACATAACTTAGTAAAGTCATTGGTGCGTGCCGCTGGGGTTTGAACCCGGACCGCTCGAGTGAGACGCGAGTTCGATAGCCACTGGGCTGTCACCGCTGTAGACTTACTTATACCTACCTAAGTCATTGCAATTTGATTCAGATGCGGTTGGTGCGACCGTCACACACATTTCAGTCGGAATATTTGTAAGCACATATTTATATTCCAAGCAAACATTACCACGTACAACATGACATTAGAATCGCCGTATCTGATTAGCTATGGCTGCCTGTCTGAATAAAACACGTTTGCTTGTGTGTGTTTATGTCGTACGTCATAATATATTTGTTATGCTATATGTGGAGAGTTTAGTGTTTCAGTAAACACTCCTTCGACTCTCCACTCTGGATTTAAGATTGTAACTCGTGATTGAAACTTGGAAGCTAAAAGGAAATATCACATTTTATGAATCTAACATATTTTGGAATTTAGGAATAGTTTACTGTCTGTTCAGAAACTACTTTACCGATTTTGAAAAGTCCTTCAATAATAAAAAACCTATTTGACTTCCGAATGTGTAGGCTGCTTTTTGCTTGTTTTAAAATAAATAAAAAACACAATGCAATTTAAAATATAACGGAAACATTGTATAAGTAGCAACTCAGACGTCCTACATAAAATAAGTATCTTCTAATAATAATTTTTTGAAGAACTTTTCTATTGGTAGTGTTACCAACCATAGCTTGGAGCGCATACGGCAGGACTTCGCCCTCGGTGTGCGCGGAGACGTTCCTCAGATCTTGCAGCGCCAGGTCGGACTCCGCTGACGGGTAGCTTGGGTCTGTCCAAATCGTGTACACCTGGATGCAATAAGGTCCAATTAATATTTGATAGAATCTGAACGCTACCAAAAGGAATGGTCATACAGCGAAAGGATTTAGAAAATTAGTATTGGTTGGTAATTATTGCTTAATCGTTTTCAGCCAGATATCGATAGGTAGATCATCATCATCATCAGCCTTTAGTGTTCCACTGCTAGACATAGCCCTCTCCTAAGCGACTCCACTCCATCCGGTTCTGTGGCTTCTGAATCCAGGGAGTTATCTTTTGTGTCTTAATTTTTAAGTTGTGATGTTATTCCAATTTCCAATTGTTTATTGACAGTAGTTTATGTAATTTGAATTTAACTACGAATAGCTACGAATGGCACCAGCCATCTGCGGCTGATAGCATGGTTGCATGATTACCTTCAGTCTCTTCTCGCCGAGCGCTCGCATAGCCACCGGCATCCTACGGGGTCCCCGGCGCCCTTGTTCATGGATAACGAATAGAGCGCTGTCATACGGCACTAAATTAGCAACGAACACGTTGACGCGCCCGTTCTCATGTCATGATTACCTTCAGTCTCTTCTCGACGAGCGCTCGCAGAGTCAGCGGCATCCTACGGGGTCCCCGGCGCCCTTGTCCGTGGATAATGAGTAGAGCGCTGTCATACGGCACTGAATTAGCAACGAACACGTTGGCGCACACGTTCTCATGTCATGATTACCTTCAGTCTCTTCTCGACGAGCGCTCGCAGAGCCAGCGGCATCCGCTGGGGGTCCCCGGCGCCCTTGTCGGTGATGACGAAGAGGGCGCTGTCGTACGGTACCAGCTTGGCTGCTGACGCCATGGCGCGCATGGTACCATCGTTGGCCGCGTCCGAGTACACGCCCTGAGAAGCATGGTGGTTAGGGGTTAACAGGGAACTTTCAGTATCGCTGCGACCCATAGACATAGAGAGAGACCATAGACGTAGACTATTCCACTGCTGGGCAGACTGGGCACGGGTCTCACCCACAGACACTTCTGCGGGAGGTCTAGAGCACCACGCCGCTTCACTTTCAGTATAATGGTTTACGTTTACTAATCCCCTAAAGAGGAATTCGCTTATGAAAGTGAACATCAGCGACGTTGTCGCTTCGTAAGATATGAAAATTCTTTCATATGCTTTGAAAATGATTTAATCCGAAAATTAAGCTGCGATGAACTGGGAATCGAACCCAAACTGCTTATAATTTTATTACTGTTGCGTTGATTGAAAGTATGAGGTAGTTTTTGGGTGGATTTAGAAATTCCACTTGGGTTAAGTATGGTATGGACGTGGCCTGACCCGAACTAATTGTTTGTCCATCTGTCTGTTACAGGATCATACAAAAAGTATTGAACGAAATTAAATATAGGTATAATTATAATAAAGCTTATTTTTAGACATACTCTTGTATACAAGTGATAATTATCGGACTAATTGAAATTTGAATAACAACTGAGTGATATAGACATTTTTGTCAAGTTTGTGTGTTCACGTCATCGATATAGATAGATAAGACAACGTTCAGACCGTGACACGTTGTCAATGCAATAACAATGCATGATATGTTAATTGACTAATGAGTAATAGTTTTAGGGCCCCGTCGTACAGCAGCCATGCAAGAGATAATTAGCGCTTGATTCAAGATTAACGAAACGCCTGCATTAAAATTTTATCGGTCTCAAAAGAGGTTCTCAATTCGAATAATATTTTTAAATAAAAATTAAACTGACATTCTGTTTTATGGAACTATTTCTTTGAGGGCGTCGTTGGTGTAGTGGTCGCAAGCGCGAATGAGGAGGTCTTGAGTTCGATTCCCATTCAGAAAAGTATTAGTAATTGGGTTTCTCTAAATTGTTTTTTTTTTATATATGTTTTTATAATTTAAGTTCTTTTTATATGTATTATTGTTTTTTTTTTATCTTCGCATTTTATTATCATGTTTTTTCTATTTTAGATTTACTTAAGGTTTTTCTGTATTGCTGGTCACTGGTGAAAATAATAGCTTTTATTTTCTAAATATATAAATAAAAGCTATCCTATTCTATTCTATTCTAAATTCTCATTAGTTCTCTCTGGGAGTTGAGATTTGTGCCCGGTGGCAATAGTCTCACCGTCTATTACATGGGACCTAAACATAACTGGTGAAACGTATTACACATTGCCTACCCACCCCTTCTGGTAAATACAGGTCTGATATTATGTTGTGTTTATTTAAACAGCTTGTTCGCGTATCAGTTTAAAAAAACGTAAATACAGAAAATCCTCGCTAATAGTATACCATGCTCGGTCTGTCATTGAGTTATTCAGAGACAATTGGATGGGATTGGACGTGACTGAAATGTCGATATTAAATATAAAATATGAATGATGTTTGTAAAGCGGAAACAAAAATAAATAATTTTTCAGATTTATTGTCATTTGAGGGATTCTCCGTATCGCGGATTATTTGTTTACAACTTTATTGAGACCTCTAAAGAGATATGTGACCTTTTTTTTGTTTTACGAGTGGGAAAACTTTTAAAGGTACCCGACATCGTGGGAGCGACGCCGGGTTATGTGGGATTTCCACCCACTTAAACCCCCTCGGTAGCCTTCCTCGGCGCTTGTGGAGGGTTCCGGGATCTCTGATAGAACGCGCCGGTGCCCGCCAGCGCTGTGCCCATGACAGGCTCGTCTCGGACGAAACATCCGAAGACGTCGAAACTCATCTACAACGTTGTGCAGCCACTCACAACGTTGCCTTTCCCGGGCTCACTGAATTGACGGTTCGAGCTCCCACTCTTGCCGCCCGTGAACCCAGAAGCTCCCTTTTAGTCGCCTCTTACGACAGGAAGGGGATACCGTAGCACTTTTCTGGTCCCGAGCTACAGGGACGTCCCACATGAACTAGCGTCGCTCCCACGATGTGGTTTGAATGATTTCCCACTTGTGAAAAAGAAATGTACCCACTTGATACTTGAGCAGGAGTTTGGACAAGGCCTGCGCCACGGCCCTGTCGCCGGTCCCACTACTAGACGGCTGCAGGTTGTGCCGGGACCTCCAGTTGACTCCTGCAACAAATCAAATATTGTATATTATGTAGCGTCCATAGCCCAATGGCTCGTATCGATTATATGTGAATGACAGAGCTAAACAAAGATGGGCGCGGTCGGTTTGAGGATGGGTGACCGCTAGTGGCAAAATTTTATGGACGCTACCGTGCTTCGGAGGGCACGTTAAGCAATCGGTCCCGGTTGTTTTCAAAAAGTAAAGCTAACGTCCTGTAGAACATCTTCAGGTAGCTAGACAACATTTGTCACTGGTTTGGGCACTAACCCCTCCACCAATCTGCATTAGCGCTGCATGGTGGAGTATGATCTAGATCTCCCGCAGCTGGGTCTAGCTAAGTTAATCGCACATTTGCGCGCCAAACGGTTGTATACAAAGACATTACAATTATCCGACGAATTCACAATTACATTAAACATACTTCTGTTTTTGTTGCTCTTTCGTTTTGAATACCTATTAAACCTTCGAAAAATTGTTCATTAAACAATGTAATGACACACGACTTAAGTAAAACTTCTTTACCTTCATCTATCTGTATTTATTTATTATTTTCCAAAAGTGACACCTATCATCATGCCTGGATAGGCATAAAATTGAAGATATGAGATTGATGGATAATGGTATCACTTTTGGAAAATAAATTATTGCTATCTCTCTTTCTATCTTCACTAACTTATATCTCCTTCTCAACATCCGTTACACTTTTTTCCGTAACTCTCGTCACGCATTATTCAGCTTACTCCCCAAATCAAGCGAGCATTAAGAAGTTTTACTTCAATAACACAGTAATCGTGACCCGGCACTGTGGTTATGTAGTGAGTAGATATTTATATATCGTTAAATATATTTATTTCCCAGTAAAATTTTTATTTACCGTTTATTAATAAGGGGCCTTCGTTTCGTGACAATGACACGACGCCTTGTTTGCTCAAGACGCCTCGTAAGTCAGCTATTGATGTATTGAGTGCCTATTTGGTGTTTAACGATTTATGTGAAGTTACGAGAAGGTTCTGTGTGTATTGCATAATAATATGAGTTCAGTTAGTTAAGCAACACGAGGCGTTCGTGTACACGTTTTACCACCATGTCAAAATGTCTTAATATACGTAATAATAAATTTTAATTCAGACCGTGGTCCATATAGTTGGTATTTACATGTTTTAACTTAAATCTATGATAATTACTCATCGCAATTATAAAATCCTTTAAAATTAAGTTAATTTGAAAGAAATAAAATAAATACAATACATTAATAAAATTACATTAGATTACAATAAAAAAAAATTAAATCAGTCAAATCAAGTTACAATATTAATAATACAATAAATTAAATTGAAAAAAAAAATAATTAATTAATTAATTAATTAAAATTTAAAGCTATCGACGCGTACCCAGTGGCAGCGAAGTCGCCACCGAGCATTAAAACACAGAAAACAGCACAATTTAACATTCAAGACCCGAGTATAAATATTTATCTGCGAAAAAAATATATACCCCAACGGGATTTAAACCCGGCGGTTCGGCATTCAGAGTCTCACCATCGCGCTACGGAGTCGTCAAGATAGGCAATGAAAGGTCCCACATGATGCTTGTTACAGATGTAATATGTTTCCTCACGTAAACTTCCCGTATGGTAAGCAAGTTTCCATGATCTAGTCAACTGTGAGAACATCGTGGCCCACGCTTCCCCAGCGCCCAGCGAGTGGTCAAATGGAGCGGAACCGCGCTTGCGCCAGCGCAGCCGATCTCCGGCCAAGGTTGGCTCGGTTTCGTTTTAGATGACGCGACGGTTGCGCTCTCCGCGTCCGCGGGTTGCTGATCTATGCTGGTAGAATCTGTGTACGAGGGCCTAGTACTAATTTTAGTCTAAGAATAATAAAATTATGCCGCAAACCAAGAATTAATCTACTTTGCAACTATCCGCGAACAAAAATGTATGGCGATGTATGTATACTTTCATGCACATAGCAACTCCCTCCCTCCCACGCAGGAATACATGCACATGCGATAAATGAATACACACATCAACACTCACATACCAACACGTGTTTCGCCCCTTAACAAAGCATCCTCAGGGTAAGTAGACTCCACGACGGTTAATCGCAAAGTCTAATTAATTATAATAAAATTATTAGAAGAGTAATTTGAATTGCATTTTTATTTAAGGCCAAGGCCCAAGTTAGTATTAAGTTGCATTTCCAACCACCAAACGTCGGGATATCAACTGTTAGACATATCGATTCTTTAGTTCTTTATTGTAAGGATTAACTCATGATTATTCCTTTCAACAACCCTTTGATCAATGGCCAGCCAAAAATTATTTAATTCAGTATCAATAAAGATCATTTAGGTCCGGCGACGTTTTAGTCTGGTGACCACTTACCATCAGGTGGGCCGTCACCGCTTTCGATAGGAATATAATCAATAAATAAATTCAAATCTCATGGCGCAGACAGCATAAATAACTACACAGGACAAATCAGTTTTATCTTAATTAGTTGTCAGGATAAAAAACTAAACACCTGTTGCATTGTGTAGATGTTAGTGTTAAAAAAAAGTAGGTAGCTGTCTGTCTACAGTAGGAAGTGATTAATTGCGCGGTAGAATTAAAAAATCGTAGTTTACATCTTGGAGGGTGAAGCGCAGGTTTCATACACAGCGAAGAAAGAGTAAATGAAAAATAAATTTGTAATTACAAAAAACATCGATAGGAAGTGTAAGAAAATATTAGTTTCACACTAAATCTGATTACATTTGTGCACATCTAGCTTAGTTTCGCGTCAGCAAATATACTCTTACAGACTGGTTATGTCAATTAAATGTGCCATTTGCGAACATTGATATTATTGTATTTATTTTTGTATTATATTGAGAAACGGATTACGGTGGAGATAGTCAGGTCTCGTATACTTAGATTTAGATTTTACAGAAAATTATATCTCGGCTGTATTTTCTCTAAGGGGTAGGCAGACATGTGTATTACACGGCTATACACACTTTTTACCAGTTATGTTATAGGTTCCATGAAATAGGAAATCACCGGACACAAATCCAGATACTGTTCTATTACTAAGACTTTCAAGTATAACTCAACCTGGAGACCCAACTCAGGACCTCTATCTCAATTTAATAGTTTCTGTTACGACCACATTTTCTGCATATTAAAATGTAATTACCTAAAGTTTTTTTTTTGTTGATTAAAACTTAATCGCGTGGTATCGCATCGCGACCTCTCCGTCAATACGACGTCTCCTTAAGCCACCAATTAGTCTATTTTCTACGCGTGTTGTTTTACAACTAAAGAAATTTTGGCAAAATGTGTTATGGAGGTAGTTATAGTTACGTGTCGTGGTTTCCGCTAGTACAATGTCTGATAACAGTGGTTACTATATTATTTTTGATCTCTATAGCTCTACAATTATGTTGATGACGGAGAAATTAAATCACATATTAGATTTATACGAGTACTTTACCACATCTTGAAAAAACCATGACTGAAGCTAGAAAGAAATTTTCAGCTTATTGTTTATATTACCATAGATTTTATAACTATGTACTTGTAACACGAAAACCTTTTTTTAATTTAGAGGTTGAGCTAAAAATACGTGGTACTTCCCCACTTATGCAGCTTTATAGGTTCTATTCTTTTAAATTAATTTGATTTATGATTTGATGATTTTAAAGATTCTTTTATTTTGTTGCAGGTAAGACTTGATATCCGTGAATGCGGCTTGTGGTCGGGTAAACCTAGAACCATGACCCTTTGGGTATATCCCACCAAATAACATAAGTGAATAATGTGTTGCTGTGCTGTAGATTCGGTAATGTGCATGTTCGTTTATTCATATATATTACGTCATAAAGTTTAAATATTTCGTAAAGGTACGAATATCTAAACTTCGTTTTTTTGGGCTTGTCCGATTTAATAATCAATCGTAGTGTCTTTTTATTGTGATATTGAATTTAAATTAAAAATAAGGCAAACACAAAATAAATAGTATTACAGAAAAAGTATAATAAATGCTAAAAGTAATTTGTGTTTACTATTAATTACAATTTAACACTAATATTTCAATAAAAAGGTAGTGTTAAAAGATTACCAAATCAGTCTTCTCCCGGAAAACGGAGTTTAAAATCTTATTATCGGTAAAATTAAAAAATGGGGGCCCAGAAGTATAAAGAGTAGTGAACTAAAATACTCGTTTATATACGAGTCTACTAGTTCTCTACTTTAGTATACTAATTTTAGGAAGCGCCATTATAGATGTGCAGTTTGTAAGAGTCATGGCTGAAGGTCATTGAGGTTCGGTTTCTGGCCCCGCCTCGCCTCCAACGGAAAAGCAACATGCCTTTGCGCAAGAGAGGCACCGGTGTGTTTCGTAGGAGATAACTGAGCCTTCCTTCTTCAAGAATGGGGTTTTAGTGAGAAAGACAAGTCAAGTCATAGACTTTTCGGTTCTAGAGAGTGCGCAACCCAGCTGCGGACTCAGCGGCATAGAACTTGTGCTTTTAGGGGTTCACCTATGATGCGTCATAATGCTGGAACAATATACCCCCTCCAATAAGGAATCTGCAAAACTTTCGTGTGCTTAAAGTAACACTTAAAGAATTTATTCTTAATCACCAAAGAATGGAAGAACCACTTAGGCACGACACGACACACGACATATTTGTGTTCTTAAGTTTATGTTTGCTTTACTAATAAATCATTTCAAATCAAATCAAAATCAAATCAAAGAATCTCACATGCCTCGGCTTCTTTCCTTTAGAAATTGAGAGTACAATGTAGTAGGAGATTCGTTCAGCAATGGGTACAGCAACTGTATTATACAATTTAATAGATGTTTCGTATCCATTATTTTCACGCTTATGTCACATCAATATCTCTTCCACCGCCATAGGTTATACATCGTGTGCTTGCATAAAGCTCACAGCTCGTGCGGAACACATATTATATTGACCATTAAAGCTGAAGTATGCGTGGAAAAGTTGCTTTTTCAAGCAATTTGAAATAAATGCTAATGTTGCAGATTTCAAGCCGACTTTTGAGCCAATCAGTAGAAACAAGTTTTCCTTCCTTTGTTGATTAATTATGAAAAACGGCAAACGAATTTGTCTGCTCAGATCAAACCCTTAAGGTGCGAAATCTTTGTATACCTTAATACGTCTCTTATGTAACATCCGCGTATCGTGAAATAGGAACAGAAGTTTTGGTACCACTCAATACATTTTAAGACATTTTTTTAACGCGACGTAGCAAAATAGCAGACGTTCAACATACTTTGTGCGACGTCTGCAAAGTTCTTTATCGTCGCGCGTCGGTAAAAGGTAGAATATTGTGAAATATTATTCGGCGCTTACAAAAAAAGGCTAGGCTACAGGCTCGAGACTATCTGTGTACCAAATATCATTTAAATCGGTTCAGTAATTTTGGCGTGAAAGCGAGACAGACAGAGTTACTTTCGCATTGGGTTCGAATCCCACTCAGGACAAATATTCGTGTGAGGAACACTTGTATTTGTTCTGTGTCTGGATGTCAATATTATCTATTTAAGTATGTATTTAAAAATATCTATTTATGTATATCAGTCTCTGACACCCATAACACAGGCTCGCGCCTACTTTGGGGTCAGATGGCCGTTTGTATGTCCAAGATATTTAGATATTTAATTTATAATATTAGTATGGACTAGTGGACGCCCGCTAGTTACCTAGTAATATTTTACAATCAAACGAGCATAGTAGCTTTCTAACGGTGAAAGAATTTTTGAAATCGATCCAGTAGTTTTAGTGTGAAAACATTACAAACAAATAATGTTTCCTCTTTATAATTTAGTATAGACTAGCTTTTACCTGCGGCTCCGCCCGCGTGGTCAAAGGGAATTAACAATGAGTTGTTTATCATACATGACAACGCCATCTATTAACAACATCCGGAACTAAATATCTAGCAAATAACAAAACATCGATATCTTCCCATGGGGATGTTTTACCGCGGTATAAAGTAGCCTACGTCACTCTCCACCCTCCTCACTATCTCCACACACAAAAACCATACCATATAATAGCTTCGTTGCGACGTGAAAGCCGGACAAACAAACAAACACACTTTCACATTTATAATATTAGTATGGATGTACCGTTTGAATCGTATCCGACGATGACGATGTCGGCCACGTTGAGTCCCTCAGCGAGCAGGTCGTTCCACACCGCCAACGCTCTGGCGAGCGCCGTGGGCCGCAGCGGCACCAGCACGCCGGCCGGCGGCCGCAGCCACGAGTCCTCCAGCCAGGACTTGAGGGTGGAGCGTCGGCTGAGCGCCGGCAGGGGGCGCGGGTGGTCGAAGCTGCGCTTGTCCGATTGCACCTTCTGGCCAGCTGGAAATTGGATACACTTTAATGACGATACTGATAAATCTATACTAATACTAGCTGACCCCGTAAACTTTGTTTTGCTTTATGAAATATCAAAGTGAAGCGACGCTCCATGTAAATGAGTTCACGTCAATGAACGACGGTTAAAATATTTGAATATTTTAAAAGCTTTTATTTAACTTCACTCGTATGTATCCATTATTAATGTATGTAAGTATGTCCTGGAATCTTGCAATCAATATTTCACCCACTTCCACTGAAGCTATCGAGCTGAAATTTGGCACACATATTTGGTTCCGATGACAATACATGAAAATAAAATAAAGTTATAAAAAGCTTTTGTTTTTAAAAAAAATATTTAAATTTTATAATTATTTCATACAAAAATACTAAAATCGTGTTTAAAAATATTTTCCACTGGACCAAATTGTAAATCTAAACCATTCTCGAATCCCCTTGAACACGCACAAAAAATTCATCAACATCTATCCAGCCGTTTAGGAGGAGTTTAGTGACATACACATGTACCTACACAAGAAATATACTCGTACTAGTGGACGCCCGCAGCTTCGCTCGCGTGGTTTTAGACATTCACTAACTTCAAAGACGGCAAAGATTCATACTAAATTTGCACCCTCGTTTTACCCCCTAGGGGGTGAATTTTCAAAAAACCTTTCTTAGTGCTCCCCTATGTTAGAAAAGAAACCCCTGTGCAAAATTTCAAGTTTCTAACCCTTATAGTTTAGGCCCTGCGTTGATATGTCAGTCAGTCAGTCAGTCAGTCAGTCACTTTCTCCTTTTATATATATAGATATACATATTATAAAGAGGAAATATTTGTTTTTAATGTTTTCACACAAAAACTACTGAACCGATTTCGATAATTCTTTCACCATAAGAAAGCTGCATCTTCACTGAGTGACATAGGCTATATAATAGTTCTAGGTGTAATCGAAACTATTGTTATGTCTAATTCCACGCGAGCGAAGCTGCGGGCCTCCAGTAGTCTACAATATCGGGATTCGGGGAACACGAATTTTACGTGCATCATGGTTCGTGACATAAGTGATTTGTACTAATTAACTCTCTCAGCTAACTGGACTAACCATCTCAGTCCCTTATTGAGTCTTATTCAAAGTCAGTCACAGTTGTCATGGGCGGCAGCGGATGGGTGGTGCTGCAAGCTCGTTTGCTAAAAATGTGCTAGAAGTGATTCAAAGCACTAGGTATAGTACGTTTTCTACCTTCGAAGAAATAGAAGTAATTTGATTACACGACAATCGACATTAACTTACATCTAGACGCCCAACATTTAGCACTTTTCTCGATTTACATCACATTAACATCGTATTAACATTTAGACATTAACTACGCCGCTTGTAGTACCGGTTGTTGCCTAGCTTAGGGTTGTCGCTCACTTGTCAGCATGTTTTCGGTTCAGCCTACTGCTCGTTTTCAGTACAACCCCGATTAAAGTTTTTATTGACAACTTTCAACTAATGTTCGTTTTAACATAATCGAATCGCCCGAATTCCCCCAAAATGAAACATTGCGGCTTAATGTATGCCCCGTAGAACATAAGTTAGTCAGTACGTTTGTGGGTATAAGGACTGGGGACTTTTAGTGATAGTTAGTTGGTGTTAGTAATAGTCCAGTAATTGTTTCTCTGATTATACCATCCATTAGTTTATATTGTGTTAGACAAAAAAGCGTAGCGTCCATAGCCCAATGGCTCGTGTCGATTCAATGTAATCGAAAGAGTTAAGCAACGAAGGGCGCGGTCGGTTTGTGGATGGGTGACCGCTAGGCACGTAAAGCCGTCGGTCCCGGTTGTTTTCAATGGTGGAAACAAACGTTAAGCCTTGTCGAAGACCTTCGGGTGGCTTGAGAACATTCGGCACTGGGTTGGCCACAAACCCCTCCACCAATCCGCATTGGAGCAGCGTGGTGGAGTATGCTCTAGACCTCCCGCAGCCGTGTCTGTGGGGGAGACCCGTGCCCAGCAGTGGGACGTCAATGGGTCGCAGCAACAAGACAAAAAAAGGACATACCCAAATGGGTGTAGTTGCATGCTCGTTCGCTATCTCATATCGATAAGTGGCAACCCTAACGCAGGTGCGTTAGCAGTGATTATAGTTTATGTCACCTGCGTGCCGGGTCCACTTTCTACTTGATTTATGCCGTTCGCGCCCAGCAATTAGGCCCTCGGTCATTATGACAGTGATGCAGATCACCCGCCACCCACCATCGTTCTCCCCCTTTATTTCCTACTAACAGTCGATAGCGTTTAAACGCTCGTGGCCCTACGGCAACTTAAAAAAAATGTAGAAAGCTATTTCCTAAACCTTTCCATACCGAAAATACACCCGAATCTAACTGTGAGTTAGCAGTAAAGATAAATAAATAAATAAATAAATAAATATCTTGGACATTCTCACACACGGCCATCTGACCACAAAGTAGGCGCGAGCCTGTGATATGGGTGTCAGAGACTGATATACATACATAGATATTTTTAAATACATACTTAAATAGATAATATTAACATCCAGACACAGAACAAATACAAGTGTTCGTCACACGAATATTTGTCCTGAGTGGGATTCGAACCCACGACCTTTAGCGCAACAGACAGGGTCACTACCGATTGCGCCAACGGGCCTGTCATCTGTCATCCTTAAGGACTAGAAATTGTGCAAAGTTACCTACAGTTCTCAGTCTTAGGGCTCCGCTGGCCGGCCGCTCCGTCGTCGGCCTCCTGGGACCCCTCGGCGGCCGGCGGGGTCGGGCGCTCCCCCGCCGGCGGCGTCATCTGGGGGCTGGGGGTGGTTTCTCCCTGGAACACGGGAGTTTTATGCCTAAGATGCAGCACCACACATCCGCTGCCGACCATGTGACTGTTCAAATATAGTGTTCATATATACATAATACTAGCTGACTTTGTTCTGCCATCTGAAATGTCAAAGTGACGCGACGCTTCACGTCAATGAACGACGGTTAAAAATAAAAATACTAAAATAGTGTTTAAAAAACATTTTCTAGTGGACCAAATTGTGAATCTAAACCATTCTGGAATCCCCATGAACACACACAAAAAATTTCATCAACATCTATACAGCTGTTTAGGAGTTCACTGTGATACACACGTACAAAAGAAATATATATATTAAGATATGACATAATAAGATTCATAAGAGTCTCTTTAAAAGTTGATCTCAGATGCGTTGCTACAATTGAGAAGTAAGATGTGGTTACTAGAAAAGTGTAAGCGGTAACCACACATTTCCAAAATGTTTTGTTAGTAAAAGACATCAACGTATAAAGTAGCATTGTTGGGGTCAATCAACAAAGTTAAAAGCAGACGCTCGGAAGAGTTAAATAAGTGATAAGTAGTAGCAAAACACTGTCTCAGTAAATATAACTGTGCCTTGTAGGGCACGTTTTAGCTTTTGTACTGGTTACAGCCGTTCAGGACTTATTGAAGGCCCTGTAATCTAGGTCAGTGTCACTGCAACTCTGGACGTAAGCAACTCTAATAGAAACAGGAAAATACAAATGATTGATATATCTATCGGCGATTCACACGACACTTCCTCAAACAATTGTCGGCCTAATCTATAATATAAATCACTCACCGCTACATTGTTGTCGTGATTAGAATAGACATCCTCCACCGTCTTCCTATAAACATTATTGTCTATGGTAGTCGCTATATCTTGCACCGTCTCGGTCGTGTCTGCCGTGTTTATGGTTGGAACGTCATTCTGTTCTTTGTTTGGTTCGCCGTCCTCCTCTCGTCTGTTCATTTCTATTTCTCTATTGTAGTTATTCGTATCTGAACTGTCAAGTCTTGGACTATCATCGTCATTCTCGTTCTTCAAGCCTAGCGCTTCAGGTATAGCTTCTAAAGTCTCAGTTGTGATATACTCTGTTGTACTAGCTATAACATCTCTTTGGTCTATTGCAGTCGGGTTGACTATTTCTACATCGTATTCTCTTTCTTCCTTTGACTCGTCGAATACTTTTTCTGGTTCAATGTTTTTGCTGGGATCGTCCTCTAACTCAGCCGCGTTGCTGCCGTTCATCAAAAGGTCCGTATTACTTGGATCCGAATAAGTTTGTCTAACATCACTATCACTATTGCACAGTATAAAGTTTATAACTAAAACTAATGTAATAACAGTCCTGTCTTTGGCACCCATTTTGTGGTTTTAACGCGCGCTCATCCTATATGAAACTTGTTGTTGCTTCAGTTGGTATTTGTTTTGTTTTGTTTGTTGTTACTTGGTGATGCTTTGTTTTGTTTCGTGTTGGTTGGAACGTAAATACTGCTTCTTCGCTAGACTCCTTCACGTTATCTGCAAACAGAAGAAATTAAAGATAAATAATTTATTGTATTCGACATTTTATATGACATGGTATTTTTAGGTGGTAGAGCCTATAGGTAACCAAATAGGGTTTATATGAAGCTTTTTTTTTTGAGTTCGACCGGGGCAGTACCACCGACTGCCGCGGTACGTAGTACCATTTCTACCGTGTCGTTTTGTTTCTAAAACAATTGTGGTCCGGTTGGAAAGGTGTGGTCTCCGGTTTCACTTCTTTATAGGCGACCATCTTAGTCCTCAAGGATAGCAACACATCTGTGATTGACTTGGAACGAGACTCTTACTAACAAGTACTAACTGGACTATTACTAACACCAACTAACAGGACTAACTATCACTAACAGTCCCTAGTCCTCATACCCACTAACGAACTGACCAACTAATGTTCTAATTAACTCTCACAGCTAACTGAACTAACCATCCCAGTCCCTGTTTGAGTCTTGTTCAAAGTCAGTCACAGTTGTCATGGGCGGCAGCGGATGGGTGGTGCTGCAAGCTCTTTTCCCTAAAAATAAGTACTGAAGCGGCTATTTTATAATGTTAAGATATGGTCTGTCACAGTTCTCATGGACGGCAGAGAAAGCATGTTTTCTATCTTATATCCATACAAAAATACGTGTATTTTAGCGTTGTGATTTTTATATACTTAGTTATAAGAATATAGTTATACTAGTGGACGCCCGCAGCTTCGCTCGCGTAGAATTAGACCCATTTACGACGTCTGCCCGCATTCAGGTTGCCCACTTGACTTCAAAAACGGCAGTTTCATACAAACTTTGCACCCCCGTTTTACCCCCTTAGGGGGTGAATTTTCAAAAATCCTTTCTTAGTGCTCCCCTACGTTATAAAAGGAAACCCTGTGCAAAATTTCAAGTTTCTAACCCTTATAGTTTAGGCCCTGCGTTGATATGTCAGTCAGTCAGTCAGTCAGTCAGTCAGTCAGTCAGTCACCTTCTCCTTTTATATATAGTTATATAAATACGAGTGCTATGAAGTGTTTCAACCCGGTAAACAACATTTATTTATTTCTCGGCATTGTTTGTGTGCAAGGTGTATTAGAACCTGATCTAATTCACATTATTTATGAAACAATTAAGCTAAATAGTGTGTATGTTGCAGGAGAACCAAATAATCAGGATATTTGCAAATATCCATAGATATCTTGGGATCTAAGGTAGATTTCGCAATCGTCCGAGCAATTTATATGACATGTAAACTAATGTACCCATATAATTTTTGAATAAAGACCTTTTGTTATTGAAAAACAGAATGATTAGTTAATTTGATCGGTTCCGTTTCTTAGGGTTTGGACTGATAGAAAATAACTAAGTAGGTACCAGTATTTATCTTTATCAATAATTCAATGTAAGTAAAACAAGACATTTTCCCTGTAATTTATTCAAACTTTGACGACTCCTTAGCGCATTGGTCTACGGCAGGTCCGAGGTTCGAATCCCTGCAGATTTTATATTCAGGTCGTGGATGTTTCGATGTTTTGCGTGTGTCCGCTACCGGGAACACAGGCCTAGACCTACCGCTAAGAGTTTGTTTAAATCTGAACAATCATGACTTTCCAGACGATTTTTGCAAGGATCCTAAAAATAGCTCGGATGAGTGCGATAAATGATTCACTAGTGGACGCCCGCAGTTTCGCTCGCGTGGAATTAGACATAACAATAGTTTCGTTTACACCTAGTAATATTATATGGCCTATGTCACTCAGTGAAGATGCAGCTTAACAACGGTGAAAGAATTATTGAAATCGGTCCAGTAGTTTTTGTGAGAAAACATTACAAACAATGTTTCCTCTTTTTAAAATTAGTAGGGGAGAGCGGGGCTACAATTAACAGAGGTAAGTATTATTAACAAGCAAATTTCTCTAGAACTATACCTACTACTTGTCCAGTACGTGACTTAATTTGTCAATTAGATCGCGCCACATGGCACAGTACCGGTCAGTTGGGACCCGCGCGTCATTGTGTTCCGGTCGATATTTTTAAGCAGGTAACGATCATTTTACAGTTCACGATTTTTTGATTAGCACATGAATTATAAAGTGTAATGATTACATTTTTTGTTTTCTTAGTAGCATATTTTATACTAAACAATTCTACGTTTAATATTTGACATAACTATTGACCAATATTTTATTACGTTATTTAAATATTAAAATGTACCTTTGGGGCTATAATTAACACATCAGAGGGGCAAGTATTTACGTGTTAATACCTACCCCGGATTTGGGGGCAAGTATTAACAGTATTAACTTTTGTTTTTACTACAGCATGACAACTTATAAACGAAAAAACGACGATATAACGAATCTGATTTTGCGCCATCTTTTTCACGGACCGCCCAAACCCCAGCGATAAAAAACAGTCATTAGTCTCTGAACCCTCTGTTGATAATGATGTTGATATTGATGATCTGTCACTGAATTTAGAAAACCCTGAAGTTTTAGACAATGTGCCTAATTTAGATATAAGCGTGATGAAGTAATATCGCAAATATCTAATGAACCAGTAGCTGGACCGAAGACAAGTGCTAGTGATTTTGAAGGAGCTATCAGTAAATTTCTTCATAATTTTTATGAAGGCATGTGAAGTCTGCCAATCCGCACATGACCAGGTGGTGGACTAAGGCCTAACCTCTCCCATTCCGAGAGCCCTTGCCCATTAGTGGGACAAAAAAAAGGTGGTGGTATCGGGCATGGCTATTTGTAGTTATCTAGCTTTCAATTTGCATGCCCTACAAAGCATTTTCTATATCTATATCTATACTTGTACTTGTACTTGTCCTTGTCCTTGTCCTTGTACTTGTCCTTTGTCCTTGTCCTTGTCCTTGTCCTTGTACTTGTACTTGTACTTGTACTTGTACTTGTACTTGTACTTGTACTTGTACTTGTACTGGTACTTGTACTTGTACTTGTACTTGTACTTGTACTAGTACTTGTACTTGTACTTGTACTTGTACTTGTACTTGTACTTGTACTTGTACTTGTACTTGTACTTGTACTTGTACTTGTACTTGTACTTGTACTTGTACTTGTACTTGTACTTGTACTTGTACTTGTACTTGTACTTGTACTTGTACTTGTACTTGTACTTGTACTTGTACTTGTACTTGTACTTGTACTTGTACTTGTACTTGTACTTGTACTTGTACTTGTACTTGTACTTGTACTTGTACTTGTACTTGTACTTGTACTTGTACTTGTACTTGTACTTGTACTTGTACTTGTACTTGTACTTGTACTTGTACTTGTACTTGTACTTGTACTTGTACTTGTACTTGTACTTATACTTATACTTATATGTATATTTATATTTATCTATACCTATATCTATTTCTATGTCTATGTCTATATCTTTACTTATACTTATATTTAAATTTATATTTATCTATATCTATATCTATAACGAATCTGATTTTGCCATCTTTTTCACGGACCGCCCAAACCCCAGCGATAAAAAACAGTCATTAGTCTCTGAACCCTCTGTTGATAATTATGTTGATATTGACGATCTGTCACTGAATTGAAGTTTTAGACAATGTGCCTAATTTAGATATAAGCGTGATGAAGTAATATTGCAAATATCTAATGAACCAGTAGCTGGACCGAAGACAAGTGCTAGTGATTTTGCAGTTGAAATCATAAGACCTCTGCCACGTCTAATAGAAAACGCGGTAAAAGTCAGCTATTGTCACTGATACTCTGGAAAAAAATTCTCTAGAAGAAGAACATAATAGTAGAGATATGAACAAGAGAAAAATGACAACAAAAAATCAGAACAAAGAGAACAAAAAAAATAAGGGAAAGGGTAAAGGAAAGGCTAAAGGAAATATTAATAAAGACGAGAAAGTAGAAAAAGTGAAGAAAAGGATATTAAATTAAAGCAAGCATAGCATCCATAGCCTAATAGCCTATAGCCCATAGCTTGCATCGATTCAATGTAATCGAAAAAGTTAAGCAACGACGGGTGCGGTCGGTTTGTGGATGGGTGACCGCTAGTGGTAAAATTTCACGCTACCGTGCTTCGGAGGGCACGTAAAGCCGTCGGTCCCGGTTGTTTTCAATTCTGGAAACAGTCGAGAAAAACATTCGACGCTGGGTTGGCCACTAACCCCTCTGCCAATCCGCATTGGGCAGCGTGGTGGAGTATGCTCTAGACCTCCCGCAGCAATGTCTGTGGGGGTGACCCGTGCCCAGCAGTGGGACGTCTATGGGTCGCAGCGAAGAATGTTAATTTTTACCCCTTCTGTTAATACCTGCCCCACACCTGTTAATTCTAGCCCCAAATGTGAGATAACAATTAACAACTGCCATCTTTAAGAAAAAGCGTTCTATCTACGGCATCGTTTCTATTATGTTTGTTTTGAAATAATTACATAATACCTGTATTATTGAAGCATCATGTATCCTAAAATCAAGTCTAAATGTTGAATAATTCCTATGCTACAACTAAAAATATATTTTTTGTTAATTGTGGCCCCGGTCTCCCCTATAGATTGCGATCGTCCTAGGATTTACGGAAAGTTACTCATTTTCTGAATAACCTGCGACATATGAAATTAACCTATGATTCTAGAAGCTCTGTGGATTTCCGGTCGTATCAATTATTATCAGATCATGTACAATTATCTGTTATTATTTGTGTTACATAAAACTTAATTACTACAGCATAGCTATGTCAATGATAAGTAAGTATTACTAATGAGTTACACGCTCTGCCATATACATTACAATGGTATATTTATGTTGGCTCTAACTTGGCTTAATTTTGTTTTGTGTTGAGCCATAGTAGGATTTACGAAACTAGGCGTAACTCATTCAAATATTAAGTTTGTGTGGCGTATGTGAATAAACGCACGGCGTGTCGTCGCATATCAAACAAACATACATTTTGAAATACAGTGTGAAGTTTTGGTGATGTGTTAGAACTGTTTTATAAAATCAATATATTATATTGATTTTATATTATATACTTACTTACTTACTTATATTATAAGATACAAATTATACGATTTACTTGATTGTTAAATATGCTGTATAATTATCGTTACTTTGGTGTGAGTATAGAATAGAATAGAATAGCTTTATTTTCACCAGTGACCAGCAATACAAAAAAAAACTTAGATCACAAAAAAAATAATCACAAAATAGAAAAACCAAAAAAAAAAAGGCATAAGTGTGCAGTACACCCACCTGACACCAGTTATATTTAGGTTCGCGGTGACCCTATTGCTCTGAGCATAAGCATAGTAGATTTAACTTAAAAATAGGCTGTGAGCAATCCCTTCCTTACACGGACAAACAAACAGACAGACAGACATACAGTCCTTCCGTCACAAGCGTCTCCACCGCTTCCTCCACGCCCATGAGCCACCACCTGCCCGACCGGTTGCGGCCGCTATAGATAGAGCCAGTTAGCCGTATTAACATACAACAAATCGACGGAACTGCATATTCATTATAATATTAATATGGATGTTAATATTATCTATATGTTCTGCCATATGAAATGTCAAAGTGACCCGACGCTTTCCGTCAATGAACGACGGTTAAAGATAAAAATACTAAAATAGTGTTTAAATAACATTTTCCAGTGGACCAAATTGTGAATCTAAACCATTCTCGAATCCCCTTGAACACATACAAAACTTTTCATAAACGTCTATCCAGCTGTTTAGGAGGAGTTCACTGTCATACACACGTTACTTACATAAGAAATATATATATGTACTAAGACAGATAATATTAACATTCAGACACAGAATACAGGTGTTCGTCACACGAATATTTGTCCTGATAGGGTTTCGAACCCACGACCCCTGGCGCAACAGGCAGGGTCACTACCGATTGCGCCAACGGGCCCGTCGGGCCGTATATGCATGTTATAATTCAAATGTTCGCCGAATCCCGATAGTGTAGACCTGACGGACATGGGATCTATCTAAGAAACCGCCAAATAAAAGATCACACGCGTATTCGTTCGCTAAGAATTTTAATGCGACTACACTCTCTTTTGTTTTACAGAACCAAAATGTTTTCAAATTTCAAATAAAAATAAAAAAGTAACATTATATGCGGCCAGAGTAAAAATATAAAATAGAGCGAGAAATGTGTATGTCATAAATTTTTTTTTATTAAAATATTGAATCTGTCGCCTACATAATGTCAGTAAGATGACAGACTGTACGAGCCACAGTCTGCCATGCTCGGCTCAGTTCAGGGCTTTGGCCCTGGGATGAGTGAGCTAACAACAACAAAAAAAAAGACCTGACGGAAAATGTAACGACATCAGTATGGTTCTCTCCTACCCTTGCACGGAACCCTGGAAGCCGGTGTACGACTGGTGGTGACTCATCCGAAAACTGGTCGTAATTAAGCTGGCCAAAAGCTGGCTGTTGCGTCGTGACGTCACAACACAAGTGAAAATAACAGTGCCCACCGCTTATTGAGTTGATACTTCATTACATGTAGATAATATGGTGGCGTGATGGGCTGAGTAAGTCAGTTGGGTCAATGGCCGGTATTGGGAGTTGAGATGCTTTGGTTATGCGGTGATAGCTCAGTGGCTATCGTACTCGCCTCTCACTCGAGCGGTCCGGGTTCAAACACAAGTGAAAATAACAGTGCCCACCGCTTATTGAGTTGATACAACATTACATGTAGATATGGTGGCGTGATGGGCTGAGTAAGTCAGTTGGGTCAACGACCGGTATTGGGAGTTGAGAAGCTTTGGTTAAGCGGTGATAGCCCAGTGGCTATCGAACTCGCCTCTCACTCGAGCGGTCCGGGTTCAAACACAAGCGACGCGCACCAATGACTTTTCAATTGCAACCGCATTGGAGCAACGTGGTGGGGTATGCTCTAGAATTCACGCAGATTTGTGCCTAGTAGTGGGACGTTTTTTTTTTTTTTTTTATGGATAAAAGATAGCAAACGAGCTTGCAGCACCACCCATCCGCTGCCGCCCATGACAACTGTGACTGACTTTGAACAAGACTCAATTTGGGACTGGGATGGTTAGTCCAATTAGTTGAGAGAGTTAATTTGAACATTAGTTGGTCAGTTCGTTAGTAGGTATAAGGACTGGGGACTGTTAGTAATAGTTAGTCCTGTTAGTTGGTGTTAGTAATAGTCCAGTTAGTACTTGTTAGTAGGAGTCTCGTTCTAAGTCAGTCACAGATGTGTTGCTACCCTTGAGGACTAAGATGGTCGCCTCTAAAGAAGTGTAACCGGAATCCACACCTTTCTCTATGGGTTTAGCTTAGCTTTTTTGCTTTTTGTAATACATATTAGTCCTAACTTAAATATATAAATGGGATAATATACTTAATATATAAGTGGGTACAGCAATGTATCTTTAAAGGTTGGAACCTTTGTAGAATTTGTATATTAGATATTATTATATCTATATATATAAAAATGTTATGTTGGTTTGTGTACGCTTCAAAAACTCAAAAAGTACTGCACCGATCGAGCTGAAATTTTAGCATGATATATAATCCGCATCAAGGATTGTTTTTATCTAATTTTTGCATCAGTCACATATCCGCGAAAAATATTGTATATCCACAAGTATTGCAAAATTAAACTTATATTATATGACATGTATTCTTTGTTTTGTTTCTCAGTTTGCAACCATTCAATCACAATGAATGTGCCACAGCGAAGCGTGGCAGGGTACAGCTAGTATTAAATAGAATTTGAATATAGTAAACATACCGTTTACTATATGATCCATAACTGATTTGCCGATCTGGTTAGGATGATGAAAGGTGATGAGTAATAAAATAAATCTGTAAAGAAAAGAATGTAAGAATGGATGGATGGATGGATGGATATAAAGCGGTAGGAAGGAATTTGGCCCTCGCCGCGTCGCCGCGCGCACGTGATCGATTGACGTTTTTGTACGATTGCACGAAAAAAGGCACGTCTTATGTTGTGTATGGTTCCATAGCTTTTTTTTTACTTAAAAATTTACGATTGTATACTAATGATGTGTTTAATTTTGTATAATGTAATTATATATGTAGACCTCTATAGAATTCAATGCTAATAAAATTATTTAAAAAAAAACGAGTTCAAAACTATACATCTATGAATGATTGAGATTCAAACTAAAGTGTAAAAAATAATGTTTATATTATTTCGAAGTCAGCGTTAAAGGACAATCAACAATATTATTGAAACTTATGTATCACATGGGCACAAATCATACTTCTAAATTCACTTAAAGTTATGGTCGAAATGCCCGGAGCTGAAAAAGCTCGAGCTAACAACTCAATACATACTTATAAATTCGCGCGCTTAAACAAAGTAAAAGGTAACTGTTACTTAGAAGAAAAAAAAAGATTGGTGTATCACGGTTGACAAAATGTGACTCTTTTTAATGATTTAATTAATTATCAATTGTATGTACTGCTGCTGTTGGTGTGTTATTATAAATAAATAAATGAAAGCATTTCGTCATAGTTCCGACGCGGTTAATATAGTATGATTTTTCATACAAATCATTTGTTGCCAAGAAAAAATAAAACAAATAATCGTCGCGTCTGTATCAAATTTCCTGTCTCGGGTATACCTACTGGAAGAGATTTCATAAGAAATAAGTAGTATCCTCGTACCATTTTCTTCCTTTGTTACTCTATTTATGTATTTTACGCTGCAAAAGTGTGAACATTTTACAATCTTACTCCCAAAAACGAAAATAAATTATCATGCTGTATATAGGTACGTCTTCATTTCGTTGCTAATCTTTTGCTGTAATCGTTAGTTCATTAGTGTTACTGCGGCAACATAAAGTTTTTATCACCGCTTGCGGACCCCCAAATAACTGGAGGACCCCAAAAAACCAGGACCACATTCTGACATAATGACTCGTCTTACGTGTCCTATATGTATACGCGGTTTTTATGTGATTCGTGATAGCATGCCGGGTGGTAGAATCCATGTGTGTACGGGACACGCGCTTCATGGGATCCTGCGACAAAGGTTAAGTCCGAGGGCGGCCAATACTCCGTTTTCTGTGTCGCGGTCTCCACTCGAGTACTTGCAAAAATATTGAATCTTTAAGAATAATATTATTAATGATAAATATCTTGGACATTCTCACACACGGCCATCTGACCCCAAAGTAGGCGCGAGCCTGTGTAATGGGTGTCAGAGACTGATATACATACATAGATATTTCTATATACATACTTAAATATATAATATTAACATCAAATACAAGTGTCCGTCACACGAATATTTGTCCTGAGTGAGATTCGAACCTACGACCCCTGGCGCAACAGACAGGGTCACTACCGATTGCGCCAACGGGCCCGTCGTAATACGTCACGCATTGATACGAAACTAAGCAAATGGTGCACGAATTTGATCATCAGAAAATGCGTATTTCTACAATTTTTAAAATGTTCGTGTATCGATGTTACCACCGGTGAAAACGACAATATTTGGAACCGGCCGGTCGAGGTAAAGACGGCGTGTTGTGAAACCTCCCAAACTTGCCTCGTCCGAGTTGTTTAACACTAGGTGTGGGTCGTTACGTGGTTTTCGCGAAACGTAACGTAACTAGTGACTTCGAAGGCGTCACCAGTTTTTCAAATATGTGATTTTAGTAAATACATATTTGATTTTTTAAATTCTGTAGTGATTCAGCATGGTGATTCTATCATGAAGTATTACAGTTATTTACGAAACGAAAATATTAAATGATTTAGGTAAACGTCGCTGCGACCCATAGACGTCCCACTGCTGGACACGGGTCTCCCCCACAGACACTGCGGGAGGTCTAGAGCATACACCACCACGCTGATCCAATGCGGATTGGTGGTTTAAACGTAATACGTTACATATCACAACCTCTCAGTTTTTATAGCTATGCAGTTACACAATTAACGTAATATAAGAACTATTTTCTAAGTCTAAATAATACAAATGAAATTTATAAGCATTAAAATATTCTGTACTTTTTATTTTAGGTAGTTGACTCGGGATTTCGGGAACTTTCGGCTCGTTAATTTGTTCACTGCATTGCAACGTAACTACTAACAAAATCACGTGTTTATCGTTTCACTCGAAACTAGTTATTCGGCTATATCGTCGCCAGTTATTGTAACTAGTGACGTGAAATAACGCCCATACCTAGCCAATACCCGCGGCTACGGTCGATGGCTGTATTTGCGTGCATTGCGAAACCTTTGCGCATCTTTGGAAGCGGTTTTTAATGTTTAAACTGAATCCATGGCATTTTTGTGTGTATGTGTTGCACAACGATATAGTCAGGCGACTTTGTGTGGCGAATGGCGATCGCGGACGTTGAATGTGGGTGGAAAATGTGACTGCAAGCTGAGCCAAGCAAGTTCATAAATAAATAAATATCTTGGGCATTCTCACACACGGCCATCTGACTCCAAAGTAGGCGCGAGCCTGTTATGGGTGTCTTTGTATGAAATTTTGCAAATAGCGGTCACTCATCAACAAACCGACCGCGCTCGTCGTTCCTTAAGGCTGGGAATAGATTTCCGATTTTTCTCTCCGATAGACGGCTCCGATACGGCACTCGTGCCATAGGTACGTACTCGGACGTCCGATCCGACTATCGGATCGTATGTGTATTTAGTATTTAAACAATTGTATGGCACAAGTGCCTTATGATTGTCTGATCAGACTATCGGATCCGACAATCGGAGAGAAAAATCGGAAATCTATTCCCAGCGTAACTTGGTTGTTCACTTACGATCGACGCGAGCCATTGTGCTATGGACACTTTTGCTAATGCCTAGGTTGCGTTGTACCGGCTGCACAAACAGAGTAACAAATTAAAGGAACCCTAGATCATCAATTTGGTTCCTGAACGAGCTGTTCAGAACTTCTGCTCTCCTAGTACACGCATGATATGACCAAGTCAGCATATTATACATTATTCATTCATAGAAACGAACTATTAATCGACCTTAGTTACGTCCCAGATAACTCAAAATACTTGTTATCTGTCTGAAAAACTTTGTTTCATAACGATTTTATAATATCTCCTATTGGATTGCGTCACAATCAATTACAGTCTCTATTACAAACACAATAGGATTTATTGCGTCACACGCTCGTAAGCAATCAGCCTTAGACATTTTGTCAAGTGGGTTCATACCGGAGGGAAAAGTGCGCATGCATGTTTGATTATATTACTACTTAGCTTTATGGATGTAAGATAGCAAACAGCCTTAGAAATTTTTTCAAGTGTTGTTGTAAGGGTGGGTTCATACCGGAGGGAAAAGTGCGCATGCATGTTTGATTATATTACTACTTAGCTTTATGGATGTAAGATAGCAAACGGGCATTCAAAACTACCCATGCATTACAACTGTGACAGACTTAGAACTCGTAAGTCTTGTCCAAAGTCGGTCACAGCACAGAAGCGTTGCTACTTCTGTGATTAAAATGGTAACTTCTGAAAAATTGTGACCGGAAAAGTGTGGTCGCCTTTTAGTCTAGTCAACAAGTGCCTTTTAGGTCAAAATTTTTGCGCCTTCTCCGAAAATTATGATTGAGGTGTCATTCGATTCGGAATGGCATGTAGATAGTTTTTGAGAAAATTCGAAGCCCGCTCGCAAAAATTGCAATAGTTATAAACAATTAAGTGAAATAAAAAAGGGGGTTTGGTATTTCGTTAATATCTCAAAAACTATTTGAGAAAATTTAAATTTGAAAACAGATTCAAAAAGAGGAAGAAATTTCCTAAAAAAAGTCTCGACTCCCAAAATTGTCGGACTAATGTTTATAATGTTCCCAGAGGGTTGAAAATACGCTCGAAAACGGGTACTCCGGCTTGCGTAAGCCACGGCCCCATCGGACCTGTAATGAATAAATATTATTTAAACTTATTAAATATGAAAATTAAAAATTGAAAAAATTCAGGCGCCTGTAGGATAGATCAATGAACAATAATCCGTAATCAAAAAATTTTTATCTCGATTTTTCAAAAAGTTATCCATTAATTAATTAACAATTTTTTGTAGCATGAACATTAACATTGCAAGTGCGATAATTGTTAAACTATTAATCTGAGATTTTTTTCCTTTCGTTGAGCTATTTTTCAAAGGTCTTAGAATAGATTCCCGTTGGAAAAATTCAAAAATTGTTAATTTTCGTTTTGTTATTAACAATTTACTGAGGGAAAAAATTATAAAGCTTAATTAAACAT
Source organism: Carterocephalus palaemon (assembly GCA_944567765.1). Classification (NCBI taxonomy): domain Eukaryota; kingdom Metazoa; phylum Arthropoda; class Insecta; order Lepidoptera; family Hesperiidae; genus Carterocephalus; species Carterocephalus palaemon. Next base: position 4,398,769 of record OX155665.1, read on the forward strand.
TGAAAAAAATTCTTTTTTTGTAATATTATTATTGGTCCATTTTCTTATGATCAGAAGCTACTTAAAAATGATTTTTCATAATTTTTATCTCCTATTGTTTAAAAAATTGTTATAAACAAATGCGTTGTTTATGAGATAATTAATATTTTTTTTTTGATATCATAATCTTTGATGATAATTATGATTTTTTTTAAAAAAAACGTTTCTCAAAAAAAATTTTTATTGCTTAAAAACGCATTTGTTGAATAACAATTTTTTTTTACCACTTATTAAGAAAATTAAGGAACCATTTTTTTTAAAAAAATCATTGTTTATCTTGATCTTTGATAGTAAAAAAGAAAAATCGATTATTATTTAACTTTTCATTGTTTGTTTAATACACAATTTGTTATTAACAAATTAATTATTTCTTTGTATTTTTTTTCTTTTTCTACTTAAAAAAACAAAAACAACCATGTATTATTTTTTGGAAAAAAAAATTTTATTTATATTTCGTTCAGTAAAAAATATAAACAATTTTTTTTTTCAAAAAAAAATACATGGTTGTTTTTGTTTTTTTAAGTAGAAAAAGAAAAAAAATACAAAGAAATAATTAATTTGTTAATAACAAATTGTGTATTAAATAAACAATGAAAAGTTAAATAATAATCAATTTTTCTTTTTTATTATCAAAGATCAAGATAAACAATGATTTTTTTTAAAAAAATGGTTCCTTAATTTTCATAATAAGTGGTAAAAAAAAATTGTTATTCAACAAATGCGTTTTTAAGCAATAAAAAATTTTTTTAGAGAAACGATTTTTTTAAAAAAAATCATAATTATCATCAAAGATTATGATATCAAAAAAAAAATATTAATTATCTCATAAACAACGCATTTGTTTATAACAATTTTTTAAACAATAGGAGATAAAAATTATTAAAAATCATTTTTAAGTAGCTTCTGATCATAAGAAAATGGACCATAATAATATTACAAAAAAAGAATTTTTTTCAATGTTTAATTAAGCTTTATAATTTTTTCCCTCAGTAAATTGTTAATAACAAAACGAAAATTAACAATTTTTGAATTTTTCCAACGGGAATCTATTCTGAGACCTTTGAAAAATAGCTCCACGAAAGGAAAAAAATCTCAGATTAATAGTTTAACAATTATCGCACTTGCAATGTTAATGTTCATGCTACAAAAAATTGTTAATTAATTAATGGATAACTTTTTGAAAAATCGAGATAAAAATTTTTTGATTACGGATTATTGTTCATTGATCTATCCTACAGGCGCCTGAATTTTTTCAATTTTTAATTTTCATATTTAATAATTTTAAATAATATTTATTCATTACAGGTCCGATGGGGCCGTGGCTTACGCAAGCCGGAGTACCCGTTTTCGAGCGTATTTTCAACCCTCTGGGAACATTATAAACATTAGTCCGACAATTTTGGGAGTCGAGACTTTTTTTAGGAAATTTCTTCCTCTTTTTGAATCTTTTTTCAAATTTAAATTTTCTCAAATAGTTTTTGAGATATTAACGAAATACCAAACCCCCTTTTTTTATTTCACTTAATTGTTTATAACTATTGCAATTTTTGCGAGCGGGCTTCGAATTTTCTCAAAAACTATCTACATGCCATTCCGAATCGAATGACACCTCAATCATAATTTTCGGAGAAGGCGCAAAAATTTTGACCTAAAAGGCACTTGTTGACTAGACTATTTGTCACCGAAATACAACAATATGCGTAAAATGCAATTAGAACTTGGCGTCACTGTTGTCCGTGTTCGAATCACGGTCAGGGTCATGCTTATAAAATAAAAAGCCTTTTTTTCCTGTAAATAAATTGTTGTATTAAGTATTAGTATGTATATTTGTCTATATATACAGGGATACCTATTCATAGTTATTCTTTTCAGTTAGTTTTTACCTGCCACCAGCAAATTTTCTATATCCGCTCAGGGTTGGCTGGTAGAAAATGCCATTAGGAATTATGTTGGCCCTATGTTAGCCTATAAGGTGACATGAAAATTAAATAAATAAATAAATAATTAACTAGCAAATAATAAAATTTATACCATACATTTACCTATCCTATTAATTTTAAAATCTAAATAATGTTTTTTTCAAAATGACTGCCGTAAAGACCTGCAATATATTCCACGAATCTCTATTTTTTGCCATTTCTTTCCAGCTATCTCGCCATCGCGCCTTCGGTGTGCCACTTCTATGACCGCAAGCCTTTCCACAATCTTTATATATAAAAGGAGAAGGTGACTGACTGACTGACTGACTGACTGACTGACATATCAACGCAGGGCCTAAACTATAAGGGCTAGAAACTTGAAATTTTGCACAGGGGTTCCTTTTATAACGTAGGGGAGCACTAAGAAAGGATTTTTGAATATTCACCCCCTAAGGGGGTAAAACGGGGGTGCAAAGTTAGTATGAAACTTTGCCGTTTTTGAAGTTAGTGAATGTCTAATTCCACGCGAGCGAAGCTGCGGGCGTCCACTAGTGTCACTATATTAGTCCATCTATCACCTGTTTATCGACCCAAGTGGCGGGTAGATGCTTTCACCGCAAATATATATTTTCTATCCGGGTCATGGATGTTCAATTGTGTTGTTTTCTGTGTGTCCGTCACCCGGAATATAGACCGGACGGTGGTGGTGGGATTGGGATTGAAATGAAATGAAATGAAATGAAATGAAATGAAATGAAAATGAAATTTATTTCGGCTTTGACTACAACAAAATCATGAATATACATACATGCAACAGATAAAAAATAAAAACTAAATTAAAAAAAAAAAGTACAAAAAGAAAAAAAAAATAGTCAAAACATAAAAGCAAACAAACAAACAAAAGGCGTTGCAGTCTAAGCGAAAAACGTAACACACTCAGCATGTGCCGCAGCGGTTAAGCTGCAGCGCTGATTTTCAGTGTGCTCGTTTTGTCGCATAGTTCGGACGATGATGAAAAGTGTAGATACATACAATGAGGCACAATAATTAACAAATTAACACATTAAATAAGGTAGGCTAAACACCGTAAAAAAAAAATAATAATAATAATAATTATGCACTTATACTATGTAAATCAGATAATATAAAAATAATAAGCAATCTACTATCAACTTAATATCTAACAAAGAAATAAATAACAAAGCGTAAATTACAAACAGCTGGAGTAACAGATATCACAGGAAGCAAAAGAGATTCAGAGAGAGAGAAAAGGATTCAGTCTGCGTTTTAGCGAGACTTTATCATCGATCGATTCATAATGTGTTCAAAAAAAAGTAAGATATTAGGCGCTCTTTTCGCTCAATTTCGCGTCAGTAGGTAATGACGGATTCTAACCGACGAATGCGCCATTCGGCACACTGAATTTTATTATCTACCGCTACCACTACCTCAACCTTTTCTTTGTCCCACTGTTGGGCTCGGGTCTCCTCTCAGAATGGGAGGGAATCTACCGCTTATTCACTGGATATTATATTAATGCTCTTTGCAATACCTATGTCCCAGTCTGCACTGAGCCGTTGTCGACGGTTGATGGAAAGAACAAATAGAAGTCGTTTAAAATTGTTTATAACGTGTGCCAACGCTGACCTTGGCCTAGAATAACATGTTTTGATATCGGCCCCGTGTCCACTGGACGACCGGCGACGACTGTTACGCTTCGCCAGACAAAGTTAGTTAAGGAAAGTCTAGATATTTGTCTTTAAGAGTATCACAATTGATCTGCTGCCGACAAACTGTTCTGCAGTTTGGCAGGTAAAATTGGTACAATATCCATTATATTGTACCAATTTTGATTTATCTTAAGAAAAAATAAATAATCATAAACAAATGAATACAACTCGGACCAACGGCTTCACATGCTTTCCAAAGCTAAGTTGCACCTATATTTTGCCACTAACAGTCACCCACCCACATACAGACAGCACCCGACGTCGCCTAACTCGATAGGTCACGCACGATTGATGCGATACATAGGCTCATAGTGTTTTGAAATACTGTATCGAACGTGATTTATAAAGAATTTAACTCCTGTGATTTTCATCCCACTAAAACCCCTTGCAGGGCTCAAAATGCGCTTGAATGCCTGAGAGTTCTCCAAATTGTAGGTACTCGAAGGCATGTGAAGTCCGCCAATCCGTATTCGGCCAGCGCGGTGGACTATGGCCTATCCCCTGCCATTCCAAGGAGAGACCCGAGCACAACAGTGGGACAGAGAATGGGGATGCCGTGGTGATGGTACTACGTCGTGCGCCCACACAGCTTCGTCGTTCCCTTGTTTACTTTATGGATATTTCGATGCCCCATTCCTCCCGCTCGCTATCTCAGAAGTCTCCTGTTATGCAGTACTCGTGTCCGTTAATCGTACTACAGGCAGGCAATATAACATTGAGTCAGTATTAGATTTAGTGTTAATATAAATCGCAAGATGTATCGCAAGCGGTATCGATTCGCCGTGGTACAGTGAAAACACTCCCGCTCGTAGAAAACATTGAATGCGAAATGTGTTATAAATACTATAACTTGAAAATGTTATTTCCCTTGCATTAGTACTCGAGACTTGTTTGAGCAATTTATATGCTTACATTATTGTACTATACATATACAATATTTTTTAATAATACAGGCGCACAAATAGCACAGATAGGTAAGTGGTCACCGTCGCCTATGGACACGGTCTGACAGATGCGTTGCCTCTTCATGAAGCACTCCATGTCGTATCTCGAAGGAAAAACCCCGACGGAAGCTCATTCACTCGCGGTAAACAGACATCAACTCGGGTCGCTCGTCACTGTATGAAGTTAAGTGGGTTCAGCTGGTAAGCCGGAGCACCCGCCCAGAGATGGAAGCAGTACTCCATGTGCGGCCGCACTTGGGACTTGTACAATAGAAGCCGGTGTTTGGGCGTATTGTATCGCGCCCTAAAAACTTGATTTTATTTTAGACGAGACCACATAATAATAGTACAAGTAACGAGACTAGCAAACAAGTACATACGTACACGATTTACTTCTGGATTGCCACTTGCGTGAATAGGCGCTTTTGATCTCTATCGTTTTCGACAATTAAGCAGTTAAAGAATTGATAGATATTGACGTAAACCGTACCGATAGCGATAGCGGACAAGTGAGTAAATTGTGGCAAAAAATATTTATCAGATATCAATTGCCTTGCTGGTGTAGTTGTCCCAAGAGCAACTGTGCAAGGTGCTGGCTGCGATCCCCTGGTTAAGCAAAATATTATTCCATTTTTATGAACATGAAATTCCCAGTCCTACTTCGAATTTTGGTTTTGTACCAAGTGTACTTATTATTCAAACTTATTGAACCACAATAAACAGCGCTAAGCGCTCTTGCGCTGAGGGAATTCGGAATTAAGGGAGATCCCCTCTATCCGGACAATTGCTCCAGGGGTAAACCCCGTCGGTGACTTCCCCGCTGTTGAGCGTGGGATACGAACAAATGGCGAGCTTAATGCCTAGCTAACCACTGCGCTAATCAGAAAGTAGTAGCTCAAATTTTTTTAAAAGCTTTTATTTAACTTCACTCGTATGTGTCACATGTATGTAAGTATGTATGTATGTCCTGGAATCTTGCAATCAATATTTCACCCACTTCCACTGAAGCTATTGAGCTGAATGAATGAAAATAAAAAAAGTTTTAAAAAGCTTTTTAAAAAAAAATATTTTTAAGAGTACAATTATTTGGATTTGTGCCCGGTGTATTGCAACGCATTCGAGGGTATACAGGCTGATGTTTTTATTTTTTCGAGACAGTTACGATTGGTACTCTCCAGCGCGAGTCGGTACTCAGTAAAACGTATGTACGTAGACTGCGTACCGTAAAACTGCTTAACTTAACGTATACCATTGTTCGGATGAGACAAAACAAAGTTAGGCCGCCAAGGTCGTTTCTGTTTGTGTATGCGTGCGATGATCTTTCCGGGAGTATTAAACTCGCCCACTTAGTATTTGACAACGGTCTGCGTAGTAACAGGTGTGAAGGGAATTTGTAAAGATAAAATGAAAAGATTTTTTCTCTGTGTATAAGATGGCAAACGAGCATGCCAACCACCAAGGTGCCGCTCTCGATAACTTGCGATAAAGATTGAACAAGACACACGGTTTTATTCATAACTAGTGGACGCTCGCAGCTTCACTCGCAAGGAATGAGAATAACAATAGTTTCGTTTACACCTAGTAATATTATATAGTCTATGTCACTCAGTGAAGATGCAGCTTTCTAATGGTGAAAGAATTTTTGAGATCGGTCCGGTAGTTTTTGTGTGAAAACATTACAAACAAATCATTTATACAAATCACTAGTGGACGCCCGCAGCTTCGCTCGCGTAGAATTAGACCCATTAACGACGTCTACCCGTCTAACGACTTCAAAAACGGCAAAGTTTCATACTAACTTTGCACCCCCGTTTTACCCCCTTAGTGGGTTAATTTTCAAAAATCCATTCTTAGTGCTCCCCTACGTTATAAAAGGAACCCCTGTGCAAAATTTCAAGTTTCTAGCCCTTATAGTTTAGGCCCTGCGTTGATATGTCAGTCAGTCAGTCAGTCAGTCAGTCAGTCAGTCAGTCAGTCACCCTCTCATTTTATATATATAGATTTATAATCTTAAATTTCTTGTGTACGTTGTGTATGACAGTGAACTCCTCCTAAACGGCTGGATAGATGTTGATGAAATTTTTTGTGTGTGTTCAAGGGGATTCGGGAATGGTTTAGATTCACAATTTGCTCCACTGGAAAATGTTTTTTACACACTATTTTAGTTTTTTTTAACCGTCGTTCGTTGACGTGAAGCGTCGCGTCACTTTGACATTTCATACTGCAGAACAACGTTGTAAGCTGGTATTAGATAGATTCTGAAACTTGAAAATTATTGAATATTGAAACTATTTCCGGCCCCAATTTGCAATTGGGTGGGAGAACGACTGAACAGTGTTTTGGTAGAGCTACCGAGAGGCGGCGTCTCTAAGGAGTATAGTTTAGTATGCACGTTAGGACGCTATCTTGATGAGAACATCGCGCTCGCGTAAAGAGCAGGTTCTCGGAACGCATTCCGGGGTTGTCGCCGACGCGGCCGAATTGGAGCGAATTTCTGAAGGCTACCGTGCGTCGGAGTATATATAGCCATGTATAGCCTAGCTGCCGCGTTCGGGAGGTATGTATTACGTGCTAGACCTAGAGTCTGTGGGGGAGACCCGTGCCCAGCAGTGGGACGTCTATGGGTAGCAGGGAACTTCCAATTCATAAGCAATGACGGGCCCGTTGGCGCAATCGGTAGTGACACTGCCTGTTGCGCCAGGGGTCGTGGGTTCGAATCCCACTCAGGACAAATAATCGTGTGACGAACACTTGTATTTGTTCTGTGTATGGATGTTAATATTATCTATTTAAGTGTGTATTTAAAATATCTATGTATGTATATCAGTCTGACACCCATCGCGCCTAGTTTGGGGTCAGATGGCCGTGTGTGAGAATGTCCAAGATATTTATTTATTAATGATTTTTTCTCTCTTGTGACAGATCTGGCAAAAAAAAATGTCAAAGGAATTGTAAATTTTAATTTTTTTTTTTTCTGATTCAGCTAATAGACTCGCCGGTTGTTATCGTAAGAAAACAAACGTTAAACAAAGGCGTTACACTGCCTAAAAACTTCTCACAATCGGTTAGGCCACTAACAGCAGCTTAAGAACACGCCAGGCCTAGGAGCTGGAGATACATCGCACCGTTTTTGGAGAAGACCTTTGTCCAATCAAGGCAAGCAACCATTTTGAACAGTCATGGGCGGCAGCGGATGCTGCTGCAATCTGTTGCATGTTCGTTTGTCATCTTATATCCATAAATAAACCTGCTCTAAGATAATTAATGAGCTCATTCTACAGGTGGAATTTGTAGTAGAATTAAATATGGTTCTGTGTCCTTCGTATCAAGGACAAGTTGATATTGGCGCGTTTGATACCTTTTCATATTTTTTTTAATTCATTTTATACCTGTCACGTCACGTGTGACAAAGTCCGGACCTGTTGTTCTGTTTTGCATAATGTTTTTGTTATGACGCTTCCACACTTGTGCGTGATGCGTATCTCTGAACTCGTTGTGTGCGTATATTAGGGAGATGGGGAGATTGTTCCAGGTTTCTGGAATAAAGTAGGTACTAAGTGTGTCTCAGTTAGAAAAGTAATTAACTTAAGTAAATTAAAGCAGTGTTTCTCAGTGTATAGGTAACTTTCCCGCTCTCTGGGGAAAGTTTGAGGAGATTTGCAGCGGCGTCCTTCTTGTGTATTATTTACGAGCTCATCAGCTTCTGACACATGTCTTAGTGAATGTTATAAGTTAAGTTAGTAAGTTTAACTAACTTAGCTTTTGAGAACTTTTACTAACCTCCATAGGTTCCGCATATCACAGGCTCGCGTCTACTTTGGGGTCAGATGGTGTATGAGAATGTCCAAGATATTTATTTATAAATAAACACTTAGTAATATTATATGGCCTATATCACTCAATGAAGATGCAGCTTTTAAATGGTGAAAGAATTTTTGAAATCGGTCCAAAGTAGTTTTTGTGTGAAAACATTACAAACAAATGTTTCTTTTTTTTCTTCTGCGCCTATTTCCCATTTCTTTTGGGGTCGGCTCTCGTAATCTTACTGCGCCATTCTGAACGTGACCGCGTCAGGTCCGGCCGTAACGCCATCGTCTTCATGTCCCTCCATATTGTTCCCATCCAACATGTTGGTGGTCTACCTCGGCCTCTCTTAGGTTCTGCCATGTCCAGAATTTTCCTCGTCATGTGGTCGGATCCACGGCGCATGTACAAACAAATGTATGACATGCCCGTTGGCGCAATCGGTAGTGACCCTGTCTATTGCGCCAGGGGTCGTGGGCTCGAATCCCACTCAGGACAAATATTCGTGTGACGAACACTTGTATTTGTTCTGTTGTCTGGATGTTAATATCTTAGTATGTATTTAAAAATATCTATGTATGTATATCGGTCTCTGGCACCCATAACACAGGCTCGCGCCTACTTTGGGGTCAGATGGCCGTGTGTGAGAATGTCCAAGGTATTAATTAAGGTAAGATATCTGTATGTAAAATGTATCTGTATGTACTGTATGTCTTTATAATATTAGTATAGACAACCGCTCCGCTCAGCTCATGTGTGTGGACGCACCCTAACAGCCGGTATCGTCGCGAGAGTCGGTCGTGTCGCCGTATCACACTAATTTAATCATGTCGATAAGGTCTGTTTAATAAATTACACACATTTGTGGAATAAAACACAGCGAGCTTTCCATAGTAGGTTGCCGATGGAAACTTTGTATAAACGCGTGCTCTTTATTTACTAGCTAAGCACTGTGACCAGCCCAGTGGCTATCGAACTCGCCTCTCACTCGGGCGGTCCGGGTTCCAATCAATCCAAACGTTCTCGAAGGTATGCGAAGTCTGCCAATCCGCAGACTTCACATGTCTTCGAGAACATTATGAAGAACTCTCAGGCATGCAGGTTCCCTCACGATTTGTCCTTCACCGTTATAGCAAGTGACATTTAATTTCTTAAATCGCACATAACTTAGAAAAGTCATTGGTGCGTGCCGCTGGGGTTTGAACCCGGACCGCTCGAGTGAGAGGTGAGTTCGTTAGCCACTGGGCTGTCACTGCTAATCACCTTTACCTACCTAGGTGTGTATAATTTATTGACTGTCGAAAAACTACAAAAAATGTAGGTGTTCGATTGCTGTTAGATAGTTTTTTCTCATGAATTAGAGAACTTTTTGCTGTAGTAAAGTATAAAATTAGATTTGACCATGCTGTGTGACATTGGTCCGCGAATTTAAAAGTACGAGTAGACACGTACCTACTGACGATTCTCGAGTCGATTGCGAGATATCGATTTTATTTCTTAGAATGTCTACGATAAGCATAAAAACCTGTATGTAAAAACTATGTTAGGATTTATGTAGATAAGATCGTAGGTTTATTGACGGCGACGCGACGCTATTAAGTTATGTGTAGAGCGAGGTTCGGGGGTTCGACTCCCGTTGGGCTCGGCTTGCGACAAACCAGAGGTTTCCCGCCGTCTTCTTCAGGTCGTCTGTCCACCTTGTCGAACGGCGACCTGGCTCCTTTACCACATATCAGCTTAAACCAGGGGTTCCCAAACTTATTTTGTCTACTGCCCCATTTTTTCACCTACTTAAAAACCACTATAACTTCAAATTAAGTTAATTAATTATTGTGAGCTATATTAGTGGAGATTAAAAATTAATTCTAAACGAGACTTACTATCTATAACTCGCAAGAGTTAACTTGAAATCTGAGCGCAGTAGGATGCCCCCATTTTTTTTCTGGGTATCTTACCCCCTCCCTTTAGGCCTGCAGCGCCCACAAGGAGGCGTTATCGCCCACTTTGGGAAAGGCTGCCTTAAACATATCTGGCGAACAGAGGTGGTACTACACACTTCTGCCTAATCTTTCGGGGATAGACACGCGTGATGTTATGTAAATTCAATTTAATAAGCAACTAGGAAGGACTTAACACACTATGGAATATTTTGGGATATCAGTAAAACGCAAATAAGAATTAATTAACAGAATGTTAATCGGATGTTTGTGATTTTATCTTCCATTTTTTATATATCATATCCTATTCGTTATCGATCCACCGATGGATGTGATTAAGCGTATGTCAGTTGTTTTAAATTAAATGTCAATGTTTGTGTTTACGCTACTCTTAATAACAAAACATAATTTGTTTATAAGATAGTAAGAATGTTAGAAGAATGAAAAAGAATGAATGTTATTGCATGATTAATTGTAAAAATATCTATGAATGTAATATAATAATAATGCATATAAACAATTTAAGAAACCACATTTTGAACTTTAATTTTTTGGTTTTCTCCGCGCTTTTAAGGGGCGGTGAAGGCATAAAGTATTTTTACTGTAGTAGCTACTGCATAGCTTCTATCGCGGGCCTTGAGCGTGGAGACGGAATGCAGAAATTCCGTAACGAAAATAAAACCTAACACCTTCAAAAGTGTTCGATGACAATTGACGAATGTCATCATTAAGCCGCGCGCACACTCACGTTCGGTAATGCCAGGCTCACACTCTGGACCGTAACACTAGGGGATTTTGATTTTGATTTTAATTTTGATTTTGATAAAATACTGCATAAATAAAATCAATAAATAATTATAATTGCATAAGTTGATAAAAAATGCTATGCAATAGCTTTACCGCGGCAGTCTCCGAGTGCCACACGTCTTTTTTTCCACTTGCAGTATTTTACTGAGTTAATGAGGACGATCTTTCAGTTATTTTTATTTTATTTTATTTTTATTTGGGAATAACTTTTCTAAGTTATGTGCGATTTAAGAAATTAAATGTCACTTGCAATAACGGTGAAGGACACATCGTGAGGAAACCTGCATGCCTCAGAGTTCTTCATAAAGTTCTCGAAGGCATGTGAAGTCTGCCAATCCGCACTTGGGCAGCGTGGTGGACTAAGGCCTAATCCCTCCCCTCCCATTCTGAGGGGACCGTGCCCAACAGTGGGACAAAGAAAGGGTTGTGATGATGATGATAAGTAGTTAAATAAATAAATAACACATAGCAGTAAAAGTTTCCAATAATAACAAATACATAATAGTGTTTTTTGTTTGAAACCTGATTACCGCTACAATATGTAAAAAATCTAAAAAAAATTGAAGAAAATAATATTAATGGCACATTACAAAAGAAAAGATATAAGTGTTTATACCGTTCAGGGCCTGTCCCACTTATATTTTCCTAATGGCCAATAAAAATATCAATGCCTTGTAAATGCTCATTATGTCCTAATATAGTTGTCTTTTTATAACAACGAAAAATTAACGTGCTGATTTAAAATTTAACATTTAAAGTATGGTCATAAAGACCTTTACGGAGTCACCGAAAAGATGTAAAGAAAAAATATATATTCAGAATCTGCATTAGAATTTGTTTGTGATACTTTCGGCAGCTGTAAATGGTGATTGCGGTGAGAGTTTTATCCGAATAAGGATTACACCTACTTGGTATGGATTAAAGTAATTTTATTGGTTCCTATAAAAATGTTCCAATTACACTAGATCTACCTCTCGATTTAGTGGTCGCAAGTGCGTCTGCTAAACCAGAGGTCCCGGATTCGAACCTCGGATCGGATTCAAATTTCTAGCAGTAGCTCGGATTCTGCATTTCTGGGTGGCACAATAGGCTCACCACCTAAATACGTCAACTTGTCCGAAGTACCCATTGCAAGCAGGTCGCCCTGAAAATCAGCGGTAGTTGGTTTGCCACGGCCATTTGCTGAGGGCGTTCAAATTTTCATCCTTTTAATTTATTTCAATCTATCACTCGTACTTGCATCTGTGTATTTTAGTGTACCTAAATGCTGATGAAAATAAAATAATTTTCTTTCTTTCTAAATGTAACTAGCAAAGGTGTGTGTGGTGGTGTATTTACACAGTACACACCTTTGCCTACGACATCGGGGTAATGCAGGCGTGATGTTATATTATAACTATAAAAATGTCCTCATAAATGTCAGTAAACTATAAAAATGTCTTCATAAATGTCAGTAAACTTGCCGGCTAAATACAAATCCGATTGTAGTATCTAATATTTCGTGACCAGTCAGCGACTGGTTGTCATTTCATACGATTTTGTATATTATAATGATCAAGTTTAATTTCATTAACATTGTTGCCCAACCAATCTAAGCCAGTGCACTCACCTATGCCATTCTAACGTGCATTTGTTTTTAAATACCATTGACATTCACCGAAAGACGCGACACACCGAAACGCGGGCTCCAATAACTTTTGGCAGCCTATCACGAACTTGCACTTTACCTAACCTTCGATTGAAAAAATAAACTGACACTTACATTAGAAAATAAATGTTTTAAATTTTAAAAGTCTCCGTTAAACTTTCGCGGATCGCGTCGCGTGCGTTTGAGCGGATGCGCTTGCGCAGGTGTGGCACAGTTCGCGAACTGACGGTCACTGACGGTCGGCGAGCGGCGGTGACTGTTCGCTGCGCACCGGTTGGGAGCTACTTGTTACACAGCAAGCGATTAGCGATAGACGGTGTAGCAACTGTTAAGGGTACATACACGGTACAATTGATCTGTACGATCCGTCGTTTCAGACCGATCGGAAAGACGAATTGATAGTGCATGTCAAGATCGTTAACAATTTACTTAATTTTTTGTATGGCATTTTTGTGACGATCGATCGTTTACGATTTCCGTCAGATTGATCGGACGGAAGGAAAGTAATCTACTTTGCAGCAAGCTGCACTGAAAATCAGTATTGTGGCATCATGATATTGACGACTCCGTGGCGCGGTGGCGAGTGATTCTGACTGCCAAACCGCGGGTGCCAGGTTTGAGTCCCGGCTAGGGCAGATATTTATTTGGCAGATAAATATTTCTACTACATACTAATATTATAAATGCGAAAGTAACTCGGTCTGTTTCGCTTTCACGCCAAAACTATTGAACCGATTTAAATGAAATTTGATACACAAATAGTCTAGAGCCTGAGGAAGGACTACTAGGCGACTTTTTAATCTATTATTATGTCTAATTCCACGCGAGCGAAGCTGCGGGCGTCCACTAGCAAAGTATATAGTATTCCAACACAGTTAAGTAAGACCTGTTCGGTGACACTGTAAAGGTCGGTTGATCACTTTCGTTCATTCGAAAAAAAAGTATGAACGTTATTGCTTTTGCGGTTTTCAACCGACAGTTATAGCTCGCTCATCGCTTAACACGAGACTAAGCGACAAAACAGACAAGTAATGTCATGTGACTTAAAGGCGATGGGGAGAATAGATGTTGGCTTATACTGGTGTCCCGAGTAAACGCATTGAATTCGCCTTCATAATAAGTAAACAACGATTAATATTACCGGTTTTTCTGCTAGCTTGCAGATCGTAAAATGGTCTACGATTATCACTAATCCTAGGATACAAATGCCACGCGCGATCACAGACAGCCGATACATTCTGTAGTGTTGATGGGAGCGCACGCGCAGACAGGATGACGACTTGCGGTTCCATCGAAGGCGGTCAGCGATAAAAAAAATTGCACATTTTTGACGGAGAGTTATTTAATCTGTTGTCCATCTGCATCCAATAAAAATCAATATTGTTTGTGTAGCTTTGTCGTAGAGTAAGGACTGCAAAAGGATTTTGGATTCGTGATGTCCAATCGTGATTTAACAACATAATCTTTAGATACATATTGCCAAATCATTTTCTTATAAGACATAGTTTCTTTTTGTGTCACTAAAATAATTTTATTTGACGTTTAGGTGTTCAATAATAATAAAGGTGTAAAATATTTTTCGTTGGATTAAATTGAAAAAATAATAACTTATTTTCGCGAAACATGATTTATGAGAATTTACCCAAATGTAAAGTTATTTTTTGTTATTCCTGTCATAAAAACGTGTATGCATTATGCGATGAGAGTAAATAATAAAAAAAAATGTTGAATTCTCAATTAACCTATTAACCAGTTCCTCTTATCAGAAATTATAACAGGTCCTGTCGTGGGGAACCAGTGACAATAGTTTATGTAAACGAACTATCCTAAAAAAATATTGAAAATAATTTATTGAAAAATATTTGTGGAAAAATTTAATAATGAGTTTGTGAAGTAAAAAATTAAAAATACACATTACTTACACAAAAATGCCGTTTTAGATTTTGAATGAAACTCTTAACACGTATTTGCCGTAGTTTAAACCGCAAGTAAACGCACTGATCAGAATCACACGACACGTCCACACACTTGGAAGGCTGTTATTACACTGACACTTTGTTGTGTCGCGGGTCAATTTTACTCCGTTTATTTGTGGATGACTATATGCAGTGCAAGTAATTCTTATCTCTCTGACACACAATGGCCGAATTGAAATGAAAACAGTCTGTTTTTTTTTGTAATATGAATTGACTGCCTCATTCGACGAGACTAATAGTCGTAAGCGACACTGCTAAGTATTGGTGTATTTGGGTTCACTATAAGTATATTTGGGTTTTCTTATTTGAAATGCACTGTAGGACCGCGGAGTCTGGATTTGTGACCGGTACATGGCAATAAGCGTCCATAGCCCAATGGTTCGCGTCGATTCAATGTGATTGAAAGAGTTAAGAAACGACGTGCGCGGTCGGTTTGTGGGTGGGTGACCGCTAGTGGCAAAATTTCATTGACGCTACCACGCTTCGGAGGGCACGTTAAGCCGTCGGTCCCGGTTGTTTTCAATGCTGGAAAACGTCGTTAAGCCTTGTCGAAGACCTTCGGGTGGCTTGAGAACATTCGACACTGGGTTGGCCACTAACACCTCCACCAATCCGCATTGCAGCATCGTGGTGGAGTATTCTCTAGACCTCCCGCAGCTGTGTCTGTGGGAGAGACCCGTGCCCAGCAGTAAGACGTGAAGGGCCGCAGCTACATGGCAATAGAATTATTTCGTACGATTGATACCACAAATCATTAACAAAAATAAATGAAAAGAAAAGCTTGGAATAAATTCCATATTTTATGTAATTTATTCTGCATTTATTATTTTTATATTTTAAAATATATATTTCTTGTGTACGTGTGTATGACAGTGAACTCCTCCTAAACGGCTGGATAGATGTTGATGAAATTTTTTGTGTGTGTTCAAGGGGATTCGAGAATGGTTTAGATTCACAATTTGGTCTACTGGAAAATGTTTTTTAAACACTATTTTAGTATTTTCTTACTGAACGATTCGTGAGTGTCTATAATGTATAGTTGAAGTTACCGGCTTACTCACGTGTGATTTAAGTCTAAACTAGTCGGCCTATTTCCTACTTAAATCACACGTGAGTAAGCCGATAACTTCAACTAGGTATGCCTATTTTAGTATTTTTAAAAGCTTTTATTTAACTTCACTCGTATGTATCCATTATTAATGTATGTAAGTATGTCCTGGAATCTTGCAATCAATATTTCACTCACTTCCACTGAAGCTATCGAGCTGAAATTTGGCACACATATTTGGTTGCGATGACAATGCACGAAAATAAAAAAAAGTTATAACAACCTTTATTTTTAATTTTTTTTTTAATAAGCTTTTTATTATTTTTAACTGTCTTTCATTGACGTGAAGTGTCGCGTCACTTTGAGATTGAACCCGCAAACGTTGTTCTGCTATATGAGGTTCAGCTAGTTATTTATATTTATGCAGTCAAATCTATACGAAAAGGGGCCGCACTCAGCACTGGGAGTATACTGCGACCGCTGGTTTGCAGGGCGACCCCGTACACACTTCTGCGTAATCCCTTGGGGATGTAGTATTTTTAAAGAAATCCTTTCACTATTAACCAACAACATGTTAATGTTTAATTTGTCAACTTTCCATTGACCAATTATTCATTAACATGGCTAATTACTTGTGAGCTCAATGTTTTGGCTTTCTACAGCACTGTACAGCAATCTACTTAGATATGTACTTATTCTAACAGTCTCTATCTATACAGGGTTACAGGTTAAGTCGACCTATTCCCGTTAAGGGCGTGTAGTTAACATCGTTTCTGACTGATTTGACTTTATAACACCCTATCCTAAATCTAACCGTTTTCGAGATATTTGATATTAATTGTTTTTTATAAAAAATACCCGATTTTCGGCTATCAGCTTAGATATTTTGAAATGTGTAAGTCTTATTACTATTATTTGATTTTTACATGTAAAATAAGATGCTTTATGACCTCAATAATCAATATTGTACGTAAAATGATTAAATAAGTCATTGTAGACGATTAAAACTTATAAAAACTAGTTAAAATTTAGTAAGTTGTTTTTTCTATCAGTAAAATCTAAAAAAAATATTATGGGCCCCGTTCTGCAGATGTACTTAAAAATATCTACGTTTCATCAGCTATCCAACGAGGTATAACAATCTAGGGTTTTAATAAACATTCATAGAAAAAACTTAGTTTCATTGGCTACAGGGAAGGCAAACAAAAGTTAAATAAAACGATAGTAAGTACAAGATACTACATTTATTAAACTTTAAGGTTCCAACAAAACATATTAAAGTCTAAATTTCATGCTCGACATGTCCGCCTTTGTTTTGCACACATCTTCGCATTATTTTACGAAGTCCACTTTAAATGGAGAATACTACGAAAATTTCCTGCGACAGGACCTAAGTGACCCACTAGATGATTTGCCACTCAGTCTGATTCGAGACATGTGGTTTCAGCATGATGGCAGCCCTGCACATTTTAGGAGAAGTGTCAGAGAATGGCTGGACACAAATTATCCAAACAAATGAATTGGACGAGGTGGGCCTTTATCCTGGCCAGCCAGAAGTCCGGACCTGACCCCCATGGATTTTTATGTGTTTATGGGGGCACATGAAGAGTCTCGTGTACAGTGAGCCCAACCCAATTTCGTCAGTTGAAGTATTGAGAGACAGGATAATTAATACGGCGAATGAAATGAGAAGGAAATTAACTACTGGTGTTGTAAAAAGTGGACTTCGTAAAAGAATGCGAAGATGGGTGCAAAACAGAGGCGAACATGTCGAGTATGAAATTTAGACTTTAAGATGTTTTGTTGGAACTTTAAAGTTTAATAAATGTAGTATCTTGTACTTACTCTCGTTTTATTTAACTTTTGTTTGCCTTCCCTGTAGCCAATGAAACTATAAGTTTTTTCTATGAATGTTTATTAAAACCCTAGATTGTTATACCTCGTTGGATAGCTGATGAAACGTAGATATTTTTAAGTACATCTGCAGAACGGGGCCCATAATATTTTTTTTAGATTTTACTGATAGAAAAAACAACTTACTAAATTTTAACTAGTTTTTATAAGTTTTAATCGTCTACAATGACGACTTATTTAATCATTTTACGTACAATATTGATTATTGAGGTCATAAAGCATCTTATTTTACATGTAAAAATCAAATAATAGTAATAATAAGACTTACACATTTCAAAATATCTAAGCTGATAGCCGAAAATCGGGTATTTTTTATAAAAAACAATTAATATCAAATATCTCGAAAACGGTTAGATTAGGATAGGGTGTTATAAAGTCAAATCAGTCAGAAACGATGTTAACTACACGCCCTTAACGGGAATAGGTCGACTTAACCTGTAACCCTGTATACATATATAAAAGGAGAAGCTGACTGACTGACTGACTGACTGACATATCAACGCAGGGCCTAAATTGTAAGGGTTAGAAACTTGAAATTTTGCACAGGGGTTCCTTTTATAACTTAGGGAAGCAATAAGAAAGTATTTTTGAAAATTCATCTCCTAAGGGGGTAAAACGGGGGTGCAAAGTTTGTATGAAACTATGCCGTTTTTTAAGTCAAGTGGGCAACCCGAACGCGGGCAGACGTCGTTAATGGGTCTAATTCTACGCGAGCGAAGTTGCGGGCGTCCACTAGTACCTAATAGATAATAGTCAGTTGGTCCGTGGTGTGGTTGAAGCATTAGTTTCCTTCCATTTCCCGCTATCATCTTCCGGTCCCATTCCTTTATCTGTCATGTTATCTTTGAAATCAGTTTTAGGAATGGCATGTATGTAATGGAATGTTGGGAGTGACAGTACCGCTAAAGTCGATTGCATTTAACTTTGTCGTTCAACATGCATGATTACATGTGCATATAAGATGGCAAACGAGCATGCAGCACTATTCGCTGCCGCCTATGACAACAACCATTACAGATGTCTTGTCTATAATTTTAAGAAGACCCTAAGGACGTATTTATTAAGTAAAGCATTTTATTCCATTAGAGAATTTCTGTACGATAACATTATCCTACATAGGTAAGATGACATTCTGACATTAAATAAGTTTAATATTGTGTATTTTAAAATAAAATGAATTATTAATTATAATTATATTTGTATAGCATTAGATGTCTTTGCATGCCTTATGGGCTAAGATAAGAGGACAAATTGTGACTGTATATACCTAATTAAGTACCTTATCTTGCAAATGAAGATGATTTGATTTGATTTGTAAGTAGCAAAAATCTCAGTTCCTACCCTATTCACCCCTGGTACCTTATCCACTCCGTTTTAGGGTAAGGAAATTAGCTTGTTTTATGCTATTCGTCATCCTAAAAACTAGCCGGAAACGGCATCATAAATGCCTCCTAACATGGACATGTGACACAGAACTGACTCCTCAATGTATGACAAGAGTTCTCACTAATCACTAGCCAATTAGCTGTCTCATATAGCGGTATCCTTTTTTTAAATTAAAAGCTTTTATTTAACTTCACTCGTATGTTTCATTAATGTATGTCCTGGAATCTTGCAATCAATATTTCAACCACTTCCACTAAAGCTATCGAGCTGAAATTTGGCACACATATTTGGTTCCGATGGCAATGCACGAAAATAAAAAAAAAGTTACAAAAACCTTTTTTTTTTAATTTTTTTTGTAATATTGATGTTTGAACTTAGGTTCGGTTCTTCTAATGTTCTCGAAGGCATGTGAAGTCTGCCAATCTGCACTTGGCCAGCGCGGTGAACAAAGACCTAATCCCTCCCGTTCTGAGAGGAGACCCGTGCCCAACAGTGGGACAAAGAAAGGGTTGTGATGATGATGAATAAATAATTATCATGGACATCTCACACGGTCATCTGACCCCAAACTAGGCAGAGCCCGTAGTATGTGTGTCAAGATAATTTTAAATATATACTTAAATAGATATTAACATTCAGATAGAACAAACACAAGAGTGTTCGTCATACGAATGTTTGTTCGGAGTGGGATTCGAACCCACGATCACCAGCGCAGGGTCTACCGATTGATATGGGTATACATACAAATGTATACGAGAAAAATCTGTACAATTACGAGTATTTTAATGGTTCATATGTTGCATTAAAGTCTCCGTTTGATTACGAAGAAGATTTACTAAAAAATCGTATTAATAAATTCAGAACACAAACTGGTTTGACTTAGTTCATGGGTCAAAGCGACCGTGATATACATTTTTGCGAATAAAAAAACCAAATCCAAGTGACTCATCATGAAGCGCTCACCATTGTGTCACCTTTTGTAGCTGGGGAAATGCATTTACGCATCTTGCCTGGGCCAGGCCAAGACAGAGATAGATAGATAGATTCTGTAGGCGGTAGAGCCTATAGGGAACCAAATAGGTTTTATATGAAACCTAATTGGTTCCATATAGAGTTCGCCCGGGGCAGTACCACCGCCCGCCATGGTGCCTAGTACCATTTCTGCCGTGTAGTAATTGTTTTTAAAGCAATTATGGTGCGGTTGAAAAGGTGTGGTTTCCGGTTACACTTCTTTAGAGGCGACCATCTTAGTCCTCAAGGGTAGCAACACATCTGTGACTGACTTAAAACCCATTTACACTTTGCCCTACCCGGGAATTGAACTCGTGAAGGTGTAAGTAAATCCTTTAGACACGACAACACGACCAACCATACATGACGATAATAATATTGTACATTATTATGTCCAGCGAATACGATATGTTGTAAACATTAAATCATTTACAACCACAACAATTATAACAGTTTACAACCTCTAACTGGTAATAAATGTATTATTAAATGTTCATTGTAAATTCTATCATCAAGATTAGTTTTGATTAGGCTTTTGAAATGAAATGAAATGAAAATGATTTATTTAGTAAAGCATACACAAACAATAACACAAACAATAATTTAGAACACAAAAATGACATTATACTTTACTAAACTGGGCACTGCTCAGCATTATGCTGGAGTCCGAAGACAACCAACGCTGGTCTTCCGCAGGACCCTTAGGGTGATGTCACGGAGGCCCTATCATCAGTAGGTACAGTATACGTTTTGTAAAAGATAATAATATGTATAATAATAAAACAAAATAAAATTTAATCCTCAGTGAAAAAGGGGAATAATAAATTAAGGGTTTTTTTTTAAACAGTACAATGACATGTTAACTCATTTATAATGATCTAAAAAATATTAAATAGCACTTGTGTCGTGTCTAAGCGGTTCTTCCATTTTTTGATGCTTAAGAATAAAATCTTTAAGTTTAACTTTAAACGCACGAAAGTTTTGCAGATTCCTTATTGGAGGAGGTATATTGTTCCAGCATTTGGACGCAGCATAGGTGAAACTACCCCTAAAAGCACAGGTTCTATGCCGCTGAGTCCGCAGCTGGGTTGCGCACTCTCTAGAACCGTAAAGTCTATGACTTGACGCCCAGGAAAACTTGTCGTACAAATAAAGAGGCACTTGGTGTTTGAGTACCCCAAATAGGAGACAAGCCAAGTGAAGCTTTCTTCGATGGTACATTTTAAGGATAGAATGTGCGTTCAAAAATGGGGTGACATGACCTCTAAACGAAACGTCAAAGCAATATCGAGCACATGCATTTTGGACCCTCTGAATTAGTCTTTGTGTTCTTCTTAATAGACGTGGGCCAAACACTATGTCCATATAATTCAATTTTGATAATACTAATGACTCAACCAACAATATACGCAATTCAACCGATATGTATTGCCTTATCTTATATAGGATTTTTAGTTTATAAAAGCAATTTTTTACGGAATTTGACACATGCTGCTCATAACGAAGATTACAGTCCATAATCAATCCTAAATTTCTTGCTTCGAATACACGCTCTATGGGCTTTTCGTTTAGCAACACGCTGAGCGTAGGATTGATAAGGCTTAATTGTCTCATGCCACCGAACACTAGGTATTTTGTTTTGTCAGGATTGAGCAAAAGCGAATTATTTCTTGCCCATAAAGCAATCCTGGAAAGATCCTCGTTGAGTTTACTAATTGCATAATCTATTTCAGAAGGCTTGCAAGAAATATATAACTGTGTGTCATCCGCATACAAATGAAACTTACAAAATTTTATATGTGACGTGATGTCAGCAGTATACAAGATGAACAAAATAGGTCCGAGTAGAGATCCTTGAGGAATTCCCCGGTTACATATCTGCTTTTCCGACACAATGGCTGAGCCATCATTGCAACTTAATTTTACATACTGATAGCGATTAGTGAGGTAACTGTCAAACCATCTCAGGGCTGAACTATCAAAGCCATAGTAACTGAGTTTTGACAACAGTAAGGAAATATTGATAGAGTCGAACGCGCGGGAAAAATCGAGCAGCACTAGCAAGGTACACATCCCACTATCCTGAGCTTTTAATATATGGTCAGTCACATCAAGCAGTGCCGTCACAGTACTCCGACCCTTCCGAAAGCCAGATTGATACTCGGGCAAAATTTTGTTTGTTTCCAAAAAGTTAGATAATTGACCACATACCACTTTTTCCATTATTTTAGATAAATAGGGTAAAATACTAATAGGTCTCAGTTCTTTTAAACTAACAGGGTTCGGAACTTTGGGCAACGGACGCACTACTGCTAACTTCCACAAATCTGGGAAGATTGAAGAGCTGATGGATTTATTTACAATGTCTCTTATAACTTCAATTGTGTAGGGGAAAGTCATTAATATCATATCCAAGCTAATGCCATCGCTCCCTTCAGCATTTGATTTTATACTTTTTATTATATTTAACATTTTATCTAAACTAATTTGTTCTATACGGAACACTGCATTACCAAAACTGTGAAATTCAAAAAAGGTCAACTGCGATATACTAACATCTGAGGCTCCAGGGATATTTAGAAAATGATTATTAATGGTGTCAGGGTTGTTGAATAGTGACGGGAGTTCAGGTTTCTTATTTGGTAGTATAGTATTTTTTAAATTTGTCCATAACCTTTTAGGGTCGCTTAATTTATTATTAATGTTTTCTTTAAAATACGCGGTTTTTTCAGAATAAAGTGCTTTATTTACTGTAGATTTTAATGTCTTATAGTATTCTTTTTTCCCTGGCAATTTTGTTTTATTGTATTCAGATGCGGCTTTATCACGCAAACTCATCATTTGCTTAATAGTACCTGTAATCCACGGGTAGCAACCATTTCTTACAACAACTGACTTAACCGGAGCATGTGAATTAAACAAACCTACAACACAACAGGTTAGTATACTAACCATATCATTAACATTCGCTAGTGTAGATATAATATCCCACCTAATCGATCGCAGGTCACGATCAAAACTTTCTAGGCATATATCTTTCTTAGGTCTGTATGTAATTGTATACGGTGCAATTTTCTGCCTTTTTATTTTAAATTCACAAACCACTAAACAATGGCCCATGTGTGATCCTACGTGCTCTAAATAAATCTTCTTTGCATTTATGGTACTACATACAACATCAATAAGAGTGCTACTAGTATCTGTGAAGTGTGTTGGCTCGGTAACTAACTGAGATAAGTTCAGACATGATAAGAAGGTTGACAACTTTTTTATTTTATTATCATTGTAAGAAAAAATGTTAATATTGAAATCTCCTAATAAAATCAAATGGTCATAATTTGGAATGGAACTAATAGTATCGGTAATGGCATCAAAAAATAATTCAACATCCATCCATGGCGGACGGTAAGCAGTGCCGATAGCTAATCTAATTCCGTTTAGCGTCATAATGAGCCACATTTGCTCCACTGCCTTGTGCGTCGGATCTACCGCGTGAGACCAGACCCGCACCTTAGAACCCCGCTTGACGTAGAAGCCGACGCCGCCGCCGCGCGCGCGCACGCCCGGCGGCCGCGGCGCGTGCAGCAGGCGGTGCCCGGGCAGCGCGGGCGCGCGCCCCTCCTCGCCCGCGCGGAGCCAGGTTTCGTTGATAGCTAACACATCGAGATCATTCCTACTTACAGAAGCTATAATATTATCATGATTTGTACCAAGGGAACCTGCATTAAACAAACCTATTTTAATATTTTCGTTAACCATAGTTATCACAGACATAATAATGTCTGTGACGAATAGAATTTATTTCTTTTATAAAATGGGAAAACCGTGTACACAAAGTGCTAAAATAAGAGTTGGAGGTTGAGAGTACATGTAAACGACGATTAACTTCAAACACAAAGCGTATCGTTTTAATTAACTGACTATGTTTACATATTTTTATAGCTATAAGATATTTGGGTAGTACATATTTACTTAACCTACAATATTCCCCACATAATGTATATCGGCTGTAGCTGTCACATAAGTGTCTATGCTGACTTAGTTTTAAAACAGTCTCCTCAAACGGTACCAGCACCAAAAACACGCTCTAGGTCAGCATCAGAGCGAATGTGGTGAACCTGGTGGCCTTCCCCCTGTCGCACGTAGACGCGGCCCCGCCTGGTCCACGCATACCGCCACTGCCGTTTGGAGCATTCCGTCCGCGCCCGGTAGAACAGCACCCGGTTGGACTTGGTGAGCCGCTCGTTGACATACACGCGGCGCGGCGGGCCCGCCAGCCCCAGGTCGGCGGAGCTGAGGCTGCGGCGCACGCGCGCGGCGCGCAGCAGCTGGTCCCGCAGGTCGCGGCGCGCCAGCCGCACCACGACGCGGCGCGTGCGCTCTCGCGGCGCCTCCCCGCCGGCGACGGCCGCGTTGATCACGGTCGCCCCGACCCGCTCGGCGAATACTATATCCCGGTCTTGCAGGTCAACTCCCAGTTTCGCGGCCAGTACAGTCACGGTGTGTACCACGTTTTCCCCTTTCTCCTCCGGGATTTGTCCTATCTCTAGGTCAGTCTGAAGGGACTCCTGGTCGCGCTCGTTAAGCTCCTGCTTTAACTGAGCGATGGTATTTTGTATTGACGCTATAAAAATAAAGCTCGTACCTATCACCTACTTCTACTAGGAGGTATTCTCCAAAATAAACATTACCTGTAGGCTATGCAATACACCTCAATAGGTTTTATATGAAACCCAATTGAGTCTTGTTCAAAGTCAGCCACAGTTGTCATGGGCGGCAGCGGATGGGTGGTGCTGCAATAAAAAAAAACTCTTGGAATACGTACTGGCATCAAAGTTTAGCTTCGACCTGGAAAAAAAAATACACCTCAAGGGAAGCAACGCATCTATAGTAACTCACTTGGAACGAGACTCAAAGCAACAATTACTAACTGAACTATTAGTAGCATCAAATACTTCCTTCTGAGGTTTTCAAGGTGGGCTACGACATGGGGTAATTCAAAATAGGCGTAAAAATTAAGAGCTCTCCTTGAAGACCGTCGAAGTATTAGCGACTCCTCTAGTGCTGCTCATGTTCATAGTAGGCGACGGCTACTTACCATCAGATGGCCCTTCTGCTCGTGGATTCGAATCCCACTCAGGACAAATATTCGTGTGACGAACACTTGTATTTGTTCTGTGTCTGGATTATCTATACATGTATGTATATTAGTCTCTGACACCCATATTACAGGTAGTATTTTCGGTGACGCCGTAAAGGCCTGTATGACCTATACAGCAAAAGTCCATTCGAAAAAAAAATGTTGACGTTGGAGCAGTCAAGTTGTATGTAAATGACAAACAAAGAAATAACGCGTAATTACACATGCAGCGTTTGACCTAAAACTGCACCTGTCTGTAGTCGTGATTCGTCAAATCAGACATTTTAGTAAACTATCTTCAGCTTGATTTTCGAATTTCACCAATACGACTATAGAACATTTTCGTATGCGAATTTCATACACAGTTAATTGTAGGCTTACGAAAAGTAACTGCGAAGTACACTGCGAATGAAATCTATTATACACATTAAATAGCCGGGCGAAATTATAGTTTAAAATAGAGACGAAATGAAATTCGTTACGATGTCTAGTTATGTTATGAATTTAAAAAAATTATTAATATGATGTATGTAATACTTTAAAATATGGGTTTAAATTTGAATAAAGATTTTATTATTTAGGGACCTAAACGGTGAAAATTGGGTTTACTACACGCCTGCCTACATCTTTGGGGAAATAAATACGTGAGTTTATGTTACCTTATGTTGGTAATAATTAAAATAAAATAAAATGAAAATAAATAAATTGAGTTTTATAATTTTGATGTGTAAATATATTTTTCTTCTTCGTACACTCAGTCTGTTTGGAGATCGACGGATTGTGCCGAATTCCCGCTACATGTGCATTCAGTCATTTAACATCCAACTTATAAAACTTAATTAAACTTAATTTTCTGTACTTACATATGACGTTGAGGATATAACTACGAAGGTTAGTGGCAACTAGTAAACAGTAATTTAGTCATGTTGTATGCTCTTGGGTGGCCTAAAAACTTCCGACGATCGGGTTGGCCGCTAACCCCTACACCGCATGGGAGCATTGTGGTGGAGCAAAACGCCTTCTTAGTTGTGAGAAAAGACCCGTGCCCTGCAGTGGAGGTGCAACCTATTAATAGCAGTCGTAATTAATTGATGTTGTTTTTATTCGCTATCGAACAATTCTGTTGTCGATCAGATAAAAGATAACGAAACGAAATCAATTTCCCGATGTCGGACCTCTACGTGACAAATACATTTTTTCGATAAACTTATTGTCTGTAACGCAATTATTACGGCAACATTTGTTAGGAAAAGACTGAGTCTTGTTGGTGTTTCCAAACGAGAAACTGGCCAACCGTGAAGAGTAAATACAGATGCTAGAACTTTTATAGGTGGTAGAGCCTCTAGGGTACCTAATAGGTTTTTTATGAAATCTATTTAGATTTGGATTCTGACCAGCACAACTAAAGCTTGATTTTCGAGCTTTGAGAGCTTTGATTAGTGGCAGTTTCGTGTAGGTGTAGCTTGCCGTCAAAAAAGGCTACACTTTTTGACGTCATAACGTCTTATAAATCGATGAACGCCAGCAACACGCACGAAAAAGTGTGACGACATCCTCCCGTTCCGGTAAGCGCTCCGCCAAAAGTTTCGCCAAGCGTTCCGAGCGTGCATTCATTCAGTTTTAGTCTGTAACCCATAGCAATATAGCGAATAATCGGTTGTACTAATTATAGTACATGGAAATGACATCGGCTTTCCGAGCGTGCATTCATCTCAATTCATTTCATTCAATAGACCGAATAATCGGTTGCACTAATTATATTCAACTTAATGAAATCAGCTGCATTAAGATTTGCAAATATTGGCAATGCTTCTGATCTGAAGCTAAATTCTGTGTAGTTTTTTGTTGTTCATTCTCGCAATACTCTTATTTATTATGACGCGACGTTATCACGTAAAATTTTATTATCGTCCGTAAACCGACTTTACAGACAACCATTATTTTTTTATTTTAAACCATCCCTTAGTGGCAGTTTTAAGTAACTGCAAGGAAAACGATTAAAATCGGGCGCAGCCGTGGGCAAAGCTAGTGAGGTTTTTTAAATGATTTACCTATTAAGATTTAAACTATTATTGTGATCGCACGAGCCGCAACTGCCGGTGCCGGAATCTCGTTTTCCGCAACACGACTGCTATTTAACCTTCGAAACCGCATAGCTTTTGGTACAGGCCCTTAGAGAGCAGCCTTAGGTATAGGAGTAACATTCATTTAATTGTTTAGATTCCAGTGTTGCTAAGATCGATCATTTTCACCTTGGATCTAGACGATACGGTGGCCGGCTGTACTGCTTGCGTAATTAATAGTTCTTTGATAGGGGCCATATTAGGAGATCTTATTCGTATGCGAATGATTATCATGTGTGATTTTCGTAACGAGAGCGGTCACGTTTTCTGTATTTTTGAACCATGCGAAATTATGTTGGCAACAAATATTATTATAAATATTTTATTTGTTTCACACATAAAAAAATACGAATCCCTAATGAATCATCGATCATTTGACGTAGTGCGAAATGAAACGTTACGTTTTACATTTACAATTTGGACACTAGTGGACACCCGCAGCTTCGCTCGCGTGGAATTATGTTTACTATGTGACTCAGTGAAGATGCAGCTTTCTAATGGTGAATGAATTTTTGAAATCGGTCCAGTAGTTTTTGTGTGAAAACATTACAAACAAATCTTTCCTCTTTATAATATCAGTATAGTTAGAAGTATAGATTTCCGAACGGGCGAATTGTTAATTTGAATGTTAAAGTCCACTCTTAAATAAGGCATCCATTCTAATTTCAAAAATATGGAAAGTGAGATTCGTAAACGGTTTTACGATTTTCGATTTCGGGTTAAATTAAAAAAAAAATACGGCTTCAGATCCAAAGAAATGGGCGCGCGTTTTTAGTGATTGTGCACGTTCCAGAATGGTCTCATTGATCGTGAGTTCAAGTCACATCCAGTGCATAGTAAGTAAAAATGTATTCCATGAGAAAGGGTAATATATGTGTGTGACCCGTGTGCTCATCGGAAGTTAATTGAAGCATTTTGCCCCGTTGGCGCAATCGGTGACCCTGTCTGTTGCGCCAGGGGTCGTGAGTTCGAATCCCACTCGGGACAAACATTCGTGTAAGTTCTGTGTCTGGATGCATATCGCGCGCGCGCTTCCACTGGTTTCGCGGGTAGTTCGCGGTTTTACGCGAATTTATTCACGTGCAAACTGAATAGTGTCCATGCTTGCATGTGACAAAGGAGGAGGTACATGGAGTTTGTTTACACTGCGAGCTGTTATAATATTCTGAACTTATAAAACAATGTATTGCTAGGATTTGTTTAATAATTAACTACAGCTCTAGTTAGATTATCGTTACTCTTCAAATCTAACTAGGGCTGTCACGTGAGAAAGTGGAGCTTCCATATGGCAGATGGTGGAAGCCCTACGAGAGTGCTTGCGGGACGCACACTGGACACCCCTGACCGCGCGGCGAGATTTGCGGACCTCAATAGAGGTCAATATCGGACTGTGTCGTGTGCTGGCGGGTACACATGGCGCGCGTAGCCCATGCTTTGCCACATATTGAATAATATGATTGTATTAAATTTATGTAAAATCTAAGGTATATTTAAAAGAGTAACAATTTAATTAGAAAGCTGCGGGCGTCCACTAGTCATATATATAAAAATTTTATGTTGGTTTGTGTACGCTTCTAAAACTCAAAAAGTTCTGCACCGATCGAGCTGAAATTTTAGCATGATATCAAGGATTGTTTTTATCTAATTTTTGCATCAGTCACATATCCGCGAAAAACATTGTATATCCACAAGTATTGCAAAATTAAACTTATATGACATGTATTCTTTGTTTTGTTTCTCATTTCGCAACCATTCAATCACAATGTGCCACAGCGAAGCGTGGCAGGGTACAGCTAGTAGATAATAAAATATTGTTTTAAAAAGGGTTTTTTAGAATGATGAAATGACAAAAGATTGTACGCCCAGGCAGGGCCGATCAATAAATTATCTGAATCTGAGTGGGAGATTGTGAGATAACACTGCGATGTGTTACCACAGCTTAATAAGGTATCCTTTCCTACAGTAGGCAGTTAAAGTGCTGGGTTCGCGGGGAGAGGTGGGAGCTTAGACCCAACTACCAAATATTCGTTTTGTACAACCCGTTCGAGTAAAGCATTTTACTAACAGACAGAATTAACTAAACAATTATTTTTATACTCTAGCTAGATACACCTCCATAAAATTCAGTGCAAAAAATGTTCATAAATAAATGAACATGCCGTTGTACTCGCTGCCCTGCGCTGAGCAAACAAAAAACGTACCAATTGGCACATATTCGAGGCTGCACTTTTACAGCTCCTATGGCAGATCTGCATCTTTTTTACTACTTCTTATACCTATGTAACAGAACTAAATAATAAAATTTAAATAATCTTACATCCCTGCGGCAATGCCATCATTTTACGAGACTTCAAAGACGATGGCCCACTGTTAGCAGTTCCGCTGTTACCATGGTAACACATTGTTACTATGTGTTACATTACAATTACAACGCATGGTAAAAATGTGTTACCAAGTTATAAGTATTTTTAACACCAACAGCAAATATAATAACCTGATTTTTCGTCATCAGATCACAATTCCATATGTTATGTAAACATGTAAGCTTATGAAGATGTATGAGAACAATATTTATAATGTTTACTAGTGGACGCCCGCAGCTTCGCTCGCGCAGAATTAGACCCATTAACGACGTCTGCCCGCGTTCGGGTCCCACTTGACTTCAAAAACGGCAAAGTTAGTATTAAACTAACTTTGCACCCCCGTTTTACCCCCTTAGGGGGTGAATTTTCAAAAATCCTTTCTTAGTGCTGCCCTACGTTATAAAAGGAACCCCTGTGCAAAATTTCAAGTTTCTAGCCCAGTTTAGGCCCTGCGTTGATATGTCAGTCAGTCAGTCAGTCAGTCAGTCACCTTCTCCTTTTATATATATAGATTTATGTGTCACATGTCATATTATATCAACACGAATGCCCTTGAACACGCCATGGCATAACACGAGCCGCTTACGGTGTTGTATGCTGGACTAATGGCGGTCTCGGCACGACCGTAGCAGACCATAGCGTGACATGGGGAGTACGTGACCTGTTGTACAATAGGCTCGTGGGGTTTTCAAGATGAAGGAAGCAATTGCTATGCGGACATATTGGGCATAAGATGTTAATATTCTTGAATTAGTAATGTTATATTCCTGAATGTAAATATTCCTGAATTAGTTTTTAAGCTATTGCATAGCTTCTATCGCGGGCCTGGGGTGGAGGGGTCTATAGAAATCTCGTAACGATGTAACCTTACCTTACACCTTACTTCAAAAGTGTCGTGCAAAATTTCAGCCATCGCATCACCTGCCTCAGTGGCGCAATGGGGACTATCGTTTCTTTGCTCACCAGTTGGCGCCACTGTTAACTAAGGTCAAGTTGTCAAAGGCAACTATAAATTCGTAGCCATAACAAAGTTTTAAATCTTGAATCTCATTAAGTTTATTAATTATAAATAACTATCATCATATCGAGTAGCTATGCCGCAATGTTGTGCAGTACCGTTTTGTTCGGAAAAAAATGCACACACAATGACACATGTTTCCAAAAGATAAAACTGTTCTAAAACAGTGGCTAGTAGCGATTCGCAGGAATAACTATACTCAACAAAATATTCTCGTGTTTTTAAAAAACAATTTAACCCCAGAGGATTAAGTGTTACCCAAGGAATTAAATACAGAAAATCATACATTTATGTATCATGAATTTACATACATTTTGTCAGTAAATTCAAGATAATCTTAATTATTTATATTATCACAACAGCTTCCAAAACGGTGGTGCACCATGTTCATTATAAAAAATTGCGTAATCAATATTTACGATGATTTCACGAAGGAGATCACTTTTCAACTGGTAAATTAAATAAATGATAATTTATGTCATGAAAAATGAATGTTATTTGACCTCGCGCGACATGCCTCTAGTGGAAAATTCACACGCGATACTCCCCATTGGCTAGCGCGTTCGGTTGTTAACCGAAAGGTTAGTGGTTCGAGCCCACCCATTTTCTTTAATGTTTTTATTTTTATCGCCTACAATTTATTTGTAATTTTGATTTTGATTTTGAAAATACTGCATAAATAAAATCAATAAATATAATAATTGCATAAGTTGTTAAAAAATGCTATGCAATAGCTTTACCGCGGCAGTCTCCGAGTGCCACACGTCTTTTTTTTTACAGATAGAAGATAGTTACGAGCATGCAGTGCTCTTCTTGAAGCTTCTTGTTGTAGAAATGTCACGTGTTCAACAGTGGACTAGTAAAACGGCTATGAAGACGATGAATTGCAGCAGGAATATGAACGCTTCACGGTCGATTAGTACATGCCAATTAGTTCAGAGAATAACGAGTGGCAGCGTCAATTAGTGGTCTCTGGGCGAGGTGAAAACGCGTTGACGACTTACCATTCGTTTATTGGTGTTGTGCGGGAAGACTTTCTAAGCTAAGTGCTTACAAATTGGTGCTACTGGGTGCGACGCGACGGTGTGTAATCACTTAAAATGAGAATTTTAAATTAGGTGGATAGTACAGATATTTTAGTTCGGCTAAAATTTACAGAGCAAATATATGTAGAACAAAAGCACGTGTGTGTGTGTGTGCGTGCGTATGCGTGTGCGTGTGTGTATGCGCACTTGTGCGTGCGTGCGTAAAAATACCTGACCCGGGGATCGAATCCAGGTCTTCTAGCTCAGCAGTCGCGCTTACGACCACTAGAGAAATGACTCGTTACATTTCACTCGAATCACGACGTGTGATTCAAAATTTGAGATGAACTATTCTCAATCGCTTTATCCTCTTTAACGTCTATGCATTAGCCAAGCTGACAGCGTCTCATCGCTTGAAACAAGAACACCAACCAACACATCACATTATTTGTAAGGATAATGATACCATTAGGTCACGCCTATTCGCTCCTACTTCAAATAAGTAGGAGTGTCAGCTTTACAAAACTGACTATGTACCGAGTGACTTACGAAAGCACACAAGCCAAGCCCAAGGTGCTATCTGGTGGACACGATGTGCGACGCGCCTTATCTGGCCCGCCGTTGCATCATCCGGAAATGTGCGTACAGCCTATTTGCACAGTAACGCAGCGACACATTGACATGATTACTTTATTTGTTAAACTTTTATGGAAAAGTTTTCCGGACAGTTTGATGAAAATGAGAAAAAGTTATTTAATAGTTAAATAAAGTTTAATAATAGATGTTTACAAGTTGATTCCAAATTACTAAATGAACTTTTCTTTTGTTACAGATGAAAGAGAAGAGGCAAAACCATGCACCCTGGCGTACTCCGAACACGAAATCGCTAATTTACCGTCAGGCGACACAAATTTTAACATCTATCCACCAAACACATTCAAAAACATAGATCCAAACCCCGCAAACATTCAAAATGTCACGAAAAACGTTAGTACCAAGGAAATATCGACTTCGAATGTGTCAAAGGCTTCGGTAAAGACGGATGACGATTTTGATGTCAACGAGTATATTGCTAGGCTCCAAGGGACTCGTTACGTGAGCGCTCCACTGAACACTATATTGAAGGAGGAGCAGAATGCGAATTTGCAAGGATCCGAAGAGAATCTTGAAGAGATAAATCTGAATGAGCCGGAGAAGGTTCAGAATCAAGATCACGTTCCGCAGAGCATCACAGCGGACATTGCGCAGAACTTCTCACAGTTACCAACGGTGTTGCCACAGATGGCCAGTGTCGTTTTCAATTCGTTTTCGAACATGTTGAGCATGAAGAGTAGGGAGCAGACTCCTGATGATGCGAATAGAGCTCATGATGGGGGTTATGGACTGCCTGAAGTGCGGAAAGCTCACGATGGGAATTACGGACAGGCTGAAACGAGCGTTCCGGTGATGGGGGTCCCGGATATGGTCAAGGAGATAGCGTTAGCGCCTCCGCTCAAGGAGCCACCACCTGTTGGTAAGTTTATAAATTTTATTGTTTTTTTTTTATTAGCATCTTCAACGCGAGGACGCACTGCGTTAAATCGCGGGCGGTTTTAAGCCGCATTGTGTTAAATCAATGCAAATTTGAAGTTACATGTTATTAATAGTATATTTTTACTTATTGACAATCAACAATTTTTTTTGTTTTAAATAGGTAGTTTTATATATTAAAACTAGTGGACGCCCGCCCGCAGCTTCGCTCGCGTAGAATTGGACCCATTAACGACGTCTGCCCGCGTTCGGGTTGCCCACTTGACTTCAAAAACGGCAAAGTTTCATACTAACTTTACACCCCTGTTTTACACCCCTTTACCCTTAGGGGACGAATTTTCAAAAATCCTTTCTTAGTGCTCCCCTACGTTATAAAAGGAACCCCTGTGCAAAATTTCAAGTTTCTAACCCTTATAGTTTAGGCCCTGCGTTGATATGTCAGTCAGTCAGTCAGTCAGTCAGTCAGTCAGTTAGTCAGTCACCTTCTCCTTTTATATATATAGATATATCGTCGTGGGTTCGAATCCCCCTCAGGACAAATATTCGAGTGACGAACACTTGTATTTTGTTCTGTGTCTGGATGTTAATATTATCTATTTAAGTATGTATTTAAAAATATCTATGTATGTATGTCAGTCTCTGACACCCATATTACAGGCTCGCGCCTACTTTAGGGTCAGATGGCCGTGTGTGAGAATGTCCAAGATATTTATTTATTATTTATTTTATTTATTTTATTGCTGGTATCTTTTAATACATTGGTTAGTAGGTTGAATTTCATTTTCTCTTTTTTTATATTGAAGTATATAAGCTCCTACATGCATTTAAATAATCTATTATTCATTATGGCCAAAAAGCTAATTATTTACAAGTTAAACTACTGATCTTCACTAGGTCCGCACTGAAAATCGGCTGCTGCATATGCTGAGTGCGGTTTCCCATTTGCCATTTACTTACTGTATTATTATTATTTGGATTAATTGGCGTTACTCTTTTGATTTTTTTTATCACAAAATTATGCGGATAAAACCCGCTCGCGGGTTAACCCTAGTGCGACATCGAGAAGTGGGCATGCATGGACATTTTCCAGTTGAGCAAAATGTGAATCTAAACCATTCTCGAATCCCCTTGAACACACCCAAAAAATTTCATCAACATCTATCCAGTCGTTTAGGAGGAGTTCACTGTAATACACACGTACACAAGAAATAATATATGTATTAAGATATGCTTATGCGAGCGGGAAACCTTTCCTTTAGCCACGCCGAGCTATAGGCCGCGTATGTGAGATTTCTACTCACTAAAACCCGCTCGACAGCCTTCTAGCACATGTAGGGATTCCTACGGAACGCACCGGTGCCTCCCTTGCGCAAAGTCCTTGGCTCATCCCAGGGCAAGGAACCTAGTTGAAAATGGCAGATTGAGCCCCCATCCAGAACGATCTGCAAGGTTCCGGGCTCTGGATAGAGGGACCGGGGCGATGATTGCCATTGCTACCCTCCCCTCGTCTCCGAGCATTCAGGTCTCTCCCGTTCCAGCTCACATTAAAAACATCTAGTCTGAATATTTTGGATTAGAACTCTGTCCTTTGGTGTTGAAAGGGTAATTATTCTACGGCCTTTTGCCTGCTAATAGCCACTTGACAGTGATTACTACACGTAAATTATTATGCGTCATCCACACCGCGGGTATTGTGCGTAAGTCCGCGGCACAGGCGGAAGCGGATTTCTGCGCAATTTCTATAAATCAAACAAGACACTCGAGCTCACTAAGTTGCGGATAGCGGTCACACAGAAATGAGCAGAATTTATCATCCATGAGCAAAGTACAATTATTTCTGATAGAGTTATTTTTTTCCCAGGGCCGTATTATCCCCACTACGTGGACAGGAGATAACTTAATCAGCAAAGCTGCAAACAAACAGACAGACGGATAGATATAGTGTAATCCTTAAGGGCTTAAAGAATCTAGGAGAATACCATTTCGATCAAGTTTTATTTCAGTATCGATAGCTCTAACTTCTACCACAGATTAGATACAGATAGTTATTATAACTTTCTCTATCCGCTCGCTCGGTAGCGTCCACAGTCCAATGGCTTGCATTGATTGCGATCGACTGAGTCAAGCAACGCCGGGCGCGGTTGTGACTGCTAGTGGCAAACTTTCATGGGCGCTACCGGGCTTCGGAGGACAAATAAAAACAATCGTTAAGCCTTGTCAAAAAACTTCGGGTGGTTTAAGAACATTCTACACTGGGTTGGCCACTAAACCCTCCACTAATCCGCATTGGAGCAGCGTGACAGTATGCTCTAGACCTCCCAAGCTCCCAAGCCCTCCAGCTGTTTGTGGGGGTGGCCCGTGCCCGACAGTGGGACATCTATGGGTTGTTGCTATACTAGCATTGTTACCCGCTCGCGCATATCACCGAGCCCGCGGCTGACATCTGCAAACGCAGTTCGCCTTCGTTAGATTTATTTATATGTTACGGGGTTGTGCCGCGCAAACACGTGCATACGGAAGTGTCCACACACACATGTTAAATTAAATGACCCTAAGATTAGTTCTAAATTGTTAGTTTAGTGGAGTAATGATGTTTTTGGTCTTTCATTAACCGTCTTATATTACATGGAAGACTGTTGTTAACCTACTGACCTTTCTATATACTCCCCGTAACATTGGTAACATTAGCTGCAACCCATAGGGTCTCCCCCACAGAGAAATATGCGGGAGGTCAGTTTTCACGAAACTCACGAGACAGTTGTACATAACATAATGTTACCGTGCTTCAGAGGAGGTCTAGATCATACTCCACCTCGCTGCTCCATCCAATGTGGTTTGGTGGAGGGGTTAGTGGCTATCATGAATCCATAAAAAAAGACGTGTGGCACTCGGAGACTGCCGCAGTAAGCTATTGCATAGCATTTTTTATCAACTTATGCAATTATAATTATTTATTGATTTTATTTATGCAGTATTTTATCGAAATCAAAATTAAAAATAAATTGTACGCGACGCACCATATATTAAAGAAAAAGGGTGGGCTCGAACCACCAACCTTTCGCCATATATTAAAGAAAAAGGGTGGGCTCGAACCACCAACCTTTCGGTTAACAACCGAACGCGCTAGCCAATTGCGCCACTGAGGCAGGTGATGCGACGGCTGAAATTTCGCACGACACTTTTGAAGTAAGGTTTTTTTTCGTTACGGAATTTCTATAGACCGCCTCCACCCGCCCGCGATAGAATCTATGCAATAGCTTAATAATTTCGTTATAGCTTTTAATTAGTCAGCTGACAGTTTGACAGCGAATTTATACAATTGTCATTAGAGCTTATTCTACCAAGTTACACCCTGCTGCTAATTTTTTAATGCGTATGAGAGAGTTCATCCGACTAAAATTGGCTTTCTTAATTCGGTCAGTTATTAAAATGCCATCACTGGCTGACATTACGTCAAACTTGAAATTAGCCATGTGACCTGTGACCTTACTGCGCGGGGTCGGGTCGGCACACCGTGAGAGCGCCGCCATACTCAGGGACAGATAGATGGTGTATCGATGGTATTTGTGATTGCCGAATTGTGCATGTAATGTGTAGATAAATGCTAGAAATTTTAGAAGCGCCGTGATCGAGCGACGTGGTTTCGGCCGGAAAAAGAGTGACCACTAGTGGCAAGATATCTTGAGAGTTTCCGTGCTATACAGGGCACGTTTGATTGGAGAGCATCGGTGTGTAAATTTCCCAAAATTCGCGTCGTCCTTCCTAAACCTTCCGCCAATATCACCACAGAGGAACTGCTTACAGTGGGCCCATCACCTTTGAAGTCTCGCGAATTGCTGACATTTCCGCAGGGATGTCACATTCTAAATGTGTTTAAGCTTTATGTTTTACTTAGTCTAAGTAGGTATGATAGTTTGTCAGTAGTCAGATTCCACAGAGCTATATTTATTTAATTAAAATCGATTTTGCGGACAATTGGTCTTACCAGGTCTAATTAGATCGGGCCAAGACAAGGCTTGGGCAACCTTGGCAATCGCTTTACGCAGATCGACAACAAACTGAATGTAACTAACAAACACCACGTAATATATGAAATTGAAATCGTGCCGACAGCCGGTTCCATTCCGACCGAAGTTGATCACGTTCACGTCACGTCACGACACGACATTCGAGGAGTCGTAATTCGTGTAATTACGTTTTGGGACGGTTGGGGTCATATGCTTGTAGAGTGCGTGAGTGGTGTATGTAAACTGGTTAAGTA
The DNA here is from genome assembly GCA_944567765.1 of Carterocephalus palaemon. Classification (NCBI taxonomy): domain Eukaryota; kingdom Metazoa; phylum Arthropoda; class Insecta; order Lepidoptera; family Hesperiidae; genus Carterocephalus; species Carterocephalus palaemon. The sequence goes on from OX155665.1 coordinate 4,436,392, forward strand.
CAGTAAAATAAAAGTAAAATAACTAACATATATAACAGATAAGAAAAAGGTAAATAACGAGAGTTGTTTGCGCTATGAGTTATTCTAAACTTAAAACAAACCACTAGGATTTTGTTTATGTTAAACTTATTGCTTTCTCTAGGGTTATCTTAAAATACAAAAGTATGGCCACAGAATAAAGACAAACAGAATGAAAACTTCGTACTAATATCGTGCGACGAAAACACTACAACATTTTATTTGTGTGTGACCTGTCACCGACAAGACGCACCGGGCGCGCGCTCTCGGTCGCCTGTGTACAAACCGGTTTAAACCAGCTCGGTATGCGGACAACTGTCACGGCAGTGTCGCTAAACAATTCCCGACGATTTTTGACTCACGATCACTTTTCACGATCACGATCAGTTTTGCCGATCCTACTTATTTATTTGTACTAAAACATATTAGATTTCGCCCAAGTCAGTACCACCGCCTAAACTACCATGTACAATTTCTACTGTGTAATAATGTACTAGTATGTCACTCAAGATTCAAGTCAGGCCTATTAACCATTTAGGTCTCAGTGCCATACCATAATTGTACACCACTTCTATTCACAATTTAGCTAAATTGGAGCCTTAAGCAGACGAATAAATTATGATAATTATTGTTTCAGGTACTGCAAATTATCGCATAACAACCAGGAAGAAAGTCTACGCTCAAATACCAGGTCTCAGTACCAGAGAAACGGCTCAGAACATTCCAACGTATAACCAGTCTCCCATTGCTCAGCTGCCACACTTCGTTCCCGATGTAAATGCGTATGGTTCGACGAGCACGTCTAATGACAATGAGAGAACTACTGAGATTAAGACATCCTTTGACGCCGTCGATTTCAATGCAATTACTTCCGGAAACGTTGGCGAAGTAAAAAGCAGCGTTTATGATATTTTCGCTCCAACTAATAAAGGTTATGATGCAGCTAATCAAGCATTTCCGTATGACGATACATTGAAAATCGACGCGAACTCATCTGAAGACTTATCGAAGTTTGATCAAGTGAATCATATACAATCACAATTTCTACAATCTACTCAACAAATTTCGCAACCTCTTTTACAAGAATATTCTGCACCTCCCGTGAATATAGCACAAGGGTCTAGCACTGTCATTCCACCGCCCCCTATGTTTTCTAACCTTCCGAAAAAAGATAGTCAAGCTCCAGTCGGTAAAACTGTCTTGCCACCTTCTGTAGCGAGACGAATTGCTGCGAATCAGCCTATACTTAAAAGCCAACCTGCAACCGTGATGCCACAGTATGATAATATTTTCATACCACAAAATCTACCCGAAACTGTTCCAAATACTCCAATGCCATCAAATTTAAATGAATCTCAAGTTATGAGTTCTACTGTTTCATATTCTGAAATGAGGCCTGCGACAGTGAATTTGCAAGAAAAAGCAACAACATTTAAACCCGTGGATACATCGCAGATTACACCATTTTCTTTGGCGAATTCAACAGTTGAAGTTTTGCACCATTCCTCAGAATTGCCACAACCATTAAACGCAGAAGCTATCCATACAAAACCAAATGAAGGGGCGAAGATACCATCAACTGGTGCTCATATATTACTACAAACAACACTTGGAATTTCACATTCATTGGATGTCAAGCCTGAAACACTATACTCTATGGATAATACTTCTCAAGTATTGCCTTCATCTACAACAACTAATATGCATCAGCAAAGAGCAACATCAGATACAGTTAACATAACGCCACCTTCATTCTTTAATCCTCGCTCGGTTCAAGAAAACAATAACTTAACGGATAAACCAGGAATAAGTGAACTTAACGCAGCTCAGTTCTTTAGTCCCAATGCGGCACCCCCAGCGCCTACCACGTCCATCCCAGATCCACCAAGGATATCGGGTAGTACTAACTATAGGATGACTAAGAAAAAACCGCAGTATTATTCAGGACCTATTGAAGGGGTTGGCAGTATTAGCAATAACATCAAACCTGTATTAAATCCGATACAATCGAATTCATTCAAAGGAGCACTTTTCACTCCCCCAGAAACAATGCAACCCCATACTGAAAGTATGCCTTCACATCCTGATAATGTCTTAGTAGGACAAATTCCTTTTGATAACTTTACACAGCAAGTTGTACCACCGTCAAATGATCATTGTAATCCTATTTTAAATTTAACTGCACAAGACCAACCCCAAACCAACTATAACACAGTATTTGATTTAAGTAGACCTGCGTCTGATCGTTTTGAACCACCTCAACAAGAAGCAATAGGATTTGGAATAATTGGGTCTCTGAAGTCTAAACTCAGTTCCATCGATATTGGAAAATTTCAAAATACCGTTACCACATTCTTCGATCCTGCTTACAATGATATAAAAACCCCCATGACCAATTCTCAAGGCAATCAATCGTTTGAACCCTATTACCATAATACTGGAACAGCTTCTAAATCACAGTTACAAGGTCAAACTGCATGTTTAGACATGTTTGTAGTGCCTAATGTGGAGCCAATATATTCAAAAGCTCATGATGTTGGTTTTCAAGCCACAAAACAAAATGAAAATATATATACTATTGGTAACCAAAGTACTTATGCTCAAACATTTCAGAATGATCCTACCGAGCAAGGACTCAGATTAAATCCACACATGGAGTATTATAAAGAACATGGCGATACAACATCTAGTCCGGGTGCTTTTGATTCGAAAACTTACACTGAAAATTCTTTTAATATAAATAGGCCACCAACAGTTGGAAATATTAAGAAAGAAGATAACAAAAACAATGAATCTCATGCACAAATATTATTTGGCTTAGGATCAAACGCAGATAGTTCTGTAACACCAAAAGAGTCTACATCAGAGCCACCAAATGAAGCGCAACGAAGGAAGGCCTATGACGATTTCATTAATCAGTCGTTGAAAAATCTTGTGGAAGATGTTTGTGTCATTGAACCTTCAGAATCAGATTCTCCTACCAATATACAAGAATCTCACAGCATAAACACAGTACATAACAACGACAATATAACACAATATTTCTCGAGCCATTCGTGTAATGATAACGTCCTTAAAGGCGACAATAACTCAAAAAATATCATTGGTGGCTCTACATCAGAGTCATCAAAGATATATCAACCACAAAGTATGTCAGATAATGTTCCTAGGTTAGCTGGTCGAGTGAAAAGTGTATCTATTTATAAAAGCGAGCAAGAACAGGCAACAAGTAATGTTTGTGATTGGTTCGATCGGTCGTGTGAAACTTCATCAACTAGCATTCTACAAAATCAACAAGAAAACAAAGAAGGTGAAGTCAATAACGTGAATCAATTTATTGTCTTTTCAAGCGGTGAACCGCTAATCGAGACTCCACAAAGAATTGTGTATGACCATCCAATAAATGAAATGAACATTCCTGAGAAAGACATTAAAGTTATCGAACCCCAGTGCACTTATGCTCCATCAGAAAGCAATTTTGATTATGGTTATAACAGTGATTATGTCGCACAATATTATTCGGCCCACACAGTTCACAGTTCAGTGCCATACAGTGACAATGTTTTAAAATACACTGATTCTTCAAAAAATACACCCTCTGAAGTTAAAAATAGTGTACCTGTATTGCCTCCTCGAATTAAAAGTATTACTGTGTATAAAGACAGTCAGAATGTAACTACAACAACAAGCAATTGGGTTGATCAAGCTGCAGGAAACAGCTTTTCACCAATTCAACAAGCAAACACAGGCCTGACAAACTTAATTGAACCTAAGACGGACGTAAAAGAAGTCAATGACGTGACAAAACAATTGATTGAAAATATAATTGCGCCAATACAGCTTTCTAATCCTGTTGAAGTTCCACTTACTGAAACCAATGTTATTGTTGATAATGATCCTCAATTTTGCCCTGGTCAGTTGGCTGAAATCTCGCATATTACGGAAGAAACAATTGCAACACTTCAGGTACAATCTGCAACGAAACTTTTACAAGATTCAAATGTTGATGATACTATTCGGAAGTGTTATGGTTGGCGTGCAGAAGAAGCTGTTATACCACGCGCACTCGGTGATCATATATACTCTATTAAGCCCGATCCAAATTCTATTGGCCTTCTACAAAACACGTTTTTTGATAATGTACTGACTAACGCTAGTGACGAGTTAAAGGCTGAATGTAAAGACTCTCTTGATGATCACGTGGTTCTTCCCAGACAAATGAGCATACCCACTGCTCCGCCCGCTGAGGAAGATTCGAAATCTGATGAAGGTGTTTTGGATGTACTATCGATTGAGCAGGATGCTATAGGCAACGATTTTGTGATAGAGCAAGAGACTGATGACCGAAAAATGATGGTGCGTGAAAGAACTTCAGACGAGCAGGATCAGGAAGATGACACGTTTACTAATAGGGTAGAAAAATATAAGCAACTAGAGGAGACTACAGCTGAAGAAATTAAAGATGGTTATACCAAACCACTCAATAAACCATTCCCCTCATACCTTGATACCGGGAATTTTGCTGCAGAGAATCACTACAAGAACTCAGCTCATCCTGGTCTTATCCCTTATACCTTGCCCATTATGCGTATTCCCCCCGGGTTCGAGCAGGAATATTATAAAAGAATCAGTTTATCAAATCAAAATTACCTACAACCAGAAACATATGTTGATGAAAATATTTCTAGTATTCTTGAAAACGAACTGGGAAACTTAATTGGTTGTATTGAAAATGAAAATGAAAATGTACCTCAAATACCTGATACTACGACGCAAACTCGTATAACACCAACTGTTTCGATTTGTCAAGCACTTTTGTCAGATACGGTTGTAACGTGTAGTTCAATTCTGCATCAGATCTCTTACAGTTCTACAGAGAAGGATGACAGTGAACAAGTGTTACATGGTAAAAACATTTATCAAGACTCTAATAAAGAAACATCACGTTCACCAGTTGACGACATAGACCATCAGAGTGTATTAAGTTCTAAAAATATCGAGGAATCAACTAATGAGCAACACAGCCTAGAAAATACCGATTCCTTAAGTAGACTTACACCATCTTTGAGTAATCTCCGTGCTAATTCATCCTGTGTGATTAAAGGTGCTTCTGATGTTGAAGATACACGACAGAACAGATTATCAACTTCTGAGGTCGTTAATAACGATAATATGTTACCAGGTGCTTTTAATTTATTCAACTCGCCATATTCTCACGAAGTTATAACTGCTTCAAGCTCTATTGATCGGCAATCACAATCACCCACTAATGTAACGGAGTCACCAGCCCCGATAAACGCCTCTGCAGTAAAACTGGAAAATGATGGAAATTCACATAGTGCCTTAATGAGACAGACTAATAATAATGAAACTGCTTTGCCGGATCCAGCAAGTTTCTTTTCTATTGAGTCAACGTCTACCACAATATCTAAAAATGTCGATGTTGACGAAGAAGAACAATACAACTTTAGTAGATTATCAAGCTATTTTTCGGCACCACCAGCAACAAAGGCTGACCATTCAAAGTCTTTTTTTGAGTTGAGTCAGTCTCAAAACCATTACAGGCAAAACCAGCCCGCCCAAAATTCTTCTCAGTCGTTACAACAATCAGTAACTAGTTTCTTCGGTTCAAATACTAGTAATATACAATTACAAGAAAAAACAATCCATGGAGACACACAAAATGTCACCGAACTAAACAATTATTTAACTAACTTGAATCTTGTTCGCGAACTGGCATCAACTAAAAATTTCATTCCACAAAATGTTGTAACGACTGCCAATTATTTCACGGTTCATTATGACATTGGTAATTCATTCCATTCAACTGTAAGGGAGCCAAATTGCTTAGATGTATCCGAACATTTTTCACATTCGTCAAGTAACAAAAAGAATGATCTCGACAAGTCAACACAATTAGGAGAACTGGGTGAAACTGAAACAATTGATGATACTTATATAATAAATAACTGTAAACATTGCTGTGACATGACAACTGGGAAAATAGTTAAAATCGATATTAATAGCGTTGTAACAAACGATAAAGTGAATCACGTTATGGACAGTGATACAGAGAATAAAGGCGGTGATACAGAAACAAATATGATGGAAGAAAGTAAGGACATTAAGAAAAAGACAGGTCATACTGTCAATTTTGATACCAGCTCGCTTCAAGAAGATCCCAATGAAGCAGTCTCTATGATATCAGAGGTATTGAAATATGTTTTATTGATCTATTGGTCCCATTTGTATACTGGCAATTTATTTCAGTGGTTATTTTTCTCCTTATCCAGCTATCTTTTAACTTTTACTTTCTTTATCATATCTTTCGTTATATTTTTAAAACTTCAACTTTAAGTTTGCATGTTACTATATTGAATTAAACTAAGTAGTGTCAAAATCGAGAATTGTATTGTATCAGTTTAATAAATCATATTAAAAAATTCACAACTTTTAGCTTTGATATATAATATTACACGCTTTCAATGATTATTTAAAAACATATTGAGGACGTTACGGTTTTTAATAGTAGAGTAGATATCGTTGTACTTTCTCAAAAGTCGATTTCTTCTTTCTGTTTGTAATTATGGTCATAGATTTATTCAAAACTACCTATAACCCTATGTAGGTAACAGACATGTTAAGTTTAGACTGCTTTTGAACTAGACAAATAATCTGGTTACTAATATTTATTTATTAACTTTATTTTCAATTATGTACTGGAAATGAATGGAATGAACGATATATTTATTTGAATACAGTAACTGCAACATAATTAAAACTTACGTAAAATAGACTTAATTATCTTAAACGTTGACTAAAATACTGCACTGCAGCGACTACCGACATGCTTAAGAGTATGCACTTATCGTAAATATAGTAAACTACAGCATAGTTGTCGTCGTTTCATCGAACAGAATCTATTAAAATAATAACAACTTTATTTATTTTCTCTCACAAGTTGTAACGTATAGAGATAGCTAATTAAGCTCATTTGCGAGAGCCTGGTGCTTGTAGGTTCTGAAGAATCTGTGATACAGGTCACCAGTCTCCCGTGGTCGTTGTCTGGTCGTTACGAATAGTATAAATTAAAACAGATATGTTATGTATTGTTGTATGTTTGACGGGCCCGTAGTGACCCTGCCTGTTACGCCAGGGTTCATGGGTTCGAATCCCACTCAGGACAAACACTTGTTTGTTCTGTGTCTGAATGTTAATATTATCAATTTAAGTATGTATTTAAAAATATATATGTATGTATATCAGTCTCTGACACCCATAGTACAGGCTCGCCGCCTACTTTGGCGTCAGATGGCCGTGTGTGAGAATGTCCGTGATATTTAATAAGATATTTATTATTGTACTTATGAGATAGAGCAGCTTCAGCACTAGGTTAGTTGAAAAAGTTTGGAAGGAAATTAGATAGAAGGAACAATACATTTAGAAACTTGTCGATTGAGATGCAATGACTCCTGATTCGAACCCGCCCTCTGTCCACAGAGCAGACCGACGTCGGAATACTCACCGGTAAAGTTCCACTGGTTCTACCGCATCGACGTGGAGGGCAAGTCGGTATGGCGGGGTTTCTCCATGACAGACTCCAGGGCGCTCGAGAGGAGCTTCAACAGCCGTGAATATTGCTTATTTCTATGAACCCTTACGTAATAATCGCTGCGACCCATAGACGTACCGCTGCTGGGCACGGGTCTCCTCCACAGACGCAGCTGCGGGAGGTCTAGAGCATACTCCACCACGCTGCTCCAATGCGCATTGGTGGAGGGGTTAGTGTCGAATGTTCTTAATGCTTCGGAGGGCATGTAAAAACAATCGTTAAGCCTTGTGGAAGACCTTCGGGTGGCTTGAGAACATTCGACACTGGGTTGGCCACTAACCCCTATGCTATGTTGTACCTATGCCTACCCCTTCGAGGAAACACAGACATGATGATATGTTATGACAAACAGTAATATATTAAACGTCCTGTTTCCAGCGGATCTAAACGAGAACACTGTGGTAGCCACCGACGGAGGTCGCTTCGACGTGAACGTGGTCGGACGACTCCGCGTCGCAGTGTACTGGCCGGACAAGCCCACCAACGTGAGACGGTAAGAGAACCTCACCTACAGTACTCGCCTACGACTGCCCACAGCTGGCCTAAGAACAACCGCAGGCAGGGTTGTATCTGATGAGGTGGATATTTCAACCCATGGCGGGAAATTTAAATTTGGTCCGCTGCTGGGTTTCAGATGTAGCTGGTTCTACAAAGGAACTACTGACGCCAGATACGTGCCGTACACTGAGTCTGTGGCTGAGAAGCTCGAGGTATTTATTATATTCAGTCACTTAATTATGTCACGGGTGCAAATATGTCACTTAATAAAATTATGTCAGGGGTTTTTTAATATTGTAGGTATTTTAATGCTAAGAGTTAGTTATGTCAAGGCGCTCTATTTTGTTAAAGTATATATTCTATTATATCAAGGGTTTTTTACGCCCAGTTATATTCACTTGGTTTCTATTATGTTAAGGGTTTAATTCTATTTTAGCACACTTTTATTAGCTTGGTATGTCTCTATCTATGTATGTATGTAAAGGAATCTTTGAACGTGATTTTCGCCCATTTCAAAACGTTGGATTAATTTGAAACTACACGCTTATCAATTCAATCACATTTTTAAAAAAATCGGTTTTGTAAAAGAAAAAGTAAAAAGAAAGTTGTTAGCAAAAGTATGTTTTTTATTTTTTTTAAAGGATGTTGTTATTATATTATGTCACGGATTTAATTATATCATGGTTTGTTACTCCTATGGTATACATTGGTGGAATGTTATTTGTATAGGTTTTTTTGACTATAGTTCCTTTTAAAGTCTGAACTTTGAATTCCCAGTTAAACCTAATCCTCTCGTTCCAGGAGGAGTACCGTCACGGGATGACCACGGGCGAGTGGCACCGCCGTCTCATGTTGCCCAACAACGAGATGGTGGTGATGCACGGTCCAGCGGTCATGGTGCACTTCCTGCAGACCACCAATGATGCCTTCAACTCCTCGCCGGTGAGTGGCATTCAGAAGAAGCATTTATCAAATTCAACAATCTGTAGCTCGAACCAGATTAGTAGGTACTGCGATATTATGAAATGGATACCACAGGGTACCGTTCTAGGACAAGTATTTTAATAATTTTTCTACAAGAATATGGCGCAACAATGGGAAAATGGTAGTTAACCAAGATTCCAACAAGTTAGTCTTCTAGACAGAACTCACTCTCACTCTGCACTGTACCTTGGGACCGGAATACTTCAGTATTCGTATTATAAAATCGATATTTAAATATATGTATATATAAAATCGCTTCAAAATCTTAAGTTCGCTTTTTGTATCTCATTGTATCGGTACAAAAGTGTCTATAAATATATAAATACTTACCACTGGGTAACATTTTGGGGCGAGTGTTTTATGCTTAATGGCTTATGGGGGGCTTATGGACAAAATGGGTGCTTATGACATTTCAAAAAGTAGGTACTTACAGTATAACTCTCCTCTCTCTCTCTCCTCTCCTCCTAACCACTCTTTCCTCACCCAAACCAGCTGTTTTCCTTCGGCAAGCGCGTCTACCGCAACCCTCCCAAGATAACGGTATCCCAAGACCAGACTGGCAAGATCGACCATCTCATCTTGTTGGTCCACGGGGCGGGCGAGTACAGGAATCAGAAGGAGAAGGCGAAAGTCGTTAGTTGCATTCACGTTGTTGATAGTTTGGTAGATGAGTAGTACGATAGATACTGGATTTGATTTTGAAACTGATTTACCTATTAGATTGTATGTGTACTGGATGAATTTTTAGAATGTTATCAAAATATTCGAGAAAACTGGCCTAAAGTTTGGAAATTTTAAGATATAAGTAATTCTCTAACTCTTTTGGGATTATTAATTAAAAAAAAGAATTTGGTTCTCATCAGGGGGCCTAGACAAGTGACAAAACGCTAGTAGAATAGAAATAGAATAGATTAACAAATGTATGTGATTCGATAGCGAATGTCAATCCCATACATTTGTTAATCTATTCTACTAGCGTTTTTGCCACTTGTCTAGGCCCCCAGGTGACTATCGATTGGTGGTATTACACAAATCACCAATCACATCCCTATAGGGATTAAATGTTAAATATTTTTGATATATATTTTATATTGATGGAGTTTTTTTTTGGAGTTCTCTTTTTTATAAATCGGTCTCGAGACTCCGTTCAGCATTTTTCCTACCATACTAGAAATACACCCTGTACTTGTGTCTGTATTATAACTGCCTATACCTAGAAGTATACTGGCATGGGACAATATTATACTGTAATATGAAATATTATACTGTAGTTAAAGTTTATATGTAGGTGCCCGTTTGTAGCTCATTTATTTTGCTAAAAAAAATACCTTGTTGTTGATTTGTATACATATATCAAAAATTGTATTTTAAATAAAGTATAGTGTCGAAAATTGGGTATAACTTGATTGTAATAATTTGAGTTTTCATACAAAGTAACTAAATATAATTTATCAAACTTTGTCTTTTTGGTTTAGCTTGCATGGGACGCAAATAATGTAAGTACCCGTGAGTAGGTCTAATTATTATTTAGTGTAATTACTATTTTCTAAGGCCAAAATGGACGGTGCCTTACGTAGTAAATATATATATCGTTTTAAAACCTAGATTTATATTGTTGATATACTGGCGAGTCACAATTCCTCAACGCTTTGTTGACAAGATTGAATTAGTTTAATGTGAACAATATGGCATTTGACTCCATAGAAAACCGAATGAAACGTTTCCTCCTCTTTCGCGGCGCTGTGAGCGCTCCTGCGTGAGGGAATTCTGATGTAAGGATGTTGTTATCCGGGCAATTGCTCCAGGGGTGAACCCCGTCGGTGACATCCCCGCTGTTGGGCGTGGGAGACGGTATGTCATCGCGCGCGCGGAACTGCAGCCGTTAGTTGCCCCTTGATGGCCGAACTACAGCGGTTAGTCGCAAATTCCCCCCCTGATGGTCGGGGGAAGAAGGTCCAACAGCTCTCTAGGGAGCGGTCGGCCTTCAGGGGGTCGCGCGTGCAGCGGCGCTATCCCCCTTAGATGGGGATGTGGCCCATTGTAGGCGCGGTTATACATAACACGCGCCAAGCGGGGGTGACGCTCATATTGACATGCATTAAATGTGGTATTAGAGCAGCGCCAATGCTTTCCTCCGCAATAAAAATAATGTACCATATGGTGCCACAGTGTAATAAAAACTTTGCTTACCGCTACTCCTCTGCTTACCCTACTTCGTGGTATACGGACCGGCGTCAAAAGTCTAGCTCTGATCTTGAATGCGCCGGATTCGAAATTAAGGTATCGCCTGAAGCGTTGTAATTTTTGATGTGAAACATCTTTAGGCGGAGGGCAAACCAAATTTTTGGCGTGGCGAGCGTGGCGAGCGCGGCGAAAATTGTTGTTTTTTTTTGTTTTAGTTCCTGTCATAATCTGTACTTTTGTGCATATTACTTGTACAAAATAATTTCGATGTTTCACATCTGCCAGGCGTCCCGTGACGGCTCAACATTTTTTTTCTTAAAGTTTAGACAGACAAACAGACATACCTGATGGTAAGTGGTCACCGTTGTCTATGGACACGTGCGACACCAGGGGTATCAAAGGTGCGTTGCCAGATTGGTTGGTTGATTGGTTAATTGGTTCGTTGTTTATGTCCCTCGCACTGATACCATGCAGCTATTTCCTCCGTATTTCGTTCAGAGCTAAACTTTGGTGCCGCGGGTAATACTAATCCAAAGCTAACTGTGCTAATGTCGCCAGCAATCGATGATGCGTCCGCGCGTGGTGCGCCGCGGCTGCGCCGAGTCCGAGATCGAGGAGTCGGAGCCTACCAGCATCGACCACCTGCTGCTGCTGTGCCACGGGGTGGGCTCGGCGTGCGACATGCGCTTCAGGGCCGTGGAGGAAGTGGGTGAGTGCGAGATCGAGGAGTCGGAGCCGTCCAGCGTCGACCACCTGCTGCTGCTGTGCCACGGGGTGGGCTCGGCGTGCGACATGCGCTTCAGGGCCGTCGAGGAAGTGGGTGAGTGCGAGATCGAGGAGTCGGAGCCTACCAGCATCGACCACCTGCTGCTGCTGTGCCACGGGGTGGGCTCGGCGTGCGACATGCGCTTCAGGGCCGTGGAGGAAGTGGGTGAGTCCGAGATCGAGGAGTCGGAGCCGTCCAGCGTCGACCACCTGCTGCTGCTGTGCCACGGGGTGGGCTCGGCGTGCGACATGCGCTTCAGGGCCGTCGAGGAAGTGGGTGAGTGCGAGATCGAGGAGTCGGAGCCGTCCAGCGTCGACCACCTGCTGCTGCTGTGCCACGGGGTGGGCTCGGCGTGCGACATGCGCTTCAGGGCCGTGGAGGAAGTGGGTGAGTCCGAGATCGAGGAGTCGGAGCCGTCCAGCGTCGACCACCTGCTGCTGCTGTGCCACGGGGTGGGCTCGGCGTGCGACATGCGCTTCAGGGCCGTCGAGGAAGTGGGTGAGTGCGAGATCGAGGAGTCGGAGCCGTCCAGCGTCGACCACCTGCTGCTGCTGTGCCACGGGGTGGGCTCGGCGTGCGACATGCGCTTCAGGGCCGTCGAGGAAGTGGGTGAGTGCGAGATCGAGGAGTCGGAGCCGTCCAGCGTCGACCACCTGCTGCTGCTGTGCCACGGGGTGGGCTCGGCGTGCGACATGCGCTTCAGGGCCGTGGAGGAAGTGGGTGAGTCCGAGATCGAGGAGTCGGAGCCTACCAGCATCGACCACCTGCTGCTGCTGTGCCACGGGGTGGGCTCGGCGTGCGACATGCGCTTCAGGGCCGTGGAGGAAGTGGGTGAGTCCGAGATCGAGGAGTCGGAGCCGTCCAGCGTCGACCACCTGCTGCTGCTGTGCCACGGGGTGGGCTCGGCGTGCGACATGCGCTTCAGGGCCGTCGAGGAAGTGGGTGAGTGCGAGATCGAGGAGTCGGAGCCGTCCAGCGTCGACCACCTGCTGCTGCTGTGCCACGGGGTGGGCTCGGCGTGCGACATGCGCTTCAGGGCCGTCGAGGAAGTGGGTGAGTGCGAGATCGAGGAGTCGGAGCCGTCCAGCGTCGACCACCTGCTGCTGCTGTGCCACGGGGTGGGCTCGGCGTGCGACATGCGCTTCAGGGCCGTGGAGGAAGTGGGTGAGTGCGAGATCGAGGAGTCGGAGCCGTCCAGCGTCGACCACCTGCTGCTGCTGTGCCACGGGGTGGGCTCGGCGTGCGACATGCGCTTCAGGGCCGTGGAGGAAGTGGGTGAGTGCGAGATCGAGGAGTCGGAGCCGTCCAGCGTCGACCACCTGCTGCTGCTGTGCCACGGGGTGGGCTCGGCGTGCGACATGCGCTTCAGGGCCGTGGAGGAAGTGGGTGAGTTGAGTGCGAGGAGATATTTGTGGACAAAGAAACTATATTCCCAAAAGAAATAATATTTCACTGAATGAGTATACATGTTAACACTACGTTCACTTGTGTGCACACAGTTTAAAGTTGTTTTTTTTTATGGATACAAAATAGCAAACGAGCTTGCAGCACCACCCATCCGCTGCCGCCCATGACAACTGTGATTGACTTTGAACAAGACTCAATTAGGGACTGGGATGGTTAGTCCAATTAGTTGAGAAAGTTAATTAGAACATTGGTTGGTCAGTTCGTTAGTAGGTATGAGGACTGGAGACTGTTAGTGACAGTTAGTCCTGTTAGTTGGTGTTAGTAATAGTCCAGTTAGTACTTGTTAGTAGGAGTCTCGTTTTAAGTCAGTCACAGATGTGTTGCTACCCTTGAGGACTAAGATGGTCGCCTCTAAAGAAGTGTAACCGGAAACCACACCTTTCCAACCGGACCATAATTGCTTTAAAAATAATTACTACACGGCGGAAATGATACTAGGTACCGTGGTGGGCGGTGGTACTGCCCCGGGCGAACTCTATATGGAAACAATTAGCTTTCTTAAAAAACCTATCTTACACATCTCTACTGCCCTCCGATGCACGGAAGTGCCCATTAAAATTGCTACTTGCGCTTACCCATCCACAAACCGACCGCGCCCGTCGTTGTTTAACTCGGTCGATCACATAGCACACTAAAAACAGCACAATTTAACAATCATAATCCTAATACGAATAATTATCAGCGAAATATATATCTGCCTCGACCGGAATTGGAACAAAGACGTGTCTTGAACTTAATTTCAATTTTTTTTCCAGTGGATGACTTCAGAGCAACTAGCTTACAACTGCTGCAGTCACACTACAGAAATTCGTACGACAACGGCTTGGTTGGCAGGATAGAGGTACAGTGTCATTTATATCCTTGTATCCGTATCAAAAGGTCCTTAAAGCAAATTGACCTTATAGCAAAAAGACTTATCAGAACAACCAATTGAGCAAAATATCATATTTTCGAAGCGATCAAATTCAAATACATAATTTATTTCGCTATGAGGTGATTACACACGCTTAACGAAAGTCTAGGTAACTACAAACTACTTAAAGAGACGAGATATAATGTTATTCTAAACTGATTAATATAAAGCAAAGGATGAGCTAACCTGCCTTATGGCTAATTTACAATTATTACCTACCAGCTAAGCTCTAAGTCACTATAGACTATATATCTGGTCATCGGCTTTAGGAAGAATTTACAATATTCTTATCCTATGCCCTAGTGTAGGCCGAGAGAGAAAAAAGCCGGAGGAAAAAACTCTCGGTACTCTTTTAAAATTCAATGATCTATGAGCAGTATTAGCAGAATGACATATTGTGATTTAACATGATACGGTCATAAAATAAATAATACATATATGCACTTGAAATGATTTCCATAATAATTATTTTATTTAAATCATAATTATATTTATCTGAACCTATATAGTTTTCGGATATGCGAAATTTTTTGTCAAGAATTCCAATGGTTTCGTCACCTCTCATGTTTTTAATTCTGTATCTCGATATTCTGTATCCGAATCATCTATGATAGCGATTATACTGTACAAATAGGACATTCTGCTAAAAGGGCATCCTGTTCAGAGAACGTTTCGAAAATATGACATTTTGCTCATTGGGTCGTTATAAATAAATAAAATTTTTAACAGTGTCAAAAATAAACTATCGACAAAAAAAAATTATGATAAGTGTTTCATGGCGGATTATTCTAGGTCTATCACACGAAACACTATTTTTATTAGATGATATAAAATAAAAGTAAAAAATTGTGCACGAGCAGTATTTATTAAAAAAATCAATTAAAAAAACATAAAAAAATATAATTATCGTTTGTATTTTTTATTATACGTAGAAAAATAATAAAAAGTGTGTTCGACCCTGCCAGGATTCGAACCTGGAATCTTCTGATCCGTAGTCAGACGCGTTATCCATTGCGCCACAGGGCCGGTTGAGAGATTAAACGAAATTGGGTATGATTTGAAATTTGATAACAGATTTGTGTTGTGGTATAAAATAAACCAGAGAATAAACCTCAATTAGAAAAAATGTTAACAAATAAACCTGGAATAAGTTATACCTGGTACAACTGACATTACCTTCAAACAAACGTTAATCCAAGGATATTCTCACGCTGACCCTAGTTTAACTCTGGTATAAGCGCAAACATCACAATTTTGCGCATTTAATGTATAAAAAATTGATTTAAATAGGAGTTCTTTAAAGTTGTCTTATGAACTTGTACATTTGATTATTAGGAATTGTTTCAATTAAAAAATCAATTTCATAAAAAGCAAAGTAGGTACTATAATGAAAATACAGAAAAAAAAACTTCCAAAAACCATAATTTTAAATAAAAAAAGTATAAATATTAACATTCATGACATGAAAACCGGCTGCTATACTGAATATTTAGACATTTCTGCATATTGCGCTGTTGCCAAATCGTGCAATTGACGTAACAAGAATAAGTTACACCAAAGTTAAACTAAGTTTATTTGTAAGGAATTAATCTGGGCTAATAATAAGATATACAGAGTATAAGTAGAGAAAATCATTTGTATTTGTAAGCCCGTCTATGATTGTAAATTATTGATAAGGTAAGGGAAGGTAAGCTTGGCCAGTTAGAGTACAACTTTTAGATCTCGATTTATGGAGTTTTGCTGGTTATCAAGGAAATCTTGACATTTTGTTGAGTGTTTTTAGGATTCTGTAACCAAAGGGTGAAAAACGAAACCATATTAGCCTGCCTTTATTGATGTGAAACATCTTTAGGCGGAGGGCAAACCAAATTTTTGGCGTGGCGAGCGTGGCGAATATGGAATATATATACTATACAGTTCCGACAAATGACGGTCGGAAATTATTTTATTAATAAAATATAATAATTGAATTTTTTTTTTATATATGTTTTAGTTCCTGTCATAATCTGTACTTTTGTGCATATTACTTGTACAAAATAATTTCGATGTTTCACATCTGCCAGGCGTCCCGTGACGGCTCACAATTTTTTATACTAGAGTTAGATTGGCAATAGAAACATCAAAGCGAGACCAAAAATGAAATACAGGAGTATGCTGCCGCTTACAGCACTACACATGTGCATGTGTGCTGTAAGCGGCTTTCTGTATCTGTATAGGATTGAGGTTAGAAATACTACATACATCGTTTCTGATTGATTTGATCTTATAACACCCTATCCTAAATCTAACCGTTTTCGAGATATTTGAATTTAATTGTTTTTTATAAAAAATACCCGATTTTCGGCTATCAGCTTAGATATTTTAAAATGTGTAAGTCTTATTATTACTATTATTTGATTTTTACATGTAAAATAAGATGCTTTATGACCTCAATAACCAATATTGTACGTAAAATTATTAAATAAGTCATTGTAGACGATTAAAACTTATAAAAACAAATAAAAATTTAGAAAGTTTATTTTTCTATCAAGCAAATCTTAAAAAAATATTATGGCTCCCGTTTTGCAGATGTACTTAAAAATATCTACGTTTCATCAGCTATCCAACGAAGTATAACAATCTAGGGTTATAATAAACATTCATAGAAAAAACTTAGTTTCATTGGCTACAGGGAAGGCAAACAAAAGTTAAATAAAACGATAGTAAGTACAAGATACTACATTTATTAAACTTTAAAGTTCTAACAAAACATCTTAAAGTCTAAATTTCATGCTCAACATGTCCGCCCCTGTTTTGCACACATCTTCGCATTCTTACACGCCCTTAACGGGAATAGGTCGACTTAACCTGTAACCCTGTATATAAAAATGTTATGTTGGTTTGTGTACGCTTCAAAAACTCAAAAAGTTCTGCATCGTTCGAGCTGAAATTTTAGCATGATATATAATCCGCATCAAGGATTGTTTTTATCTAATTTTTGCATCAGTCACATTCAGTCCGCGAAAAATATTGTATATCCACAAGTATTGCAAAATTAAACTTATATGACATGTATTCTTTGTTTTGTTTCTCATTTCGCAACCATTCATCACAATGTGCCACAGCGAAGCGTGGCAGGGTACAGCTAGTATATTAAAATTACATATTGTTACCTATCCAAATGTTAATAAAAACATTGCAATTGGAGAATTAAATTCTCTTTCTTCTCTCAAGAAAATCTTTCTTCTCTTTCAATTGTACTTAGTACTTACATATGAAATGTATAATTCTGTGGCATTTTAATTATTAAATAACTAGTGGACGCCCGCAGCTTCGCTCGCGTATGTTTATTTTACACCCTTACAAAATTTTACAAACTTTGAATGCCATATTTATTTATATCTAATCAACAGCTATAAATTTTATGCTTCTAGTTCTGAAAATGACAAAACTTTCATAGAACCTTTCAACCCCCTTTTCAACCCCTTACAACACTTTTTTCCACATAAAAAGTAGCCTATGTCCTTACTCAGGCTCTAGAAAATCTGTGTACCAAATTTCATTTAAATCGGTTCAGCAGTTTTGTCGTGAAAGCGACACAGACAGACAGACAGAGTTACTTTCGCATTTATAATTTTACTAGCTTTTTCCCGCGGCTCCGCCCGCGTGGGAAAAGGGAATTAACAATGCCATCTGTTAACAACATCCGGAACTAAATATCTAGCAAATAACAAAACATCGATATCTTCCCATGGGGATGTTTTACCGCGGTAAAAAGTAGCCTACGTCACTCTGCGCCCTCCTCACTATCTCCACACAAAAACCACACAAAAACCATACCATATAATAGCTTCGTTGCGACGTGAAAGTCGGACAAACAAACAAACACACTTTCACATTTATAATATTAGTATGGATAGTATAATAGTATATAGTA
This sequence comes from Carterocephalus palaemon, assembly GCA_944567765.1. Lineage (NCBI taxonomy): Eukaryota > Metazoa > Arthropoda > Insecta > Lepidoptera > Hesperiidae > Carterocephalus > Carterocephalus palaemon. Next base: position 4,454,750 of record OX155665.1, read on the forward strand.
TATATAGTATATAGTATGTATTTTGCAGGTGTTGCCTATCTCGTGGCACGCGAGCCTGCACTCGTGCGAGACGGGCGTGGACCGGCGGCTGGGCGCCGTCACGCTGGACTCCATCCCGCGCCTGCGCAGCTTCACCAACGACACCATCCTGGACGTGCTGTTCTACACCAGCCCGCCCTACTGCCAGGTGGGTTAACACCAACACCGACCCATGCACGGCCCACTGCTGGGCTGCTCCAGAAGCATAATCCAACACACTGGTCCGTTGTGGATTGGTCAACACATTGGCGTCCCACTGCTGGGCTGCTCTAGAAGCATAATCGAACACGCTGGTCCATTGCGGATTGGTCAACCCATAGGCGTCCCACTGCTGGGCACGGGTCCACAGACAAAAATGAAAGATAGAAAGAAAGAAAGAAAACCTTTATTTTGTCTCAATGTAGGTACACACAATAAAAAATAATTAAATAAACAACAACAACCAAAAATAAGCCACACATATAAATACGATTGTTTTGACCATTAAAATCATCCGGGACCGATGGCTTAAGCAAAACATGTTTTATATAATAATGTAATAAGAAAAATATAGAAAAATAGAAAAACATTTATTTCTACAAAATGCAGCGTACACAAAACATTTAAAAAAAAATACAGAAACTTAAAAAAAAAGATGCTACATTATGAGAAAAACAAACGCACTCAGCTTTGCCGCGGCGTTGCTAGGTTTTCAGTGTGCCCGTCAGTGTCACGTAGTTCGGGTGGTGATGGTGGTGATGGTGAAGCTAAACATAGTTAATAATTATCTATTACAAAAAAAAAAACGAAAGACGGATGGGTGCTTGTGTCACAATAAATATATTTAAATCTATAAGGAGAGACCAAGGGGTATGTATCGGTTTAAAGATCTTTATTTCCCATTAAGTTACAAACATTACTTACATGAGAAAAAAAGAAAAAGTTTCTTATTTAACTTTACAATTTATACATTAACAAAACATCAAAAACGAATACATAATTACATGATTACACAATTAAAAAAATAAATAATTAAATAATTACATTATTACGTAATTAAATAAATAAATGTTTTCCCATCCACAGTACATTCTAGACACGGTGTGCAAGGAGCTGAACCGGATATACAGCCTGTTCAGGACCCGCAACCCGGAGTTCCGCGGGGGCGTGTCCCTCGGGGGACACTCGCTGGGCAGCGTCATCCTGTACGACCTGCTGTGCAACCAGGCGCCGCTGGTGAGTAATGCTCCATCCGTCATCCATCCATCAGCCGTAGGTACACAGCTGAACATAGGCATAAGCCTCTCCTAAACGAAACTACGACCGGTCCTGTGCCTTCTGAATCTTTCTGAATTTTTGGTGTACATAAATGATCTACCCTTTACACTAAATGGGAAACAGGTACAACATTTACGAACAGCGACGACAGAGACCCTACGAAAAACTAGGAAGAATAATTCATACGGACAGTACCAAATCATGTCATTTGTTAAACCCAATACTGAGGATAATAATCTTACTGACCTGTAATCTGTATGACATGTGATGACAAACAAAATGATAGAGTAATAGTTAGTGTTGGAGAGATGTGATGAGAAATGTGTTCCTTATCATCATCATGCATGTGCAAAATCCTGTTTCTTAAGATACAACAAAATAAATATTTAAATGAGCAAGATTTCAATAACATGATCAAGACAATTGGTGTACAATTCAAAAATAGTAAATTTATTGACTACAACTATGACTTCAATATTAGTTATATATGTATGTAAAAAACTAAAATCTACTTGCTGTAGACCAAACAGGATTTGTGGAGTGTTGGTTAGTGGCCAATCCAGTGTGGAATGTTCTTAAGCCACCCGAAAGTCTTCAAGGCTGCTGGCGTCCACTAGTCCTACCATAAACCACAATCCCCCACACAGAAAGAGCCTAAGCTGCTCCCCCGTTCGGCGGAGAAGCAGCTGGTGGAGGGCTGCGCCAGCGCCGGCCAGCCTGCCCTGAACTACCCGCAGCTCGAGTTCGAGCCCGCGGCGCTGTACGCGCTCGGGAGCCCTATCGGTGAGTCGATCGATATACAATACTATACAATACTATACAATACGGTAGCGTCCATAGCCCAATGGCTTGCCTCGATTCAATCTGATCGAAAGTGTTAAGCAACGACGGGCACGGTCGGTTTGTGGATGGGTGACCGCTAGTGGCAAAAATTTCATGGGCGCTACCGTGCTTCGGAGGGCACGTAAAGCCGTCGGTCCCGGTTGTTTTCAATGTTGAAAACAGTCGTTAAGCCTTGTCGAAGACTTTCGGGTGGCTTGAGAACATTCGACACTGGGTTGGCCACTAACCCCTCCACCAATCCGCATTGGAGCAGCGTGGTGGAGTATGCTCTAGACCTCCCGCAGCTGCGTCCGTGGGGGGAGACACGTGCCCAACAGTGGGACATCTATGGGTCGCAGCAAACACAATACAATACAATACAAAAGTACTTTATTGTACACCTAAAATAAAGACACACACAGATACATGAATAATAATGATTGGTCGCGCCGCTTTTGACATTCATTCCTAGCACAATCCTTTCCTTGAGGACAGACTACATAAACTGTGTTGTTTCGCCCTCAAGCGTTGATAGATAGCATGGCTATGCTATCTATCAACTAGTAGTACTATGCTTAGTACTTAATTGGCTAAGGATTAGTGCTGTATTGCTTAAAATTGCTTCCCAAAAAATAAGCCAGTATTTCTCGTAAAGGATAAAAAATGGTTATTGTGGGTTATCCCTAAGAGATACTATAGCAAACTTTTTTGTAGACCTTTTTAAGGTGTAAAATACTGTAGTACATTATTTTGTAATATCTCGTAGGGTTCAGTCAGCCGTTTGCAATGGAAGCGACAAAAAATTTTCATTTTCATTTTTTTATAGGAACAAACAGACAGCGGGAAGCGACTTTTTTTTATAATATGTAGTGATTAAACTTTATTGAATTCCACACATAATTTTGATCAGCAGTTTTTATCGTTTCTCAGCCATCTTCGAGTGCATTCGAGGCGTGGAGGTGCTAGGCAAGGATTTCTGTCTGCCCAACTGCAAGAAGTTCTTCAATGTCTTCCATCCTTACGATCCAATCGCTTATAGGTGAGAATAATTAATCACTAATTATTTAACATGTGTGTCTTCTTCTGCTTCTTATTTGGGCCTATTTATGGATATAAGATAGGAATTAATAATAATAATATAATAATTGTCTTCATTTGCAGGTAAAAACCCATAGTTAGAATTACACTTTCATAGTTTATACTCACTTTACAATTACAACCATTACAACAAATACAAAATTCAAGCATGTTAAATCAACAGTCTGTCAGTATAAATATAAATTTAAAAGATCAATATAAAATTAGTAAAAAGAGTAATAAAGTAATTAACACCACCTATCCACAACTGAGAATATTAGTTGGTTACTTAGTTGGTGGGTATGAGGACTGGGGCAGAGAATGTTAGTGACAGATAATAAAATAATGTATGTCACTAAAAGTTGATTGGACACACTTAACGAAAGTCTAGGTAGCTACAAACTACATCAGAATCTGGTCATCGGTTGAGAAAGAATGTTGAATGAGAAGTTAGTCCTGTTATTCGCAGCTATCCCAACCGGATTTCGTTCAGTGCAAAATTTTCGTGTTTCGTTTCGTGCGGAATACACAGGTATTCCTCGCGGCAACATTCAACTGCATTCTGCATCACATGTTATTACAATACATGTTAGTACATTTAATTACATTTAATTATAGTTATTAGAACTGACATGATTGTAATTTGTAATATCTCCAATGACATTATAAACAGAATTGTAAAACGAATAGATTATATTAATGAGTTTATATTATATTTGCATACCACATTTTGGTTAAAGTTGATCGTGTGCCCGTAAACATTAAGATCTTGTCTATATAATAAAAATGAATCGCAAAATGTGTTGGTGAGCGCATAACTCAACAACGCCTGGACCAATTTGGCCAATTCTTTTTTTTAAATGTTCGTTGAAGTTCAAGGATGGTTTTTACAGCGAGAAAAATTTGAAAATTCATCCCCTAAGGGGGTAAAACGGGGGTGCAAAGTTAGTATGAAGCTTTGCCGTTTTTGAAGTTAGTGAATGTGTAACGCGAGCGAAGCTGCGGGCGTCCACTAGTTGTAAATAATAACAACTTTAAAGCAAATAAACAATTTGGATTTGAATTTGTTCCAGGTTGGAGCCTATGGTCAATCCGGAGTTGAGAGACGTGAAGCCGCAACTGATACCGCACCACAAGGGCAGGAAGAGGATGCATTTAGGTGAGGATTTTAGCTTTTTTAAAAGCAAGATTGCAAACGAGTATGCTGGTAAAGCAAGGTTTTGATAAGACGTAATCATTGATATAACCTGCCGTTGACTTATTAAACTTTAAGCCATCCCTTTAATTTCGAGGTTATTTTAAGTGGAAAACATTTTGACGCGGGGAAAGCTAGTAAAATATTATATATAATAAATTAATGGTTGTCTGTAAAGTCTGTTTACGGACGATAATTTTACGTAATTACGTCTTAAGAAATAAGAGTATTGCGAGAATGAGCAACAAAACACTACACAGAATTTAGCTTCAGATCAGAAGCATTTCCATACATATTTGCTAATCGTAATGCAGCTGATTTCATTACGTTAAATATAATTAGTGCAACAGATTATTCGCTCTGTTGAATGAAATGAATTGAATTGAATGCACGCTCGGAACGCCTATGTCATTTCCATGTACTATAATTAGTAAGCTGCATCTTCACTGAGCGACATAGGCTATTTAATATTACTAGGTGTAAACGAAACTATTGTTATGTCTAATTACACGCGAGCGAAGCTGCGGGCGTCCACTACTGTTTAATATACTCGTATGTGTGCTTAAACCTTTATATTTTATAATGTCAGAGTATTTAGAATATGATTTAAAAAAAAAAATGACATTATTATTTATGTACATTTACATTATTATTGACAAATTATAAATTGACATTATAAGTAGATCAAATGTTAATTAACAAACTTCTTGTAAATATTCGTATACCACTCAGTGGTTAATACATAGGCTCGTTGATTACCTTCTTTGTTACCACCCTATTCATCACAACCCTTTCTTTGTCCCACTGTTGGGCTCGGGTCTCCTCTCAGAATGGAAGGTATTAGGCCTTAATCCACCACGCTGGCCAAGTGCGGATTGGCAGACTTCGCATACCTTTGAGAACGTTGTGATTAACTCTCAGGCATGCAGGTTTCCTCACGATGTGTCCTTCACCGTTATAGCAAGTGACATTTAATTTCTTAAATCGCACATAACTTAGAAAAGTCATTGGTGCGTGCCACTGGGGGTTTGAACCCGGACCGCTCGAGTGAGAGGCGAGTTCGATAGCCACTGGGCTGTCACCGCTTCACCGTTACCATCATACTACCTGTACTTAATGACAAATGTAAAAAAATAAATAAATAAACCTTTTAGAGCTGAAAGACACGATGGCGCGCGTCGGAGCGGACATAAAGCAGAAGATAATCGAGAGCATCCGCAGCACGTGGACCAGCATGTGGAAGAGCGACGCGCCGCCCGACACGCACCTCGAGAAGGTGATGGCATCATCACCATCACCACCACCATCACCAACACCATCACCATCACCAACATTCATCCTCAGCTCAGATTCAGATTCATTTATTTTTCATTATATGGTATTTTGTATACGCTTAATGAACGTCATAACATTTTTTATCTACCGCCGGTTCACAAAGTTGATGCTACCGAGAAGAACACGGCAAGAAACTCGGTAGTTACTCTTGTCAAAATTTACAATTTTTATAATTGGATCGCATTACATTATTATTGAACAAGTGGAGCTGGAGATACATCGCACCAAGCATTTCTATCGTTCTAGTAGTCATTAATTTTATAGAAAGCTTTATTAAGGAGGTTTTGTTTAATGTAAGATTTAAATTTATTATCTGAGAGACAAGTTATATTTCCGGGTATTTTATTGTAAAAGCGAACACAGGTCTCCATAAAAGATTTTGATACTTTACTTAGTCTAGAGCTAGGTACAATAAATTTATCCTTATTTCTTGTACTAAAGTTATGTACACTGCTTTTTTTGTCAAGGAAATTAACATTTTTCCGTACATACATAATATTTTCATAAATATATTGGCATGGGACAGTTAAAATATTTATAGACTTAAACAGTTCTCGCAGGGATTCACGCTTTTGTAGGCCGTAGAGCTCACCACTAAGTCTTCGCTGCGACCCATAGACGTCCCACTGCTGGGCACGGGTCTCCCCCACAGACACTGCTGCGGGAAGTCTAGAGCATGTTCCACCACGCTGCTCCAATGCGGACTAGTGGCCAACCCAGAGTCGAATGTTCTCAAGCCACCCGAAGGTCTTCGACAAGGCTTAACGACTGTTTCCAGCATTGAAAACAACCGGGACTGACGGCTTTACGTGCCCTTCGAAGCACGGTAGCGTCCATGACATTTTGCCACTAGCGGTCACCTATCCATAAACCGATCGCGCCCGACGTTGCTTAACTCTTTCGATTACATTGAATCGACGCGAGCCATAATCCCTTATAATTACTACGCCCACCTATTAGATCAACTAAATAGTGTGACAGACAGACAGACAGACAAATTGTATTGAAAAATAATTGTGCACGAAATTATCTCAAGCTCTGATTTATTTTTTGTAGGTTGTCGAAGAGGAAATTGAAAAGGAATTAGAGGAAGAGAGAAAAGACGACATCATCGAAGCTATGGTGAGTGACAGAGACTAAAGATTCATTTTTTTTTATAAGAAGAATGCAAACGAGCTCGCAGCACCACCCATCCGCTGCCGCCCATGAGAACTGTGACTGGCTTTGAACAAGACTCAATTAGGGACTGGGATGGTTAGTCCAATTAGTTGAGAGAGTTAATTAGAACATTAGTTGGTCAGTTCGTTAGCAGGTATGAGGACTGGGGACTGTTAGTGATAGTTAGTCCTGTTGTTTGGTGTTAGTAATAGTCCAGTTAGTACTTGTTAGTAGGATTCTCGTTCTAAGTCAGTCACAGATGTGTTGCTACCCTTAGGACTAAGATCGCCTCTAAAGAAGTGTAACAGACGGTACAGAGAACCATTATTTTTGCAGTGAAACTTCTTTAGGCATGAGGGTAAAATTTTTACGGCTGAAACGGATGTGACACATTATGAAACGTTCGTGACGAAGAAGAGGATGGGCGATTAAAACCAATTGAGAAAGAGTGAGAAAGGGCGAGCGTGAGAGAGCTATCGTGTGAAAGATTGAGAGAGAGAGAGAGTAAGGGCGATCGAGAAAAAATACACGCTATTGGTTTGTGTATTCGTTAAGTAGTTAAATGTTAAAATGAAAATTAAATTGAAAGTAAAACTTATAAAGACTAACATAACTTACGTTTTGTAATAAAACAACAAGACTTTCAAATGAATATTTATATTTATTCTTTTTTTGTGTATTTTTGAATATTTAGCCAATGAAGTTTCACTTCTGACATGTGTACTTTGTACGCACGTACTTTTTTTTTAACGGGATGGATTTGTTGGTCAGGCTCAGGTGACGCCCGAGATGCTGGGCCGGCTGAACGGCGGCCGGCGGGTGGACTACGTCCTGCAGGAGGCCCCGTTCGAGATGATCAACGAATACCTGTTCGCTATGCGCAGCCACGTGTGCTACTGGTAAGACAGAGGTTTATATTCCCATGGCTTTAATCAGTTTATCAATATACAGGGTGTCCCAGAATGAATGGATAATCCTTGAGCCCCGCACAGAACAGCTCTCCAGCGCTTAGAAAAAAATATCAAAAAAAAAAAAATCCAAGTGATACCCAAAATATGATTTTTTTTAGAAAAACATACGTTATTTTAGCTTCACCTCACATTAATTTACACAACTGCCACAAATTAATGATATTCTTGGCGTTTTTGGTGTCATTTTATTCCTGATAGACTATACTACTAGAAATACATCAAATAATATAAGTATCTGTGATACTTTTTTTATAAAAAAAATAAGAACTTGAATTTTTAACATGAAATTTGATACCAAAATAATTTTGACATAGTTTGAGAGTGTTTCATGTAAAAAAAAAGTATGAAAACGTAAGTGTCCAGCTATTTTAAAAACATGCGCAGTTAATACAGATTAAATAATGGTATAATACATCATTTTATCTAATACTACTACGAAGTTATTGCTATTGAGATGCAAAACGAGTAAATACGACTAAAATTAAAAAGTTAATGTCTTAATACATTTTAATAATAATAAAACATTTCAGGTGTCGCTGCGACCCATAGACGTCCCACTGCTGGGCACGGGTCTCCCCCACAGACACTGCTGCTGCGGGAGGTCCAGAGCATACTCCACCACGCTGCTCCAATGCGGATTGGTGGAGGGGTTAGTGGCCAACCCAGTGTCGAATGTTCTCAAGCCACCCGAAGGTCTTCGACAAGGCTTAACGACTGTTTCGTAGGAGGTAATGGAATCCCATTGGTTACAGAATGATGGCTGCCCTGCATATTGTGGTGCAAACGTCCGGGCTTATTTAAATGCCACGTATCCAAACAAATGGATTGGTCTTTTGGGTCCTATTCTGTGGCCTCCTCGATCTCCAGATTTAAACTGTCGGGATGTTTTTTACTGGGGCTGTCTAAAGGAAGAAGTGTACTCTAAAACAATTTCAAATGAAGAATTACGCAGCCGTGTTCAAGAGGCCGCTTCAAAAATAAATGAATGACTCTACGCACGGTTTCTTAGTAGAGCCTATAAAAGAAGATGTCGAGCGTGTATTAGAATCGGTGGCAGACAATTTGAACACCTGTTGTGAATAAAGATTGATGTAATGTACACCTGAAATGTAGCGTCCATAGCCCAATGGCTCGCGTCGATTCAATGTGACCGAAAGAGTTAAGCAACGACGGGCGCGGTCGGTTTGTGGATAGGTGAGCGCTAGTGGCAAAATTTCACGGACGCTACCGTGCTTCGGAGGGCACGTAAAGCCGTCGGTCCCGGTTGTTTTCAATGCTGGAAACAGTCGTTAAGCCTTGTCGAAGACCTTCGGGTGGCTTGAGAACATTCGACACTGGGTTGGCCACTAACCCCTCCACCAATCCGCATTGGAGCAGCGTGGTGGAGTATGCTCTGGACCTCCCGCAGCAGCAGTGTCTGTGGGGGAGACCCGTGCCCAGCAGTGGGACGTCTATGGGTCGCAGCGACACCTGAAATGTTTTATTATTATTAAAATGTATTAAGACATTAACTTTTTAATTTTAGTCGTATTTACTCGTTTTGCATCTCAATAGCAATAACTTCGTAGTAGTATTAGATAAAATGATGTATTATACCATTATTTAATCTGTATTAACTGCGCATGTTTTTAAAATAGCTGGACACTTACGTTTTCATACTTTTTTTTTACATGAAACACTCTCAAACTATGTCAAAATTATTTTGGTATCAAATTTCATGTTAAAAATTCAAGTTCTTATTTTTTTTATAAAAAAAGTATCACAGATACTTATATTATTTGATGTATTTCTAGTAGTATAGTCTATCAGGAATAAAATGACACCAAAAACGCCAAGAATATCATTAATTTGTGGCAGTTGTGTAAATTAATGTGAGGTGAAGCTAAAATAACGTATGTTTTTCTAAAAAAAATCATATTTTGGGTATCACTTGGAATTTTTTTTTTTTGATATTTTTTTCTAAGCGCTGGAGAGCTGTTCTGTGCGGGGCTCAAGGATTATCCATTCATTCTGGGACACCCTGTATAAATATCTTGGACATTCTCACACACGGCCATCTGACCCCAAAGTAGGCGCGAGCCTGTGTTATGGGTGTCAGAGACTGACATACATACATAGATATTTTAAATACATACATAAATAGATAATATTGACATCCAGACACAGAACAAATACAAGTGTTCGTCACACGAATATTTGTCCTGAGTGGGATTCGAACCCACGACCTTTGGCGCAACAGACAGGGTCACTACCGATTGCGCCAACGGGCCTGTTGAATATCATTTAGTTGCAGAGTGTGCTACGACCCATAGACGTCCCACTACTGGGCACGGGTCTCCCTCCCTCCTCCATACTCCTCCACGCTGCTCCAATGCGGATTGGTGCAGGGCCAACCCCGAGCAAAGCACCCACATTATTTTCAGAGTAACATAACATCACGCGTGAATTTCATCGAAGGGATAGGAAGGTGTATAATACACCCACTTTTCACCACCATACACCGTGTGACAGGCCCGTTGGCGCAATCGGTAGTGACCCTGCCTGTTGCGCCAGGGGTCGTGGGTTCGAGTCCCACTCAGGACAAACATTCGTGAGACGAACACTTGTATTTGTTGTGTCTGTATGTTAATATTATCTATTTAAGTATATATTTATGTATGTATATCAGTCTCTGACATCCATATTATAGGCTCGCGCCTACTTTGGGGTCAGATGGCCGTGTGTGAGATATATAGACGTCCCACTACTGGGCACGGGTCATCCTCACAGCTGTGGGAGGTCTAGCTAGAGCATACTCCACCACGCTGCTCCAATGCGGATTGGTGGAGGGGTTAGTGGCCAACCCAGAGCAGAGACCCACATTATTTTCAGAGTAACATAATATCACGCCTGAATTTCATCGAAGGGATAGGAAGGTGTATAATACACCCACTTTTCACCACCATACACCGGGCACAAATCCAGACTACCAGCTGCAAGCGGGCATTCCAAGTGAGTGGAAACAGTTGTTGCCCGCCCCAAGGATTGAACCATGGACCTGGAACTGAAGGACCAACAGTGGGATGGGTATGGCTTGTAAATCAGCTTTATTCTCGTGTATTTATATTTACAAGCGGTGACATCCCGGTGGCTATCGAACTCGCCTCTCACTCGAGCGGTCCGGGTTCAAACCCAAGTGGCCGCACCAATAACTTTTCTAAGTTATGTGCGATTTAAGAAATTAAATTACACTTGCTGTAACGGTGAATGACGCATCGCGAGGAAACATGCATGCCTGAGAGTTCTTCATAATATTCTCAAAGTCTGCCAATCCGCACTTGGCCATCGTGGTGGACTAAGACGTAATCCCTTCCATTCTGAGAGGAGACCCGTGCCCAACAGTGGGACAATGAAACGGTCGTGTTGATAATTTATATTTTTAATTGCAGGGAATCCGAGGACACAATGCTTCTGATCCTGCGAGAGGTATACGACTCGTTGGGGGTCCAGCCCGACTGCAGTGTTCCCCAGCCCGGGATGACCGTGCAGCGGACCAGGACCGTCCCCGCGGTGAGTGCATTCCCAGGGAGGGTACAGACAGACAGACAGACAAGTACCTTTATTGTACACCAAAACAACATACAATAAGTACATACAAAAATAATAAAATATTAGAGTGGTACTACAAATGGCGGTCTTATCACTAAAAAGCAATCTCCTCCAGACAACCATTATAAAAGAAAGAAACTTTTTGTAAAAGAAACACGGTACAGTTAGCGGCACGGCATTATAGGCCGGCACTCTTTGAATGCGCGGTCACATTGAATCGACGCGAGCCATTGGGCTATGGACGCAATAATTTTTTTTTTAGTTTTTATTTATTTTCATGCATTGTCATCGGAACCAAATATTTGTGCCAAATATTTCAGCTCGATAGCTTCAGTGGAAGTGGGTGAAATATTGATTGCAAGATTCCAGGACATACATACAATACATACATACATACATACGTACGTACATACTAGTGAAGTTAAATAAAAGCTTTTAAAATAGGACTATACTGAGAGGAGATATTCAGAAGGCACAAGATCGGTCACTCGAGCGGTCCGGGTTCAAACCCCAGCGGCACGCATCAATTACTTTTCTAAGTTAAGTGCTATTTAAGAAATTAAATGTCACTTGCTGTAACGGTGAGGGACACATCGTGAGGAAACCTGCAAGCCTGAGAGTTCTTCATAATGTTTTCGAAGGCATGTGAAGTCTGCCAATCCGCACTTGGCCAGCGTGGTGGACTAAGGCCTAATGCCTCCCACTTGAGAGGAGACCCGTGCCCAACAGTGGGACAAAGAAATGGTTGTGATGAGGAGAGGCATATGTCCAGCAGTGGACTTCGAAAGGCTGATGGATGGATGGATGACTGAGAGGAGACCATTGAGTGGTCTTAGTGGTTGACCAGATATTGATTGACTTTGACTTATTTTTATATTTTTCAGGACGAAGTCATCGTCACCTCAACAGGTAAGTCTATTGTTTATATTTGCACTAGCTTTTACCCGCGGCTCCGCCCGCGTGGGAAAAAAGGAATTAACAATGCCATCTGTTAACAACATCCGGAACTAAATATCTAGCAAATAACAAAACATCGATATCTTCCCATGGGGATGTTTTACCGCGCTAAAAAATAGCCTACGTCACTCTCCACCCTCCTCACTATCTCCACACACAAAAACCATACCATATAATAGCTTCGTTGCGACGTGAAAGCCGGACAAACAAACAAACACACTTTCACATTTATAATATTAGTATGGATTATTATAACATATCGTATAATCTCGCTTGCATTTTACTGAAGGGGTTGGCAGAGATGCATAGAAAACCCACTTTCCAACAGTTGTAGTACTTGTCTCATGTATACCCCGTGCCGCAATCTTGCAATATACTGCAAGATATCTCGCAAGTTCGGTCTGTACGCGTCGATACTTGTTACGGTACGTTATAGATGGGTTTGATTACAACTAAAACGAGCGTGTCGCATCACACACAGACAGACACACTGTTCTCCTTGAATCTCGCGAAGAATTCCGAGCCCAACAGTGGGACAAAGAAAGTGTTGTTGCGATGGCGGTCTGTCGTCTTGTTGATCACGCTTAAAAATTGACATATAGAAAAGCTGAAAAAACATTTATGAAAGAAAGAAAGAAAGTGTTATATACCTGATAAGCACCTGGTGATAGTCCTGAGGGAGTATTTTAGGGAAACACAATGAAAAGCTGCTGTCCGTTACTTAGCGTTTAATGCAAGTGACGTTACATTATTTATCCATATCTACCTACATAAATAATTATATTCTACCTACATACATATTTGATATTTTATGGATTCCTATATATACCACAGAAAGAAAATCTTTATCTTGTCTCATCATCACACACATAGTACAATAAACTAAAAATAAGCCAAACATAAATGAAGGAGACAAAATAGGACTACTGTCAGCTTGTGCCGTGATACTGGTGGTGGGAGAACCGCAGCTGCTGGTTTTCAGCGTAGCCCTTTTTTTATCACGTATTTTTTATTTTTTTCCAGATAGCCCTTCCACAAGTCGAGGCAGCTCATGACACCATTCAGCACAACTCGATGTATCGCCGGAATAAACACATACATTAACACATTCTCACTGACTCACACACAAACGCAGCTGAATACAGACACACACATTAACACTAACATGGACACACCCAACGCGATATACTAGAATAATCTTTTATACACTAATGTATTTTTGACGTAAGATTATACACAATTAACAACTGCTTTTTAAACATAAAAATAATTGTGTGTGTATAATTCTATGTCATATGGAACATGATGTGCATGTTGTTATCTAATATGATGATAACGACATAATTAATTCGCAATTCTGTCAGTCAAAATATTTAAAAATGTATTAAAAAAATGTGAATTTAAAAACTAACTATTAAATATAACTAACTATAAAAACTAACATTTAATAAAAAACATTGTAAAATTACAAAATTGTTATCAAAGATTTAACAAGATTTTCGATTAAAATTAACACTAACAGCTTGTAACTTCATAATTATATGTTATATCTATTACGAAATATTTTTATTCAAGGTATCATAATATTAACACGTTAAGTGATACGGACGCATTCCCGAAATGAGTTGTACGATTTTATCTATTTTTTGTTATTATTTGGCTTCGAGACCTTCGAAATAAGGATTCGTATAAATATTATCGAATTTCAAGCAGGTCTGATCTTATAATGTAGTCAAGGAATTAGTTTGGTGCCAATTTTCCTTTCAGTTTAGTTTTTCAAGCCTCATATAGGTACGTTGATACATACATATATTCTGGGATGATATGTTGGGTATGGGTATGTATGTATGGGTTTACATGCCATATATTTTTATATGTATTTTCCTCTTAATTTTCCTAAATCCTTCCTATCTCTGTTTTAAAAATAATTTTCAATTGGTACCTTCTCCAGATTGTTCTTCCAAGTCATATTTTTATACTTATTACGAAAGTCGTGCAACTCGGATTTGTTTGTTAAAAATAAATACTCTATATAGAAAATCGGTAGGTATGTTCTTGTTTGTTGGGACGTCGTTGGAATATTGGTAGGTTTGGAAAAGAAAAATATATTATGAATTGACTTGTTGAATAAGATAGCTTTTTTAGTACATCCTAACTAAAATATCGATTTGAAAAATTAAATCAATGCATAATACACTTTAGAAATACAACAAACGGACAAAATTGCGGGGCAAAACTAGTCGCAAATATATTTTGCTTTTCCTCCTGAACCTGTTCCCTAGTATTATATCTCTTTAATTTTGTTTTATTAGTTCTAAATATATTTGACATTATAATTTCTTAGTCATTCGATATACGCTAATGCGCGCTAATAATGCATTAAAAATAAAATTCTTTCTAAATAAATATACAAGTACAGTTTTTTTTAAGTTATTGTACCGTTTTACCTTCATAAATAAAACGTTAAAAATATGTACGGCAGTGACTTTAAAACAAAAAAAAATGTTTAAATTTTTTTTACAATTTTTTCAAAAACATTATACTTGAAATTACCGGCTTACTCACTTGTGATTAGCTAGTCAGTCGCGGTTCCCGCCGCGAGGGCGTTCACTCCTGAAGATGGTCATGGTCATCGTAATTGACCGAAACTAGTCGGCCTATTTCCGACTTAAATCACACGAGTAAGCCGGTAATATCAGCTATGATTTTACACACTCACGAATCATTTAGTAATTTAAAAAAAACTATATACTGTGAGGTGGGGTCAGACGTTGAAGAAGACGAAGAATATAATTTATTTTGCTTAAAACACAGTATGATACAGAATATTATGTCTAAAATTGATATGTTTGGGCGGTCCTTTCTAATTAAATACTTGAATTTATGACCATGGATTAAACTAAATCTTAGATAGAACAATCCTAAGTTTAAACCTGCTTTGATCTTACGGCCCTAAGATGTATTTAAAAGTGTTTTACTCTACCTCACTATAGAGACATTTTTTATTGTTTTTAATTAATTTTTAATGCATTGTGGCAAATGATTTTTAGTTGGTATTCTTGTTAAAGTAATATCTGATTGTGAGTATATTTATCCTAAGTTTATTTACGGTGCCAATTGCGTTACACTAACCGATCGTTTTGACAGGTAATTCCACGGAATCAGTGTCAAAATAATGTCAAATACAATAAAACTGTCACTTTGACAAAGCCAATCGTAAGATTTTTCCTGTCACATTTGATCAAATAAGTTAAGTATTTGACAATCCAGGTTGCAACCTTTTCGGTCGCACATTCTAGCATCACAAATCCTAATCCTATCCCTATCTAATACCATCTATGTCTATATACCATATATTCCACCACGCCGCCCAAGTGCCTATTGGCAGACTTCACATATTCGCGAGATCATTACGAGAACTCTAACACATATATTCCTTCATCGTTACATGTGACAATTTTTTTTAACGTCCCAAAAATCATTGGTTCAATGATAATCAAGCAAAATCGTTTAAGTACATTGAGCGGCTATCTCGAGGAATGTTATCATGTCCGAGCGAGAAGGATGCAAACCGTATAAAAAATATATATTATAATTCTATTTTTAAATGGAAAAATTGATGCTAAATTAATAGCTATTATTATAGTTATTGAAATACATTGCCTCAGAATTAAGAGAAAACCAGAAGGAGCGTCTAGTATAAATTGTACTGCGCAATGTGTCCAATACGAAAACAGTTGACCCTACACTACTTCGAAACTAAAATATTGCTGGCTCGGGGATATCCTGTTGCTGGTAAGGGGAAAAGGGAAAATATTCCTAATTTTTCAATATTTCAATTACGGAGTGCAGAAATTACAAACTAATATAATTTAAGTATACAGTATTTGTGACATTTTGTATCTCCACTTAATGGCGCGCTCGCTGTTTCTGTTTTTATCTGTATTCTGAACAATGCAATGTTTTTTTCCATGAGAAAGAAAAAGTTAATGTTATAATTTTGTTATTTTTGGGAACTTATTTTCTGATTTTACCAACCACTTAAAATATTCTCTTAATTTTAACGATTATTGTTAGGGAGTCACGTAATTTTTTTAGTAAAACAAAATCCAAAAGTCGCCTTAAATTTGTATGAAAGACCTAAATATAATATGGGTTTCGGTTGGTGAAATCAAGTGTATAAGTTATTCAAGTTAGTGTTGAAATATTATTTTTGTAAAATTCATTAGATATTTATTAACGAAAATTCATGATTATTATAAAATTGTTTGGTAGTAAAATAAAATTTCTATTTTACTATTTACTTTTGTTTTATTTTGATGTCTTCGTGATAGTTCCCATTGGCCATGACGCTATGGGACCGATATAAAATACATAATTTGTTTTATAAAACAAACTATGCGATTTAAGAAATTTTATGTCACTTGCTGTAGGACAAGTCGTGCCTGCATGCCTGAGAGTTCTTCATAATGTTCTCGAAGGCATGTGAAGTCTGCCAATTCGCACTTAGCCAGTGTGGTGGACAAAAGGCCTAATCCCTCCCATTCTGAGAGGAGACCTGTGCCCAACAGTGGGACAAAGGAAGGGGTGTGGTATACAATTGCATTGCATGTTTGTGCCAACATTCGTCTACTGAACTTTGCATACCTAGTATACAAATAACTCCTCAAATGCGTTGCAAGTTTTAACTGTAGGTATGTGGAAAAACAGTTAATTATTATCGGAATTATTATTAAGAAAACACTTAAAATAGTGCAATAGTATATATTTAGAGTAAAAAACCAAACGAACATTGACTGCTCAAGTAACAAGTTACAAGGACAAGTAGTTATTTAGGACACCAAAAAAGACGGTCAAGCACGTGTCGTTCGTAGGTACACGCAGGGTTCCGTACCTTAACGTACAATACTCTGTAGCTCAGTGGCAACCTCTGGCGCTTGGCATCTCGAGTACCTACCTCAGTTCAATTCCAGGAACATCGACTTATTTTTGTAATTTGAGCTTTTTTAAATATATTTAAATGCTTTCAATTGCTATTAAAATCACAACAATTATTAAATAGACATTTTAAATATTTTTTCACGTCAATGTACGTAAGTATGACGGCGGTAAGACTGGTAAGGCGAGGTTTGAAAAAATTTATTAGTTTATTGTATGGAACCCCCGGGAAAAAAATAATCGCCCCTTGGAAATAAATTTATTGACTCTTTTTACTAATCGTGATGGAACTTTATATAATTACAATCTTTGTAAACATTTCGAGTGTCGACCACTTATGGCTTAAAAGATAGAGCACTGGAAATGTAGAAAATGTAGAAAAACCCCTTTTTTTAGGATATTATGTACTTGACTTTAGATCTAACAATTTTACCACGGTGATAGAGGACACGGTAACACTCAATATTTCCAGCATTTCCTTTCAAGAGATAAGTACAGCCTTGCGACAGACGGGCAGCGGAGTAATATGAATAGGGTTCGTTTTCGAAGTTTGTATACGGAACTGTATATCGACAATAGGTTCTTTATATTGGTTCTGTTGCACAGCTCTGCTTCTTTAGATTTCAGCTATTTCGAGCTTTTGGCCTTGTGTCAATCAAAGATTACTTTTCCAGAAACTGTTAAAACTATCGTATTAACAGTTCAAGAACACGATCTGCGCCTTCGACGCCTAGGCCTCTGTCGCCGAGGTCCGTACTTCCAGGCATAAAAAACGCGAAACCAGAATAAGCTATCAGAAGAAACAAGAATGTAAGAGTGCAGTGAAGCGCCATTTTGAAGACGAACTCGTGTGTTTTGACCACGCTTTCAGTATACATCGTCGTGGCAAGCATTCTCGGTTGATATCTCCTCTGTACCTGGTTTTTCTTTGCCCTTTCTTGTAACACTTGTCCCTTATTTGGTAGAATCTCCCCTTCAAGGTCTAATTTATACCAAGACTTGTGTCTATCGAGATTTTTTTTCTGTCTGGAAATGCTACAGTTATTTTGCCGTTGTGTTAAATTCATTTATGTAATTTGCCACGTCAAACACTTGGAAAATTTATTAATACCTACGTATAATTTTGATGTCTATCAAATTATCAAAATGTTACCATAGAGAAAAGGTACATTCAGAGACATACAGATGTAAAAAAGAAAAATACGTTGACACAATTTCTTCGGTTGACATGTAGGTAGGTACGAAAAGATCGAGATAGATTTAGTATGTATCTAACTTTATCAAAATCCAAAGAAACTGCCATCAATCTCCCTTGCAGAGTCCACACCTCCTTGCAGGCCTCAAATCGCTCGCTCAGTCAATGACGCCACTCGTCCCCTATTCCCTTCTGAATTCCAGCGATTCCAGGTTTTCGGTCCACATGTTCACAAGTAACAGCGGTGACAGGCTGTCAGCCCTGTGGCTATCCAACTCATCTCACTCGAGAGTTCCGGGTTCAAATCCAATCGACACACGTCTAATGACTTATGTGCGATTTAACAAATTAAATTTCACCTTCTGTAACAGTGAAGAACATGTGAGGAAACCTGTAGGTATGCCTGAAAGTTCACAGAGGCACAATGGAAGTGTTGATATGTGTGTATACATCATTACACCAATAGTTGGCTCACTACTATTAAAGTGATGCAGAATAAGTAGGTTTCCTATGGCTTCATTTATTGCTTAATATTGTCACCTTCAATTTTCGCCATCTTTTAGAATTTTGCGGTCCACTGCTGGCCATAGGCTTCTCCTAACCGACCACACCGACCGGTTCTGTACCAGCCAGTATTCGTCAAGTCTATCGAACCGTACGCATTTTTCCGACTTTTGCATCGTTTTTAAAAATAATAGCCTCTCCAGTCCTCTTTCTAATAATGAATATAGGAATAAATAAATGCTATCCACCTATCACGTGCAGAAAAATAAAACACAATTTATTACCAAAACAATAATTTTATTGAGATGTTTTCACAAAATAAATGCTAATTTGAGACCGAATTAAACACATTTTACCTTCTTAAAACCTAATTTTCTAAAGCATGACAATCAATAAGAACTATAAATGAAACTAAGTAACTAAATAGCGTTATTATTGAAATTATTAAGTCAGATGATAATAAAGTGTAAATATTTCTTTCTTAAAAACTTTATTTTAAAAACTGTAACAAGAATTGTATTACATTTCCCTACATAACTTCTCTTTACAAACATTAAATTAAATTATATTACCATTATTCCACTTTTTATTACATATAAGTTTGCTTTATATTCTTATGAAATAAATCTGAGAAACGAAGTTGGTTAAAAACGATTAATACCTATTTCTTTGGCTATTGTTTTATTTGATTTTTTATTTGATTATTTTTTATTGATAGCTTCAGTGGAAGTGGGTGAAATATTGATTGCAATATTCCGTTATATACATACGAGTGAAGTTAAATAAAAGCTTTTTAAATATGTGAACGAAATAAACTACAGACAATAAATTTGCATTATAGGATGGACTTAATTATTACATAGATATAATTATTGCTACTAAACACCTACAAGGAAATTGAGACCAAATTATATCAAAAAGCTTTTTCGTATATGAACTGTTGCAAGATTATTTATTATTAAAATAAAAATATAAAAAGTTCTACACAAAAATTAACACAACATACCCATATAAAATACTCTTAACACATGCAATACTGTGCTTTTAATTATTTCAACATTTTCATCCTAGTTAATTTGATTTGCCTGACAATGTAGTAGTTTATTTATTTATATATTATGTTTATATTATTATAATTAAATATATTTAGATTAAATAATTGCTTGTGCAACAATATTTATTTAAAGTTAATTTATTTTACAAGCAATATTTATTTAAATCAATTTATTAAGAAAATTTAATTTGGAACAGGTTGTATCATTTGCATGTTCCAACTCGTGTGTTATTAGAAAGTTATTAGAAATTACAGTGAAAAATGTAAAAAACAATTAGATATAACAGTTATTGCAACTTATCCGACACTTAATAATCTCCTAAACTCTGAATAAAGAAAAAACAGAAGTTGGCGCCAAAAAAAGAAGTTTCACTGCTCCCGCCACCTTCGAAACTTACTTAATTGCAAAGTGTTGCTAGCTCTAGAAGTTATTGTTGCTATTCATGGAAAATTCGGAAATATTCATATTTTTCATGTGGAACGTTCTGCGTAAGCTGAGCGCCGAAATATCAAACGACTCTATTTATTTAAATAGTATTTACTCGTAAAGAAAAGAAAGACTACTTGGGAGTAGTCTATGCGGGTTTTATGTTTAAGCGCGCTAGTGTGGTTTTTGTATTCTCTGTATCCTGAGATACCTACTCTACGTATTGGTAGCTAATGCGTCGTGATAGCATAGCAACACCAAGGTTTCTTTTTTAATAATTCGTTAAGAACAACTTGTACAATTTCACGACCTTTATACTAACAAATAAATCTCAAAAACAGATCATTTTTAAGTATAGATAAACATAATAAAAATTATTAAAAATAAAAAAGAAACTCGGTCCCATTAAACAAAATATTATTTTACTATATTAAAAAGTATTGCTGCCATTATTTAAGACGCTTTTAACTGTATTAGTATGAAATGCTACGTCATTATTCAATTATACACTACTACATTGGGTATTGTTAGTATTCTGTTATTTCTACATTTCATTATTTACAATAGTATACTTCACTTGAAATTGAGTAAGGCATCCTATTTTGTTAGTGCATAGCCAAGGTAAGTTAGGTAAGCCACATTCCTTAGCTCCGGGTAAAAAAATAGGAAAAATGTGAATACCGGTAATCCGAAAACCGGTATTATTCACTAAATATTTAACAGCGAACTAGAGCCCCTATAATACACGAAAAAAGAGGGCTACAGATCATTGAAAACAAGTTATTATTGCTACAGGATGCTGTATAAACACAGCTGTTGAAACCAAGCATAGTATACTCTATAACAAAACTTTTATTATAATTTTTGCACAACATTTATTTAAACAAATATGTTTATCACACTTTTTTAATGTACGTTATACAATGTTTCCGTAATATGCAACGATTACTTAAATATTATGAGATGGAAATTATAAGTACAATATACATCAAAAAATCAAGCCAAAACTTACTAATTTTTATGGATTTAAGATAGCAAACGAACATGCAGTACCACCCGCTGCCACTCATGCAAGAGTCACGACAACTGTGAACAACTCATAAGTCTCGGTCAGAGTCAGTAACAGATGCGTTGATGCGTTCGAGGACTAAGATGGTGCAAAACACACTTCTATTGTCACTTACAATTCCCATCACGAAACAACAGATCACACGACAGTTCACTACCTAGTTACAGTTGCGGCGTGAAAGTCTAGCGCTGAACGGAATCCGGAGGGTATCAGTGCGGGGGACATAATACGGCTGGCGAACAAATCGACGCATACTACTGACAACACACTCGCCATGCGCCCGACGATACCTTTTCCGGTATAGTCTCGAGGATCATTGAAGTATCCAAGCCCTCCCACCACGTCAAGGACGCTAGACTTTGAAGCCGGAGACCAGCATACCTACTGTTGCTCACACAACCTTGATTTGTACGCTCACACATATTTCCGGTATTTCCGGTATAAAGTGTAATGACGTCATATTGCAACATTCTTACAACCATTTTATTAGTTACGATTAGGGCTATATATTAATTGCGGCGACAATTTTCACGAGACGAGTGCTTATACAGAGTAGGAAATATGAACGGAACACGAAGGAAAAACCTCTGTTCAGGATAGGATATCTAAACGCTAAGGTAGCACAAGATCGTAGTCTGTAACCGTAGTAACCCATGTCGTTAGCTGCAACCCATTGACGTCCCACTGCTGGGCACGGGTCTCCCAAACAGACAAAGCAGCGGGAGGTCTAGAGCAGACTCCAACATGTATTACTTATTAACATGGGTTAAACAACCAACGAGGTCAGCTAACAGACATAGTAAATGATAATAGAATAGTAGTTAAGTGAGTAGGTATTAACTCATCTCACTATATCAAAATTTACAAAACATTAAATTTCAATATAATCACTTTTTTTTTATTAATATAGACGGACAAACAGACATACGGGCCACGTGATGGTAAGTGGTCACCGTCGCCTATGGACACGTGCGACACCAGGGTTATCACAAATTAAAATTTAAAAAGTATCTTTGAACATTTTTCAAAAGTCGAGATTTAAAAAGCAATGTTATTAAAAATTAAATTTAAATAAAAGATGGTTGGATTCACACCTCAGTCGACCGTTTTGAAAATGTATAAATGTGGTAATCTTTTTGATATTTATCTACACTTATCCACCTTATTATCCATTTCATATTTACCACCCTGTATAGCGGAAGGGCTAAAGGCGCATACACACTTTACGCATAACGTTGTCGAGCAGTTTTTCGCTTCACTTTGACATTTCATATGGCAGAACAACGTTTGCGATGTCAGCTAGTAAATAAGCAAATATTGCCGTGTAACCGTCCAGTGTGTATTTTTTTTTTTTTATGGATACAGTATAGCAAACGAGCTTGCAGCACCACCCATCCGCTGCCACCCATGACAACTGTGACTGACTTTGAACAAGACTCAATTAGGGACTGGGATGGTTAGTCCAATTAGTTGAGAAAGTTAATTAGAACATTAGTTGGTCAGTTCGTTAGTAGGTATGAGGACTAGGGACTGTTAGTTATAGTTAGTCCTGTTAGCGCCCTGTCCTGTATGCGCCTGTAGTCCTGTATGCGCCCTTATCGCCGCCTACTGCCGCGGTATCAACGGGCTCAGTCGAAGAGCAGCGACGCGCTCGCGTACGAGACGGACGAGTCCTGCGTGGTTGTGCACTGAGAGGACTGCGCGTACTTGAGGAACCGCAGGGCCATGCGCGCCGGCGGACTCTCGCCGCGGAGCTTCTCTATAGCCTGTGGGACGCGGGCACAAGTAGAATAGAATAGAAATAGAAATAGAAATATTGCCGTGTAACCGTCCAGTGTGTATGCGCCCTTATCGCCGCCTACTGCCGCGGTATCAACGGGCTCAGTCGAAGAGCAGCGACGCGCTCGCGTACGAGACGGACGAGTCCTGCGTGGTTGTGCACTGCGAGGACTGCGCGTACTTGAGGAACCGCAGGGCCAGGCGCGCCGGCGGACTCTGGACGCGGAGCTTCTCTATAGCCTGTGGGACGCGGGCACAAGTAGAATAGAATAGAAATAGAAATAGAAATATTTTTAATAATGTTTTTTTTGGTATAATATTAGATATATGGTGTTCAAACATTTACCGCTACACATGTGTCAGAAAGAAACGAAATAAAAGCTTTTCTTTCTTTCAAATAGAAATAGAAAAAAGTTTATTTGCCAAATTAAGTACAATTACAATAAAAACAGAGAGATTAATGGGCTTTAAAAAAACATCTATATAAGACAAATTTGACAAAAAGTAGCCATCGAGTAAGGTGCAGGTATCCATACTAATATTATAAATGTGAAAGTGTGTTTGTTTGTTTGTCCGGCTTTCACGTCGCAACGAAGCTATTATATGGTATGGTTTTTGTGTGTGGAGATAGTGAGGAGGGTGGAGAGTGACGTAGGCTACTTTATACCGCGGTAAAACATCCTCATGGGAAGATATCGATGTTTTGTTATTTGCTAGATATTTAGTTCCGGATGTTGTTAATAGATGGCGTTGTCATGTATGATAAACAACTCATTGTTAATTCCCTTTGACCACGCGGGCGGAGCCGCGGGTAAAAGCTAGTAGAATAGAAACACGAATTACCCTACGAGGGTCGTCCCGAAAATCAGCGGCTGCTGGCTTGCCACGGCCATTTGCTGAGGGCGGCCTATTTCGGCATCTTTATAGTTACTTATTTTAAATTAAAAATTGTATTGACTTATGTGTAGTATGTATGTCGAAATAAACTTATGTGTATGTCTATATCTATGTCTAAATAGAAATAGAAAAAGTTTTTATTTGCCAAATTAAGTACAATTACAATAAAAACAAAGAAATTAATGGACCTTATAAAAACATCTTTAAAAGACAAATTTGACAAAAAGTAGCCATCGAGTAAGGTACAGGTATCCGTTATAAAATGTACGTAAGCGTAACGTAATAATTAATAATAAATAAATATCTCAGGACAAATATTCGTGTGACGAACACTTGTGTTTGTTCTGTGTCTGGATGTTAACATTATCTATTTAAATATGTATTTAAAAATATCTATGTATGTATATCAGTCTCTGACACCCATATCACAGGCTCGCGCCTACTTTGGGGTCAGATGGCCGTGTGTGAGAATGTCCAAGTTATTATAATTATAATGTACTAGTGGACGCCCGCAGCTTCGCTCGCGTGGAATTAGACGTAACATAACCTAAATACAAAATTAGGTAGGTAGGTATATACGAAAATCTTTTATATCTATTAACTTTGCACCCCCCTTTTTCCCCTTAAGAGATGATTTTCGAAACTCAATAAAAAACCTTCATAGGTACTGAATTTCATTCGAATAACATCAAAAACGGCAAAGTTTCATACTAACTTTGCACCCCCGTTTTACCCCCTTAAAAAAAAAAAGTTTTTTCAAAAATCCTTTCGTAGTGCTCTCCTACGTTATAAAAGGAACCCCTGTGCAAAATTTCAAGTTTCTAGCCCTTATAGTTTAGGCCCTGCGTTGATATGTCAGTCAGTCAGTCACCTTCTCCTTTTATATACAAGGTGTCCCAAAATTCAACGATAATCCTGAACCAGAGGATGGCCCTGCTAATGACTACTCCAGGAAAAAAAAGAAAAAAAATATATCTCGATTTTTTTTTTCAAATTACATAATAAAAAGGAAATTCTTAGAAAATTTACACCCCTCATGATATTTTTAACTACCATGACCACAACTTTTGAGATATTTCTGATATTTTTTTTGTATCCGTGACCTAAGTAGTACTGCTATCTACCACAAATCTTAAAATTCCTATAATATCTGTAGTTTTCACACAATAAACAATTAAAATCATTGTTTTCCCAAAAAAATTTGATCAAATTTACTTTCAGTCCACTTTCACTCATTGTGGTGTAAAAAAAAAGTATGGACACTACTATGGCAAGTTTTTTTAAAAGTTGACGCAACTAATCAAGATTCCAAAATGGTATAATACTCTTGGAAAACTAGTCACAAAAAAAAAGTGTAATATTTCTAAACAAGAACCAAATTTCATAAATTGTTCTTGTTGATAGTTATCATGTGCCCAAAATATGATTTTTGTTGTAAATTTCTTGGATTTAAAAGAGACATGTGCGTAGTCAAACAAATTTAGAAGAGAGAGATAGATAGAGAGAGATTACATGTTAGTCAGAGGTAGATGTAGATGTCGTTATCAAATAACATTAGAGCAGGTAGAGAAGTTGCTGTTCTCAGCAGTCAGTACGCTCTGCTTCTTTCTTTACTGTACACCGTTAAGTATTCAATTGACGTGTGAATCAAGTAATCTGCAAATTGAACTGACTTTGCATTATTTTGGACTGTTTTACTTCAACTGGGCCCTTTGAGTTACAAGGAAACTTTGATGGAAATAATTATTTGAACTTTTTACAAAATAACTTGCAAGACTTATTAGAAGACGTGCCTTTAAGTGATTTACAAAACATGTGGTTTTAAAATGATGGTCGCCCAGCTCACTATGCCCGTCCTGTGCGAGACTACATAAACCAAGAGTAGGTATCCAGGGCGTTGGATCGGGCGACTTGGTCCTATCTTATGACCACCCCTTTCACCCGATCTAAACCCCCAACACTTCTTCTATTGGGGTTGTCTCAAAGACAGGATCTACTGAAACATTTTTCACCACCAAAAAACCTATTTTGGGCACAAAGTAAAAGTTATTACTAATCGACAAGAACAATTTTTGAAACATGGTTCTTGTTTAGAAATATTATACTTTTTTTTTGTGACTAGTTTTCCAAGAGTATTATACCATTTTGGAATCTTGATTAGTTGCGTCAACTTTTAAAAAAACTTGCCATAGTAGTGTCCATACTTTTTTTTTACACCACGATGAGTGAAAGTGGACTGAAAGTAAATTTGATCAAAATTTTTTGGGAAAACAATGATTTTAATTGTTTATTGTGTGAAAACTACAGACATCATAGGAATTTTAAGATTTGTGGTAGATAGCAGTACTACTTAGGTCACGGATACAAAAAAAATAACAGAAATATCTTAAAAATTGTGGTCATGGTAGTTAAAAATATCATGAGGGGTGTCAATTTTCTAAGAATTTCCTTTTTATAATGTAATTTGAAAAAAAATCGAGATATTTTTTTTTTCTTTTTTTTCCTGGAGTAGTCATTAGCAGGGCCATCCTCTGGTTCAGGATTATCGTTGAATTTTGGGACACCTTGTATATAGACTTACATTATAATGTACTTACATGTAATAAAACTCCGATGGGATGTCTACCGCATATAGTGTTGGAGTATTTGTTGAGGTATTCCGTGAAGGCGCGCGGGTCCATTTTATATATATAGACTTACATTATAATGTACTTACATGTAATAAAACTCCGATGGGATGTCTACCGCATATAGTGTTGGAGTATTTGTTGAGGTATTCCGTGAAGGCGCGCGGGTCCATTTTATATATATAGACTTACATTATAATGTACTTACATGTAATAAAACTCCGATGGGATGTCTACCGCATATAGTGTTGGAGTATTTGTTGAGGTATTCCGTGAAGGCGCGCGGGTCCCTTTTATATATATAGACTTACATTATAATGTACTTACATGTAATAAAACTCCGATGGGATGTCTACCGCATATAGTGTTGGAGTATTTGTTGAGGTATTCCGTGAAGGCGCGCGGGTCCATTTTATATATATAGACTTACATTATAATGTACTTACATGTAATAAAACTCCGATGGGATGTCTACCGCATATAGTGTTGGAGTATTTGTTGAGGTATTCCGTGAAGGCGCGCGGGTCCATTTTATATATATAGACTTACATTATAATGTACTTACATGTAATAAAACTCCGATGGGATGTCTACCGCATATAGTGTTGGAGTATTTGTTGAGGTATTCCGTGAAGGCGCGCGGGTCCATTTTATATATATAGACTTACATTATAATGTACTTACATGTAATAAAACTCCGATGGGATGTCTACCGCATATAGTGTTGGAGTATTTGTTGAGGTATTCCGTGAAGGCGCGCGGGTCCATTTTATATATATAGACTTACATTATAATGTACTTACATGTAATAAAACTCCGATGGGATGTCTACCGCATATAGTGTTGGAGTATTTGTTGAGGTATTCCGTGAAGGCGCGCGGGTCCATTTTATATATATAGACTTACATTATAATGTACTTACATGTAATAAAACTCCGATGGGATGTGTACCGCATATAGTGTTGGAGTATTTGTTGAGGTATTCCGTGAAGGCGCGCGGGTCCATTATATATATATAGACTTACATTATAATGTACTTACATGTAATAAAACTCCGATGGGATGTCTACCGCATATAGTGTTGGAGTATTTGTTGAGGTATTCCGTGAAGGCGCGCGGGTCCATTTTATATATATAGACTTACATTATAATGTACTTACATTTAATAAAACTCCGATGGGATGTCTACCGCATATAGTGTTGGAGTATTTGTTGAGGTATTCCGTGAAGGCGCGCGGGTCCATTTTATATATATAGACTTACATTATAATGTACTTACATGTAATAAAACTCCGATGGGATGTCTACCGCATATAGTGTTGGAGTATTTGTGAAGGCGCGCGGGTCCATTTTATATATATAGACTTACATTATAATGTACTTACATGTAATAAAACTCCGATGGGATGTCTACCGCATATAGTGTTGGAGTATTTGTGAAGGCGCGCGGGTCCATTTTATATATATAGACTTACATTATAATGTACTTACATGTAATAAAACTCCGATGGGATGTCTACCGCATATAGTGTTGGAGTATTTGTTGAGGTATTCCGTGAAGGCGCGCGGGTCCATTTTATATATATAGACTTACATTATAATGTACTTACATGTAATAAAACTCCGATGGGATGTCTACCGCATATAGTGTTGGAGTATTTGTTGAGGTATTCCGTGAAGGCGCGCGGGTCCATTTTATATATATAGACTTACATTATAATGTACTTACATGTAATAAAACTCCGATGGGATGTCTACCGCATATAGTGTTGGAGTATTTGTGAAGGCGCGCGGGTCCATTTTATATATATAGACTTACATTATAATGTACTTACATGTAATAAAACTCCGATGGGATGTCTACCGCATATAGTGTTGGAGTATTTGTTGAGGTATTCCGTGAAGGCGCGCGGGTCCATTTTATATATATAGACTTACATTATAATGTACTTACATGTAATAAAACTCCGATGGGATGTCTACCGCATATAGTGTTGGAGTATTTGTTGAGGTATTCCGTGAAGGCGCGCGGGTCCATTTTATATATATAGACTTACATTATAATGTACTTACATGTAATAAAACTCCGATGGGATGTCTACCGCATATAGTGTTGGAGTATTTGTTGAGGTATTCCGTGAAGGCGCGCGGGTCCATTTTATATATATAGACTTACATTATAATGTACTTACATGTAATAAAACTCCGATGGGATGTCTACCGCATATAGTGTTGGAGTATTTGTTGAGGTATTCCGTGAAGGCGCGCGGGTCCCTTTTATATATATAGACTTACATTATAATGTACTTACATGTAATAAAACTCCGATGGGATGTCTACCGCATATAGTGTTGGAGTATTTGTTGAGGTATTCCGTGAAGGCGCGCGGGTCCATTTTATATATATAGACTTACATTATAATGTACTTACATGTAATAAAACTCCGATGGGATGTCTACCGCATATAGTGTTGGAGTATTTGTTGAGGTATTCCGTGAAGGCGCGCGGGTCCATTTTATATATATAGACTTACATTATAATGTACTTACATGTAATAAAACTCCGATGGGATGTCTACCGCATATAGTGTTGGAGTATTTGTGAAGGCGCGCGGGTCCATTTTATATATATAGACTTACATTATAATGTACTTACATGTAATAAAACTCCGATGGGATGTCTACCGCATATAGTGTTGGAGTATTTGTTGAGGTATTCCGTGAAGGCGCGCGGGTCCATTTTATATATATAGACTTACATTATAATGTACTTACATGTAATAAAACTCCGATGGGATGTCTACCGCATATAGTGTTGGAGTATTTGTTGAGGTATTCCGTGAAGGCGCGCGGGTCCATTTTATATATATAGACTTACATTATAATGTACTTACATGTAATAAAACTCCGATGGGATGTCTACCGCATATAGTGTTGGAGTATTTGTTGAGGTATTCCGTGAAGGCGCGCGGGTCCATTTTATATATATAGACTTACATTATAATGTACTTACATGTAATAAAACTCCGATGGGATGTCTACCGCATATAGTGTTGGAGTATTTGTTGAGGTATTCCGTGAAGGCGCGCGGGTCCCTTTTATATATATAGACTTACATTATAATGTACTTACATGTAATAAAACTCCGATGGGATGTCTACCGCATATAGTGTTGGAGTATTTGTTGAGGTATTCCGTGAAGGCGCGCGGGTCCATTTTATATATATAGACTTACATTATAATGTACTTACATGTAATAAAACTCCGATGGGATGTCTACCGCATATAGTGTTGGAGTATTTGTTGAGGTATTCCGTGAAGGCGCGCGGGTCCATTTTATATATATAGACTTACATTATAATGTACTTACATGTAATAAAACTCCGATGGGATGTCTACCGCATATAGTGTTGGAGTATTTGTGAAGGCGCGCGGGTCCATTTTATATATATAGACTTACATTATAATGTACTTACATGTAATAAAACTCCGATGGGATGTCTACCGCATATAGTGTTGGAGTATTTGTTGAGGTATTCCGTGAAGGCGCGCGGGTCCATTTTATATATATAGACTTACATTATAATGTACTTACATGTAATAAAACTCCGATGGGATGTCTACCGCATATAGTGTTGGAGTATTTGTGAAGGCGCGCGGGTCCATTTTATATATATAGACTTACATTATAATGTACTTACATGTAATAAAACTCCGATGGGATGTCTACCGCATATAGTGTTGGAGTATTTGTTGAGGTATTCCGTGAAGGCGCGCGGGTCCATTTTCTCAATGATATCCATACCCTGGAGATGAAAATGTAATATTATTAATAAACGTATCAGAAATTATGAAATCCGTAGATAACCGACATAGCAAACGAGCTTGCAGCACCACCAATCCGCTGTCGCCCGTGACAACTGTGACTGACTTTGTACAAGACTTTAATAGGGACTAGATGTTTTTATGTTATTTTTTAAATTAAAAGCTTTTATTTAACTAAACTCATATGTATGTATGTATGTCCTGGAATCTTGCAATCAATATTTCACCCACTTCCACTGAAGCTATCGAGCTGAAATTTGGCACACATATTTGGTTCCGATGACAATGCACGAAAATAAAAAAAAGTTAAAAAAAGCTTTTTTTGGAACGAAGTTCCTTATTGCGCTTTGCGAAAGCGGGCTAGATGGAAAAAATTAAGACCAAAAGTTGTAACGACATTTTTATTATTCAGTCCGCGTATTATTATACTAAAAAGCGTGCGAGTTTTTTTCCGCGCCTTACAAATCCTTTTAAAAAACGCTGATGGATGGATGTATGGATGGATGGATGGACAATAACTTATAATAACTTATATATCCAATAACTTCGTTCCATCCGGGTGTACCTTGACACCTCTCAAGTTTTTTTTTTAATTTGTAATAATTCATTAACATTAAATTAACAGATAAGTTAGGCGTGCTACAATGAACTGACCTGCCTGTCCAGCCACTCGATGCCCTGGTGTATGTGTCCCTTGGAGGGGTCGCGCCACATGAAGCGGAACCGGTACCCCCAGTGGCAGAAGTCCGACGATATCACGAACAGGTTCTGCGGGTCCGCCAGGTAAGGCGCCAGGATCGCGCCGTACCTGAAATAAAGCCATTCTTTATACCAGTCTTATATAACACTAGTGGGCGCCCGCAGCTTCGCTCGCGTGGAATTAGACGTAACATAACCTAAATACAAAATTTCATTGAAATAATGTAGGTATATACGAAAAACTGTTATACCTACTAACGTTGCACCCCCCTTTTACCCCCCCTTAAGAGATGATTTTCGAAACTCAATAAAAACCTTCATAGGTACTGAATTTCATTCGAATAACATCAAAAACGGCAAAGTTTCATACTAACTTTGCACCCCCGTTTTACCCCCTTAGGGAGTGAATTTTCAAAAATCCTTTCTTAGTGCTCCCCTACGTTATAAAAGGAACCCCTGTGCAAAATTTCAAGTTTCTAGCCCTTATAGTTTAGGCCCTGCGTTGATATGTCATTCAGTCAGTCAGTCAGTCAGTCAGTCAGTCAGTCAGTCAGTCAGTCAGTCAGTCAGTCAGTCACCTTCTCCTTTTATATATATAGATTGCAGCTTCACTCGCGTGGAATTAGACATAACAATAGTTTCGTTTACACCTAGTAATATTATATACTTAGCCTATGTCACCCAGCGAAGATGCAGCTTTCTAATGGTGAAATATTTATTTAAATCGGTCCTGTAGCTTTTGTGTGAAAACATTACAAACAAATCTTTCCTCTTTGTAACAGATAATATAAAGAGGATCGAAGCGGTGACCGCCCAGTGGCTATCGAACTCGCCTCTCACTCGAGCGGTCCGGGTTCAAAGCCCAGCGGCAGGCACCAATGACTTTTCTAAGTTATGTGCGATTTAATTAATTAAATGTCACTTGCTGTAAAGGTGAACGGGCACGGATCTTCGCTCAGACGCTGCGGGAGGTCTAGAGCATACTCCACCACGCTGCTCCAATGTGGATTGGTGGAGGGAATCTGTCGTACTTACTTGGCTTCTTTTTCAGGTGTTAGCGATCCTACGAGGATTGGAATGATAGTGAATCCGGTTTTATATCTGAAACAAATTACAAATACCTACATTAATTTAAAATTTATCATCACACTGCACACACACTTTTACTAACAAGTACTAACTGGACTATTACTAACACCAACTAACAGGACTAACTATCACTAACAGTCCCCGGTCCTTATACCTACTAACGAACTGACCAACTAATGTTTTAATTAACTCTCTCAACTAACTGGACTAACCATCCCAGTCCCTAATTGAGTCTTGTTCAAAGTCAGTCACAGTTGTTATGGGCGGCAGCCGATGGGTGGTGCTGCAAGCTCGTTTGCTATCTTTTATCCATAAAAAAAAAAGTTTAGTAGTCGTAAACGCGATTGCCAAGTTAGGTCCGAAACGTAACGTCCGCAACGAAGTCCTGGGTTCGATGCACGGAGCATTTTCTTATAACAATGACGAGCAAACAGGCATACGGGCCTGATGGTAAGTGGTCACATCAGTGGCCATTACGATAGGAGACCCGATCGTCACACGAATGTTTGTCTTGAATGGGATTCGAACCCACGACCCCTGGCGCAACAGAGTCACTACCGATTGCGCCAACGGGCCTGTCGTAATTTACATGGGCGTTACAAGTTCGTTTACTTCAGCATCGCGTCCTAAAAAATGTAAATTGAATTATAAAAAAATATTTAAAAAAAAATGATTTTATACATATTTAACATTTTTTTATTTTTTTTTTATCTTCGTGCATTGTCATCGGAACCATATATGTGTGCCAAATTTCAGCTCGATAGCTTCAGTGGAAGTGGGTGAAATATTGATTCCAAGATTCCAGGACATACATACATACGAGTGAAGTTAAATAAAAGCTTTTAATAAATATTGGTGTGTTCGGAATCGAACCCGGCAACTCACTCCTCCATGACCTTAGCTATGTAAGGCAGGTGCATCTCTATTGAGTGTTCGTCTTCGTCTGTCTGTACGTCCATCCACTCGAACTGCCGCGTCGCCTCCAACTCCGCGTATACTGCAACAAAACATCGTGTGTGGTTGGTGGTATAGATATACGGTAACATTGCGCTAGGTACAGATTCAGATTCATTTATTTTTCATTATATGGTATTTTTGTATACACTTAATGAACGTCATAACATTTTTTATCTACCGCCGGTTCACAAGGTTGATGGTACCGAGAAGAACACGGCAAGAAACTCGGTAGTTACTCTTTTCAAAATTTACAATTTTTATAATTTGATCACATTACATTATTATTGAACAAGTGGAGCTGGAGATACATCGCACCAAGCATTTATATCGTTTAAGTAATCATTAATTTTATAGAAAGCTTTATTAAGGAGGTTTTGTTTAATGTAAGATTTAAATTTGTTCTCTGAGAGACAAGTAATATTTCCGGGTATTTTATTGTAGAAGCGAACACAGTTCCCCATAAAAGATTTTGATACTTTACTTAGTCTAGAGCTAGGTACAATCAATTTATCTTTATTTCTTATACTAAAGTTATGTACACTGCTTTTTTTGTCAACCCATAGATGACCCACTGTTGGGCACGGGCACCAAAGACAGCTGCGGGAGCTGCTAGAGCATACCCACGCTGCTACAATGTAGATTGGTGTAGGTTAGTGGCCAACCCAGTATAGAAAAGGTGGCTTAACGATTGTTTTCACCATTGAAATCCTACCGAGTCAGACGCGGCTGGGGACTAACTGAAAACACGCTACCTAATCTTGAAGACCCTGCATTATAGCATTTTGTCATCGGTCCTTGATAAGTGTGCATAGTTTCAAATTAATTCCACGTTTTGAAGGGTGTGAAAATTACGTTCAAAGATTCCGTTACATACATACATACCAAGCTAATAAAAGCGTGTTAAAAGGGGGGTACAGAAAAATAACCTAGGTATGTTCAACTGTATGTTGGTGTAGGGTTTGTGGTGACCGTTGGGTCAATAAAACACGCCTTTGATCACTCAGCGGAGTAGGTAATGCGTCCGGCGCACGTCCGAACTTGCTCACAGCTAGCGCGTAACTGTCCGGTGCCGCATACGCTACAGTTGATACAGTAAAATAAGCGACGGTACCTACCTATATAGTTTTTTTTTTATGTGAAACATCTTTAGGCGGAGGGCAAACCAAATTTATGGCGTGGCGAGCGCGGCGAGCGCGGCGAGCGTGGCGAATATAGAATATATATACTATATACAGTTCCGACAAATGACGATCGGAAATTATTTTATTAATAAAATATTCTAACAATATATTCGATGTTTCACATCTGCCAGGCGTCCCGTGACGGCTCACAATTTTTTTTTTTCAAATATGTATTGATATGCTTGCATACAGTTAACACTAACTCTGCTTATCAATGGTGAGGTCGTAGAGCGGCGTCTGGTACTTGTCTAGGGACGACAGCGCGCAGCCGCCCAGCCGGACGTGGTGCGACGGGCCCAGGATGAAGATACGTTTTCTGCAACGAATCAAATAAATATATTATTGGCACAAACATAATTACAAGTTAAATTAAATAAAAAAATATTTAAAAAAACCTCATTGACAAAGCGTGTTACTGAAAAGATTAATATCTTAAGGACATGACAAAAAATAAATAAAAAAGGAGAAGCTGACTGAATGACTGAATGACTGACTGAGTGACTGACTGACTGACTGACTGACTGACTGACTGACATATCAACGCAGGGCCTAAACTATAAGGGTTAGAAACTTGAATTTTGCACAGGGGTTCCTTTTATAACCTATGGGAGCACTAGAAAAGGATTTTACAAAATTCACCCCCTTCGGGGGTAAAACGGGGGTGCAAAGTTAGTATGAAACTTTGCCATTTTTGAAGTTAGTGAATGTCTAATTCCACGCGAGCGAAGCTGCTGGGGGTCCACTAGTAAATAATAAATAGTAATTAATAGTCGACCGAACCAAATGAACGGAACCATTTGATAATGATATAATACTCACACTACGACAGGGCTGATCTGTCTGTAGGCGAAGGCAGCGCACGCGCCGCTGTATGAGTAGCCGGCATGACTGAAAAAGAAAAAGAGTTATAATATAGGACTTTTTTTGCTTTCTCTACCACTTTAATATGGTTGGAGAAGTTCAACCGGCTGAACCGGCCATTTCTATGGTAGACCTGTCAGGGTCTCACCACCGCACCACAGACCCGTCGAATGAGTACCAGATTTAACAAATCAAAGAAAATATACATTTACTAGCTGACCCCGCAAACGTTGTTCTGCCATATGAAATGTCAAAGCGACGCGACACTTCACGTGACAATGAACGACGGTTAAAAAGAAAAATACTAAAATAGTGTTTAAAAAACATTTTCCAGTGGAACAAATTGTGAATCTAAACCATCCTCGAATCCCCTTGAACACACACAAAAACTTTCATCAACATCTATCCAGCCGTTTAGGAAGAGTTTACTGTGATACACACGTACACAAGAAATATATATATTAAGAGGATTATTTGAACATTCCATGAACCAAGTTTAGTGATTCCTGTGCTCTGTTGTAATATTTATGATGAATAAATTATTATCTTATATGTAACTGTATGACTCCATATATGTTACTGTCTTACGGTAGATCCCTGGGAATATAATTAGGTATATCACGGCTTCAATTATATACTGCGACAGTTTAGTTAGACAGATAAATTAACCCTAAATTGCTACGTATTTTTACATGTTTTAGTTTTTACATGGTCTACAACTCGAACTTACGGTGCAATGATGGCCCTGGCGGGGCCGTGCGTGAGGTCTGCCTTCGACAGCCACAGATCCAGTTGGCGGGAAAGCTCCGACCCTGAAATATAAGTCCGCTTACATGGATAGTGTCCCTATGAAAACGTAGTAGAATTCGTTTGGTGAAACTATAAAAGCTCCGCAACAGAATAGCGGTACGGTATCCCCTGCCTGTCAGAGGCGACTGAAAGGGATAAGGTAGCGCGGGCAGGGTTGCGCTGAAAACCAGAAGCTCACAAGCAGTAAGCTCAGCGTAACCCTTTTTCACGTATGACCCTACAGCTTATGTAGTTATAAGTTCATTGTTCTAGCCTAAAATGTCGATTGGTACATGTGGTGTTTTGGACACAGGCCTCTTCTAAAAGACACCACTCCGACCGGTCCTGTGCCTTCTGAAACCAGCGGTTTCCCGCCGTCTTCGTCAGGTTGTCTGACCACCTTGAAGGGCGACCTGTAGCCGAATCTCTGGCGGGGATAATCGCCCCTGGCCCCGAGAGGAAAGGACAGGAGAGGCCTATGTCCAGCAGTGGACCTCAAAATACTAATGGATTAATGATAATATTTTGTGTGACAATATCTATCTTCTTCTCCATCTAACCTGCAAGCGACCAGTACGTTCCACCGGATATCCCGGAGTCCTCGACAACTGCCTATGAAGGCCAAGGAGCTGGTTTTAGTTGATGGAAATTCCTCATAAGCCGGTGTCGCTCGCACGATATACGGACCGGCATGAAAGGCTGTAGCGTCCATAGCCCAATGGCTCGCGTCTATTCAATGTGATCGAAAGAGTAAAGCGACGACGGGCGCGGTCGGTTTGTTGATGGGTGACTGCTAGTGGCAAAATTTCATGGACTCTACCGTGCTTCGGAGGACACGTAAAGCCGTCGTTCCCGGTTGTTTTCAATGGTTAAAACAGTCACCAATCCGACCGCGCTCAACGAGTCATTGGGCTATGGATGCTACTGTTGGGACACACCAGACTTGTCATATTTGTGTGTTATTTTATTTTACTGAAATGCTATTCTGATCCAATAAAATGTCGCTCGTCGATGACAAAATATCTTTAGAAAATCGTCACGATTAGAGAGTATTCTAAACATTATCTGCACTGGCCAATATAATGTTTGGCATCAGTTATCGAGTTGCATAAACTTGTTAAAACTATAATTAAGTCTTTTGCCACTAACCCCTGAACTAAAACACAATGAACCTTCATTGCTAACCTATCAGGTTTTATGGGCAACTACATTCATATGTGCATGGAATTTGGGTGGTAAATAAAAAACCAGGATGTTCATTTAAGAATTTAATATGAATTTAAATATTACAAAATTATAATAAATGTCTTAATTTCTTTATGGATATAATATAGCAAACAAGCATATGCACCGTAACTCTACACTATAACTGTGATGTGACAGACCTTAAAAAAAGAGTTCTCATTCAAAACCTGACACAGATGTGTTGCTACCAATGACACCAAATTAATGGCGGCCAATAGCGGTATTAATGCCTTAGCAAAGCTGAGTGCGTTACGTTTTTCACATTGCTACTGCAATAACCTTATACTTATATAATTTTAAACCTTATTGTTGTGTGTTTGTACTCTGCTGCGGTGTAAATGTTAAATAAAGTTTTTCCTAATTATATTTCTATTTCAAATAATTTATTCTATATAACATAACATAACACCTGTATTTCCCTGAAAGGGTAGACTAAGGTGTTTATTTACCCACTATTCACCAGTTATGTCCCATCTAATAGGTGGTGAGCCCTATCCAGGCTCCGAATTACTAGAATTACTACTGGAAATTTAAAGTAAGACATATTAATACTCTGCCCAACCCTGGAAACGAATCCTGGACAATGCTTGGCTATCATGCTTGCCACCACTAGAAGAACGAGGCATTCTAAACAAAGAACTTATTTTAAACTTTTAATAAATAAATGACTCTAAAAAGAAAGTCTACATGTATTTTAATCTTCGTCACTTTCAACTGGATCCTTCTCACCAATCTTCAATAACAGATCAAGCTTCTCTGATGTATCCTTGAGCACTGCATCGTTGTACCAAGAATATTTTGCCTCAAATTCATCCTTCAGACTCTCCAGATCTATTCTGTCCTTTTCCACCTCCGCGAGACTCTTAGCAGACTTGCTGTACTCTGCCAACTTGTCTGGGTCTAAGTTGCTATTATTTTTTATCTGTTCCAACCCTTCTAATGCTTCTGTAACGGCATCTAACAGCTTTTTATGTCCTGATTCCTTGTTGTAACCGACGTCTACATTCTTAGTCTCTAGCTTGTCTAAAGATGCCTGTTGTGCTGTTATTACACTACTAACTTTATTCTCAATGTCTGATGAGGTTGTAATATCATAGAATTGGGCGCAATCTTGTGTTCTGAGGTCCAGGAGTCTGCAATGAAAAATTGTAAACAATATCATGGACAATTTATAGGTTAAAGAATCTCCAGCCTCTGGATGCAGAGTACAATCTCAATTGTTGCATCTTGCAATGAGGTTTCTTTTTTTTTCTGGGTGGTTGCACGGTTTTGGATATTGTCTGTCCACTTTAGGTGTTTATGAACATGGTTGGCCTGTCAATGAGTCAGCACTTGGCCAGCATGGTGGACTATGGCCTAGGCCCTCCCATTCCGAGAGGAGACCCAAGCCCAAAAGTGGGCGGCAGCTTAACACTAGTAAGAAGGATCATGAGGTCTCCTATTACTGTACATAAAAATAAACATGTAAAACTGTTTACCTCTTTTGTTCAACCACAAATGAGATATCCTTCATCCTTTTGCTAGTATTGTCTAGCAGGTCGTAGGTCTTCTGAAAGCGGTCCGCTAACTGAGCAAGTTGAACATCCATAACTTTTTCTTCATGTTCAAACTTCTCGTCGG
The DNA here is from genome assembly GCA_944567765.1 of Carterocephalus palaemon. Lineage (NCBI taxonomy): Eukaryota > Metazoa > Arthropoda > Insecta > Lepidoptera > Hesperiidae > Carterocephalus > Carterocephalus palaemon. The sequence goes on from OX155665.1 coordinate 4,493,904, forward strand.
CCAGTATTTCAGTGAGCCACGTTCGCATGAACTCCCCGCGTTTAAATTCAAATTTCCAATCAAATGAATCTCCCGCCTCTGCACGCACCGTGCAATCTCCATCTAATACTGTTGCATTGGGGTTTGCTTTTTGCTGGGGGGTTGACAGGATTCTGGATGTTGTCGCGTTCATCATTTTACGCGTACTAGAAGGCGGTACCGATAATTGGCGAGTTATTTTAGACGGAGCGGCAAACGTTGGTTTCTTTTCCGAAGACATTTCAGCTAAATCTATTTAATTTTAATCTTTTCTAAATTATAATTTAGTAGTATGTAGTTTGTTTCTTTTCCGTTTGGATCCGTCCGTTGCCATAGGCTTGACAGTTGTTTGAATATTTTTTTTAAATGTGATATGTCATAACATCGATGACAGATACAACATGCATTTTTTCTTCAGTCGTGGTTACTTTGAATATTGCTAACTTTGTAAAACGTTAAAATATGTACATAAAAGCATTGAGTTAATTTTAGATGGTTATAATAAAACACAAGTATAAAAAATACAAACACATAAATATAAATAAACACAAGTTCAAAGAACAACAATGTCTTTGTTACTTCAGCGATTTCTATTTCTGAACGCAAATAAACACGTCAAAGTGGAGCTGGAGGTCAACGACCTATAAGATTTTTCTAACTTAGACCAATAATTCAATTCAACACGAAAAGCTGGAAATGAATACGACTAGTAATCCGAATAGCTTAAGATTTGACATAGTATTACACATGAAACTAAAAATCTCAACTTTTAGAAAGCTTTAAAGGGTCAATAAACTTTTGACCCTTTCTATCTGCATGTAGTGAGTGGTAATAGGGAAAACATTGCAAATAACTATGATTCCCATCGTATTAATAAGATGAGATACAACAGTAATTAACATTCACGACAAGAAATATTTCATTGGATCCACTTGTTGTCTTTGTGTGACACGAGAAACAATAAATCAACGTACCATTTTCGGTGTACCAGCTACCAGCATGCGAAGCTTTACGGCAGGTCATTTTGAGCGGTTTATTACTGACCTAATAGAAATTTATTTATACTAAATACACTTTTATAACACAAGAGTTTACTTCAATAAAAATATACGAAATATACATACTTACTATAAATTGTATATCAACCAAAGAGTATAGTAATAGATTAGATATCAACCACAGAACTATAAATATCAACAGAATATGGCCTAAAAATAATACACAGACGATCTTTTTCTACTTAGCTTGTGCAGAATATATTTCTCGTTCACAAAATTTCTTATTATAGTTAATTAATATAAATAATAATATTATATAAGTTTATATATACAATATACTCAAAATATTTATAGCACATACGCTACGCTACGCTATATAAATATAATTCACGCATAACTCATGAATGGCTGGACGAATTCGGGTAATTTTTGAAGTGAAACTTCTATAAGCGCATGAGCAGGGCGTTTTGAGTTTTATTGATGGCACCGCAGTTGTTTGAGATGAGATTTTAATTATTTCATAAATTTCATTTGAATTGCTTAAATTATTATTGCCACGGCTCCACCCGCGTCACGTACATCGTTTTAGGTGCAGAATTACCTCTACCATAGGGATGTTTTAATATAAATGAGTTTTAGTTAATTTGAGAGACTTATCAAAATCTAGCCAATCCGCAGTTCGGCTGATCACGACGCAAAATAGCCATCAATCGATTAAAAATCATTCGATAGTTAATTAACGTTTTAAGATCGAACGATCATTTCAGTGATTAATTAATTTCACGGGAACCGTGTAATTTTCCGGAATAAAAAGTAATTAGCCAGGTCCTACATTACTTACTTACATTAGGCAAAATCACGTCGAACTATAATTCTTTAAAAGCGGAGATGAAGGACAAATCAATAAACCGACAAAGACACATTCCCATTTATAAAATAATGAATTGACTTTTATTGTGTTAACTTCACAGCTTCATTGAATAGTGGTAGTGAGTTTATAGAGCTCAAACCCACTAAATCCTTCAGAAGTGTGTGCAGTGTGAGTGCGATTGACCTTAGAGTCTACCCCTGGGGTACGGACTTCGGCTAGGTCGCTGTGTTTGTAACTCTAGGAGGGTATCGACCAATCACTAGGTGATACCTCATGTTGGCCGTTAGAAAGTCTTCGTCTCCGCCGGGAGGGACTGGTGTAAATGTGGTGTTCTAGGATTTCCTACCTGTGGGTTGTTAAGGATTTTAGATATAGTGGTTGCGGGGTCTTCTAGCACATATTATCTAGGTCTAAATCGAGCTCATACTCCTATTTCTGGAACGTAATATGCTGATTGTACCACGAAAGGATTTGATGGCCAGCAGTAATAACAAATTTGATTGCTGGTTTCAATGTCCTCATAACCAACTTTTTTCCACACGCTTGGAAAGAAGCACAGGTGATAGGAATTCACAAACCTGGAAAGCCTAGATCATTGTAAAAAAGTTTCGAACGGCCAACACGAGGTATCCCCGAGTGATTGGTCCACAGGAATGGTCCTTATATCTATTGATATTGTAAATAAATTAATAGTCCTTTGACTGACACTATAACTAAAACGTGCTGATTACTTGCTCCACTGAGCAAGTAATCACTACGTTTTTACTTGCTCAGTGACGGTCACAGTGACACGCAAATGGTTTCAATATTATATTTATCTGTGAATGGTTTTGATATTACTCATAGAAATATTGATATTACTATACTCTTTGGTTTTTTGATAGACAGAACCATATACTTATAAATCTGTGGACAGAACTTGACAGTAGACAGCACTTTAATCTATGGTAGACAGCCAGCAGGCAGACAGTCAACATTTTTTTTGATATATTGAAATTGTTGTTGTGCAATATCATTCTACCTATGTAACGTGATTAAATTAAATAAAAAAACAAACAATTCGGTTTAATTATCTACGTTGATAGGAAACGAAATTAGCCGGTTGAACTAACCACGTGCAATAATCGTGTTCATTCCAGTTTCCTGTGTATAATTTTACCATTTTTGGTGTTATTATAGCTAATTCTGAAATAAACCGCTACAATGATGTCTGCTATCTGTAAGTATAGTATTTACTCAAGTGGAATGCATAAATTAGTGCTAGTTAAATAATGTTGTTTCTAAAAAAATGAAACAAAGTATGTCATGTACTATCAAAGCAACTCACTAGCGGCCCTTTAACTGACCAATGTTGGGGATAGGTATCCTCTCAGAGTAGGAGAGGTAAAGTCTCCCACGCTCTCTAAGCTTGCATTAACAGACTTCGGATAAGCATGCAGACTTACATATTTATGGTGGGCTATTATCACTAAGTTTTTGTCTATCCTTATCCTCTGCCACCCATTGCAGACTGACAAGACTCAAATGAATATAGAGACTGGGATGGTTATTCCAGTTAGCATAGGGTGTTAAAATATTAGTTGGTTAGTTGGTATGAGGACTCTAGGGGCAGATACTGTGTGTGTCATGTTCCAGATGTATTGCTACCATTAAGATGGCCTTCAGAAAGTGCTACTGAAGGTCCCACCAATCCAATGTGGTATAATTCTTTTTCTTTCAAAATTGCACAGACAAATCTAAAAAAAAAACTAGTTATTCTAATTTTTAGGTAAGATAAGGTTCTGATTAGGCTTTAATTATTTACGTAAAAATACACATAAATTGATCAATCGAAACTAATAAAAATATAAAATATTTCTTCGTTTCTCGGTCTTGTCCAAGATTCTATTTTATTTTGGGTCTCGGTTTCAGCAGAGAACAAAAGACCTGTTTTGGTTGAACCTTGTATTTGTGTGGAAGACTTCGTAGATTATCAAATGTGAATACTATACAGTTGCAATAATATTACACAGTACATATACAATGTAAATACAAATGTGTAAATAAAATATACATACATTTCAGGTCGTAGAAACTCAAGGCTACTGAAACAAATATGTGGGTACAGCAGCTCAGTGGAGGGGAAGGCGATCAAACCAAAAACTGCCATAGTTATGTTGAACATGGGAGGGCCTAAGACTACTGATCAGGTAATTTATATCTACAATAACGTAAAGTTTCTAATGTCTACCACCACTCTTATAGTGTCTAATGTCTATGACCACTTTTATAATGTCTAATGTCTATGACAACTCTTATAGTGTCAAGTTGACACTATAAGAGTTCGTAAAATAATGCAAAGATGTGTGCAAAACAGAGGCGGACATGTCGAGCATGAAATTTAGACTTTAAGATGTTTTGTTGGAACTTTAAAGTTTAATAAATGCAGTATCTTGTACTTACTATCGTTTTATTTAACTTTTGTTTGCCTTCCCTGTAGCCAATGAAACTAAGTTTTTTCTATGAATGTTTATTATAACCCTAGATTGATATACCTCGTTGGATAGCTGATGAAACGTAGATATTTTTAAGAACATGTGCAAAACGGGGGCCATAATGTTTTTTTTTAGATTTCATTGATAGAAAAAATAACTTTCTAAATTTTTATTAGTTTGTGTGAGTTTCAATCTTCTACAATGACTTATTTATTCATTTTACCTACAATATTGGTTATTGAGGTGGTAAAGCATTTTATTTTACATGTAAAAATCGAATAATAGTAATAATAAGACTTACACATTTCAAAATATCTAAGCTGATAGCCGAAAATCGGGCATTTTTTATAAAAAACAATTAAATTCAAATACATATCTCGAAAACGGTTAGAATTAGGATAGGGTGTTTTATAGTCAAATCAGTCAGAAACGATGTAAACTACACGCCCTTAACGGGAATAGGTCGACTTAACCTGTAACCCTGTATATCTTGAATGGAGTGCGCGCACTGAATACGTTTTTCTCTGTCAAGATAATAACTGATTAATTTGTACGTTGATTATTCTTTTATAACTCGCAGACTTCGAACCTGTGCGTGAAAACTTGTCCGTAAGACTCGCGCCCAATCTGTGCGCTCCTATTTATACAACTTTATTGACACCTCTAAAGAGATATACAATGGGCGGACTTAATGACCTAACTTGTTACTTGTCGGGTTCATTAGTGTGTGTTCAAAGGCGACCACCACTCTTGTCAAGCTCCACTAATTTTCAGGTAGCCGACTACCTGCTGAGGATCATGACCGATCGTGACATGATCCAGCTGCCAGTCCAGAGCAGGCTGGGGCCGTGGATAGCCAGCCGCAGAACGGAGGAGGTTAAGAAGAAGTACGCGGAGATTGGTGGAGGTTCACCCATTTACAAGTGGACAGATTTGCAAGGTATGCGGTAGTGTTGGTGTGGGCCTCCTATTTTATTTATCCTATTATATTTTCAGGTGATAGAACTTGGCTGCGACGCATAGAAGTCCCACTGCTGGGCACAGGTCTTCTCCACATAAAACTTCTTTTTCTTTTTGTTCTTTCTGGTGCAATAAATTATATTGTATTATTGTATTGTATTGTATCTGGTGGGGCCCACCTTAGGTTGAACCAATTGATGGTGCAGTCAATCGAGGGTGGCAACAAGGACAATTATACAAAGTGTTCTGTTTGATAATCTTCTGTTTCCAGGGAAGCTGTTAACAAAAGCTCTCGACCAAATGCTGCCGGAGTCGGCGCCGCACAAGCATTACATAGCGTTCAGATACGTCCCCCCCTTCACCGACGACGCTCTGCGGCAGCTGGAGGCGTGAGTAGCCATGCTGGCCCATTGTTGGCCATTACATGGACGGATTCATTACATTTCTAGGGTTCCTTAAGAAACAAGTTATCACCACTACAACTCTTTGTCTCTTGGAAAGGAATGGGTTCTGCTATAGTCCAAAACGATAAGTCAGCTAAGCGGATTGGTCTCACGAGCCTTCGATAACATTATGTAGAACTCTCAGGAATGTAGGTTCCCGATGTTTTCCTTTACCCGTTCAGCAGCAACAGCAGGTAACATTTAATTTCTTAAAACGCACGTAATTTAATAGGTAATGAGGTCATTGGTATCGGACCACACTGCTGTGTGAAGTGACGACCACCTATTTAAAATTACTTAGACAGACAGACAGACAAGTTCCTTTATTGTACACCAAAAAGGTCTCATCCTTTGCTTTATGTTAATCAGTTTAGAATAGCATTATATCTCTTCTCTTTAAGTAGTTTGTAGTTACCTAGACTTTCGTTAAGCGTATGTAATCACCTCATAGCGAAATAAATTATTTGACTTTGACTTTGACTAGACTTTACTGATGGATAAAAAGGTGCAATCACTTACCAGTGCCGAGGGTTGGATCTGGAGACTTCGGGATTCGGGATTGTATGATCTTCACTCGTTTTTGTTCTCTTTTTCGAATTTTTACAGAGAGACGCGTGCGCGCGATGTAATTGCAAATTTTGTAGAGGGGAGAGGGGGCAGAGGGGATTTGACATGGCGGCAACTACACCAACCAATCAAAATGGTCCCGCGGTTCCGTTTCACACAATCTATACTAAACATAATCCCCCACCAAAAAGGGGATTACCCCTTTTTCATAATACTCAAATGCTGGTGATGATTAAGTTTGATACAATAACAATAATACAAAGATTTAGTGGACTGTATGCAGAAATTATGTATGATTTGCTTATATTAAAGGAGATGTTCACGAAATGTATGGGGGCTGGTACTAAATTTGTACATAAACAAAACTTGGATGTGGAGAAAGCAAAAATTATTCCGATTGTGACAAAGTTATGAAAATAAAAAAAAGTTCCACCCTTGTTTTTTTATTTATGTTTGAATTTCAGTAGATAGATAAAAAGCTTGCCACACTGGGCACCTTAAACTTCTGGCAACTCTAACCTGACACTGACACTACTGACTGTAAATAGTAGTGACATTGAGTGATGAATTATCGTTGACATTTTGTTTTGGTTTTGATTTCATTTAAAAATAATTCAGACGACTTTCCGACTCCGTTCCGCGCTGTTCGTAATTTCGTTGTGCTCTGTGTTTTTACGCCGCCGTCGCCGCGCTACCGCCGTGATCAATCCTTTTATAACAACCTCTGCTTGCCTACCGGACTCCGACCTTATCTCTCTATACGACAACCTGGCGCTTGCCTACCGGACTCCGACCTTATCTCTCTATACGACGACCTGGCGCTTGCTTACTGGACCTCCCGATTTGTTCTATCAAAATCTTTTGGAAAGAAAAGGTATGTAACAACGACATGTACCTATAATGTAGCTATCTATTTTAGAAGATTAATATTTGTTTGCATATTTCATCATATTAGTATAATTGCTTTGATTTACTATATGCTCTCATGCAGCCAAACAAGTCTTCCTTCACTAACAAACAAATAGGTGTATTCTGGGTATACATATCAAGTAAATTCATGTATGAATGTAGTACATGTAAGGATTTGCTCATAATAAATTAATCGTGATAAGTTTGTTACAATAAATACATTGCACTTGCTTCTTGTCCTGATTTGTTATATTTCAATTTCTAGATACCAACCTTACAATTACAATGGCTGTATGTATTAATTGCCATATTATTCTACGACCTAACCACCAGAGGAATGAATACCATGCTGTGGACTTCAGTGAAGACTTTGTCGCAATAATTGAAGAATGGTGTGGCCGTGAGGTATAGTTTTTTTTTGTTTTTATGTTTCCTCATTATAAGTTACAACAATCTATAAGTATTAAGATTATTATTAAGCCTTTTAAGTATGTAATATAGATCACATGTTTTATTGTTTCAGATTTCTGATAATGATCAGTTGTGCCCAGAGTGTGTGAATCTGGTAATTCAAGAAGCCAACAACCGCATTGCAGATCCTCATTGTACATCAAACAAACAACTAGGACATGCCTGTGTATGCATATCTTGTGGCATTTCTCTATCAAGCCGTACAGGGAGACGTCGGCACAGACTGCCCGAAAATTGTGTGGAAAGAAACTATTTAGAAAATCAAATATTTCCACGGCAGGTAATAAATGATTGAATTGCCATAAACTGTATAGAGTAGGAAACAAAAATTACTAAAATAGCTTTAATCATGATAATTTTATATTTTTCTAATTACATCTGTTTATATTTATAATTATAATATTGCAATTTTCAGATTCCAAATGAAGCTTGGGTATGTTATGCTTGTTGGATGAGAGCTCATCGAAATGCACCCCAGCCTCTGCCATTGGAACATGGTACAACTGCAGAACCTGCTGTATTAGAGGTCCTAGTTGATACCCACGAACTCAATGAATCCACTTTGGATTCAACACGTCCTTCAAGCTCGGTGACTATCCCGAGCTCTGAAACAAATTCTTGGACTGATCAGTTGCCTAACAGTCAAGGTTCAGCGAGAGCAAGGGAAACTATAACCTTACACAATTTCACTCGCACTCTGGATACACCAAATCATTGTTTTGTGCCAGGCTGTATGAATACAGAGCGCCTACGAGTGCCAAACTATATTAAAAGATCAATCCTATCTCAGCAAAAAATATATGTTACTCAAAGTGCTAGAGTTTGTCAAGAGCATTCCATGTTATTTAACTGGGACATTCTAAATGAACATGAGTTCTCTTCCACTTTCAACGCTATTCATTTAGAAAATATGTTGAATTTATTACATACAATGCCAGCTGGTTGTGTTCTCAATTTCGAAAATATAGAGAATCTTTCAGATGGCTTATGTCATTATTGGACAGGTCTGACTGTTGCAAAGTTTTTAATACTGTTTAATAGCATTCCTATGGGGACTGTTTGTAAAAAAGCTAAAACTGCTCTGGGTATGTATTTGGTGAAACTTAGAACAGGAGAATCATTAGCACGAATGGCCACTCTGTTTTTAACTTCTAAGGTCACTGTTTCTAATTATATAAAAAAGGCAAGGGCATGTTTAACTGATTTTTATGTACCCATACATTTAGGTATTGGCCATATAACCAGGGACCAACACAGTGCTCGTAATCTTTTAATACCTCAAGGACTATTTGGGACTGAAGCTAATAATCCCATAGTGATCTGCGATGGTACCTATATTTACTTACAGAAGTCATCTAATTATTTGTTTCAAAAAAAAAGTTATAGTTTGCATAAATTCAGAAACTTAATAAAACCTTTCTTGATAGTAGCATGTGATGGCCACATAATTGATGCATATGGACCTTATGCTGCGACTAAGTCCGATTCTGATATTATAAAAGATATATTTCAAGATGAAAATTCAAATGAAAGGTCTTATTTCCGGCAAAATGATATTTTCATTTTGGATCGTGGCTTCCGTGACTCAATCAGTTTTTTAAATTCTTTAAGATTCCATGTACATAAACCTGAGAGCATGGAAGCAGGTGAAAAACAGTTGTCTACTATAAAGGCCAACAAATCGAGATGGGTAACATTATGTCGCTGGGTGGTAGAAGTTGTAAATGGTAGGTTTAAACGGGATTTTAAGTTATTCAGGGGAGACTATTTTAATTTAGCATCAAAACATTTAATGGCTGATTTTAGAGTTGCTGCAGCTATACTTAACTGTTTCCATCCCGTTATAACCGACCGCCTTGATGCCCAGGCCATTTTAAACAGAGCACTGGAAAGATTTAATGTTCGTAACACATTGGCCACTTATGTTATAGAACAAAATGTTAATAGACAACGGGCCAGTTTTGTATCGATAGATGGCCAGCTCCCTCAACTGGATGTGTTCCCTATGATGGAAATGAGCGATATTATTTTATTTGCACTAGGCATATATCAAATAAAACAAGCCCGATCTTATTATGGGGAACACATCCGAGAAAATGGAACATTCAAAATAGAAGTTGACTCCAATCTACATAGACATTCAGAAAATACATTGTTGTTAAGGGGAAGAATAAAGTCACGTCATCAAGGTAGCAAAGTGTATTATACATATATATTGTTGGATTTAGATGCTGACATCAATGATTGGAGTCAACGAATTACTCAATATTACTGTAATTGTATAGTAGGAATGCGTACAGTAGGGAGCTGTGCACATATAATGACCATTATATGGTATTTAGGATGGGCTCGGCATCAAAATAATATTCTACCACCAGCAAGATTTTTAGATGGCATTTGTGTGAGAGAAGATGTGGAAAACGAAGTTGAATAAAATGTAACTTTTCATAAAGTCTTTTATTATTGCCTATTCTCCATGTAATTGCACACATTTTATTTATGTATGATATCAGCTTTCTATTATTAAAACGTGATGCCTACAAAATCTATTTTCTTGGCTGTTTGTTTAAATGGCTTTCATAATATACAATGGGTTTGATAATAAAATACTATTGTGCCTAGGTTATGATGAGCTTAAAATCCTAAGACATTATTACATATTAGTCATCATTATAGTCTTCATTCCGAATTATGCAGAAAGAGAATCCAGGTTGTGTGATATCCAGGCTAGAGCGAGTTACGAGCAATCGGCGGTTCGGGCCTGCGATTCTCGAGGAAACTGAAGCAGATCCTGGTCATCCTGGTCGTAATTACTGGTTTTAATAATGTAGTCCACCAATATTTTGCACTGATTCGCATGTTCAATTACTTATTAGTGTGTTGTAATAAAAAAATTGAATTACTATCTTAATGTTTAGCAATAAATGCACTTCGCAGAAACCAAACCAATAAATAAACCCATCAATATTGACAATCGACTTTGATTGATTGACAGTTGTCATTGACAGTTACTAATATCAAACTAGGATCTATGTCGTTTCGTTTCTTCATGATTTTGGTTTACAATTCATATTATTATTTAGAACATTATAATTATATAATAATTACGTATTAAAAACATAATAATAATAAAGATGGACCTCAGTTAAGTTCATAATTCGTGAAAAGGACGTATGTACCTGTTAGAAAACAAACATTGCTTTCCATCGACGTTCTAATTATCCCGAACATACTTCATCGATTTTCCAAAATATGGAGGGACAAAAAAATATAAATCTTAAAATTTCAAGTAGATTACAAAATATGCTTTCAAATGAAACATAAATTACGGCTGTACAGAATATAGTACCACTTTTGAACATCTCCTTTAACTTATATTACAACTAGATACAATAGGTAAGATTAAAAACTAAGAATGTGCTGGTTTACTACTGTGATCTAATTGTCGTTACATGGCAAAGGGCAGACCTTTGACAATGACCTAACAAGCAGGCCCTTCGCCGTTTTGATTTCTACCACTCTAATCACTGAGTCCTGTCCAGGAAAAACCTTGACTACGCGTCCCATACACCACTGCAAGAGAGGTAGGTTTTCTTCTTTTAACAATACTAGATCATTGACCTTTATATCAAATTTAGTGGAGTTCCACTTATTCCTCTGCTGTAACGTATGGAGATACTCGTGGCTCCATCTCTTCCACACGTCCGTTACGATCGACTGCAATAAATGCCAACGGGAAACCAAACTCAAACGTTCGTTGGCAGGTGTTTCAGGCACAGCTACGAGAGGAGCTCCAATTAAAAAGTGACCCGGAGTCAATACTGACAAGTCACTGGGGTCGTTAGACATAGGACACAGTGGCCTTGAATTTAATATTGATTCTATTTGAACTAATACTGTTGTTAGTTCCTCGAAGGTTAGATTGCGCTCTCCTATAACCCTCTTTAAATGGTTTTTACACTGTTTCACGGCTGCTTCTACCAGACCATTGAAATGAGGGCTTAGTGGGGGTGAAAATTTCCATTCAATGATGTGTTCAGCTAAGTAATTTTTCAAAGTAGGATCGTTGTAAATTTCTTTAGAGAATTTGCCTAAAATGTTGCTAGCGCCCTTGAAATTTGCTCCCGAGTCGGTTCTTATTTCTTTAGGTAAGCCGCGTCTACCTACAAATCGCCTTAACGTTGCTAAAAATGCTTCAGAAGTTAAGTTGCTAACGAGCTCTAAATGAACTGCTTTGGTCGTGAAGCACACAAATACACATACGTAAGCTTTACCAATCTTAGCATTTCTGACCGAACTTTGTTTTATGTTGAAATGACCGGTAAAGTCAATTGCTGTGCTTAGAAATGGCCTATAGGATTGGGTGACCCTGCTGGTAGGTAAGTTACCCATCAATGTTTCGGGCGGCTGACATTTTAAACGAAAACAAGGCAAACATTTAAAAATCCTACTGCGTATGACGCGCCTAGCGGATAGAATCCAAAATCTTTCTCTGAGTATGGCCATTAAAAGATTAGGTCCGGCGTGTAAATGTTTTAAATGGTAATAGTCTACCAGAAGTGTTGTAAAATGGCAAGTGTGAGGTAACACTAGTGGATGTTTTGCAGTGTACGCGAGCTTCGAGTGCACTAGTCTACCACCTACTCGCAACAGCCCATGCTCGTCTATGAATGGGTGTAAGCGTTGCAGCCCCGTACTGCATGGTTTGCTTTGAGTGATAAGTTTAATATCACTGCCGAAATAGTTATGTTGAACTAACTTGACTAAGGTTAATAAACTATGTTCTAATTCGTTGCCTGATAGACTGTCTGAAGTTACAGATTTCTTTCTGCAATTACTAGCGAAACGTAGACACCATGCTGTGATACGGATAAGCTCAGTAAACGAACTGTATTTGGAAATAAAATCCAATGAATTAGTCTCGGTGACTGCTGCGGCGGTAACCTTCTTCTGCTTTCTCACACCGGGCAATGTGTCGTAGGTAAGTTGCTCACAAGGCGCGGGCCAAGTGGATTCGTCTCCCAGTAGCCATTCAGGACCCCACCACAGAGGGTGATGCACGAGCTCCTGAGGCGATATGCCGCGCGACGCACAGTCGGCTGGATTTAATTCCGACGGCACGTATCTCCAAAACTCAGGCGACAACACGTTTTGTATTTCACTGACCCGATGAGACTCGAACACCTTTAGTAGGTGTGGTTCCGTTCGCAACCAACATAACACGATAGATGAGTCACTCCACGCATGTATTTGCCTCAACAGATCGGTATTTAATTTTAAACTGTCAGAAACGCGTTTTAATAACTGAGCCAGTAACAAGGCACCCGACAATTCAAGTTTGGGAATTGTTAGTTTTTGCTTAATTGGCGCGACCCGTGTTTTAGAAAGGAGAAGATGCATGGTCACCCTACCGTCAATATGAACGCATCGTAAATAAACACAAGCCGCGTAAGCAGCGTCAGATGCATCGCTAAACCCATGTAAATCGAAATAAGCTGTGTTATTTGACAAAACATGTCGCGGTATGGACAAGTTTGTAAGGTAATCTATATTTTCACAAAACGATTGCCATTTAGAAATTATAGAATCGGGTGGTATTTCGTCCCACTGTACACCCAATATCCATAATTGTTGCATTAATATTTTTGCATTAATAATGAAAGGAGCTAACCAACCGTTTGGATCGTAAATACCGCTTATTTTAGACAGTATTTCTCGCTTTGTACATTTGTCACCATTAATATGAACTTGATAACTAAATTTATCCGAAACGGGATTATATTTAAAACCTAATATTTTTAATGACGTATCTTTATCCTCTGCGAATTGAATTTCACAAAATTCTGACGGTATGTCTGAAAGCAGTTGGGTCTGATTGCTGGTCCACTTACGCAGTTCTAGACCACCTAGCGCCAGCAAGTCTATGAGCTCGGCCTTTATCTCCTGCGCTTCGGAGAGAGTACTTGCACCCGTCACCACGTCGTCTACAAAAATATCATTTAATAATATTTTAGAGGCGCGCGGGTGGCTCTCTCGACCTAACTTGGCAAGCTCGTGTACACATCGCATTGCTAAAAATGCTGAAGAAGAAACCCCGTACGTCAGAGTGTTTAACTGAAATTCACTTATGTTGCTGTCTCTGTCATCCCGCCATAAAATCAATTGATAATTGCGATCATCGGGATGTAATAATATCTGCCGATACATTTGGCGGATGTCTGCAGAAAATACAATCTCATGTAATCTAAAATGGAGAATAATGTCTACTATGTCTTTCTGAAGTTTGGGTCCAGCTAACAAAATATCATTCAAAGAGTTCCCCGCGCTACTCTTCAAGGAAGCATCGAATACACAACGGATCTTATCGGAGCCCTTCTTATAAACTCCGTGATGAGGAATGTAGTATTTTGGAGAACGTAGTGCGGTTGAGGGTTCAACCGGCTGCATGTGGCCCAGCAAGTGATATTCTCGCATGAAGTCTTTGTATTTCCGCTCTAATATAGAATCACGAATAAATTTTCGTTCGAGTGAATGTAACCTATTCACTGCTAAATTTCTAGTTTCGCCTAAGTTGTGGTTGCCCTGTCTGAAGGGCAAGCGCACGATAAACCTACCATCATGAGTACGCGAATGCGTCTGCTTAAAATGATTTTCACAATAAACGTCATCTGGGTGTTGAATTCGATTCGAATGTACTTCTTCAATCGCCCAGAAGCGCTTTAAAGTATCATCAATGTTACTAATACACGTAAATGCATGATAATCTTGCCTATCTAAAATGTTGCAATCAAAATCGCCCATTAAAACCCAACCGAATAATGTCTCAAAGGCTGTAGGTAAGTTATCTCCGAGAACTAATTTATTACCTTTAAAAATACGAGCACAAGCGCCTGCACCCAGCAATACATCTATGGGTCCCTTGATATTACAGTGCGGGTCGGCGAGTTCCAAGCCTTTAAAATGTTGTAAAAAGGTACTACTTACCGAAGTTGTTGGTAAGTCACACGTAATACGCGGCAGCACAAACGCGTCAACACACAAAGACGACTCGAGATTATTCGGTTTTAAATAAAGTTTTAATCGACCTTTCGCACTGAAACTAACTTCACCGCCTATGCCTGTAACACTTATATTCGTTCTATGATAACTGGCATTTAGTCTTTGCACACAACTCAACGTGACAAAGTTTGTCATACTCGCTGGATCCAAAAGTGCACGGATTTGTAACGGATGATAATTACCTTCCGAACTAGAAATATTAATGACGGCTGTTGCGAGCAGGGTATGACTTTGACGAGATGCGTCGCCGCTCGAGCTCGCGCCGTGCGATACGTACGAGTGCGAAAGAGATGAGTCAATGCCTTGCGGTTCAACGTTTTGTTTTGAATGAGATTCCGCCGGTGTATTGATAATATTCGATGGATTAGGCAAAGAGTTCATATTATTGTCATTCAACTGAACAGTATTCGCATGTGTCTGTTCATTTGAAGTATGCAACAAGGTGTTATGCTTACATTTGCAAATTTGACATCGCGACTTAGAAAAACAATTATGCACCCGATGGGGACGTAAACAATTGAAACACAAGCTTTTTGTCGTAACGAAATTAAACCGAGATCGTGTGTCCATGTTCATAAACTTCGTACACTTAAATAAATAGTGAGAACTATTGCATAATGGACAGCTGGCATTACTACTTTGATTCGGTTTGCGTAATTCGACGTTCTGATTGTTGTGTGTTGCTGTGGATGCTAGTGAAGCTTTGTGTGAATTACTACACTTGCTATGGGGAGCAGATTTGTTCCCGCTTGTAGTATATAAACCTGAAGTCTCTAACGTTTTACACATGTTATCTAGGAAAGTTATTAAATTATCGAATGTAGGTATTTTTTTATCTTGGTGCGCTAGTTCGAATTTTGACCGCAAATCAGTGTCTAGTTTTCTTACAAAGATGTGTAATAATAACAAAGACCATTCGCTAACAGGGAAGCCTAAACTAGTGAGACCCCGCGTATTCTCTTGAATATTACTAACAAAGCTGCGCAGTTGTGAAACACTTTTAATTGAAACGTTAGGTAAAGACAACATTGCGCTCAGATGTGAGTCGGCTATCAATCTTTTGTCATCATACCTACTTTTCAGTATTGAACGGGCCTCTTCATAATTCTCTGGAATATTAGTTAGATGTTTAACTAAGTTTAACGGCTCGTGTGAAAGGCAACTAAGTAAATAATGTTTCTTCTGAACAGGGCTCAGCGATTGATTATTGTGAATTAAGCTATCGAATAGGTTAATAAAATTTGGATAATCACAATAATTACCCGAGAACGACGGTAAATTGATTCTCGGTAGGCTTACATTGTTGTCAGAGTTACAATATGATTGAAAACTAGACTTTGAATCCGAACTATCAGATACAATTGTAACAAGTGATTGATATTTAATCATGATTTCTAAGTACTGCTCTTCGAAAGTCACGTACTTTTCTTTAATTGTATCTAATTGTTCAGTGTTATTAGAACTTAGGCTAAGCAAATTTAGATAACAGTCCTCGACAGTTTCTTTGATTTTAACTAAATCGGCACATTTCATTTTGAACTTTTCGGTGTGTAACGGATCTTTCACATTTACAGATGAAATTGAATCGTGGATGTTAGCGACCTTATCAATGTAAAAATCATACTTAATCACCAGCATTTGAGTATTTTTAGACATTGTACTGTAATGACAAACGAACTATGAATTTAAATTTAAATATGTAGACAAGTTCGAAATTACACACGACGACAAGTATGGCGGCCGGTCCGCGTACGTGAATTAACACTTAAATCCCGCAAAGAAGGACCAATTTTGATGGATAAAAAGGTGCAATCACTTACCAGTGCCGAGGGTTGGATCTGGAGACTTCGGGATTCGGGATTGTATGATCTTCACTCGTTTTTGTTCTCTTTTTCGAATTTTTACAGAGAGACGCGTGCGCGCGATGTAATTGCAAATTTTGTAGAGGGGAGAGGGGGCAGAGGGGATTTGACATGGCGGCAACTACACCAACCAATCAAAATGGTCCCGCGGTTCCGTTTCACACAATCTATACTAAACATAAAACATACAACAAGTACATATCAAAATAATAAAATATTAAATATAAATATCTTGGACATTCTCACAACCGGCCATCTGACCCCAAAGTAGGTGTAGGCGCGAGCCTGTAATATAGGTGTCAGAGACTGATATACATACATAGATTTTTTTAAATACATACTTAACTAGATAATATTAACATCCAGACACAGAACAAATACAAGTGTTCGCCACACTAATATTTGTCCTGAGTGGGATTCGAACCCACGACCCCTGGCGCAACAGTCAGGGTCACTACCGATTGCGCCAACGGGCCCGTCAATTACAATGCTGACATACTTCACCACTCCCACTTTCGCGTGGCAATTAAAATACTTAATATTAGAGGGATTAGATTAGGCCTTAATCCACCACGCTGACAAAGTGCGGATGCGGAAAATGCTTCACATGTCTTCGAGAACATTATGAATAACACTCAGGCATGCAGGTTTCCTCGCGATGTGTCCTTCACTGTCATATAATTCGTTCCGGAGGATGTCATGCGGCTCCCAGCGAGAGTGGATGGTCGGGATAGGCAGAGGTGTGTTGTAGCAGCCTAGTATGCTTGAATGGTCCAAGAGCTGGCATCAATTTTTCGGTAGGTATTTGAGGCAAGCTGAAAACTTGTCCAACGCCTCTCCTATTATACCCCAACACGGAACTGCAGACCTGGCTGGTGAGTAGCGGGACAAAATCAACCCCTATATAAATTTAATTTTTTTTTTTTTATTTCCAAACATATATTTGAGGCAATATGTAATTTTTATAAGTTGTAGTCCAATGTTTACAGAATATAAAAAAAATTTTGGAAATATTTTTTTTTTTTAATTTTATATCGGTTTTGATTTTGCCCCGCTACTCTCCAGCCAGGTCTGCAGTTCCGTGTTGGGGTATAATAGGAGAGGCGTTGGACAAGTTTTCAGCTTGCCTCAAATACCTACCGAAAAATTGGTGCCAGCTCTCCGGCTAGAATGTGAGCTGACATGTGATGTTATCATACATTCCAGGGATGGTGTGGAGCGAGCGGTGTTTTTCTCCCAGTATCCGCAGTACAGTTGTGCCACGACTGGGTCCAGCCTGAACGCTATTGCTGACTACTACAAACAAGGGTACGTAGCAACCTGTAATGTCTGGGATTAGAAACAGGGGTACATAGCAACGTGTGATACCAATGATTAGAAACAGGGGTACATAGCAACCTGTGATTACAAACATGGGTAAGTAGCAACCTGTGATTAGAAACATGGGTAAGTAGCAACCTGTGATTAAAAACAGGGGTACATAGCAACATGTGGTTACCGGTGATTAGAAACTGGGGTATAGAGCAACCTGTGATTAGAAACAAGGATATGTAGTAACCTATTATGCCTGTGATTCTAAACAGGGGTACGTAGCAACCTGTGATTAGAAACATGGGTATGTAGCAACCTATTATGCCTGTAATTCTAAACAGGGGTAAGTAGCAACCTGTAATTAGATACAGAGGTACATAGCAACCTGTGATTAGAAACAAGGGTATGTAGCAACCTATTATGACTGTGATTCTAAACATGGGTACCTAGCAACCTGTAATTAGATACAGAGGTACATAGCAACCTGTGATACATGTTATTAGCAATGCAAATCAAAGACATTAAGTGTATAGGCAAGCGGTTCCTCATTTAATTCAACACTAATGTTGGGTTAATTCTCTCTACCTCATCTATTCCACTGCTGCGTAGTGATCTCTCAAATGACATATTTTTTTTTCTTTTTTTTTTCTAGACAGATCCCGGAAAACATAAAGTTCAGCTTGATAGAGCGCTGGGCGACACACCCTTTGCTCGCCAAGGTGTTCGCCGAACGGATTCACGAGAAACTCAAGCTGTTTGACTCGAGGGTCAGGAATGATGTGTTGATCATGTTCACAGCGCACAGCCTGCCGTTGAAAGTGAGTTTTTTTTAAGCATGTTCTTTTGCTTTTTAGGGACAAAAATAATCATATCCATCCATCCATCCATCAGCCTTTTGAGGTCCACTGCTGGACATAGGCCTCTCCTAAACGACACCACTACGACCGTTCCTGTGGCTTCTGAATCCAGCGGTTTCCCGCCGTCTTCTTCAGGTCGTCTGTCCACCTTGTCGAATGGCGACCTGGGCTCCTTTTTAAAAGCTTTTATTTAACTTCACTCGTATAATGTATGTCCTGGAATCTTGCAATCAATATTTCACCCACTTCCACTGAAGCTATCGAGCTGAAATTCGGCACACATATTTGGTTCCGATGACAATGCACGGAAATAAAAAAGAAGTTGAAAAAGGTTTATTAAATTTCATAATCATATACATATTATAAAATAAAGTCGCCCGTGTATATCTGTTCGCGGTCAACTCAAAAACTGCTGAACGGTCTTTCATACGGTTTTCGCCGATAAATAGAGTGATTCGAGGGAGGTTTAAGTGCGTGATTTATCATATCATCATGGACATCCTCACACACGGTCATCTGACCCCAAAGTAGGCGCGAACCTGTACTATGTGTGTCAGAGACTGATATACGTACATTGATATTTTTGAATACATATTTTATTAGATAATTAACATCCAGACACAGATGTTTCTATGTATCTATTTAAGTATGTATTTAAAATATATATGTATGTATATCAGTCTCTGACACCCATAGTACAGGCTCGCGTCTAATTTGGGATCAGATGGCCGTGTGTGAGAATGTCCATGATATTTATGTTTATACTAGCTGTACCCTGCCACGCTTCGCTGTGGCACATTGTGATTGAATGGTTGCGAAATGAGAAACAAAACAAAGAATACATTGTCATGTCATATAAGTTTAATTTTGCAATACTTGTGGATATACAATATTTTTCACGGATATGTGACTGATGCAAAAATTAGATAAAAACAATCCTTGATGCGGATTATATATCATGCTAAAATTTCAGCTCGATCGGTGCAGAACTTTTTGAGTTTTTGAAGCGTACACAAACCAACATAACATTTTTATATATAGATTAATGATATTTATAATTGTAGTATTGAGTATTATGTAATATCCTTGTACCAGTTTATCTATGTATATAATAAAAATGAATCGCAAAATGTGTTGGTAAGCGCATAACTCAACAACGCCTGGACCAATGTGGCCAATTCTTTTTTTTAAATGTTCGTTGAAGTTCAAGGATGGTTTTTACGGCGAGAAAAATTTGAAAATTCATCCCCTAAGGGGGTAAAACGGGGGTGCAAAGTTAGTATGAAGCTTTGCCGTTTTTGAAGTTAGTGAATGTGTAACGCGAGCGAAGCTGCGGGCGTCCACTAGTTATCCAATATGTTTGGATCCAGGCGGTGTCCCGCGGGGACACGTACCCGCACGAGGTGGCGGCGACCGTCGCGGGCGCCATGGCCGAGCTGGCGGCGCCCAACCCGCACCGGCTGGTGTGGCAGTCCAAGGTGGGGCCGCTGCCGTGGCTGCAGCCCTACACCGATGACGCCATCAAGGTACGAATAAATAGTGATCCAGGCGGTGTCCCGCGGGGACACGTACCCGCACGAGGTGGCGGCCACCGTCGCGGGCGCCATGGCCGAGCTGGCGGCGCCCAACCCGCACCGGCTGGTCTGGCAGTCCAAGGTGGGGCCGCTGCCGTGGCTGCAGCCCTACACCGATGATGCCATCAAGGTACGAATAAATAGTGATCCAGGCGGTGTCCCGCGGGGACACGTACCCGCACGAGGTGGCGGCCACCGTCGCGGGCGCCATGGCCGAGCTGGCGGCGCCCAACCCGCACCGGCTGGTGTGGCAGTCCAAGGTGGGGCCGCTGCCGTGGCTGCAGCCCTACACCGACGATG
Organism: Carterocephalus palaemon; assembly: GCA_944567765.1. Classification (NCBI taxonomy): domain Eukaryota; kingdom Metazoa; phylum Arthropoda; class Insecta; order Lepidoptera; family Hesperiidae; genus Carterocephalus; species Carterocephalus palaemon. Next base: position 4,514,578 of record OX155665.1, read on the forward strand.
CTATCAAGGTACGAATAATAAAAAAAAAATGGTTGTCTGTAAAGTCGGTTTACGGACGATAGATTTATTTACGTGATAACGTCATAATCATTATTTTATACAATACAAAAAAAAAAAGAATAATTGAAAATACAAAGTTAACAGACAACAGACAAGTCTATATATTTATTTTGACAGTTCCCTACACTGAGCAAGTTGTTCCCTATTTAGTAGCCATGGAAACGGTTGTCAATAACGCCTCATGACGTCAGGTAACGACAAATCACGTCACACTTTTTCGTTCGTGTTGCTGGCGTTCATCGATTTATAAGACGTTATCCCGTCAAAAATATATAAGAGGAAAGATTTGTTTGTATTGTTTTCACACTAAAACTACTGGACTGATTTCAAAAATTCTCTCACCATTAGAAAGCTGCATCTTCACAGAGTGACATATGCTATATAATATTACTAGGTGTAAACGAAACTACTGTTATGTTTAATTCCACGCGAGCGAAGCTGCGGGCATCCACTAGTAATATATACATATATGTAATTGTCTATAAAAGTGAATGTAAAGTTTAAAAGGAAAGTGAGTAAAGAGAGATCGTAGAATTAATCAATGTTTGATATCTATATCTTAGCATTTTAAGATAAGATATAGTTATATTTTTTTGTAATGTATGTAAGTTGTAAGTAAAATTATTTTTAAGTACCTAACTGTTTAATCCATTTTTGGCCCTAGTATATCGTATTATATTGTATAACCTATTGTACTTCTATAACGCTGTTGGATTGCCTAATAAATAAATAAATAACTATATCTTATCTTAAAATGTACTTAATACGTTTCATAAATTTAATTTTAATATTTTTTTTAATATTTATTTATTAATCAGCTGTACACGGTATTAATTACATACATTATTGAAACTTAGGTATATCATAGCTGTCTGGTACCCGAACTAGGATCAAGCCTGTATTTCAGGTACCAGCTTTTCCAACCCTTGATGTGTCTTAATTGTGTTTTTTAAAAGTGTACAGTTTTATTTCATGCAAGGTATTGTGTGTTTAGGTACATGTAGAATAAGTATGAATTGCTTTGTTTAAGTTTGAATATATTAAGGTTAAGTAAATATATATAAAAATATATAAAGGTATAAAGACGTGTTGAAATAGTATTGTAATGTAAGTATTTGCGCCGACAGTCGTACGCGAAGCAGGGCGTGAAGCACATGATCCTGGTGCCCATCGCGTTCGTCAACGAGCACATCGAGACGCTGCACGAGCTGGACATCGAGTACTGCGACGAGGTCGCTAAGGAGGTGAGGGTCCAGGATCCTGGTATATACACTTTTTTTATGGATACAGGATAGCTAACGAGCTTGCAGCACCACCCATCCGCTGCCGCCCATGACAACTGTGACTGACTTTGAACAAGACTCTAGTAGGGACTGGGATGGTTAGTCCAATTAGTTGAGAAAGTTAATTAGAACATTAGTTGGTCAGTTCGTTAGTAGGTATGAGGGCTGGGGACTGTTAGTTATAATTAGTCCTGTTAGTTGGTGTTAGTAATAGTGCAATTAGTACTTGTTAGTAGGAGTCTCGTTCTAAGTCAGTCACAGATGTGTTGCTACCCTTGAGGACTAAGATGGTCGCCTCTAAAGAAGTGTAACCGGATACCACACTTTTCCAACCGGACCACAATTGCTTTAAAACAATTATTACACGGCAGAAATGGTACTAGGTACCGTGGCGGGCGGTGGTACTGCCCCGGGCGAACTCTATATGGAACCAATTAGCTTTCATATAAAACCTATTTGGTTCCCTATAGGTTCCTATATATAAATTCTCTAATTCCTCCACCAATCCGCATTGGAGCAGCGTGGTGGAGTATGCTCTAGACCTCCCACAGCGCGTCTGTGGGCGAGACCCGTGCCCAGCAGTGGGACGTCAATGGGTCGCAGTGAATTTAAATTGTTTTGTTGTCAAGACAGAAGGCATCAAAGAAAGAAAATATGATTTATTAAAATAAATATTGAATTATAAATAGATAAGAAGGGAATTGGCTCATTTAAAACAATGATATTATATACTTACAACGTTTGTGTAGAGATATACAATGCTGAAAGTTTTAAAAAGATTTTTTTTTTTAAATTTAACGTTAAGTTTTATTTCACATATAAATTCCATGTTTCCAGGCAGGCGTCACTCAGATAGAGCGGGCGGCTGCGCCCAACGACCACCCGGTGTTCATAGCGGCGCTGGCGGACGTAGTGGCCAGGCACTTGTCTGCAGGGCCCGCGGTGTCGCGGCAGTTCCTCTCCAGGTGTGTTCAAATATACCGGGCGGAAAGATCGAATGCCACATGGATGGCAACTATCATAAATATTGTAAATAGCACATTCTGTGTAAAGGAGACTTTCCTTTGCTTTTAAAAACAATAAATTCTGCATTTATGGATTTATGAAAAATCGCCTGCCTCAGTCGGGACTCGAACCGGTCAAATGTGACAAGAAAGAACGTGCCCTTTATGATGCAGATGGAAAGGGTTACTGATAAGGTTCATTTTTCTACAATAAAACGTGTAAATAGATTTTACCGTATTTCAGACCATCAGATCTAACCACCAATTAAAAAAGTTTTCACTGATTTTTTTACTGCCGCCCATGACAACGGTGATTGATTTTGAACAAGACTCGTATAGGGACTGGGGTGGTTAGTCTAGTTAGCAGAGAGAGTCAATAAGAACATTAGTTGGTCAGTTCGTAGTGGGTATGAGGACTGGGGACTGTTGTGATAGTTAGTCATGTTAGTTGGTGTTAGTAATAGTCCAGTTAGTAATTATTAGTCTGCATTATTTCAGTTAGAACGGTCAGTGGGTTTTGAGAAAAGCTCACAATTACTTACGAGCTTACACAGTTTTATTTTATGAACCGAATTTCTTTTTCTAAAGAACATACATAGATTACAATTTTCAATATTTATGAATTATGTTTCGCAGATGTCCCCACTGCGTGAGCAAGAGGTGTGAATCGTCGAAGGCTTTCTTCAAAAAGCTTTGCACGAGTACAGTGGAGAATGCGCGGGAGCCCCTCGCCGCGGCTTATGTTGCTTAGTTTATGTACCACAGACTGATGAATAGGACTCCGCGCCACCTATATGAAAAACCCAAAAATGAAGCACCCTAAGCACGCCGAACAGCTCGTACGTACGTGGCGTGACCACCTTCGATCACAGAAGAAAAAATATAAATGCACTAGTGGACGCCCGCAGCTTCGCTCGCGTGGAATTAGACATATTAATAGATTCTTCTTAACGCGTTAACCTTATCTCCAAAAATTTGTAATGAATCCGTAAATGTGTTATCCCATATGTTTATTTTACACCCAAGGGTTTATAGGTTTATTTATTTATATCTAATCAACAGCCTAAAATATAAATTTTATACTTCTAGTTCTGAAAATTACAAAACTTTCTATACTACCTTTCATCCCCCTTTTTAACCCTTTACAACACTTTTTTCCAATTAAAAAGTAGCCTATGTCCTTTCTAAGGCTCTAGACTATCTGTGTACCAAATTTCAGTTAAATCGGTTCAGTAGTTTTGGCGTGAAAGCGAGACAGACAGATAGATAGACAGACAGACAGAGTTACTTTCGCATTTATAATATTAGTATGGATTCTTGAGACTTGGTAGTTTGTGACTTTACGCGTGAATATCGTGTTATGAAAGTAGGGCAGCTAAATTTTTTGCTGTTGGTTTATGTGGAAGTTACTCCACCTAAGAAAACCTTTGTGACGTCAGTTTTATCACTCCATCATAACTTACCACTAAGTCCATTGTTTTAGCAGATATCGCGTTTTGATTGTAAGCGGTGGATTTGCATTTGAAATATTATTAGTGAAAAGACTTGTATATAAGTATGGTGAATGTTTTTTGTAATATAAATAATTTGTTATTTAAATTGTTTTTATTTTACTACCTATAGAACCTATTCTTGGTCGGAATTCGATCTGGATTAAAAATGTTAACCATTAAAATTCCTTAACGTACTCATATTATTATTTTATTGAAATTCAAATGAAAAATTAAGGTATACGTGTTTTTAAAAGCTTTTCTCATTTTTCAAAAAACACTTTTTCACTTATACATTTTCACTTATACATTTTCACACTGAGTTAAATCAAATATATGCATTTTCAGTTTTTTTTATTTTTACAGTTTAAAAATTATCACATTGTAATGTCTGAAACGTAAAATAGTAGTTAGTAACGTAAAAGAGTTAGTGGACATTAATACCACAAAGTAGTTAGTACTAACTCTTTGGTTGTCACTTGCTTGTCAAAATCTATTCGTAGAATGACTTTAAAAAAAAAATTAATTACTTTTCTAAGTTACGTGCGTTTTAACGGTTTAAGAAAAACACTGAATTAACATTGCGGATAGACAGACTTAGGCCTGCGACACAGAATACATAATAGTACAAGTACCTGCGATAACAATAGAATTACTCAGTTATGAACAACGCAGATCTAGTTACCGGCGGAAAAAGGCCCATTTAATACACAGGTGAGTACATGTACGCCGTGCCTCGTAAGAGCGCCTCCTGAAGATCGAAGAAGTCATCGTCATCACATCATTGACCGAAACTAGTCGGCCCTTTTCCGTCTTAAATCACGCGTGAATAAGCCGGTAACTCGGTACCTAACTTTTATTTATTTTATTTTTATTTATTTATCATTATTGAACCACATACAAAAGTACTAGGTACAAATGGCGAGCTTAATGCATAAAGCATTCTCTACCAGCCAAACATTGGGCTAACCAGATAGTCACGAACAGCGGTTTTAATTTTAATATTTTAAGCACAAAAAAAAGAGATTTATTAAATATTAAATACATACAAAATCATTCACAATAATACTTCAACTATGAATATAGACACACACGAATCATTCAGTAATAAAATGCTCAACTGTTGTACTCCATCACGCTATTGCAATGCGGACTGGTTAAGGAGTTAGTGGCCAACCCAGTGTCGAATATTCTCACTCAAGCAACCCGAAGATCTTAGACAAGACTTAACGATTGTTTTCACCATTGAAAGCCAACGGGACCGACGACCGAAATTTTTACTACTACGCTACTACCCATCACCAAATCTACAAACAGACCGCGCCCGTCTGCATAACTTTGTCAATCACATTGTATCGACGCGAGCCATTGGGCTATGGACGCTACCTATTTATTTATTTTGCCACACAACAAGTAAAAATCAAAAATTAATAAAATAAAAGTACAGGTAATAAAAAAGGAAGAAAATTCGATAACTCGCTGTATGGCAAAAAAGGACAGTGCTCAGCCAAATTGCTGATTTTCAGCACAGCCCTAAGTTTTCGAGCAGTTTGAGCAAGCGGAGAGTACTAATCAACTAAGAACAATACTAATACTATACATACATTTCATGTAATACCTGCTTATCAATGTTTAAATGTACTTGAATTTGGGTGGTTTTCAATTAATGTACCTACTCGTAATTCTAAGCAAAGGTCAGCCGGTCGCGAGGGCATGCTTATAACCATTGTAGTCTGACCTTTCGGCTATTCCAAGGACACGTTAAAAATGGTTCGAGCTTTCTTTTTTGCGTTCCGTATCTAAAGGGCAAAACGGGACCCTATTACTAAGGCCCCGCTGTTCGTCTGTCTGTCTGTCACCAGGCTGTATCTCATGAACCGTGATAGACAGTTGAAATTTTCACAGATGATGTATTTCTGATGCCGCTGTCCCCATACAACAGACATGATTTTTTGCCGTTTTTATACATAAGTACGGAACTCTTAGAGCGCGAGTCCGACTCGTACTTAGCCGATTTTTATTAAACATGATCTGTACTTACCTAAGTGTAAATTAGAGGAGTCGACCGATCATAATCCGAGATAGCCACGGTAGTTAATTATCGATAAAAAATCGAATGATTATTTCAGGTTTTTGTCCATTTCAACGGTAATCGTTCAATTTTTCGGGATATGAAGTCACTCTCCAGGCCCTACACTAGTACTAAGTACATCTATGAATAATATTATAAAGTAAAAACTGTTTTTTAATAAAAAGCTTTTATTAAGCACTAAAAAGTAAAAAAAAAGTTGTTGCTAAAATTGATTTAGACTGAAAATACTGTGCTATAAATTTTGAGTTTTAAAGGTATTTCAACCAAAATATATCTTTGACGTAGGTACGAGTATTTCTTCACGGTATTTCTATATTCATATTACTCTATATAAATTTATTCAGTTACAAACAATTAGTTAAACCTTTTTTTTTCTATTCTAGTTTTTTTTTAATTTATCACCAGACCTTCTACGACTTTAAACGTTCTCGAATAAATTCCAGGAATCTCTTTTGCTATTTCTGGCCAGTTCTGACCTGCAGCCTGCGATGCTCACAAGCTCGTCTCTGCATCGTGCCTTCGTCTGCCTCTACTGCTATGACCGGGCCTTCACACAATGTCGCCGTCTTCAAATGACCGTTGCTTGCTATGTCAGAATACCTATAGAAAGCACTCAGGGTAAAGGTGCCTAAATCGAACCCCCTAATAGAAATATGGTGTAATTTTTAAGGTATACACAACTTTAATCGACATTTACGATTTTTTTAAGACAATAATAGTTTTTTCTTATTTTTTTATTTACAATGATGATTACATTTTTAAGACTTAGGTATTTTCCTTTTTTAATTATTTGATAGCCCAAATTAGGTTAATTAGGGAAGACACTGAGTTCAGCGCAACAGTTTAAGTTTATTATAGTTTTTATATATCATGATGTATTTTTTTATCGATTGTCGCTACAGACACGTAGAAGAACTTAAAACCTACGTACCTGTCGTCATTTTTGTCACCTTAAAGCGAATCACTCTATTAAGACCGCCAATTGTTTCACCTAAAATTATTTGGTTGATAGTTAAATTCCTTTCGTATCCGTAGGTATTTATAATTTTTAGCCCAATAACAAGCCTTACCACTTTCCACCACGTGGTCCAGATGGACTCCGTCTCCGTCGCCTGGACACGAGGAATACCAAAGAGGTCGCCAATGCGTCGTGGCCCTGCGATACCTTAATTTTGACTTTTGCGCATGCAAGGTGTAGACTTTGATGCCGGTCCGTATACTTTGTTAAACAATAAAGTATACCTGTATTTTATTTTAGTGTAATTTAATCAGTTCTGAGTTTCTTAATACATATTACGAATATAGGACCAGGGTTTGTTAGTGACATTTAGTTTTGTTAGTAAGTACATATTAGCACAGAATATACTTAATAGTACAGGTATTAGTTATAGTTTAATGAGCAACTGGTAGCAAAATACCCGTTCAATGATAGTCAGTTTAGATTCAGAATGGTGAGCAGCCATGCAACCGGCCTCTTTATATTACTAAGTAATCGTTAAGTCTAATACTGGAAATGGCTGATGACTCCTGACTGTACTCTGTGCTCCTGACTTTAAATTAAGTTAAATACATACGGTGTGCAATGCTATATAACCGTACTGTCAATTCTCGCCCTTATCAGTATTTGTTTCTCTTTCACGCAAGCTGCAATGCACTGGCCAGAAAGGGACGAGCAAGTCACGCTTGCGTACTCAGCTGTGACTGTGACTAACTTCGCTTTAATTCCGAGGTAATTCACAAGCTAACCAGTTCTCGCTTAGTTCCTCAGTTCCTCTTTTATTTAGTTACCTATGATATGTTGAGACGAGTGGTTGTATCTTGTCCGGATGTGCAATATTAAAATGTAAACAAATCTACCGAGACATTAATTGTTTATGATGACGGATATAAACGTGCGTGTGTTTTGTTTGCTTATTCTGTGGACGAGTGGTATTGTTTGTAACACATTTGTGAATGAGTTGATGACCAGTGAACATAAACATGTCCACTGCACCCATGAACACCCGAAGGAGGATCAAGTGAGTCCACAGTAATTTAATATTGATAATGCGAAATAAATCTGTTGCAAACGGTGATTTGATCACAGAAGACCAAATCGATTTCACGTCGGCTACACAGGCTGAATAATGATATGTTATCTAAGCTTTAATAACAATAAACAATTGTCATTCAATCTACATTGGAAAAAAATAAACAAACGAAACATTCGAATTTCTAATCTTTGCAGAGTTTTTGGGGTTATGTTTCTATTAAGAACGTCTGTTCTGTCAGTAACCCTCGGGTTTATCCAACCTATTCCGTGAATCATTTTAATTAAATTCTATCGCATAAGTAAACGCTTTCTACTTTTGCAGTTTGCGCTAGTAACATAATTTATTCGAGGATAGGTAAATAAAAGCATTCATGCTTGGTTAAATCCAAAGTTGTTGTATAACATCATCGTCATCACAACCCTTTCTTTGTCCAACTGTTGGGCACGGGTCTCCTCTCTGAATGGGAGGGATTAGAACTTAGTCCACCAACCTGGCCAAGTGCGGACTGGCAGAATTCACAAGCCTTCAAGAACATTATGATTAACTCTCAGGCATGCAGGTTTCCTCACGATGTGTCCTTCACCGTTATAGCAAGTGACATTACATTTATTTCTTAAATCGCACATAACTTAGAAATGTTATTGGTGCGTACCGCTTGGGTTTGAACCCGGACCACTCGAGTGAGAGTCGAGTTCGATAGCCACTGGGCTATCACCGTTGTTGTATGTACCTATTTTTATTAAAGTCTGTTTGCCTTGAGAATTGACCATTTTTGGTTTAAATTGCAATAGGTAAATAGGTGAATCAGTAAAGGGGTGTCTTTACCCTATATAATTAAATCAACCATTTAAAAAAACTAGGCTACCTCAATATTAGATGTTATATGATTTTCAACAGTTTAAAGTTTAAAGCCTTTATTACCTCAATAAAACCTAACTATACGAAAATATTGATTTAAATTTTTGTCAATACCATAGTATAAGGTAGAGCGAAGCGAAGACTCTTTATACTATGTCAATACTACCCAAATACGAGTAAAGTTTTAGGGAAGGTTACATTTTGCATGCTAAATTGCAACTACACTTTAATTTTTATATTTTCGTTATGTTACAATTAAAATGAGTATCAATATTAAATTGTAGAGAAAATTGCCCTGTTAATGACCTCTTTTATTTTGGTTCGAATTATTTCAATTTCTTTAAAGATTTTGTGTTATCCATTTTATCTAAATATAAAAAACATAGACTGTTAACTAACTTAATGAGGCTTAGATTACTTGAATAGCCGAATCGTACCAACGTCGAGAGGTAAGGTATTTATCGATGTCAAGATTACCACCTAAATTAAAAATCGATTTCCATTGCCGAAACGTAAAAGACTTTCTAGGTCGCATCGCTCTGTAAGGTTCGATTATTTATTATTATCCTAACCTAGAACTTAGGCACAGACACTTAATTTACATAATGTCTTAAGAACAGGAATAAGCTGATTGGATAATTTTACTACCCAGTAAGGACCGCCAATGTTACATAAGAAGTCTTCATGACACTGTTCTGTACCCTACAAAGGATGGAATCTTCAATGCTGATCGTCATTGCTTTTTATGTATAGCGATACATTACATAATGTAAAACGTAAATAAAGCATGTTCCCTATTCGGTGACGCCGCAAAGGTCTGTATGGCCATACAGCAAAAGACCATTCGAAAAAAAAAGAAATAACATAAAGCATGATACGATTAATGTACTTTATATAATATACGTATAAACGTATACGTATAAACGGTACTTTTAAACTTGTTAGATAACTTGTCAGCCCAGAAATAACTTACCATTAACATACCATATATAAACAAGAATGTAATTTATTTGAATAAACACGCATGATTCTTGTTTATGGCTCTTATTTATTCTGTATGTATGGTCGCGGTAGTGATGTTATTGTAGGCGCGAAATATCAATGCGTTTGTCAGCAAAAATATGAATAAATTCAAGATCAAACCTTACTAACTATATTAAATCTAGATTTTCATTCTATAATTTTTTATTTACCTGCTATAAGTAAGTTTTTTATATCCACTCACGTTTGGTTGGTAAATTGCATCATGAGATATTATTAATTAAATAAGTTAAGTAAAATATTTTCAAACCATAACTACACAAAGGCATGCAATATTATAAGGTTAATAAAGGATCGTAATCGTAATTGGCTTACCTTACGATTACGTTCCTTTACTAAGTAATTTATTACTTGCGGAACAATAACAAAAATTACGCCTGTATTTCTCAGAGGGTTAGGCAGAGGTGAGTAAAAGTAAATACAATCAAATTTTCACCAGTTATATTCAGATCCCATTATAATGAAGTGATAAGCCTAAATGTTAAACGCCAGGCACAAATTCATGCTGCGAGCAAGGAGGTTAGAAAAACCAACTAGGCAGAGGTGAGTAAAAATAAATACAATCACATTTTCACTGGTTATATTCAGATCCCATTGAAATCGAACCCAGGATCTCAAGATTGCGCTTCGCCCTTACGACGACTACCGAGTTACTTACGACTTACTTGTCTTTTCCTTTCTCAGACCTCAGAGAAGCTCTTTATCTTGTATCAACTACCTGTTCAATTTATGCTCGTCATTTGTGCCTAATATATATTTTATATTGTGTAGTATTTTTTCACTCATATCTCCACAATTTTCGTAGGAGGTAAATTTAAATAAATCCTAGTTTGACTTTATAATATTTTCGAATACCTACGAAACATTTTCGCATGCGAATTTATCTGGGGAATAATATGAGGAATACTGAACATCAACCTCGTTACGTAGTCGCCTGTATTACCTGTATAGTTAAGTGAATTTGAAAATAGAGAATTCATATAATTACCTAATTTTACTTAATTTTATCGATAGTTTAAAATCTCTTCCCTCACCCATAGTCCGTTATGCACGCAATGCGAACCGAAACAGAACAACGAATATTTGAATTTCGAACTGCCGCGTTCTAAACATTAATTAGTTTAATCCAATAACTTTGTATAAGTATGTAATCGGAAACATTTCTAATTAAAATGTCAAAGTTAGACATTGCGGTCATCGCCGGTATTAGACTAATTTGAATATGCGTGTTGAATTAAAATAATAGATATGACTACATCTGAGTTGTCGTATAGCTGAGCGGCTAACTATAAAACTACTCTATATAAGAGTATTATTTGTTGCTTCACTTTTCAGGCGCGTTTGCGTTTTCTGGTTTTCTCTGTATTCTGAAGCTGCGTTTTAATTTGTTTCAAATAATCTATCATATTTTTATAAAGAGGAAACATTTTTTTGTAATGTTTTCACACAAAAACTACTGGGCCGATTTCAAAAATTTTTTCACCGTTAGAATGCTGCATCTTCTTCGTTTAATTATTAATTATATAGCCTATGTCACTCAGTAGTGACATAGGCTATATAATTAATAATTAAACGAAGTTAGTTACCTGTACGTGAAGTTCTATTATAATTATACGAGGACTTTGTCCGAAGAGATTAGCAATAGGTTTACTAGGTGTAAACGAAACTATTGTTGTCTAATACTACGCAAGCGAAGCTGCGGGCATCCACTAGTAATACATAAAAGTAAGTACCTATACATAGTATACTTAGGTACATCATTTCGATGACACCTATTAACCGAATTCACACTTTACTAGGTAACTTTACCTTTCCTACCATTGTTCTAGTATTAATGTATTTTTGTTTGTTTTTTCAAAGTGTATTTGTATTGTGTTGTATTGTATTGCAACTACTAATATCTATAGTAAATAAGTGGCATGCGATATGACATATTATTTGTACAAACTAGTTGTCACGTAAGATCTGGGGAAACAATCAAAATAAATAATCATTATGATGATAATAATATGTTAATGAGACTGACACGTGTGTTATATTTCATCCTTAAGTTTACGAATCTGTGGCGCGATTCTTTCGCAGACAATAGACAATAATCTATACTTCTATACTAATATTATAAAGAGGAAAGATTTTTTTGTAATGTTTTCACACAAAAACTACTGGACCGATTTAAAAAATTCTTTCACCATTATAAAGCTGCATCTTCACTGAGTGTCATAGGCTATATATATAATATTACTAAGTGTAAACGAAACTATTTCTAATACTAATTCTACGCGAGCGAAGCTTGAGGGCCTTGTGAGCATTTATCATAAGCGATAGCGGATTGTGTTGCATGTTCGTTAGCTATCTTAAAACCATCAATACATATTATAAAACAAAATCCCCCGCCGCTGTCTGTCCGTCTGTACGCGATCAACTCAAAAACTACTGAACGGATTTGAATGTGGTTTTCACCAATAGACAGAGTAGGGGCAAATGGGGTAATGAGAGTCACCTAAGCGAATATTGAAATAAAAACCAAATTGGAAATAAAATCTTTATTGCAACTATCTTATAACAAAATATACTTATATAACTAGCATTTGAGATCAATAATAATCATTTTGGTAGTCAACTTTGAAAAATATAAAAGTTTAAAAAAATAACAGATTTGACTCCCATTGCACCGAGGTGAGGATAATTGTGGTCACTCTGCGGGCAATCAGGGTCAAAGACAATTTAGCAATAATCGCAGACATAACCTTTGGCCGACTCCCATACAGAGTATTCCGCGTGAGCCCATGAACCACATGAGGTACATCTATACCATTTCATACATACATTTCATTATTTCCGCCGCAGATTGCGCATCTGTTTACTGTATTATCAACATCACCATTCTCATTATCCTGGCATAAATCATCCGTTCCCACATCTGATACAGAGGTATCATTTGATTCCTGAAGAACTTGTCTCTTTGCTCCCTTCTTCTGCACTTTCGTCTTCTTTCCTTGGCCCTTCGTGCTATTTTTTTCTTTTCCTTTGCACTTGTTTGGATGACCTTTTTTATTTATTTTTTGTTCTCTTTTTCTATAAAGTTTTCTTTTATTGGGGTGGATTGTAAAACTGTCGTATGTTGCCTCTTGCGGCCTTGTCTTGTATTAAGGACAGGTGTTTTTTCTGGCAACTTATTTAATAATGTAAGTGCATTATCACCATATTCTTTGGTTTGTGGTGTTGACTCAATATTAATATTAGAAATTGCTGGGTTAACTTGTTTTAACGTGCCAGGAACTGGTGAATTTAATTGAATTGAACTGATCTGCTAGGAGTTGGTAAATCGACATGGATTGATGTGCCAGGATCAACCAACCAATGGGGGTCAACTGACTCCCATTGCCCACAACTACAATAGTGAGAATAAAAAAAAATAAAAAAATACATGTTAGTTATTTAGGTGATTTAGGTTTTAAATCGTACTTTATAATGTCCAGAGAAACATATATAAAATTTATAATTAAATAGATTAATAAATGTGAAACATACCGTTTATTTTATTTCGTTGAAAAATTACATCGACGTAGCGCAAAAACAAAACACTCCTGTCATTGCCGGTGTGGTGGCCATGCAGGCGCGAGCAACTCACACCGACAGCGAGGGGTACAGAGCAGGGCGGGGAAGCCGCGTACGCGTCTTTGGTGTTTGTGGTTTTGTAGATATTTGGGTGACTCCGATTGCCCACTGACTCTCATTACCCGATCTTCCATTCATGAGGAAGGTTAATTTGTTTATGCTTTGTGTTTTGTTGGAATATGACGATGATTGTTGAAAATGTCGATAAAAACCGGCCAAGTGCGAGTCGTACTCGCGCACTAAGTGTTCCGTACCATTATCTATACAAACGGCAAAAAAATCATGTCTGTTGTATACCCTTAAATTTTTTTTTTCTATTTTTTTGTATTTGTCCAATAGCAACAGAAATACATCATCTATGAAAATTTCAACGGTCTAACTATCACGGTTCATGAGATACAGTCTGTCGGACAGACGGACAGCGTCGTCTTAGTAATACCCTTTTTACCCGTTTTACCCTTTGGGTACGGAACCCTAATAACCGAGTGCTATTTTTAACGCGGGCGATGTTGCGGCCAAGAGCTAGTAAATATATAAACAAAGCCACTCGAAGTAGTTAAATTTTAATTAATTAGTTAACTCCTAGAAACTCGATACTTACTCCGAGAAGTCTTATTGTGGCTAGAGTGAATGATTAATTACTTAAGTGTTATTGTTTTCCTTCCTCGGTGAGATAAAATGAGCACGAGAATAATAATTGATGATATTAAATTTTATCCAAAATAAATAAAATAAAACCTATGCATACAATATTTTAGTTTTGCAAGCTTGCAATTTTTAGGGTTCCGTAGCGAAAGGGTAAAACGGGACCATATTACTAAGCTAGTCGGTCTGTCCGTATGTAACCAGGCTGTATTTCATGAACTGTGATAGTTACAGTTGAAAATTTCACAGATGATGTATTTCTGTTGCCGCTATAACAACAAATATTATAAAACAGAAAAAAATAAAAATTTAAGGTGGGCTCCCATACAACAGATGTGATTGTGTGATGTGATGTGATTTTTTTTGCCGTTTTTGTAGATGGTACGGAAACTTTCGTGCGCAAAACCAACTCGCACTTGGCCGGTTTTAATTCTTATAAACTTGGAGAATAGATAAGTTAGGTAAATTATATTATAGGTTATTATACTCCTCCCAAAAGCAAGAATAGTAGTAAATAATTCATTCAGATTCATTCAAAAAGCACATTTCTTTTCAGCCCACATCAGTTCACTCTGAACATAGGCCTCTCCCAAATCACGAAACTGAGTACAACCTTCGGCTTTTCTAGATCGTCGCGCCACCTAGCAGAAAGTCGTTTCACACTAAGTTTGCTAATACGCGGCCCACTGGAGCAGCCGTTGTCGGTCTGGTAATGTTTCGCTGCGACCCATAGACCCACTGTTGGACACAGGTCTCCCCCACAGACATAGCTGCGTGAGGTCTAGAGCACACTCCACCACGCTGCTCCAATGCGACTTGGTGGAGGGGTTAGTGGCCAACCCAGTGTCGAATGTCCTCAATGTGTCGAATGTTGCCACCCGAAGGTCTTCGACAAGGCTTAACGACTGTTTCCAACATTGAAAACAACGGGGACCGACGGCTTTACGAGCTCTCCGAAGCGCGTTAGCGTCCATGAAATTTTGCCACTAGCGGTCACCCATCCTCAAACCGACCGCGCCCGTCGTTGCTTAACTCTTTCGATCACATTGAATCGACGCGGGCCGTTGGGCTATGGACGCTACTGGTATTGTTTAACAATCCATTATGTTGTCTATACGATTTTATGACCGTACGTTGTCGAGAATACAAATTTCATGAGACGCACTTTCGCATTCACCCATTTTCGCTAGTCTGTGGCCGCCTACGTAATGATGTGCTTTCCCTATCTAGTCTGTGCGTGTATTCGCGCCTCGGAAGTTATTACCTTATCTTCTTCCGCGCTGTGCAAAATGGCGGGAAGTTGTATTTTCATATCGATTGAAAATAATTGCCTACGTACAAGTACGTAACTACGGTTAAACGATTAACTCAGATTTTGCAAATGCAATTTTTTTTGATGACTAGTCTAAATTACTGAGTTAATATTATATCTTTATTTATATCATTCCAGTACAGGCACAGAATACAGAACACAAAAAAACACAAAAAGCACCAAAGGGTGACAAACTGAACCCTAAAACATTTGTCTGAAAGAGGCGTAAACTGAGGTAGGTACCTACGCAACGAAAACCAAATTACTGGCTGGAGATACCTACTTATGTAAGTTTATTTCATGCTGGAGCCAGTGTTTAAGGTTCGTTTTTTTTTTTGGGATCTTATGACCTGGTATTTACAACCTTTAATTCGAGCGGCTGGTGAACAGATACAAAATAATTGGCATAGATCACAAAGTATTGTGGATTGTAGAGCGACTGCGGCTGATTTGACCTTCAGACCGGGCTGGTAGCTCGTTTATTGCGTAATGCAACAACGTGGAATTAGGTAATCTGTTAGCATATTATTATTATTCTAGTCGACATCTGTCTTGAAAACCTTCGGAGTAATTGAAAACGATTTCTAAAAGGGAAAAAATAAAGTACATATTTACATTACTTTAGGTACATAGAATGACTATTAAATTGTAAATTACTAATTATTGCTAACTAGTGGACGCCCGCAGCTTCGCTCGCGTTACACATTCACTAACTTCAAAAACGGCAAAGCTTCATACTAACTTTGCACCCCCGTTTTACCCCCTTAGGGGATGAATTTTCAAATTTTTCTTCGTAAAAACCGCTCGTTTTTCGCCGTAAAAACCATCCTTGAACTTCAACGAACATTTAAAAAAAAGAATTGGCCAAATTGGTCCAGGCGTTGTTGAGTTATGCGCTTACCAACACATTTTGCGATTCATTTTTATTATATAGATTAAATTGTAAATTATTGTATTATTGTATCATTGTGTGCCTTGAAAATTATTTTATTGTATATCAAAATTAATTAATTAAAATGTTATCTACTATATAAAAATAAGTCGGGTTTTCCTTCCTGACGCTATAACTCCAGAACGCACGAACCGATTTCCACGGTTTTGCATTCGTTGGAAAGGTCTCGGGCTCCGTGAGGTTTATAGCAAAGAAAATTCAGGAAAAAAACATATTCACTAAAAATTATCTATATGGCAAAACAACTTTGCTGTTGTTTGCTGGGTCAGCTAGTATAGTATAAACTTATTAATCTAACCATGTATTGTACACCCGCACAGGGTTTCTGTTATGGAGCATATTTGACACTGTACCATCTACCAACTACCAACAGATTGCAATAAAGAATTTGAATTTGAATTTGAATTTGAATGACCGTCGTTTACAAAGGCAAAGATTGAAAAAAAAATTTTTACATGATTTTGCTAAAATTGATATGCTCGTAGTTTTATTACAATCAATAAAAGACGTGTTTTTAATTTATTTCCTCTTTAATTGTAGCCTGTATTAAAAAAAATCATTTTTTTTAAATAAAGAGTACATTATATTTGATAATCATGTGTTATTTTAATGTTTCGAAAGGTATCTTATCTTTCAAGATTTCTAAACCTATTTTTTACTTTAAATCTAATTGTGACAGTAGATTTAGGACAATGAGACATTTATTGTCTGGTCATCTGTACATCCTTTAAACGCCATAGACAAAGCATAAATATGTCCAGTATTTCTGATCTTTACTCTGTAGATACTTTAAACATAGTAGATACTTTTTCAGACAACAGTGTTTATTGATTCCATGACTTTAATGAATACCTACTGTTGGAATTTTAATTTTAAGATTAAACGTAGAGGATTGCCTGAGATCATTAAGATCCCGTTACATCTGATACTACTGATGCAACATAACATACAACTGAATTAAAAACACACGCTAAGGCACGGAAATACATATGTCAACATTAACCGGAAATCCGGCAGTCAGCATCATGATGAATGGATTTTATAGCCATCAATCATGTTATAGCATCCAATGATCCAATCATCCATAAAATATGGTTTTTATGGATGATTGGTATAGTCACGGACTACACACTATAGCTATAGTGTAAGAAATATGTTAATAATTTTAATCATGATTTAGCTGCGTAGTTATTTGGAAATTGCAATAATTGTACACACAATAAATAATAATTAAAGTAAGTACACAAGTAATTAATAATAATAAAGTTAATAACATTTTATTTTATTTTAATTGATTGCAGTCGATCGAGGGTGGTATCCGCCACGTGTGCCACATCGCAACTCATTAAAATGTCTCGTAGGGGCTCTACGTGTTGGACCTGTGTTCCCACGCAAGCCTTCCAAATTATTGGATCTACATCTGGACCCGTGAAATATAAAAAAAAAGTTAATAATAATTTTATTAATTATTATTAATTAATATGTATTTAAATAAAATACCTTCGTGCATTATGTTAGAAAAAACGTATTGTGTTCATGAATAAAAATAAAATAAAAATTCTAAGTAACACCAACACACCTTGGGAGTTGTTAAAAAATATAAGTAAAGTATTCCGCCATTTTGTGGCGGCGTGGCTTGGACCGATTTTCATCAGACATAGCTAAGAACACTCCCGACTAAAGCATCTTTCAAACAAAACAAACAAAATCAAAATCGGTTCATCCGTTTGGGAGCTACGATGCCACAGGCAGACACAGACACGCCAAACTTATAACATTCCGTCGTTTTTGCGTCGGGGGTTTAAAAAACAATAACAAATAAAATTATTAAAAAAAAAAAATATTTTCGTGCATTGTCATCGGAACCAAACATGTGTGCCAAATTTCAGCTCGATAGCTTCAGTGGAAGTGGGTGAAATATTGATTGCAAGATTCCAGGACGATACGAGTACATACTTAAATACATTTTGTAGGAAGGGGTTGCGGGCAATTATGCCCATAAGCCACTGCGACCTAACGAGATCTATTGTAGCTAGTTACATAGATACATACGAGTGAAGTTAAATAAAAGCTTTTAACAACAATTTGCAACCTCTGCCTGCCTCTTCAGGGAAATACAAGCGTGATGTTATGTTATAACTGCAACTTTAACTTCAGTAATAATTGCAATGTAATTTATACCGTTTTCGTTTCTGTCAATACAGACTACATAGACCACAATTGGTCTGACACTGCTAGATACGTACTTTCACATTCATTTTGCACCAACGTTGGTTACCACTTGTCGCTAGGGTTGTCACTAAGTAGTATAAATAAATTAGAATTCAATGGGGACGCTATATCACCTAAGGCATGTGATTTTTATGAGATTATATAAATATAACTTGCTGTAACGATGAAGGAAAAACTCTGCATGTTGTAATCTCCTTAATTTTCGAAGGCATGTAAGGTCTGCCAATCCGCACTCGGCCAGCGTTGTGAACTATGGCCTTTATTACTATAGCGATGGGACAATGAAAGGTTTGTGGTGCTGCATTATTTGAACCCAGAACCTCCGGCTAGAGTAGCGGAATTTTAACTAGTGGATGTTCAGAATGATATACCTACTTTACATCCTTTACAAGTCTACTTTGAACGGTGTAAGAATTTAAACAAATAACAACATTGTTTATAAAAAAACGTAAACACGCTTTTGTACTTAACCTATAACAATTTTTTTTTATTTATTATAGTATCATCGGTCCTTGATAAGTTTGCAAAGTTTCAAATTAATCCGACGTTTTGAAGTGGGTAAAATCTACGTGTTGTACCTGTGTCCCCACGCAACCCTGCATTTCTTCATCTGGACCGGTGTAATTTTAAGAGATTCATAATAATAATGAATATCTTGGACATTCTCACACACGGCCATGTAACCCCAAATAAGGCGCGAGACTGTACTATGGGTGTCAGGGACTGATATACATATATATATTTTTAAATACATACATACTTAAATAATATTAACATTCAGACACAGAACAAACACAACTGTTGGTCACACGAATGTTTGTACTGAGTGGGATTCGAACCTACGACCCCTGGCGTACCAGGCAGCATTACCAATTGCACCGGCCCGTCAATGTCGAGTTTATATAATTTTATTATCAATAAATAATAATATAATTTAATTATCAATAATTCCGTAACATACATATATACATACATGCATATATGTATACATACATACCAAGCTGATAAAATAGTGTTAATAACAACCTGTATATGGTATTAAATAGTTATATCATTTCATACAAGTGACAGCTTACTTTTATTGTTGCTAATTGCATTGACATGATTGCTGTTGACAGATGACAACTAACACTTATGTCATCGATCGCACTCGAAGTGAAAGTACATATCGTTGCCTCTCAGCGTTGCCTATCAGCCAAATTGCCTTATATCGGTAGGCGGTATAAATGAATGGAAAACACTTTAATTGCATTAAAAATAAAGTTCAACATATAATTATTCATATAGGTACCACGATTATTCATAAACACCTTTACAGGTTTCCGTAGGCAAAGGGTAAAACGGGACCCTATTACTAAGACTTCGCTGACCTTCTGTCCGCCTGTCCGTCCGTCTGTCACCAGGCTCATGAACCGTGATAGTTAGACAGTTGAAATTTTCACAGATGATGTATTTCTGTTGCCGCTATAACAACAAATATTAAAATAATTATACCGCTACATTTTTTTTTTTAAAAAGCTTTTTAAAACTTTTTTTATTTTCGTGCATTGTCATCGGAATCAAATATGTGTGCCAAATTTCAGCTCGATAGCTGCAGTGGAAATGGGTGAAATATTGATTGCAAGATTCCAGGGCATGGATACATACGAGTGAAGTTAAATAAAAGCTTTTAAAATAGCAAAAAATAAAAATGTAAGGGTTCATACAACATACATGATTTGTTTGCCGTTTGTATAGATAATGGTACGGAACCCTTTGTGCGCGAGTCCGGCTCGCACTTGGCCGGTTTTTTCTATATTATAACGTAACATTAGACGTAACAATGTTGAGTGTTCACTTCGTGAGATCTTCACAGGCATCCGCGTTACATGATGTGTTTATGAGAACTTTTTAACGAGCTGTCAATGTTATGTAGTTTTAAACGTAAACTTAACATCATCCCTTTATTTCCGGGAGCTGGCAGAGGAGTGTAATGTGCTGAGTATGGACACGTTCACACGGACGTATCATAATAACGTTCCCATCGGCGCAGTGGCGCCTTGCAGGCAGTCTGCGACCGGACGGCAACTTGTGTACAACCGTTATAACTAGTCATAAGTAATAAAGTGAATAATTGGACTATACTATGCACAACTCGAACAGTAAGGAATAAGTTTCGTAAACCTACCAAAATCAGGAATTATTATGGCCAGCGCACTATGGAATACATAGTCCCTGTAGTTTGCAATAGTCTGCCTTTTGATGTGAAGGAAGTATCCTCATATAGAAATTAAAAAAAAAAAAATTTAACAATATTTCTTAGAATCCATCACTAAGAGCTTTATCTATATATTACTTAGGTATCGTTGATAGATTTACCGCTATATGTATAAAATAGTATAAAAAAAAATTGTCTAAAATATAAAACTGTACCTATAAAATATTAAACTGTGTAAAAAAGCATGAGCGAACACTATCCGCCTACAAACTCCTCTGGAGTTTGGCGAGATGTTTTAATTGTATTAGTCTTAAGCATTTATTGAATAAAGTTTCTTTAAAAAAAAAAATACTTGTGTTTCGCATTGGACTCCCCCCTAACCACACTACAGGAGATCACGTCCAAAAATCATGACTGTTGTATGGGAGCCCCCCTTAAATTCTTATTTATTCTATTTTTAAAAGCTTTTCTTAACTTCACTCGTATGTATCTATGTTACATACATACATATCTATGTTACATACATAGATACATACGAGTGTATGTATGTATGTCCTGGAATCTTGCAATCAATATTTCACCCACTTCCACTGGAGCTATCGAGCTGAAATTTGGCACACATATTTGGTTCCGATGACAATGCACGAAAATAAAATAAAGTTACAAAAAGCTTTTTTTTTTAAATTAATAATTAATTAGTATTTGTTGTTATAGCGGCAACGGAGATACATCATTTTGTGAAAATTTTATCTGTCTAACTATCACGGTTCATGAGATATGAGATACAGCCTGGTGACAGACGGACAGCGGAGCTTTAGTAATCCCGTTTTAACCCTAAAAATTGGCAAGTGCGAGTTGCCCTACGTTATTAAATATATTTTTCGTTACCGCTAGTGGCAAAATTTCATGGACGCTACCGTGCTTCGGAGGGCATGTAAAGCCGTCGGTCCCGGTTGTCTTCAATGGTGGAAATAATCGTTAAGCCTTGTCGAAAACCTTCGGGTGGCTTGAGAACATTCGACACTGGGTTGGCCACTAACCCCTCCACCAATCCGCATTGGAGCAGCGTGGTGGAGTAAGCTCTAGACCTCCCGCAGAAGTGTCTGTGGGGGAGACCCGTGCCCAGCAGTGGGACGTCTATGGGTCGCAGCGATCCGGTGATCGAACCTAGTAATTAACTATCGCACTTGCAACCACCAGACCAACGAGGCAGTTTGTAGCGCTTTAACTTGTAGTCATTATCAATTCCACTCCACATGCTCACGCGTCGCGGACTCCCAAGTGGTAACCTTTATTGTCAGAGCGCAGTTAACTTTCACTATAGCGTCTATCCGTTACGTTGGTATTGCGTAACTCGAGAATGTGCGATATCTTTTTTACGTTGACACGATGGGAGTGTTGGAGTTAATTGTGAAATTAATATCTTTTTTCAGATCGCTCTTAGCTCTGCGATTTAAAGGTAGTGTAGGAAACCGTCGTATTATTATTATATTGTAAGTATTAAAAGCCACACACGTCTTACTTCGCGTCTTCTGTTCCACAGAACCAAAGTGTTTAAAATTTCAAATCTTTAATATGAAATAGTAACATTGTCATAAACTAGAGCGCTAACCCAAAATCAGGTAAGTTGTCAACCCTAGCACACTGACTTTACCGGACATTGACCTTGCGCTTTCATCAAACAACTCTTTTTAAAACTGGAAATTGAATTTAAGATCCCGCCCGACCCGACAACCAATGTTACCTGCTGCAACTTGCGACTGTGCACTCGAAAGTACGATAACTTCTTACAAAAAAAGAACCTTTCTAAATTATACGCATTCTAAACAATACTTTAGTTACCAATATACGTCGGTACAAAAGTCAACTAGCCGAAGTGTCATTTTGGCAGTAGACCTGTGTAGAATTTTTACTTTTTAACATGCTTTTTCAGTTAAAAACAGTTTTTCTGCTTAATTGAAAGAAGTAAAAATATTTTGCCACAGTATGCGTTGTATCAAGATATTGATGTCCCTAATATATATGTAAAAACTGCCACAATGACACTTTGGCTAGTTGACTTTTTGTACCGACGATATGTAGATGTTATATTTTAAAATTGCACAAAACGATAGCTAGATGTAGTTCTTTATAATGTGTATGGACACACGCGCACTTTGTGTGCGTAGAACCAAGACAATCTATCTATCTATCTATCTATACTATAGTCCGCCCATTGTATATCTCTTTAGAGGTGTCAATAAAGTTGTATACATTCGTGTAAATTCATTGGTGATGTTATGTTATTAAAGCATATATTGACGAATACGTCCCCGATGCTAGAAAAATTAGTCATAAATTTCCCGTTTGGTTTTCGAAATCACTTATAGGCATACTAAATGAAAAGGAAAGGATAAGAAAAAGATTTAAAAAATATAATAACCCTAGGGATGAAATTGAATACAGAATCTTAGATGAACGCTCGCGACTACAGATTTCTGAATGCCGAAAGTGCTATACACAAAATATGGAAAAAAATCTTCATTACAATCCGAGAAAATTTTGGTCGTTCGTCAAGACTAAACGAGACATAACTTCCACTATTCCATCTAAAGTACGGTTGGGAAACGTCGAGGCGGACTCAGGCACGGAAATATGTCAACTTTTTGCTACTCATTTTTCTAGTACTTTCTCTCATTTCAATAGTTCAAGATCAGACCTTGAAATATCAAACAACTTTACAAATAATATTCTATCACACATACATTTAACTGAAAAAGAGATAAGAACTAAATTACAAAAACTTAACATCTCAAAAGGTCCCGGTCCGGATGGCTTGCCTCCTATATTTTTCAAAAAATGCGCAGCCAACCTTGCTTTACCACTAAAACTAATTTTCAATAAGTCCCTTGAAACATCGGTGTTTCCAACGAAGTGGAAGATAGCCAATGTGCTTCCTGTTTTTAAAAAAGGAGCAGCTGACGACGTCTGTAACTACCGTCCGATATCACTTCTCTCGATTGCTTCCAAAGTATTTGAATCGCTTGTTTGCCCTGTTCTTACAGCACATGTCAACTCAAAAACTGCCTCTCAACAACATGGCTTTAGGGCGGGTAAATCCACTGCCACTAACTTAGTATTATTTACAAATGACTTAATTAAATCTGTAGATTCTCGCTTACAAGTTGATGCTATATACACTGATTTTTCCAGTGCCTTCGACAAAGTGGACCATAGTGTGCTTATTCGGAAACTATCTTCTTATGGCATCCATGGTAGAATGCTCGAATGGTTCATA
This sequence comes from Carterocephalus palaemon, assembly GCA_944567765.1. Taxonomy (NCBI): domain Eukaryota; kingdom Metazoa; phylum Arthropoda; class Insecta; order Lepidoptera; family Hesperiidae; genus Carterocephalus; species Carterocephalus palaemon. The sequence continues at coordinate 4,538,672 of OX155665.1, forward strand.
TCCTATTTAACCAAGAGACCACAGAAAGTGGTAGTCAAGGGATATGAGTCTGGCGCTTACTTAGCTACATCTGGGGTTCCTCAAGGGTCTCATTTAGGGCCTATCTTATTTGTTATCTTTGTGAATGATATAGTAGACTGCATTAAGTATAGTAAATGCTCTCTTTTCGCGGACGACCTGAAAATCTACAAAGAAATAGCGTCTGTAAATGATATCAAACTGTTACAAAGCGACTTAAACGCAATACGCGACTGGTGTTCGAGAAATAATATGCTACTCAATGTAAATAAATGCAAACATATAAAATTCACTAAAAATAAGAAAATCTATCCTTCCGCGTACAGCTTAGATGGACAAAAACTGCAAGAAGTAGATGTCATTCGCGACCTTGGAGTCCTTCTAGATGCGAAGCTTTCGTTTAGCTCTCATATTGACAGCATAATCAGCAAGGCTGCAAAAATGACAGGATTCATAAAAAGAATCTGTCAAGAATTCCATAACATACAGACCTTAAAAACACTATACTATGCATTCATACGTAGCACGCTTGAGTACGCGTCTCAAGCTTGGAATCCCTCATACAAATGTAAAGTGAGTCGCTTAGAGCGCATTCAGAAAGGCTTCACACGTTATCTTAATTTCAAAGATCCAACCTGTTCCCGTTGTGCCAACTACACTGAGAGGCTAAAACACTTTAAAATGAACAGTCTTGAACACAGACGCAATCTGGCAGACCAGATATTTTTATTCAAATTAATAAATGGCAGGCTTATAATCCCGGATCTCATAAAAGAAGTTTATTTCACTGTCCCACGTAGGTGTATATCAAGGCCTCACAACAAGCGACCAACGTTTTCATGTCCCATCCGCCGTACAAATCTCGGTCGTTCAGCTCCCTTACATCGCATGCTTACTTACCACAATGCCATAGCTAAATTACACTCCAACCTAGAAATATTTTCAACACCGCTAGAAAATTTTTAAATCAATTTCAACCAAATTGATCCATGGTTGGCAGATAATTAAATTAATTAATTTTTACTTTCTATGTCTTATGAATTTCTATTATGATCATGTGTTGCACTCCTATCTTGTGTTTAATTATAATATCTTTGTTATCACTGAAATAAGAGCCTATATTATCTTGTCTACTTGAAACTTATATAATAATAATATAACTTAATATAATATGCATGTTCTCTGTGTAAGTTGTGCTTCCTTGTAAGTGACATTTTCACTCTGGCACACAACACCATTTAATGTAATTCGTATAATAATCTGTGAAATGTTGTTAGGATGCCTTAACTCTAATAAATAAATAAATAATATATAAGTATCTCTAACAGATTGACGCCTTGCGGCAATAGGGTTCTCACCATAGATTTAACTAGATAAATCTATGGTTCTCACCCTTCGCATCGGTACTACTATAACAACCGACGCACCATACTTTCGAAACTAATGTCAACACACGTTAACTGTACTATTGAAATAAAATATGGTGCGTTCTTTCACATTATTGTTTTAAACAATATTCATGAGCCAAGGTTGAGTTGCTTCAGCATAAGGATGTAGCCAAGCAACAGCGGAAACGCACGCGGCATAAGCAGAGCGGTTTAACTATTCCAAGAAATTATAAGAATCGAATTAACTACAAATAGCTTGTGAATTAATAGCCAGTAAAATAAATAGTTTGTTTTTCACTGGCATGTTTAGTATTAATCTATATATATATAAAAGGAGAAGCTGACTGACTGACTGACTGACATATCAACGCGGGGCCTAAACTATAAGGGTTAGAAACTTGAAATTTTGCACAGGGGTTCCTTTTATACCGTAGGGGAGCACTAAGAAAGGATTTTTGAAAATTCATCCCCTAAGGGGGTAAAAAGGGGGTGCAAAGTTAGTAGAAACATTGCCGTTTTTGAACTCAAGTGGGCAACCCGAACGCGGGCAGACGTCGATAATGGTAGACCCATTTTACGCGAGCGAAGCTGCGGGTGTCCACTAGTTCTTGAATAAAATAAACAACGATAAGCTGTTAGCGACGGTCCAGTGGCTATCGAACACGCCGCTCACAATGGCGCCAAGCACCCATTAATTTATTTAAATTATTTAATTAAATTTAATATTATCATAGTTCCTACTAACTTTCTAACTTATCTGGAAACGATATATTTAGATTCCTTAGGCTTATTCCTTCCTTACAAGATAAAAACATTTATTTAATCTAACCTATTATATAGATATCAATGGCTATCAGCCATTTTCAATATGGTTACTTAATAATGTTTATAGTAACACCCTCCAAACTGGTATCCAATCCAGTGCATAAGAGATTTGTTATATAAGTTTTTTCGTCGCTGGTTGTAGATATATTTATGTCTAAAGTTGGCATTGAAATTTTAAGAATTGTCACGTCTTTATTTGAATAGATCCTTAAAAACGTCGACGTGACGAAATACCTACTAGATTTTCAATATTTCAGTAACGAATTCACAAGTTACTTGCGAGAAATTCGCTTTGGCAATATGACCTTCATCTCAAACACCATGGAAGTCGACCAGCAGATAATAAGTAGGTAAATGAGCGTGCGACTGCGTTATGCGGCTGCGGCGTGCGACTGCGTTTATGCGGCTTGGGTTCCTTTGAAAGTTATAGCACAGCCCTCTCAGCCCAAACACTCGTTCGGTAAGCAGGTCGAGTGTTCCATTTGAGTGAAACACTACACATATTACATAGTGGAACGTTAAGAAATAACAAAGTAAAAAATAAAATTTACAATGTGATCCTTCCATCCAGTGGCAAAAGATTGATCGTTAGTGGCAAAAAATTTCATGGACGCTACATGTCGGAAGGCACGTAAAGCCGTTAGCCGGTTGTTTAAACCGACCGCGCCCGTCGTTGCTTAACTCTTTCGATCACATTGAATCGACCCGATCCATTGGGCTATGGACGCTACAATGCTATATATTATTACTACGTGTAAACGAAACTTTTGTTATGTCTAATTCCACGCGAGCGAAGCTGCGGGCGTCCTCTAGTAGTACGGTTGGCAAACCTAGTTCCGCTGTGGTTATATTATAGGAAAAAATACTAGACACAGTACAGTACTAGACTGTGGTTATACGATACCGAATGATTCGTTTTATTGATTAGCGTGTTTATAATAAAATATTAATTATCACTTCCTATCACACTAATATAATAAAGGCGAAAGTTTATGAATGTGTGTTTGTGTTTGTTAGACTTTACACTCAACTTTTTTTTTTCGCTGGGAAATGCATATACGCATCCTGCCTGTCACAGACAGACAGGTATGTGGGGCTCAACTAGAATACCCACTAAAACCCAGCGGCACCTTCAGCGTCCGAATGGGGCGTCACGGGATCGCTTGCGCATCACTACCGTAGCGCCACGACGCGCGCCTTGCGGCGCCTGCCTTATAGTGTGCTCGTCTATAGTGGGGGGAGGAGATGCGTCTTCTGCCCCTAAGTCTCCTTCTGCGGAGCGGGTTGGCGAGGTAGTTGACACCCTGGATAGACATATAGGATACTTTCTATCCCTATACTGTGTTCGCTTGGGATAAAAAATCAATTTCAATATTTTTTCGGTCGGTTTTCTATAAATTTCACGCGGGCGAAGCAACGGACAGTAACTAGTACCTATCTCATAATAACTTCCCGCAGTAAGAACCTAAGTATCTCATTTACGAGTAGGTAGTACCTAGTAAGATAAACAAGTTTAATATCTTCCTCGATTAGCGAAACTATCATTACAAGTAATAATTGTAAAAGTATTATATAACTTTAATGTGCTGTTATTGTACATGTAAGTATAATTATATCTACTAATTGTTGACTGAGCTGTTATCGGTATATTTTCGCCACCATTCTATCGACAGCTGCAATTCCGTATTTTTGCGAATGCAACGAGTAAGTTTTAACATAAGTACTTCTGGCGCATCGAGCGATAGACTAATTAAACAGTAGGAGTAGGTACTCTAGTCATATTCGTACAGATAAAAAATCAAATTCCTGTGTGCCCCTGTCCTCTCTTTTGTCGAGTCGTGGTCACCATTTTAAGACTCAAAGTGGTAGGTGGTAGAGCCTATAGGGAAACAAATAGGTTTTATATGAAACCTAATTCGTTCCTAGAGTTCGCCCGGGGCAGTACCACGACCCGCCACGGTACATAGTACCATTTCTGCCGTGTAATAATTGTTTTTAAAGCAATTATGGTCCGGTTGGAAAGGTGTTGTTTCCGGTTACACTTCTTTAGAGGCGACTTAACAGGACTAACTATCACTAACAGTCCCCAGTCCTCATACCTACTAACGAACTGACCAACTAACGTTCTAATTAACTCTCAACAAATTGGACTAACCATCCCAGTCCCTAATTGAGTCTTGTTCAAAGTCAGTCACAGTTGTCATGGGCGGCAGCGGATGGGTGGTGCTGCAAGCTCGTTTGCTATCTTGTATACAAAAAAAAAAGTTTCTTAGGTATGATATGAGTTATTTAACTAGAAACTTATATTTTTATGATCGTTTAGCGTGTGCCATAAAGCGAAATAAATTTCATTTAATTTTATAACACTGTGTTAGTTAGTATATTTAATGACCCACTGAACATAATAATTTTAAGAATACTAAACATACATTGTAGTCTCCTTGTAATATAAAAATACACAAAATATTACTTTACGAAATGTTACTGTAATTTTTATGCTCAATCTTCATAAGAAAACACGTTTTGATAAACAGATAATTAAATTTCTCGCTACTCGTGTAATATCTTCACGCCAAGTCACTTTATCGCTCATTTTCATCTCATCTTGTTGGACTGTTTAGGGGAGTCAATAGACTTGTCCAAGTGAGCGGCCGAAAATTCGCAACCATAAGAAATAAGGTTGGTACAAACCAAAAATTAATCTATTTTGCAACAATCCGCGAACAAAACTGTATGGTGATGTATGTATTCCTTCTACGCCTGACAATTAATAAGGTTGGTTCTCGATTGATTTCGATTGAGTCGTTTTGCTTCGATACTTTAAATCGAAACTGAAAATTAGTTACTTTAAACTAAAATCAAAATCGCATACATAGATAACGAATCTGGAAATGCTATGAAATGATAATATCACGTGATACCGCTGTTACTGGGAAGTTTAAGTTAAAATCAAATTATCTTTAACTAACTTTGCGATCCGGGAAAGCGACCATTAGAACAACGAATCAGTAGAAAAAACACTTAGAAAGCTAGAAGACATAATTGTAATGAATTTACGAAGCCAATTTTCTTCACTGTCCCACTGTTGGGTCTCCTCTCAGAATGGAAGGGTGTAGGCCTTAGTCCACCACGCTGGCCAAGCGCGGATTGGCAGACTTCACATGCCTTCGAAAACATTATGAACAACTATCAAGCGAAGCATTACGATTAAATACAAAGACTCTCTTTGCTGGTGAAATATGAAAATTCTTAGCGATTACTCGACCGTATTATATACTCGCCTCGGAAATTCATTCTTAGTTTTATTTTTAATAGAATTCTTCAAATTATTGACTTGATTCTTAAGTTATTTTGTTATTCAATTTAGTAGCAGTAGATAAAATATTTTTTAATTTTATATAAGCTCGGAGAAATGATATGTTGCGCGCTGAACCACGTATAGTTAGGTTAGATATTATAAGGTCGCACTTGAACCGGCAAAGTCTAGGAATACTCATGCAATGTTCCCTCTCTCTATCTCTAAAGCGTGTCACACACTACGCAGATGCGGTAATATTTTATCTGCGTATAAAAACTTAACTTACCTGAAAGTATCACACTTCGCAGATACTATATTATACGAAATCATACATTCACGCGGAATCCTTCAAACTGGCTACACTTGTTTTTGGTGCGGATCATATTATACAGTATGATGAATTCTGATACAAATGCCATTAATATGGCAATGAGTTCGCGTTTATTGCTTCAAGAAGATCAACCTCTGTCTCAGTGCAAAACAACCTGTATAAAATCTGTTGCATCGGCAGATGTTATCTGCCCATCTTTTGATATATGTCGGTGCCTACAGATGCTTGACGGTAAAATATAAGTTATCTGCGTAGTGTGTAGTGCTCCTTGAGTTTAGTATAGAGACCGATATGGACAGATATGCGCTCAGATACAGATATCTTACCGCATCTGCGTAGTGTGTGACACGCTTAACAGGTACAAATACACGGGCCCGGTGTGGGTAGTTTTGTTTAACTTTATAATTTATACAAAACATCAAAAACTATTACAACCAAACATGAGGGTGGGTATAAATTTCTGCACGTGCCTCATATGGAATAGGTTGTGGTCCAAGTTAAGTATATTTTAATATGCTAAGTGAAAGTATAAAAATATCTTGTTTATGTGAAACATCTTTAGGCGGAGGGCAAACCAAATTTTTGGCGTGGCGAGCGTGGCGAAAATGGAATATATATACTATACAGTACCGACAAATGACGGTCGGAAATTATTTTATTAATAAAATATACCTAATAATTAAAGTTTTGTATTTTTTTTTTGTTTTTTTACAAAATAATTTCGATGTTTCACATCTGTCAGGCGTCCCGTGACGGCTCACAATTTTTTTCTTATGTAGAGTACGGTTGAGAATTTCAACAATTTGTAATGATGCAGTAAAATAGATATTGGACGCGTTGTATTCGTTGCTCATATCCATTTAAATATGGACTCATGATTTCCAGTCAAATAAATGCCCAACAAAACTGACCGAATCCAACGTTGATTTGACGCGCTCGCGCCAAGGCTATTCACGAATTAAGACAGTGACAGTCTGGTCACGGTCCGTCATTTTTATTTTTATTCTTTGACTGACCATTCATACTTATTTTTCTATAGATCGTTAATTGTTTTTGAATTACCTATATTGTTTCCAAGATTCAATACATAGTTATTAGACATGACATAATGTAACGTCTGGTAGGTAGTGGTGTGTTATATTATACACACCAGCTTTGTTTGGTACCTAGTTAGGGTTGCCAACCGTGCTGCAATATGTATAATGTAGTATTGTACTATATTTCGGGTCTGCGTACTATATACTGTTGAAGAAAAATACGTATAGTAGGTACGCAAAAAATTCTATATTTTAATTGCATGGAATAATTATTTTTTAAATATTTATTGTGAGAAATCATAATTAATTATTGTGAGAAAGGACAGTTTAAGGTGCCCTCAAAATCATATTTGTAACGTTTTTGGGGGAGAATCAACAATATGGTTTCATATAGAGTTCGTCCGGGGCAGTACCACCGCCCGCCACGGTACTTAGTATCACTATTTATCTATATAATCACTATCTTTAACTAATTTATACACCTAATTCTGCAAATAAATTGAATTGAATTAACTGACGTACATACATAATTTTTACTTTATTTGTACAAATACAGTACAACAACGGTATAATTCTGCATCCTACACGGTAATTCCTAAGGTCATGCACCAGACTAACCTGTCTTCAGTGTACAGTCGTTCACAGCGTTCATTTATTACGTACCTAATACGTATTTATTATGTTACAAGATGGACGGCCCGCAGCTTCGCTCGCGTGGAATTAGACATAACAATAGTTTCGTTTACGCCTAGTAATATTATATAGCCTATGTCACTCAGTGAAGAAGTAGCTTTCTAATGGTGAAAGAATTTTTGAAATCGGTCCAGTAGTTTTGGCAGCGCACGCCAGAATAGCTCGCAGATGGTAGATTTTTTCCTACTTACTTGACACTTATCGTCATATTTTGGATAATTCACATAATATCTTTATAAATTGTAGCCTATGCGTTATTCTGATGTATAAGTTAAATTATTGTAAAGTTTCATTAAAATCCATTCAGTACTTTTTCCACATCCATCCATCCATACATACTTACAAACTTTCCCCTTTAAAATATTAGTAGGATGATGTACGTATTTTATTTATTTAATACTTTTATTTAACTTGTAATTGCGGTGACAGCCAGTGGCTATCGAACTCGCCTCCCTCTCGAGCGCTGAGGGTTCAAATCTAAGCGGCACCAATGACTTTGCTAAGTTAAGTCACAGAATACATAATAGTAGTTTAGTGCTATTTCAGAAATTAAATGTAACCTGCTCATAACGGTGAAGAGAAAATCACGAGGAAACCTTCATGTCTGATAGTTTTCCTTATTGTTCTCGAAGGCATGTGAAGTCTGCCAATGCGTAATAAATATTAGTTAGTTAATACTTCAATATCTCTAAGAATTATCCCCAAATCAACACGCACTTTCGAAACATTAAAAAAATATCTAAAAAACCAAAATTCCTATCTACTCAAACGATGTGACTGGTTGCAATGTTTACTTTCGCACATTATTATTTCGAAGTTTGCATGTCGCTATTGAGATTCTACCTTCAATTTAGTTATTTCTAACCACTTCAGTAGGCGTCTGTACGAGAAGAATCGAGAGTGATCTCGGAAAAGCGTAACGAAGGTCAATGACACCTTCCGCCCGCCATTCTTAGTTAATTATTTTCTTTCTCATTCTTTAGTGTACATCCGAGTAAAGGAGTGTTTGTTTTAAATAAATAAATAAACGATTCATAACCAGGGCCGGATTTAGGGGAGGGCAAACGGAGCTACAGTCCCGGGCCTCCACAAAAGAGGGGCCCCCACAATAGACTTAAGAAAAAAAAAGTTTTATATTCCGACTAGTAAACACTAGTAAACAAATTTTCTTTTGTTTTTATTTCGCTGTTTTACCTTCACCTTTACCTTTGTACAAACATGATTAAATTGTTCTTAAATATTAACAGAGATAATTTATCTATATTTTTATATGTTTGTTAGATACTAAAATAATCTACTCGGTTTCACAGTAAATAATTAATTGAAAAACTCGACTGAAAAAAGTTGTTCATCTCATTTGGAAAATAATTTGGGGCCAGGGGGCCTCCACTCCTTTGTTGTCCGAGGCCTCCACACCTCTAAATCCGGCCATTTTCATAACACTCATACCCCCGCGGTAGGCATAGGTCTGTGCCACAGTCACGTTACCGTTGTAGTGTTATAAGAAAGAGAAGCTAAAGGAATGTAAAACTGTAGTGTTATTAAGAAAAGAGAAGCTAAAGGAATGTAAATAATAAGAATTTTAAATAAGGAGAATATGTATTACCCGCTTGGTGGTTACACTGAAGAAATATATCTAGTAAAACAGTCACATAAAGAAGGGCACAAACACAGACGTTCGGAAGCTCAGACTCCGATGCACGGCCGCGTAAGTAGCGGCACTGCAACGCGCTCTCCTTAGCTGAGCAGCGAACGGCAGGGCGGTGAGGTGCGGGCGTGCAAACAGCGCACAAACCACGCACGGCACGAGACCGTTCAGCAGGTCTCGGAAGCTCACGTACGAAGTATTCAGCACGGGATCGTTCAACAGGTCCCGGAAGCTCTGAAAAACACTCCGTATCAGATATCTTCCTTTAGATAAGATTTAGTAAGCCAAACGAAGTCAATCCACTTTTTATCTCTCAAGAAAGAATCCTCTGGAAATACCTCTGTAGAATGATCTCTCTAGAATGGTCTCTGTTTCAGTTATATAAAATGTACTCTGTGGGTCTCTGTAGAATGGCTGTCCATCATGTTCCACACATGATTCTTCTTTTAATTTAAATTTTGAATTCCTATATGGCCTAATACAATAGCTTTTTATATAATATCTCTATATAATCTATGCAAATTTAGAATCTATCTCAAGACATTACTACTCTGACATAAGTCATGCATGAAATACTAATCACAATATTAAATGTTCCAAGAAAAGTGAGAATTACATAAAAATTAAATAGTAAGTACATAAGATTTAGAATACATAACCAAAACTAATTAACAAGTAAAAGAACATCTATAAATACTAACTAATTTACAATTCAATTGCAGCCAAATAAATTACCATAAAATGGTAAAGAAACATATAAAGTACTAGTGGTCCGCCCCGGCTTCGCACGGGTATTTTATATAAAAATCAAAATTATAATACACACACATAAACCCTATTTGCGTCAGGTTACTAAAGAAATAAAAATTTAACACGACTTTATTTTACATATATAGATTATAACAATAGTTTCGTTTACGCCTAGTAATATTATATAGCCTATGTCACTCAGTGAAGATGCAGCTTTCTAATGGTGAAAGAATTTTTGAAATCGGTCCAGTAGTTTTGGCAGCGCACGCCAGAATAGCTCGCAGATGGTAGATTTTTTCCTACTTACATAGTTGACACTTATCGTCATATTTTGGACAATTCACACAATATCTTTATATTTTAGCCTGTGTGTTATTCTGATGTATAAGCTATATTATTGTAAAGTTTCATTAAAATCCATTCAGTACTTTTTACGTGAAAAAGTAACACACATCCATCCATACATACATACATACTTACAAACTGTCCCCTTTATAATATTAGTAGGATAGGATTAGTAAGGAAAGATTTATACCTTATCAACAGCCTAAAATTTAAGTTGTATGCTTCTAGTTCTGAAAATTACAATACTTTCATACAACCTTTCATCTCCCTTTTCAACCCATTACAACACTTTTTTCCAATTAAAAAGTGTCTATGTCCTTTGTCAGGCTCTAGACTGTGTACCAAATTTCATTTAAATCGGTTCAGTAGTTTTGGCGTGAAAGCGAAACAGACAGACAGACACTTCAAAACCAAACGTCCAATTTTAATCATTCAAAGACCAAATATTATCTACATAAACTGTAAATGTAGTCCAAAAAAAATTCAAGATAAAAAAATGGTTGTTGTGCCTCACTCGACATAGATAGGTATAATGTGTCGCGCACTTTTTTATAGATATTTATAAGATCTACAATTAATTAGAACATTTTATGGTTCTATCTTTTATAGTTTAGGCAGCGTACGCAAAATAAGTAACTTTTCTGGTTGATTTTTTACACCTTGTGTCCGAAAAACCCAAATATCTTACGGAACCCTATTTTTTTCCAAAATAAAATTTAGCCTATGTCACCCGGGGATAGTGTAGCTTTCCAACAGTGAAAGAATTTTTCAAATCAGTTCAGTAGTTTTGAAGCCTATTCGATGCAAACAAACAAACAAACAATCAAATCTTTCCTCTTTATAATATTAGTATAGATGTATATCAATATAAGAAATAAACAAAGATAAAAATGATGAAAAGAATGAAGTAAGATGAAGAAACTGATGTGTATAGAAAAGGTAAATAAGTTTAAATATTAAATACTACACCGTACAGCAGTTGTGTGAAAAGGCCACAGCAGCATATGCCTGGATTCATCTCACTTACTATTATAAAGGCGAAAGTTCGTGGGCGTGTGTGTTTGTTAGTTCTCCACGATCAAACGGCTGGACCAATTTTGATAAAATTTTATATGGATAACAACAACAACAACAACAGTTGTATATTGTTTGCCTACCGGCCATGATTAAAAATTATTCTAGATTAAACAAAACAAACAAAACACAACAAACAAACTCAAAACTAACTAATGGAAAGTCAAGCCATTATAATAATCAACACCAAATGAAACGTTGTCATACAAAAATTAGTAATAAGTGAAAAAAAGGCAAACAGTTGGTAGGTAAGTGATAATTTGCCAAACTATTTTCGGCGAAAAGCCGCCGTATCAGATTACATAATGTAGGTACCAACACAAAGACAAAGCTAAACAAAAGGCGGACTTTGTTAAGATGTGTAACTCTCTCGGAGCAAAAATGACATATCTACCTTTATAGACACTTGATATAAAGTAATGTTCCCCTAATGTGTCCACCTCTTTGTGAATAAAGTTGTATAAATAAATAAATACCGATGCTATTTGTAGGTAATATTCATATACGTAAGTACATTGTCCTGTTCTGTCTGAGCAGTCACCTCACCGACTAATTCGTTAAATATAATTATTATTAGAATCTCATCGATTGCACCAAGTGATGCGTTACTCGTTAATAAGACTATCAGACTGTGACACTCGGTTTCAGCTAACACCTTAAGGCCATAGAACATTAAGTTATGGATATGGCAAGATATACCACGGCTTACAAGAAACCCAAGATATTTTATCGTGTCGGTAAAACTATTTTATTGGTTTTTCAAACAGCGACAAAGTAAAACTAAATATTAAATTATACCGTTAAAAATTTGTTTTTTAAAAAAAAGCTTTTTTAATGTGTGCCAAATTTTAGCTCGATAGCTTCAATGGAAGTGGGTAAAATATTGATTACAAGATTCCAGGACATACATAGATACATACGAGTGAATTTAAATAAAAGCTTTTAAAATGCAATACCAGAAGATATATGAAAATTGCTACTTTTTTATTTTATTGCATTGTCATTCATCGCTTGATTGTTTCAAATTAATCCGACATTTGTTGAAGTGGGCGAAAATCACGTTATAAGATTCCGTACATACATACTAATACTACATACATAGCAAGCTATTAAAAGCGTTTTAAAAAGACCTCCATCAGCGGTTATCCGTTCAAGTACAGAGCAAGAAAGTCTTTCTGTTTTGATCACTAGTTAGAAATGTTGCAATTTGTGCAAAATCGAATGCCGTATCTAGACACACAAAATCTTCGGTCTGACGCGACCACAGACTGCATGCATATTAATAATGTTAATATGGCCGCCTGTGAAACCCGTTTCATCTCTGTGGCAGCGTAACTTATAGGAACTTGTCTCTGGCTTATACTTATACCTCATGATTTAAATAAATATATGCTAATAGGTAAGGCAATATGTTGATCATATCATATGGTAACAATACTGACAATGGTTTGGTTTGGGACGAAAGATACACTTGCTGGTATGTGGTTTACCTTCCTCTTTAAATAACATGTTGACGATGATACCTTGAGTTTCGTTTGTTTCTCGATGGGAATATCTATGGAAGGTTCTATTGGATTCCATAATTTAACAACACGCCTTTATTTATGGCATATCTTAATATATATATTTCTTGTGTACGTGTGTATGACAGTGAACTCCTCCTAAACAGCTGGATAGATGTTGATGAAATTTTTTGTGTGAGTTCAAGGGGATTCGAGAATGGTTTAGATTCACAATTTGGTTTTCTAGTGGACCAGTGCTAGTGTAGCTAGCTAGTGCTTTTTAAACACTATTTTAGTTATTTTTATTTTTACCCGTCGTTCATTGACGTGAAGCGTCGCGTCACTTTAACATTTCATGTGGCAGAACAACGTTTACGACAATGCTGCGGGATGTATAGATCATACTCCACCATGCTGCTCCAATGCGGATTGGTGGAGGGGTTAGTGGCCAACCCAGTGTCGAATGTTCTCAAGCCACCCGAAGGTCTTCGACAAGGCTTAACGACTTTTTCCACCATTGAAAACAACCGGGACCGACGGCTTTACGTGCCCTCCGAAGCACGGGAGCGTCCATGAAATTTAGCCACTAGCGGTCACCCATCCACAAACCGACCGCGCCCGTCGTTGCTTAATTCTTTCGATCACATTGAATCGAACGAGCCATTGGGCTATGGACGCTAATCATAAGTAGGTGGTACGTACTATTGAGATGATGTGTTCCCTGATTTGCAACATAAAATATTAAGCATTTATATTTCCTTTCTGTAGTATTTAATATTTTATACAAAGTATTAATTATCTTATTAAATATGTCCACTGTTTCACAATAAAAGTTAATTAAAAATGTAAAATTAAATAAAAATGAGAAAAAGTGCGAAATACCTTATTCCGAGGTAAAAATCATAATTCCGAGGCATTTGGGTCCTAATTCCGTGACGTGACGAGGTGACTTTACCTTATATCTAAGTAAGTATATTTACCATGCAGTAATTGTGTGAAGTATGTAACCTTAATTACAATAGTTTGACGCAAGATGAAATATAACATAATGTTGGTTTACAACCTATACTGTGCGTGCGCTTGAGTGTAGTATCTCACGCCAATCTGATTTTGTGTGAAACGTTAACAGGGTTCTACACGAAATTCCGGTAAATTACGTGTTTGAATAACATTAGTAATAAACGACAACTCGGCATATTATAATAAAAGGTCTTGTTTAAGATCCAACAATGTCACAGCATTTTGAAATTTGAAAGAATTTAATGATCAGTTTCTAAATATTTATTTCTGATCGATAATAAGTAGTATTATTTACGCATAAACCAATAATCCTGATTTGAAACTGTTTGTAATTTTAAGTTAACTAATTGTAAGTCAAGGCCTTTTTAACTGTCATTACAAATCTCAATATTTTATATAAATATGAAGATATTAAGATTTTTGACTGTTCTAGCCCAAAATTAAAGTATTTTATATCAAAAATATTGCATTTATACAGGTTAGATTACAGAACATTTCTGTATAATTGTGTGTGATGTGTAATCAGAACATGTAACAGAAAAATACTGCTAGAAATATTTTTCCGTGCTGCACACACTTAAGTTTACGTGGTTTTGTTGGAAATTAATTAAGTGTTTAGGGTAGATTTTGCTGTGTGATATAATTCTATCTTAATTCCGGTAAGAATATTAGTGTTATAATTGTACCATGTATCTATATATTTTCATAAATGTATTTATGAAAATCTTATTTCTTTATTTATGTAATTTAACTATTGAGTTTCTTGTCGAACTGGCTGTGAAAGTGGTAGATAAAAATGTATTATGCGTAAACAAAACAGATTAAGTGCTTATAGATACGGTCAAGCTTTTTTTATGGCTACAAGACAGCAAACGAGCTTGCAGCACCACCTATCCGCTGCCGCCCATGACAACTGTGACTGACTTTGAATAAGACTAAATTAGGGACTGGCATGGTTAGTCCAATTAGTTGAGAGTTAATTAGAACATTAGTTGGTCAGTTCGTTAGTAGGTATGAGGACAGGGGACTGTTAGTCATAGTTAGTCCTGTTAGTTGGTGTTAGTAATAGTCCAGTTAGTACTTGTTAGTAGGAGTCTCGTTCTAAGTCAGTCACAGATGTGTTGCTACCCTTGAGGACTCAGATGGTCGCCTCTAAGGAAGTGTAACTGGAAACCACTCCTTTCCAACCGGACCATAATTGCTCTAAAAACAGCTCCTTCCCCTTACCCTTCGATTATCACTAGGCACCGCAAAACTGTTTGAATTCTTTCAAATTATCGATGTCTCTTTGCACGATGGCTTGCGTCAAGCGTATGTATGTTCGGGTTACTTGATAGCATTCGACACTCACTTGGCTACTAACCCCTCTACCAACCCGCATGGGAGCAGCGTGGTGGAGTATGCTCTAGACCTCCCGCAGCTGTGGCTTTGAAATCGGTCCGTATTCCGAGGAGGAAACAGGACAAAATGACGATTTCCTCAATTTTCTGTAGGTAAAATCAGTTTGAGCTGCAGTTCTGTGTATCGTGTGTCAAGGCCGTTCGGCAAGGCACAGCAATGTTTTTGGTAAATACCTATTTTTCAAAAGTCTCTTTGGCGCGATGTCCACTTAAAGGACACAGTTTAAACAACAAGACACAGTCACGTAACAACTCTTCTCCTTTCGTACTTCGTGGTTCCAAGTTTTCAATGATGCCGATGGGTTGCAGGAAACCAAACCATTTAAACCATTATTAATTAACAATACGAGTCAGTAAATCTATTATCATCTCGTATGGTAAAGTGGAAACCATTATATGTGAGTACCTCTGCTCACTTGTCAGTTACCTTTGTATTTGTGTTAATATTTCAGAGTTTGTCAACCTTTTTTTATTCCGATCTCTTTTTTTTTTAACTGCCTCATTGGTTTAGAATTAGCAAGCGTAGTTGCTAATTTAGGGTTCTATCCCAGGATCGAAAAAGTATTATTAGGTAAAATCTCGGAATTTGGATTTAATAATACACAGTAAAAGTGGGTGTATTGTATGGTATTAACACGGACTACATTAATACGTTACATTACATAACTACCACACTATATACCTTACTACTTACCACATAATTTATTTCAAGACAGAGTCTCATATACACACATTTTTAATCAATACAATTAATAATAAACAGTAATCAATACAATAATAATACTAATAATACAAAAAATAAAAATAAAATAATAAACATAACCCGCTGTCCTTCCTCTATGGTACCTCTTACACAAGTCTGCCTACCTCTACAGGGAAATACAGGTGTAATGATTTGTTATTTTTTATTATATTTCATCCAGTAAAATCAATTAATTGCGTACACACTTTCACCGCGGGCGGTAAGCGTAGCCTGTATTGCGGATAGCGAACAAACACAGAAAACATCAAATAATTTACTGCAAATTAAATATCTACCCCGGCCGAGATTCGAACCCGGACCCGCGGTTCGGCAGCACTTAACCGCGCCACAGAATTCGTTAAATCGCCGAATATGTAAAATATGTAGGTAGGTATGTTATGTCAAGTTTCAGATCAAAATATAAAAAGTTACTTACTAAGTATCTCAATTCAAGTATTCTGAATCACGCTGTTGAGACTCCTTGTAGAATACGTAAATGTGAATGATTTAGGCTAGTGTAATTTTCATGTAGACTATAATTAGTGTTAGTTACAGACTAGACTAGGGTACAGACTACTTTAAACTAAGGTTACGGACTAAAATTGAATGAATACGCTTGGCGGTACGTTTGGCGTAACACTTGGCGGTACAGGAATAGTCACACTTTTTTTCGTATATAGGCGTTCACGATAACACGTCAAAAAAGTTGTTGAAACTAACTAGTTAGTGAACTTTTCATGTGAGTAACTTTGAGTACCGCTGTTGAACCAAACGATCGTGACACGACATCACGCCTTCTGTGCTGCATCGTGAAAAATGTAAGTTGTCTACATTTTGTCTATATATTTCTACATGGAGTACAATACAGGAATTAGTAATTCCCCCTGTCTCTCTCTATCTTTGGCTGGAGGCTGCAGTACAGATACCTACAGACTTAAAACGACAAACCCCAGCGGCACGCACCAATGACTTTTCAAAGTTATGTGCGATTTAAGAAATTAAATGTCACTTGCTATAACGGTGAAGGACACATCGTGTGGAAACCTGCATGCTTGAGAGTTCTTCATAATGTTTTCGAAGGCATGTGAAGTCTGCCAATCCGCATTTAGCCAGCGTGGTGGACTAAGGCCTAATCCTGAGAGGAGACCCGTGCCCAACAGTGGGACAAAGAAATGGTTGTGATGATCGATAAAATCGTAATCTTTCGCGCATTCTAATAATGGCTATAATTAAAAGCCTGTGGCAGACATACACACAAACCAACACAGTTGTAGAGCACAAATATTTATATGTGTAATAAAATTCTGCCCCGGGTCAGTCAGGGTCACACTGCTGAGCCACGGAGTCTTAACACCGTCCCGTTGGGTGCCCTTTAACAGTAAGCTTACTTTCTAAAGAAGACGACACATTATGTAATAGCATGTTATATCACAGTTATCTTATGTCACAAGTTCTTGTTATTCAGCCCTTTAGATCATAAAAATATCTGCTTATACATATGTAGCGTCCATAGACCAATGGCTCTTGTCGATTCAATGCTATCGACAGAGTTAAGCTACGACGGGCGCGGTCGGTTTGCGGATGGGCAAGTGGCAAAATTTCATGGGCGCTACCGTGCTTCGGAGGGCACGTTAAGCCCAGTTTTTTTCAATGGTGAAAACAATGTTTAAGCCTGGAAGACCTTGGACTGACGAATTCACGACCAATTTATGTATGCTCTAGACCTAGATTTGTCTGTGGACAGCAAATAACAAAACATCGATCTTCCCATGGAATGTGGATGTTTTACCGCGGTAAAAAGTAGCCTACGTCACTCTCCACCCTCCGCACTATCCCCACACACAAAAAACCATACCATATAATAGCTTCGTTGCGACGAGAAAGCCGGACAAACAAACAAACACACTCTCACATTTATAATATTTTATATGGAATATGGATATGGATGGATATGGAATATGGATATGGATATGTATTATGGAAGTATGGATATGGATGTATTAGCTTTTTTATTTATTTATATACATAATTAAATTTAATAAATACCATTACGGCGTCCCCGAATAGGGTGGGAAGCTTCAAAGAGCTCAAACCAAAAGGTAACTCCTTCAAGTGTGTGGGTGCGATTGATCCAAGGGTCTGCCCCTGGGGTACGGACCTCGGCTTAAGTAGGTTGACGCTGTGTTTGTGGCTATAGCAGGGGGTAGGCCAATCACTCGGGGATACCTCGTGTTGGTCGGTCGAAAGTTGTGTCTTCGCCTGGGTCGGTGTACATGTGGAGGCATCCTTTTAAGTAGCTGATACCTATGCTATCTAGAATAACCCGCTCTTTTTTTAGTACTAATAACATTGTAACATAGGAATAAAGAAATAGAAATAAAAATATTTTTATACTTAGTGTAAAAGTAATTTTATTTTAAACTACTGGACTCTTCGCTCGCGTCGAATTAGACATTATAGATTCTTTTTAACGCGTTAACTTTAGCGACATATATTTGTAATGAATCCGTAAATGTGTTATCCTCTATGTTTATTTTACACCCTTGGGTAAAATTTTTACAAACATGAATGCCATATTTATTTATATCTAATCAATAGCCTAAAATATAAATGTTATGCTTCTAGTTCTGAAATTGACAAAACTTTCATACAATCTTAAATTCAACTTTTCAAACCTTTACAACACTTTTTTCCAATTAAAAATGTAGCCTATGTTCTTTCTCAGGCTCTAGTCTAGACTAATCTGTGTACCAAATTTTATTTAAATCGGTTTAGTAGTTTTGGCGTGAAAGCGAGACAGACAGACAGACAGAGTTACTTTCGCATTTATAATATCAGTACTTGTACTATTATTCTGTGATATTATTATGGATAATTAAATTATACAGATTGTACCTGTCCTTGGTAATAAGTAAAAGCAACGCATCCATGTCCAGCACCGGTCTTGTCTCAGTCTTGTCACAGTTGTTATGGACGGCAGTGGATGGGTTGCTATCTTATTTGTTATCTTATTTTATACCTAACTAGCTGACCCGGCAAACGTTGTTTTGCCATATCAATATTTTTTGCCATATAATAATTGCCATATAATTCTTTGCTATAAACCTCACGGAGCCCGAGACCTTTCCAACGAATGCAAAACCGTGGAAATCGGTTCGTGCGTTCTGGAGTTATAGCGTCAGGAAGGAAAACCCGACTTATTTTTATATAGTAGATAATATATTATTTCATATCTTAACTTATATCCAGTTTATTAAAATTATACTCAATTTATTATTCCAGTTTATTTACTGTAATATTTCCTTGCTTGCTCTAGGTACTCCTGTTTCTTTTTACTCGCCATTTTTAGCAATCTCTGTATGAATGGATTATTCCTTAAAGCTTTTCGTACTTCATTTTGATCCACTAAGGTGATAACAGTTGACATTCTAGTTGTAGGCTCGGTTTTAGCTGTGATACGTTCTTGTTTTTCTGTGGTATTAGTTATATTTCTATGTTCCATTGAGTCTATTAAATTCTCGAAATCTGAACGCAATTTAGTTATTTTCACCGTTCGTAAGTATTCTTCTAATTTGTCTATTAAATCTGTTTGTTTCTTTAAAATATCTACAACTTTTGGATGAGAAAGCATGCTTATGTACTCTCTGTCATCATTCGATATGCCATGTTGAAATCTCTTAATTCTGTGACCAGGTGCAAGATTGTTCCAATTTTTAGTGTTGCCTAAATGATAATTATTATCGTGCCGTTTCTGAGTAACACTATGCGAATTTTCGTGTTCAACGTTATCATAATTTGCTTCAAACATTCTCAAATCATCATTAACTAAGCTTCCTTGAAATTTAGTATCGATATCATTATTGAGAATACCCCTGTTGTGTTTTGGAAATTCAAATGCGGGTGTACTATAAAAACTATTTGTTTTAGTCATTGTGAAGGCATGCAAGTTTTTCTTTAAAATATCTGGCTGGAGATTTTTGAACTGATTAAAACTGGCCAGTTGGAGATGACTATTTTTATCGGTAAGATATTTCCCGCTTGTATCATAATTTATCTCCAACGGATGTTTATTATTGCGTTCAGCTTTAGGATTTGAAGCGTGAACTTCTATTTCATCAGGCATTATACTGTTTATATGTGCTGTCTCGTTCAATTTTATCTTATTAACAAATGCTACATTCATTTTGTCTGCAACCATTTGTTTATCGTATGCTTCACTATATTCTATTTTGAGATCAAACTCTGGAACGCTGTATGACGCTGAAACAGATTCGATAGTTATTCAAGTGTTTATCATTACTGTTAGTTGCAATATAATAGCGTACCAGTACTGGTTAACATTGGTGATTAGTTTAAGGCATGACGGGCCCGTTGGCGCAATCGGTAGTGACCCTGTCTGTTGCGCCAGGGGTCGTGGGTTCGAATCCCACTCAGGACAAATATTCGTGTGACGAACACTTGTATTTGTTCTGTGTCTGGACGTTAATATTATCTATTTAAGTATGTTTTTAAAAATATCTATGTATGTATATCAGTCTCTGACACCCTTAACACAAGCTCGCGCCTACTTTGGGGTCAGATGGCCGCGTGCGAGAATGTCCAAGATATTTATTATTGGCATGTGGCTACAGCAGACCATGTGACTGTGACCAATCCCGTTTGGGACTATAAGTATATAAGATTGCAAACGAGCATGCAACATCATGTTAAAACCTTTAATCAGTTAATAGATAAGAAACAGCGGTGACAGCCCATTGGCTATCAAACTCGCATTAGAGGCAAACACTTACTTACTATTATGTTTTTCTTTGTATCTCATTGTAAATGGAACTTGAGTTTTTTATGAGAATAAATTCTTTAAACCTAAACTCGCCTCTAACTCGAGGGATGCGGGTTCAAATCCATGAGCACGCGCCAATTACTTTTCAAAATTTATTTCATTCAAAATTATGTGCGATTAAGAAATTAAATGTCACTTGCCTTATCGGTGAAGGAAAACACTGTTAGGAAACCTGCAAGCTTGAGAGACCGAAACCCAACAGTGGGACAAAGGGATGATGGTGGACTGGTGGTGGTAGAGAAGAAACAAGTTAACTGAATAAAAAGTTTTTAAAATGTACTGTAGAACTAAGATTGCTATATTATTTGCAGTGTTTCTGTTGCTTTTGCCTAGTTTCGCTAACCGTCATATAATATTATGTTATAAGTGGAAACTAAATTGATTATGCGTCCATATTTTTTTTAAAAGCTTTTATTTAACTTCACTCGTATGTGTATGTATGTCCTGGAATCTTGCAATCAATATTTCACCCACTTCCACTGAAGCTATCGAGCGGAAATTTGGCACACATTTGGTTCCGATGACAATGCACGAAAATAAATATTTTTTTTATTAATTAAATTGTTCTACTGATAGATTAAATTTATTGTATCATCTATGTGTTAATAAAACTTTGTTTGTTTCCCAAATACTTAAATAAAAATAAATAATTATGGAACATTCCAGACGAATAACGTCAATATCCTTCGACCTTTAAATCTAACAATATTTTGGTTGTAGTAGCTGATTATATAAAACTTTCCATAGTCTGATCTCGTTAGTGCCGAGACGTCAGCCGCCCATAGCGGCGCCATTTTGAATTTGTAGGGGAATCCGTTTGTACTCGTACCACCACGCCACGGTACCACGGTACCACAACCCACGTCCCACGTTGGGAACGGGTCTCCTCCACAGACTCTTTCTTTGTCCCACTGTTGGACACGGGTCTCCTCGTAACGGGAGGGGTTAGGCCTTAGTCCACCACGCTGGCCAAGTGCGGATTGGCAGACTTCACATCCCTTGGAGAACGTTATGAAACTTATGAAGAACTCAGGTATGCAGGTTTCCTCACGATATTTCCTTGCCGTTGCAGCAGGTGACATTTAATCTCTTAAATCGCACGTAGCATAGAAAAGTCATTGGTGCGTGCCACTGGGGTTTGAACCCGGACCGCTCGAGTGGCAGGCGAGCTCGATAGCCACTGGGCTGTCACCGGGTCTATCTCTGTACTCTGTACACCTTAAAATTAACGTTTACTTACATTGCAAAACACAAGCGGAGAAAAACACAAACACGAATGAAATTGGCATACTTTATCGGTAAATAATATAACCTTGTACCTACAGCGGCAGTTTTACGATCAAGCAAATAATCTATACTAATATTATAAAGAGGAAACATTTGTTTGTAATGTTTTCACACAAAACTACTGGACCGATTTCAAAAATTCTTTCACCATTAAAAAGCTGCATCTTCACTGATGACATGCTATATAATATTACTAGATGTAAACGATACTATTGTTAAGTCTAACTCCACGCCAGCGTAGCTGCGGGTGTCCACTAGTATACTGTGATATCATCTACCTCCACCACTCCGCATTGGAGCAGCGTGGTGGAGTATGCCCACCAGTGAGACGTGAGACGTGTATGAGTCGCAGCTACGACGGTTTATGTAGCGTCCATAGCCCAATGGCTCGCGTCGATTCAAAATGATCAACAGAGTTAAGCAACGACGGGCGCGGTCGGTTTGTGGATGGGTGGCCGCTAGTGGCAAAATTTCATTGGCGTTTCTGTGCTTCGGAGGGCTGGTTAAATCGGCCCAGTAGATTTTGTATGAAAACATTTCAAACACATCTTTCCTCTTTATAATATTAGTATAGAAGTATACGAGTAGATACCACTAGGTATATGTATTATCATTAGTACTATGTGCTAAATTGGTTACCAGAATTGTGATAAAAGGCTTTAATATATTGTTTTTAATATACAGGGTTATTGGTAATTCGACGTATTCCCGTTAGGAGGTGATAGGGGTGACTATTTGTGATAATTTTAACCCCCATATGCATTATGCAAAAGTGAACCATTTTCGAGTTATCAAGCTTTTCAGCTTTTTTCAAAATAGGTCAGAAATGCAACATCAAAAATTTATTAAAAAAAAAGTATCAATTAAAATCTATTTTTTTCTTCTGATTTATAAAAACGATTAAACAATGGTTATTTATCAATATTAAAACTACAATTATCGGTCCAACTTTAAAAATGCGAGACGATTAACGATATTACTTCAATATTTTTTGAGATTTTTGTCCACTAAAATACCTTAAAAACAAAAAAAACTTATATGAAACTTGGCTTGCAGATTATTTTAAAAACATAACCGTTTTCTTAGCTTTCCAACAAGGCATAACAACTATGAACTTATTTTTAAAAAACTGAGAAAAACCGATCACAAAGGAAGCAGGCGGAAATTTGTATTCGAACTAAACTTAAGGTCGTTCTTTAAAATTTCAAAAAAGTAATTAAAAACAATGCCCAATGTAAATAAAACAAAAAATATAAATATAAAATTAAATTTAGAACCAGTAAAAGTTTAGTAATAATAACAATTAATAATAAGTAACAATTAAGACATTTTGTAATTTAGCCTAATTAAAGTTCTTGCTCGAAGGGACTTTCCCTATTGCGTACGCAGTCTCACTCTTTTTCTGAGGTGTAACTTAACTACCGAAGTGTTCAAATTATTCCGAATCACATTTGCAGGACATCCGTTTTGCTAGTTTATCATGTTTTGCCTTATAGCCATAGGCACGTCTTCGAGCATTTCATTTGTTAAAAAAATTCGTATGCGAGCAAAATTGGTTCATCGATAAATTCTTGCACATATTGCACTCAATGAAGAATAGTTTGAGTACTTCGGTAGTTAAGTTACACCTCAGAAAAATAATGAGACTTTGCGTACGCAATAGGGGAAGTCCCTTCGAGCAAGAACTTTAATTAGGCTAAATTACAAAATGTCTTCATTGTTACTTATTATTAATTGTTATTATTACTAAACTTTTACTGGTTCTAAATTTAATTTTATATTTATATTTTTTGTTTTATTTACATTGGGCATTGTTTTTAATTACTTTTTTTGAAATTTTAAAGAACGACCTTAAGTTTAGTTCGAATACAAATTTCCGCCTGCTTCCTTTGTGATCGGTTTTTCTCAGTTTTTTTTAAATAAGTTCATAGTTGTTATGCCTTGTTGGAAAGCTAAGAAAACGGTTATGTTTTTAAAATAATCTGCAAGCCAAGTTTGATATAAGTTTTTTTTGTTTTTAACGCATTTTAGTGGACAAAAATCTCAAAAAATATTGAAGTAATATCGTTAATCGTCTCGCATTTTTAAAGTTGGACGGATAATTGTAGTTTTAATGTTGATAAATAACCATTGTTTAATCGTTTTTATAAATCAGAAGAAAAAAATAGATTTTAATTGATACTTTTTTTTAAATAAATTTTTGAAGTTGCATTTCTGACCTATTTTGAAAAAAGCTGAAAAGCTTGATAACTCGAAAATGGTTCACTTTTGCATAATGCATATAGGGGTTAAAATTATCACAAATAGTCACCCCTATCACCTCCTAACGGGAATACGTCGAATTACCAATAACCCTGTATATTGTTTTGTATTAATTAAATGCTAATTACAACTATAAGTTAGTACCTACATCAATTGCGTTCATCAAGGGATTTTATAACCTCTAGTTTATATGGCTAACTAACTTTGTTGTTGTTTGATCCTCAAACAAGGTCATTGACGACCTTAAATACGACATACATAAATCACTGCATATTTCCTTGATGACATGTAATGGTTGTAGGGTTGAACTTCGAACTCGCAATTAAAATGGAGACCTATAAAACAACTCCGTGGTTTATGGCTGAAATTAGACGCGTCGCATCATCATGCGCATCATTAGTTAGTTACGTAATGGACATGTGATGTCTGCCATATCCTTGACATCGACTTGGAGCAATTTGACCCTCGTCTGAACCTTCAGGAGCTCAGCCTATGGTGGGTGCTTCGATCCGGGAAAATTAAAATAAAAATATTTTTTTTGTTGTTTCAAATACATAATTAAAACAAAAAGTTTAATTTTCTTTTCTTGCACACATACCGTATATTAGCAAGATTGAATGCAGTTGTGCTAGAGGGACCCAAGAAGTGTAAATAACTTGAAGGGAACCATTTATATAATCTGCATGAAGTTTTAAACTGCTGAATGTAAGCTCTTTTTTTAGCATAAAATACATAAATATAGTAACAAAGGAAGAAAATGGTACAAGGGTAGGTACTACTTACTTCTTTTGAATTTCTTCCAGTAGACCGGAGACAGGAAATTTGTTATGGACGGTAGGCCAAAGTGTATACAGTAGGTATACACTTATAATTTAGACAGGATAATGTAATACAAAAATGCCAATAATATTTACATAAATATCATCATCATAATCACAACCCTTTCTTTATCTCACTATTGGGCACGTGTCTCCTCTCAGAATGGGAGGGATTAGGCCTTACTCCACCAAGTAGGCCAAGTGCGGTTTGGTAGATTTCACATGCCTACGAGAACATTATGAAGAACTCTCAGGCATTCAGATTTCTTAAATCGCACATAACTTAGAAATTCAAAATTCTCAAACATTGCAATTAGAGAATTAAATGTTTCAATAGTACTTACATATGAATAATTCTGTAGATTTACTTTCATTGATGAGTTACATTCTAGTACTACGTCTAATTGACATCAAATGTACGCTTTTAAACGTGAGATTTAAAAAAATAAGCAAAATTTGGTTCGTTCACAACTGACGTTGAGCCAGGCTGATAGCGTGTACGCAAATGGTCTCGCATAACTATCTCGCTCTAACATATAACGTATCTATGTTCTTTTTCTTTCGCCTTGCCAATCTATCTAGCTAGTATAATAAATCTATGGTTTTACCTAATATAATTATCCAACGTTCTGTTTGTCCACAGGTAGTCAGAGGAGTTCACATAGAACCCGCGCACGTCGTCAAAAAACGAAGTATAGACCAGCCATTAAGAATAAGCTTATTTTATGACCATTCGGTCTATAGGTGAGTACTTGAGTGGTGCCTTATTAGACCAACTAGGTACAAACTCCGTAGCGTCCATAGCCCAATGGCTCGCTTCGATTCAATGTGATCGAAAAAGAGTTAAGCAACGACGGGCGCGGTCGGTTTGTGGATGGGTGACCGCTAGTAGCAAAATTTCATGGACGCTACCGTGCTTCGGAGGGCATGTTAAGCCATCGGTCCCGGTTGTTTTCAACGGTGGAAACAGTCCTTGAGCCTTGTCGCAGACCTTCGAGTGGCTTGGGAACATTCGACACTGGATTGGCCACCACCAATCCGCAATGGTAAAAAATCAATCGCCTTGCAAAAGACCTTCGGGTGGATTAAGAAGATTCGCCACTGGATTAGTCACTAACCAGCTAATTGGATCAGTGGTGGAGTATGCTCTAGACCTCCCGCAGCCTGGCTGTTATCTATATGAATGTCAAATTATATTAATTGAGTGATTAAAGAAATACATTATTAAATTTATTATATGTATTTCATAAATTCATTTAAGTCGTAAAAACAATTATTATTTAGTATATGTGCGAGTATATGTGTATTTTTAAAAACTAGCGGTCACCCATTGACAAACCGACCGCGCCCGTCGTTGCTTAAATCGGTCGATCACATACAACCGACGTGAGCTAATGGTCTATAGACGCTACTGCTGTTCTCAATATTAGGAAAATTTAAAGCTAACATTATAAGCACATAAGAAAATGGTACATGTCGTTTCTATTAATTATCTAATTTACTTAGACTAATATTAATTTATTATTTCAGGTTAGATCCAGAGAAATTTGACATGATAAATGTAAGTGACTTGAACTTTCTCTACCTATCAATATGTAGGTTAGATAATTATATGTTTATAGTTTATAATGTTTATATTATATTATTTTAATATACATTATATTATTATATTTTGTCTCCGAAATGTTTGCCAATATAAAATTTCTACTTAGATTAAATTATTGTGTGTGTCCGTTGCTCATTATGCGGTCATTTATAACAGTAAATTCATCTTGAAAAATGTATTGTATTGTAAAACCAATATTATAACATCTGACTCGAAAAAAAAATAGGTGTATTTTGGTAAAATGGAAGTCATAGAAATAACTGTGACTGATCATCTTTATCTCAGTAATAATTGTGTTTAGAAAGTGGAAAATAAAATACATAATTATAAATTATGAATGAATGAATATTAAGTAATTCGCCCAAATCTTAAATATTTTCATGCTATTTACGATTCGAAGTAACTTTCCATTACTTACATTAAATGAATGAAGGATAATGTTTTAAATCCGAAATTCAATACTGTTGTTGTTTTTTTCTAGAATACAATCCTGCCTGAGGCAGTGAAATTCTGGGAACAAGCTTTAAAAGTAAGAAAAACTGGTGGACCAATTAGACTAAATAGGTAAGAAAAAGTTTATTAATTTTAACATAACTGCTTTCACTGATTTTAATCTGCTTTTATTGACGCCCTCGTAAAAAAAATATATATCCATCCATCCTGGATAATGATTAGTCGCAGATTGGTCTGGGACATAGACATGTATGTAAAATTTACTCTGTGGACTTAATGTAAAATGTACTCTGTGGACGACCTCTATTCACAGCCTGTCATTTTGACAGTATGTGCGAGCCACAGACTGCAAATTGCAATGCCTCTAAGCAAGCGAGGCAGACTTAAGGTCCATGTGACATGCCGTTCTGATTACGCGTAAGGTCCTGCGGAAGACCAGCGCTGATAGTCTTTGGACTCCGGCACAATGCTGAGCAGGGTCCGTTTCGTAATGTCCCTTTTAAATATTTACTGTTAATGATTGTACCTTCCTTGTTTGTCGACATTACGAAATAAAGGTTTTCTTTTTTTCTTTCTTTCTTTCAACATGCACAGGACGGCAGGACGGTTTTTCTAATCAAACTGGAAATTAATTATTAGTTACTAGTGGACGCCCGCAGCTTCGCTCGCGTGGAATTAGACATAGACATTGCTCAAAGCAATAAGCTTCTTTTTCTTTATTGTTTTCTTTTTTGTTCTTTCTGGTGCAATAAATAAGATTAAGATTAACAATAGTTACGTAATTAATAATAAATAAAATAAACTTAGTAAGTAATTTTATATACCTAGCTCTATAGTGGTGAAAGAATTTTTGAAATAGGTCCAGCAGTTTTTTTATGAAAACATTACAAATGTTTCCTCTTTATAATTTTAGTCTTAATCTTAATTGGTCCAGAGATTATCCCATACAAACAAATAAACTCTTCAGCAGCTAATAAATCGACGATCAATCACTTTTATTTGCGTGTTGAATAATTTAAATTCTTCACTATCTCGTAAACTATGCATCCATATAACAATATATATTTATTGATGCTATTTAGCATACATAAATAAATAGATACATATCTCCGAAAAAGCATTGATTGAAGAAGCAAGTTTCGTTCGTAAGGAAACAAGTCATAAGTACTGAATAAATGCTTATAATTTACTTTTAATTTTTCAATATTTTTTATCACTAAATACATTTTGGCTTATATTCAAGTAGGTACGTATAAATCTCCGGACTTTTATTACCATGAATTGCGTGTATTTCGAGACCATTCCTTTCGATATTTAAGGGAAACTGAGACACACCACAACGACTAAGATCTAATCCCTGCCATCTCGAGGGAATATCCGTGCCCAACAGTGGGACTAAGATTTAGGTGGTAGAATGGAATTACTTCTTAATAGGGCGAAACCACCACTGACAGCCTCGTATGTATTATTGCGAACTAAACACCATGCTTTGACATAGAATGGGTATTTCATGGCCGATGTTGTGGTTGCAGTTTGGGCAGTAATGTACTTGGTATTTGAAGAAATCCGTGCAGTATATCACCACGGTGACTGGTAAAAAGCTGAAAAGAAAAATCATTTATTAAATACTTACTTCAAAAAACCGGACATGTGCGAGTCGGACTCGCGCACGAAGGGTTCCGTACCATTGTCTATGAAAACGGCAAAAAAAATCATGTCTATTGTATGGGAGCCCTCCTTAAATTTATTTTTTCTGTTTTTTAGTATTTGTTGTTGTAGCGACAACACAAATACATCATGTGTTAAAATTTCAACTTTCGCACTATCACGGTTCATGAGATACAGCCTGGTAGACGGACAGACGGATAGCGGAGCCTTAGTAATAGGGTCCCGTTTTACCCTTTGGTACGGAACCCTGTCATGAGCACTGCCGTGCTTCGGAGGGCACGTTAAGCCGTCGGTCCCGGTGGTTTCAGGTGAAAACAATCGTTAAGCCTTGTCGAAGACCTTCGGGTGGCTTGATTCAATACTGGGTTGGCCACTAACACGTACACTAATCGGCATTGGAGCAGCGTGGTGGAGTATGCTCTAGGCTTCCCGCAAATTTGTCCGTGAGTGAGACCCGAGCCCAACAGTGGGACATCAATAGGTAGCAACTAACGGACACATGACAGATTTACTGTCGGACATACCAATTACCCAACGAGGCTTAACATTGTGCACTAACATACGAGTATGTAAGTATATTAACATTGTGGGCCATAATTCCCAGGCAATAAATGATTTTATTATGATTTTTAACTCAGTCGATCACAAGCTGAATGCTTCTTATAGAACGAAAACGTGCTACCTATCATAAGGTCATGTACACCCACCACAAGATAATAGTGAGAAGAGCAACGAAATGCGTGAAGGGCCCGTTCTCCCTGACCACAAGAGTGTGCACCCGCATCCCGCAGTTCTGGCATTGAACCAGCTTCCTGTTGCAACTGGGCTGGCCCACCGTGGCCGGAGCATCTGCTGACAAGGAAACACAATGTTTAGAACCTCCAGGAAACAACAGCGAATACCTAATATTTGATGAGATTGAGCTTCAATTCTTTTGGCCACTGAGATTTTCTCAGTGGCCCAGAAAATCTAGCACTGGAGAACTAAGTACCGCTTCTTGTAGTTATTGTTTTTTAACCAATTGTTTTTGGTTGGAATTTGGAATTTTGGTTGGAAAATATGGTTTTTGGTTTAAATTTCACTAGAGACGACCATCTTAGTCCTCAAGTAGCATAGACCTGTTACCGACTTTAAACGAGACTGATATGAGTGATGTTCGAGGTCTGTTACAGTTGTTATGGGCGGCAGATTGGAAGAGCACCAAAATATCTAGCAGTGGATTAAAGTGGGTTGAGGAAGAGGCCCAGAATATCTAGCAGTGCACTAATGTTATCTGAAGAAAGTAGAAGAGGCTCAGAATATCTAGCAGTGGATAGTCCACTGCTAGATATCTTTGCTGAAGAAAGTAGAAAAGGCACAGATTATTTAACAGTTGGGTGAATTTCAACAAATGCCATTTTTCTTATCATATCGGTGAACTTTTTCATTTATATATATTTTTTATTTTTTTCATGTTTAATGTAATATTTAGGATACTAAATACTCCCTTATTGGTAACCATCAACGTATCTTTTAAGACTATGGAGAAAATTCAGTTTGAATTCTGGTTTCCACCGATGTGACAATCCGGCACCGATTATCTTTTCTGTACACCGATATGATAAATTTATTCACCGATGTGATATACATATACAGCGATATGATAATCTATCCACCTTTGAACATCAAAAAAGAAATAGTAGGCTTATACATTTTTGAAGGAGTGACTAAGAACTGAATACCTGAACTAAGGGTATTATTTTCTTAGAATAAAAAATAATGTTTTTTTTAATTATCATTGTGTTTATTTAAAAGAAGTATAAAAAACAAAAATTTCTTGTACGTTATTGTACAATACACATTTATTAATGTGGCGATCAAGCTAATTGTTTTGCCATGTGTAGGTACACTTAAAACATTGTGGCGTTCTAGGTTCAACAATACTAAGAATAGAAACTTTATATAAGAAAACTTTATATACCTAATTAATCAGCCTTTTAAGTTTAACCTTAATCATAACAACACTACAATAATCACAGCTTTAATTATCACTTAATTTAATATTTTTAAAATCTTTGTTCTCAGTGCGTAAGTATCATAGATTACATAGAGATCGCTTATATCTTACATCTAGCAAATAATCTTTACCCTTAAAAAAAAAACTTAAATTAAATCTGTCAGTATAATTTGGTTATTATGTTAATCAGCCTTTAAGTTCAACATAAATCACTACAGAACTTGAACCGTCTTCGTACTCCACTTTTATTAAATTGCACCATAATTAGACTTTTAAGTCATAGAAGACTATGTAGTATACCTATAGTTAATCACAGCACTTAATTACGTACTTTTATAATTATTATCTGTTACAACAATTAAACCTCTTTTTTTCAATTAAAACTAAAAACAATAAAAATAAAAATTTTAAAAACAAATCAGCCCAGATCAAAATAAGTCATCATCAGTGTCACTGCAACCAAATATATAATTAAATCTCTGTTTGATGTCAGGAGTTGGTTTACGTGGCTCATTTTTTTCTTTTTTAAAGTTAATTTTAGATTTTATTCTAAATATTTCCTCATCGGTGTCACTGTCTTCCACGGTAGGACTTGAAAATCTATTAGATGCTTTTACCGTATCCTCTTTATTTACGAATTGAGTTGATTCCTCTAAACCAACTAAAATGTTCGTGTCAATTTTCTCTAAAAATGAACAGGCAGGAGTACTTTGATCAAGATCTACATAGTTCAATAGCAAATTTTCAGACATTTTTGTCGAAGAGGATGATCTGGGTGCCGCATTTTCCGAGATTTTTAATGTATTTGATGGTGTAAAATACTTTGAATGTGATGGCTGTGGGAACAAAATTAATTTGTCAGTTAACTTTACTGGTCGCATTTTAGTGATATCTATTTTGGATTTAGTTCTGGATTTTTTATTACTCGAAGTAGAAAGTTGAGGTTTAGACTTAATTTCGTGTTCGGTTGACAAATTGTGGAAGTCTAGATGTTTGCCATGTGGACATTTAACAACATATTTCATACATTCATCTTCTATACAAGAAAGTCGACGTAAAACTATACGATTTTTAGCTTCTTTAGTCCAAATGACTTGTTTGACTTGCAATGTTCCACGAAATGTGTTCAAATTTGTAGGGAGAAGCCAGTCCTTTTCTTCAACTTCATATTCTTCTACAGTACTAATTTTCACGCCTTGGACAGCAGATTTTAAATAGTTTACAAAAGAGTCTATATTATTCATATCACCATCGTGTGCAACAAATCGATCCGCCGTTCGCTTCAGTAGCCCACCTACTCCATCTGGCGCACCTTTTCCATGACCACATTCACTATAGTTCCATATTATGTTAGTCAGAGAAGAGCAGTAAATACTGAGTTGGGACATAATATAAAAAATTTTCTTATTCCGATACTGGCCTGATGGAGAATCAGAAATAATAATAAGATTCTGAACAATTGGAGCTTCCTGTTTAATTTCTTCTAATATTGGAACAAGGTGAGCCCAAACGGCGGCAGCATCATGGCGCAGTGAAGAACTAATAGTGCAGAAACATTGAGTTGTTATATTCTCTTCCTTATTTTTATAGTAAATTACAGCAGTGTGTAATGTGAATTGTTGACGACTGCCACCAAAGTGCATAGATTGTATTTCGGACCCGTACTTGGAGCTATAGTTCTCACTAAAGTCAATGTGAACGACACAATCCTTTTCAGTCATGTTTTGTTTGTAGTGCTTAAAAGCTTGACTTTGATTTCGTATATTACTACAATGTGTTAAGAACGGTTTCAGATTGTTTTCAAATATTTTGATTAGTTGTAATGGTTTAACGGTTATTTTTACTTTTTCTACATTAACGGCTATTTTATCGACTCCATTTTTTTTGTAATTCTTTTTTATCTTCTTCCAATTCCAATAAATAACATCTTTGGAGATATCAAATTCTTGATAATTTAAATGACGATTCTTACAGACAGGACATGTTCTTTGCAGGCATTCTACCTTAAAAATATCACAGCAAATACTACTTAGAATTTCAGTCGTGGTGTTTTCTTTTATGATACGATTTCTTTTTAAAGATGATATAACAAGATCCATGTTCTCATGTTTCTCACATAGGCATGTATTTCTCAAGTTTAATTTTGGCTGCGTGACCCAAAACGGCCTCATTCTTGTAAAAGTGACGTAACTGATTGGAGGGTAGCCCGAAGTCAAATACTTTTTGTGTAAATTTTTAATTGTGTCTTTCATCAGCCTTTTCTGTTTTTTTACTCCATTTTGTGTGACAGTATCCTTTTTACCTGGGCAAAGATTTGAATTTTCATCATCCTCAAAAAACTGAACAACAATCTTACGGATACGTTTTTGCAGGTCTATATTTTTTGGCTTCGTTGGGATTCGTCTCACTTCTAAATTACTCTGTTTTAATTTCTTAAATTCTTGATGTAGTCTCATGTATCTCTTTTTGTACATTAGTTTCTCTTTATTAGCCTTTGCCAATTGTTTTCTTAAATCGTGTATTTGCTGAGTTTTAACGTTTTGATATTTACGAAATTTCATTTTAATGTCTTGTTTGAATTTAACAGTATTAAAGGATGTGTCTAAGTTAGGACTATTTGGGCGTAATGTTGATTCTTCTGAATTTATAGAACTAATACTTGGCGTTCGTAAAGGAGATGCTATTGATAAATCTAGGGGACTGCTTGTACGTAAATAGTGGGAACTACTCGCTACTATGGCATCAATACGCAAATTAGGACTATTACATCGAACATTCTGTCGCAATAGCCGTGGGCTATGAGGTCCTATTAGTTCTTGAGAAATACCGGGCTCATTATCTTGATTTTTCGGTAGCGATTCTGCGTCATTGGTCTCTGAAACACTTGTTGGGTTGTTGCGGGCACCATTTGCCTTATTTTTTTTCCGCTGATAATATGCACGGGCACTGATTCGGTTTTTCTTTTGTGCATTGCGACGTGCATGTGCAGTCATTTGGCTTCGGGTTAGGATAAGTCCAGCTGCCTTTCTTTTAGCTAAGCGTTCTCTGTCTTTTCTTAAATGCTGCTCTCTTAACACAGGATCACTTTTGATTTTAGCTTTTCTTATTCTTTCCATCAACCTCTTTCTCTCTTTTTTCTCCTCCTCGTTTAGTTTTGATTTCAGCATTCTTAAACAAAATTAATCTTAAACAAAATTACTCGAACGAATTGTGTGCGGCACGAGCTGCACACAAGTTAATATTTATGAAAGTTAAAAAATATAATATGTGTATATGTATGTATATAATGTATGGTTGTAGGTATGCTCCATTGTTTTTTTGTTTACTTTAATGAAATGACACTATGTCTACCAATATGATAAAATTACACCGAGGTGATAATATGATCTACCGATGTGATAAAACAATCCACCGATGTGACAAAACTATGCGTCGATCATGAATCAAAACACCGATATGATATTTAAGACACCGATTGATTTTTCTTATCACATCGGTGTAAATTATCACATCGGTGGTAAAAAAGACCACCGATTACAGCGATATGAGAACAGCGACGTGAGAAATTATCGACTTTTTTGAAAATTATGAAAAATGTATAATATTTAGGCTAAATTCAAGTACCTATAATGATGCTAATTTACTTACTATGTCTGTTAGAACCAAACAATCGTAATAAAACTTCACATTACACTAGAAAAATGCAACCACCGATAATATAAAATAATTGCTTGGAAGTAACTGAAATGTCGTATTACGTAATTGGCGGGAATATGCAGCGATTTGACACACGTCCGTCCTGACTGCGCACTAGCACACACTAACGAGGGAAATAAAATTGGGGTGGGGACACTGTCGGACTCATCGATGCAAAGTTAGGTTTAAATTACTTTTGTGCAGCGATATGACAAAATTTTGCGAGACAAGTACATTTATGCCTCTCAGTAATAAATATTATGAATTACGTAATAAAATATGCTACATATTAATAATAAAACTAATATTCTATGAAATAGAATAAGTTCTATTCTTAAGTTACTTATTTTTATAACGATATAAGCGTTTTTGCTTGTAAAAAAAGTAGAGGGACAGCACCGATGTGACAAAAATAGAGGTTTATGTATTTATTTCTACCTTTGTAAATAGACTTAGACAAATAATATTTTATGCCACAACCCAATAAATACCTAATGAATACAAAAAAAAATAGTACAGAACAATATTCCTTTTTTCAAATACTAATTTCAATGAAGACAAAAAAAAAAGTCGTTTGGGAAATTCACCCAGTTGGCGAATGTGGGCTGTAGAAACTAGAAAAGGCTCAGATTATTTAGCAGTGGAGTATTTTGGGCTGAACAGAGAGTGATACTCACGATTACCGCAAGGCACGACTACAACTGTCTTTGGTGGAGAGTTGATGTTCCTGTCTTGCTCGCTGTATGCAGGCGGGGGCTCCGGATATTCGCTGACGGGGAGCGGCGTGAGGGAGAACCCGTCTTCCGACGACCCTGACCCGTACACCTGGGACTCCTTGTTCATGAAGCCAGGGAGCGATGGACTGGTGGAGGCGTGGCCTGGACATTGAAAGAAATAAAGAATTTATTTGCTAAATATAAAATAGAACACAGAGCAACAACAGATACAGCTTTTGTTATTATCCCATGTTGTAGTATCTAGATGGTAAATTGGTCTTGCTCAGTTGCGACATTGCACCTCAACCCTGATTTTCAGTACAGTTTAGGTGATAGTAGCATTGATGGGATATTTATCAGCGAGGTCATCAATTTTAAAGTTAATTGATAAATTGGATAAAACTGGTATTTGTTGTTATAGCGGCAACAGTCAACATCATCTGTGAAAATTATAACTGTCTAACTATCTATACTATATATAAAAGGAGAAGGTGACTGACTGACTGACTGACTGACTGACTGACTGACTGACTGACTGACTGACTGACTGACTGACTGACTGACATATCAACGCAGGGCCTAAACTATAAGGGCTAGAAACTTGAAATTTTGCACAGGGGTTCCTTTTATAATGTAGGGGAGCACTAAGAAAGGATTTCTGAAAATTCACCCCCTAAGGGGGTAAAACGGGGGTGCAAAGTTAGTATGAAACTTTGCCGTTTTTGAAGTCTTTAGACGGGTAGACGTCGTTAATGGGTCTAATTCTACGCGAGCGAAGCTGCGGGCGTCCACTAGTCATGGTATATGAGATACAGCCTGGTGAGATACAGACAGATGGATAGACGGACGGACGGTTAGTTTTACACTAGTATACGGAACTCTAAAAAGGCTTACCAGCGGAACCTGAAGGTAGATGAAGATTACTTGGTCTTTCTGGTCTACTAGGGGCCGGACGAGCTACAGTTGGTGGCCTAGGCGGCCTACCGGGGCCAGTGCCAGGGGCATCCTCACTGTCAGGCGATTCCTTCGGCCTCGTCAGATCGATCTGGCGATTCTCGAAGGGATCGTAGAGAATTGTGTCCTGGGAAAGGTTTTAAAAAGATTTTTTTAACAGAAGCCTGGTTATTACAATTGGGAACTTATAATTACGTAGTAGCACGGTGTTTGGATTTATGTTCACCATCTATTATAATATTGAACCTAAACATTATTGGGGTAAAGAGGGTGAATAACATAACCCTTCATGGAACACAAGGAAACAATACAATACAATACGTTATGTCTATACCTAATAATATATATGTTTCCATTAAATTAGGCGCAGTCGAGCGACTCAAAAATACAGCTCCAGAAAAGACAGCCGGGCGACTCGATGTAAAAAAATTTAATGAATTAAAAAAAATTGATCTAATTATAAATTTTGATAAGAGTAACTACGAGTTTCTTGCCGTGTTCTTCTCGGTAGCATCAACTTTGTGAACCGGCGGTACATAAAAAAATTCTATGACGTACATTAAACGTATACCGTACCTGGACGAACGCAGGGTTCGACTGCCCGGGATCTTGGTCCGGTAACTCTATGTACACCACCGGAGCATCCTCTTTCTTCCTCTCACTCTCCCTGGTTTCTTGTAACCTGGACGCGGCGTGTGTACTCGCCTGGAAAAACAATGATATTATATACATTACAAGAGGTAGATACGCCACCAACGCACCAAAAGCGTGCCGTGAATTGGTCTCACTTGTGACCATTGCAGTCAGTCGAGCTGTGACCTGTCATTGTGAGCGCGCGCTTCCTGTACTGATTACAAATAGCTGTCTCTTTCACTCTTACGCTTTGTGTATTTCCTGTCGCACTTATAGCGTGTTTGTAGATATACAATGTTATTAAATATTATGTATGTATGTGTCGCGAAACAAATAAGTTGTGCGTGCAGTATGAACGTGACAAATCTTTCTTAAAATATCATTGTGGAAAAAGGGCAATTATTAGCAGTTACATTAAAATGTTGGTCTAGTGCTCACAAGCGCGACTGCTAAGCTAGTGGTCCTGTGTTCGATCCCCGGGTCGGGCAACAACTATTGGGTTTTGCTAACATGAAAGGCATGGTAGCGGCTGTAAGCAGTAGGCTCACAATTTATTACATGGCCTTAACATAACTGGTGAAAAGTGGGTGTACGTACTAGATATCTCTGTCAACCCCATCGGGGAAATACAGGCGCGATGTCATGACATTTAAATTAAAATGTACTTACATAAGTAAAAAAATAAGTATTTTCTACAATCGACAGATTGATAATTTAAACAATGTTCATTTACAATACAATTAATTTCAAATTATAATTAACTCTATACAATATGAGTAGGTAAGGAAACGACTATTTCAATAGATGAATCTAATGCTTTATATACGGTTGGTCGATATTATAACGGGCTAATGCCTCTGACCATTCATTTTTAGGGTTCCTTACCAAAGGATAAAACGGCTATTACTAAGGCTCCGCTGTCCGTCTGTCCGTCTGTCACCAGGCTGTATCTCATGAACCGTGATAGACAGTTGAAATTTTCACAGATGATGTATTTTTGTTGCCTTTAAAACAAAAAATACTAAAAAACAGGAAAAATAAAAATTTAAGGAGGACTCCTTATAGATAATGGTACGGAACCCTACGTGCGCGAGTCCAACTCGCATTTGGCCGGTATTATTAATTTATGGATACAAGATAGCAAACGAGCGTACTATTAAATATTAATAATAATGGACATTCTCAAACACGGCTGAACCCAAATCAGGCGCGAGCCTGTACTATGGGTGTCAGAGACTGATATACATACATAGATATTTTTAAGTACATACTTAAATAGATAATATTAACATCCAGACACAGAACAAACACAAGTGTTCGTTACACGAATGTTTATCCTGAGTGGGATTCGAACTCAAGACCCCTGGCGCAACAGGCAGGGTCACTACCGATTGCGCCATCGGGCTCGTCAATTGCTGACATACCTCACCACTGCCAGTTTCCCGTGGCATGTTCACATGAACAGACGGTCCTGGGTTGCCGATTGGTCTGCGGGGCAGGTTGGCCCAGCGTGACGCGGTCGCCGCGTCTACGGAGGGCACGTCGATGACCATCGGCTTGACGTAGGGGTAGCCCTGGTACGGCTGGGTTGGTAGGGCGCGCGACGCCATGTCTCAGTGGTTCAGGCTGTGAGATTTTTGAAATGGTTACAAAAATACAATGACATAACACAGTCACACGAAAACCAGGTGGCATTTTCCCCCTCGACGTCCTTACATAGAAAACTAGTGAACGCCCGCAGCTTCGCTCGCGTGGAATTAGACATTCACGAACTTCAAAAACGGCAAAGTTTCATACTAACTTTGCACCCCCGTTTTACCCCCTTAGGGGGTGAATTTTCAAAAATCCTTTCTTAGTGCTCCCTTACGTTATAAAAGGAACCATTGTGCAAAATTTCAAGTTTCTAACCCTTATAGTTTAGGCCCTGCGTTGATATGTCAGTCAGTCAGTCAGTCAGCTTCTACTTTTTATATACATATATAGATTACGATAGAATCGGGAGAAGATAAGAGCTTCACATTTAGATTTTACTAGAAATGACTCTACTCAATACTAATGTGTTCCCCTAAACCGTCAAGTGGCTATGCAAGTTCGACGATATCAAGTTAAACAGCTAATAATAAATAGCTGAATTAACCACTTGCTTTTATTTTATTATATTATAATATTTATATTGTTATTATACTGTTAAAGTTTTATAACAACGCAATAAACAGAATATAAACACTTTCCTCTCTGTGTTGTTTCATCTGTCTCTTAGCCCTCTTCCGCGCGTCCCGTTGTGCCTCGTGCGGCACACTGAATGTGTTCTAGTACGTAGTACCTACGCTGCGACCCATAGACGTCCCACTGCTGGGCACGGGTCTCCCCCACAAACAATTCTGCGGGAGGTCTAGAGCATACTCCACCACGCTGCTCCAATGCGGATTGGTGGAGGGGTTAGTGGCCAACCCAGTGTCGAATGTTCTCAAGCCACCCGAAGGTCTTCGACAAGGCTTAACGACTGTTTCCAGAATTGAAAACAACCGGGACCGACGGCTTTACGTGCCCTCCGAAGCACGGTAGCGTCCATGAAGTTTTGCCACTAGCGGTCACCCATCCATAAACCGACCGCGCCCGTCGTTGCTTAACACTTTCGATCACATTGAATCGAAGCGAGCCATTGGGCAATGGACTCTACGTAGTAGGTAGGTACCTACATACATAGTAGGTACGTATAATTCAATGGGGATTCAGCACATTTTTCATCATCATTCACATCATCACACACACACCACCTAGTTCTACGTCAGTGTTGCACACACAAAGGAAACTACACAATTTAACATCCACGCCCCGAGTACACTGTGAAATAAATATCTCCCCGGCTGGGATTAGAACCCAGTTCTGCGGTTTGGTAATAAGGATCATTCACTTCCGCCACGAAATCTTCAACATACTTACGTACATTTTCTAACTTAATTCGCAATCAAAGGGTACTTGATTACGTATAGTACAAGAATCTAAGCGTATAGTAAGCATACAAAGACTTATTAATTCATCATATTAATATTATCACTGAACAAAGACGGTAATTCTGTTGAATTTACAATTTAAGGGACACTCCACATTTGATCGCAACTCTTCTGTGCAACTTGACTGGCCCGTTGGCGCAATCGGTTGTGACCCTGCCTGTTACGCCTGTCGTGGGTTCGAATCCCACTCAGGACAAACATTCGAATGACGAAAGAATTTGACGACGAACACGACTTGTCTTTGTTGTGTCTGACATGTCTGGATGCTAATATATTTAAATAAGTATGAATTTAAAATATCTATGTATTTATATCATTCTCTGACACACATAGTACAGGCTCTGCCTAGTTTGTTTGTCGTCAGTTGGTTGTGTGTGAATCTGTGTATGATAATAATAAAATAAATTGGATAATCTTGGACATTCTCACACACGGCCATCTGAGCCCAAAGTAGGCGCGATCCTGTGATATGGGTGTCAGAGACTGATATCTTATATACATAGATATTTTTAAATACACACTTAAACAGATAATATTAACATCCAGACAGAACAAATACAAGTGTTCGTCACACGAATATTTGTCCTGAGTGGGATTCGAACCCACGACCCCTGGCGCAACAGACACGGTCCCTACCGATTGCGCCAACGGGCATGTCAAATATTTTATATTTATTTTAAGGTTAAATCCATCCATCCATCCATCAGACTATTAACAATACTTCTGAATTCAGTGGTTTCTTCAGGTCGTCCGTCCACCATAATTTAAAATTATATCCCTGAATGATTCTTCTAATATACAGCCACATTCATCATCATCACAACCCTTACTTTGTCCCACTGTTGGGCACGGGTCTCCTCTCAGAATGGGAGGGATTAGGCCTTAGTCCACTACGCTGGCCTAGTGCGGATTGGCACATTATAATACACATACTAACACCACATTATAATATGACAATACGTGCAATAATTATTAACAACTAGTGGACGCCCGCATCTTCGCTCGCGTGGAATTAGACATAACAATAATTTCGTTTACACCCAGTAATATTATATAGCTTATGTCACTCAGTGAAGATGCAGCTTTCTAATGGTGAAAGAATTTTTGAAATCGGTCCTGTAGTTTTTGTGTGAAAACATTACAAACAAATCATTCCTCTTTATAATATAGATACAGATTGCCTTCCGACAAATATAGAGACTCCCTAAAGCTGAATAAGAGGAGTCTACGTAATCAAGTTCTGTACATAATAATAATAAAGCAATTAATACCACAGTGAATCCATTCAGTAGTCGGTGTTCCAAATTCCCGGCTCAATTAGTGATATATGAATATCGCTACGGGTACCTCCTTGGTGTAGTGTTCACAAGCGA
Source organism: Carterocephalus palaemon (assembly GCA_944567765.1). NCBI lineage: Eukaryota > Metazoa > Arthropoda > Insecta > Lepidoptera > Hesperiidae > Carterocephalus > Carterocephalus palaemon. The sequence goes on from OX155665.1 coordinate 4,580,059, forward strand.
CTGCTAAGCTAGAGTTCCTGGGTTCGATCCCGGGTCGAGCAAACCACTATTTTTACTACAACTACTTATTAAGGCGGGAAACAGCTAGTAATGATATAAGATCTATTAAAGATGTATCGATGAATCGATTATGAATTGATCGTTGACTAATGCGTCACGGTAGCAATGCGCAAGCGATCCCCTAGCGCTTCATCTGAAGCGTTGATGGTGGGTTTTCTGTTTTTCAGCGAGTCCCACATAACTGTCTGCATTCTTATAAATCCAGGCAGGATGCGTAAACGCATTCCTAGCGAGAAAAAAAGGGCCATAGCAAATTCAAAAACATCGTTCCATTTAAGAGGAAATCGGAACATCGTACAGCCCATACAAACGTATTTTTCTGTTTCCTCCCTGGATATTAACATTAGAGCAAATATTTTTTGGAAAACAATACATCTCTACGACTGCAATTTCGGTATGTTATGTTTTTTTTAAATAAATTAATTACTATAGAAGTTATGAAGCTTCAAAAACGACAAAATTTACCGATAAAAATGATCGTTTTCAGACATCGAGAAAACCAAATAAAACGCAAAATAGGAAAAAAATTAAAACATACCGACATAGCCAAGTTTCTTATTTAAATGATCCTGTGAAAAATTTAAAAATCCGTTCAGTATTCGTGGAGGGAACAGTATAATACTGAATGCCGATTTCGTCAATTTTGTGTAGGTATCATCAGTCAGTTGTCCCGCTCACGTTATAAGGGGTTAGACGGACAGCTCAGCGCGACGGCAATAGTTTCGATTTAAATTGGATTTTTAAATGTTCCTACGCTGGTATTCCCCCTTATGAGAGGAAGGAGTACCAACAAACACACTTACTAATTCTTAGCAAGCATTAAGGATAAATATGTATAACATTAAATATAAACATTTACATTTAAATACCTGTTCCTGGTATTACGTAACACATTACCACTAACACACTTAACTAATTCCAAAATCACTGACTAAACAAATTTTTAATTTAGCCGTATTTTCACTGCAGTATCGTCTGTCTGCGGTCACAAACACTGGCAGAGTATAAAAACATTATCTCTTATCGTCCTCTGATAAGATTGGTAATGTTGTGAGCTGATGTTATATTGAGATTTGATATCTGATTCGACAAGATATGCCCTTTTCGAGGAAATTATACAGCACTCAGGAATTTAGGAAAAGTATTACATACCATAAATAATAATAAATTCAGATTCAGATTCATTTAGCTGCAACCCATGCTCGATGCGAGCCATTTTGCTATGGACTCCTGTAACATTCATTTCATTCATTTCTATCTTTATGTGTTTTTGCTTTGCTATGGTACAGGGTGTACAATAAGGTATTTTTGTGTTGTATTGTATTATTCATTTATTTCTCATTAAATGGTAAGAACACCGCATGAAACTTAGTACCTATAAGTATAATCACTCTTTTCAAAATTTACAATTTAATAATTTGATACTGGGAGGTACATTATTACTGAACTTAAAGTGTCTGCCTACAACTCATAGACTCACTGCTGGACACGTGTCTCTAGAGCATACTACCAATCCGCATTGGAGCAGCGTGGCGGTAGTGTCTACAAGCTTGGCATAAAAACAGCAACTTATCTCGCGATAAGAGAAGCTCACATGACATGCCTACATAGATACCTATTAATGCATTTATCATGCATTAAAAAGGGGGGTAAGGGGGGGACTTACGGATGGTAGTACACATGCACGTAGTCTCTGTTTGCATTATTGAAGGGTACGTTTCGATAGAATACAATAGATAGAATAATAAATATATAGATGGAATACAATAGAGTTAACAATCAAACGAACTCTGTGAAGTTCGATTGAAATTATGAACGATTTAATAGAAGTGATTTTAAAAGCTTTTATTTAACTTCACTCGTATGTATGTATGTGTGTCCTGGAATCTTGCAATCAATATTTCACCCACTTCCACTGAAGCTATCGAACTAAAATTTGGCACACATAGTTTGGTTCCGATGACAATGCACGAAAAAAAAAGTTGTAAAAGCTTTTTAAAAAAAAAATTTTTTTACAGTATAATTACTCAATAGATTGACATGACACTTCCGCTGCTTATATCGTAAAATGAAAAGCCCGCTCTTCCTTAAAAATTATCAAGGTTCCCAACAGGCGTGTCCATACATAGTATAACAAGCTATGGATGCAGACGTCGCAGACCTAAAACATGTGCTAGAATCATCTAGAATCTTCGTTCTGTTCCAGGAAATGCCCCAGCCGGCAGGTGTTCATCCGCGGCGGCAGATCGCACTGCATCGACGCGTGCAACGCCGACACGATGTGCGGGGAGGTGCGGGTGCCGGAGCATCACCTCAATGTAACTACATTTATTATGATGACAAATTTTGAAATTGCCTTCTACACATCCAATATTTCGAAAAAAAAACATTATTTCAGCAATAAATTGAGTTATACCGCAAATTATTGCAGTTTTTCCTATTTAGCGCGAAAACGCTCGTATGTGTCATTGCGTCCGCTTTGACGTCACGCCTAGATGTTATAACAGAAGATGCCGTGGAATTTATAACAGAAGCCCAAACGACAGGGTGAATTATTATTGAGGCGTGACGTCAACCGCTCTGATTGGCGTTTCAGTTAACATTATGGCTGATTGCCGTATTTTATACTTTTATTTTAATGAAAATCTGATTAATCTCAATGTTTTTATTAAAACTTGACTATTTTTAGGAATTATTCAGCATACTTGTTCCTCTAAAACCAATTATTCTTTATCTTTTTAATACTGACATCATGCCTATTAGACATAACAATAGTTTCGTTTACACCTAGTTATATTATGTAGCCTATGTCACTCAGTGAAGATGCAGCTTTCTAATGATGAAAGAATTTTTGTAATCGGTCCAGTAGTTTTTGTGTGAAAACATTACAAACAAATGTGTCCTCTTTATAATATTAGTACAGACTAGCTTAACACGCAGTTCCGCCCGTGTCGAATTGTTTTACGCGCAGAAAATGTTCAATTGATAAATAAAGTACATATTTATAAGTTTTTGAGCAAGAATATTTGTAAATGTCAAATATTTATTCTGGTACCGAAATTCCCCGAATTACCGGTTCCAGCTGTACCCTGTCCGGAAATTCCCGGTTCTAATATACGGTTCCGGTTCTGGAAACCCTGTGTGGTAATCTTATAATCTTATAAATTTCACTTGTATAAAAATCACCAACACGCCTACGGATTTCAAGGCGTCTTTTTTTCCCAAAGGGTAAAACTGGACCCTATTACTATGACTTCGCTGTCCGTCTGTCACCAAGCTGTATCTCATAAACCGTGATAGTTAGATAGCTGAAATTAACTGAAATAACAACACATACTAAAAAATTGAATAAATAAAATAGGGGCAACAACAGACATGATTTTTTTGAAATTTGTATAGATAATGGTACGGAACCCTTTGAGCGGGAGTCCGACTCGCACTTGGCCGGGCTGTTTAATTATTTGTATTACAAACAGAATGTTTTCTAAGCCAGACACATTCGTCGTTGACGCTATTAACGTTATTTCTCTAGGGATATATCCAACTGTTATCTGTAATAAACTTTATTCCCAAATAGGTAATTTAACTATATTAGTTGACATTATTGACTAGCTAATTATGAATTAATGTTTAATCTTGTATATTCTCATTGGCATGTTTACAATCATTTTAATTATTATATGTATGTATGTATAATATGTAATTATGTATGTGTGTAGGTATGTATGTATGTATGTAGGTAACGGATTCATTGAAAGTGATTTTCGCCCAATTCCAAACGTCAGATTAATTTAAATCTTTGCACACTTATCAAGGATCGATGACAATACAATAATTAAAAAAAATTTAACATAAAGTCTACATTTTAGTTAAGGTACTTATCTAATATCTACAACAGCGAGTTTTTATTAAAAGCTTTTATTTAACTTCACTCGTATGTATCCATGTATGTGTAAGTATTAAGTATGTATGTCCTGGAATCTTGCAATCAATATTTCACCCACTTCCATTGAAGCTATCGAGCTGAAATTTGGCACACATATTTGGTTGCGATGACAATGCATGAAAATAAAAAAAAGTTTTAAAAACTGTTTTTTTAAAAACACAGTATAATTTTATTTAATATCTTTATTGTGTGTTTAGACTTTAAGTTTAAGACTAAGTAGACATTAATCTTTAATCGGAATCGTTGTCCGACGAACCGATTCCCGCCTTCGTCAGCCCCACCGGACCACTAGTGGCCACTACCTTATCATTATTAGGGATCACGTATTGATCAAATTCATTTTTCTCCTTCTCAGTTGTAAATTCTATGTTACTAGTTGATGCTTCGTCTGATGCGGTATTGTCATTGTCGGAATGGTCACTCTTAGAAATATCATTGCTCTTGCTATTAGAAATATTCTCTGAAAATCCTTTTCTTAGGCTTCTCACCGCTTTAAAATCTTCGTCCTTATGTACGTCAATTTCAAATTCATCAGTTTTGTCTTCTATTTCGTCTGATCTTACATTAATGTGAAAATCCTTCCTGCTAGGTGTTATAGAAGAATCATCACTTTCTTCTATTTTTTCTATATCAATGATGGAGTTGGGATGTATTTTATACAAATGTTTCTTTGTTTTGTAAAATTCTAGTGAAGATCTCTCGGTTATCGCCTCCGCTTCGGTGTTAGGCTCGCTTTTTACTGGCCTCTTCTTTGGACTATGTTTGTAATTCTGCGTTGGTTTTGTAAAAGGTTTTGTTTTGTCTATGGGAATTGGCTTCTTGTTTTCTTGTTTCGCTATATTAGCTGATTGCGAACGAACTGGACTCAAGTCATTACTTTTATGATCTCTTTCATAACTTTCTGCTTTATTATCAAATATTTTCGCTACCTTATTTGAGACATCGACACTTTTGAAGGCCGTATCAGTTGTGTTATAAGCCGCCTCGATAACAAGCTGAGCTATTTTATCTGTGAACGAGTCTGATAAGAATTTTCGCGCTATTCGCTTGAGGTCATCGACATTGGCTGTCAAAAGTACGTATGAATGGGCTTTAAGCAAGCTTATGCTTAGACATAGTCCTGGAAACATATACAGAATATAAATTAGGAAATAGGTAAATTATTTATCCGCACTTGACCAGCGTGGTGGAATAAGGCCTAACCTCTCCCATTACGAGAGGAGACCCATGCCCAATAGTGGGAGAAAGAATGGGTTGTGGTGTGGCTTAAAATGCATTTAACTAATGGTGCGCGCCCGGATTTGATCGCGGGCCTTTCCAGCAGGAGGCCAAAGTTTTAACCAAGGCTAAGCAAGGCATCACTCATTCTAAAATCCCTTTATAAACATATTCCTCGCGGCGCGAAAGTTTAGCTCAGAACGAAATCCGTAGGGGATAGTTGCGCATGAGGTATAAGAAATTTGACATATGCGCATTCAAGATCGGTGTCAGACTTTGAAGCCGCTCTCAATACCTACTGATGTTGCTTAAGCTGACAATTATTTCAAACTCACCAACAGCAAACAATTTATAATTCAATGCCATGGCGTCAACGTTTGCGATATCAAATAGAAATTGCATATATTTTACACCGCATTTTACTGTCGATATAAAATGTGCATATTATTATAAAGTATTACATTACAATATTGATCTACCTTACAGCGCGACTTCTTTCGTATTTCAAGGCTATTTTTACTATATATGTTTCGTCTTGGAACACTAAAATATACTATACTAGATATTAATATCTAATGGAACTCGGTTATTATGAGTATTGACTATTTATCAATTTTTGACATTAACTAACAGTAAATTTTCAACTAATTCATATTTCAACCAATTTACAGAAAACCTTAGTAAATTATGCACATAAACCTTTCTCATGAATCACTCTGTCTATTAGTGAAAACCGTATGAAAATCCGTTCAGTACTTTACGAGTTAATCGCGTACATACTTATAGACAGATGCGGCGGCGTGCTTGGTTTTACAATATGTATTATATGCAATAACTTTTGGTAATTCCAGCCGTGCTACGTATGCAACAGCACTGGCCACGACTGCCGTGCCCTCGCGAGGCCTCGGCCAGGCCTGGAGGAAGAGGAGGAGGCCGCGAAGGAGGAAATAAATGGAAACTCTCTCAACTATGGAAGGGATGTTAAAAGTAAGTGATTTTTGCATAATAAACCAATGGATTTTTGTTAAAATACTCAATACTCGGAATCACACAAGACACACTTTCGCATTTAACCTTTATAAATATACTAGTGGACGCCCGCAGCTTCGCTCGCGTAGAATTAGACGTAACATACCTACTACCTTTTCAACCCCCTTTTACCCCCCCTAAAGAGATGATTTTCGAAACTCAATAAAAAACATACATAGGTACTGAATTTCATTCGAGTAACATCAAAAACGGCAAAGTTTCATACTAACTTTGCACCCCCGTTTTACCCCCTTAGGGGGTGAATTTTCAAAAATCCTTTCTTAGTGCTCCCCTACGTTATAAAAGGAACCCCTGTGCAAAATTTCAAGTTATAGTTTTTAGCCCTTATAGTTTAGGCCCTGCGTTGATATGTCAGTCAGTCAGTCAGTCAATCAGTCAGTCAGTCAGTCACCTTCTCCTTTTATATATATAGATATATTTCTTGTGTATATCACTGTCCTCCTAAACGGCTGGACGGATGTTGATGAAATTTTTTGTGTGTGTTCAATTCGAGGGATTCGAGAATGATTTAGTTAGATTCACAATTTAGTCCACTGGAAAATGTTTTTTATACACGATTTTAGTATTTTTGTATAAACAATATCCAAATATTTTAACCTTCGTTCATTGACATGAAGTCATTTACATGAAGTGTCGCGTCACTTTGACATAATATGGCAGAACATCGTTTGCAGGGTCAGCTAGTATATGAGACTTGAGTAGTATTATAGACTTGAAATTTTGCACAGGGGTTCCTTTTATAACGTAGGGGAGCACTAAGAAAGGATTTTTGAAAATTCATCTCCTAAAAAACTAGGTACCCCCTAGTTTTTTTAAACGGGGGTTAAAGGCAATAGTTAGTATGAAACTTTGCCGTTTGAAGTCAAGTGGGCAACCCGAACGCGGGCAGACGTCGTTAATGGGTCTAATTCTACGCGAGCGAAGCTGCGGGCGTCCACTAGTGCACAATAATATTCCAGATAAAATCTATTTCATTTTCTGTTATATACGAAAAAAGAATTCTTTTTTAACTTGACCTCATTGAACAATCCTTGTGGACTTGCCGTCTTTGATCTACTATACCTGACTGTACCTAATCCCTTTGTGGATTAGTGAAGGCTTATACTAGAAAATAGCAAAATAATAAGTAGAAGTATTATTACATTTGAGAACGGATTTTTTGTTTACCTCCCACCTGTCTTCGACAAGGCTTAACAACTGTTTCCACCATTGAAAACAAGCGGTACCGACGGATTAACGTGCCCTCCGAAGTACGGCGTCCATGAAATTTTGCTACAAGCGGTCACCCATCCACAAGCAGACCGCGTCCCTCGTTGCTTAAGAGGAAATCAGTCGACACTTTTTCCATACAAACGTAGTCCCCTGTTTCCACCTAGAATAAAAAAGTTACAGAAGAAAAAAAATACCATACGATTTATACATACCTCTGCCATGACTGTACGTTTTGTTTTTTTTTCATAATTTGCTTAATAGAAGAGAATATTTTTGGTAAAAACCTATTCTTCAAAAGTGACGGTCGTGTGGTGTGCTCTTAACTCTTTCGATCACATTGAATCGTCGCAAGCCATTGGGCCATGGACACTACTCGTATACTTTCTTCAAGTCAGCAAAATAATTATGCAAAGCTGATCTTATCGTGCACATACCTCAAAGCCAATGATGTTTTTAACACTGTTTTACTAGCTTGGTAGGTATTGAATTAGACATAACAATAGTTTCGTTTACACCTAGTAATATTATATAGCCTATGTCAGTCAAGATGCAGATTTGTAATGGTGAAAGAATTTTTGAAATCGGTCCAGTAGTTTTTGTGTGAAACAAAAAAAAAACATTACAAACAAATGTTTCCTTTTTATAATATTTGTATAGATGTTGTATTTCATTGATTCTGATTGAATATTTTTACATTGTATGAATACTCAGTAGTGTTACCACTACATTGATAATCTCATTCTTCGCAGGTCCTAAATACGAGGAGCAGGCTGAGGAAGACGAGCCCGTGGGGGTGGAAGACACCGACTTTGTCCTGTACGTGAGCGCGGTGGAGACTGAGCGGTGCACGCGTGGGCTTACCGTGGCCTACGCGTCCCACTGCCAGCAGGAGGCCGCGCTCGACAGGTTGGTTAACATCCATCCATCCATCAGTAGGTTTGTAGGTGGTAGAGCCTATAGGGAACCAAATAGGTTTTATATGAAATCTAATTGGTTCCATATAGTTTGCCCGTCGTGGCAGTACCACCGCCCGCCACGGTACCTAGTACCATTTCTGCCGTGTAATAATTGTTTTTAAAGCAATTATGGTCCGGTTGGAAAGGTGTGGTTTCCGATTTAGAGGCGACCATCTTAGTCATCAAGGGTAGCAACACATCTGTGACTGACTTAGAACGAGACTCCTACTATCAAGTACTAACTGGACTATTACTAACACCAACTAACGGGACTAACTATCACTAACAGTCCCCAGTCCTCATACCTACTAACGAACTGACCAGCTAATGTTCTAATTAACTCTCTCAACTAATTGGACTAACCATCCCAGTCCCTAATTGAGTCTCGTTCAAAGTCAGTCACAGTTATCATGGGCGGCAGCGGATGGGTGGTGCTGCAAGCTCGTTTGCTATCTTGTATCCATAAAAAAGCCTTTCGTAGTTCACTGCGACTAATGATCGTGTAACAGATACACGAAAAAGCGTCTCATTGTCACATTCCGCCTGAACCGAGCGTGCAAGCGAGAGAGCGGAACAAGCGATAGAGAGGCACGATCGGCCTAAGCGTTCGGCTTGTGACGAATCCATCTCTCTTCCACTCCATCGGCGGATGCGTCCGAGTAGAACAGAGACAGCGGCAGCACACAACCTACACGTGAACTGTTTTGTCAACTTTTTAAAAATTGAAATGAAAAGATGTTTTTAATACAGTTGCTCAAAAAGTGGCATATTACAGGGACGTATAGCGTTCGGGAAGTGAGCTATTACACACTCGTGCTTTTTCTTTACCTTTTCCGAACTCGTGCGTTCTCTTTCCCAACTGTCAAAATAATGTCTATTAAAAAGAAAAAACCAACCACGAAAAAAAAAATTCATAGAAGTTTTTATGTTTCATGCAAATATTTCTAAAAAGAAGCTACTAATTTGTTTCAATATCAGATTTAATGATTTGATTCAATGAATTTAGGTTAGGTTTCATTTCATTTCATCTCATTAAATTTCATGTCAATTAAAAAATTCTACTGAAGACTTGGCTGTATGGGCATAGTTCCCTTTGCCTACCCAGAATGGGTGAAGAAAACAAAAAAAAATCTCTGCAATACTCTGTATTCTTTTACGGTTGGCGCCATTTTCCAAAAATGTTCGCTGCGAGTTTAGTTTGTGTTTTTATTATTTTATCAAATTGCTTCATTTTTTCGCAACTGTATTAAAAATAGTTGTTCAGTACACGTGCGGAACCGTCATTGCAACTTGTTCCGACTGTCAACCCTCGCCTTCGGCTCGGGTAGACATTTGTCGGAACTCTTTGCAATGACAGGCTTTCCGCACTTGTAGCGAAATATACTATTTTAATACAGTTGCTCAAAAAGTGGCATATTACAGGGACGTATAGCGTTCGGGAAGTGAGCTATTACACACTCGTGCTTTTTCTTTACCTTTTCCGAACTCGTGCGTTCTCTTTCCCAACTGTCAAAATAATGTCTATTAAAAAGAAAAAACCAACCACGAAAAAAAAAATTCATAGAAGTTTTTATGTTTCATGCAAATATTTCTAAAAAGAAGCTACTAATTTGTTTCAATATCAGATTTAATGATTTGATTCAATGAATTTAGGTTAGGTTTCATTTCATTTCATCTCATTAAATTTCATGTCAATTAAAAAATTCTACTGAAGACTTGGCTGTATGGGCATAGTTCCCTTTGCCTACCCAGAATGGGTGAAGAAAACAAAAAAAAATCTCTGCAATACTCTGTATTCTTTTACGGTTGGCGCCATTTTCCAAAAATGTTCGCTGCGAGTTTAGTTTGTGTTTTTATTATTTTATCAAATTGCTTCATTTTTTCGCAACTGTATTAAAAATAGTTGTTCAGTACACGTGCGGAACCGTCATTGCAACTTGTTCCGACTGTCAACCCTCGCCTTCGGCTCGGGTAGACATTTGTCGGAACTCTTTGCAATGACAGGCTTTCCGCACTTGTAGCGAAATATACTATTTCATATGACGTTATCATGTAAAATTATCTACTTTACAGATAAACAATTTTTTTTAACGTAATAACCGACTTTACAGATAACCATTTTTTTTTAATTTTTATAAATCATGCAATTCTTAGCATACACATCCCTTTGTCGCAGCCATCTCAGCTTTACGTAAGGGCTGCTAAGCCACATCACTGATTTACCAATGTTATGTTATTTATTTATTTAATATTTTATGTACACACTTTTCAGTATAAAATACATGTATGTTATGTTATGTTATTTTTAATTTATTTTTTATTTGAATGGAGGAGGTTCTATGTTCGACACATTTTTTAAATGCATGTACAGCGATAACTTCGTTTATTAAACAATTTTGATGATTCCTTTGTGTTTTTCTTATATTAACAAGCAGCGATACTTTGCCAGGCCAGTGGCGGGGCACGCCAACTTCTGCCCCGGCGAGCTGTCCACGAAGTCCCGGGATCTGCCCTCCGTCCTCTCCACGGTTAAGCATGAAATGCTCCACGCGTTGGGGTTCAGCGTATCGCTGTTCGGCTTTTACAGGTGACTGTAGTCACTAATAATAACTATTATTACTTACTAATAGTACTTGAATGGCCCGTTGGCGCAATCTGTAGCGACAGACAGAGCTACAGGGGCAGCTGTCAACTATTTTCATACTTTTTAGTGTTTTAGAAACATTGCCAATGTACAAAAACAAGAATTGTTTCAAGCGGTTACGCGTATGCGCAAATCTGACAGCGGAGAACACATAACCCTAACAACTTTTGTCTGTGAAAAAATGGCCTTGTAAATCTGAAATTTTTATTTATTATTTGTAAGCCATAGATCTCCACCAATCCGCATTGGAGCAGCGTGGTAGAGTATGCTCTAGACCTCCCGCAGCTGCGTCTGTGGGGGAGACCCGTGCCCAGCAGTGGGACGTCTATGGGTCGCAGCGAAGCCATAGATAGCGGTGATAGCCCAGTGGCTACGAACTCGCCTCTCACTCTAGCGGTACGGGTTCAAACCCAAGCGGCACGCACCATTGACTTTAAGACATAAGAAATTAAATGTTACTTGCTATAACGGTGGATGACACATCGTAAGGAAACCTGCATGCCTGAGAGTTCATCATAATGTTCTCGAAGGCATTGAAGTCTGCCAATCCGCACTTGGCCAACGATGAAAGCTCCCATGATTTTGCCACTGGCCGCCACCCATCAACAAACCGACCACACCCGTCGTTGCTTAAATCGGTCGATCACGATTAACTCCTTCAAATCTGTAGGTCCGAGAGTCTACCCCTGGGGTACGGACCTCGATTTAGGTCGACGCTGTGTTTGTAACTATAGCAGGGGATCGACCAATCACTCGGGAAAGTTGTGTCTTCGTCGCCACGTCGTTTGAAGCACTAAATCTGTGTGTGAAATCAAACGAAGAGCATGACTTGCAAAACGCTGTATTGAGTTATTGGTGACTGTTAATGACTGATGTTATTCCAGAGATGAAAACGGTGAACCGTTGACTGAGAGGAGACCTGACACTGGCAACCCGCCGTTAGACGAAGAGTAAGTACCTGTTTTTTGTATCTAAGGGGAAATCGTCGAAAGATCCGCAACCACTCCGGGGAAGAAGCCGGGGTATGTGAGATTTCTAAACCCTCTCGGCACATCTAGCACATGTAGGGAGCCTCCGGGATCTCCTACGGAACGCACCGGTGCTTCCATTGTGCTCCCTTGGCTCATCCCAGGGTCCTAAGTAAGAGGACCTACTCTTGGCTACTGTGGTCGCAAAAATGACTGCTAGGCAGACTAGGCGAGGCTGCGAGGTCCGAGTTGCTAGAGGTCTTGGGATCCCGGATCGGCAACAGCTGTTGGGTTTCTCTAGCGTGAAATGCCTGGTAACAGCTCGGAGTCTGGATTTGTGCCCGGGGAATGACTAGGCTCACCGCCTATTACATGGGACCTAAACATAACTGGTGAAAAGTGGGTATACGCACATCTCTGCCCTCTACCTTTACCATGAGGACTACTTCTTCTTTCGTCTTCTACCTTCTACTACCTGGATTTACCAGCAAATCCCTAATTTAGAGCTGAATCTGCATTGTCCTGTGGAAAACGGTCGGATACAGCTCGAGGCATGAAAGTTGAGCTCTGAACGAAATCCGAAGGGGATAGATGCGCGGGGTTAGGTACAGTGCGTTGGAAACAATACGGCTGGCGATCCAATCAGATACCTTAATTATGACTTCTGCGCATTCAACGTCAGTTAGACTTTCATGCCAGTCCATATTATCCTACGCTTGTTTATCGTATGACCTTCTCTTTTTACTCTATAATAGCCTTCTTATTAATTTCTTGTGTCCACAGATTACAAATTCACAAGTGGTCCGATCGGGTGGTGAAGAACATCACTCGTGAGTTCTGGATGGTGCGCGGTGGTTACATGGAGCGCAGCTTTCGCATGATTGTTACACCTAGAGTAGTGAAAGAGGTAATTTTATAGAAGGACAAGAGGTAGAATACCTACTTAGATAGGAGTTATTTCATATGGGATTTTACCTGATTGCGCAACGCAAAGAAGGGTGTTTATATATTTATTTATTCAACTTTATTGACACCTTTATAGAGATATACAATGAGCGGACTTAATGAGAAAAAGTTTATGAAACTATGTTAAGTATACAGGGTTATTGGTAATTCGACGTATTCCCGTTAGGAGGTGATAGGGGTGACTATTTGTGATAATTTTAACCCCCATATGCATTATGCAAAAGTGAACCATTTTCGAGTTATCAAGCTTTTCAGATTTTTTCAAAATAGGTCAGAAACGCACCATCAAAAATTTATTAAAAAAAAAGTATCAATTAAAATCATTTTTTTTTGTCTGATTTATAAAAACGATTAAACAATGGTTATTTATCAACATTAAAACTACAATTATCGGTCCAACTTTAAAAATGCGAGACGATTAACGATATTACTTCAAAAATTTTTGAGATTTTTGTCCACTAAAATGCCTTAAAAACAAAAAAAAATTATATCAAACTTGGCTTGCAGATTATTTTAAAAACATAACCGTTTTCTTAGCTTTCCAACAAGGCATAATAACTATGAACTTATTTTAAAAATACTGAGAAAAACCGATCACAAAGCAAGCAAGCGGAAATTTGTATTCAAACTAAACTTAAGGTCGTTCTTTAAAATTTCAAAAAAATTAATTATAAACAATGCCCAATGTAAATAAAACAAAAAATATAAATTTAAAATTAAATTTAGAACCAGTAAAAGTTTAGTAATAATAACAATTAATAATAAGTAACAATTAAGACATTTTGTAATATAGCCTAATTAAAGTTCTTGCTCGAAGGGACTTCCCCTATTGCGTACGCAGTCTCACTCTTTTTCTGAGGTGTAACTTAACTACCGAAGTGTTCAAATTAATCTGCATTATGTGCAATATGTGCAAGAATTAGCGATGAACCAATTTTGCTCGCATACGAATTTTTTTAACAAATGAAATGCTTGAAGACGTGCCTTTAGCTATAAGACAAAACATGATATACTAGCAAGACGGATGTCCTGCAAATGTGATTCGGAATAATTTTAACACTTCTGTAGTTAAGTTACACCTCAGAAAAAGAATGAGACTGCGTATGCAATAGGGGAAGTCCCTTCGAGCAAGAAATTTAATTAGGCTAAATTACAAAATCTCGTAATTGTTACTTATTATTAATTGGTCTTATTACTAAACTTTTACTAGTTCTTTTAATTTTAAATTAATATTTTTTGTTTTATTTACATTGGGCATTGTTTTTAATTACTTTTTTTGAAATTTTAAACATAGACTATAAGTTTAGTTCGAATACAAATTTCCGCCTGCTTGCTTTGTGATCGGTTTTTCTCAGTATTTTTAAAATAAGTTCATAGTTATTATGCCTTGTTGGAAAGCTAAGAAAACGGTTATGTTTTTAAAATAATCTGCAAGCCAAGTTTGATATAATTTTTTTTTGTTTTTAAGGCATTTTAGTGGACAAAAATCTCAAAAAAATTTGAAGTAATATCGTTAATCGTCTCGCATTTTTAAATTTGGACCGATAATTGTAGTTTTAATGTTGATAAATAACCATTGTTTAATCGTTTTTATAAATCAGACGAAAAAAATTGATTTTAATCGATACTTTTTTTTAAATAAATTTTTGATGTTGCATTTCTGACCTATTTTGAAAAAATCTGAAAAGCTTGATAACTCGAAAATGGTTCACTTTTGCATAATGCATATGGGGGTTAAAATTATCACAAATAGTCACCCCTATCACCTCCTAACGGGAATACGTCGAATTACCAATAACCCTGTATATAAGAATAATGAATAGCTTTTATTGTAAATCTAATCTAGGGACTAATGCACTTCTCAGTACATATAATGATTGCTGACTTCAATACAGTCGACAATGTTGACCAATTTTCTGACTATTTGTAAGTTTAAAAGAACGTTGTTAGCCTTAATTTAATATTTACAATTGGGAAACAAACAATTTTATTTTACCTAGCAAGAACCATTATCTACTTACCTACTTTAATTACTAGTTTTATTAATTTAATATTTTGTTGACTGTTTGTTAATGAACACATTATTATTAATCATTTATTTATTCACTAGTGGACGCCCGCAGCTTCGCTCGCGTGGAATTAGACATTCACTAACTTTAAAAACGGCAGTTTCATACTAACTTTGCACCCCCGTTTTACCCCCCTAGGGGGTGAATTTTCAAAAATCCTTTCTTAGTGCTCCCCTACGTTATAAAAGGAACCCCTGTGCAAAATTTCAAGTTTCTAGCCCTTATAGTTTAGGCCCTGCATTGATATGTCAGTCAGTCAGTCACCTTCTCCTTTTATATATATAGATTTACTGCAAATTTTGGTTAGTTACCATGTCGTGAATTTTTCAAAGTTAAAAGGAATTTAAAAAAAAAATAGTATCCCTACGAGATTTCCGCTTTATTTTCCAGGTCAGAGAGCACTTCAACTGCTCAACGTTGGAGGGGGCTGAGTTGGAAGACCAGGGCGGCGACGGCACCGCCCTCACTCATTGGGAGAAGAGAGTGTTTGAAGTGAGTGACCTATATGGAAACTAGTTTTCGTCGTAGTAAACGTTTACCATCAAAGAGTGGTTTCTGCTGGACCCATAGATGTCCCACTGCTGTGCACGGGTATCCCCCGCAAACACAGCTGCGGGAGGTCTAGACCATACTCCACCACACTGCTCCAATGCGGATTGGTGGAGGGGTTAGTGGCCAACCCAGTGTCGAATGTCCAAGCCACCCGAAGGTCTTCGACAAGGCTTAACGACTGTTTCCACCATTGAAACAACCGGGACCGACGGCTTTACGTGCCCTCCGAAGCACGGTAGCGTCCATGAAATTTTGCCACTAGCGGTCACCCATACACAAACCGACCGCGCCCGTCGTTGCTTAACTCTTTCGATCACATTGAATCGACGCGAGCCATTGGGCTATGGACGCTACAAAGTAAAGTACTGTTTTGAAAATCCATCCATCTATCCATAGAGGAAGGACAATTTCGTCGGTAGGTACAAAAGTCAACTAGCCAAAATGTAATTTTTTCAGTTTTTACATGACATCATTATCTTGACACAACGCATACTGTGGCAAAATATTGTATATGTGGCATTTAAAATAAAAATGTTATTACAAATTGTTTTTCTGCTTAACTGAAAAAAGTAAAAATTCTACAAAGGTAAACTAATCTACATTATGTGAAATTAGTTTACTTAGTTTACTGCCAAAATGACACTTTGGCTAGTTGACTTTTGTACCGACGAAATTGTAGTCCATGGTATAACAGTGGAATAAATGCGGTAAAAAACTTTTTTTTAAAATATGACTGTACATGTAATTGATTTGTACACATAACTCGTTCTAGAACGAAGCAATGACCGGCACCCACACCCAAAATTCAGTGTTCAGCCGCATAACCTTCGCAATGATGGAGGACACGGGGTGGTACCGCGCGGCGTACGAGCACGCGGCGCCGCTGGACTGGGGCCGCGGGCTGGGCTGCGGCTTCGCCATGAGCTCGTGCAAGCAGTGGCTCAACATGCAAAGGTTCAGGTATTGCCTACTTCACGGGTTTTACGCTTGACGCTTGCTGACCTAGCTTCTGGGTGGTGTAGCGCACATCCGCCACAACATGTTATTAATCCGATGTATCTCCAGCTCCACTTGTTCAATAATAATAAATGTAATGCGATCCAATTATAAAAATTGTAAATTTTGAAAAGAGTAACTACCGAGTTTCTTGCCGTGTTCTTCTCGGTGGCATCAACTTTGTGAACCGGCGGTAGATAAAAAATGTTATGACGTTCATTAAGCGTATACAAAATACCATTATAATGAAAAATAAATGAATCTGAATCTGAATCTTCTGTTTCCTCAACAAGTATTTCTGTGAAGTTGCGCAAACCCGTCGAGAGATGGCGCTGCTGACGCATTGAACCCTTCCACACGGTTTGATTTTTTCTGATTCATATTTCCGATTAGATTAATGATTGAATTTGTTTATGATCAGATTTTCCATCCACAAGAAACAGCTAAAACGCAAATTTGCATCGAAATTGTTACTGCACAGACGTAAAACTTTGTAGAATTATTTACATTTAGGTAATATTATTTTTACCGCTTCTTAGCAGACCACAGACAATACAGACAATATATATAGTATAAAACTAACTAAAAATTACGAAATCGGTTAACTAGCGTCCACGCGAACCGATTTCACCAGATATGATTTTATCGAAGGTTAAGTTGAGCGGTCCCGTCCACCATGACCTTGAATTGGGCAATTTGAATAGTTTTACATCCACACGTGACAATTCGAATTTCAATCTAGTCAAATTGTCCATGACCTTGTGGAAGGGGTATTAAGTACACAGGTAATTTAACGTAAGTTTTTAGTCTCTTGTCACGAGATGGCGCTGTGTATGCAGCAGTTGAATCATTGTTACGAGTCCAGCTTTGTGGTGGCGTTGCGCCTTCATTACTCCAAATTTACTCAAAAAACTACTAAAACTAACTAAACTCCACTACCGCTTTGCGCTATGCATGCAATGCATTTAGAGTAAGTTGTGAGTTACTTGTCACGTGATAACGCTGTATTAAAATAGAGCTGTAGAGTCCTACTACGAGATGGCGCTGAACAATACAGTTATCTTTATTTATACTCTATATAAACTTTATCTATACATACTCAGTAGAGTATAGATAGAGCTAATAAAATAGGTCTGCAGAGATGGCGCTGAATAGTTCACTTCACACAACTTTTTCTTTTAGTTTATAGCTGGGCTAGAAAATTATTTATTTAGCTAGTTATAATAATAGCTTCACGCACTGAATATAAGCAAGCTATGCTGAATATATGAGACTTGGATCGGTATTAAAAGTAACATTAAAATCATTAGTATTGAATTTGTAATTTGAGTAATTTAAGTAACTTTTGTACATGAAATTAGGTACTTACTAACTTCTAACTAACATTATATTTTATTGCAAGCAACCTCACTACGGATAATTCAACAATGAAGTAAGTATTAATAATAAAAAATACTAAATTAATAATTTCTTTTATTCACCTTATTTTTAATCATTGTTACTAACACATTTTCCAATTTCAAGCGAATCTGACAATACCACGGAGGAGCAGTAAGTTATATTCTCATAAATTACACCATTATAATCACAGAAATAAGTGAATAATAATAATAATAAATAATGAATACCATGGACATTCACACACGGCCATCTGACCCCAAATTAGAAACAAACCTGTAATAATGGTGCGAGAGACTGATATACATAGATATTTTAAATACATACATAATTATATAGATAATATTGACATCCAGACACAGAACAAACACAAGAGTATGTCACACGAATATAATTTGTCCTGAGTGGGATTCGAATCCACTTCCTCTGGCGCAAAAGGTAGGGTCACTACCGATTGCGCCAACGGGCCCGTAGGAATCTAAAGAAGCCGTTATAGGAACTGATGACACTAACATACATAACATAACATTACGCGTGTTTTCCCGAAGGGGTACCTAGGTGAGTTGCCAACACTTTTCTCTACCGAATGAAAAATACTATATTTTTCAAAATCAATTATTAAAATAATATACCTTGTACACTCTAAAAAATATAGTATTTTAAGGAGAGAGCAAAAAAATCAAAGCCATTTTTGTTAAATATTTATTTTTAATTTTATTATTGGCATTGGTGTCCCTTATATATTATACCAATGCAGCACATTCCGGAGAAATGACCGAGGGTCATATCGCATAAAGTTACTTAGATGCTAATAGAAATTTTATACTTAACGGAAAATGGGAGGAAGGACATTAAAAGAGTGTTTATAATCGTCCAGACGTTTCCAATTCATATCGCAGATACGTTGTTACCGTCAAGGACACGAAACGAACACAATTGGAAAAAAATAAAACCTAAAGATAAAGTAACATTTCACTTTGAAATTACAGACGGAAGAATCCGGCGCCATTTTGTGAGCGTCTAAAGGGAGATCCACTCCGCACGGAATGTTCTCCGCGCCGCAACGCAGTTGTACTTTGCAACCTCGTCAAGCACGACACTTTGTTGCCAAGGGCTTATCAGGTACAGTCTTCACAGCAACTGAACACAATCAAGAGACAATGCACAATAAAAAACCACCCACCCATATGGTTTAATATCTACAACACAACCCCAGTTCGCTGCGACCCATAGACGTCCCACTGCTGGGCACGGGTCATTTATTCCCCACAGACACTTCTGCGGGAGGTCTAGCTAGAGCATACTCCATCACGCTGCTCCAATGCGGATTGGTTGAGGGGTTGGTGGCCAACCCAGTGTCGAATGTTCTCAAGCCACCCGAAGGTCTTCGATAAAGCTTAACGACTGTTTTCAGCATTGAAAACAACCGGGACCGACGGCTTTACGTGCCCTCCGAAGCACGGTAGCAACCCCAGTTATCTCTGCCAAATGCCAAGAATTATTGGCTCGTCAGCGTCAGTAGCCGCGTCCACACCGGGCGCGTGTATCGCGCGGCAGACTCGGCGAGCCAATGCCTCGGCGAGCCAATGCCTCGGCGAGCCAATGCCTCGGCGAGCCAATGCCTCGGCGAGCCAATGCCTCGGTCTGTGTGGACGTGCCTCGGCCGAGCGTGCCGTGTGCGCTGTGCGTTCCACAAACTACTAAGGGATACTAACGTATCTTCGGTTCGCAAATTATTAATTTTTGTAGTACCTTTTCTTACTTTTTCTCAATATCTAATTCCACGCGAGCGAAGCTGCAGGCGTCCACTAGTTATTTATACTCTTAAAATATTGTTTGTGTCACAAATATCTATATATATAAAAGGAGAAGGTGACTGACTGACTGACTGACTGACTGACTGACTGACTGACTGACTGACTGACTGACATATCAACGCAGGGCCTAAACTATAAGGGCTAGAAACTTGAAATTTTGCACAGGGGTTCCTTTTATAATGTAGGGGAGCACTAAGACAGGATTTCTGAAAATTCACCCCCTAAGGGGGTAAAACGGGGGTGGAAAGTTAGTATGAAACTTTGCCGTTTTTGAAGTCTTTAGACGGGTAGACGTCGTTAATGGGTCTAATTCTACGCGAGCGAAGCTGCGGGCGTCCACTAGTTAATAAAAATAGGGAAAAACTGATGGTTGAACTGTTTTAATTCAGTTTCAATAATCGCAACTGCGTCTTTCCCCTCTCGCAGCACTTCGACTCGCTCCCCAACGTGCCCGGGGCCGAGGTGGGCTACTACGGGGGGTCTGTCTCCCTCGCGGACTACTGCCCCTACCTGCAGGAGTTCACCTGGAAGCACAAGAGCGTCATGGTGCGAGGCAGTCGCTGCTCGTATGAGGAGAACACGCCAAGTAATAAATAATAACAAGCGTCACTACACTATTAGCTGTTCGAAATACATATATGTATCTAAATTTCAACAAATTCTATTAATTAATTGTATCAGGCGTTACTTTGCGGAACTCCATTATTACAAATAAAGAATTAATCTACTTTGCAACAATCCGCGAACAAAAACGTATGGTGATGTATGTATACTTTCATGCACGTAGCACCTCCCTCCCTCCCACGCAGGAAAACATGCACATGCGATAAATGAATACACAAACCAACATACACACACCAACACGTGTTTCGCCCCAAAACATGGCATCCTCAGGGTAAGTAGACTCTACGATGCACGCGATGCACCATACGTTTTTGTTAGCGGATTGTTGCAAAGTAGATTAATTCTTTATTTGTAAATTCTATTAAGTACGCTTGGTCGAACGGTCGAACGGTTGGTAAAAACAACCTTCTACGCCGAGAGTTCCCGGTTCGCTACCCAGTGTCTCAACAAAAATAATAATAAATGTCAAGTGTCAGAGACTGATATACATACATGGATATTTTCAAATACATACTTAAATTTATAATATGACATCCAGACACAGAACAAATAAATAGAAGTGTTCGTCACAGGAATACTTGTCCTGAGTGGGATTCGAACCCACGACGTGCCACGACCCCTGGCGCAACAGACAGGGTTACTACCGAATGCGCCAACGGACCTGTCCAAACATCAATATATACATACATTTAGTGATTGCAAATGGCACATTTCGTTTACACTAGAATCTGTCATGTTTAGTTATGCGCTGTCATGCTGTATTAATGCGCCATGATTACTCTTCCCAATACAAAAGGAGATCCGAGCCCAACAGTGGGACGAAGAAAGCAAAATGTGCACAAATTTAATCACCTTTTCACACATGATATATTGATGTGTATCGATCTACTTCTGATATACTTAACAATATATTATTCTATCTTATATCTAAGTAAGCGAAACTTCATATGATTTTACTGCAGATCCTTGTTGCCAATCAAAACCTTTTCTTTTCAGAGAACGACGTTAACTTCGCACTGGAGAACTACGGAACCCACTCAAAGTGCTTCGATCACAGCGAGAAGGTGTGGGAGCAGAAATCCTGCAGACAGGTAACTCTATGCTATAATCAAAATGTTTTATCTCAAACTTACGCCTTTTACAAAAAAAATATGGAATAACAATTTATCTTATTTCGACAGGCCCATTGGCGCAATCGGTAGTGCCCCTGTCTGATGCGCCAAAGGTCGTGGGTTCGAATCCCACTCAGGAAAAATATTCGTGTGATGAACACTTGTATTTGTTCTGTGTCTGGATGTCAATATTATCTATTTAAGTATGTATTTAAAAATATCTATGTATGTATATCAGTCTCTGACACCCATAACACAGGCTCGCGCCTACTTTGGGGTCAGATGGCCGTGTGTGAGAATGTCCGAGATATTAATTATAATTATTATTAATTTATCTAGGTAAGCATTATGGCTGTTGGTCTCAGGAGGTCAAAGATGAGCGCATCTAGAAGTGTTACCAGAGACAATTCATCTCCAATAGGAACTAGTACCTATTGTTTTCAATGATTCGGGTGGTTGAGAACATTCGACGCTGGGTTGGCCACTAACCCCTCCACCAATTAATTATTTTTTAATTTTATTGCCTACATGGTTCAATTCATAGCATTCTTGTGTTCAATTGAAACCTAAAAAATACATAGCCATGCTTTCAACTGGAGACTGTAGCTTAAACTTACGGGCATCAGTGATTTTTTTAATTAAGGTTATATATATATAAATACTTGCAGTTTTTAGTAAGATATGTTTTTTTTTTCATTAAGTTACGAGAACTTAATGAAAAAAAAAACTATACATAATTACCCCGTAATTTAATAAATGTAATAAAATAATCCTTATTTTTATGTTTTTTGATCAGAGAACATTGTTTTAGATCCGAGAGTGGCAACACTGGGGCTCGGGCTGCTACAAGTACAAGTGTGAGAGCGGCCGCCTGCATATTGTGGTAAGCTTTGTACCAAATTTCTCTGTGTACCAAATTTCATTTAAATCGGTTCAGTAGTTTTGGCGTGAAAGCGAGACAGACAGATAGACAGACAGAGTTACATTCGCATTTATAATATTAGTGTGGATAACGTACCTATGCCTAATAATATTACAATCTAGCTTAAAGACACATAACCTTCTATGGAAATTGTTATTATCTATAACAGCTGAAAAGAAGGATGAAAAGTTGTATGAAAGTATTGTCATTTTCAGAACTAGAAGCATAACATTTATAATTTAGTCTGTTGAATAGATATAAATAAATATGGCATTCAAAGTTTGTAAAAATGTTACCTTTAAGGGTGTAAAATAAACATAGAACAGTTAGTGGAGTTGTCTGATGACATTGCAGGTAGGAAATTACACTTACACGTGCTACTTCGCGGGTCAAGTGCTGCAAGTGAGGATAATTCAGCGCGGCTGGCTGCATCGAGGGGGCGTAATGTGCCCCCCCTGCCGAGAGCTGTGTTCTGCGGAGTTTGCGGTGAGTGCCGCCATCTTGGAACACAACCAACCCACAACACCAACCAAAAAATTTCTCCCACTCTCACTCTATATCTACCCCTCTTTCCTTTCTAAAAAACCTGCCTTTTTCTAAAAAATTTACCTCCATGTGTACATAATTCCCCTTCCCCTTATCTTATTATTGGTCTTAATGTTATTAAGTAATCAATCTCGGCATTACTTTTTAATAAAATAATTTATATTACTTACTTTAAAACATATCAGAATCTAATTTACGGAAACCAGAAATTAGTATTAGTTAATGTCTCTACACATCTTAAATACCGACAACCACCTTTTCTTTTACTCATATATACCTTACTATACCCTTCCTCATACAGATACCTCCCTTTCACACCCATATAGGTCTTAGTTCTTATCTAACAATCTAACTAACCACATCTAAGTTTATCTCCACAAATGTGGGTGAGGCTTACCTACGTCACTTTCCACATTTGTGGAGATAGGACGTCGTATCTACGGTGTTCTATAAAATATTTCCCATTGTATTATCCTTCATGCTTAAAATTTAAAACTAACCTAAGAAAGTGTAACATCTGTAAAAAATGTGTTAATATTTTGTTTCGCCAAAAAACACCTAGTTGCTTTTGTATTGACAGTTGTAGGTAATTTATTTTATCGTTTTTTCCAGTCACGCAATGAATACTGCAAAGTAGGAGAAGAAGCACCTCCCCCCAACTTGTACCCCAACGACTACTTAGCGTGCGGCGCGCCAAACCTCACAACATCCGCCATTTTGTCGATAGCCGCCATCTTGTTCAACTTTGTCAAGGTCTTCTGACGCCACTGCACATAGGTTGAGCATTTAAATTTTAAAAGAGCAAGATTTAACTATAGAAATGTTTGTTTCACGAATTAGTGAGTCATCTTTTCAATATTACTTTCTTGTCGACTTTTCAGTTTTCTCTCGTATGTTGAAAGAGAGATTAACGCTAGAATGCGATTAACAGTCTTTTATATTGTACTTAGTTGATACTTGTTAAATGAGTAGAACTTAATTTGATATTCGACGCCATTTTTATGCTTATGAGTGAATGATGAAACCATCGTAAATAATGGTAGATACGAAGTTCTGTAGTCAGGTTATACAACCGGTATTGTGCGCGCACAATGCTTGACTGCTCGAACGCGAATCGACAGGCCCGTTGGCGCAATCGGTAGTGACCCTGTCTGTTGCGCCAAAGGTCGTGGGTTCGAATCCCACTCAGGACAAATATTCGTGTGACGAACACTTGTATTTGTTCTGTGTCTGGATGTCAATATTATCTATTTAAGTATGTATTTAAAAATATCTATGTATGTATATCAGTCTCTGACACCCATAACACAGGCTCGCGCCTACTTTGGGGTCAGATGGCCGTGTGTGAGAATGTCCAAGATATTTATTTATTTATTTATCTCGATGCTTACACGGAGGCACACTCGTATGTGTAAAGAGACTGAAAGGAAGTCGCTTGGAGGCGGCATAACGCATTTTCCTTACGTGACGATTTCTACCAGTCATCTACTAGGGATTCATATAAAGGATTTCGTTTCGAACATCCTTATGGTGAAAGAGCGAGAAAGGTTATTGTGGTTTTTTTTTTCAAAGCACTGTCAAGGAGACCCTGCTGACCGCATGCTATAAGAAATTAAATATTTTCACACATTTAGTAATGTAATCTCACTTTACGCAAGTCAAGTCATACATATGCCACCCTTAAGTAGCGTATCCTGGCCAATAATGTACTAAAATTATGAAAAGTTAAGCTTGGCATATAAAATGGAAGGGTCTAAAGAAGATAAGAAGCGCAAATTAAATGCCGAGCATAGAAATATGCTCCTGACAGGGACACCATTACTTTGTAGATGTGTTGTGACAAGGACAGGACTATCCTGTGAACATGGTGGTTATGAAGTGGGCAAGGCATGTAGGTACGAACGGTGACTTATAGAGTAAGAGTTAAAAGTTTTACATTTTAAAAATTATAATAATATTTAATGCACGGAGATAACAAGATGTGCACTAACTCAGTCTTAGCTTTAATAATTGTTGTATTCAAAAAACATAAATGAACTTTATAAAATAAACCGTTTAAGATTTTAAAGGGTGTACGAATTTATGCTTAAGAATTGTGAAGTAGGTACTACAAAATTCTATGACTCAAAGCTAGTTTCTGGTCTTAGGTTGGACTGTCACACATCTGTCTTGTGATGAAAGTTTATTGACAGTTACAGCTATAATTTTATGTCTGTATCCTTTAAGTCTATGTGATTACTACCGCCCTTTGGATTTTTCAAAAGTGGGAGGTATGTGACGTGTTAATGAACGGATATCATTGGGTGCTGAGCCATTATTGATAAAAATTAGTTATTGATGACTTAAGGCCATCGCCCAATAATTGTGCCTCGGACTATACTTGGACTTCACATTTCACCAATTTGTTACGTATATCGTTTGCTAGATACGTCTGAATTGCCATATTGTAATTTGTTCCTTACGATATTACTTAAACTTAATTTTATTTTAATTCAAAGTAGCGATGACATAAACAATCTTACGTGTAATCGTAATGTCCTTAAGGTTTAATCGAAAGATATCTGTGTGTCCGAAAAAATTATTTTCTGTTTATTAGAACGTTTATAGTAGATAGACAAAGAATTGAATTTTTCAAGTGGGCGTGCATGGGCATATCCTAAATCGTGAGGAGTAGCGAAAACTCAAAGAAATCTAATCTCGATTTTTATAAAAACTAATACTGCATCGATGTATTTTTGAAAAATCATTTGTTTCTAGCCATTTATCGTACCCGTAGGTTTTGGAAAAATAAGAAACTGTATCATTACATCTTTCGATAGTGTCATTATTAAAGAACTTGGAAACTAATGACATATGGCAAACTAAACGAAAGAGCTAATTTTTAACAAAATTAAACCTTAACTAATGTATTGTTCAAAATTATGACCATTGTTTTCAATACATAGCTGGAGGACTACTTAAGGATTTTACAATATTATTGATTCCGTTAAATGTTATCCAAAGATCGTTTAAAATCATCAATATCTTTGTAGATTTCGTTTTTTACATAGGTACCTTCAAAAAAAACAATATAAGGTGGTCTTGCTGGCCACGGCACGTAACCATGCGTTGTAATATAATTTTGACGTGAGTAAGCCGGTAACTTCAACTATGAATATAGACACTCACGAATCGTTCAGTAATAAAATGTAATATAATTTTCTCCAAACTGCTGAATCAACATCTCTTTTACAATACGGCAATTAAGCACTGGGGCTCCCATCTTGTTGAAAGAATGATATTATAACTCATACTTTCGTATATGGCCATGCACGCCCACTTGAAAAAATGGGATTTTGGAAATAACTTACTTATACATATTTTATTTATTAATTAGTTAAGCCAAAATAGTGAAACATAAACCAGTCCATTATGTACTCTATACACATAATTAAGGTACTTAACTGTAATTAAAATATAATTTCATAGTATTTTAGTTAAGTACTTATCTTAGTTTAAAAGCCGTAAAAAAGAGGTACCAAGGTCTAGATATTATGTTATCTCCATTTATACCATACCAACGTCATTGTGTGGCGAATGAGAAGATTTACGAAGAAGATTTCTACTAAATAAACTTTTTCCATAAATTATACTTACAGAAAATACAAGCCAACCAATGTGTTCACGGCACTGAGTTAAATAACATATAAATCAATGGTTCATGGTATCATGTCTCAATTTTATTATATTTATAGACACAATCAACATATTTTTTGTTTATTAAACTTAACTCTTATCCGGTCAAAACCAAAAGGATTAACATTCACATCTAGGCTAGCATCATATTGGCTACGTCAGGGTTTTTAGTCTTTGATGTGGTTTATATGTTATTAGTCAAAATGATTTTGTCCGGTTAACAGTTCTGACTGTAACCATAATGTCTTATATTTATGTATTACCCTGGCACTTCACTTGACTTAAAAAAACGAGTGTCAGAGTGCTGCTTTAAACATGGAATTATCAGGTACGTCATACCCATAGATTTATATGTCATACCAAAGAAATTGGAGCTTGCAGCTGCAATTTCTTTGTTTCATTGATTTATTTTTATACCGTTTTATTGTTTGTGGTGCTTACATTAGCTTTAATCGTGTAGGTAATCCATTCCTATTTTTATAAGTTCTTTTTGTTTAAATTATGTTATACAAATGATTATTTATTTTACGTTATTTTATACGGTATGACGACTGCGATGCGGCTACGATACAAACTTTACCAGTTTAGTTTATTCAAACTTGACCAATTTAGTGAACAATCGTAGGTAGGCCATGTAATTTATATTTTAAAAATTAGTATAAGAGCTACTAACCTAGTTTAGTAACATTATTATCAAGATCCAACAAGATATAAATAATATATTTAGGTACCTACTGTATTTGATTAAGACTAAGAATATAATAATTATTTTGCTTTGAACAACAACAAATAACAACACTGAGAATCAGCTCGTGATTTCATTGAAGTTGAAAAAAAATATGTGGCCGTTCTCGTGTTGATTCGGTCGATAAGAGACTACTAGTAAGAGTAATTACCAGTGTACTACCCTAGTTGCGTCGTGGTCGTCCCGTGCGATTAAATCCACCTTGTACAGTAATTTGTAAAAATTGTAAATTATTACTTACTAAAAATTTTACTCATACGACGAACATAATTGGAAACGTACTGATTTGTAATAAATTATATTTTAAATATACTGGCTAATTTTTTTCCACCAACACAACCCTTCTTTTCGCCACTGTTGGGCTCGGGTTTCCACTCGCAAAGTGAGGAAACCCGAGGTGGTTAAGCCATTGTCCACCAAGGTGTCGGACTGGTATTTGGCAGGCTTCACAAGCCTTCGAGAACATTAAGCCGAATTCGAAGCATTTGACCATTTTCTTTGCTAACAAATCAAACTTTGTACGATATATTAACGCTAAGTTAGTGGCAACCACAGTGTTGAGGAACCGTCGTGGACTATTATCCCTAGGGCCAGTAGGCCAGGTCTACGCTCAAATCTTCGGCACGTATTTGATTCCCGCACACACCTCAAAAATATCTATGTTCACCACCTACCTGGATCGCAATGCAATTCTTCACCGGCCGCAGACTTCACCAACACTTCACAAGCACAAGCAAAACTATTCAACAGTTAAAAATTAAAAAGTTATCCGAGCAGCCGAGCACCGAACCGTCCGATTTTACATACAGCCACGCCATCTTGCCTCTCGCCGGCGGCCACTCGTGATTGGCGACGGGCAAGGTGGCGGCAATTTTTAAACTGTGTTCAAGTCACAAATACGTGCCTGAACACACAGAAATTAATCAAGATCACGTACTATTATTTTGATGCGTGGCCCTTATTCCGTCAGCCCTGCCCAAGTCCCGCCCACTATGTAAAGTCACACTATAGTAATAAGTGGAGTGACACACGCGTTTTAGTTGTAATCAAATCTATCGATAACGTAACGTACCGTAATCGACGCGCACTGACCGAACTTGCGAGAAATCTTGCAGTATATTGCAAAATTGCGGTACGGGGTATATGCCTTAATCACCGTTCTATCTTGATCCATTTCTGTGGTGGCAACAATGTGAGGAAATCCGACCGAACTAAATGGGATAAGTTGAAGAAAAACACGAAACCTACAGTAAAGATCTTTATTTTTCAAAAAATATAATTACATTTACTATATTATAGTATATACAAAACAAAATCCTTCACATACGCATTTGAATACGTTTAACATATTGTTTGGTAGAAACACCCAGGAAATTCCAGTTCAAACTAGTTAAAAGACACAGAAAATAAATTAAAACTTATTCTAAGAGCGTTGATAAAACCATACTGAGCCAAAAAATACAAAAATGAGTTTTTCATGATTAGATTTTTTATGAGATTATTAAATTTTGTATTAAAATAAAATGTATTAACGTTTAAATAATTTGGCAAGTATATTTAAATAAGAAATGCAATTTACGTAATATTTTTTTCAGTATGGTTCTACCTTCGTCTTCATACACTTGTGATTCTATTTGAAAGAAGTATTTTTGATATAAATTTAGTTTCAGACAATTTTCTTGCAAAACAAACGTAAACTCGGGGCATTCAAACTGACACTTAAGCATGTTTTATATACAACTAAAAGTAAACGATTCTAGTATTATTTTCTTAATTAAAACTTAAATACTAACATTAAGCTAGGAATTGCGCATTTTGTTCATGGAAAATTAACATCTAGGCGATGCAGCGATGTAACCGTTAGACAAGGTAGTATTTTTGAATTTGTTTTGAATATAAAATTATTTGTTACCTATTGGGACATAAATTGAATGTAATTGAAGTGAAAAATTCTAGAGGAAAACTATTATCTTGTTAATATTTTAAATAGTGATTTTTTTTTTCAATTATTCTCAAAAAACATCCGACCGAACATAAAAAAGGCATAAACAATGGGAAACAATTTAGCGTACGTAGGCAAAACATTTTATATATTTCAAAATCATAATTGAACAAAGACCGAAAAAATTTAAACGAATAATTAACCGTTTTTTTCTTTTGCGTAGTCACGTGATACAAAACCTTTTTCAGATCGAGAGTTTAGCTAAATACCAAATCACCATTTTTGCTTTCACAGATTTGTAAAATACCCCTTGTCTCGTCCCACCCACACGTTACAACGCCCTCTAGCTAAAGGTTACAGTAATGTTGACTTAACACTAGTTTTATATAAGAATAAAATAGCTTTTTTAGTGTAAGTATACTTGAGTACATTTAATTCTATATGAGAGGTTTTTAATCTACGGAAGATTGAACCCCAATTCGCTTACCAGTAAATTACATTCTCGTCCTAGAGGCAGATGGAAAATCGAGCCTAAGCGTGGATCCGGGAAAGACAATTACTAAATTTTCTAATTTCTTGAAGGTCAAAAAATTTTGATTCAAAAATAGAAGCTTTAAACCAAAAATTTGAAAGTAACACGATGGTTGACAACAAATTAAAAACAAAAACATTTAATGAATACTTTATTTCTCTATACCTACTCTCTTTAGGTAAGGAAATTGGGGCTCACAAATATTGTAAGAGAACTAAATGATATTCTACAAAAATGTTTCACAGTATACTTCCGACTTCCATTACAGGATCTACCCGGTGCCAATGTAGTTATTTTATTGGCAATAGGTTTATGACTGATAGGAAAGTCAGTCAACCCTCCGGGGAGTACTTATATAGTTTTTCCGCATGTAATGTGTCGTACTAAATATGAAATCGTAATTGAATGCAACCAAAAATCAATTAAGTTTAAATTAAGTTTTATAAACACCAAGAAGGACCATTTGGCAGTCGGAATACGAAATTACATGGAAAATATCAAGTTATGGAAGCTTTCATAAGGAGCCATGTTACCAATATTTTTGTGTAGGAAGGTACATTTATCTAAATATTACAATGTTCATTATTTTGCAAATCTGGATCATTAAAAAAATCTGGAATTAATTTAATTATGAAATGTATCGTCAAAATAATTCGTGATCGCCGTTCTATCTTGAACAATTTCTGTGATGTAAAATTATCTTTATTTTTGTTCCTATTATATTTGCAGTTATTATATATAATTTCGGCAAGCAATTATATTTTTGGGCACGACTCCTTTTGATTTGCGATCGCTGATAAAACAATATACAGTGTGTATTTAAATACTAAAAAGATTTATTACAGGTATAAAAGATTTGTCACATAGAAAAATACCCAAAATATATTATTTGCATATAGCTGACGGATTATAAACGCGAATTTATAATGAAATGGATATAGACATAGTACATAAGTTATGTATATAAAGGTACTATGAATAATGATTACTGATTATTGTAATTCTAATGATTTTTTCCGGAAATTATTTTACAATCCACAAATATACCA
The DNA here is from genome assembly GCA_944567765.1 of Carterocephalus palaemon. Classification (NCBI taxonomy): domain Eukaryota; kingdom Metazoa; phylum Arthropoda; class Insecta; order Lepidoptera; family Hesperiidae; genus Carterocephalus; species Carterocephalus palaemon. Next base: position 4,611,058 of record OX155665.1, read on the forward strand.
AGCGAGCAACACCAATGAGAATAAGTTAAGTATTAGAAATGTGTTTTTTACACTAATCGCCCGCATGTAGGGAGAAAAAATATGACAATAATATATTGATTTGATGATTTTAATCAATCATCAATGAATTTAATTGCTGAAAAAAATTAAGAATTTTACTATTGAGGATATCAATTTGAATTTGAATTTTAAAAGTGTACCGAGAGTTTTTTCCTCCGGCTTTTTTCTCTCTCGGCCTACACTAGGGCATAGGATAAGAATATTGTAAATTCGTCCTAAAGCCGATGACCAGATAGCTCATCCTTTGCTTTAGGTATATTAATCAGTTTAGAATAGCATTATATCTCTTCTCTTTAAGTAGTTTGTAGTTACCTAGACTTTCGTTAAGCCTGTGTAATCACCTCATAGCGAAATATTTTATTTGAATTTGAATTTACTATATTGAACATTTTTACACCTGCGCTGATGGGACCGAGCGGGATAAAAAGTGGCTATCGAACCCTCCTCTCACTTGAGCGGTCCGGGTTCAAACCCTAGTTTCCAACTGAACTATACGAAATCGTACATAATACACATACATCACGCCTGTATCTCTCCAAAAGGGTAGGTAGGAGTATAGTCATTCTATACGTCCCATGTTAAAGATTAAAGGCAGATGTCACACAATCCATTCTACTGTCAGGACTAAGTTTTCTTAGTAGCTACTAAGGTGAGCTCACTTGGTTTATTTTTAGACAATATTAAAAACATGATTATTATGATATGAAATGCAAACAAGCGTGCAGTCACACTATACAAATACTTTATTCGAAATTTCGATTGTAATCTGACGACTCAGTGGCGCGGTAGTGCACTAAGCTTTTAAGCTATTGCATAGCTTCTATCGCGGGCCTTGAGCGTGGAGACCGAATCCAGAAATTCCGTAACGAAAATAAAACCTAACACCTTCAAAAGTGTGTGGGCACGGGTCTCCCCCACAGACGCAGCTGCGGGAGGTCTAGTGCAATATTCCACCACGCTGCTCCAATGCGGATTGGTGGAGATGTAAACCCATGCTTGCAAAGAAAATTATTTAAATTGATTTAATTTGACCATTATCAAATATACAAGTTGCAAATTTTTGCAATTAAATTTTTTTTTTTGGTACTTTACAATAACATGCTTACGTAAACCCATGCTTGTAAATAAAATTATTAGAATTGATTTGATTTGACCATTATCAAATCTACAAAATTTGCTAATGCCATTGCATTTTTTTTAAATTTTTATTTAGACTTGTCTACTCATTCAAAAAACACTACAATTTAACATCCATGGCCCGGGAGATAAAATCTGCGAACAGATATTTCCCCGGCCGGGATTCAAGGCTGCCGCGGTTCGGCGATCAGGTCACCACTGCACCACAGAGTCATCAAACACATACATACATGTATATCGTCGGTACAAAAGTCAACTAGCCAAACTGTCATTTTGGCAGTAAACTAAGTAAACTAATCTCACATAGATTAGTATACCTTTGTAGAATTTTTACTTTTTTCAGTTAAGCAGAAAAACTATTTGTGATAACATTTATATTTGAAATGCCACAGATAAAATATTTTGCCACAGTAAGCGTTGTGTCAAGATATTGATCTTGATTTGATTGACACTTTGACTAGTTGACTTTTGTACCGACGATATGTATTTCTCAAAACAATATCTATCCTAGAAGCCGTCTAATTAGAGGATATATTAATAATGCTTATGTGACGGCACACTTATTTGTGACTTACAACAATACTATTTTACACTATACACTATGTTAAACAAATTGCACCCGAATTTTTTATCTGTGCAATTCAATTGCGAAATATTACAACCAAGACTTTAATCTGATTAGAACATGGCCTATTTTTTTAAGATGTTCACAGGCATGTTTACCATGATGGACAAGTACAGATTGGCAGACTTCACATTGCTCCGAGCACAAGGAGGAACATTGAATACAGAGTTAAATGTTAGCTCATATAGAAATAATTTCTACATATTAGTTTTTTTATTTATTTATCTGCTGTTGATAATAATATGTATTTTCAAAATTCGAAAAGAAAAATACTATTTTCATTTACATCAACGATAACAGAAGTGCTAATAGCCTTAGCCGCACCGATCCTACGTGACCGACCGAGTTAAGCAAGGTCGGGCGCGGTCGCTATGTGGATCAGTGAGCGCTAGTGGAAATGTCATGTGCACTCCCGTACGTCGGCGGTTACGTTGTGTCGTCGCTCCCGGTTTGTCAATTTTAAAACAATCGTTAAGCCTTGTTTTTTAGCCACTTTCGGGTGGCTTAAATACCTGGCTTAATACCAGGCTTAATGCCTGGCTTAATACCTGGCTTAATGCCTGGCTTAACACCGACTGCGCTGGCCTATACCTTCCACCAATCTGCATTGACGAGCTTTACACATTGTTTCAACATTTTATCATTGAAATAGCCTTAAATCCATGTATGTTCATTCATAAGCGAAAAGATACAGATAAGAAAAATCAATGAGAACTGAAGTGCACAGATGAAAACATCGGATGGACCTAACATACTAACATTTATTAATTATTAATATTAAAATATTAACGTTGTATCGACATACGCTTACAAAACTATCACACAAACAACGTACAATTGCTTACTTTCAGGGACCGGATAGTAAAATTGGAGGGTAGGTCACAAAACCATATTTATTTGATAAATAATGTTTTGGTAGAATGTATGAATGTATTTGTTACATAATATGTCAAAAATTACTATAGACATTTTTTTTTTTCTGAATAACATAATATAATATCACGCCTATATTTCCGAAGGGGCAGGCAGGGATATACAACCACTAGACCAACGAGCTAGTAAAAAAGGCAGTTTAGTTAAAAGTATGGTAGAAAACAGGTGGTAGAACCTGGCAGTACCATAAGCTAGAAACGAGCATGCAGCAACAAGCATCAACTGTGAGAGACTTTAAGAGACAAGACTCATAAGAGTCTTGTTCAAAGTCGGGCACAGTTGCGATGCAACCTTTGATTTGACGACCGAGATTGAAATAAAATTATTTTAAGAATTCAATGGCAATTTATTCCTTAACACTTTTTTAATTTAAAATAAAAAAAATCTATCACAAATTAAAAACAGCTATTTAAACATTTAGAGGGTAATTAAGGAAGCTACTTTTTAATAATTTGGTTAATATATAAGGTTATATTCTTGACTGACTTCTAACTAACGAGTCCTCTAAAAGTTTTTAAGTGTTGAATATACATATATATTAGTTGTATTATATATTAATTTTTACACTCTTTTACTAGTATGGTATATATTTATGTAATTGAAATTTATTAAATTATGTATGTAACGGAATATTTGAACGTGATTTTCGCCCACAATTTGAAACTTTGCACACTTATCATGGACCAGTGACAGTGCAATAATTAAAAAAAAATTAAAATAATAACATTATAGTTTGGTTAGGCAAAAGCGTGTTTTTAACCTTTTTAAACGATGTTGCTATTTATTTAATAAGTACTCACGAAACATTTTAATCGATAAGAAAGATAAAAAATAAAATTAATTTAACTAATTTTTAATTGTTCACCGAAATGTTCAGTAATTTACTGTATGTATGTGTTTTTACTTTTTTTGCTACGGTGTACAATAAAGTATTATATTTTATATAGTATTTTATATTGTATTCTATTGATAAAATAACTATCCGGTCCCTGATTACACTCAAACTATATTATTAGATCTAAATAAAGTAAATGAAAAAAAAAATGTTTTTTTTTTAAAGTAAGTACCAAATAAATACATATCACACAACGAAAATAATACAGTATCAGTCATCGTAACATTTTCATTAGGAATTAATTAGTTTTTGACGTGTGAACATTTTTAGGCCTTCTAGACAAACACAGAAAATTAATATTAAAAAAAAATACACAAAAACTTTTTAATAATGCACAATTGCATGCACTTACTATCTCGAATGTGAACTTCGATTATTATTATTTCTCTAACGATCAATATAATTATTGTATGAATGAATGGATGCTTTATTCGAATATATTGTTTTTATCCCACTAAAACACCAAGGCGACAATATTTTTATAGTAGGTATGATTAACCAAACTACTTCTACATGAAGTTCGATTCACGGGCCCGTTGGCGCAATCGGTGGTGACCCTGCCTGTTGCGCCAGGGGTCGTGGGTTCGAATCCCACTCAGGACAAACATTCGTGTGACGAACACTTGTGTTTGTTCTGTGTCTGGATGGTTATGTATGTATTTAAAAATATCTATGTATGTACATCAGTCTCTGACACCCATAGTACAGGCTCGCGCCTAATATGAGATCAGATGGCTGTGTGTGATAATGTCCATGATATTTATTTATTTTTTATCAAAGAACAAATCAATATGTGGAACGCTCTCAAGTAAAGCTGTTAACTTTACTTACGTAGAAAAAATTAAATTATGTAATACAAAATTAAATGTGAATTGAATCATTTCTAAAAATTTACCATTATTAATAAATGTTCACACTACAGGCAATTATGAATGATGAATGAGTAATTATTATTATTATTACGAGATACGAAAATATTCTACGTACAAATATACAAAGGTAGTTTACAAAAAAAATGAAATTACATTACAATTTGGATACAGTGATAAATAAATAGACACATTGTATTGCTACCGTGTACACAACACCGATTACTATTCCTAGATCCTACGTCATAACATCACGATAAACAAAAGTTGATCTAAAAGTTTAACCTATATAACTCCACGTACTTCCACGGTTTCCCATAAAAGTGGTTACAGTTTATAATATCCCACAACTAACCAGGTAATATTTTGTTAAAAACTATCAAAATATCGAAAGCTGTCATGTTAACAGTACTATTAGAACAATTTTAATTCAAACTGAGCTTTGACTATGACAAATTCTAAGAAAACATCAAATCATTTGAAAAGCCTACGGTGGCTATCGGAGGCTCAAATTTTTATTTGAGTGTTCTCTTGAGCCCCCTTGAGTATTCAACGCCAATTAACCATATTTTTCGATTAAAACACTAGAGACACCAGTTAAAAAAAGGGTCAGCATTAAAACAAAAGCATTAAAATCGTTAATCGATTCATATCCGAATTAAACGTTTGTATTATTACTATTTATTCGTATTCGTACCCGTTCCCAACAGTGGGACAAAGAATGCTTGTGATCCGAGGTATCATAATATAACACACAAAAAACGTAGGTAATAAATTTTTATCATTGAGTTGATGACCTATATATAAAGAATAATTATATAATGTAATTCTGTTTATTGTGAACCACTTCTATAGGAAACCAAACTACAACGCCTTACGATACGTGCGTATCGACTCGATATATTATACGAATGAAATTCATAGATCGAAGATGACTAAATATATTATATAAGGCGTTACTAATTAAAAGGTTCGATTAGTAAGTTGTATAACATTTGAAATCTGTTAACATACAATTTGTTAACGATTTTCCTTCGTCGCTATCCGTTAAACTTACAAAATCGCCCTAAATTCATTTGCGACATACGAAAGATTATTATTTATTATTATCTTACGACGATCGCAAACGGTATAGACAAGGCGTTTTTATATAACTGGGACATTTTAAAGTCCAAAGGTGATATCAAATTTGTATTCATAAAAAATACATTGTATCCGAAAAATATTTCCTAAGACAGATTGAACTAATCTGTTCTATGGCGAAAATATTCAAATGAATTGCGGATGTACCAGTTTAAAAAAAAGCTCTGTACAATTGTCATTTATGCCTCTCATGTATGACATTTCGAAACGTGAAGGCCGTATCAATTACTCGATAACGTTTACTCGATAACGAAAAATCGATACGCCAAATCGATTACTCGACAATGTTACATTACATATCCCTACCTTAGCCTCGATTTATTATTTGTGATAAAAGTACCATATTATTATATAAATGTGAGATCACTAAAACTTTTGCTACATGTAATACATATTAAATAGATTAATACAGTTTTTGATAAGTGTACTACTAACAAATGTGTTTTATATAATCGTAAGTACCACAAGGAAGATATATAGGTGGCAATTTTTTTTTAATTGCATACATATATGTAGCGGTACATTTATATACCTCGACCGCTTTGCTACCAATATAATCATTATATATGTAGTTATTAAACATGGATAAATGTTTGAGACATTCGTGTACATAAACAATGCACTATTATATACAAGTCATATCCAAGTAAAGGGGATTCCCCGAATGCGTCGAAAAGGGCTCTTATAATCCCAAAATATATGAATGGTGACCACGAATATTGTTTTAAGGTATAATTCAATTATTTAGTAAAGTATGTCAAAGCACGAAGCATTTGATAGATATTTTCATACTTGCGTCATTGGCTGTTGAAGAGTTTCATAGAATTCAGCCATAAATGGTTTTTTGAATGTCCGGGATGCGTCGTCGGAGGAAGATTGTCAATTATGATCTTCAATTCCTCCATTCGTTGGATTAATTTGAATTGCATCTGTAAAATAATAAAATAAGTATGATTGCACACGAATCTATATGAATGGTTTATTATGTTGCTAAGCTCAAAACTAGAACGGATCATAGGTATCTCCTCAGAAAGAATGGGAGGGATTAGGCCTTAGACGACCACGCTGGCCAAGTGCGGATTGGCAGACTTCACATGCCTTCGAGAACATTATGAAGAACTCTCAGGCATGCAGGTTTCCTCACGATGTGTCCTTCGCCGTTACAGCAAGTGACATTTAATTTCTTAAATTGCACATAACTTAGGGTTTACACATAACTTAGGGGTTTGAACCCGGATCGCTCGAGTGAGAGGCGAGTTCGATAGCCACTGGGCTGTCGGGCTGTAGATAAAAAAAAAAATGAAATAGCGGACGCCCGCAGCTTCGCTCGCGTAGAATTAGACCCATTAACGACGTCCGCCCGCGTTAGGGTTGCCCACTTGACTTCAAAAACGGCAAAGTTTCATACTAACTTTGCACCCCCGTTTTACCCCCTTAGGGGGTGAATTTTCAAAAATCCTTTCTTAGTGCTCCCCTACGTTATAAAAGGAACCCCTGTGCAAAATTTCAAGTTCCTAACCCTCTAGTTTAGGCCCTGCGTTGATATGTCAGTCAGTCAGTCAGTCAGTCAGTCAGTCAGTCAGTCAGTCAGTCAGTCAGTCACCTTCTCCTTTTATATATATATAGATTTTTTTAATACTGTCATCATGCCTATTCCGCTAGATGGCGCAGTACAAGTATTTAATAAGGAGGCCATTTTGATGCCCGCAAGTTTCCCCTTCCCGTCTGACGTGTGGGTGGTAGACCCACCTCAGGGCTCCTGGCGCATCAGCACGCGCAGCTCCTGGCGCAGCGCGCCGCCCCCCGACGCCGTCTGCTCGCAGAACCGCCACAGGAACTCGGGGAAGTCGTGCAGCAGCACCACCAGCACCTTGACGGTGCCCTTGTACAGGCTGAGCACGGGCGCCGGCAGCGACGAGCCCGAGAGGAACGGGTCGAGGAACTTGAACAGGTCCATCAGGAGCGACGAGTACAAACGTTCGCTCTATCTCACTCTCTCTTTTACACCCACCTCAGGGCTCCTGGCGCATCAGCACGCGCAGCTCCTGGCGCAGCGCTCCGCCCCCCGACGCCGTCTGCTCGCAGAACCGCCACAGGAACTCGGGGAAGTCGTGCAGCAGCACCACCAGCACCTTGACGGTGCCCTTGTACAGGCTGAGCACGGGCGCCGGCAGCGACGAGCCCGAGAGGAACGGGTCGAGGAACTTGAACAGGTCCATCAGGAGCGAAGGGTACAAACGTTCGCTCTATCTCACTCTCTCTTTTAGACCCACCTTATGGTTCCTGGCGCATCAGCACGCGCAGCTCCTGGCGCAGCGCGCCGCCCCCCGACGCCGTCTGCTCGCAGAACCGCCACAGGAACTCGGGGAAGTCGTGCAGCAGCACCACCAGCACCTTGACGGTGCCCTTGTACAGGCTGAGCACGGGCGCCGGCAGCGACGTGCCCGAGAGGAACGGGTCGAGGAACTTGAACAGGTCCATCAGGAGCGCAGAGTACATGTCCCAGCCCTGGAATACGAGGTTCCGTTATAACAAAGTATAGTCTGATAAACTATTGGCTTTATCTATATAATAAAAATGAATCGCAAAATGTGTTGGTAAGCGCATAACTCAACAACGCCTGGACCAATTTGGCCAATTCTTTTTTTTAAATGTTCGTTGAAGTTCAAGGATGGTATTTACACCGAGAAAAATTTGAAAATTCATCCCCTAAGGGGGTAAAACGGGGGTGCAAAGTTAGTATGAAGCTTTGCCGTTTTTGAAGTTAGTGAATGTGTAACGCGAGCGAAGCTGCGGGCGTCCACTAGTTTATTAAAAAAAATGATATTAAAATTTGATAAATATAAATAAATATAGGGTTGCCATAATTTTTAGAATGAAGTCCGTACGGTCCGGCTGATTTGAGGATAATACGCCGCTATTATGAAGCGCAAGCCACGGAAATTTTTTTTTTTGGTGTATTAATTCAAAATGTTGGTTGTATTGGTAAAAGTAAGAGTTTGACTCTTACTTTTACTGAAGAGTGTAGAGTACAGGTGAGGCTATTTTAGCTGGGGAGAGGCGGGGTGTAGTGTAGTCGATTAGCGGTGCGCGCTTATAATATAAAAATCTGGACGTAAGTAGGAATCCGGACAAAAGTCCGGACATGGTCGCCAAATCCGGACAATCCGGGCTAAATCCGGACGTATGGCAAGTCTAAATAAATATAATAACATTAAAATCTTTTAGCCCAGTCATTTTAGGCATTTTATACCTAAAATCTTTTAGCCCAGTCATTTTAGCCATTTTATACCCCAATATGCGGAATAATTCCTAGTGAGCTGAATTTTTGTATACACCTTTATTACGGCGTTGCAATGAAGATGTGAAAAATCGACATTGATATCGTGCCGGCTAAAAAACATTGTTAATATGAATACATTTTAATCAAACAACAAGCTATTTATAAGTACTATCTACAAGCAAAAAATAAGATGTTAAATTGTGCTGTCTTTTATGTGTATCCACCGCTCATATCACAACGGCATATCGTATGGTGCACCAACCTTGCGCTGGGGGATGATGGCCATGACCCGGTCGATGAAGGTCCGGTGGGAGACCAGCTCGAGCCAGGAGAAGCAGAACCCTGGCGCCACGCTCGGCCGCACGGCGCGGAGGGTCTGCACGAACGCAGCCACCACCTGAAATGGCAGTTACCAATATATTAGAAGAAAACATAATTATTTATAATATTTCGAACACAATTCATTTATAAAATTTTAAGTTGGTACGTTACTAAGGATTCACACTATATTCATAAAAACTTAATAAACATATTTTATCTACAACGTGTTTAGTCTTCCTAATTCAAATCAAACTCATCCGAATTCTAAAGAAGGGGACAAAACATTAGTTTTAATGTGTTTATATCAATTTATTATGAATAAATTATAAAAATTGTAAATTTTTAAAAGAGTAACTACCGAGTTTTTTGGCGTGTTCTTCTCGGTAGCAAAAAATTTTATGATGTTCATTAAGCGTATACAAAATACCATATAATGAATAATAAACGAATCTGAATCTGATCATAGACTTAACCCAATCCAATATTCAAAGTGACATGTAACATATAACCAGGTAACCTATTCAATAATTTGTAATTTTTCTTTATTCCGATGTTTTTAATGTGTTTATACTGTAAAATGTAAGCTGTATTTTTTGTAATTGAAAAACGACCCTTCAATACAATAAATAAATACAAACATATACAGACAGAAAAATACAGCTCAATTCGGTGAACAATTTGCGGTCTTATCGCTTAAAGCATCTCTTCCAGACAAATAACCGTGAATTAAAATTAACGTTAATTAATTAATCAATTAAATAAATTAATTAATTAAATTAATTAATTAACCTTCCTTACTTACTAAATAGATGGTCAAATTGCCCCACCCACCTGATAGTTCATGGACTCGAGCACCGGCTCCACCATGGTCATGTCGAGGAACAGCATCAGCAGCAGCCGGTGGTACGGCAGCTGCTGGAACCCCTTGCCGTAGTCCTCGTGGTCCTGGAGCAGGCAGCCGGCTATGATGCCGAGCACCTGACAAGCAAAAGCAGTACATAGTAGTTGTGTAATAGAGATAGAGATAAGTAGTACTTTGTACTTGTAGGTAACCAAAATCTCAGTTCCTACCCTATTCTCCCCTGGCACCCCTATTCACCCCGTTTTACTGTATAATATACTAGCTGTACCCTGCCACGCTTCGCTGTGGCACATTGTGATTGAATGGTTGCGAAATGAGAAACAAAACATAGAATACATGTCATATAAGTAAGTTTAATTTTGCAATACTTGTGGATATACAATATTTTTCGCGGATATGTGACTGTTGCAAAAATTAGATAAAAACAATCCTTGGTGCGGATTATATATCATGCTAAAATTTCAGCTCGATCGGTGCATAACTTTTTGAGTTTTTGAAGTGTACACAAACCAACATAACATTTTTATATACATAGATTAGTAATGGTTCATTTCAGGTGATGACTGCGTGCGCACAGATGAGTGGGAAACCTTTTGAAGGTATCCGAACATCGTGGGAGCGACGCCGGGTTATGCTGAATGTCCACCCACTACAACCCCCTCGTTGGTCTACCTCGACACTCGTTTGTGGGTCCGGATCGGGAGTAGTGAGAATGCACCGGTACCCCCCAGCGCTGTGTCCACGACCGTCTCGTCTCGTCTCCCACCCGCCATACCTTATTGAGCAGGTTGAGCTTCGGTGCTCGCGCCGTCCTCCTCCAGCAGCCCGTACACGTGGCCCACGCACACCCGCGTGGGCCACGTGTCGGAAGTGTCTGGTCTGCCACCCCCCGTACCTTGTTGAGCAGGTTGAGCTTCGGGCGCGGCTTGGCCGGCGCGGTGTGCTTCACCAGCAGCGCGGCGAGCTTGGCCAGCGAGTCGCACGCGGTGTAGTACCGCTCGCGGCGCACCGCGCGCCCGCCGGTGCTCGCGCCGTCCTCCTCCAGCAGCCCGTACACGTGGCCCACGCACACCCGCGTGGGCCACGTGTCGGAAGTGTCGTGCCCCACCCCCCGTACCTTGTTGAGCAGGTTGAGCTTCGGGCGCGGCTTGGCCGGCGCGGTGTGCTTCACCAGCAGCGCGGCGAGCTTGGCCAGCGAGTCGCACGCGGTGTAGTACCGCTCGCGGCGCACCGCGCGCCCGCCGGTGCTCGCGCCGTCCTCCTCCAGCAGCCCGTACACGTGGCCCACGCACACCCGCGTGGGCCACGTGTCGGAAGTGTCTGGTCTGCCACCCCCCGTACCTTGTTGAGCAGGTTGAGCTTCGGGCGCGGCTTGGCCGGCGCGGTGTGCTTCACCAGCAGCGCGGCGAGCTTGGCCAGCGAGTCGCACGCGGTGTAGTACCGCTCGCGGCGCACCGCGCGCCCGCCGGTGCTCGCGCCGTCCTCCTCCAGCAGCCCGTACACGTGGCCCACGCACACCCGCGTGGGCCACGTGTCGGAAGTGTCGTGCCCCACCCCCCGTACCTTGTTGAGCAGGTTGAGCTTCGGGCGCGGCTTGGCCGGCGCGGTGTGCTTCACCAGCAGCGCGGCGAGCTTGGCCAGCGAGTCGCACGCGGTGTAGTACCGCTCGCGGCGCACCGCGCGCCCGCCGGTGCTCGCGCCGTCCTCCTCCAGCAGCCCGTACACGTGGCCCACGCACACCCGCGTGGGCCACGTGTCGGAAGTGTCGTCCGCCACCCCCCGTACCTTGTTGAGCAGGTTGAGCTTCGGGCGCGGCTTGGCCGGCGCGGTGTGCTTCACCAGCAGCGCGGCGAGCTTGGCCAGCGAGTCGCACGCGGTGTAGTACCGCTCGCGGCGCACCGCGCGCCCGCCGGTGCTCGCGCCGTCCTCCTCCAGCAGCCCGTACACGTGGCCCACGCACACCCGCGTGGGCCACGTGTCGGAAGTGTCTGGTCTGCCACCCCCCGTACCTTGTTGAGCAGGTTGAGCTTCGGGCGCGGCTTGGCCGGCGCGGTGTGCTTCACCAGCAGCGCGGCGAGCTTGGCCAGCGAGTCGCACGCGGTGTAGTACCGCTCGCGGCGCACCGCGCGCCCGCCGGTGCTCGCGCCGTCCTCCTCCAGCAGCCCGTACACGTGGCCCACGCACACCCGCGTGGGCCACGTGTCGGAAGTGTCGTGCCCCACCCCCCGTACCTTGTTGAGCAGGTTGAGCTTCGGGCGCGGCTTGGCCGGCGCGGTGTGCTTCACCAGCAGCGCGGCGAGCTTGGCCAGCGAGTCGCACGCGGTGTAGTACCGCTCGCGGCGCACCGCGCGCCCGCCGGTGCTCGCGCCGTCCTCCTCCAGCAGCCCGTACACGTGGCCCACGCACACCCGCGTGGGCCACGTGTCGGAAGTGTCGTCCGCCACCCCCCGTACCTTGTTGAGCAGGTTGAGCTTCGGGCGCGGCTTGGCCGGCGCGGTGTGCTTCACCAGCAGCGCGGCGAGCTTGGCCAGCGAGTCGCACGCGGTGTAGTACCGCTCGCGGCGCACCGCGCGCCCGCCGGTGCTCGCGCCGTCCTCCTCCAGCAGCCCGTACACGTGGCCCACGCACACCCGCGTGGGCCACGTGTCGGAAGTGTCGTGCCCCACCCCCCGTACCTTGTTGAGCAGGTTGAGCTTCGGGCGCGGCTTGGCCGGCGCGGTGTGCTTCACCAGCAGCGCGGCGAGCTTGGCCAGCGAGTCGCACGCGGTGTAGTACCGCTCGCGGCGCACCGCGCGCCCGCCGGTGCTCGCGCCGTCCTCCTCCAGCAGCCCGTACACGTGGCCCACGCACACCCGCGTGGGCCACGTGTCGGAAGTGTCTGGTCTCCCACCCCCCGTACCTTGTTGAGCAGGTTGAGCTTCGGGCGCGGCTTGGCCGGCGCGGTGTGCTTCACCAGCAGCGCGGCGAGCTTGGCCAGCGAGTCGCACGCGGTGTAGTACCGCTCGCGGCGCACCGCGCGCCCGCCGGTGCTCGCGCCGTCCTCCTCCAGCAGCCCGTACACGTGGCCCACGCACACCCGCGTGGGCCACGTGTCGGAAGTGTCGTCCGCCACCCCCCGTACCTTGTTGAGCAGGTTGAGCTTCGGGCGCGGCTTGGCCGGCGCGGTGTGCTTCACCAGCAGCGCGGCGAGCTTGGCCAGCGAGTCGCACGCGGTGTAGTACCGCTCGCGGCGCACCGCGCGCCCGCCGGTGCTCGCGCCGTCCTCCTCCAGCAGCCCGTACACGTGGCCCACGCACACCCGCGTGGGCCACGTGTCGGAAGTGTCTGGTCTGCCACCCGCCGTACCTTGTTGAGCAGGTTGAGCTTCGGGCGCGGCTTGGCCGGCGCGGTGTGCTTCACCAGCAGCGCGGCGAGCTTGGCCAGCGAGTCGCACGCGGTGTAGTACCGCTCGCGGCGCACCGCGCGCCCGCCGGTGCTCGCGCCGTCCTCCTCCAGCAGCCCGTACACGTGGCCCACGCACACCCGCGTGGGCCACGTGTCGGAAGTGTCTGGTCTGCCACCCGCCGTACCTTGTTGAGCAGGTTGAGCTTCGGGCGCGGCTTGGCCGGCGCGGTGTGCTTCACCAGCAGCGCGGCGAGCTTGGCCAGCGAGTCGCACGCGGTGTAGTACCGCTCGCGGCGCACCGCGCGCCCGCCGGTGCTCGCGCCGTCCTCCTCCAGCAGCCCGTACACGTGGCCCACGCACACCTGCGTGCCGATGCGCAGGAAACGTGCCATAGTGTCGTCAGAGTTTAGTACGCCGCTCATGTCCATTCTGTAAGCGAAATTTGAGATACCTTGTTTACGGACAACAACTAACAGGACTAACACTTTGTACGGGCCACGTACATTCCTGTAGCGTAAGCAGTGTCAGCAGTTTACGCTACAACGGTGAAACGAGCATCAGTGCGCATAATTGCCCCGACCAAACAGGTCCCGCGTACTCGCGATCTATCAAATCTATCATCTAGCATATAACAGTTATCAATAAATAGTTTAGTTTATCAATAAAAACTCTTGCAAAGAAGCAGTGCGCTTATGAACTCGTTTCCCGCGTCACGCGTATCAGTCTATCATTATCAACCTTTCTATCATTATTTCTATCAATAACTATCAATCTAATTCTAATAAAATACTTATCAAATTCAAACTACCGTGTGCCGAGTATCATTTACCATTTCCCTCCAAAACATTGTACGGGTGTCGTCTCAGCCCCTACACACTTTCACTAACAGTCCCTTCCCTAGCCCTAGAACCCACTAAGGTCCTGAACAACTAATGTTCTTATTAACCAATGATATTGACATGATAACGTCTTATAAATTGATGAACAGCGCATAATGAAAAAGTGTATCCCGTTCCGCTTCCGTTTCCGTTGAGTGTTTTTATTAAATTAATTTTTAATTTTATTAAATTAATTTTACACACGACAACATTGGCGTTTCCATGGCTCCGAAATAGGGAACTGTCAAAATAAATATACAGTACTCCCAAATTAATAATGCGCATGCAAATCTTCGCTAATTGTCGTATTCCCGGAAACACCCGAATCATTGAATCGGAGAAAGCCCTCAACAATGCACTTGCATTTTGCACCTTGTTCGAAAGAAACAGGAGTCAAAGTCATATGTCAAATCATGTGAAAAAATTGAAAACAATTCGGTTGGTCGGCGGCTGTCGCCGGTCAGTCAAAGGTCCGTCAGTCGTCTTTATATACTGGTGAATTTTAAAGAGCTGCTATTACACACCCTTCTTGGTTTTGTTTTCAAAGGTGAATTTAATTTCAACTTTAATTATCTTACTCAAATTGAAATAGTTTATTTTGTAAAATAACATACAGAATATACAGAATTCGCCATAGACCGTATAATGGAGGAACATGGGCATAAAATTATACGATTGCCACCATATCATCCCGATTTTAACCCCATTGAAAATATTTGGTCCCAAATAAAGCATCACGTAGCCAAAAAAAATATTGCAATGACTGTCAAGTCAGTTAAAGATGCTATATTAGAAAAAATCAATAATATAGGATCAGAAGAATGGAAAAAAGTTTGTGATCACGCTGTTAAATGCGAAGATGAATATAGAAAATTTGACCCAAGAATCGATAGTTTTTCCGATGAAATGATTATTTACACGGGTGATAGCAGTGGGGAAAGTGTAAATTAACAAGAGCATAATGAAAGTTCTGATGAATCTAGGATGTCAGGAATAGAGATCCTCCTTGATTCTGATTAATTATTTGTAATTTTAATATTATTCTGGAATGATCAGTGCTGTACATACTTTTGAACTGAGATTATAATGATTAGATTTTAATGTAAACCTGTGTTTGAAAACCATTTTTAAGAAAATGCACTTAACCACTCTATACACATATCGTTTTCCGACGCTCGGGGAATACGACCTTTGCCGAACAGTAACGAAGATTTCTATGCGCATTATTAATTTGGGAGTACTGTATAGACTTGTCTGTTGTCTGTTATCTTTGTATTTTCAATTCTCCTTTTTTGTATTGTATAAAATAATGATTATGACGTTATCACGTAAATATATCGTCCGTAAACCGACTTTACAGACAACCATTTTTTTAAGAATGATACGTCACGTTCATACTGCATGCATAACATAATTGTTCCGCGACACATACATACATATTTAATAACATTGTGTATCTTTTTTAAAATATCATTGTAAAAATGCTATATTTGTGACATCATCCATCATCCATCCATCAGCCTTTTAAGGTCCACTGCTGGACATAGGCCTCTCCTAAACGACACCAATCCGACCGTTCCCGTGCCTTCTGAATCCAGCGGTTTCCCGCCGTCTTCTTCAGGTCGTCTGTCCACCTTGTCGAAGGGCGACCTGTACTCCATTTTCCTCGTGGTCTCCATTCGAAGACTTTTCTTCCCCACCGGTTATCAGTTCTTCGATCGACGCGGCCTGCTTTTCGTGAGATCGCTCGCTGCGACCCATAGACGTCCCACTGCTGGGCACGGGTCTCCCCCACAGACGCATCTGCGGGAGGTCTAGAGCATACTCCACCACGCTGCTCCAATGCGGATTGGTGGAGGGGTTAGTGGCCAACCCAGTGTCGAATGTTCTCAAGCCACCCGAAGGTCTTCGACAAGGCTTAACGACTGTTTCCAACATTGAAAACAACCGGGACCGACGGCTTTACGTGCCCTCCGAAGCACGGTAGCGTCCATGAAATTTTTGCCACTAGCGGTCACCTATCCACAAACCGACCGCGCCCGTCGTCGCTTAACTCTTTCGATCACATTGAATCGACTCGAGCCATTGGGCTATGGACGCTACGTGCTTCGTGAGATAACTAAGGAATATTACCTGTGGACGTAGAGGTGAAAGTTCTGCGATATTTCGATCTCGGTGAGCGGACTCTGTAGGAAGCTGCGCCATTCTCTCAGAAGCGTCTCGGTTTTCTCCCTCAAGTCCGGGGGATCGTTATATTCGCGCGCCTGGAACAAGCATTAGTTTCGTACAGAATATAAAACATTAATATACCCTTGCCAAGCCCTTGAACGTAAAAGTAACTCAGTCTGTCTGTCTTTCACGCCAAAACTACTGAATCGATTTAAATGAAATTTGGTTAACAGATAGTCTAGAGCCTGAGAAAGGACATAGGCTACGTTTTAATTGAAAAAAAGTGTTGAGAAGGGGTATGAAAAGTTGTATGAAAGTATTGTCATTTTCAGAACTAGAAGCATACAATTTATATTTTAGGCTGTTGATTAGATATAAATAAATATGGCATTCTATGTTTGTAAAAATGTTACCCTTATGAGTGTAAAATAAACATAGGGGATAACACATTTACTGATTCATTACTATGTCCACTTTGTATGAACATTTGGCTATCAGTGAACACCACATTTCAACATAAATATTATATAGGCTTAATTCCTTTACTCAGTTTAAAAAAGAAAATAATAATTGTTTTGTAGCCAGATGTTTACTATACTGGTTATTTGACATAAATATTTTGTAGGTATTTTAAATAAAACGCACAATCTCCTTGACATATTTTTTATTAATCTGACTCATATGTTATTAATATATTGTCCAAGAACTGGGCTGGTGCATGTATATCATCTCTGTACCTTGCCCAGCTCAGAAACCAAATAACAGTCATTACATGAGCACAGCAACCTACCGTTCTTCGGCCCACAATGCAGTTGCAACAATATTGTTTTATAGCATCTCTCATCGCCATGTATTTCATTTACATACAATATATAAATATAATACACCTTTCTATTTATGTGACGACTTTGGATTTTTGCTCGCAATAATCTGCAATTTGTGGCCATTGAAAATCCTTCAAGTAGGTTGCTGGCGGCCTCCCTGCACACTTCTATTATGTAGGACCCATCATTACGCACATGTTCCCCATAGTATGACCGAGCCTGTTTCAATTGGTAAGTACCACATGCAATTAATATTAGCTCATTGTACTCTAATCTAGGAAAGGATACATCAATTGTAAGAAACTGTGTCCGCCTTCTATTAAAATTATTTGTTGTAACAAAATCAGCCAGATCATTGTTTGTATACAAATTCAATCTTATTATGTCAAGAATTTGATCTGCATCTACTCTGTCTGTTACCCTCTGGTGAAACTTATTTATCAACGCTGCATCAACACGGAATTCTGTCATACCGTGTTTGGAAGCTCTATTAAAAAATTCGTGTCGTAACAACTTAAAAGACTGTTTAAAAATTCCATTAACAGCTTCCACCACCCATCTACATATTGTGACAGTTCGTGATTTGTTAGCTGCAAGCGTTGACAACTGAACTTCACCGTCTTGCCGAGATGCAGGTGTGTGTACAGTATAACTTAATTGTTGCAACATGCCTATGTTGCAACAATTAAGTTATTAAATTAAGCAATTAAGCACAGTCTCTAAATCCCCTATCCAGAATGAAAACATCACTTGTCTGAAAGAACTGCCTTAATGGTTTGGATTCAACACTAAATTCATTTATTATAATACTGGCGTCTGATGTTGTCGCTGGATAAGGGCCTAACACATCTACAATGTATCCATCGGAACATACTATGACAAATGGCTTAACTAAATTCCTATACTTGTGCAGGGAGTAAGTATCCTTTTGATACATATAATTCGAACTTTTTTGTACGTATAAGTAAGTGACATCCATAATGACAATTGGTTGTCTATTTTCCCCGCGAAATAATCCATTTGGGATTAATAAATTCCTGGATTATATTTCATCTCTTGTTATATTATTAATTCCTAAGTTTCTTGATACAAAGAATTCTGTTAACATTTTGCGAGCATTATTCATCAGCCTCATTAATGTTGTGCGTGGCATATTCATTAGTGCAGAAATTCTTTCGTCGCTGTCACCCGTTCTCAATTTTAATAAATAGGCAGCAAGCGCTATTTCACCTTTTTTATTATGAGCCAATGTGGGTATCTCTAAGGAGAGCTACCTAAATTGTTCCTTTGTTAGGCCAATCCAATAATGTAATAAATCATCAGACATCAGATCAATATTTGTAAAATCTAATATTAGTTTTTTTTTCATTAACAAATGTCGCAAAATCTTCAATATGGTTAGCAGTGAAAGGAATGGGGTCAGGTACACTAGCTAAGCGTTGACAGTCATCATTATATAAATGATATCTGCATATTCTACATGTGTTAGGCACATAAAACTTAACATCTGTGAAAAGTTTTACCCTTAGCCATTTCGGAACAGTAAGTCTTTCAGCTGAATTACATTCTGGAAAAAAGCATCTTGCTTGATTGCCTTATGCTCTTGTTAGATGAGGCAAATATATTGTTTGAGGGCTTGTTGGTGCTGTTGAACTAGTTGATGCTCGATCACTTCGTTGCCAACAAGGATGACAAATCTTATCAGATGATTGTAACTAAAACAAAGAATTTTATTATAATAAGAGACTTTACATTATATGTTTTAAGTATCAGCTGTTGAACATCATCTTAGTAGTGCAGAACAGATCTGATTTCAATTAATTAAAATACTTACTTGTTGGGGTAATATCCGGTTCATTATTGTATTTCTAATACGCGCCTCCCTTTCCGTGTCAGTACACGGTGCCCACTAGTTGAGGGCTGTTCATTACTTAATTCTCGATTGGTAATATTTAAAGCCATTACCCATGACATATCATATCAATCTGTAACCGAAAGAATACAATTAATACCTATTTGAAGTTATCAAGACAGTAATTATAACTATTTTATCTGTAAATATATAAAAACTTACCACTTGGGGAGCGACCCACTGTGCTATAACAGATCTAACCTCAATAAGGTCAAGACAATAACTTCTTCTATGCGTGATGTCAGTACCACAGTTCTAACAATGCACTGTTTGCACGGTTTCCTCTGAAGACAATGTATTTGCCTCCTCCGAGTCCTCCGTGTCGATCGTGTCCGAGCGCAAGTGATGCACAATATCCATATTCAAGCCGGGGTCAACGATAGGATTAGTTTTAGGGTCCGTAAGCGTGCCGGGGTCAACGAGAGAAGCAGGGTCCAAATCCATATTCGTAAGCCAAAGGTCGTAATATTATAACAATGATGAAAAACACAGACGAATGTATCCACGATGCGAAAAACAAAGCGAATGACACTTTAAAGTTGAACACAGATCAACTCAATCAACTGATTGACAGTTGGGGATGCAAACAATGTATCGATTCGAGCATGTTTGCAAAACATCGATATATTGTTCATTATCATGAATTATTATAATAGCAATGTACATAAAATAATATGTTATTCTAGTAAAAATAATACGTTATTCATAGTTTATTGCTTTTTATACGTGTATCCTACCACACTTAAGTTTTGTCGTGAGAATTAAAACATCGACATAACATCGATATATTGTTTTAATTATCGTTATTCGAATAATGTTGCAATTCTACTGACGTGACTACTCTGTGTATGTGACAATAGGAAGAGTTTATCAGTAGAATGTTAAATTAACATATAATTTAAAAAAAAGTAAATTGATACAAAAATAATTTGCATGTATAAGTTAAAAAACAAAATATATTTTTTCGTGTAATTATTTATTTTTGGGCGTCCTGTCCACGAATAGCCGAAAATGGACATTGCCCTTTGTGAAGCTAAATTTAACGCGTTAAGAATAATCTATTATTATGTCTAATTCCACGAGAGCGAAGCTGCTGGGCCGTCCACTAGTTATGTTCTCGAAGGCATGTGAAGTCTGCCAATCCGCACTTGGCCAGTGTGGTGGACTAAGGCCTAATCCCTCCAATTCTGAGACGAGACCCGCTCCCAACAGTGGGACAAAGAAAGGGTTGTGATGATGATGATGAAATAAAAAAGCTTTTAATAAATTGTATTACAATTAAAAATATTTTTAAAAAAATCTTTCTATTCTTAAAATTTTTTTTTTCCTAAAATTGTCGTCGGAACCAAATATGTGTGCCAAATTTCAGCTCGATAACTTCAGTGGAAGTGGGTGAAATATTAATTGCAAGATTCTAGGACATACGTACATACAGTACTCCCAAATTAATAATGCGCATAGAAATCTTCGTCACTGTTCGGCAATGGTCGTATTCCCCGAGCGTCGGAAGACGATCCCAACTAACAAAAATTGCTCTTGTTGTGGCTTATATAGCCAAAAATAATATTCTTATAAGAGCCGCATTATCGCTAATAAGGGTGCGTTTGGGCACAATTTATAAAGACTAAAACCTTATACCCTCCTTATAGTTGCTTTATTATCCGCTTTTTTTCCTTATACGTGTTATATTATGACAAGGAATAAGGAAGTTAAACTTATAATGGCAAGAAAAAAGCTCCTAAAAAGCCAATACACTTATAGGAAACATATGGATAGCGTTAATACGGGCGATCACCCTTATACTTGTTTTATTATGGTCCGGTACCATGGAGTTAAACTCATTGCGGCAAATCAAAGGCTCTTAAAAATTCGTTGGCCCTTATAGCCGTCTATTTATGATTCTACTATAAGTATTTTTGTTAGATTTACCTACATTTTCGCAACAGTTTGGCGAAGAAAGAGAAACGTCAACCATTTTACTGAAAAGTGAACGGTAAGCTATTTTTTTATGTAGTTTATTTACGTGATTTATGTGCTCGTTTATAGTGAAAAGTGTATGGGAATCCAAATGCATGGTAAAATGTGGTACGCTGTGTGTTGTAGGATCAACCCGCCCTCGAAATTAAGCTGTTTTTGTGCCTAAAACGTTATTAATTATTTAGTCATGTTATAAACAGTGCTATTATAAGAGCAAAACGATACGCACATCTTCTACAAGGTGTCTATGAGAGTGGAGACTTATAATGGCAACGACTATTGCTTAAGCTATCGCCATTTTACATATCGTTAGGTTTCCTTAAATCGTACCTAGCTAGTCTTTTGCCATAATTTATAAAATTTATTTTTCACTATAGTTGGGTTGGCTGGGAGATATCTCTTTATAGGGATACTTTGTGCACTAATTTTAGATTGAAATATAATAGTACGTAATAGTAGTACATCATTAACAATATAATTCTATATATAAAATGTTTGTCCGCAGATATTGTAATGGTAGTATACATATTGGCAGATGTAGACAAATTTCTACAAGGAAAATATCTTAATTTATATAATTTGCGATGCCCATGGAAGTCGACACATTTTATTCTAAGAAAGGAATATTTTAATCGTACTATATATATCCGACCTTTACACTTCGTGAGAGATCGTGAAAACATAGGTTTTGCAACGATTCACTTTAATTTTTTGCCAAAATTGTATTGTAATTATTAAATAATTAAATATAAGTTTAAATCGGCAGGTTTTGATTTCCCTTTCCTTTCCTATTCCCACCACGATAGGTGATATACTTTTAATTTCAGTAATGTTGCATAGTATTGGCCAGAGTTGATGATTCGAGCTTTAATGTATCGGTAAACCATCGATATTTAAATTCAAGGTAATTTTTTTGGCACTTCATAGTTTTGTAAGGTTTGTTTCGTTTCCCCTGTGAAAAATTTCAACTTTCTAACCCTTATAGTTTAGGCCCTGCGTTGATATGTCAGTCAGTCAGTCAGTCAGCTTCTCCTTTTATATATAATAATATAAATATTGAATTTCACTGCCCATTCTATGATATCACTACGAATATCAATATTCTTCAACTCTTCATTTAACTATATGTCTATATCACTATCACTATCGCTTAATTATATTCATTCTCACTGCTTTCCTTTACATTCTCATTTTCAATAAAATAATCCTCTACGGAACCACTAGCTGATTCGTTGGTATCGGCTTGGTAATTTTGTAGTCTTCCAGTGTTTTGAATCCATTTTTTAAATACAAATTCCGCTGCGTAATATGGCGGATCTACTTATGTAAAGCATTTTAATACAACCTTAAAGAGAATAATAGCTTTATTATCACTGTATAAGAGAATATGGATTGCTTTCATCCTTGTTAAGATCATATAAAATGTTAGAATTAGTTTGTTGGATAGACGTCTTATCAAATGCTCCTATAAGTTGAAAAGCATCATAGATACCTTGTGCATTACTTTTAAAAGAATAATTTACCATATTAAAAGCCTTTATATGACTTTGAATATTTTACGGCTAAAAGGCAATGTAACTAGCCTCTATAAGAAGAACACATTTCGAACCCTTATTGTAGCCGTATTAATTGGATTTATTAACGTTTACCCAGCCAAATTATAAGAACAAAGGTAATATTAGCCAAATCTTCTAATAATGTGCCATTATAAGGAACATTGACATAATGAATGCTCTTTTATAACAAGTATAAGAGTTTAGACCTTATAGACTTAATTTTATAAGCCTAGATTGTTTGTTGGGATATGTATATAGAGTGGTTAAGTGCATTTTCTTCATGCATTCACCTTTGAAAACAAAACCAAGAAGGGTGTGTAATAGCAGCTCTATATAATTCCACACAGAGAGAACAAGGTGCAGTCACCACCAATATATAAAGACGACTGACGGACCTTTGACTGGCCGGCGACAGCCGCCGACCGTCCGAATTGTTTTCAATTTTTTCACATGATTTGACATACATGACATTGACTCCTGTTTCTTTCGAACAAGGTGCAAAATGCAAGTGCATTGTTTAGGGCTTTCTCCGATTCAATGATTCGGGTGTTTTCGGGAATACGACCATTAGCGAAGATTTGCATGCGCATTATTAATTTGGGAGTACTGTACATACATACGAGTAAAGTTAAACGACAGCTTTTAAAAAAAAAATGATCATTGAACTTACGCGCACTTGCATGATCCCCTGATGTATAAACACCGTGGGGTCCTTAATGGGTGCCAAATTTCAGCTCGATAGCTTCAGTGGAAGTGGGTGAAATATTGATTGCAAGATTCTAGGACATACATACATACATAATACGAGTGAAGTTAAATAACAGCTTTTAAATAAAAAAAAATTTTGAACTTACGCGCACTTGCATGATGCCCTGATGAATAAACACCGTGGGGTCCTTAATGGGTGCCAAATTTCAGCTCGATAGCTTCAGTGGAAATGGGTGAAATATTGATTGCAAGATTTTAGGACATACATACATACATACGAGTAAAGTTAAATAAAAGCTTTTAATAATAAAAAAAATGATAATCGAACTTACGCGCACTTGCATGATGCCCTGATGTATGAACACTGTTGGGTCCTGCTCGGCCCGCGCCCCCTGCGCGCTGGCCGCTCTCACTGCCTCGATCAGCGGCGCGCAGGCCTCGGGCGCCGCCCTCGCCGCCACGGCCCGCGCGAGCGCCTCCACCGTGTGGTGGAACGCCTCGGAGGCCACCACGTTGCTGCTCAGGTACAGCTGGAGCAGTTGCATGGAGAACGCGACCGCCGGGTAGTTCTTGCCGTCGTCTATCAGCTGGGCGAGCGTTATGTCGTACTGTACATAAATATAATTTGTTATAATATTATTAAGGACCAAACACCCTGTATACGGACCGGCATGAGAGTAGTTTTTTTATGTGTATAAGATAGCAAACGAGCTTGCAGCACCACCCATCCGCTGCCGCTCATGACAACTGTCACTACCTCTAAGGGTCGACTCACACTGGCGCAGAGTCGAAACGACGCGACGCGTCATGTTTTTCCGCCTACAGCATATTCAGCTCTATTGCTCTATTATTAAAGAACAGCTCGATTCCACCCCGCTCGACACCAGCCGCGCGTCGACGGGCGCCACCATATGTACATAGCAGAAATTTGTACTTAAATATTAGAGCAATAGAGCTGAATATTATGCTGTAGGCGGAAAAACATTACACGTCGCGTCGCTTCGACTCTGCGCCAATGTGAGTCGACCCTAATTGCACCGAAGTCGAAATTAAGGTATCGTCTGGTGCGAGGCAGGTTGTCAGCCGTAAGCTCTGATTGGTTCGTCAGTCGCCATGTCCCTCGCACTGATACCCCATACGCATCTAGCCCCTTCGAATTTCGTTCAGTCAAACTTTCGTGTGACACCTGGCAAATTCATACTTTATAAGGTTAATTAGCTTTTTAAGGTCAATGTATTTTTATTTCTGTTGTGTTTGTATGTAATTTGTCGAAAAAAACTTATTCTTATTCTTAAGTACCTCGAAGCATACATTTTATGAACCAAACACCCTGTACATAAACTGACCTGCGGCAGATCGATCAGCTGGTGCTGTATAAGGCAGTCGACGGGATCCAAGTTGAACCTGAGCTCGTCGCGGCAGTCCAGCGCCGCGCGCGCCGCGTGCTGCGCCGCCCACGCGCGGCCGTACGCGCGCGCGTCGCCCAGCAGGCGCAGCACGCGCGTATTATGTCCCCCGCAATACCCTATACGCAGCTATCCCTTTCGAATTTCATTCAGAACTAAACTATGTCGTGTAGCTAGCTGTACAAGTACCTCGAAGCATGCGTGTCATAAACCAAACACCCTGTATATAAACTGACCTGCGGCAGATCGATCAGCTGATGCTGGATGAGGCAGTCGACCGGATCCAAGTTGAACCTGAGCTCGTCGCGGCAGTCCAACGCCGCGCGCGCCGCGTGCTGCGCCGCCCACGCGCGGCCGTACGCGCGCGCGTCGCCCAGCAGGCGGTGGGCGGGGAGGGCGCCGTCGGATCATAAACCAAATACCCTGTATATAAACTGACCTGCGGCAGATCGATCAGCTGATGCTGTATAAGGCAGTCGACCGGATCCAAGTTGAACCTGAGCTCGTCGCGGCAGTCCAACGCCGCGCGCGCCGCGTGCTGCGCCGCCCACGCGCGGCCGTACGCGCGCGCGTCGCCCAGCAGGCGCAGCGCGGGGAGGGCGCCGTCGGATCATAAACCAAACACCCTGTATATAAACTGACCTGCGGCAGATCGATCAGCTGATGCTGTATAAGGCAGTCGACGGGATCCAAGTTGAACCTGAGCTCGTCGCGGCAGTCCAGCGCCGCGCGCGCCGCGTGCTGCGCCGCCCACGCGCGGCCGTACGCGCGCGCGTCGCCCAGCAGGCGGAGCGCGGGGAGGGCGCCGTCGGATCATAAACCAAACACCCTGTATATAAACTGACCTGCGGCAGATCGATCAGCTGATGCTGTATAAGGCAGTCGACGGGATCCAAGTTGAACCTGAGCTCGTCGCGGCAGTCCAGCGCCGCGCGCGCCGCGTGCTGCGCCGCCCACGCGCGGCCGTACGCGCGCGCGTCGCCCAGCAGGCGGAGCGCGGGGAGGGCGCCGTCGGATCATAAACCAAACACCCTGTATATAAACTGACCTGCGGCAGATCGATCAGCTGATGCTGTATAAGGCAGTCGACGGGATCCAAGTTGAACCTGAGCTCGTCGCGGCAGTCCAGCGCCGCGCGCGCCGCGTGCTGCGCCGCCCACGCGCGGCCGTACGCGCGCGCGTCGCCCAGCAGGCGGAGCGCGGGGAGGGCGCCGTCGGATCATAAACCAAACACCCTGTATATAAACTGACCTGCGGCAGATCGATCAGCTGATGCTGTATAAGGCAGTCGACGGGATCCAAGTTGAACCTGAGCTCGTCGCGGCAGTCCAGCGCCGCGCGCGCCGCGTGCTGCGCCGCCCACGCGCGGCCGTACGCGCGCGCGTCGCCCAGCAGGCGGAGCGCGGGGAGGGCGCCGTCGGATCATAAACCAAACACCCTGTATATAAACTGACCTGCGGCAGATCGATCAGCTGATGCTGTATAAGGCAGTCGACGGGATCCAAGTTGAACCTGAGCTCGTCGCGGCAGTCCAGCGCCGCGCGCGCCGCGTGCTGCGCCGCCCACGCGCGGCCGTACGCGCGCGCGTCGCCCAGCAGGCGGAGCGCGGGGAGGGCGCCGTCGGATCATAAACCAAACACCCTGTATATAAACTGACCTGCGGCAGATCGATCAGCTGATGCTGTATAAGGCAGTCGACGGGATCCAAGTTGAACCTGAGCTCGTCGCGGCAGTCCAGCGCCGCGCGCGCCGCGTGCTGCGCCGCCCACGCGCGGCCGTACGCGCGCGCGTCGCCCAGCAGGCGGAGCGCGGGGAGGGCGCCGTCGGATCATAAACCAAACACCCTGTATATAAACTGACCTGCGGCAGATCGATCAGCTGATGCTGTATAAGGCAGTCGACGGGATCCAAGTTGAACCTGAGCTCGTCGCGGCAGTCCAGCGCCGCGCGCGCCGCGTGCTGCGCCGCCCACGCGCGGCCGTACGCGCGCGCGTCGCCCAGCAGGCGGAGCGCGGGGAGGGCGCCGTCGGATCATAAACCAAACACCCTGTATATAAACTGACCTGCGGCAGATCGATCAGCTGATGCTGTATAAGGCAGTCGACGGGATCCAAGTTGAACCTGAGCTCGTCGCGGCAGTCCAGCGCCGCGCGCGCCGCGTGCTGCGCCGCCCACGCGCGGCCGTACGCGCGCGCGTCGCCCAGCAGGCGCAGCGCGCGCGCGTGCAGCTCGCGGTGGCGCGCCGCCAGCTCCGCGCCCTCGGCGGTGGGCGGGGAGGGCGCCGTCGGATCCAGGATCCCTTCGACGGCCTGTACATGACAAGATAACAAAGATCATTTAAATTAATTGTATCAGGCGTTACTTTGCGGAACTCCATTATTACAAACCAAGAATCAATCTCACCAACAAAATCACAAAATCACCTAAGGTGTGTGTATGTTTATATCGCGGATTGTTGCAAAGTAGATTGATTCTTGGTTTGTGATCATTTAAATATTTTTTTCTCTCTTTCTTTCTTTTACATATATTATGAAGTCTACCCCTGATTTAAGGCACTTACTTAAGGATAAAAGAAAACATATTTATATTTCTTTCTAACATAATAGTCGGCCGTCGAATTGTACGCGAGCGAAGCTGCGGGCGTCCACTAGTAAATAAATAAATAAATAAGTATGTCAAATATAAGAAACTAGTTGACGCCCGCAGCTTCGCTCACGTGGAATTAGACGTAACATACCCTAAATACAAAATTTCATTGAAATAATGTAGGTATATACGAAAAACTTTTATACCTAATAACTTTGCACCCCCCTTTTACCCCCTTAAGAGATGATTTTCGAAACTCAATAAAAAACCTTCATAGGTACTGAATTTCATTCGAATAACATCAAAAACGGCAAAGTTTTATACTAACTTTGCACCCCCGTTTTACCCCCTTAGGGGGTGAATTTTCAAAAATCCTTTCTTAGTGCTCCCCTACGTTATAAAAGGAACCCCTGTGCAAAATTTCAAGTTTCTAGCCCTTATAGTTTAGGCCCTTCGTTGATATGTCAGTCAGTCAGTCAGTCAGTCAGTCAGTCAGTCAGTCAGTCACCCTCTCCTTTTATATATATATAGATATATGAAGCCTAGACCTCATTTAAGGCACTTAAGAATAAAAAAAACATATTTATATTTATTTCTAACATAATAGTCGGCCGTCGAATTCCACGCGAGCGAAGCTGCGGGCGTCCACTAGTAAATAAATAAATAAATAAGTATGTCAAATATAAGAAATCCATACTAATATTATAAATGCGAAAGTAACTCTGTCTGTCTGTGTCGCTTTAACGCCAAAACTACTGAACCGATTTAAATGAAATTTGGTACACAGATAGTCTAGACTTCTAGAGCCTGAGAAAGGACATATACTTTTTATTTGGAAAAAAGTGTTGTAAAAGGTTGAAAAGGGGGTTGAAAAGTTCTATGAAAGTTTTGTCATTTCCAGAACTAGAAGCATAAAATTTATATTATAGGCTGTTGATTAGATATAAATGAATGGCATTCAAAGTTTGTTAAAATTTTGTAAGGGTGTAAAATAAACATATATGTATTATTATGTCTAATTCCACGCGAGCGAAGCTGCGGGCGTCCACTAGTAAATAAATAAATAAATAAATAAATACGTATGTAAGATATAAGAAATATACATATACACGTATATTCAAAGCCACTCACGCATTGCAGCAGCGCACGCGCGCTGTTGCCGTCGCGCGAGCGCCGCGCGCGCGCCGCGCACTCGAGCAGCGCGCGCGCGTTCGCCGCGAGCGGCGGCGAGCACGGCGCCGCGCGCGCCGCGAACGCCTCCGCCGCTGACATGAGGGCGCCCAGCTCCTCCACGAACACCTGGCACCATTCAAATTTAGAATAGAATAGAATATATCTTTTTTTTAAATTTCTATCGCGGCTTTTTTTAATTAAAAGCTTTTATTTAACTTCACTCGTATGTATGTATGTCCTGGAATCTTGCAATCAATATTTCACCCACTTCCACTGAAGCTATCGAGCTGAAATTTGGCACACATATTTGGTTCCGATAACAATGCATGAAAAAAAAAAAATTTTAAAAGCTTTTTAAAAAAAAAAAATTTTAACGCTATATTTTATGGATCATCATCATCATCACAACGCTTTCTTTGTCCTACTGTTGGGCACGGGTCTCCTCTCAGAATGGGAGGGATAAGGCCTTAGTCCACCACGCTTGCCAAGTGCGGATTGGCAGACTTCACACGCCTTCGAGAACATTATGAAGAACTCTCGGGCGTGCAGGTTTCCTCACGATGTGTCCTTCACCGTTACAGCAAGTGACATTTAATTTCTTAAATCGCACATCCATACTAATATTATAAATGCGAAAGTAACTCTGTCTGTCTATCTGTCTGTCTGTGTCGCTTTCACGGCAAAACTACTGAACCGATTTGAATGAAATTTGGTACACAGATAGTCTAGAGCCTGAGAAAGGACATAGGCTACTTTTTATTTGGAAAAAAGTGTTGTAAGGGGTTGAAAAGGGGGTTGAAAGGGGGTTGTAAGGGTGTAAAATAAACATATATTATTATGTCTAATTCCACGCGAGCGAAGCTGCGGGCATCCACTAGTAACTTATAAAAGTAATTGGTGCGTGCCACTGGGGTTTGAACCCGGACCTATCGAGTAGAGGCGAGTTCTATAGCCACTGGGCTGTCACTGCTATTTTTATTATTATTAAACTATAAAATTATTATTTTTATGGATATAAGATAACAAGTGAGCTTGCAGCACCACCCATCCGCTGCCGCCCATGACAGCTGTGACTGACTTTGAACAAGACTTAATTAGAGGCTGGGATGGTTAGTCCAGTTAGCTGAGAGAGTTATTAAGAATGTTACTTGGTCAGTTCGTTAGTGGGTATGAGGACTGGGGTGATATGGATGGGTGGACTGAAAATACACTCAGATTTAAATAAATGAATTTTAATGGTTCATCCCCCTGCACTAGAATTCCCTGTCACAGGTGGCATAGACACACACAAGAGAAATTACAAATAATGACCAAGATCTGGGAACAAACACTTATCTGTTACATTAATGTGTGCACCAGTTGGGGATTAAACTATGGACTATTCGCTAGGCAGGTAGGTTCACTACTGCTGGTCTAGTCTTCTATTCATTGTCGATTTATTTCATAGTACATATCACATATTCTATTACATCCTAATAACACAACAGACAGTAAAAAAGGTTATGAGATACAGAAAGCAGTATATACTGTGCTAGATTGTGGTTCACAGTTTAATGCAGCGTCTTTACATATAGATCTTTAGAAATAGATCTATTTTTTATTCCATTTTCTGGTTCTATCTGGCTCGAAGGACCATAAAAGATAAATTTGCGTGAAAATGTCGAGTGCTGGAATATCAATGACTCGGACTGTCATTGTTTTATTTTACTCCACAAGACTAATTGACTCTTGTTGTACGGTCGACGTACATTGCTGTAGCGTAAAGTAGTGTCAGCAGTTTACGCAACAGCGGTGCAACATGAATCAGTGCGCATAATTGCCCCGAACAAAAAGGTCTCGCGTATTCGCGATCTATCATCTATCATTTATCATTTCTCTATCATCTATCAGATATCAATAGTAATAGTAGTAGTAATCAAGTTTAGTGTATTCTAGTGTATCAATAAACACACTTGCCAATACTCATTTTTATCATTTATAAAATCATCTATCAACTAAATATTGTGTGGGTTACGCTGCAGCCCATACACTTGTCTTCGTTAAAAACCAAACTAACCTGAGCGGGGTCCCCCTGCGAATACGCCCCGGGGGTCTCCGGCGGCGAGGTCTTAGGGGCGAGCTGGGCCGGGTCCCTCACGGGCAGGAAGCCGGGGATGTTGCGCGCGAACTGCTCGTAAACGGATATCTGCGCATCGGTCGGGCCGCCCAGGCGTGGCTGGACGCGCGAAGGGATTCGTTGGTCGTATACCTCCTGGGAAAATAATAAATAAATCCATACTAATATTATGTCTGTTATTTGCAGATGACCTAAAATTATTCATGAAAATTGACTCTCGGTCGGATTGTGAGTTGTTGCAGAGTGATATTTTGAAGGTCACTGAGTGGAGTAAGCGGAATAAGCTAACGTTTAACAAAGACAAGTGTTCTGTAATGTCGTTTACTCGAGCGCATAACCCGGTGCAGTACGATTATAGACTTGATGGAGCTATCATCAAAAGACAATCGTCAGTGAAGGACTTAGGTATTCTGATGTCCCCTTACCTTAGCTTCACTGATCATATTTGTAAGATCACTACTAAAGCCTACAAATCGCTAGGGTTTGTGTTGAGGCAGTCTAGGGACCTTGAAAGTGTTGCGGCGATAAAAATATTGTATAATAGCTTCGTTAGAAGTACGCTGGAAAGTAATGCAGTTATCTGGAGTCCACATGAGGATAAATATAAGCTCATGTTGGAGAAACTCCAAAATAAATTTCTAAGATGGCTTTACTGGAAGCGGTACGGGTACTACGTGGGATACCCTTACGTGTACCCAACACTATTCCTCCAGGGAATGTTAGGGTACGATTCTCTACATGTTAGAAGAGATGTATCCCTGATGGTCTATTTTTTTAACATCATCAGGGGAAACATTTCTAACCCTGCGGTGCTAGCACTAATGCCAATATATGTACCTGTAAGGTCGCATGTGCGTCGGAACAGAGTGTTTGCGGTTCCTGGCTGTAGGTTAGTGATGGTAAGTGAGTCACCCCTGGTACGTGCACTGACATTGCTCAATGGTGTCCTGGCTTGGGATCAGACCCTCGACTTATTTTTTTCTTCGCCTGCTGTATTTCGCAGAACGGCCGATAGATACGTTCAGTTTGGTAGGTAAACGATTTAGAGTAATCTGTAATGTTTACTGTATTTTTAATCTGCTGAATAAATGAATAAATGAATAAATATTATAAATGTGAAAGTGTGTTTATTTGTTTGTTTGTCCGGCTTTCACGTCGCAACGAAGCTCTTAAATGGTATTATTTTTGTGTGTGGTGATAGTGAGGAGGGTGGAGAGTGACGTAGGCTACTTTTTACCTCGGTAAAACATCCCCATTTGAAGATATCGATGTTTTTTTATTTGCTCCAGTAAGTCAGTTTACGTACACTTTATCTGCGGTCAGCATTACCTCTGGTTCACCATCCACCAAAAATGTGTCATGTATGTTAAACAACTCATTGTTAATTCCCTTTGACCAAGCGGACGGAGCCGCGGGTAAAAGCTAGTAAATAATAAATATCTTGGACATTCTCACACACGGCCATCTGTCCCCAAAGTAGGCGCGAGCCTGTACTATGGGTGTCAGAGACTGATATACATACATAGATATTTTTAAATACATATTTAAATAGATAATATTAACATCCAGACACAGAACAAATACAAGTGTTCGTCACAGGAATATTTGTCCTGAGTGGGATTCGAAATTCGAATCCACGATGAATCCAACAACAGACAGGGTCACTACCGATTGCGCCAACGGGCCCGTCAAATGTAATGTCCAAATTTATTTGTCTGTACGTAGCACTCGTTTTTGGATTCAGACTAAAATATTCGCAAACATTTCGGAATGATAAGACTCAATTGTATACAATCTACTGAATATAACGTAATTTTTTTTTAATATTTTAATTAGTATTAACTTGGCGAATTTAATACATTTTTACAGCATTATCCTTACTTCCTTAGTTATGTAAATGGTAAAGTGTTTGAGTTGTTGGTTTGTTCTTCATCTCATACTGAACGAAATGCTGGATCAATGTATTTTTGCACAGATCTAATCCAAGTAACATAGGCTACTTCTTATCCCGTTTAATTGCATGGTTTCCGTGAAATTGACAAAACACTGCAGTAATCGTTCGATTTTCACTCATTAACTCAATTGATAATACAATTGATCTATTTATCTATACTATCTATAATATAATATTGTTGTGACCTTGTGACATAAAATCTTAATACAATATTGTAAATTTGTAATGATGTAATTTTATCAATTTTTTGACTAGGTACTCGTAATTTACTAATTTTTTGATTAGGTAATTTTAATTTTCTTTTTCATATCCTGATCCAATTTTATTATGACTAGCAATCTTATATAGTAACTTTGTATTATTTAATTCTAATGATATTATTTTTCTACTTAATTTGTTTCATGTAAGCTGTCCATTTAAGAGAAGTCCATGTGCCTGTTATTGAGGTAAAAGTCGGTAACACTTAGAATGTATCTTTAACCATGTGATGTATATTTTATATTAGTGTATACCTTGTTGGCGCATTAAACAATAATTATACCGTTAAAATTATTTTTTTTTAAAAAGGTTTTTAAAACTTTTTTTTTATTTTCATGCATTGTCATCGGAACCAAATATGTGTGCCAAATTTCAGCTCGAAAGCTTTAGTGGAAGTGGGTGAAATATTGATTGCAAGATTCCAGTACATACATACATGAATGAATACATACGAGTGAAGTTAAATAAAAGCTTTTAATATAAATAAAACACTTACGTTGTAATACATCCTGCCGTCCTGTCGGGCGAGCTTGCGCAGCTCATAGTCCTTGACCAGCCGCTTGTCCACTTCTGGCAGCGCCTTCTCGACGGCCGTCTTCTGAATGAAAGCGCAAGCGAGCTCCATATTGTCTGTCGCGAGGACCGCCGCCGCACTCTCTATCATGTCCTTCTGTGAACGGAACGAATGTATTTTCTTTATCTTAATACATATATATGTAGGATTTATTATCTGTGTAATTTAAGTATATTATCTATGGTGAGAGGGAACAGAGGGGTGCGGTAAGAGGGGATTAAGTAAGATGGCGATAGATATAGAACGGTGTAAAAGGTGTTTAAAGGTGTTATAACAAAATAAAGGCGTTTATAAAATCAAAAGTTGTATATTTCTGCACAAAACCGTCCCGAACCCATAAATCTACATATATATTTCTTGTGTACGTGTGTATGACAGTGAACTCCTCCTAAACAGCTGGATAGATGTTGATGAAAATTTTGTGTGTGTACAAGGGAATTCGAGAATGGTTTAGATTCAAACTTTGGTCCACTGGAAAATGTTTTTTAAACATAATTTTAGTATTTTTGTATAAATTATCAGTTACATGAAGTGTTGCGTCAATTTGACATTTCATATGGAAGAACAACGTTTGCGGGATCAGCTAGTATGTATATATATTTCTTGTGTACGTGTGTATGACAGTGAACTCCTCTTAAACAGCTGGATAGATGTTGATGGAATTTTTTGTGTGTGTACAAGGGGATTCGAGAATGGTTTAGATTCACATTTTGGTCCACTGGAAATAGTTTTTTAAACTATGTGTAAATTTTAGTAATTTTATTTTTCACCGTCGTTCATTGACGTGAAGCGTCGCGTCACTTTGACATTTCATATAGCAGAGCAACGTTTGCGGGGTCAGCTAGTAATATTATATAAATGGATATAAATTTTAGGTAATTTAGGCATTGACTTATTAT
Source organism: Carterocephalus palaemon (assembly GCA_944567765.1). Taxonomy (NCBI): domain Eukaryota; kingdom Metazoa; phylum Arthropoda; class Insecta; order Lepidoptera; family Hesperiidae; genus Carterocephalus; species Carterocephalus palaemon. The sequence goes on from OX155665.1 coordinate 4,645,560, forward strand.
TACTATGGACGTAGGGTCCGCGCTAAAAACTTGACGATTGGAGGAAGTGTCCAAATATTCACATTGTTAGATTGGGGGTCATTTGGTAGGCATGTCTACTAGTGTAACTCTAGTTTTATGGATGGATAATAAATAAAAAATCTCACCTGATGCTGTGTAGTCGGTAGTAGAGCGGTGACGAAGGCTGCCTTCAGATTGGTACTGATTGTACTGACGATTTGCCCCCTACACGTTATCATTGCCATAGCTGCAGTCAAGTTTCTCATCATGTGGTGAGCTGCTATGCGCATGCGCACTTCGTTTGGCTCAGACGCAAAGTCCTTGCGTATAATCTGTTCACACGTCGTCAATGTCTGCTTTATCGACCGATCGACAACTGGGTGGATCCATTCTTGAATCGACCTTTCGATCGACGGCTTCACAAACTGTTTTAAGTTCGGATAGCTTTGGAAAAGTGCTATATGTGGATTGTATGTAATTTTCTGCTCAAAAGCGTTCGCTGTAAAGTTCACTTCGCTGTAACTGAATCTTGGTTCAGGGATGCCCAAGATATCCGATAGGTTTTCAGTTGGTATTAGCGAAGCTGGGATTGGTATGGAGACACCGGAATCAGTTGGCACCATTGGAGGAGGTGGCATCATTTGCTGAACTGCTTGCGCTACAGGTTTGGTCTTTGCCGTCTTGTCCAATGACAACTGAAATTCTATCACCTTTAAATTCTCAGGATTCTTCAAATATATCAACGGCTTCAGCTCTGTAATATCCAAACTCAAGTTCTTGCAGAGCACCTCAACTTCGAACTTTAAGTTTAATTTCAAATTAGGCTCCTGATGCAGTTCAGCTAGTACATTTATCAGAGCCATCGTCCAAGGGTTAGGTGGTTTGAAACATCCCTTTGCACATGATTCAAGGACTTTAGCCACAAATGGAACCACATAGAGCAGCTCTTGCTGACCCTTGTGATAAGCCTCGAGGAGTAAGGCCTTCAAATCCAGATCCACATGAAGAATAGGTTGGTTCCGTCCCAGTGTTATAACTCCGAGCCAATGTCCCAAGTTCTTCAGCAATGATCGGTCTGAGAAATTTTCTATGCCCTTCTCAGTTCGCAACAGCACCTTGACGTTCCTATACGTTTCTGCTGTCACTAATTTGTTGACAGCCCGCACTTTCAACACGTCCAGGAAGTTGGAATACAACGTGTGGAAATTGAATTCGATGGACGCTCGTTTCATAACTAGATATTGAGACAGCCAGGGGTAGTATTCCTCTGTCATCAGTTCGCGTAACTCCTCGCATTTAGTTTGCAAGTTCAGCTGGCTGAGATTATTGAATATGAAAAATGTTTTGTCCTGTATAGCTTCGGGGGGTTCGGTGATTTTCTCGTGGGTTTCGTTGGCGGTGAGGAGGGTGTCTATGTTTGATGCGTTGGCAATTGAAGGGCGACCACCTGGGCCGCAACTGACTATCTTCGACATGACTGACGCAGCATTGGGGGCCCTGTAAACCATTTTAAAAGGCTTAAAAAGAGCTCCCTATCAGGAATGCCTTAGTTTTAATGTATTTAACACTACATTAAAAAGAGAATAACCTCTTTTTTTTTAATTTCTAGGTACGCCGCTACTCTTTAACAAATAAACTTTCATTCAATTATACATTCCATTAATTAATTTATCTGGTATTGCTTTTGCCCATAGGCAAGACCACTTACCATCAGGTGGTCTGCACCGTTATGCCATAATCTACAAAAACCTCAAATAGGTCGCCATGTGTCGCCGGCACTAAAGAAAGCTATGAAACTTCAGTCTTCAGTGATATGATGAAGTTATAATTTTTTATTTATTTGATTAACTAACCAATCACCTTACGTAACTTATATTATTATAGTAGACGCCCGCGGCTTCGCTCGCGTGAAATTAGACATAACAATACCTATGTCACTCAGTGAAGATGCAGTTTTCTAATGGTGAAAGAATTTTTCAAATTGGTCTAGTAGTTTTTGTGTGAAAATATTACAAACAAATGTTTCCTCTTTATAATATTAGTATAGATTATGTTTCCTCATAAAAAAAAATTAGCTCACCTGTATGGCGTCGTTGGAGCTGGAACCGTTTCTACCGTCGTCTGAGTAAGCACTGACGCCAAGCTCGCTGGCAAAACCGGCCCTTGGGGCTTCGAAGGCGGCTCCTGACTCTGCAGACCATACTCCACATACTCTATCAGATGCGGAGGAAACTGCTTGAAGTGCGGCAACGCACGCACATGCTCGCAGTACATGTGATAGTCTTTCAATCTAGACTTGAATCTGTCCAGGGCTACCACGCCGAAGAAATACATCTTAGATCCCTCGGGCTTCCGCAGAGCGTCCAATACGAATCTCAAGGCCAGTCCTAAAGAAACGTAGCTCGGGACCAGACCCCTTTCGATGATACCACCGAATAACTGCGCAGTTATATGCAGCTCTTTATCAGGGTATTGGGGGAAGAACTTGTACTCTTCAAACAGGTTTCGGAGCATGCAGGAGAACACTTCTCTCTCTCTCTTACTCGGCGAGTCCTGAAACTTCTTCAGCATATCCAAGACTTCCTCAATCGAAAGCGACGGGTACGGTGGATGATTGTATATCTTCTGAAAATAGCAATTTGCTTCTTCCTCAATATCTTTCGCCATATTGTGAGCCATATCGGGAAGTGGTATTGGGTCTGGTATACGCGGCGCTTCTATTGTCGGCAGTGGTCCCATTCTCTCGAGACCTATGTTCGGTATATGTTGCATGGGGACCATGCCAAACGGACTGTTCGTGCCAGCCATCATTCGAGACGGCGAACCGTTCATAAACGGACCGTTGCCTCCTAGTGACATATTGGTAATAGCCGGTGTGAGATTCACCGTCGGATCGATGTGTGTGAAAATCCCATTTGAGGATAGGTTAAAAGAATCGCGAGGTCGGGACACACTAGGCAACATTTGCCGCATCTTGTGCAGAATCAGCGTCTGGTTGGCAATGACGTTGTATATGGCTTCTTGTAGCTCCTGTTGCACGTTTGATATGCACAGTTGCAGGCACGCTAACAATGTTGCCACAGTCTCTGGTGGCAACTGAGCTGCCTTCGGCAAGTCATCCGGGCCCATCACTGGGCATCGTCTCTGCAAAAACTTGACCATAGCTGACACGAAGGCTTCCCCGTGATCTCTTATCTTGTCTGTCAGCCACTTGTCCAGTTTCAGGTACTCTCGACGCGACGCCAAGCAGGCTAGATCGATGACGAATGGAAACGATTGTACGTTGAGTAAGAGAGACAACGCCTTTAGATCCTGAGCGATGTCGAGTATTCGCGACAGTTTTGTCTGGTCGCAGTCGCCTCGTATGTACCAATCGGCCATGGCGTGCATTATAACTGGCTTCAGATTAGGGTTCTGTGTATGCCAGGCGTGATGGAGTAGGATGCCAGAATTTGGATGGTTGCCCAAGAATATTGGCACGAGAGCAGTAAGCAATTCCTGGCGGAGTACCGTAGCTGTGTTGATTTGTAGTAACGCCAACAGGAGGATATCTGGACAGTGTTGGAGTGGGAACTTGAAAAGCTCGTGCACTTGTACGTAGTAACCGCGTTCGGAAAGGTATAGCAGAAGTTCAATGAGATAGAGTCCACGCCAGGTAGCTATTTCCTTATTATCCGACTCCGGGGCAGACTTAAGCAGGTCTATAGATACCGGGTGCAGGGGATAGTCTGCGAAGCTGAAAATGTCAGGATGCTGCAAGATACTCGAGATCAGACTTAGCTGTCCTTCTGAATTCTGCCAGCGTCGGCAGAGATACTCCACAGGGAACGTGTTAGTAGGATAGCCGTCACTTTGGAGCCCGAGACGTAGGATGTTGAACAACAAAGACAATCCCTGTCTGTCCGAAACGAGGAATTCCGGATGATCTAGTTGTATTATCACTTCCTTCCAATTCAAATTAGACGCAAGGTCTTTGAGAGTCTGTACAAAGACTTCAGCGTTCCACGTCTCGATTTGAGAGTCTTTCTTAGGCGATTCATTGATCCAGAATGTTCCAGGAGTTTGTATTTTGGGTCCGTCCGTTGGCCGACACCGGAGCATAGTCGATATCATTTTGACGACATCAATTGGCCCCGGTTCTGTCAATCCAAAGTTGACCATGTACTTTTTGCATTCCTCTACGGAGCTGGTGAATTCGTAGCCTATGTCTTTCATGGTGTCTGCAATGGAGTTCTCCATCATGGCTGTGGCTATGTCTGTGGCCGTGGTCACTTCCTCGAGGGGTTTTTGGGTATCGTCAGGATAGAGAAGGGGAGCTAGAATGATAGGAGCAACTTCTCTTGGGAAGTCAGCACGCAATCGATTCAGAAAGAGGTCTCGTGTCGCGTCTGATAGCTGCAAATCGTCCTGGGCTAGGCTAATCAGAAGAGTCTGGAGTACTTCAGGACTGCATTCCTGGAGTCCGGCGCGATCAACGTGATTTCCGCGTTCTGGAAGATAATACGGACAGGTATTTACAGTATGAAGTATTAAATTATTAGTCTGTGAACCAACTAGGCAAATAGGTTGACGCTCATTTGAGCAGATTTAAATCAATTGTTCTAAATGCATATTACTCCCGGAATGTCATAAAGACGGTTCTTCTTTACACAGTAAGCTAGAAGTCTAGTAGAAGTTATGTCAATTATTGTAAATATGCTGACACATAACCTAGATGACCAACTTATAAATAATTTTATGTATAAAACTGTATCTGTTTAATGTACTGACGCTGAAATGTGATAAAAATAAATTTATCTATCTATCTATCTATCACTTTGTCGGTATGAAATCATATCCTAGACTAGACACCAATCGTATGTGATCATAACCTTACCGGGTGCCAAGTAACTCTGCACCAGGTCAACGAACTTCTTCCTCAACAGCTGATCAGCCGAAGCCTCCGTCTTCAGAGCACCGGTCCTGAGCACCAAAGACAATGCCACGTCCTCCGCTGTTGTTAGCTTCAATAATTTTGGGAAACGATCGATTTGTATGGATTTCGAGTTCTGAAACAATATAGACGTTATGAACAAGGACATGCACCAGCGCTTCTCACTCAAGGTCTGTGTACAAATTCACCAATGACTATTACAGCTGTCGACATGAAAATTTTGCTTCGAACAAAATTCTGAGGGGATAGCTGCGCATGAGGTAGATATCAGTGCACGGGATATAATACCGCTGGCGAGCCAATCACCGCTTACGAATGTCAACTCGCTCCCCGCGCAAGACGATACTTTAAATTTCAACTCCTGCGCATTCAAGGAGCTAGCATGCACCGCCGCCTTAGCCGCTTGGCTCAGTCAGAAGAGTGGCCGCTTGTGCCGTGAGCCAGTAAGCTCGAAGCTATACTACTGTTGACCAGGTCGTACCTTGACCCCGGGGCGAGCCTCGGCCAGCTGGCAGAGCGCCGTCGCCCTAGCCGGGTGGCTCAGCGAGCACACGAGCCGCTCGGCGAGCAGCGACGAGTGGGCGCTCGCGGGGCCCGGCCGCTCATCGTGCCGCGAGCCGGTAGCGTGGGTCGCGAGGCTCCTTAGCAGGTGTTTCTCAGCTTCCAGACCGTACAGCGAGACTAGCTGAGGGACAGGAGAATGAGGGTTTAAGGCTCATTTTGACGTGATAACGTTTATTAAATCGATGAACGCCAACACATCCGAAAAAGTGTGACGTCATGTGTCGTTACCTCGCATTGTACAACAATTGTACAACATTGTATACAGGGTGTGTGAGACATGAACATAGTATACAGGGTGTGTGAGACATGAACATTGTATACAGGGTGTGTGTGTTTGTTTGTATAAAATAATGATTATGACGTTATCACGTAAATCTATCGTCCGTAAACCGACTTTATTTATATATAAGATGCATGCAGTAGCGTCCATAGCCCAATGGCTCGCGTCGATTCAATGTGATCGAAAGAGATAGGCATCGACGGGCGCGGTCGGTTTGTGGATGGGTGACCGCTAGTGGCAAAATTTCATGGCCGCTACCGTGCTTCGGAGGGCACTTAAAACCGTCGGTCGTTAAACAGTCGTTAAGCCTTGTCGAAGACCTTCGGGTGGCTTAAGAACATTCGACACTGGGTTGCACACCAACCCCTCCACCAATCCGCATTGGAGCAGCGTGGTGGAGTATCCTCCCGCAGCTGTGTCTGTGGAGAATGGGACGTCTATGAGTCGCAGCGAGCGAGCGAGCGTATGTCAATAGCTATTACATGGGACTTAAACATTACTGGTGAAATGTTTTTGCCAATTCCTTATGGGAAAAACAGGTATTATGTGTCAATGTTAATATTATGATAAGACCTTGTAGGATTGTTTAAGGACTTAAATAGAAAAGCTTCAGTTTTTACTGGGCAATAAATGCTATTGTAATGGACAGGTGGTCAGTAACATCTGCTATATCTATAAAAAGTCATGGAATAAGCTGGGGTGCATTGTCCCATGAGTAAGGTTTTCAATTTAGTTATATTGAAAAGAGGTATTCTATGTAATACACAATAAATCTCGCTTTTTATGTCAACAAGTTTGTTTGTTTAAAAAAAAAAGTAGCCTGTTTCCCAATCTTAATTAAATATTAATCAATTTAGAATAGCATAATACATTATACACAGGGCTGGATTTAGGGTGTGGAGGCCTCGGGCAACAAAAGAATGGAGCCTCTGGCCCCAAATTATTTTCCAAATGAGATGAACAACTTTTTTCAGTAGAGTTTTTTAATCAATTATTTAGTGTTAGTGTGAATATTTTATGTAAAGGTGAAGGGGAAAAAAAATCAAAAGAAAAGTTATTTACTAGTGTTTACTAGACTAGTCGTTGCATGAAACTTTTTTTTTTTCAAAATCTATTGTGGGCCCACTTTTGTGGAGGCCCAGGGCTGTAGCCCCGGTTGCCCTTCCCTAAATCCGGCCCTAATTATGCATTATATCACTTTCTAATTTAGTAGGTCTAATTTATTATTGTTGTTAGCTTCAGCTTTAAGGAAAGTTTTATAATGTTAAAACTATTATAGTGAAAGTCTCTGTATGATGCAAGCTTTAAATTGCAATAACAACACTTGTCAACAATTTGCTCTGTGAGTCAGACCAGACTATAAACACTCAAACCAACCAAATACTGAACATAGGAATTAAATACAGAACCGTTTGGTAAATAGCCTTGCAAGCCTACGCCCTGCCCTGGGTAAAACTGTTCATTCATCCATCCATCAGCCTTTAGAAGTGCATTATTCGCATTTAATACTGCAGTGTACTAATTTTTATTCTAAACACTTTCCTCTGTAATACATACAAGTTTTTTTTATTAAAATCACAAATGCATGAATGCATAACACAGCAACACAGTAACTTAACACTGCCTCATGTTAGAACTAATTATGGCAAAAACTTAATTATGTTTGCAGAAGCACAATTATATAATAAACCTCTAAAAATGTAATAGTTGCAACTTCACTAAAAACTTTCAAGAGAAAATTACAAAAAACATTTTAACAAATTTAATTAATCAATGATAAAGAAAATCATTCAATTTTAACTTAGACCACAACCCAATGTAATATAGAGAGTTTGCATCCTTTATACTCCACCTGTAGCGTCCATAGCCCAATGGCTCGGGTCGATTCAACGTGATCGAAAGAGTTAAGCAACGACGGGTGTGGTCGGTTTGTGGATGGGTGACCGCTAGTGGCAAAATTTTCTGGACGCAACCGTGCTTCGGAGGGCACGTAAAGCCGTCGGTCCCGGTTGTTTTCAATATGTATGAGAAATAATGTTCTTAAACCTAAACCTAAGACTAAAAATTGTGTGCTAATTGCTTGCCTGCAAGTGTAAAAAATATAAAGAGTGCTTGATGCAAAGAGGCTGACTTCGAAGAAATGGAGCCACCACTATTTATTATTATTATTGATTATAAAAAATTAAAAATTAAACCATTATTATTGATTTAGATGTTAAGCTTGTGTCTATGGTGTATATGTGAATAAAGTTTTTCTTTCTTTCTTTTCTTTCCTTCTTTCTTTCATTAATCGGTCATCCTAACTAAAATATAAATGGGAAAGTGTGTTTGTTAGTTTGTCCTTCTCCTGAACTACATGCCGGATCAATGTGAATTATAGCACAGATGTATAACAAGGCCTGAAAGGTAACATAGGTTACTTTTTATCCTGGAAAGTTGTATGGTTCCCATGAAATTGTCAAAAAATTCAGTGGTTTGTTCATAATTGTTCGATTTTTAATAGATAATCAAACAATTAATAGATAATGAATACATACACCAACACGATTAACCATCGTAGAGGCTACTTGCCCTGAAGATGCCTTGTTTTGGGGCGAAACATGTGTTGATGGGTGTGTGTTGGTGTATGTATTTATTAATAGCATGTGCATGTTTCCTGTGTGGGAGGAAGGGAGGTGCTGCGTGCATGAAGGTATACATACATCACCATACATTTTTTGTTCGCGGATTGTTGCAAAGTAGATTAATTTTTGGTTTGTAATAATGGAGTTCCGCAAAGTAATGCCTGATACATTTAATTAGTTTTTGAATGAATATATCAAATTGGATTATAATTGCCAAACTGCATGTGAAGCTAAATTTTGATATGTGGCCATTTTTGGTTTACCTTGCCATTAATTAAGGCTATACTCATTATATTTTAAATCATCACTTGATAGTAGAGGTAATTCTACATGTAAATCAATTTGATGCAGGTAGAGCCTCAGGAAAAGCTAGTTACATATATTTACTCACCTGTAATTTTGCCACTTACCACTCTTTACTCTTGCCTTAATCTTGGGTTGACTGGCCTATAGGCATTGAGTCTGCCAATTGTAACATCTTTTTTGTAGAACAATAACAAATTTAAATAAATAAATATTTATAGAGTAAGAACAGTATAATGCTATGATATACTTATGTAATGTTGATGAAGGAAGTGGATGAGCAACTTTCAGAACATTCTGAACATAATTACTTTAACCCGCAATAACAACAAAAACAGTCCACAAGCTAAGATTAGAGTTAGTCGTGTATGTGTGTGTGAGTAATAATCATAAACCACCCTTGAACTTACAAAAAAACTTACCTTCACAAGAATTTGACTGGTCTGCTTATAATTGTCCTTGTTCAAGCCCGCAACAAGACGACTAATATATGATAAGCTAAACGTCAAGTAGTCCTGGTTCATAATTTGATGTGCACACGAAAGGTATAATATTCACAAAGTCTCAACGCGCACTCACATAAAATAAAATCCGTTCAGTTTTTTTTGCATAGTAAAAATAAACGAGCACCCAACATCACCAATATTAGTCCACACCTGGGCTAAACGCAGTAAATGTACACTGTGAAGGCTTTGTCGTGGGTAGTATTGTTCACAATACGCGCAGACGACATATTTTTACCAAAACCGACCATCGTTGTCGACGCTATTGACGACGAATTCACATCGCTATAGGTCAATCGTAAACACAAACACGGAGCAATCGTCACAAATATCACTTTGAATTTAATATTATCGCAAAATAAACACAAAAGAAGTGGTATTTTTAAACAAATAACTCTTTCGAAACAACGACACGTCTAATGACGACAGACATCTTTTATTTCATGTGATGTCATTGAATGTCAGAAAACTCAGAAATGAGAAAACTTCAGAATGTCATTATTCTAGTTTTTTTAATAACTCTAAAAGAAAAAAGGGTAACGGCCAATAAACTTAAAATGCCTACTAACAACATTTTCTTGGTATCCATTGCCCACGTAAGAAGGATTAAAAATATATATTATTACTATAAATTGCTGCGTACTAATTTGCATTTGACAATAATAACCATAGCATAAGAGAAATAGGTTTGGCATCAATCTAAATAATCTTTATTGCCAAAGAGTACATAATATCACGTGTAGCAAAAATATAGTTACGAAGGTGAATAAATTAAATCATTCACATAATTACAATCGAACATTACTATGTTCGTTTGATTGTAAATTATTACATTATCTTATACGATTTTTTATATATTCTTACATTCTACCATTATTCTAGTTATAGGTAGAATCTAATTATGTAGATTTTCACCAAATATGTTTAAGTTCCATATAATAATTGACGGTGACATGAGCCTATTGCCATACACTGGATTCTTGGATAGGTGAATCCAAACTGCAAGAAATTCCCTGTAGTAGGTACATAATACAGGTAGAAAATTTTATACGTAATCTCTGTCCGACCTCCAAAATCAGGCAGTCACGGTTGCGAACACTAAACTAAAGAGACGAGACAGTTAATATTCGGAGTATTAGCCAATTCTAGATAGGTTTTTCATATTGTGAAGTTAATGTACCTATAATTAGTATTATATAGGTACTTTTTCAAGTAGCATGTTGCTATGAAGCATATTATGTCATATCTATATACCCCGTGGAATAATGAAACTAGAGAGGAGAGAACAAAACAAATGCAGACAATAACGGTTGATAATAAAATATCTACTATTTTACTTATCAGTATTAATTAAAATGTTTATGAAAATCATTAAAATGTTAACGATACGTGTTAACTGCTAATTGAAATTTTTAGTTTTCATGGTAAAGACATTATAATTTGAAAATCATTTTAAGAATAATTAACGGTAACATGGAGTATTTAATTTTCGTCCTGTTCATTGGTAATAATACATTTTTCAATTTATTTATAACTTACTTGATAATATAAAGGAGAGCCGAAGATGAGGCTCAGCGGGACCTTCCTTTTTCTCTTTGATTGTTTCGTTGGTCTAGGTGCATGCTATAACTCTCGTTGGTCTAGAGTAGGCACCTGCTAAGCTAGAGGTCCCGGGTTCAATTTTTCTAACATAGTAAATTTAGCTAATATTAGGCCAAAGTTTTTTTGCACAGAGTAGATATATTTAGTACCTACAGAGCCCAAGCTTCTTATTTCGTAATAACGCCAGTTGACAAGTACAGGGATGAGAGATTGCGCGTTGAGCGTAATATTTTTAAACCCGTAGTTAACTAATGTTTTTCTGTTGTTGCCTTTATTGCCTTTCACCGATGCCGAAGAGCGACTGTCACGGTCGCCACTTGGGACGCTGAACAAAATATTGGCTATAATCCATAGATCCACGTCCGTTGAGCATGGGTGTCATCCACAGCCAGATCTGCAGGAGGTCGAATGCTAGCTTTACCACGATGCTTCAATGCGGATTGATGTATTAGTTAGTGGCCAATTTAGTATCGAATTTTCACAAGCCAACCGAAGGTCTTATCAATTGTTTCTATAATTGAAAACATCCGGGATTTACGCTTAACATGCCCATCCAAAATACGGTAGCCCCGTAAAATTTTGCCACATATACGACCGATAAGAGCCATTGGGCTATGGACGAGTCATTGGGCCATGGACGATAATTTTTTTTATATTAATAACACCGAAATCTAATCCATTTGCCGAACACAGTTTTTCTTCCCATTTACTGATTGCAGCATCATCACTTACAATCACCAACTCTTACGTCCTCTTGCAAGTGCGAAAAGGCGATAATCAGTCCGACGTGGACGCGCTAATTCACAAAGTGGTACCTTCTGAAAGGTTTCAAAAAGTCGCAGATAATGCTAGGAAGCAGTTCGACGGATACAAGTACAATACAAAACAGAGGAATGACAGGGAAGGGCTGGAAAGCATCGTTATAGCGATAGATAGCGGTGCGAATCAGAAAAACAACATAGGGACGTCGAATACAGTCGACAGGCTGATTAAGAAACTGTCAGAGATACTGCAAATTGGGGCAATGACCGTCATCCCTAAATACAGGAGTGAGCTACAGAAGTTTCATATAAGTAAGTTCAGTTCATGCCTCCCTAACACGATGGTATGTTTTAAGTTGATGAGATAAGTTATTGGGGTGAAAATTGGCGTGTCGTAACCAGCCATGGTCGTTGCCTCTATACTCAATTCACAGAGACAAGATATTATATGGTTCTCTCTATTACGTAATCATTATTAGGCTTGTGTATAAAAGAGCTTGTGTATTATTTATCAATTATATACAAGCTCTTTTTTCTTCCCATGACAACGTGGAGTAAAAATATATTTACTTACACTAAATTGTGTCATATGCAACACAAGCAGTTTAATTTCTGGCAAAGACTTGGACTGTGCCTTTTTATCACTGTTTCGATCATAATTGTAGTTGTAACTGAACTAACTAGCACTAGCACCTAATGTAATATCTGTGGAAACTGTACCTACACTTTCTTCTTCACTTGGGACCTTTTTTTTGTTTGACGAGACCTTTATGAGGTACTCTCTGCCTTCCGTGAGGTACACGGAAGTCGTGGGAAGGTCCTGTTACCAAAATCACATAATTAATCGAGCTCAGTTGCCTGTAAAATATTTCAAATTTGTTTGATAGAGGATAATATTGAATTTTCAGTAGCTTAGAGTCTGGACGCCAGATTTGTATCAAATGTTTGGTAATAGGCTTACTACCAATAACGTTCAGTTCACGATTATTATGTTAGGCTGTGGTAGGTACATTATGTTATGTTTTCAGAACCAGAGATAGTCTACTTCAGAAGCGGTAAACCATCGGTGATGTTCGAAATCAACACGAAGGCGGTTATGAGATCTATCCAGGATTACTTGTCTTCCAATGAGTTCAGGAATTACGTAGATAGGGTCGTCGGGAAAGCCGCACTCGTATACCGCTCGGTTAAAGAAGAGATCATGAAAGAATAACGAGTCATTGCCGCCACAGATAATAAAGCATATTTTCTATCTGTAGTAACATTTTTTTAAGTGGCTCTATCGCTATTGCTCTAAAACTTAATGTGAATATTATAATACAGTTTTGCTAAAATTGAAAAATAAAGTCATGTAACTTTTATAAGTATAATATGTCGCAACCATAGTACCTACTGTGTATATATATGTACATTCCGTGTATTCTCTATTCTTGATCTATGTTTTGTGGCGGGAAATTTAAATAAAAACAATAGAGTATAGAGGTCTTATACCATAGACTAGAAAGAATGTACATAAACTAGTGCTAGAAAACAAAGTACATTTCAGCAAGTCCTTTTTATTTTGTGCTATTACTACAATGCACACGGTACCCAAATTTAAGTTGTTCCGGTCACGGAGTACCAGCTTGCGATCCCCGACGACGCAATCACTATTGCAAACAGTACTCTCTATTTAGTTTGTGCTAACACATAATTCGTCGAACTAAACCGATGTACCTACTACATAGTCCTATAAACACAGCGTGGAACTAACCCGACGTACCACATAGTTCTCTAAACACAGCGTCGAACTAAGCCGATGTGCCACATAGTTCTCTATACTGTATACACAGCGTCGCACTAAGCCGATGTAACACATAGTAGACTGACCTAGAATGAGGCTTATCAACAATTAGTAATTACTAACAGGTCTTACTATCACTAACAGTCCCTGTCTCAGTCCTTATACCAACTAACGAACTGATCAACTAATGTTATTATTAACTCTCTACTAACTGGACTATCCATCCTAGTCCCTACTTGTCTTGTTCAAAGACAGTCACAGTTGTCATGGACTGTGCAGCGGATGAGTGGAGCTGCCAGCTCGTTTGCTATCCTATATACCTAAAAGAGGTCAACAGTAAAAAAAAAAAACTAGTTATGCAAAGATTTACTTGGCCCTCAGCATAAAGTTTATATGGCGCGCACAATCTGACTTAAAAATATGATAAAGGAGGAGGGAAGGCACAAAAAATCTTTATGTAGGTATTGAGATATGTATTTCATAAATATTTAATATTAACTTTATACATAAGATAAGTTATTAGTTTTAATCAATCATAATAGTAAACAAGTATCTAGGACGTATAAACAGTGGACGTAAACGCAAGGTTTTCCATGCATGCATTTATCATTCCTAGCATACCTCAGATTAGGGAATCAACATACATATTAAAAAATAATAGATGATAATAAATGTCACAAAAATAAAATGTATCTGTACAATACAGTATAATCCATTAAAAATTATATATTAATAATCCATTAATTAATTAATAGTTAATACCATGTCACAATGTTTCTTAAATTAAGATTTTCATTTATAGTCATCGTTTTCAAAACTTATTTTAAAACTATGAGATAGCTAATAAAACTATAATTGGTAAGTACATACCTACCTTCAACGACATTATTTTCTTACTTCTATTTGGAGATCTAATTAGATAATTTAGGTGGGTAGATTTAGACTAAAATTGCTTAATTTGTACAATACATTTTCATTCAACCAAAAATTTATTATTATTAATAACTAGTGGACGCCCGCAGCTTCGCTCGCGTTACGCTTCATACTAACTTTGCACCCCCGTTTTACCCCCTTAGGGGATGAATTTTCAAATTTTTTTAGCCGTAAAAACCATCCTTGAACTTTAACGATTATTTAAAAAAAAGAATTGGCCAAATTGGTCCAGGCGTTGTTGAGTTTTGCGATTCATTTTTATTATATAGATTTATATATATTTTTTCTATGGGAAAAATAATATAATAATTTATAGGAGCTTTTGTATACAAAAAAATTTAACAGTTGTTAAGCCGTCAGAGTTCTGGAGTTCTAAAAACTAACTGGTAACCGAACTCGTAAGTTTTACTTGAGTTTTATTTAATTTCCCCCATTTCTTTAATTTTGTGTTGTTATTTTGTATTAAGTACCATAAATAATGTAAGATTTTAATTGAGAGAAGAAGAGAGAAAATGTGTGCACCACGCAACTATCTCTCTTGCCCCCACAATAATATACTTAACGTCTCTTTCTATCTTCACTAAATTATATCTCCCTCTCAATTTCAGTTCGCATCTCCCGATCACACTTTTCGTAACGCTCTCGTCACGCATTCACCAGCTTACTCCCAAAGTCAAGCGTGCGTAAAGAAGTTTTACTTCAATAAATATTACCATCATCGTCATCTCACACACAGCCATCAGGCCCCAAAATAAGCACGACCCCCGGCGTAGAAGGCAGTGTCAGCACCGATTGCCCCAACGGGTCTGTCAAATAATTGCTTCGCTTTTTCACTTAGATTCTCTTACATGCTTAGCTTTCTCTCTCACTTACATTCCCAACTTTGGCGATAATTACTACAGTCAGACTCGATAGTAACATACTTTTTAGTATTACTCAAATACATACACAAATATCTATAATAATTTCTAAACAAAATATAAATTTTTACTATAAAAAATGTGGTTGTCCGGCTGACGAAAGCTGGTTGTCCGGTATATCTTCTATATAATAAAAATGAATCGCAAAATGTGTTGGTAAGCGCATAACTCAACAACGCCTGGACCAATTTGGCCAATTCTTTTTTTTAAATGTTCGTTGAAGTTCAAGGATGGTTTTTACAGCGAGAAAAATTTGAAAATTCATCCCATAAGGGGGTAAAACGGGGGTGCAAAGTTAGTATGAAGCTTTGCCGTTTTTGAAGTTAGTGAATGTGTAACGCGAGCGAAGCTGCGGACGTCCACTAGTACACAATAAAGCCACGCACTTATTCAAAACACTCTCGGCCGATTGGCGCCGCGCCAAAAATGAAATCAAAAATGGCGGCTGGATGAGTGTTGTCACCAAATGATCGACTGTTCTCAAGGCACTGATCCGTAGGTAGCACATACGAGTACCTACATAGGTACCTAGAATACCTACATCGCCGTTTGGAGATATTTCGATTAATCCGTAGGTAGCACATACGAGTACCTACATAGGTACCTAGAATACCTACATCGCCGTTTGGAGATATTTCGATTAATCCGTAGGTAGCACATACGAGTACCTACATAGGTACCTAGAATACCTACATCGCCGTTTGGAGATATGTATATTATTGACTCCGGCCATTTGGACAGCCCCGAAGTAAGTTTTCGTGCTTTGTAAAATCTGTTATTACTCTTTAATTTACAAAATATAAGTAAATTAACGACTAGTATTAGAATCTATGTATATCACACAATATAAACCTTAATGTATAAGTTAAATAGTGTTCAGAATTTCTGATTTATTTTGGTTTTGAAATAAAACAGTCTTCAGGAACAATTGTACCATTTTTGTCGGGGTCAATAGTAACGTTACTATTGACCCTATGGTACAAATGACCCCGAGGAAAAAAAATAAATTATATATATATATATATATAACATTTTTTGAGCCAATAAAAAATCAATAGATTTTTGTTTTAACGATTTGCTACCAAAGTAAATAGTTGGGGAAATATAAATTATTATCAAAGATTATTTCGGTTTATTTTATTGTTTTCTGGAAGACTCGCAGAAATATGTCAGGGGTTAAATGTAACATGGGGTTGTTAGTAACACACAAGTTTTACATACAAATTGTCGTTTTTGATTTTTGTTGATTATTGTTGAATACATCAAAGAAAAAATGTACGATTTAGATGTTATTTAATGACATAATATGCCTAAAATTGTGATTTTTTAAAGTAATATATTAGCTTTTGATCAATTACCAAGAGAAGTATATACAAAAATACCGGATTAAAAACATAAATAATCAGAAAATCCCTGCACAGTTTTTGATTACTGTTCAAATTTGCACCAATAACAAAAACACAAAAAAAAACTACGTGTCAATCTTTTTTTTTTTAATACTTACTATTAATCTAATACTTACTATTATCTACGGCAATATCTAAGATGGCAATTGCCAAGCCATAGCTAGTATATATGGCTACTATGACCAGCTGATATTTAAGAGGCGGAATATGTACAAACTATATTCGAATTTAAATATTAATCTTTAACTTACACAATACTGTCAGCCTATGGCATATTGTTCGTCTAGTTACACAATATGTTCAGGTTGTTCCATACTGACAGTGTAACACCCTGTGAACATCGATATCAAAGAGACATAGATAGGACATATCATTTGGCCTTAATTATACAAAATTTTACTCGATTTAATGACAGTAATGTCAAGGCCATTGGTATGTGTCATAATCACAGCAAAAAATTACCAATGCGTTACTGTTTGGGTTAGGCATAATCACAGTAAAAAATTAAATAAGTCATAATCGCAGTAAAAAATTACATAAGTCTTAATCACAGTAAAAAATTACAAAAGTACTCGTAATAATCATTAGTCATAATCACAGTAAAAAATTACATTAGTCATAATCACAGTAAAAAATTACATTAGTCATAATCATAGTAAAAAATTACATTAGTCATAATCACAGCAAAAAATTACCAATGCGTAACTGTTTGGGTTATCACAAGTTAGTACAGTATAGCTCACTTGTGTCTCTTTACGGAGGAACAACCATCCACATCCTCTGCGACTGCCGTGCAGTAACTCATGACAGAAGTCGCAAACTGGGCGGAAGCCTAGTCTCACCTTGTAAAATCAAGGAACTTGACTCCAAGGCATCCTGGGATTTATCCGAGTGATTGGCCTTTGGGATCAGGTTTAAACTTTTTGGGGGTTATCTACAATAGATCTTTTAGGTCGCAGTGGCTTATGGGCTTAATCCACACCCCCTCCCTCCAAATAATAATAACCTCTTTACTTTCTTTTAAACTTCCATTTCTGCTTTTCCTAATTATTTTTTTTGACAGCCGTATGATAATGTTAAAATGTTCATAGTTGACTAGTTTTGGTCAATCACGATGACCATCTCCAGGGATGACGCGCTCGCGGCTGTCTCGGTGTACACTGTTTTCAACTACGAATATCACTCACGAATCATTCAGTAAAATAATGTTAAAAAGTCATTATTTTCGGCGGTTTCGGCCAAAGAACTGTCACAGATTGCCGCCTGATACAATTTAGCGTGACGTTTTCCGTCAAAATGGCTTTTATTACTAATCTTTAGCTTACACGTAATGCACTGCAGAGTTG
The DNA here is from genome assembly GCA_944567765.1 of Carterocephalus palaemon. Classification (NCBI taxonomy): domain Eukaryota; kingdom Metazoa; phylum Arthropoda; class Insecta; order Lepidoptera; family Hesperiidae; genus Carterocephalus; species Carterocephalus palaemon. The sequence continues at coordinate 4,663,518 of OX155665.1, forward strand.
AATCGTTGATCTGGAAAAAATATAAGATAGTCTTATACACAATTCGCTGTAATGACCAACCACAACCCTTTCATTGTCCCACTGCCGCGACCCATAGACGTCCCACTGCTGGGCACGGGTTTCCCCCACAGACTATGCTGTGGGAGGTCTAGAGTCGTTGTCCCACTATTGGGAACGATTGTCTTTGAGAACATTATTTATTTACCTACTTATTACATGAACCACCAACAAAATTATATGTGAATATGGTATAACTATAATTTTGCCTTAAGTTTATAAATACATATAATTTCACTTACAGGTTACTTAAACTTGCATAAAAATGTTGTACGATAACAATGCAGTTTAAGACAAGAATTTAAAACTAATAATTAAGATTTCACACTTTGAAACGTTTGAATTTAGTGAACTTAATCCAATCTAATAATGACTATTATGGAGAACTCACAGGCATGCAGGTTTCCTCACGAAGTTTCTCACCGTTACTGCAGGTAATAAAGCGCACTTACAAGTCATTGGTGCGTGCCGCTTGGGTTTGAACCTGACTGGTCTGAATAGCGCCCACATGGCTAACCTGACTTTCCTTGTTTACCTACACCGTTATTATCATTACTTGCTCACCTTTCTAACGAGCGCCGGCGCAAACCCCATTTCAAAACGGTGCAGGCGTTCCAAATGCCCCGAATTGGTTGTGTGCTGGATGGCCTCGAAGCACTTGAAATCTGTTTCGCAAAGCTGGCAATTGTATCCAGACTTGGTCTTCAACAATCCATGGTAAGCTTCCCATGTTACTCTTAATATGACGTCATTTATTCTAAAAAAAAATTGGTTGTCTGTAAAGTCGGTTTATGGACGATAATTTTACGTGATTGATAACGTCTTAAGAAAACATCTTTTCACTTCACTTTATAAACAGTTGACAAAACAGTTCACGTGTAGGTTGTGTGCAGACGCATCGGCCCATGAAGTGGAAGAGAGATGGATGCGTCACAAGCCGAACGCTTAGGTTGATCGTGCCTCTCTATCGCTTGTTCCGCGCTCTCGCTTCCGCGGAACGCTTAGGCGAATCGTGAGTACCAGTCACGCTTTTTCTTGCCTGCAGCCGGCGTTCATCGATTTATAATTGACATGTACATATTTTTTATTTTATGAAATTTAATTTTATATTGACTAGTGTGTATTGTTTTATTAATTAATTTTTCTTTTTTTACTTAGGACTTATATACATTTTTAAATCGTATTTGAGATGATTTTTGACTATGGATAATTTTTATTTTTTAATTTTATTACTTATATGTTGATTTTTGTGTATTGTCTTTTTTTGTATTGATATTTAATTTAATTCCGTTTTGACATGTTATATATAGGTACCTAATTATAAATTTGATTGTTATTTTTGATGGTTGTATTTAATTTAATTTTTATTTGATAAGACAATTTATAACTATTCTAGCGCATTAGGGACATCCCTGTAAAGCTAGATGTAAGTTAGATAGATATAAATAAATTAATAAATAAATAAGACGTTGTCACGTCAAGAACCGAATGGAATTAGAATTAGTCCAACTCCCGCAACTCCGCCCCCCTATAGTCGTCTCTTACGACAGGCTGGCTAGATTTAGCTACAACACATAGACGTCCCAAGTGTTGGGAACAGGAGCACAGAAACAGCAGCTGGAGGTCTAGCTAGATCATACTCCACCACGCTGCTCCAATGCGGATTGGCGGAGGGGTTAGTGGCCAACCCAGCGTCGAACGTTCTCACGCCACCCAAACATATTCGACAAGTTTTAACGATTGTTTTCACCATTGAGAACAACCGGACGGCTTAACGTGCAGCACGGTAGCACCCATGAAATGTTTCCACTAGCGGTCACGCATCAACAAACCGACCGCGCCCGTCGTAGCTTAACTCTGTCGATCGGATAGAATCGTCGCGAGCCATTGGGCTATACCTCCCTTGATCAGAAAAAAATACTTACTTCTCATCAACACTTGAAAGCCTCACAATCACCTTCTTCATTACATCACTGATTTCTATTATCTCTACATTATCGATAATATTGCTCTCTCTAACAGGGCCTTCTAACACGACTTCCTCTTCTGTCGGGCATACTATCTCTCTCACTCCTGACTTGCGATCTCTCCTTTTATTTTGTCTTGATGGCTTCATAGACTCAATTTCCTTGTGGGTAGACCATGCGAGATGGTGTTCTAAAAAGTTTTTGGCTATCAAAACGTTGCACAGCGCACAGTGGTAGTATAAGGATATCTGTAACAAGAATTACGTAGTATAACGCCTTTGTTTTCTCGAAGCGGTAGGCAGTCTGGGCAAGTTATGTTTAGGTCCCATGTAATAGGCGGTGAGCCTATTGCTATACACCGGGCACAAATTCAGACTCCGAGCTGCTAATGGTAATTTCATGTTAGAAAACCCAATAGTTGTTGACCGACTCGGGGATCGAACCCAAGACACTAAAAATGTTTGGATCGTCCTCGTGATTATAGATTGTTTAATATATTGGACAAGTCTGAAAAACGGAGTTAACTGCTTCAATATTATCTCAAACATAGTATCTTCAGTATTATATTACACTTTAGAGGCGACCATATTAGTCCTCAAGGGTAGCAACGCATCTGTGACTGACATAGAACGAGACTCTTACAAACAATTACTAACATCAACTAACAGGACTTACTATCACTAACAGTCCCCATACACACTAACGAACTGACCAAACAAAAAAATTAATGGGTTCAGATCTGAATCTGAACCAATTAATTTTCTAATTAACTCTCTCAGCTAACTTGACTAACCATCCCTGTCCCTATTGTCTTGTCTTTTTGTTCAAAGTCAGTCACAGTTGGACGGCAGCGGATTGGTGGTAGTGCAAGCTAATTTATAGCAAATTTATATAAAATAAATAAGTGTTAAAAGCTTACCTGACGCAACAAATGTCTGTCGTATTTATCTAAAAACTTGTACGTTTTCAGGTTTTCTCTGTGAGTTTTGCTTGAAACGTGCACATTTAAATGTTCGTAAAACACTTCAGACCAACACAGGACGCAGTTCAAAGCCCCACTCCCAGTTCGAACCATGCAATTGTAAGAAACCATCGATATTTTCTTGCAAATGTTTTTTATCTTCACATACACAAATCCTTCCGGGCTGATGTCTATTTCGTCATCCGTTTCCATTTCGTCTCGCGTTTCCGTTAAATCATTCCCAGTTTCCGTTACTTTATCACCAGTTTCTGTTAAGTCATCCCGTACTTTCGTTATTTCGTCTCGCGTTTGCTTTAAGTTTTCCCCTGTTTTTGTTTCTCCGATCCGTCCTTCCTTTATTTCGTCCCGCTTTTCCGTTACTTTAATACCAGTTTCTGTTAAGTCGTCCCGTACTTCCGTTATTTCGTCCCGCTGTTCCGTTACTTGATCACCAGTTTCTATTAAGTCGTCCCGTACTTTCGTTATGTCGTCCCACGTTTTGTTCAAGTTTTCTCCTGTTTTTGTTTCTCCGACCCATCTTTCCTTTATTTCGTCCCGTGATTTTTTACTTTCATCTTTATATCTGTTTTCTGAATTTTGGTCCAAAACATTATCGTTGCCTATACCTGAGATATTACTCTGTGTCAGGGGTTTATTGTGTGTCAAGTTGTCGAGCCGTTGTACATTTAATATGTGGGGATTATGATATAAGATTGCCTCTCCCGTATGAAGATTAGGTACGCCCAATAAAGGTACAGAGTTAAGCGCCTTATGTAGAAATCTTAAATGCAATTGATCATATGTATGAACCAATGGATCAATTTTTACAAAGATATTGCACAGCGTGCAGTGAAAACCGTATTTAGTCTGAAATAAACAGTGAAATTACAAGTTAAGTAGCATTTTCTGGTTAACCTCGATACAGATTTAGCGAGATCACGAGCAACATAACACAACACGACGCTTTTATATCTTCAAAGACACATGTTATACATCGAATGTCAAAATTATATGTTCAGTTTCGAAAGTATTGCCTGCTATTGTATGCCATATACCGGACAGAATCCAAACTAAGAGTCAAAGGTCTCCAGTGAATGAACACTTAAGCATTTCGAATTTCAAAAATTAACTAATTTATGTTTTCTGTAATGAATACATTCAAAAATCAGTTTTAGGATTTTTTTACCATATTCATTGCACATATTCAGATTCATTTATTACATTATATGGTTTTTTTTATACGCTTAATGAACGTCATAACATTTTTTTTAATATTTTTTTTCACTGGGTATCAGACAATTTCTATTACATTACTTATTCATTAATTAATTTAATTACTTCATTAATTTATTTGTTTAAAAAGGAATCTTTTTAAACAAATAAATTAATGAAAACACTGTAGTAAGTTAAAATCTTTAATCAAAAATGATATTTGAGATGTAAATTACGGCTCGAAAAAATTCTAAGTTTCACTATACCTACCACTTTAGACGGTCTACATTTTGAAATGAACAGTATTATTATAAATAACGGTTGCCAATAAAATAGGAAATAGAGTTGGAATTACAAAAAAAACTCCGATTTGTAGAAACGACTTAATTTCTTATTTTTTGGAAAAAACCTGGTTTTTGTTCATTCACTGGGGGTGTTAATTCACTGGAGACCTTACCTTACTAGCCTTCTAATAACAAATAAGAAAAACCCAATAATAATTTTCCCGGGGATCGAACCCAGGACCTCTATAGCCTTTCACTCGCAACCATTAAATCCACGAGGCGGTTATTATATGAATACGTAAGAGTAAAAATTAAAAAATCTTACCAGTCTAATTAAGTGGATTCCAGCCTTTAAAATGAATGGTGTATGTTTAAGGATTATTAAATGCGTTGGATTCCTGACGTGATAGCTTAAATCAACGAACCGTACTCCACATAACGCACATAAGTAATTATTAGGCTGTATTTTCTGAATTAAATTGTATGCCAACATAGGTACTCTAAAATACTGTCCAAATTGTATGATTACAATTGTGTCTTCAATGGGTAACGAAGCGATTGCATTAAAACTTGCTTCTGATGATTCTGTTGTTATGATCTCGTTATTAGTATTTTGGGCACTATCGATTAATGTTTCGTTAGCGTTATTACTAACTGTAGCGTTAACATTTTTCATAACATTGCGATCATCGTTAGGGATGTTATTATGCATTCTATGTGCCGTAGCCCTTACGACAGTGCATTTGCTATCTTTATCGATCTTTGCTATGTCAGGGATTATATTGGGAGCTGAATTCGATTTTTTTGCATGTGAAGTCGCTATGTGATCCTTTATTCCGTTTCTTATCTGAAGGTTATTGCAATGGCTGCAGTGGTACAGTTTGTCTGTTACCTGAAAACCGATTTAAAAAAAAATCAATTTATAAGACAGACCGTACAATTGTTTACATAATTCTAGAATTTAGGCGGTTCGAGGAATATTATTTTTATCGATGCTAGGTAGCAAATGATACCGCCCATGACAACTGTGACAGGCTTTGAACAAGACTCATGGGGACAGGTTAGTCTAGATAGCAGAAAAACTTTAGTAACTTTAGTAAGAACTTTGGTCCGTTAATTAGTATTAGGACTCAAGGGGCAAGTACTGTTGATGACAATAGTCCTGTTATTTGAGGCAAGTAAAAAATTAATTTAAAAATACTTATTTTTTCTTACCCGGCGAATTACGTAACTCTTAAAATCATTGTCAATGGTGCATTGCTGTAGACGTTCCAGGTGACTCAGTTTTTGGCAATGATTTGTTTTATAACTTATCGGTCCGTCTTCTGTGCACGCCATACAATAGAATTTATTCGATTTCATTGTCAATATCATATGCCAGCTATCGAACTTAACTACAGCGTAACCATCACTTAATCTAATTTGAACGTACTCTGATTCCTTTGCCTTTGATTTCTTTACTGCGTCGGCGTAAGAAAATAGCATGTCATCATTCGAATTCACTGTTTCAAAACTTTCCCCTGTACCGAGATTTTTAGTATCGCGATCTAAGACAGAGTTGGAATAAGCCAAATATTTGCCGATATTTCTGCTGCAATTACTTTCATTTACTTCAAGACCTAAGTCAGGACTGTGTGCTTTGATACTACTTAGAGTTTTGTTATCGAGATTGAACTCATGATTCTGTACCACCGTGGAGTTAGAATTATTATTGCCATTTATGCTCTCAGTATCAATCTCAAGTTCGTTAATAATATCCATTGCTTCGTTCGTTCGCTCCATGAGACGCTCACCGTGTGTGAAGCTTTCTAAATGATCTTCGTCAAATTCAAAAGTAATGTTACATATAGCACAATGGTATTTGCCGTTTATCTAAAACAATAGAAAAAATGGACACCAACTTTTTCATATCTAATTTCTAAGTTGATTTTCTTTCATAGGCTTTTAGATGTTTTCCCATTGATACAAAATGTTGTATACTTCATAGATTGTAATTGTGCCAATTATTATGCAAAATATCAAATTGAAAGCTCCTTTTTAAGTCGGTTTATGAAATAGTGATAAACTTACCAGTCGCACGATGCTAGTGTCAAATTTTCTTAAAGGCTTGTGCTTATCCAATAGTTTTAAATGGTCTTTTATGTGATCTAATATAACCTCATCGTCCAGCATTATGTTGCAGACAATGCATTTATAACCATCCAAGTTTTCAGTAGACATTATAGTATTCCACTCAAACAAACATAAGAATACTTTTGAGTTTATTATCAAACCTCTATTAGTTTCTTGTATTTTAATCGGCAGAAATATATCACCTGCAAGAAATATGATAATGTAGTTCCGTTACATTCATCCATCCTTTCAGTTATCTATTACAGGATTTAGGTCTCCCTCCAGTTCCATTTCATTCCGTTTCATTCATCCATCCTTTCAGTTATCTATTACAGGATTTAGGCCTCTCTCGAAATTGATATTTGTAGCATACATAGCCTAATGGCTCGTTTCGATTCTATGAGATCAACAGAGTTAAGAAACGACGGGCGCGGTGGGTGACCGCTAGTGGCAAAATATCATTTGCGCTACTGTGTTTCAGAGGAAACGTCAAGCCGTCCGTCCCGGTTGTTTTCAATGGTAAAAACAATGATCAAGCAACCTCCTGCAGCTTTGTCTGTGGGGAGACCCGTGCCCAGCAGTGGGAAGTCTGTGGGTTGTAGCTGAACTAGCTTAGCAATTGATGTTACTTCACCTGATTCCGTCCGCTGAATTCAACAGTCTGCTGGCGGCGAATATTCCATTTTCCATGTCGTGGTGTCCACTCGAGGACTTTTTTTTACCCACATATACCATACCAACACCAAGACACACCCCAACCCTTTCGTTTGTCCCACTGTTAGGCACAGTTCTCCCCTCGTAATGTCCCCTCCATTAGGCGCTAGCCAAGTGCAATTTTTAAATCGTAAAAACTGTGAAGAGTCTTGCGTACCGCTTGGATTTGAACCAGGACCGCTGAGGCGAGCTTAATTTTACATTCCTTCCTCGCTGGTAGAACTTACTGCGGTGGGTGTTGGTAGTGGCAGTCCCAGCACTTATGGGAACGCCATAAAGGGAAAGGAATCAAAAAATTCTGCAGAAACTGGTGTATCCTGTACATATTTTACCAAGTACTGAACATTCAAAATGAAAAAGAAGTTTTTTTTTGTACTTACTATTAACTACGTCAAATTCAAAATATTCATCAGCGGACGCGATGTCTTTATTAACGCCTTGGTGATTTTTAGGAAATATCGTACCTTTGATTTCATAAACAAGATACTCCCCGTCACAATCATCTGAAGGTATTCGTGGACTATAAATTAGCTCTAGAACCTTCGAATCGACAAATATCGGCTGCATTTCATCGCCTTCCATTATGCTTGGCTTTGTATTCATAACATTCTCGAGTGTGGCATCTTCAATCTCATCGTCATTTAACCTAGTTGATCCTGGAAAGTTTGCATCTACAAGCATGTCATGCTTTACAACTTCAGCTGATACAGGAAGTAATTGAGGGATCAGATTATTAAAATCAGCTGGAGGAATCGTATATCGATCTTTTACTGCATTATCTACATCATCGCTACTTGGTAGTGCCGGGGATCGTCCTATAAAGTTTGCGTCCACCAGCAATTGACTGCTTAGTTCATTGGAATCAACTGTATGAATCTTATGCAGTTCTTTTACTTCATTCTCTATACTATTATCAATTACGGTCGATATTCTGGATTGATCTAAATGATTTCGCAATTTTTCTTCAATTTGATGAGCTGGTAGATCTTTAGAGTCTTCATTGATACTGAAATGTTCTTCATGTGTAGTTGATCTTATGTCTATCTGCACAATTTGAGAACGTTCTAGAAGTTTCCCTTTCTTTTTCATTTTATTCGCTACTTTTAGTATGACATGTGTTTCACCATCTGTTGGCTGACATTTTGAATCCATCCAGTCTATTTTAGGTTGTTCAGGTTGCGATTTCCTACATTCATTTTGGTCATCTTCTGATAGTATATTAGTATGAAGTTCATTGTGATCAACTATAGATGTGATGTCATTTGTTTCTACGTCATTTGATTCCTCGGCTTCAGCTATTTCTGCAGAGCTTGTGTCTATATCAGACACTGGTGATATACTTGGTGATGGTTTGCTATTATTTCTGTAAACAACATTTTATGTATATTATATAACCATAAAAACCGGCAAAAATTGTATGGTTGGGCTCTATTCATTAGTATCTGATTGTTGGCACAAAACATCAAGTCCAAAGTATATCTTGAAGCTATATTGATATATGTATTAATAAACGGGGAGCACATAGATACAGTAACGGAGTCATGAAACATAGGAGTCCTCAAGGACGAGAGGCGCATCGAAAAGCACGATAATAATATTGTTAGAAATTGTTATTACAGACTAAAAATACTCTATAGAATCAAATAATTATCTCTATAGAATACTCCTATGCGTGTTAAGCTTTTGGAAACTTTGGTTATATCAAAGCTTACCTACGCTGATGCTGTAATTGGCCCAAGGCTTCATTTTAGATCTCAGAATTTAATACAGTGTGTACAAAATGCCTGCACAAGGTATTGTTATGTCTTACGTCTGCCCCATACAAAAATAGTGCAAATAAGCTTAAAATTAAGTAAAGGAGGATGTTGCAATTTGCTCCTATTCGGCGTTATTAAAGATAAGTGCCCATATGTATGGTAAGCTGGCTTGGTCCAATGATACAAGGGCATCTAGCTACAGTTTAACTCACCACAGTATATGCACAGCGGCTATTCGGGGAACTTTCAAATATAATGCAACAAAATGTTGTAACACTCGCCCACCACCTTTGCGTGACTTGGTATAATATTAAAAACGATAGGATGTATGACTGCAATTAAATAACTGTTCAACGCTGTACTGTGTACTTGGGCAGAGTAACCCCTTACTCGTCTAGGTTTTACACTGATCCGCCTACTCGTTACATGCGCTTATATTGATCGAAGATGATTAATAATGATGTGTTCATTAACACACAGTCAATAAAATATTAAATTAATAAAACTATGTAGTAATTAAAGTAGGTGATAATTGCTTCTTGCTATTTGGCAGTGCGTGCTATTTTTTTTAATAATAAGTACAAGGCATACTTGTTAGAACAATAAAATATTTCTGTATAAGCACTGACGCATGTGTTAGATAATTGGATAAAAAGTTTGATAGGTAAATGTGGAAAATTATTTATGGTAAAAAAGTAATTAATAAATGGGAGGTCATTTAAATATTTCTACGCCTAATTATTGGTTTAATTAAAGCAGAAACGGTATCTAGTGTGATATTCGAATTACTTTAAGATGTATACCTACCGTCATAATTTATGTTAAAATGTAAATTATAGCTTATTTAAATATGAATTAACTAGTGGACGCCCGCAGCTTCGCTCGCGTGGAATTAGACATTCACTAACTTCAAAAACGGCAAAGTTTCATACTAACTTTGCACCCCCGTTTTACCCCCTTAGGGGGTGAATTTTCAAAAATCCTTTCTTAGTGCTCCCCTACGTTATAAAAGGAACCCCTGTGCAAAATTTCAAGTTTGTAACCCTTATAGTTTAGGCCCTGCGTTGATATGTCAGTCAGTCAGTCAGTCAGTCAGTCAGTCAGTCAGTCAGTCAGTCAGTCAGTCAGTCAGTCAGTCAGTCAGTCACCTTCTCCTTTTATATATATATAGATGTTTTTATTTTAGATTAATATTGGTAATCTAAAAAACTATCAGCAAAATTATCATTTTCAGACCTCAAATATTTAAATAAGCTTTATCTAAATGAATATTAGATATTAATTTGTTTCTATTTCATATTATTTTTCACAAAATATTTTTTTAGCAACAGTATAATTAGGTGATTTTATTTAGGTTAACGTTTGTTTTGATAAAAATTGTTTTTTTGTTGCCGCCATCTTGGGAATAAATAAAAGGGTTTGTAACCAAGAGGAGGCACATCTTAATTTGATTCTTCCTGCGCTAACAACCGCCATATTGGCCAGTGGTACCTCGGTTTTGTGGAAACGCTGTTACAGATCATACTAGTCAATGCATAATAAAACCCACAACTAAACACAAAAATAATATTTTTTACTTACATTCCAAGCACCTTCTTTTAGATTGCTTAGCAAGCAATAAAATATGGTTTAAAAATAGAAAAGAATTCAAGCAGCCATAATCAGCACAATAGACTCATAACTCACACATAACCTTGCTGATTTGCTGATAACTGCTAACTTTAGGTTTTTCGTACAAAGTACTTTTACTGTTCCTTCATATTATGTCTCAAGGTAGAGTAATGCGCTAGCGGGTAGCGATCTTGGGGCGTCTCATTATCTCATATCGACGTTGAATGACTGGGTTTTAGTGGGTATTTTGCTGATACATACATACCTGTCTTTTTCTGTCTTCGACCGATATAAGCATGGTGCGTTAATGCATTTGCCAGCGAAAAAAAGGTATCTTGTGACCTTTGCTTCTGACACTAGAATTTTTAAAATATGTAACAATCAACATTCGTGACATCACCGAATGCACATGGGCAATATTTTGTATTACCTATAAGCCGTTATACAGTCATAAAGTTTATCACTCCAAACTATATTAAAAAATAACAACAACAAAAAAACAAAAATACACAATTTTGTAGTTAAAAGAACTAAAATATAATTTTTTTTAAATTCTACATTTTACTTTTTTATTTTAAATACATATATGCATTGTTATCGGCCCTTGATAAGTGTGCAAAGTTTCAAATTAATCCGACGTATCGAAGTGGGCGAAAATCACGTTCAAAGAATCCGTTACATATCGTACATTATAGATACATACCAAGCTAATAAAAGTGTGAAAAAGTCTGACATGAAGAACCCGGGTCCTCTCAAGTTATGGGTCAGGTAAAATAGATTTTATTCTAGTCTAGTCTATTAAACTTTTTAATTTATACAATAGTACAAATGGATGTGTTTTTATAGGTTTATAGTTTAAGTGACACTAAGAAACAACAAGGAACTAGGTACTACTTAAATCCATTAGTCATTTAGTTCTTCGGAATTATATCAAAAGTTTTTTTATAGTTTAGTGTTCGAGCTTTTTTATAGTATTGTTTCGACGCGACCGTGCGGTGTACTGGTTTCGCGAGGTGAATTCGTCTCTCCCCTGGTAAGTCATAAAACATAAACTATTAATTGAATTTATTTGCATTTATGTATTACTATAATTTACTAATACTGTGATAATTAAAGTGAGACAAATAATTAGCCCAAAAAATTATTCAGTCAGTTAAAACAATTGAATTTGTCATGAAAACGTCTCTACCCTGGCGTATTTCCCCTGTCAAGATAACTGTCCAGGGGAGAGACTTACTGACCAGGGGAGATAATATTCATCATAAGATGTTTATACAAACGCAGATATAGACAACTTTTATCGACGTCAGTATTAAATGATTATTATAAATGAAAATTGTTACTGTAAAAAAAATTAAAGGAGGTTCTTAGTCCATATTGTTATTATAATATATTAGTCATTTTTACAGATTAAGCCACCACGGAAAAAGTTAACATGTGAACGAGAAGCAGAGAGACATTATCAAAAGATTAAATATAATCCAGAAAAGTATGAATTTCAAAAGCAAAAAGGAAAACTATTTAAAAAGAGGAAAGGAATCATTAAAACTTTTGAATAAATGACTTCTAGAGCATCGTAAGGCAAAAAGGATATGAAAAAATTGATCAATGATTAATATGATAGTCTGATTATATGTTAAGAACAATGTTTATTAAAACTTGATTTTATTGATATTATGAATTATGTTATTGTGTCAAAATCTAGTCCCTGGTGAAATAAGTAATCTTGTTGTCTCTCCCCTGCCTGCCCGATGTATTTACCCTGGCCTTCGAAAAAGTAATAAAATTTGTATAAAGTGACTTGCCCTTACGTGAAAAGGTAAATATACAGGACGAAAATGATAATATATAGGTTTCATGAAAAAAATCCAACATTTCTCCTTGGCCGCATGCCCATAGTACTTTATTTTTATTTTTATGGATACAGGATAGCAAACGAGCTTGCAGCACCACCCATCCGCTGCCGCCCATGACAACTGTGACTGACTTTGAACAAGACTCAATTAGGGACTGGGATGGTTAGTCCAATTAGTTGAGAAAGTTAATTAGAACATTAGTTGGTCAGTTCGTTAGTAGGTATGAGGACTGGGGACTGTTAGTCATAGTTAGTCCTGTTAATTGGTGTTAGTAATAGTCCAGTTAGTACTTGTTAGTAGGAGTCTCGTTCTAAGTCAGTCACAGATGTGTTGCTACCCTTGAGGACTAATATGGTCGCCTCTAAAGAAGTGTAACCGGAATCCACACCTTTCCAACCGGACCACAATTGCTTTAAAAACAATTATTACACGGCAGAAATGGTACTAGGTACTGTGGCGGGCGGTGGTACTGCTCCGGGCGAACTCTATATGGAACCAATTAGCTTTCATATAAAACCTATTTGTTTCCCTATAGGCTCTACCACCTGGAAAACCTTAAACACCTCTTAACCTTAAAAACCTCTTATCATAGAATCACCCAAATATACAAGTACATACTGTAAGTCCTGCGACTGATTGTTGTGAAAAGATGTAAATAAGCATATTAATTTATTTTCAAAGCAATTGAAATAAGTAAGAGGTACTCAAGTGGTAACAGTAGTGATAGAACATCGGCTGAAATTTGAACTCTTCACTTGAGGTCTGGGTTCTGTGCCCTGCGGCACACACATATACCTTTTCTAAGCATTTGGGATTGAAAAAATTAAATTTGACTACTATTACAGGGAACAAAAACATTGTGAAGAATGCTGTATATCCAATCTGCAAGAAGCAGTGTCTAACTACTACAGAGGCCATTACTATTGATGTCTCGCAGTGCTCTGCTGCAGAGTTGTAAATTTTATGTTTAGATTGTTCTGTTACATGTGTCAACAAATGAAACACTCAAGCTGCTAGTACCAAACGAGTGTTTCGTAGTTCGGTACAGCTACCTGAGAACTAAGCATGTGATGGTTGACTATATGAAAGCAAGCATACTAGTTGATTGTGCAAGTGCTATGGCCTTATCGCACTGAGATGATTCTATGGCCTCCTGACTCCTGCTTAACATTGGCTCTATGAAGGACCATAACTCCATAGTGAATGAAATATAAAAAAGTGTGTAACTAAGTGGGCACTTGTGTTAGCACATGTTCGCGTGAGTGTGTTTGGATTTGCTTATTGAAGGGGAGTATGTAGTTACTTTTAAACCATGGGGACACCATTTTTCTGAAATAAAATATCAAAATAAATGAGTGAAAATATTTTACCTGTTCTTTTTTTTCTTCAGCACACTACGCAATCGCTTATAAATAAACATTTTGATTTGCAAGACTTATTATTTTTAGTCCTCAGCTTTAGTACTGGTGTTAATAAAGGTACTAAAGATCACTTATACATTTTTATAAACCAATTTTTACTTTAACATTTTTATAAACAAATTTAATATTTTTACTTAAATAAAATACTAATTAAAGTCTGCTTATTAAATGTTTTATTCACGAAGCAAAGTAAAGAATTTAATTGCATTCTGCTGAGATTGCAAAGGAGATGTTCACGAAATGTATGGGGGCTGGTACTAAATTTGTACATAAACAAAACTTGGATGTGGAGAAAGCGAAAATTATTCCGATTGTGACAAAGTTATGAAAATAAAAAAAAGTTCCACCCTTGTTTTTTTATTTGTGTTTGAATTTCAGTAGATAGATAAAAAGCTTGCCACACTGGGCACCTTAAACTTCTGGCAACTCTAACCTGACACTGACACTACTGACTGTAATTAATAGTGACATTGAGTGATGAATTATCGTTGACATTTTGTTTTGGTTTTGATTTCATTTAAAAATAATTCAGACGACTTTCCGACTCCGTTCCGCGCTGTTCGTAATTTCGTTGTGCTCTGTGTTTTTACGCCGCCGTCGCCGCGCTACCGCCGTGATCAATCCTTTTATAACAACCTCTGCTTGCCTACCGGACTCCGACCTTATCTCTCTATACGACAACCTGGCGCTTGCCTACCGGACTCCGACCTTATCTCTCTATACGACGACCTGGCGCTTGCTTACTGGACCTCCCGATTTGTTCTATCAAAATCTTTTGGAAAGAAAAGGTATGTAACAACGACATGTACCTATAATGTAGCTATCTATTTTAGAAGATTAATATTTGTTTGCATATTTCATCATATTAGTATAATTGCTTTGATTTACTTTAAGCTCTCATGCAGCCAAACAAGTCTTCCTTCACTAACAAACAAATAGGTGTATTCTGGGTATACATATCAAGTAAATTCATGTATGAATGTAGTACATGTAAGGATTTGCTCATAATAAATTAATCGTGATAAGTTAGTTACAATAAATACATTGCACTTGCTTCTTGTCCTGATTTGTTATATTTCAATTTCTAGATACCAACCTTACAATTACAATGGCTGTATGTATTAATTGCCATATTATTCTACGACCTAACCACCAGAGGAATGAATACCATGCTGTGGACTTCAGTGAAGACTTTGTCGCAATAATTGAAGAATGGTGTGGCCGTGAGGTATAGTTTTTTTTTGTTTTTATGTTTCCTCATTATAAGTTACAACAATCTATAAGTATTAAGATTATTATTAAGCCTTTTAAGTATGTAATATAGATCACATGTTTTATTGTTTCAGATTTCTGATAATGATCAGTTGTGCCCAGAGTGTGTGAATCTGGTAATTCAAGAAGCCAACAACCGCATTGCAGATCCTCATTGTACATCAAACAAACAACTAGGACATGCCTGTGTATGCATATCTTGTGGCATTTCTCTATCAAGCCGTACAGGGAGACGTCGGCACAGACTGCCCGAAAATTGTGTGGAAAGAAACTATTTAGAAAATCAAATATTTCCACGGCAGGTAATAAATGATTGAATTGCCATAAACTGTATAGAGTAGGAAACAAAAATTACTAAAATAGCTTTAATCATGATAATTTTATATTTTTCTAATTACATCTGTTTATATTTATAATTATAATATTGCAATTTTCAGATTCCAAATGAAGCTTGGGTATGTTATGCTTGTTGGATGAGAGCTCATCGAAATGCACCCCAGCCTCTGCCATTGGAACATGGTACAACTGCAGAACCTGCTGTATTAGAGGTCCTAGTTGATACCCACGAACTCAATGAATCCACTTTGGATTCAACACGTCCTTCAAGCTCGGTGACTATCCCGAGCTCTGAAACAAATTCTTGGACTGATCAGTTGCCTAACAGTCAAGGTTCAGCGAGAGCAAGGGAAACTATAACCTTACACAATTTCACTCGCACTCTGGATACACCAAATCATTGTTTTGTGCCAGGCTGTATGAATACAGAGCGCCTACGAGTGCCAAACTATATTAAAAGATCAATCCTATCTCAGCAAAAAATATATGTTACTCAAAGTGCTAGAGTTTGTCAAGAGCATTCCATGTTATTTAACTGGGACATTCTAAATGAACATGAGTTCTCTTCCACTTTCAACGCTATTCATTTAGAAAATATGTTGAATTTATTACATACAATGCCAGCTGGTTGTGTTCTCAATTTCGAAAATATAGAGAATCTTTCAGATGGCTTATGTCATTATTGGACAGGTCTGACTGTTGCAAAGTTTTTAATACTGTTTAATAGCATTCCTATGGGGACTGTTTGTAAAAAAGCTAAAACTGCTCTGGGTATGTATTTGGTGAAACTTAGAACAGGAGAATCATTAGCACGAATGGCCACTCTGTTTTTAACTTCTAAGGTCACTGTTTCTAATTATATAAAAAAGGCAAGGGCATGTTTAACTGATTTTTATGTACCCATACATTTAGGTATTGGCCATATAACCAGGGAGCAACACAGTGCTCGTAATCTTTTAATACCTCAAGGACTATTTGGGACTGAAGCTAATAATCCCATAGTGATCTGCGATGGTACCTATATTTACTTACAGAAGTCATCTAATTATTTGTTTCAAAAAAAAAGTTATAGTTTGCATAAATTCAGAAACTTAATAAAACCTTTCTTGATAGTAGCATGTGATGGCCACATAATTGATGCATATGGACCTTATGCTGCGACTAAGTCCGATTCTGATATTATAAAAGATATATTTCAAGATGAAAATTCAAATGAAAGGTCTTATTTCCGGCAAAATGATATTTTCATTTTGGATCGTGGCTTCCGTGACTCAATCAGTTTTTTAAATTCTTTAAGATTCCATGTACATAAACCTGAGAGCATGGAAGCAGGTGAAAAACAGTTGTCTACTATAAAGGCCAACAAATCGAGATGGGTAACATTATGTCGCTGGGTGGTAGAAGTTGTAAATGGTAGGTTTAAACGGGATTTTAAGTTATTCAGGGGAGACTATTTTAATTTAGCATCAAAACATTTAATGGCTGATTTTAGAGTTGCTGCAGCTATACTTAACTGTTTCCATCCCGTTATAACCGACCGCCTTGATGCCCAGGCCATTTTAAACAGAGCACTGGAAAGATTTAATGTTCGTAACACATTGGCCACTTATGTTATAGAACAAAATGTTAATAGACAACGGGCCAGTTTTGTATCGATAGATGGCCAGCTCCCTCAACTGGATGTGTTCCCTATGATGGAAATGAGCGATATTATTTTATTTGCACTAGGCATATATCAAATAAAACAAGCCCGATCTTATTATGGGGAACACATCCGAGAAAATGGAACATTCAAAATAGAAGTTGACTCCAATCTACATAGACATTCAGAAAATACATTGTTGTTAAGGGGAAGAATAAAGTCACGTCATCAAGGTAGCAAAGTGTATTATACATATATATTGTTGGATTTAGATGCTGACATCAATGATTGGAGTCAACGAATTACTCAATATTACTGTAATTGTATAGTAGGTATGCGTACAGTAGGGAGCTGTGCACATATAATGACCATTATATGGTATTTAGGATGGGCTCGGCATCACAATAATATTCTACCACCAGCAAGATTTTTAGATGGCATTTGTGTGAGAGAAGATGTGGAAAACGAAGTTGAATAAAATGTAACTTTTCATAAAGTCTTTTATTATTGCCTATTCTCCATGTAATTGCACACATTTTATTTATGTATGATATCAGCTTTCTATTATTAAAACGTGATGCCTACAAAATCTATTTTCTTGGCTGTTTGTTTAAATGGCTTTCATAATATACAATGGGTTTGATAATAAAATACTATTGTTCTATAACCTATATGATGAGCTTAAAATCCTAAGACATTATTACATATTAGTCATCATTATAGTCTTCATTCCAAATTATGCAGAAAGAGAATCCAGGTTGTGTGATATCCAGGCTAGAGCGAGTTACGAGCAATCGGCGGTTCGGGCCTGCGATTCTCGAGGAAACTGTGAAGCAGATCCTGGTCATCCTGGTCGTAATTACTGGTTTTAATAATGTAGTCCACCAATATTTTGCACTGATTCGCATGTTCAATTACTTATTAGTGTGTTGTAATAAAAAAATTGAATTACTATCTTAATGTTTAGCATTAAATGCACTTCGCAGAAACCAAACCAATAAATAAACCCATCAATATTGACAATCGACTTTGATTGATTGACAGTTGTCATTGACAGTTACTATTATCAAACTAGGATCTATGTCGTTTCGTTTCTTCATGATTTTGGTTTACAATTCATATTATTATTTAGAACATTATAATTATATAATAATTACGTATTAAAAACATAATAATAATAAAGATGGACCTCAGTTAAGTTCATAATTCGTGAAAAGGACGTATGTACCTGTTAGAAAACAAACATTGCTTTCCATCGACGTTCTAATTATCCCGAACATACTTCATCGATTTTCCAAAATATGGAGGGACAAAAAAATATAAATCTTAAAATTTCAAGTAGATTACAAAATATGCTTTCAAATGAAACATAAATTACGGCTGTACAGAATATAGTACCACTTTTGAACATCTCCTTTACAAACAACAGTATCCCTTATTAGTTTGTGCAAACAACACAACCACAAACTATTAAGGGATACTATGAACACAACACACGGAATCAGCGGAATCTACATACATCAACGAACGATCTTTAACTGCTATCTCTCTCTATGACATACATTCATTAAAATTACAAATCATGTAAAATGTACTCTGTGGTACAAATCACAGATTATGCAGAGATACTACGTATGTACAAATGATAGCCAGTTAGCCACACAAACTAGGTAGAGATAGAGATAAAAAGTACTCTGTGGTGGAGATACTACGTAGATAGCCACATAATAATAGTTGTTTGAACTCTTTGATAGCCAATACGTCTACGTGTAGTATTACTTGTACTATTAGGTAGTCTGTCTGTGGTAGTACCACCACAGATTAATATATTATTATTAGTAGCTAGACTAGTTACGTACGTGACGTGCGGTCTCCTTGTGAGTATATTTGTTCTGTGCGTGCGGTGCGGTACGTTACGTGTAGTGATGGGTAGGACAAACAAAAACGATGAGTTTGTATGAGGTACTCATTTTGACAAATGAAGTAAGACAATGTACCACCTCATTTGAGGTGGTCCTCAAATGAGAGATACATACAAAATGAAGTCATAACGCATTTTTTGAGGGATGAGTTAGATGAGCTTTGTACATAGCAAATGAAGTTAATCGAACTGAGACTTGAGTTTGAAGTGATTTGGAACTTTAGTAACATAAAATTGTTTTTAAAAAAAGATATGTAATTAAAATAAGGATTTATATTTTAGACAATAAAATAATTATCAATGTAAAAAAAAATTGAAAATTATTTTTTAACATGTTTTAATTTAAAAATTAGGAAACAAAATAGCAAAATAGGAAACAACAAAAAAAAACTCAACAATAATAGATAAATAATAATTCAAACAAACGAAAATCATTTTAACAGACTGGACTTTCAAACTTGAAAATTTACACTTTAAAAAAATGTCACGATTCCCTTCAATCACCTTGTTTTAAGCATGAGGTGTGAGTAGGACAAAAGACTTCAAAATACTTCTCGCGCGTTCGCTCATTTACTTACTTTTTCTTAAATGAGTAAGAGGGCGATAACGTCACGCTCACAGTTCACATTACTTCAGCCTCAACGAGTTTGAAGTGGTACAAAATATGTGTTTGAGGTGATGGGACAATTTATTCCTTTGTATGGGACATTTGAGGTGCCTCATGTATGAGTTACACAACGCTAGTTACGTGTTCCCCGCAGAGTCGGTATTTTGTTTGTCCCGCGTCAAAGGGTTTGCGCCCCCTTCACGGCCCCGTACCAGTATACTACGGACCAAACAAACTAATAAGGTGCTACGGACTACAAAGGCTACAAGACTATTATTTCAGTCATCCACCTAATTCTATTTTTTCATCGCTTTCTACTAACTTTCTTGTATAACACGTTTAAATAGTGATATGTTGCAACAGCAAACAAAGTTATTGCAGCAGCAGCTTCTACGTGCATTTCGCGGCGGGTTTCACAAACGATTGTGTGTGAGCATCCCGTGAATGTGGAGGGCACGACTTGGCCGTGAATTCACTCACGGCACTAATGTGGAGCCGCCTTTAGCGTAAAAACTTCGTTTCGTTCGTTCACTTAATCTTCAAAATACTTCAAATGACATTGTTGACGGTTGACAGTCGATTGCTCGATCGATTGATTGATTGAGATAACTTTGTTACCATTATTTCTGTTATATGTATGTTATCCATCCATCACAAACTAATTGAAACTATTATGGGATACTTGATAACCATTGATAACTGATAACAATGTTGATAACCATTGATACTAAAAGTATCTTTAATAAACTTGTTGATAAATAAATACCTACATACCTATCTATAATAACTATCTAATGTAAACATAGCTTCATACTTATTTATTACTTGCTCAGTGCCTAACTTTACATAGCCAAAGAAAGTGTCAATTTTAAAAGGACGAACGAATACAGTTGTGTAACTTAAATAATTTAATTTAAATGTGATATTTATTATCCACAATAAATTATTTCACAGCTTAAGGACAGCAAGTGGGATTTTTTATCATTAACACAGATAGTTTACATCAAAATTATTAATGACACTGCAGGAGTAGCAGCATTAAGTGCATTATATCAAAATGTTTTTACAGTAATAATTAACAAAAAGATGTGTTCGAAATCTTCCTTCAATGGAAGAATATGTGAAATACCAGAAATATTCGTAGATAACTTTGAAAATCCAACTGAGAATGGTGCCAGAGCTTATTTTCTCAGTCACTTTCACACAGACCATACTGTAGGGCTGACAGATTCTAGATTCATTAGCGCAATAATTGAAGCTAAGAATGTATTTATTTACACTACAAAGATGACAGCGGCCATAATTGAATTTAATTCTGCAATATTAAAAGAATATGTCAAAGAACTAAAATATGGTATGTATCAACTTATAATTAAGCTTACTTCTAAAGACTTCTCAAATACGTGGCGTAGTTGTGAGTGATCCTGACTGGGAACCACTGGTACCGGGTTTGAATCCAGACCAGGACAGATAATTAATTAGCTGATAAATATTTGTATTCATGGATCATAATGGATGGAAATTATGAAGAAACCTGCATGCCTGAGAGTTCTCCATTATGTTCTCGATGGCATGTGAAGTCTTTCAATCTGCACTGGACCTTTGTGGTATACTAGGCCTAAGCTCTCCTATTCCGAGAGGAGACCCATGCCTAACAGTAGGACAAAGAAAATGTTTTGGTAGTAGGTACCAGGCTTGTTTTGCTAGACCCATGCACTGCAATGGGCCATGCATTGACTTTGACTATTTGATTACAGCATAAAAATAAAATAAAATTTTTTTTACAGGTTACAACCTTATCACTATACAGAAAGACTCTAACCAACCAGAGAAATACATTGGCGTGACACTGATACCTGCTGGACATTGTTTGGGGTCTACCATGTTTCTATTTGAGACGTCCTCCATTAAGGTTCTATACACAGGTGACTTCCGGATCCGGTCAAATGACTTACCAGCATATGCAGCATTCCATGACAGCACTGGCAAAGTTATAAAGCTTGATGCTTTATATGTGGATACCACTTTTATTGATGAGGTCAGTATGTCAAGAGTTACACTAGCTAGTGCAATGTCAAATTAGCGCAACTTAATAAATTGCAAAACTCATTGCATTGCCAAAATCTTACAATATTTTTGTGGATGTCGCGTTCCTATTGACGCTCAATGCTAAACGCTCACACACAGCCCTACGCTAGGCCTAGATCTGTTCCATATGGCGGACACACACAGAAACAACACAATTTCACATGACACATGACCTGAGTACAAATAATTATCTGTCAAATACTGTCAATCACTGGGTAGAGTTTGTTCAGTAAAGTCCATGAGCAGGATAGGAAGAAACTATAACCAAACATGTGAAGTTTCAGACGACCACTAGTAGGCTCTGCATCTACAACCCAAACTTGAGTATTTGTGAGTTACAATTTTAATGTTAGTTGTCCCGTTGGTCTAGTGGTCGCAAGTGTTACTGCTAAGCTCTAGCTGGGTTCAATCCCCGGTTTGGGAAAAGTATTATTGGGGTTTTCTATCTTGTTCTCAACAGAATGAGAAGCTTGGAGGTTGAATTTGTGTCTGGTAGAGCACATTTGGTGCGTGCCGCTGGGGTTTGAACCCGGACCACTTGAGTGAGAGGCGAGTTCGATAGCCACTGGGCTGTCACCGCTCTGACTTTTCTAAGTTATGTGTGATTTAAGAAATTAAATGTCACTTGCTATAACGGTGAAGGACACATCGTGAGGAAACCTGCATGCCTGAGAGTTCTTCATAATGTTCTCGAAGGCATGTGAAGTCTGCCAAGCCGTACTTGGCCAGCGTGGTGGCCCAAGGCCTAATCCCTCCCATTCTGAGAGGAGACCCGTGTCCAACAGTGAGACAAAGAACGGGTTGTGATGATGATGATGAGAGCATATTTAATTGGCTCCAGGAATAGTCTCACCGCCTATTACATGGGACCTATACATAACTGGTAAAAAGTGGGTGGTCTAGACACCTGTTTGCCTACCCCCTTGGGGAAATACAGGCGTGTATATGTATTTATTGAAAACCGACTTAGCGAGCGGAGCCGTTGGAAAACCTAGGGTTTTTTAAAGTTAGTTGTTGTAATGTTATGTTCTGTGCAATACGCGAACGCATTTCCGCAAAGTAACGATAACTTATTAAAATAAACTAATCTAACTTAACTAACTAAATTAAATTACTGAACGATTCGTGAGTCTATATTCATAGTTGAAGTTACCGGCTTACTCACGTGTGATTTAAGTCGGAAATAGGCCGACTAGCTTCGATCTATTACTATGAGTGAACGCGCTTGCGGCTTCTTCAACTATAAATAATTAAATTAAGCAAAGTAACATCTGATACAATTAAAGACGGGCACTCAGGACAAATATTCGTGTGTCGAACACTTGTATTTGTTCTGTGTCTGGATGTTATTATTCTCTATTTAAGTATGTATTTAAAAATATCAATGTATGTATGTATATCAGTCTTTGACACCCATATTACAGGCCCGCGCCTACTTTGGGGTCAGACGGCCGTGTGTGAGAATGTCCAAGTTTTATTTAATATTGTTAATTAACTACAAAAGTGGTATTCTTCGTTACAGCCATATACGAACTTCCCAAAGCGCAGTGACAGCATAGAAGAGGCAGTTGATCTGATCAAAGGCTTGCTTGAGAACGACGGTCATGTGATATTGGAAACATCTGCTAATTATGGATATGAACATGTATTCAATCGCATACACAAAGTCCTCGGTATGAAGGTATATGTTGATGATAACAGATGGCGCTTTTATAGGTGAGAAAAAGAAAGACGAAAAGTTTTGATTGAAAATCAGCATTGTTTTTCCCACAGCCAGGGCCGGATTTAGAGGTGTGGAGGCCTCGGGCAACAAAGGAGTGGAGGCCCCCTGGCCCCAAATTATTTTCCAAATGAGATGAACAACTTTTTTCAGTCGAGTTTTTCAATCAATAAATTGAAATCGAGTAGATTATTTTAGTATTTAACAAACATATAAAAATATAGATAAATGATTTCTGTTAATATTTAAGAACAATATGTTGTGTACTATGTATATATGTATGTCCCAACAGTGGGACAAAGGAAGGGTTGTGGTGAAAGGATTTAGATTAGAAGTACACATAAGCTCTTACTGTGCAATTCCCACAGTATAAACGCAACACCTACTATTTTTTTCCAGCAAAATACGCCATCTGGTGCCAGGCGTAACAAACAACGTAGACGAGACTCGAGTGTATGTCTACACCCGCAATCTCGGTGCTTTCAAACTAAAACACTCGATAGTTCGTTTCTCAGCTCAAGTATGGCGCGGATGGCAGGAAGAACATTGCTCTGTAGACAAGAAAAGTATAAAACACTTTGTCTGCTTCGCAACTCACTGCAGCAGGTCTGAGCTGGTCAGATTCGTCGAATATCTCAGTCCGACGAAGGTCGTAGGGTTCCCTAATCCGTATAGGATTAAAGTCAGTCCGGCGACGGGAGGCGAGAAGTTTGAGCGTAGTCCGAGAAAGTCCCCGAAGAAGCGACCGTGCTCTAGCGGGGACGGATGCCCCAAGGACCGGAAGGTGGATCCCGGACTGCTGAAGAAGTTATTTGGGGGATTATGAATATACATTTATATGTATAAATATTAATATTAGAAAATATATCAAACTTTTGGACGAAGTACAGTCACTTTTTTGTTGATTTTGCGTTTACCTTGTTAGTATGTATATGTATTCTTTTTTTTTGTTGAATGAACTTTGCGATATGGTCATAAAGACCTTTACGGCGTCACCGGATATGTATTCGAATTCTTTTTCATGACATTCACTATGAAACTTTGTCTATGCTAGGTATTAGTTATTTCATATTAATCTGTTAATGAGATTGATGTAAACTCCGAGAAAAATAAGAATGACAATATTACCACTTAAAAAGAAAGTTCACTAACGATATATTTTTATTTTACTGTTTATTAATATCATAGTTAAACCTATTACTTACAAAATATAAGGCGCGCAGCGATGTGAAATGTGCCATGCCTACCAGACAGTTTATAGAACATTAATATTATCTATTTTTTGACGGTGTGTACCATTACCTGCTTTAATGTATAATGCTATAGTTATTGTTAGATATGTTTTATGTGCCTTATTTTGTACTTTATAAAATATTCAATGTAATAATGTACAATTTTTTTATATCGTTTATATGAAATAAATAAAGAAAAAATTGTCAAATATGAAATTGTTTTGTTTACTACATTTTTATATAAAGACTAGCTGACCCCGCAAACGTTGTTCTGCCATATGAAATGTCAAAGTGACGCGACGCTTCACGTCAATGAACGACGGTTAAAAATAAAAATACTAAAATATTGTTTAAAAAACATTTTCCAGTGGAAAATTGTGAATCTAAACCATTCTCGAATCCCCTTGAACACACACAAAAAATTTCATCAACATCTATCCAGTCGTTTAGGAGGAGTTCTCTATCATAACAAGAAATATGCAATATAATAAGATACATGTCCTATTTCATTCACCATTGGCATTCAGTGTTAATAGACTAACTTACCCCTTATTCATTAAAATTTAAGAGGACTTTAAATAAAAGACTTTTAGATAGGTGTGCATTGATAGGTAAAAAATTTTGCTTGCGTTTTATCAGCACGGTGGTACATATATATGTACCACCGTGTTGATAAAACGCAAGCAAAATTTTTTGGCTGTATCTTAGTTTTAAAAGGACGTTAACGTTAAAATACTGGTTGATTGAAATAAAATTGTTGCCGACAAACTGACTTACAGTTTGGCAATTTTTAAATTAGGGAAATTCTGTAATACTTTTGGGATAAATAAATAAATTAAAAAAAATAAGAACAAGGAATTGTGCATAAATATTGGTTGCCTGTAAAGTCGGTATACGGGCGAAAGTTTTACGTGACAACGACTTTGAGTGGTAAAATAATTTTAATGTGAATATTCATTCGTATAGTAGTATCGTCTCGTATCGTATCGTCTCTCTCGCTCTTAGGCGGGCTAACCATGCCCGAGTGGAAGGGACGCGTGCCTCTCACTCGCTCTCATTGTGAGCGCATAACGTGAGCGGAGCGTAACGCAGTTTCTTGAAGTGTCACCCGGCAAACCAATTTATAAGACGTTGTCACGTCAAAATAGAACTAGGTTTGATGCATAAAAATATTTTTTTATTTTCCTTCTGAGATTTTGATTAATTACTTTCCTATTATATTTAATATCTTCTCTCTTTTATACCGAATAATTTTTTGACCGAGAATCTAACTCAGGACTTCTAGCTCATAGCTAGCAACCAGTAGACCAGAAGCAATCAATAAATTTGTAATAAAATCCTTTTCTAATTGAGCTTGTAATTATGTTCATAAGTCGAAATTTAATTGCTTCTTATAACCTACTGATAGTAATATTACAGTACTATCATAAGGTGCTTATACACAGTAGTTATGCTTATAAGCTTGGTACTACTGTTCTCTTGCCTCTATCAATGTAAGTAGGATATAGTTTTATTTTTATTTTAAGTTTTCCCCGTACAAAAATTCGGGGCCCTTAAATTCACAGCCGTCTATAACCCTAGCGCCCCAAACGGGCCACAAACTTACTTATTTGTGAAGAAACCAAATTTATATATACCTCCTCAAATTATTGTCTACCTAGGCAGCTTTTTTGCTGAAAAAAAGGTACATCTTGGGTAGGTTGGATTTTACTTAAATTCGATGAGCTGCCTTTTATAAGTGTAGCTACTAGTGGACGCCCGCAGCTTCGCTCGCATGGAATAAGACAACAATAGTTTCGTTTACACCTAGTAATATCATATAGCCACTCAGTGAAGATGCAGCTTTATAGTGGTGAAAGAATTTTTGAAATCGGTCCAGTAGTTTTTGTGTGAAAACATTACAAACAAATTTTTCCTCTACAATATTAGTATAGATACAAGGGAATATTATAATGCCATTAGTAGACTGTCAGATTGATTCAAAGGGCCATACATCCCCCAGATCCCATAGAAGTTCCGCTGTAAATACGACTGTTCGCTCCTAGCGCCTGTTCGCTCTGCATTTAGTATCCTGTGGCAACACGGTGGAGCGGACAATTGCCGTAATAAAGTAACAGGAGCATGTCTCTACCTTAGCATTTACCAGCATATTATATACAGGGTGTTACAAAACTACACATAAAGCCGAAAGGAGGTTAAATGGGACCTTATAACGAGTCCATTAACAATATTTAAAAACCGCAGTAACGCTGTATAACATACCCCAAAATAAAAATAAAATATTATTATTTTCACTGATGTGAACCCTATTTCAGTAAAATTAAAGAGTAAGCTACGCAGAATGTACCTACATTTCTACCTAATTCGCGGAACGACAAAAACTTTAAAAGACCTAACCTAACGAAACAACCTAATCGAACACTTTCGTTTTCATAATAAACGTCGAATTTACAGAAACGGTTGTTTAAATTAATATTAATTATTTAAATCGTTGCCGATACAGTTCGCAAGCACGATCTAAATTGCTATCTTCATGACCTACGCATAACATAATATCGTAATATTCCGAGGTAGTAAGTAAGCATCGTCATTTTGCAAAAAAAAATTGGAAAAATAGGTAAAATAGGTACATAGGCCTTTCTGTTAAATAATCTGGTGCAATGACATGACAGCTTACTAGGGTTAACTAAATTTTTGGCTTTGATAATTAATCATATTTTTTATAACACATTTGCTCGTAAAGGGCCCCTTATTTCACCAATTTCAATATCGTAATGTATCTCATTACCGCACTTGTGCGTTTTACATTACATTACCGCACTTGTGCTGTAATGTAGGATTTTTTTTTAATAAGGTAAAACGCACGGTCTAACAAGATGCTCCGTCTAAAACGAACAGTACATTTTCAATCTTATCAAAGAGTTTTTATGTCAGAAAAGTGGTCAACATTTTATGAATAAAATTAACTTTGGGAGATAGAATATAAAAAATAAACATTTAATTCTTTAATTTAATTAATTTTGACAATAAATTACAATAATTTATCTGTAACAAAAACAAAAACATATTAATTTACTTTATTTTAAAGTACTTAAGTTACTGGCTGTTTTTGTGTCTTTGCCTTAAAAAAAAAGTGCTGATGCGCGCGCATCGTTTTGTGAACAAGTAAAAATTATTCCGCGCGCTTTTTCTTTTCGTTGCATTGTTTTTATTTGAAAATGACATCAAGTAATGATGAATTTATTAATTTATTTCCTCGCAAATATGTTATAAAACGTCGTATGACACACGTGCGCTTTGATAATTACAGCCTCTGCTTTCTTGTAGCCCTCGCCTACGGCTCGGGCTAGCAATATCGCCTCGGCTGTAATTTTCAACTTACCGCACTCGTATCATAATGTACTATTACGGGGTATTATGTAACACGTTGTATACGACTGACAACTCGCCCTGCCCGCGCCCGAAGATACCTTAATTCCGACTCCAGCGCATTCAAGGTTAGCGCTAGACTTTGATGCCGGTCTCTAAATCTTATTGTTTTCAGATGGAAACGCTGGAAGTCATCGTAAGCCAAAGATGTTCAACGAAACGCAGTAAGTACAAAGATAGCAAGATAGATGCAAGATGCAATAGCCGTGTCTAACCCGATGACGCAATCACTATTACTAACAACCTACAGGATAACCCCCTATCTACGTACGAGTATACTAATATTATAAAGAGGAAACATTTGTTTGTAATGTTTTCACACAAAAACTACTGGACCGATTTCTAAAATTCTTTCACCATTAGATAGCTTCATTATAAAATTTCGCCACTAGCGGTCACCCATCCACAAACCGACCGCACTCGTTGCTTAACTCGGTCGATCTCATACGATCGACACGAGCCATTGAACTACGGACTCTCGAACATTTAACCACATAGGTAGGTGTAGCATACATGATACAGCATACATTTACCTGGGATAAAATCATCTTTAAAAGTATAATTTATCCATTAATGATTATTTTAATAAAAGGATTTTGTAATCTAATCTAAGGTTAATGCAGTTGTTTCAAATTAATGATTTGTTTTAGGATTTCATCTATTTATGACAACCCTAACTTCATAAGAGATCGATTTAAAGGTAGGTACTTAATTTAATTTATTAACTGCAACCCATAGATGTCCCACGGCTGGGCAAGGGTGCTCCTCCACAGGCAAATCTGCGGGAGTTCTAAAGCATACTCCACCACGCTGCTCCAATGCAGATTGGTGGAGTAATTTATTTAGTGCGCTAATTTATTTACTTACACTTACCTTCACACTTACAAGTCAAACGAACCCTAAAACAATATTTCTTGCGCCGACCTGTTCACTGGAATTTTCTTAAATTATTATTACGACTAAAAAATAGTTTCTGTAGGTTATGACGAAATTTAGCATTATCTCAAAGATGTTTTCCTGACACTCAAGAAAGCACTTGTTAAAGTGATAAGGGTGACCTCAATAACTATAGACCTATTTATTACCATTACATATTTCCAAATTCATACAATCAGCCTTTATCAGCCGAATTCAAAGATTCTATAAACAAAACAACATACTCTGTCAACGACAATATGGTTTTAAAAAAACTTGATCGATTTCACTTGCATCCTTTAATTTTGTAAAAATTAACTAGAAGGAAGGAACCTCAAATAACGTTGGCACGTATCAATATTTCACCCACTTCCATTGAAGCTATCGAGCTGAAATTTGGCACACATATTAGGTTCCGATGACAATGCACGAAAATAAAAAAAAAGTTATAAAAAGCTTTTTTTTTTTAATTTAACAGTATAATCATAGAATAAAGAGTCGCTCTGCTCTGTATAATTACCCCTTAAATCTTTACTCCTATCTTTTCAAAGATGAGATCTGGAAGCCTCAGATGAACGAGTCATGGGAGAACCGGTTCCGGAAGCCGTACAACCCCGCCTGGATGGACTACTGCGACCCGTACCATTGCAACGACTACCACAAGGTCGCGTGTGGCCTCAACAGGAAGAACTTGAAGTTCCGCTGGTTCCAGAGCGTGTGCCACCTCATCCTGAACAACAAGTGCTCCGTCTACAGAGGGGCATTGAGTAAGATGTGCTTTATCTATCTATCTATATAATATAAAAGGAGAAGCTGACTGACTGACATAGGTACGGTACGCGTTCCCAGTACTACTAGACGTTAGTAGCTAATTTCCCCATAATGGTCGGGGGAAAGAAGGTCCAACAGCTCCTAAAAGTGGGTGCGATACGACAACACTTCTGCCTACCCCGTCTGGGAAATGCAGGAGTGATTATCTATCTATATATATAAAAGGAGAAGGTGACTGACTGACTGACTGACTGACTGACATATCAACGCAGGGCCTAAACTATAAGGGTTAGAAACTTGAAATTTTGCACAGGGGTTCCTTTTATAAAGTAGGGGAGCACTAAGAAAGGATTTTTGAAAATTCACCCCCTAAGGGGGTAAAATGGGGGTGCAAAGTTAGTATGAAACTGCCGTTTTTGAAGTCAAGTGGGCAACCCGAACGCGGGCAGACGTCGTTAATGGGTCTAATTCTACGCGAGCGAAGCTGCGGGCGTCCACTAGTCTATATACAGGGTTATTGGTAATTCGACGTATTCCCGTTAGGAGGTGATAGGGGTGACTATTTGTGATAATTTTAACCCCCATATGCATTATGCAAAAGTTAACCATTTTTGAGTTATCATGGTTTTTAGCTTTTTTCAAAATAAGTCGAAAATGCAATATAAAAAATTTATTAAAAAAAAAGTATCAATTTAAATCTATTTTTTTCTTTTGATTTATAAAAACGATTAAACAATGCTTATTTATCAATATTAAAACAACAATTATCGGTCCAACGTTAAAAATGCGAGACGACAAACGATATAATTTCAATACTTTTTGAGATTTTCGTCCACTAAAATGCCTTAAAAACCAAAAAAAATTATATCAAACTTGGCTTGCAGATTATTTTAGAAACATAACCGTTTTCTTAGCTTTCCAACTATGCATGACAACTAGGAACTTATTTTAAAAAAACTGGAAAAAACCGATCACAAAGGAAGCAGGCGGAAATTTGTGTTCGAAATAAACTTAAGGTCGTTCTTTTAAATTTCCATAAAATTAATTAAAAACAATGCCCAATGTAAGTAAAATAAAAAATACAAATTTAAAATAAAATTTAGAACCAGTAAAAGTTTAGTAATACTTAATAACAATTAATAATAAGTAACAATTAAGACATTTTGTAATTTAGCCTAATTAAAGTTCTTGCTCGAAGGGACTTTCCCTATGACGCAAGACGGATGTCTTGGACATTTTGGTGTCAATGTTAGGCGATGACTTGATAGCCATTTTCCTAATAGTTGGATAGGGCGAGGACCCATTCCGCGGCCTGCGAGGAGTCCGGACTTAACGCCGGTTGATTTCTATGTCTGGGGTCACATGAAATCCTTAGTTTACGACGTCTCGCCCCTGTGTCATCCGCGGAAGAACTCAAAACAAGAATTATAAACGCAGCAAATGTGATGCGGAATAATTTGACTATTTCGGTAGTTATGTTACACCTCAGAAAAAGAATGAAACTTTGCGTACGCAATAGGGGAAGTCCCTTCGAGCAAGAACTTTAATTAGGCTAAATTACAAAATGTCTTCAGTTACTTATTATTAATTGTTATTTTTACTAAACTTTTACTGGTTCTAAATGTTATTATAAATTTGTATTGTTTGTTTTATTTACATTGGGCATTGTTTTTAATTAATTTTATGGAAATTTTAAAGAACGACCTTAAGTTTATTTCGAATACAAATTTCCGCCTGCTTCCTTTGTGATCGGTTTTTTCCAGTTTTTTTAAAATAAGTTCCTAGTTGTTATGCCTTGTTCGAGAGCTAAGAAAACGATTATGTTTTTAAAACAATCTGCAAGCCTAGTTTGATATAAGTTTTTTTGGTTTTTAAGGCATTTTAGTGGACGAAAATCTCAATAAATATTGAAATTATATCGTTTGTCGTCTCGCATTTTTAAAGTTGGACCGATAATTGTTATTTTAATATTGATAAATAAGCACTGTTTAATCGTTTTTATAAATCAAAAGAAAAAATTAGATTTAAATTGATACTTTTTTTTTTAATAAATTTTTTATGTTGCATTTTCGACTTATTTTGAAAAAAGCTAAAAACCATGATAACTCAAAAATGGTTAACTTTTGCATAATGCATATGGGGGTTAAAATTATCACAAATAGTCACCCCTACCACCTCCTAACGGGAATACGTTGAATTACCAATAACCCTGTATATAAAAGGAGAAGCTGACTGACTGACATATCAACGCAGGGCCTAAACTATAAGGGTTAGAAACTTGAAATTTTGCACAGGGGTTCCTTTTATAACGTAGGGGAGCACTAAGAAAGGATTTTTGAAAATTCACCCCCTAAGGAGGTAAAATGGGGGTGCAAAGATAGTATGAAGCTTTGCCGTTTTTGAAGTCAAGTGGGCAACGTCGTTGACGGGTCTAATTCTACGCGAGCGAAGCTGCGGGTGTCCACTAGTCACTGATAATATTCGTTTATTTATTTATGCCATCCATCTTTCAGCGTTTTAAAGTCCACTGCTATACATAGGCATAGGCATTATAGAGCAATCGTCTGGACGAAGCTCATTCCACAGCTATTCCCGTTTCAGAATACGATTTGGTGGAGACCAAGTTCTGCACGATGTACGTGATGCACCTTCGGGCCGGCTGCCCCAGGGTGTGCCACGGGCTCATGGTGCCGGTGTGCGGGGTCAGTCTGCTGGACAACCACGTGGTCGTGTTCAGGAACCGATGCGCGATGGAAGCAGCCAACTGCAGAAGCGAGAGCTTCCAGGGTAATATTTTAATCCAGATTTTACCAGATTTAACCACAACCCATTCTATGGTAGCCATGACTACGTCTTTTACATGCCGTCGAAAATATTATGGAGAACTCTCAGGCATGCAGGTTTCCTCATGATGTACCCTTCACCGTTACAGCAGTGACATTTAATATCTTAAATCGCACATAAACAAGTCATTGGCGCGTACCGCTTGGATTTGAACCCGGACCGCTCGAGTAAGTGGCGAGTTCAATAGCGACTATCAAGAAAGGCTTCTGCACCTTTTTTTATTGATATAAGATATATAAGACAGCCAATTAGCATGTAGGACCAATCATCCGCTGCCGCCCATGACAACGATAACCGCCACGTCAAGACTATAGGGACTGAGGTCTGGGAGGATTTGTCCAGTTAAGAGATGGTTATGATGGAGGAATCTTAGGAAGAGATGGTTATGAAGGATGATGGTCTGCACTGAAAATCAGCGCTGTTGGTTCGGTACCGTTCCAACAGCTTAATGCTGAGTGCAGACCAATTGTAGTGTAACACTGCAACATATATACATATCTAAGCATAGTATAAATGTATTGTGTACCTACTTTTAAGTGTCTATTGTTTGTTTGTATCATATTTGTATATGTTGTAGTGTAATTTCTGCAATAAACGTTATTCTATTCTATTCTATTCTATCGAATCCGATAGTAGGTTAGAGGACTCTTGGGCAGGGATTTTCAGTCAAAGTTCTGTTAGTAATCGTTCCAAGTTACGTTGCGATGCTACTCTTCAGGACTAAGATTGGAAGAAAAGGGGCACAATTGCTTAGGAACAATCATTACAGATATCATGGCAGAAATCGTACTTCTTAAAAAAATAAAAATGTTCTATAAAGGTTCGTAATGGGTTTTACTTTCTGTAAAAACATAAAAATATAATTATTAAAAAAGTTTTATACGATAAACTGATATCGGTAAAGTTCGTCCAAGATTAGTTTATCCTAATTTGCCTTATCGATAATTTTATTCAATCAATCAATTTATTTATTTGATAAATAAGGTATCACAAGTTGATCAATATACAAGTAGGTACAGTATGCTATCCAAACTATTCCAAACCCAAATTCGCCTATGCATTAATTGATGACATTAATTGTTTCAGAATACGAAGAAGTTAACATGGGACTCTGTGCATACTACCTTTGACCACATATTACCAAATTAATTGACTTTTTAGTAGTTAAGTTAATGTGTTAATTAATAAAATATTTTTTAATTTAATGGTTTTTCTTTCCATTATTTTTCAAAGAAGACATGTACAATGTGTACATTGTACAATGTGTACATTGTACATGGTATGGTATGTATACCTACATACTCGTACCTTGTTACATGGTATGTAGGTATACCTACCAAAATATCGCATAATGCGGCTTTATTTTTTTTATTGTCGTATAAAACAACTTTTTATCTTCAGTTCTATCGATCTATTGGCGCGTTTCTGGTTTTGTATAGGTACTTACAAGGATTAATTAATAAAAACCTTTTCGCTTGCTTGTTTTTAAAACACTGTTTTTTGTTTTTTAATGGTCGGTTTCAGTTCTTAAATTCAATCAGAATCAGATGATTGAAAAAACTCGTGTTAGGTTTTATTAGTTTTGAATACGATTCAAGCTAGAAGATCGATCTATGTTTTACTATGAAAAATTATTGTTATGTCACAAAGAATTCATATAAGTAGGTACTTGTAAGAGATAATGGCGACCTTTTAATATTTTAGTGTTTTTGGTGAATCATGTCATTCTTGCACTCAAAATGTCTTATTATTATTACTACTGGTGAGTAAAAAAAGAATTCATCATTTTAAATTGTGTTTTAGGTTCTATTAATTTAATTTATTCGAAAGGAACATATTTTTTTTTTCTTAATTTTTTTTCTTTAATTTCTTATTTATGAGATTGATCTCCTTATCTCCAGCCTTTTACGTCATCGAACTCTCGATTGCCGAAAGAACAACCCAAAGTTTAAAACACAGGGTTGCAAATCTCAAAGCACAGATTAAACACGAAATACAAGCAAAATCAGACAAAGTGTATCCAATGGAAGAATATTCATTTTCATCGTTCGAAGACGTCGAGTATGTGAATGAAAAAGCTCTTTTAACACCCATAATTGTTGACAAGAAGAAATTTAAAACGCTTAAAACCACGGAGGTCGTTATAACCCCAACTGTCACTGTCAAAATTGCCGCCAAATCGTCGACGTCTGAAAAACCGGCAAACATTTCCTCGCCTGTCATCCAGAGGAGTGAGAAAAGAGATAAAATTAAAATTAAAATAATGACTATAAAGAAACCGGAAATATTTTATAGACGTATAATAAACGACGATTCGATGAATACAGAACTTAAATGGGTACATTGCCAAGAGCTGATATCGCCGTTTTTAAAGGGACTCACTAAAGAGTTACGACACCAAGAACATATGACAGCAAAAAATCCTGTTGTGAGACGGTTGGTTATTTATTAAATATATTTTTGATCTACAAAAATAAACCATGGTCATACAAATATAGTAGAGCTCCGCCGTGTAACTAACCCGGTCGGCAACTATTTTGTTTTTCTAAATTGAAATGTAGCAACTCGGAGTCTGGTGTCCGGTGTATGGCGATAGACTCACTATTATCACATGTGACTTTAACACAACTGGCGAATAATGGGTCAGACAGACAGACCTTTCCTCCTCTTCCGCGGCGCCGTGCGCGCTCTTGCCTTGAGGGATTCGGAATTAGGGGAGATCCCCTCTATCCGGGCAATTGCTCCAGGGTAAACCCCGTCGGTGATTTCCCCGCTGTTGAGAGTGGGAGACAGTCGGTCGTCGCGCGCGCGGTACTACTATCCGTTAGTTGCTAATTTCCCCATAATGGTCGGGGGGAAGAAGGTCCAACAGCTCCTAAAAGTGGGTGCTACAACACTTCTGCCTACCCCGTCTGGGAAATACAGGAGTGATTATCTATAGGAGGGTGAGTGGAGTGATTATAAAGGAGAAGCTGACTGACTGACTGACATATCAACACAGGGCCTAAACTATAAGGGTTAGAAACTAGAAAAAAATTTGCACAGGGGTTCCTTTTATAACGTAGGGAGCACTAAGAAAGGATTTTGAAAATTCACCCCCTAAGGGGGTAAAACGGGGGTGCAAAGTTAGTATGAAACTTTGCCATTTTTGAAGTTAGAAGACGCCCGCAGCTTCGCTCGCGTGGATTGTCTAATTCGACGCGAGCGAAGCTGCGGGCGTCCACTAGTCTATCTATATTAGTGTTATTTGTATTACAGGTTAGTCCAGCTGCTTAGCGTGAATACGACTCTGTACTCCAAGGAGGATTTGTTCTCCATTCTGTACCAGATCAGCAACATACAGATACGATTGTTTCAATGGGATGTCAGTGCCATAAATCTTTTGTTCAATATACTTATTACAGGTAAGTGGTGGTATTTATTTAACAGAAACGATTACATCATAACATCACGCCTGTATTTCTTCGAAGAGGTAGGCAGTGGTGTGTATACACCCATTTTTCACCAGATGCTTGAGACCCATGTAATAAGGTCCCATAGGTGGTGAGGTTGCGATAGGGCAAATACTGTAGTACAAGGTTTAGTTAACTAGATAGATAAGGAGTAGCTGCATACCATAGACGTCCCTCTGCTGGGCATCGTTCTCCCCCCCCCCCCCCCCCCAGAAATGCTGCGGGTGGTCTAGAGCATACTCCACCACGCTGCTCCAATGATTGATGGAGGGATCAACCCAGTGTCCCAATGTTCTCAAGCAGCTATCTGGCAGCTAAGTGGAAAACCACTTAACATAGACTAAACCTAGAAGAAACTTGTCGTAGAAAACTTTGTGTACGTGTTTAACTTACAAAAGTAAGTGTTTAACGCTTCACATCACATCACATTACCGTTTCCATAATCAAATTATTATTTTAGAAAGGAGGCATACATTTAAGAATCTCAAAAATGGTGTACGCAATCATTTCGCGGACTGGCGCCTGGACATATCGAACGTGACCAACCTGCTGCAGCAATCGAGGGTATTCCGTCCGCCTTGTGTAAAAATATCCGATACCACAGGTATGGAAGATTGCATATACATACTTAAGTACCTAGCTAGCAGTATAGTAAAGTGGTTAAACATTTTTTATAATAAACTACTTGTATTAAACATATTTCGATTAATAATAACTGTCATTCATTTACTTATTTCACGTTTAATTATATATTCTTACATTTGGTATTGTACACAATCAATATTATTTATATATTATCTGTCAATTAAATAAAACTACATACTCGATACGCTATGCTAAGGTAGTTATTAAGTAAGTTATTATCCATTATGTTCCATTATTTCACTAAATAGCCATGTTTAGTAGTATAATTATTTCATCTTCATTTATAATTTGTTTTAAGTTGATTTTTTGCTTGTGTCGCTTATCGACCAAACCAATCACTTCGACAGGGCCGCACTGAAAATCAGCGTCATGATTTTTAAGGAATCATGACATTGTGCTGAGTGCGGTCCAATTTTGCATTAAAACCTATATAACCTACATCTACTGTCAGTTAATAATATTCTGTACCATAATGTGTTTTAAGCAAAATATATCATATTCTATTCTATTCTTCTATTCATTATAAAGATAAAAAAAAAATATTCTTATAATAGTACTTAATCAAATTTTTGGGCAAAAGGAGGTCAGGATTACCTGAATTATGGGCTTATTACCCATACAGTGCTGTTTTTCGGACACATCCTTCGCCCTAAGATGATAGGCGGGAGTAGGAGTAATAGGATCTCCCCGATACTGTGCGTGCCCACGGCGGTATGTGTATGTGTATGTGTGTGTAAATTAGACAACTTTTTTGTTTTCAGGATCAACTAAATCACATAAAATGTCGACATATCCAAAAAAGACGGAACCGACTACGTGCGAGGATTACGAAGACATTTCCGAATGCAAATATAGACGAGGATAATAAATTAATATCTACACTTTCTCTGGCTGGAATTAAATCTTTCAATTATATTCCTCTTCTTTGACTAAGATAAGGCTTCAAAGTTGGAACGACATCTAACAATATCGAAACCATATCGAAACATTGTAGATACTGATTTGTTGGGTTTAAACTGTCAATTTTTAACTACAGGTATTCTCAGAACAAAATCTGTCGCTGAACAGGAGAGGTCCTACTGAACTTGTTATTATTAAAATTAAAACTAAACATATTTATGTGTGTTTTCTTTGATATGGCGTTATTATTATAGTGTTAGAAACTGAGTTAGAAATGAAAAGTAAGTAATGGAAAGTAATAAAATGTTATATGGAAGTCTGTATGTGTAATTTGTGTTAAATCTAACAGCTGATTAAATATAAAAACTAACTATTATAAAGGATTATGTAGCTGGGCCTAACGGAATTCTTGACCGTTTTTGTAAACATGCATCATTTTTAATTAATTCTGATGCCTGAAAAGAGCTTTGTAACTCACTTTTTTTTATGGATACAAGATAGCAAACGAGCTTGCAGCACCACCCGTCCGCTGCCGCCCATGACAACTGTGACTGACTTTGAACAAGACTCAAGTAGGGACTAGAAACATTAGGTCCTTGGTCGGCTGATATGAAGACTTTCATGGAGGTCTTGTCCACCAGACTCATTTCCGTCTCAGGTGACCGGAGGGCTGGCAGCTTTTTCGCCCAAAAAATTAGCCTCGCTATACAGCGGGGCAACGCTGCCAGCGTTCTAGGTACAATGCCACAAGGCCTGTTTCTGGATGACATATTTATTTTGTAAATATATTTATTTTTAAATAATTCTTTGTTTTAGTTTAAGGTTTTATTGTCTTGTAAAAAAATAACCACTATTTCTAATGTAGGGACTGGGATCGTTAGTCCAAATAGTTATGAGAGTTAATAAGAACATTAGTTGGTCGTTAGTAGGTATGAGGACTGGGGACTGTTAGTGAAAGTTAGTCCTGTTAGTTGGTGTTAGTGATAGTCATTTAGTGTTAGTGACTGTTAGTGATAGTTAGTCCTATTACTTGGCAAGCTTCACGAAAGAAGAAAAAAAGCTTTTCTTAAGAAAAGTTCATTTCCTCAGTGGAAATGTCTATTATTTTCAATAACTGTATTAAGAAAAAAGTCATTTTTTTTGTAGAGCACAGTTTACTGTAATTTTCACGGGAATTATTGCTCAAATTAGAATTTCAAAACACTTGCGACCGGAATCCTGGATATTTCAAAAGTTTTTGATGGAAATGATACGTACGAAATTAATAGTGTGTACGTACGAAATTAATAGCGAAAGACTTACCATGCTTACTATCCAATACGACGATTGCATGTGTAAAATTAATTTTAAAAGTTTAATAGATTTGTTTCAAAATATTCACGATTAAACTTCTAAATTAAATTGTAAAATATGATAACTAAATCATTAATTGGCTGTGGTTTACACAGATCGTACAAGAAGAATATAAAATCTATACTGAGAATATTTCAATGGGAAAATTCAACAAAAATGTAAGAATACTTGGTGAATTTATTTAAATCAATCTCACTTTTTTATTAATTCTAGCTGGAGGGTTCACGAAATCCTTAATTACTACTCTTTCCCTATCTTTCTCTGGTAAAGGTTCACTGGAATCAAATTTTTCGGCAATTGTTGGTATGCTAATGTAATAATTTGGTGACGACATTTTAAAGTATTCTCTCGTCGGAATCATAGTTCCCTTTGGTTTTGACTTTTTAGAATACGATGAAATATCTGAAATTATCTCAGTGTCTTTAAAGTCATTACGGTTTCCTTCTTGCTGCTCAACATTATCGCCATAATCAAACCATAGTGATTCAGTTTGTGCTTTTACCTCTACAGACTTATCAGTTATTTCTGTATAATCGTCAGTCAGCTTAACACTTTTATGAAGGTTTTCCGCTTTTTTAATTATCGGTCTTACGACATCTGCAGCGGCATTATGTTTGATTTTAAATCTTGAATTATAATTTTTGTTAATTAAACTCGTGTCCACTATTTTTAGGGGTTTCCGCTTATTTATGTTAGTATTTTCATCGCTAGCAAAAATATTTTCCTCTTTTTTTGGGATAACATAATCTTCGTAACTATCATTTTTCATTTTTGGCGATAAATCAAATTCATTATAAAACGATGGTTTGTTATTATCAGTTGCGATCAATTTATGGTTATCTGCATTTACTTGTTTAGGCAGGTAATTAACTTGTACTGATTTCGATAGATCTCTATCATTAAATTTATTTTCATTTATATTTTTGCCTATGTATTTCGAA
This sequence comes from Carterocephalus palaemon, assembly GCA_944567765.1. NCBI lineage: Eukaryota > Metazoa > Arthropoda > Insecta > Lepidoptera > Hesperiidae > Carterocephalus > Carterocephalus palaemon. The sequence continues at coordinate 4,703,538 of OX155665.1, forward strand.
GTGTCGTCGTAACTTAGGATATATTTTTCCTTAACATCTTTATTTTTAAGGGGTTTCGAGCTATCTATGAAACCATATTCTTTAGTACTCTGTATTACGAATGGGTTTTTTTCTTCATCATAATTTAGTTTTGGTAAATGTTTCGCTATATTAAAATTCTGTTTTTTGTTTAAGTTATTATTTAAGTTGGTGTTGGGATTGTCATAGTTACCTTCCTGGTGATATTGTTGTTCGTTATTTCCTACATACTTAATGTTTGTATTTTTTTTATATGGTTGTCGGTCAAACTTTGTGTTTTGATGTGGATATTGTGCTTTTAATTCCTCATAACCATGTTTCTTGATAGTTTTTGCACTTATTTCATATATTGGATAGTTAGAGTTACTAAAGTCAAATGTTTTTCCAATTTTACTATTTCGATCAATGTGCCTTTTCTCCTGTTGATCATAAACTTTTCTATCACTTTGCACATTCCCTTCCCCATACTTTCCATAAATACTTTGAGCTTGGTGTCGGCCCTTTGTTTTCAGGAGTCGTTCTTTCAACTTTTCGCTTATTTCTTTTTTTAGTCTATCTTTAACTCGTTCAACTAGTTCGTCAAAATTAACTCTCGAGTTCCAATCATCGACTTGCATCGATGTCTGAGCTACGACTGGTTCTTTCAAATCTTTATTTACACTTCGTGGAGTTACAACTTCATCTCTATCAAAATCATCTTCTGTTTCGCTTTCATATTCATAAGAGTCTTGTATTCTCTTGTATTCTCCATGTGATTTCCTGTTGACAGACACGTCGGAAGCAAGCCTGGCCAGTTTATTGGCAAGGGTTTCTGGGACTAGTTTTTTAGCGATGTTGTGAAAATCGTCAACACTGGCAGCAAGAAGAACGTAATTGTTTACACCTCCGACGAGTTTCAGAACGCAACCTAAAATAAAATAAATTTGTTTACCTATGATAATTTAAAAGAAATACTAACGTACCTAGTATGTACTTCATGGGTTCTAGTACTAGCTAGTTACATGCCTAATTTATTTATATCTACTTATACCCATAAAAAGTTAATTACCTACCTACTTGTATGTAAAAATTCAGTAAAGTAACCAGTGCGTTGGGATAGGTTAGTAATATATTATTTTATTAATTTTCCTCAAAGCAAGTGCAATTTAATTAAGCAAGTGCAATTTTATTAATTAACTATAAAAACGCAAAACATTTATGCTATTGTTTTCATATTGGGAGTGACAGCACTTAATTATGCGGTCTCCAATGTGATTTCAGCGTTTTCGAATTTTCAACCTACAAAGGTTTGAAAAGATGATGAAAGTTATGATTAAAATTTACTGAAGTATTGTTTGATCAGGCATAATGTGAAAACAATTTATTCGGGTTAACGTGAAGGGATACCGAGAAAATAAGGAAGATTCCATAGGGTTTCACTGGGTAGAAGTAGCAACAATAAACAAAGTGCCGCAATCTATATATATATATATATATAAGTATATAAAAGGAGAAGGTGACTGACTGACTGACTGACTGACTGACTGACTGACTGACATACCAACGCAGGGCCTAAACTATAAGAGTTAGAAACTTGAAATTTTGCACAGGGGTTCCTTTTATAGCGTAGGGGAGCACTAAGAAAGGATTTTTGAAAATTCACCCCCTAAGGGGTAAAACGGGGGTGCAAAGTTAGTATGAAACTTTGCCGTTTTTTAAGTCAAGTGGGCAACCCGAACGCGGGCAGACGTCGTAAATAGGTCTAATTCTACGCGAGCGAAGCTGCGGGCGTCCACTAGTATCCACAAACCACGCGAGCGAAGCTGCGGGCGTCCCCTAGTAATTCCTATGAGCCACATAACCACTGAACCATTCCACGTACAAATAGGCACTTACACAATCCGAGAAAACACGATAAAGAAGCCATTGCTTCACAATGTGATAAAATCCTAATTTAATATACTGGCCGTTTTACTGCCCATTTCATACTTATTCTAGTTTCGATTAAACTATCGCAGAGTGGAATTTCTTGTTTATAAATTCTGTTAATCCTATCCTATCCTACTATAATATTATAAAGGGGAAAGTTTGTAAGTATGTATGGATGGATGTGTGTTACTCTTTCACGTAAAAAGTACTGAATGGATTTTAATGTAACTTTACAATAATATCCATATCCATATCCATATCCATACTAATATTATAAATGTGAAAGTGTGTTTGTTTATTTATTTATTTGTTTGTTTGTCCGGCTTTCACGTCGCAACGAAGCTTATTAAATGGTATGGTTTTTGTGTGTGGAGATAGTGAGGAGGGTGGAGAGTGACGTAGGCTACTTTTTACCCCGGTAAAACATCCCCATGGGAAGATATCGATGTTTTGTTATTTGCTAGATATTTAGTTCCGGATGTTGTTAATAGATGGCATTGTTCATCCCCTTTTCCTACGCGGGCGGAGCCGCGGGTAAAAGCTAGTAATATTATAAAGGGGAAAGTTTGTAAGTATGTATGGATGGATGTGTGTCTCTTTCACGTAAAAAGTACTGAAAGATTTTAATGAAACTTTACAATAATATAGCTTATACATCAGAATAACACTTAAGGTACAATTTATAAAGATAAAAGTCAAAGTCAAAGTCAAATAATTTATTTCGCTATGAGGTGATTGGACACGCTTAACGAAAGTCTAGGTAATTACAAACTACTTAATGAAAAGAGATATAATAACTGATCAATATAAGGCAAAGGATTAGCTATTGATCATTGAACGAATAGCTAAGCTAATCCTACATGGGTGCCTAACCTGCCTTAAGGCTAATTTACAATAATTACTTACCTACTTACCACTAAGCTAAGCCAGCTCAGCTCTAAAGTCACGATAGACTATCTATCTGGTATCGGCTTTAAGAAGAATAATTTACAATATTCTTATCCTTAGTGTAGGCCGAGAGAGAAAAAAGCCGGAGGAAAAAACTCTCGGTACTCTTTTAACAGTACAGAAAAATGACAGAACATAAAATAGATATGTAATACAAACTAATTATATAGCTATAACCGTGGTTATACTAAGAAATTAGATGTCACTTGCTGTAACGGTGAAGGACACATCGCGAGGAAACCTGCATGCCTGAGAGTTCTGTGAAATCTGCAAATCCGCACTTGGCCAGCGTGGTGGAGTAAGACCTAATCCCTCTCAGACTGAGAGGAGACCAGTGCCCAACAGTGGGACAAAGAAAGGGTTGTTGGTGGTGGTAAATCAATGACTAACTCTTATTACTCTATGCTCCTTAATCTATCTATGCTCTTTTTAATTTTTAATTCATGGTCAGCGTGATACCACAGCGGAACTTCTGTGGGGCTATCTTGAAATCTCGCAAATTGCTGTCATTTTAATGTTAATGTTAAGGTAGTCTGTTACGGTGACAACCCAGTGGCTATCGAACTAGCCTCTCACTCGAGCGGTCCGGGTTCAAATCTAAACGGCATGCACCATGACTTTTCTGTTTTAAGTAATTAAATGTCATCTGCTGTAACGATGTAGGAATTAATGTGGGGAAACCTGCATGACTGAGAGTTCTGTGTAAAGTTTTCGAAGATATTTGAAGTCTGCCAATACGCACTTGGCCAGCGTGGTGGACTTAGGCCGAACAGTGTGGATTGCGGTTGGTGGTAATAATTATTAGGTTAAATAAAATGATCATCGGTCATTTATTCATATTTAAGTCATATTTATTGAAATGAGAAACATTTCAAGATGAGATCATTTTATTATAATTTAGTCCATATTCGCCATCTTACAATACTTTGTCCAAAACGTAGAAATAGCACATTATTTATTGAGTCCTCGTTAAGTCTTCTTGAGTCCACCTTGAGCCTGCTATAAGTCTGAAGTCTTCCATAAATCGGTCATTCATGTTTTAATTCGATTTTGTTTCGTTTGCACTTCTCTCGACTCTTATTTTGTCCGGATACAAGTCTGTGGATAGAAATGATTTAGCTGAAATAACATCTTAGAGTAAAGTAACGACGGGCGCGGTCGGTATGATATGTCGGTTGATGTGTGACCGCTAGTGGAAAAAAGCATGGGCGCTACTGACTGCACGGTTGTTGAGAGCTGAGGAGTACCAGCAGTGATTTTTTGGATGTATCTGTCATATATTGATGTGGGTACAACAATAATAAAATCAGTCTTAACACCGCAACCAGATGGTTTCATTGAGCTCCGCCAATATAATACTTGATATGGCGCAGTCGGTAAAAAATTTGATAAAAAGTGTATAATAACGTCGAAACGCGAACCCAGCTCACCTGCTTGCTCACTTCGTGTACTTGCCGCCGGCGCCGGCCGCGGGCGCCAGGCCCCGCCGGCCGGCGCCGGGCGCAGCGCGCACTTCGACCGTCGGCCTCGCGGCGCGCCCGCGCCCGAGCCGCTACCTACTCGACGGCAACGACCCACCTTCACCAGAGAGGTACAACATCGAGAATCGAAAGGCTGTTCCAGGTGTGGACGGGCCCATGGAGCGTACAAGTGCCCAGCTTTCGGCCAGCAGTGCAATAAGTGCTACAAAATGAACCACTTTTCTAAGATGTGCAGGGTGTTCGCGGTCCAGGATGACTCCTCCGATCAGGTAAGAGATCACGATTGCCACCGCGTTTGTAGTAAAGGAAGCGATTGGTCAGTTAGTTTGAAGGTGAATAATTCATACATTAACTTTAAATTGGACACTGGAGCAGATGTGAACATAATACCTCAAAAGTTATTATCTAAAATACATGTATTTGAAAGTGACCTACTAACTACAACACTAAAATTACAAGGTTATTCAGGTAGCAATATAACGGTTATTGGCAAATGTTATTTGAAAATTATGCATAAAAACAACCCTTACATTTTAAAATTTATCATTGCACAGGTGAATTCTCCTCCGATATTAGGAAGGGAAGCGTGTGAGGAGTTAGGTTTAATTAAAAGAGTTTTGTCAATATCGAATGATAAGTTTGAACATAGGCGAAATGTTCAAAAGACCTATTATGACAGGACCAGCAAATACCTTACACCATTACATGTGGGTCATGGAAAAAAACATGGGCGCTACTGAATGCACGGTTGTTGAGAGCTGAGGAGTACCAGCAGTGATTTTTTGGATGTATCTGTCATATATAGATGTGGGTACAACAATAATAAAATCAGTCTTAACACCGCAACCAGATGGTTTCATTGAGCTCCGCCAATATAATACTTTACAGTATCTGGTGGTATGAGTCGAGGCGCGGAAGCTGGCCGCGCCATTTTGAGCTAGGTGATTGGATCGTCAGTTTCGCTGGGGCAGCGCTTGCCGTGTTTCGTAAGAACTGAGTGGACGCGTCATGCGACAACTGAACGCATAGGAGTAAAGACACATTTCATATGAAACAGACCACGGTTGCTTAGACCAACTCCTCTCCCTCGTCCTCCGTGACTGAACGCTTCATCATCGAAGGAAATTTTTTGCCGTCGGTGGCGGCAGTTTGCAATTGTAAAAAATATTTTTATGACTTTTCGAAGCCTTCGGGTGGCTTGAGAACATTGGACACTGGGTTGGCCACCCCCTCCACAAAACCGCATTGGAGCAGCGTGATGATATGTGTTCTAGATCAGGAACTGAAAGCGGTAACGGTATCAGGGTACGGTACCAGTATAAAATAAGTGTACTTTTATAAAAGTGTACCTTTTAAAAAAAACCTTAATGCGATACCGGTACCGAAAAACATTGACAACACAACTGAAATGCTTGTTGAGTGCTCCTTATAGGTAAAGTAAACCTTTTATTATAAAGGTTTTAAAGTACGTAGGTACCGAAGTAGTATTAGTAAATACCAAGATTTTTTCCCATCATTCCCATAATACCACCTTTATATCCATTTATAAATTCAAGATAAATACCGAAGTACCGAAATAAATTTGGGTACCGAAATATTCCGGTCGGTTATTTTTCGGTATGGCGTTCTATCTATCCCTGGTAGACCTTCCATAGCTGTGGGGGAGACTCGTTCCCAACAGTGGGACGCCTATGGGTTGTAGCTTAGCTTAGACTTAAGAACTATTCAAAACAACCTTTTTCGATAAGAAAACTTTTTCGAAACGACCTCATTCACCCAAAAGAACCACAGAGAAATGTCGATGTAACTACCCACTATACACTAGCTACCCTCTACTGGGAAATGCAAGCGTGATGTTATTCGTCGGTACAAAAGTCAACTAGCCAGTGTCATTTTGGCAGTTTTTACATATTTATATGGACATAAATATCTTGACACAACGCATACTGTGGCAAAATATTGTATCTGTGGCATTTCAAATATATTTAAATGTTATTACAAATCGTTTTTCTGCTTAACTGAAAAACGTGAAAATTCTACAAAGGTAAATAAAAATTAATCTATGTGAGATTAGTTTACTGCCAAAATGACACTTTGGCTAGTTGACTTTTGTACCGACGAATGATGTAGTGTATGAAGTACTTACCATAGTTGATTTCCCTCCCTAGCCGTGGAGAAAACTGGATGTTCCTGCCCAGCCGTGGAGAAAAAAAGTTACTCATCGGATTGACCATAACCGGATCCGCTCGGTACCTGAAACAGGTGTGTAAGTAATGCGTAGATCGTCAAAACTCTCAGGCATGCAGGTTTCCTCACGATCTGTCCTTCACTTTTCTTAAATCGCACATAACTTAGAAAAGTCATCGGTGCGTGGCGCTTGTTGGGTTTGAACCCGGACCGTTCGAGTGAGAGGCGAATTAGATAGAATACTCGTAGTATAGCTATGACAGCCCATATAAATCTACACGTCACTGAACGACGGTTAAAATATTTGGATATTGTTCATACAAAAATACTAAAATCGTGTTTAAAAAACATTTTCCAGTGGACCACGTTGTGAATCTAAACTATTCTAAACCATCCTCGAATCCCCTTGAACACACACAAAAAATTTCATCAACATCTATCCAGCCGTTTAGGAGGAGTTCAGTGACATACACACGTACACAAGAAATATATAAAGATAAACTCGTATACGTATATATTTAACTAGTGGACGCCCGCAGCTTCGCTCGCGTAGAATTAGACACATTATAACGAGGGCATACGTCGTTATAATGTGTCTAATTCTACGCGAGCGAAGCTGCGGGCGTCCACTAGTTTAATATAATAATATACGTATACGAGTTTCGCGTTCGGGTTGCCCACTTGACTTCAAAAACGGCAAATTTTCATACTAACTTTGCACCCCCGTTTTACCCCCTTAGGGGATGAATTTTCAAAAATCCTTTCTTAGGGCTCCCCTACGTTATAAAAGGAATCACTGTGAAAAATTTCAACTTTTTAACTCATAAAGTTTAAGCCCTGCGTTGATATGTCAGTCAGTCAGTCAGTCAGCTTCTCCTTTTTTAGATAGATTAACTTGTAAACTTACATTTCGTCGTCAGCAGTGGTGGCAGGCGAGTTGTCCGGCACTCTCCGCCGGCCGAGCCTGGGCGTGAACTCCACGTTGTCGTACGTCCGCTTATCAGGGTTGCCTTCCAAACGACCCACATTTTTAACTGAAAATTGTGTCAATCCTAACTGCTTTACATAATAAACAAATCTATGCAAATCCATACTTATAATTATAAATGCGAAAGTAACTCTGTCTGTCTGTCTGTGTCGTTTTCACGCTAAAACTAATGAACCGATTTAAATGAAATTTGGTACACAGATATTCTAGTCTAGAGCCTGAGTAAGGACATAGGCTACTTTTTAATCTATTATTATGTCTAATTCCACGCGAGCGAAGCTGCGGGCGTCCACTAGTGTATTTATTATAAAGAAGAAAGATTAATTGTTTGTAATGTTTTCAAACAAACACCGATTTCAAAAATTCTTTCACCATTAGAAAGCTGCATCTTCACTGAGTGACTATAATATTACTAGGTGTAAATGAAACTATTGTTATGTCTAATTCCACGCGAGCGAAGCTGCGGGCGTCCACTAGTACTTTATAATGAAGCTGTTTGTTTGTTTGTCATTCCTCTTTGAATGCCTGAGCCGTTGGCGCAATCGGTAGTGACCCTGCCTTCTGCTCCGCGGGTCATGAGTTCGAATCCCACTCAGGAAAAACATTCGTGTGGCGAATGTGTGTGTACTGTTTGTTGTGTCTGGATATTAATATATATAGACATGATGTATATATAAAGTATACAACGTGTTACAAAATACCCCGTAAAAAATATAATTAATTATCAAAGCCAAAAATTTTGTCAACCCTAGTAAGCTGTCATGTCAATAAACCAGATTATTTAACAGAAAGGCCTACGTACCTATTTTACCTATTTTTACAACATTTCTTGCAAAATGACGATGATTTCTAAATCGGAATATTACTATATGATGATATGCGTAGGCTATGAGATAGTAATTTAAATCGTGCTCGCGAACTGTATAGGCAACGAATAAATAATAAATATTAATTTAAACAACCGTTTCTGTAAATTTGACGTTTATTATGAAAAAACAAGTGTTCGTTTAGGTTGGTACGTTTGGTTAGATCTTTTAAATTTTTTGTCGTTCCGCGAATTAGGCAGAAATGTAGGTACATTCTGCGTAGTTTACTCTTTAATTTTACTGAAATAGGGTTTGCATATCAGTGAAAATAATAATATTATTTTATTTTTTTGGGGTATGTTATACAGCGTTACTGCGGTTTTTAAATATTGTTAATGGACTCGTTATAAGGCCCCATTTAACCACCTTTCGGCTTTACGGGTAGTTTTGTAACACCCTGTATATTTAAAAATATCTATTTATGTAAGTATATCAGTCTCTGATACCAATAGCAAAGGTTCTGCCTAGTTTGAGGTCAGAATGCCGTGTGTGATATGTCGATTTTGTATCAAACATATTATTATTATTATCTTGATTCCATAAAACATAAGGATGATCATACCTTTTTGTGATTCTTCTACTTGCAACTCGTAGGGAAGTCGCTCGTAGAAGTATTTCAATGCATCAGCGGCTTCTAGAAGTTTCAGGAATGTATCCCTGTATACAGATTAATTATTGAAACGTGAAACTATTTTTTTTTATAATATAGACGGACAAACAGACATACGGGCCACCTGATAAGTGGTCACCGTCGCATATGAACAAGTGCGACACCAGGGGTATCACAGGTGCGTTGCATGCCTTGATGGAAGCGATTCACTCTTTAAAAAAAAATTAAACCACACCCCCGCTACGCTACGAATCGAGTAGAAATATCTATATATATAAAAGAAAGTCGTGTTAGTTACACCACTTATAACTCAAGAACGGCAGAACAGATTTGGCTGAAAATTGGTAGGGAGGTAGCTTAGAGCCAGGAGACGGACATAGGATACTTTTTATCCCGTTCGACAGCGTTCCCGTGTGACTTGACATGAAACGTCAGTCACTATAAAACGTGGTATAACAAAAAAGAATCAGACTCGGAATAACAAAACGCAAATGACAGCTATGTAATTGACGTATAATGACAGCTATGTAATCTACTATAATATAAAAATAAGTCGGGTTTTCCTTCCTGACGCTATAACTCCAGAACGCACGAACCGATTTCCACGGTTTTGCATTCGTTGGAAAGGTCTCGGGCTCGGTGAGGTTTATAGCAAAGAAAATTTAGGAAAAATTTCAACAGAAAAGCGGGAAAAATCTTTTTTCACATACAGCGCCATCTCTGATACATAGCATGTACTACAAACCAATATTTTAAGTAGATGGCGCCGGTGCGTGATAGGTAGTGGTAGGGGTAGATGTAGGGGTAGTGGTAGTGGTAGGGGTAGTGTTAGTGGTAGGTGTAGTGGTAGGGGTAGTGGTAGTGGTAGGGGTAGTGGTAGGGGTAGTGGTAGTGGTATTGGTAATGGTAGGGGTAGGGGTAGTGGTAGGGGTAGTGGTAGGGGTATTGGTAGGTGTAGTGTTAGTGGTAGGGGTAGTGGTAGAGGTAGGGGTAGTGGTAGGAGTAGTGGTAGGGGTAGTGGTAGGGGTAGTATTAGTGGTAGGGGTAGTGGTAGTAGTAGGTGTAGTGGTATTGGTAGTGGTAGTTGTAGTCCACACACTTACATGAAGTTCTCCCAAAATATTCAGTAAAAAATATTTATATGGCAAAACAACGTTTGCCGGGTCAGCTAGTTTATACATAAAACTAATATCTGCCCCGCCTTGAATTCAAACCTGGAACCCGCAACCAGTGCGCAGTATCCAATAAGTTGTACCTAAGTAAAGTCTGGACTTACCTATTTATTTCAGTGGGCGGTCTGGACCGTTTTCCCAGCCGTGGGCCAAACCAAACGCCTTGCCTGTCGCTGTGGGCTCCCCTATCTAAGCTGTCATCCTAAAAATATAACAGACTAAGGAAAGGAATATTGTTTATAATAAAACTAGTGGACGCCCGCAGCTTCGCTCGCGTAGAATTAGACCCATTAACGACGTCTACCCGTCTAACGACTTCAAAAACGGCAAAGTTTCATACTAACTTTGCACCCCCGTTTTACCCCCTTAGGGGGTGAATTTTCAAAAATCCTTTCTTAGTGCTCCCCTACGTTATAAAAGGAACCCCTGTGCAAAATTTCAAGTTTCTAGCCCTTACAGTTTAGGCCCTGCGTTGATATGTCAGTCAGTCAGTCAGTCAGTCAGTCACCTTCACCTTTTATATATATAGACTAGTGGACGCCCGCAGCTTCGCTCGCGTAGAATTAGACCCATTAACGACGTCTACCCGTCTAAAGACTTCAAAAACGGCAAAGTTTCATACTAACTTTGCACCCCCGTTTTACCCCCTTAGGGGGTGAATTTTCAGAAATCCTTTCTTAGTGCTCCCCTACATTATAAAAGGAACCCCTGTGCAAAATTTCAAGTTTCTAGCCCTTATAGTTTAGGCCCTGCGTTGATATGTCAGTCAGTCAGTCAGTCAGTCAGTCAGTCAGTCAGTCAGTCACCTTCTCCTTTTATATATATAGATTAAAACGAGTGTGCTAATCGCTGCGACCCATAGGCGTCCCACTGCTGGGCACGGGTCTCCCCCACAGACACATCTGCGGGAGGTGTAGAGCATACTCCACCACGCTGCTCCAATGCGGGTTGGTGGAGGGGTTAGTGGCCAACCCAGTGTCGAATGTTCTCAAGCCACCCGAAGGTCTTCGACAAGGCTTAACGACTGTTTCCAGCATTGAAAACATCCGGGACCGACGGCTTAACGTGCCCTCCGAAGCACGGTAGCGTCCATGAAATGTTGCCACTCGAAGCTCTGGAAAGCTGGCTTTCAACGCGGTATCTTGCTACAGTCGTGCTTAAGGTGTGTCACAAAACGGTGGATTTATGTGAATGCTCGTTTGCTAACCACATTAAAAAACACATACATGACATTGTATTTATTTACCTTGAAATCGTCGTTGGTAGCTGTTGCAATAGTGTAAGAGATTAGTATAATTAGACAAAAACATCTTTCTATTAAAGTTGAAAACATTTTAAATGTAAAATTAAATTAATTTACTTATAAATAATAAAATTGATACAAAAATCAGATAGTGTTTCTTCTCAAAGCTCCAGCTTCTACTATTCATAGGGTGGCTTCGTAAGCTTTATATACCCCACCAAATTGAAAATGTATGGTAATGAAGGAGGGAGGCCGGGGTAAAACGGTCATATAGCTTTCGTATCGGTTGACCACGTAATAAGTCTATTTGGGACACGTAAACAAAAACAGATTAACTACTAATTGCGTTTGATAGACTTCTAAAAATACCTTTGTGCGGTAGTAAAGTATTCACTGCTAGTGGACGCCCGCAGCTTTGCTCGCGTGGAATTAGACATAACAATAGATTCGTTTACACCTAGTAATATTATACATATACCCTATGTCACTCAGTGAAGATGAAGCTTTCTAATGGTGAAAGAATTTTTGAAATCGGTCTAAATGTTTGTGTGTGAAAACATTACAAACACATCTTTCCTCTTTATAATGTGTGAGTGTATAAATACCTCTTTATACCACCACAACCCTTTCTTTTTCCCATTTAACGGTTAAGGACACACGTGAGGAAACCTACATACTGGATAGTTCTTCATTATGTTTTCGATGGCATGTGAAGTCTGCCAATCCGCACTTGGCCAGCGTGGTGGACTAAGGCGTAATCCCTCCCATTCTGAGAGGAGACCCGTGCCCAACAGTGGGACAAAGAAAATGTTGTGTTGGTGTGGTGAAAGATACGTGATATCATTCATAGCTCCATTAAAGAAGCTAACAGGCTTACTCACGAAAAATCTGTAAAAGGCCGACTAGTTTCGGTTATTACGATGACCATCCTTAGGCAGGTCATTCATGTTAAATTCTAGTATGGCGTGATATTATTTTCAAAAATAAAACTATGGAGTAGCGATATGTTTCACCCCAATGTCACCCAGGCTTAAAGCGTTAGCAGCAAATTGAGACAAATGTATCGACAGCCCTGAAGAGCCTGTGTTTGTCAATTGATAGAATAAGACCTGAAATAGAATTCATTACGTACGAATGGACGGATGAATAAACAGGGTGGACGTAATTGATCGCTCTGGTAATTAAGTTAGGTCAAAGCCTCCTTATTAAATCATTCTATAAAAAAAAATGTGAGCCGTCACGGGACGCCTGGCAGATGTGAAACATCGAAATTATTTTGTACAAGTAATATGTACAAAAGTACAGATTATGACAGGAACTAAAACATATAAGAAAAAAAAAATTACTTTTCCCTTATACACCCTTATAAACCCTTTCTTTGTACCATTGTTGGGCACGGGTCTCCTCTCAGAACGCAAGTGAGTAGGCCTTATTCCACCACGCTGGCCAAGTGCGGATTGGCAGACTTCAAATGCCTTCGAGAACATTAAAAGAACTCTCAGACATGCAGGTTTCCTCACGACGTGTCCTTCACCGTTACAGCAAGTGACATTTAATTTCCTAAATCGCAGATAACTTATAATAGTAGGGGAGCCCAAGAGGGGATTTTGCGGGATACTCAAGCGCGTAAGTTTAATATACAGTGGGATACCTTGTACCCGGTTAAGTACCTCCACCAAATATGAGCCCCATATATAAATGGGGCCGTCAAGGATAAAGGATCAGATTAGTAAAAAAAAAAAATTTGTCATCAGAAATTCTTTTTTTTTTTTTTACGCGCTTGAGTATCCCGCAAAATCCCCTCTTGGGCTCCCCTACTATAAAAGTCATTGGTGCGTGCCGCTTGAGTTTGAACCCGGACCGCTCGAGTGAGAGGCGAGTTCAATAGCCACTGGGCTGCCACCGCTGACGTTCATTAAGTGTAGGGCAGAGCGGGGTCTGTTGAGCCACAGGGTCTAGTGAGCCACCTATAGTATCACGGACACGCTGCGTGATATATACCAGCGGGATGCATTAGACGTAGCGTGGGGGTAAGATAGAGAGCCACGGTTTCTTTAGTCTCCATCCGGCGTTCGTTCTAGGTGTGAGAGCGTAATGTTACAAATTTGGGGCTAAAAGTTAAAAACATTGCCTCACTGAAATTTGGCTTCAAAATTACGAATGTCATCATACAGCCATTAAGTAAGTGTATTTTGATTTTAACATGATTACTGCTCATGGCTTAAGTTTCAAAAATAAACTAAGTTCAAATGAATTTTAGTTATTTAACATATTAACACTAATTCTGGGAAGGGGTCATTTGAGTCAAAATAATCGGGGTCGAGTGAGCCATGTTCAAGTGACCCCAAATTTTTATTATGATGTTTGCAGGTTGCACTGTTTATGTTATATTCTAATGTTGTTAAATACTATTTTGTCATCACCCGTTACTGCGTCAGGGACTCTAAAGCCATCAAATGATAAAGAAAATGAAGAACTAAAGGTTGAAATGCCGTCTACATCTAGGGACTATATTCCATTTTCACCATAGTTTCTGAGACCATTCCTGAAAGCAGGGCCCAGAAAGCAACAAACACGAGGGAAAAAGAGAAGTGGTGCTTTTTTGACAGAAACTCTCGAGAAAGATGCAAGCTAGCAAGTAGATAGACAAGTCCAAGAAAAAAGCAGTGAAGAAATCAATTTTTAAAATTTCTTCACCGCCTTATGAAGAGAATAACTCTGATATGAATAATATCAATCAGAAGAAAATTTTAAGGAAAACACAATTTCCGTCAGACACTGAATGATTATTTTTGACTAGTTTTTTTTTTGACCCGCAGTTTCGCGCGTGGAATTAGACATAACAATAGTTTCGTTTACACCTAATAATATTATATAGCCTATGTCACTCAGTGAATATGCAGCTTTCTAATGGTGAAAGAATTTTTGAAATCGGTCCTGTAGTTTTTGGGTGAAAACATTACAAACAAATCTTTTTCGCTTTATAATATTATTTCAGGCAGTCTCCCAGGAGAAGAGTGGGTACAGTGCTCTAGTTGCCGAGAATGGGCTCACATTAAGTGCAATTCAGGTGTCAATGCAGTTTATTCAATTCAATTCAATTCAATTTATGTTTGCATGAACTGTGACAGTGACTAAATTTATTAAGTTACTTTTTATTAACATGAGTTAAATTTTATTTTTGGAAAAGTTCGGAGAAGTTTAGAAGTTTGTTTTTGTTTTTATGAGGAATCTCAGAAAGGTTGTTATGGTTTTATATCTATATTTCAAATGTTTAAATGTGCAAAGGTTTTTATAATCCATTGGCTTAAGTGACCCCTTTGGGTGATTCAATAGACCCCGCCTGTGGGGTCTAATGAGCCATTTGCCTTTTTTCATTATAAAGCGATTTTAGTATAGTAAACAACGGATTTGCCATGGTTTTTTGATCCTAATATGTAGCCAAATAAACAAACTACTGATTTAAGAATAACTCTTTTCTATTTTTTCATTTGAATGGACCCTACACTGATTTGAACAAAATCCTGATCAAGTGACCCCGCTCTGCCCTATACAAATAACATTTACTTATTGAAAATAAATGAATCTGAATCTGAATAATATCTTCATTGCTCGATTAACTTAACTGCCTAGTTGGTGTACACAGCGGTCAGTTGGTTCGATTCCCGGATCGGTTAAGTATTGATATTAACTTTGAATTCCCGTAGCTCGGAGTGCCCGGTGTATGGCAATTTGACATTCGACCTAAACTTGAAATGTCTTTTTTATGGATATAAGATAGCAAACAAGCTTGCAGAACCACCCATCCGCTGCGCCCATGACAACTGTGACTGACTCTGAACAAGACTCTAATTTTTAGTAAGAGTCTCGTTTTAAGTCAGTGACAGATGTGTTGCTACCCTTGAGGACTAAGATGGTCGCCTCCAAAGAAGTGTAACCGGAAACCACATTTTTCCAACCGGACCATAATTGCTTTGAAAACAATTATTACACGGCAGAAATGGTACTAGGTACCGTGGCGGGCGGTGGTACAGCCCCGGACGAACTCTAAGGAACCAAATAGGTTTCATATAAAACCTATTTGGTTCCCTATAGGCTCTACCACCTAAGCGTATTACCAGAGTATAATTAAAACAAGTAAGTTAACTTCGATCCCGTAGAAGAATTAATAGCCTACTTTATGACTGTTCGTTACGCTGCGCTGACTCTATACATACAAAAATAAATATGATGGTCATTTCACACAGACACAGTCATCTGATCCCAAACTAGGCAGAGCCTGTACTATGGGCGTAAAAGACATACATACATATATATTTAAATACATACTTATATAGATATTAAGACGACAATGGATGAGTAAAAATAAAATAAAAATAGGTACTAAAATAATGTTTAAAACACATTTTCCAGTGGAGCAAATTGTGAATCTAAACCATTCTCGAATCCCCTTGAGCACACACAAAACATTTCATCAATTCTATCCAGCCGTTTAGGCTCCTCCTAAACGGCTGGATTCACTGTCATACAAACGTACTCAAGAAATATATATATTAAGATAGCTGTATTGTCCATAGCCCAATGGCTCGCGTCTATTCAATGTGATCGAAAGAGTTAAGCGACGACGGGCGCGGTCGGCTTGTAGATGGGTGACCGCTAGTGGCAAAATTTCATGGACACTACGAAAGGGCATAAGTTTTTATAATGATGTAGTATGAATCGCTCACAACGGGTGCACTTCCGAAAAGCGCATTACCACCGATCGATCTGTGGTATAATAACGTATTTTGACCCCCTGATCACAAATATAACGAAAATTGGCGCAAACGCCATTTTGAATATGTAGTAGCTATTTCCGCTATAGAAGCTCAATTCGAGATAGGGTTTCTTGTAATAATTCTGCAAACTTTTCTTCTACTAATCGACCTCGGAATATTTTCCGCTTTAAAGTAATTTTATTTCGTGGATATTTTCTGCTTCGATATTATGGTGCCTAACGTGGAGACGTGGATAAAACTCATTAAAAACCCTTGGCTTTTGTTACAAGATGTCGTGACGTTTCAAAATGGCGTTCGCGCCAATTTTGTTATGATATTCGTGATTAGGAGGTCAAAACGTTATTATACCAATTAATAAGATCGATCGGCGGTATGTGCTTTTTGGATGTTTATCCCAAACAACAAACCAGCTCCGGCGATATTTTTACTGCTATGAGTCAGATTTTATCATATTTTATCGTCCGTCTTGCTGGTAACCTATGCATACTGTACTGCGCATCGCTGAGTTACAACGCTATTGTGGTATTGTCGACCAACCGAATAGTCCAGAGGGAACCGCGAACATGAGTGAGTGAATTGTGTATTAAATTAGATTATATGTAATACATTGTCGATATAAAATCAGTTATGTATTAAGTAAAAGGAAAGAAAGATACGTTACGTTGAAAGTATTTAGTGCTTGCGTTATGGCACGTTTCATTGAAATTGGAATAGGAATAAATGTACCTACTGACAACAAACTTATCAAAACGTGCGAGTTCGTTCAGATGTGCAATTCAGTGCTTAAAACATAAGTTCGAAGGAGAAGAAACATCTTTTCTTCGCCGTGCAGAGTATACATGTGCTAAGTTAAAAATAAACCTCACTTTGAATAAAGTGAAGTGCTATAAAAAAAAAGGGACTTTAATTAGCTTCAGTGTGGAGTTAAAAATTGTTATATCATTACTGGTGTTTACACGTTAACGTGTTAAATGCTCGTCGTAGCTTCGCGACTCCCTTCTCACCCCCTCTTCACCCCCGCGGAAAGAGCACATCGATTTTTCAACTCTTTCGCGCATCGATACGCAGTATCGTAGTACGGTGCACCACGCAAGTACACACTGCGAATTTTGGGCGCAGTTTGCAGTTTTGGACGTAGGACGTAACTTAATTGCTTGAAATATGTGATTTGTAATTGGATAACTAAAGTTCACTGTTGTATTATCATGATGAGTGGTCAACAATTTTCACAATAACACCCGTATTAGCGTCCTTTCACCACTAGATTCATCAACTGCGACCCATACACGTCCCACTGCTGGGCACGGGTCTTCCCACAGGCATAGCTGCGGGAAGTCTAGAGAATACTCCACCACGCTGCTCCAATGCGGATTGGTGGAGGGGTTTGTTCGTCAACCCAGCGTCGAATGTTCTCAATCCACCCGAATGTTTTCGACAAGGCTTAACGACTGTTTCCACAATTGAAAACAACCGGGACCGACGGCTTTACGTGCCCTCCAAAGCACGGTAGCGTCCATGAAATTTTGCCACTAGCGGTCTCCCATCCACAAACCGACCGCGCCCGTCGTTGCTAAACTCTTTCGATCACATTGAATCGACGCAAGCCATTGGGCTATGGACGCTACCGCTATTGACCCTATTGACATACAGTACGAGAATAGAATAGAATAGAAAATGGATGGACAATACAAATAATATGAGTGGTCCCTACTTTATCTGTTCGCCGCCATGATGCATCACAAAATCAAAACGATATCAGCGCCTCTAACTGTGGATAATGTAACTATTTTACGATATTATGATCACTAATGATTGACCATATTATGAAGTAGTCGGGCGTTTGGCTTTCATATCGTTAAACGCTGACTATTCATTGATCTGGTCAGACCATATCATGATGTGAGCAGCGGGTATATTCCATATAATGAAATACGACCATTTAATGAAATGGTCGAACATATTATTATTACCTATCATTAAATGGTCAATTCTAAGATCTGGCCACGACATATGTACATATATACATATACAACACAACACATGCATATTTATAAGGAAAACAATAAATAAAACAATTCATACTAATAGTACATTTACAAAAATAAAACTCGTCGAGCCAGTTTCCTTGCCCTACCTAAAACCAGAACAACTTTTGGCAGAAAAACTCTAACATATGAAGAAGCAAAATTATATAATAGAATAAAATAAATAATAAAAAAAATTACACTCATTTAATGAATTTAAGACCAAATTAGTTGATGAAGTATATTATGAGCAATACATTTGATTTTCAAATGCAGTAATTGAATATTCAATCAAATGTAACTACTGGGGAAGTTTTTTAGTTACTTTATATTTAAACTAGCTGACCCCGCAAACGTTATTCTGTCAAAGTGACGTGACGCTTCACGTTAATGAACGACGGGTAAAAAAATACACTAAAATCGTGCTTAAAAACATTTTCCAGTGGAGCAAATTGTGAATCTCAACCATTCTCGAATCCCCTTGAACACACAGACACTTGGGCAGGATCAATGATATTGATATCTATATATATAAAAGGAGAAGGTGACTGACTGACTGACTGACTGACTGCCTGACTGACTGAATGACTGACTGACATATCAACGCAGGGCCTAAACCATAAGGGCTAGAAACTTGAAATTTTGCACAGGGGTTCCTTTTATAACGTAGGGGAGCACTAAGAAAGGATTTTTGAAAATTCACCCCCTATGGGGGTAAAACGGGGGTGCAAAGTTAGTATGAAACTTTGCCGTTTTTGATGTTATTCGAATTAAATTCAGTACCTATGAAGGATTTTTATTGAGTTTCGAAAATCTCTTAAGGGGGAGTAAAAGGGGAGTGTAAAATTAGTAGGTATAAAAGTTTTTCGTATATACCTACATTATTTCAATGAAATTTTGTATTTAGGTTATGTTACGTCTAATTCCACGCGAGCGAAGCTGCGGGCGTCCACTAGTTGTTAATATTGTTATTGATATTACAATAATTTTCACAGAGTCGAAGATACTCCTCCTGTCAATACTGACACTGTCAGCAGCTTATCCGATAAGCGAGCCCAACCAGGATCTGTACCTGGGACCGGAGACCACCACAACTCAGGAGATACTTGACGAACTAAATGGAGATTTCAGCAACGCGGTCTACAAGCAAAGCTTTAAAAAATTATTGACAGAATACGTCATGACAGAAGAAAAAGACTTGACATTCAACGAGCGCGATAAAGTTGAGTCTATTATAGAAGGAATGCTAGAAAATATGGTCAGAGATTTCAGAATTATTCGTAACAAAGACGACATTGAAGAGGATTTCGTTCTGAGAGTCAATGACGCTTCGTTCGACGAAATACACAAGGTTATATCAGTAGGTAGGTAATATCTGAATGGGAACTGAATATATTGAATTGACGGGTTCGTTGGCGCAATCGGTAGTGACTCAGCCTGTTGCGCCAGGGGTCGTGGGTTCGAATCCCACTCAGGACAAATATTCGTGTGACGAAACACTTGTATTTGTTCTGTATCTGGATGTTCATAATGTGAAAGTGTGTTTGTTTCTTTGTCCGGCTTTCACGTCGCAACGAAGCTATTATATGGTATGGTTTTTGTGTGTGGAGATAGTGAGGAGGGTGGAAAGTGACGTAGGCTACTTTTTACCGCGGTAAAACATCCCCACGGGAAGATATCGATGTTTTGTTATTTGCTAGATATTTAGTTCCGGATGCTGTTAATAGATGGCGTTAGTAAAATTTAGTTAAGTAGTTAGTATCTTTTAATCGTGGAACTGTCACTATTCATCCACCACAAATGTGTCATGTATGATAAACAACTCATTGTTAATTCCCTTTGACCACGCGGGCGGAGCCGCGGGCAAAAGCTAGTATTATCTATTTAAGTAGGTATGTATTTAAAAAAATATCTACGTATATATATCAGTCTCTGACACTCATATTACAGGCTCGCGCCTACTTTGGGGTCTGATGGCCGTGTGTGAGAATGTCCAAGATATTTATTTATTTATACTGGGCTCGCGGTAGGCCTAGGCCTAGGCCTGCCTTAACATCCATGACCCGGGTACAAATATTTATCTGCGCGGGCCATTGAGTTATGAAAGCATCACTAAGTATTCGCTGCGACCCATAGACGTCCCACTGCTGGGCACGGGTCTCCCGCACAGACGCAGCTCCGGGAGGTCTAGAGCATACTCCACCACGCTGCTCCAATGCGGATTGGTGGAGGGGTTCGTTGCCAACCCAGTGTCGAATGTTCTCAAGCCACCCGAAGGTCTTCGACAAGGTTTAACGACTGTTTCCAGCATTGAAAACAACCGGGACCGACGGCTTTAGGTGCCGAAGCACGGTAGCGTCCATGAAATTTTGCCACTAGCGGTCACCCACAAACCGTCCGCGCCCGTCGTTGCTAAACTCTTTCGATCACATTGAATCGACGCGAGCCATTGGGCTATGGACGCTACACTAAGTATTGCTGTATCCTTTTCTCATTGTAGGTGTTCCAGATCTGAACGAGCACAATGCATTGAGGCTGGCGTACAGATTAGAGAATACATTGATGAACGCGCGGGAGAAACTCGATAGGGTTATACATGAATCTAGGGCTGCCAAGCTGCAAAATAACTCTTGATTAATATAACGTTAATAATAAAGAAATATTCATGAATATGAAAGTGTTTATATTTCATGAGCATCATCATCCATACTAATCCATACTTCCATACTAATATTCGCTGCGACCCATAAACGTCCCACTGCTGGGCATGGGTCTACCCCACAGACGCAGCTGCGGGAGGTCTAGAGCATACTCCACCACGCTGCTCCAATGCGGATTGGTGGAGGGGTTAGTGGCCAACCCAGTGTCGAATGTTCTCAAGCCACCCGAAGGTCTTCGACCATTGAAAACAACCGGGACCGACGGCTTTACGTGCCCTCCGAAGCACGGTAGCGTCCATGAAATTATGCCACTAGCGGTCACCCATCCACAAACCGACCGCGCCCGTCGTTGCTTAACTCTTTCGATCAAATTGAATCGACCCGAGCCATTGGGCTATGGACGCTACAATACTAATATTATAAATACGAAAGTAACTCTGTCTGTCTGTCTGTCTCGCTTTCACGCCAAAATCACTGAGCCGATTTAAATGAAATTTGGTACACAGATAGTCTAGCTAGAGCCTGAGAAAGGACATATGGTACTTTTAAATTGGAAAAAAGTGTTGTAAAGGGTTGAAAAGGGGGATTAAATGTTGTATGAAAGTATTGTCATTTTCAGAACTAGAAGCATAAAATTTATATTTAAGGCTGTTGAGTTGATATAAATAAACTAGTGGACGCCCGCAGCTTCGCTCGCGTGGAATTAGACGTAACATAACCTAAATACAAAATTTCATTGAAATAATGTAGGTATATACGAAAAACTTTTATACTTACTAACTTTGCACCCCCCTTTTACCCCCTTAAGAGATGATTTTCGAAACTCAATAAAACTGACTTAAAAAACGGCAAAGTTTCATACTAACTTTACACCCCGTTTTTAACCCCTTATGGGGTGAATTTTCAAAAATCCTTTCTTAGTGCTCCCCTACGTTATAAAAGGAACCCCTGTGCAAAATTTCAAGTTTCTAACTCTTATAGTTTAGGCCCTGCGTTGATATGTCAGTCAGTCAGTCAGTCAGTCAGTCACCTTCTCCTTTTATATATATAGATATGGCATTGAAAGTTTGTAAAAATGTCACCCTTAAGGTTGTATAATAAACATCGGGGATTTACGGATTCATTACAAATTTGTGGAGCTAAAGATATATTATTATGTCTAATTCCACGCGAGCGAAGCTGCGGCGTCCACTACTAATCCATATAAATTTAGCTTAGTTCCGACTTTTATTACTATTTATTTATTTACTTAAATTTACCGATTTTTATTACAATTTTTTTTTTTAAATATGACTGGGCCGTGGCACTATCGGTAGTGACCCTGCCTGTTACGCCAGGCGTCGTGGGTTCGAATCCCACTTAGCCAACATTCGTGTCGCGAACATTTGTGTTTGTTCTGTGTCTGGATGTTAACCATCGGAAACCACACTTTTCCAACCGGACAACAATTGTTTTAAAAACAATTACCTACTAAACGGTAGAAATGGTACTAGGTACCGTGGCGGGCGGTGGTACTGCCCTGGGCGAACTCTATATGGAACAAAATAGGCTTCATATAAAACCTATTGCTCCCTACAGACTGTATCACCTAAAAATTGAATTGTATTAGTAGTGAAAGAATTATCACAATCGGTTCAGTAGTTTTTGTGATTAGCCCCGATATAGTAAACTATCTCTAAAATATTAGTATATAAGTATAGATAGATAAATATAATAATATACTAGTGGAGACCCACAGCTTCACTTCGATTTTATGGATACATTTTTCGGAAACATTTTCATTAAAAGCTTTTAAGTTCACTCGTATGTATGTGTGTATGTATGTCCTGGAATCTTGCAATCAATATTTCACCCACTTCTACTGAAGCTATCGAGCTGAAATTTGGCACACATATTAGGTTCCGATGACAATGCACAAACTTAAAGCATTTTTTGGAAAAAAAATTGTATGTTTAACTGCCAACACCATGGTTGACTGGTAGTTATTGCCTTAGGCATTAGAATCGGCATCTCATTGGCGTCCCACTGCTGGACACGGGTCTCTCCTACAGACAAATCTGCGTGAGGTCTAGAGCATACTCCACCACGCTGCGGATTGGTGGAGGGGTTAGTGGCCAACCCATTGTCCAATGTTCTCACCACCCTAAGGTCTTCGACAAGGTTTAACGACTGTTTTCACTGTTGAAACTTAGGCTTAACGTACGTTTTGCCACTAGCGGTCACCCATCCACAAACCGACCGCACCCGTCGTTGCTTAACTCTGTCGCTCATTGATTGTCGCGAGCCATTGGGCTATGGACGCTGCATTACTTAGGCATTAAGTCCGCCATATTGTTGTAGATTTTACCAATCTCACTAAAATTTTAGGATTAATATACGAGTATAGAAGGCAAACATAGAAACATTGATTGACGTTGATACCATAGAATAAATTATACTGTAAAAAGTTAATTTTTTTTAAAAGCTTTTACAACTTTTTAGTTTATTTTCGTGCATTGCCATCGGAACCAAATATGTGTGCCGAATTTCAGCTCGATAGCTTCAGTGGAAGTGGGTGAAATATTGATTGCAAGATACATTAAAAATCTATAAAAAGTGTATAATGATGTAAAAAATGTATATGTGTAGGACAAAAAAAAGCAAAGGAAGGAAAAGAAGTAATTAAATATTGCATTTTCTGAGAAGATTTATTAGAGTAAGATATATATTTTTTTTCACTATCGGAAAGTAGAGGTTTCCACGAACAGAAAGCATACCAAATTTTTGAAAAAAGCTGATATTTTGACGGGTGAATTTTCGATTGAAAATTAGGGTGCTTTTTTGATATTAATTCAAAATAAAGGTGAAAAAATAAATATTTCTAATCAAGTAAATTACAGCGTATTTGGGACATAAAAAGGTACGTTTTCACCAAATTTCGTGAAAAAAAAATAATGTTTGTAAAAGATATAAAAAACCAAAAACTTGGTTTTTTGAATTTTCACATAAATTTTGAGGTTATGTGAAAAAAGTGTAAATACCTCAGACCTCAGATCGCCCGTAATTTATTTTTCCTTTAATTTTTATAATATTCTCCTCCTTTTCTAATGGGTTTCATCCTACTATTAATTTTTTTTGTTTTAAAAATTATCGAGACTGGTCTAATAATGCACCTCTGCCTACCGACCTACGCGTGATATTATTTTAAGTACAATTGTCTAAGTGTATTTAGTTGACATTAATTTAACAATTATTTAATTTATTGTATATGCACAGCTGATACGCGATGTGCGTGGTTGATTTTGTAAAATGAATTTAACTTGTTCAAACATACATTGAATTGTGGTATCTATAGAATGGTACAATAACAGAATTGCGTATTTGTACCACTCGTCAATATTGACTCTTTTATGACGCGTTAATGGGTAATTTATTACACAGATAACCTTCAGACTTCACCATAGCACAGCACCTTGTTGATGTGAAACATCTTTAGGCGGAGGGCAAATCAAATTTTTGGCGTGGCGAGCGTGACGAATATGGAACATATATACTATACAGTTCCGACAAGTGACGGTCGGAAATTATTTTATTATTAAAATATAATAATTTAATTTTTTTTTTTTTTTTCTTATATGTTTTAGTTTATGAAATGCATTTACGCATCCTGCCCAGGTACTAGAGACCTGAGCAGATATGTGGGACTCGCTGGCATCGGCTTACCAGAATACCCACTAAAACCCAGCGGGACCTTCAGCGGCAATATGAGAGGGAGATCGCTAGGCATTACTACCGCGGTCTCTGTTCTAGCCGTAGTGGCTCCTCCATGAAGGTGATGTGTTCTATGGCGCAGGGAGAAGGTGCAGTCTTCTTCCTCCGGGTCTCCTCCTACGGGTCAGATCAAATTGCATTGTTAATCCTTCCTAGTCTGCACATCTGCACTGATGGGTGACCGCTAGTGGCAAAATTTCATGGACGCTATCGTGCTTCTTAGGGCACGTAAAGCCGTCGGTCCCGGTTGTTTTCAATGCTGGAAACAGTTAACGACTTGTCGAAGTCCTTCGGGTGGCTTGAGAACATTCGACACTGGGTTGGCCACTAACCCCTCCACCAATCCGCATTGGAGCAGCGTGGTGGAGCATGCTCTAGACCTCCCGCAGCAGTGTCTGTGGAGGAGACCCGTGCCCAGCAGTGGGACGTCTATGGGTCGCAGCAGCTGCACATCTACAACCCATACCCTAGGCTTCGTCGTTAGTGGCCGAACTAGTGTGGAATATTCTCAAGTCACGAAGGTCGACAAGGCTTAACGATTGTTTTTACATTTGAAAACAACCGGGACCGACGTCTTAACGTGCCCTGCGAAGCACGGAAACGCCCATGCGTGATACGTGTTTTCCTGCTAGCAGTCAACTCGAATCGCGGCCCACGTTGCTGAACTCGGTCGATCACGTACGATCAACGCTGTAGGTGTATGGAACTGTTCTCCTTTGTCGTAACACTCCTGTCGGATGGTAGTGACTACATAGTTCCACCGACAACGGCCGTTATCGTGTGCAGTGTATGCAGTTGAACGTACGAGACAGTCGTCCGAACAGCTCCGATCCGAAATCGGCCGATGAATCGGTTTTGGTGTACGCGTGGGGTTACACTCATGAAACTGAACGGATGGTTTTTCAAAATGCTTCGAATAACTTTGTGTGGAATATTAGCCAGAAGGTCGAGCAGAGTCAATGCAACAAACGAGCCACCACCACCACAACCCTTTACTTGTCCCACTGTTGGGCACGGGTCTCCTCTCAGAATGTTGAACTGTTTAAGTCTATAAATATTTTAACTGTCCCATGCCAATATATTTATGAAAATACATATTATGTACCTTTGTACGAAAAAATGTTAATTTCTTTGACAAAAAAAGCAGTGTACATAACTTAAGAAATCAGGATAAATTGATTGTACCTAGCTCTAGAGTCTAGAGTCTAGACTAAGTAAAGTATCAAAATCTTTTATGCGACTAACTGTGTTCGCTTCTACAATAAAATACCCGGAAATATTACTTGTCTCTCAGAGAATCAATTTAAATCTTACATTAAACAAAACCTCCTTATAAAGCTTTCTATAAAAATAATGATTACTTAAATGATAGAAATGCTTGGTGCGAAGTATCTCCAGCTCCACTTGTTCAATAATAATGTAATGTGATCAAATTATAAAAATTGTAAATTTTGAAAAGAGTAACTACCGAGTTTCTTGCCATGTTCTTCTCGGTAGCAACAACTTTGTGACTAAAAATAGATAAGAGAGGTAGATAAAAAATGTTATGACGTTCATTAAGCGTATACAAAAATACCATATAATGAAAAATAAATGAATCTGAATCTGAATCTGAATCTAATGGGATTAGGCCTTAGTTCACCACACCAAGTGCGTATTGGTAGGTTTCACATGCTTTCAACAATCATTATGCAGAAATCTCAGGTGACATAACTTCTTAAATCGCAAAAACATAGAAAAGTCATTATTGCATGACGTTTGGAACTGAACCCGGACTGCTCAAGTGAGAGGCGAGTTCAATAGCCACTAGGCTGTCACCGCTGCTCTCTCCCGCTGAAACTCTCATTCAAGGAGCAAAGTTCCATAAATCCATAAAACATGCAGTATACAGCAATGCTTTAGTAGTCCATGGAGTCGAAAGCGTTTTATTTTATTTTATGGATACAAGATAGCAAACGAGCTTGCAGCACCACCCATCCGCTGCCGCCCATGACAACTGACTGTGACTGACGTTGAACAAGACTTAAATAGGGACTGGGATAGTTAGTCCAATTAGTTGAGAGAGTTAATTAGAACATTAGTTGGTCAGTTCGTTAGTAGGTAAGAGGACTGGGGAATGTTAGGGATAGTTAGTCCTGTTAGTACATGTTAGTGGGAGTCTCATTCTAAGTCAGTCACAGATGTGTTGCTACGCTTGAGGACTAAGATGGTCGCCTCTACAGAAGTGTAACCGGAAACCACACCTTTCCAACCGGACCATAATTGTTTTAAAAACAATCATTACACGGCAAAAATGGTACTAGGTACCGTGGCGGGCGGTGGTACTGCCCCGGGCGAACTCTACTCGTACTTATATGGAACCAATTAGGTTTCATATAAAACCTATTTGGTTCCCTATAGGCTTTACCACCTGCTATATATGTATATATATTTATATAATTAATATATATTTATATTTATTTATATATTTTTATTTCCTATAAATTTTTATATGTATTATATCTTTATAGTTTCTAGTGGGGTTGATGCTCAACTTAGTGTCGAATGTTCTCAAGCCAACCGAAGGTTTCGTCAAGGCTTAACGACCGTTTCCACCATTGAAAATAACCAGGAACGGCTCGGCTTAACGTGCCCTCCGAAACGGTAGCTTCAATGAAAATTTCATTTTTTTTTTTTTGAAATGTTTTATTTCCATTTTGTTTACCTGCCATAGCTTTCTCACCAACACCCGGGGCTAACTGGAAGAAAATGCCGTATGGCATTATGTGTGCCCTTTGTAACCTTTAAGGTTTTACAAAAATTTAAATAAATAAATAAAATAAATAAAATTTTGCCACTAGCGGTCACCCACAAACCGACCGCAGCTGTCGTTGCTTAACTCTTTCGATCGCATTGAATCGCCGCGACCCACTGGGCTATGGACGCTACAATACCATAGGTATAGCGTCCATATAGATCATATTATTATAGCGACTTATAACACAATGTGAAATGCATTCAAATTCTGAAAAGTTTAAATTTGTGCAATGACAAAAGGAACTCGATTAGAAACAATGAATGGGTTTGCACAGATGATTTTGATAATTTATTGCATATTGCATATATGTAAACAGAGTTTTCGTCGATATTAGGTAGATTTAGGTATAAAAGGTGGACCTGTCGACTGTTCTGGCATAGTCATAGGCATAGGATCCGACGATCCAGCCACCAAAATGTACTTTCCGGTGCTGTGTGTTGTCAGTGTGAGTATACCTTTATTCTTTCTTTAAACTCTCCTTTAAACCTTTATTATTTCTTTAAGACTCCGAGTGTTTTAAATAATCCATACTAATTTTATAATTGCGAAAGTAACTCTGTCTGTCTGTCTCGCTTTCACGCCAAAGCTACTGAACCGATTTAAATGAAATTTGGTACACAGATAGACTAGACTACTATACCTTAATATTTCTAAATTTTTTATGCCCCCTATAAATTTTTTACCTCGTGAATCCCCGACGAAGTTTACTCGACGACTTTAATTGATATTTTGGTAACGTCAAAAAAATTATATCTAATAATTATATAAGTACAGCATTTTTTTTTCAATTTGTCTTTTTTTGTTAAATTTGTCACCGATATCTAGCATTACATTTAAATAGCATTACATTTTTGGTGGTAGAGCCACGCTGTAGCTTGCTGCAGCTAGCATGGGCCGGCTCGACCGGAGTGCTACCACCCTCTCTCAGAATACCAGACGACTAGTGGTAGCTTACTTACTGCTACCGCGTTGCGTCTCGGTGAGTGTAGAGTTCCGGAGGCCCAATCCCCCCCTTCTCCCCCTTTCCCATCCCCCGGTGTGATCAGACCGCCATCAACGGGACCAGCATGCACGATGAGGTCATCTCTCCCTCGAGGCGTGATTTGTTGGGTAGGAGGCCAGGGAGACCCGGTGAAACGGCTTGCCGCTGCCGCCCGTCGGTCAGTAGGGGACCCGAACACGGGCAACACTGTTAACCTCTGGCCCGTGAGGCTCTCCCGCCAACCGGCGAAAAATCCCCGATGCGTGGCTGTCGTGCCGGAGTAAGAGACCGGGGTGGAACCCGGCAGTCATGCGCGGGGCGGACCGGGGGCCTTTCAATGCTCATCACACTGAGTGGCTGGGATCGCGGACCACTGACTTTGCCGGAAGGACCGCCTATGACTTCGCTTTAGCCTATGGGCTCTCGCAGGCTGTACCGAGTTTTACCAGGGTGCCTGATGTGACGTCCCATTCCCCTTCCTTACTGAATCTTCTGCTGACCTCTAATCCAGCTGGACATCAGGTGGTGGTAGGTGCCCCATTAGGGTCATCTGATCATTGCTTGGTGCGCTCTTTTCAACCTTGTCAGGCAGGCCCTGTTGTCTCTTGACGTCAAGAAGTCGAGTGGGCCAGATGGAATCCCCGCAGTGGTGTTAAAGATGTGCGCTCCCGAGCTGACTCCCGTGCTTACGCGCCTATTCTATTCCACAGCTGTAGCCGTCTTCTTGGAAGGTTGCCCTCGTTCAGCCAATTCCCAAAAAGGGTGATAGTGCTGACCCGTCAAATTACAGGCCTATCGCGATTACGTCTCTACTCTCTAAGGTCATGGAGCGGGTCATCAACACCTGCCTGCTCAGGTACCTCGAAGAGCACCAGCTCATCAACGACCGCCAGTACGGTTTCCGCAAGGGTCGTTCGGCTGGTGATCTCTTGGTATACCTCACCCACAAATGGGCTCAAGCCATAGAGAGTAAGGGAGAGGCGTTGGCGGTTAGCCTGGACATCGCGAAGGCGTTTGATCGGGTTTGCATAAGGCCCTTCTCTCGAAGCTACCATCATACGGCCTACCTGAGAGGTTGTGCACCTGGGTTGCCAGTTTCTTGTCCGAGCGTGCTATTCGGGTCGTTATTGACGGTCACTGCTCGGACATGAAACGTATTAACGCCGGCGTCCCCCAAGGTTCTGTGTTGTCTCCTACGTTGTTCAATCTTCATATCAATGACATGTTGGAGCAGAGCCCTGACATGCATTGCTATGCGGATGACAGCACTGGTGACGCGCATTACATGGGCCGTGCGGGTACCTCTCAGTCTCTTGTGGAGGAAAGTAGGAATAAACTTGTGTCTGAAGTCGAGAACTCTCTGTAGCGAGTCTCAGAATGGGGTCGACTAAATTTAGTCCAGTTTAACCCATCGAAGACACATGTTTGCGCGTTCTCCGCAAAAAAAATTCCTTTCGTCGTAGCTGCGCGATTTGAGGGCACAGCACTCACCTTCAGGAAATCGATTGGGATTTTAGGCGTCGACATTTCCAGCGACGTGCAGTATCGGGGTCATTTGGAAAAGAAAGCCAAACTTGCAGCAAAGAAGCGTGATATTATTTCACGCCCAAACACCGGCTTCTACTGTACAAGTCCCAAGTTCGGCCGCACATGGAGTACTGCTTCCACCTCTGGGCGGGTGCTCCAGCTTACCAGCTGAATCCACTTGACTCCATACAGCGACGAGCGACCCGAGTTGTTGGCGATCCCATTCTTACCGGTAAATTAGAGGACCTCAGTCTCCGGAGAGACATAGGCTCTCTCTGTGTCCTCTACCGCATTTACCATGGTGAGTGCTCGGAGGAACTTCATGACTTAATTCCATCAACCTCATTCAACTATCGCACCACACACCGAGGTCTGAAGTTTCATCCACACAGAATTGACTCATGGCCTACTACCACCGTGCGTTTCTCGCGAACTTTTTTACGGCGAACTGGTCTTCTGTGGAATGAACTTCCGACTGAGGTTTTCCCTTCGAGCTACGACATGAACCGCTTCAAAAAGAGTGTGAAACGTTTCCTTCAAGGCAGGCAACGCACCTGTGGTACCCCTGGTGTCGCACGTGTCCATAGACGACGGTGACCACTTACCATCAGGTGGCCCGTATGTCTGTTTGTCCGTCTAAATTACAAAAAAAAAAAAATAACCCAAAGCGGAAGGGTTAAAGTCGTGTCGAGTCCATTTTTAAGTATTGCCCTGTTGGGAAACACTGGTCTAGAGCCTTTTTTTTAACGCTGGTAAATGCATTTAAGCATCCTGCATCCTACGAAGCAGGTATGTGGGACTCGCCGGCTTGCCGGAATACCCACTAAAACCCAGCGACTCCTTTAGCGTCATAATGAGACGCAACGGGATCGCATGAGCATTACTACCATGACTCCTCGACGCAACTTCCACTGGTCTAGAGCCTGAGAAAGGACATAGGCTACTTGTTATTGGAAAAAAGTGTTGTAATCTGAATTTTTGTAAAGGTACAAATGTTAAAAGGTGTCCAAAGTTTCTGTTTCACGTCAAAACTTAGCTTTGCACCCGAAAGCCAGTACTCTGTAGATACTTGGTTGGTATATCTTGGTACCTACCATGAGTTGACATGGACTGATGACACATAGCTGGTGGATGGAGAGCGGGTGTAGATATTAGATCACCTCTGTATCCCTCCGGAGAAATACAGACTACTACAAAATATAATATCTACAGATTAATACATTACAATTCATTACATTTCAATGTACATGAATTCGAAATAGAATTTGTTGTGTAGAATGCACTGACGCGAAACTAAGCGAAAGGTTAAAATATTTAATTTTAATGAGACATGCCATAATACTTTCTTTTCATATACATAATTTATGCCTTCAAGACTTCATATATCGATATTAAATTACTTAAATAGTAAAAATATTTAAAACTAATTTTATCTTTTTTTTTACAGTTTCTGACTTTACAAATAACAGCAACTCAAGGTAAATACTTACATACATATAAATGTTAATAAAAGTGGTTATAATACACCGGCCCACTGGTTGAAATTCCGTCTCACCTTCGACAGTCCGGGTTCAAATCCGGCACGCAGCATGACTTGGCACGTGGCATCGTTAGTGTACAAGCTCTACTGCTAGAAGTACTGAATACGTTTCGCGGAGCGGGCAATGTATATGTATTGGGTTTTTCTAACTTGAAATTCGCATGAAAAGTAAAAAAAATAAAGTGTGTGTGTACTTATGTACACGCTTTAGAAGTTATACTTCTTTGGCGTAACAAGATAAAAATCTTTTCAAAAATTTTATCTTTCGCCTTATTCTACGTTTGTAGAAAAAACGACACTAACAATTTAATATATTGAAAGTTTTATTAGCGCATTATCTAGTTAAATAAACTTTATTTAAATATCACAAAGAATCACCGGAATGAGCCCGCAGACTTTGACGATTGAAAGTGTCAATCAACCATTTTTTGACAATGTTGACTATATATAGCTACGAGTAACTTCATGGTGTCGGTTTTTTGAGACGTTGCGCGCGCATCGTAAAAATTTACTCTCATCATTTTTCCCTAACGCGCCAAAAAAAGGATAACTTAAACAAAAAAAAATACACACCTCTGCTCTCGCTCATTTCAGATGTATACTCATCAATCGCCCAGAACAGTCAAAGCAACTCCTTCGGAAACAGCTATGCTAACCAGAACGAACAGGATGGGCCCAATTACTACTCCACCGAAAACAGCGCTGGCTCAAACGCTGGGGCCAACGCGGCCAACAGTATCGACCAACTGACTGTCTCTCCTGGAGGACAGACTGCCTTCAAGGAGGACAGCCAATCTGGTGCCAATAGCTACGCATATACTCGGGATGGTAAGTAATTGTGAAAGATATTATTATATTCCCAGCCTAAAAACTGTGCCTCAGAGATCACATGGCATGCCGGAATTTGATTTTACTAAAAAGCGTTCATTCTCATTCGTCCCACTGCTGGGCACGAGTCTCCCCCACAGACACAGCGGTCTGGAACATACTGCACCACGCCGCTCCAATACGGATTGGTGGAGGGGTAAGTGGCCAACCAGTGTAGAATGTTCTCAAGCCTCCCGAAGGTCTTCGACAAGGTTTAAAGACTGTTTTCACCACTAAAAACAACTGGGACCAACGGATTAACGTGTTCTCCAAAGCACGGTAGCGTCCATGAAAATATACCACCCATACACAAACCGATCGCGCCCATCGTTGCTTAACTCTTTCGATCAAATTGAATCGACACGATTCATTGGGCGCATAATATGGACGCTACATCCTAACATAATGGTACGCAATTTCATCAAAGTATTGACCGGAAGGCAGCTTTTTTGCCCAAAAAATTAGCCTCGCTATACAGCGGGGCTATGCTGCCAACCTTCTGGACACCATAGATTTATCATTACTCTATTCTATTCTGGACACAATGCCACTAGGTCTGTTTTTGGATGACGTATTTATTATGTCATCAATTTGTTTTCTTACTTTTTTTTGCGCTTCCTTCAAGGCAGGCAACGCACCTGTGATACCCCTGGTGTCCCACGTGTCCGTCGATAGACGACGGTGACCACTTACCATCAGGTGGCCCGTATGTCTGTTTGTCCGTCTATAATATTAAAAAAAATTACATAATAGATTATTCTCAAACTTATATTGGTGGGTTCCCTAGGCCCTGCTTTTTGGCATTATGAATGTTTTGAAGGTGAATAGCCTTCTTGTCCTAGCTCTGTCCTAGAATGCGCAGGTCCTCGATTTTTTAATTTTACTGATATGACATCAGGCTTTTGTAGACGAAACATTTTCTAATGCGAATTTCGTTTCGAGTCAATTGATGCCATACGAAAAGTCAAATTGAAACTTAACTGCGAAAGTAAACTTCTACACCAGAAGGTAATAGAAATAGAAATTACCGGATAATAGAAATAGAAATTACCGGTAATAGAAATTACCGGGCCAAATAAGAGTAGATAAAGCGTTTTTGTGAAATAAAAATAGAGAATGTGAATAAGAAATTCTTAAGACGCTTTGGTGGTTATGGCATGCGTTGAAATTCAGAAATACAGAACCGGCTGATAGTTACCCCATTGGCAACTATGTCCCCATATCTGTACAGGATCGATAGGATACGTAACTATTGTGTCAAAAAATTAATATAATTAATGTGAACATTTCAATTTGCAGGCCATTCAACAATCTATAAATTGCCAGTTGAAGTTGGTACGTATAAATAATTTATTGCTATTTAAGACACATGACCGTCTTTATACCGATTCAAAATAGACGTAAAATTATTCAATACGATTATTTTATTGACAAATTTATGATTAAACTAGTTAAAAGAAAGTAACTTAACCTTTTCCTGTAAACCTCATTAGAAGGTAATCGAAACGTTCGCAAAAAATCGGTCAAAAAGCCGGCCATGTGCCGAAAATCTTACCTGTTAGATCTTTGTATAATATATATTCCCTAAAAAATTAAAGGCAGCGAAAGCTATACCTACCATAACTTGAAATCTAACCAACAAATCTACCACTACCATCGAATATTCTGCTAGACTAAGACTCACGTCAGAAAAATGCCGATTTATGCAAAAACAATTGCAGATGACGGTTTGGATTATCAAGTGATCAAGAGAAAGTCCAACAGCAAACATGGTCACCCTATCTATTCTTACATAATGAAGCCGATAGGTAAGTTAATCGTCGAAACTGAAGAAATTCTCTTTAGGAATGGAATCTTTAAATGCCTATACTTTACCATAGAACATGTCAATTAGTTCTAGTAACCCAGAAATGAGTTAGATGACCCTTAGATGACCATTATTAATTTGAATGCAAAACATTTATGTATTGCATCTAGTAATTATTCCTCAAATACACGTCAATTGAACACAGCGTCATACTCATCGCTCTAAGATATGCAACGTCTTGCAAAGAAGTGAAGCCTCCCGAATTGGGTCGTTTTCTGAAGTTCTCTCTTTGCTGTACGTCGCGCTGGGCAAAGAGCATAACGCCATGTTCCTTTACTTTTAAGCATATTTTTACCAGTGAATTCTATATACTCAGTGAAATCATTTTGCATTGCAGAAAATGACTCTGGCACTCTTATAAGCTCGTCATCCGAATCCGGCGCTGGCGCTGCGTCTAATTTCAACAGAGTCTCATCGCTCAACAGCGTGGTCAATGGCCAAGCCTCCTCGCTGATTTCTTCGGCAGACGGATCTGCTGAAAGTTCAGCTGTAACGGGCGCAGACACGTTCACACTAACCGGAGCTAATGGGAAGAATACTGGATCCAAGAAGTTTTCATCATCTAAGGCTGGAGGCAAATCAAATAGCAAGACGGTGTACTCTTCTACTGGTACGATAAAATGTTACTAAGAAGGATCTACTGTATCGACAATATGCTTGATATGGGCCGAGTGAAGTCTCATACGGACCGTCCGATAGCGTAATACCAACTAAAACCCAGCGGCACCCTCAGCGTTGATGTGAGACGTCACGGGATCGCTTGCGCATTACTACCGTGACAAATTTGATTGTCTCGGGACGAGCGGGTTGTCAATCGTAAGAGCTGGTTGATTCGCCAACCGTATTATGTCCTCCACACTTGATACAGCAGCGACACTAATTGCTGACTGGCAACAATATGTCCAAAGTACAAAACTAACAAATCAAACATCATGTTTCCTGAACAGCCATCTTATGAGCTTGAGACGAACTACTTACTACTCGTATATATTTGATGAATAAATGTATGTATGTATTTGATCCGGCATTTGACCGTTACATAGCAAAAAAATTTTTATTTTCGATTTCCCTGGTGAACGGGGTTCGAATCTAAACCATAGCAGATATTGAAAAATTGTATTACGTAGTAGTGTACAATTGTAGATTCATAGTTGAAGTTACCGGCTTACTCACGTGTGATTTAAGTCGGAAATAGGCGACTAGTTTCGATCTATTACGATGATCATCTTCAGGAGTGAACGCGCTCGCTGCTGTCTGTACTGTATGTACACTATATACTAGACACTCACGAATCATTCAGTAATAAAGTAGTGTAGATATTCGAAAGTATAATAATTTAATAACATTGAATAAACTGCATTGTTTAACATTTCTTATTTTAATATTTTAGGTGGATCTCCAGGAGTTTTCAGAAGTCCAGTCGCTCCTTTACTTCCATTAGCACCACTGGCCCCAGTGGTTCCAGTAGAACCCGTTGCACCGATACAATATTACCCACCGCAGTATGGATGGTACCCACAGTCATCACCACCTTGGATTACAGGTAAATTAAGCTCGAATCTCATTTTATTTTAATATTTTTTACAATAGTTGTATTATGAAATCAAACACAGATTTATTTTGACTCAAAAAAATTCTACCGCAACTGGGATTCGAACCTATGACCTGCTCATCAGTCTACTCTTCTCTCTCTCTCTCGGGACTCTTAGTGAAAGTTAGTCCTGTTAGTTGGTATTAGTAATTGTTAGGAAGAGTCTTGTTCTAAATTACAGATAACAATATTAATGGCAGTTATATAGTGTTTTTTTTTCTATCTTGAAATGCCGTTCAGGTAGCAGTTCGGAGTCTGGATTTGTGCCCAGTGTATGGCAATAGGCTCACCATTTATTACAAGGGACCTAAACCACCTACGATGATGATGATGATAATTATATTTTTCAGGTCAAAACTGGATCCCGTATGGCGGTGGAAGCCCCCTAGGACCGCCGTGGTATCCACCAAGATCGCCACAGGAAATTTACTATCCACAAGGTTAGCTACAACCCATTGACATCCTACTGTTGGGTACGGGTCCTCTCCACAATCACAACTGAGGTCTAGAGTATACTCAACCCCGCTGCTCCAATGCGATTTTACTTGCATGTTTCATGTTGTCCGAATTGGTATTATCTTCGCTACAACCCATAGAGCTATAGCTGTGGGAGGTCTAGAGCATACTCCACCACGCTGCTACAATGCGGATTGGTGGAGGGGTTAGTGGCCAACCCAGTGAATGTTCTTAAGCCACCCGAAGGTCTTCGACAAGGCTTAACGACTGTTTCCACCATTGAAAACAACCGGGACCGACGGCTTCACGTGCCCTCCGAAGCAAGGTAGCGTCCATGAAATTTTGCCACTATTGTCTTAAAGAGTACAAATTTCGTTAACAATTAACTTTAAAAGCTGCTAAGCTACACTCAATGACGTGCTTCATGTTGGCAAGGGTCTATTCCATATCGACAAACGAGAGAGCTTTGAAGGCTTGTTAGTGACGGATTAGTCCTGTTAGATGATAATTATTGTGAAGCCTAGTTAATAAATTGTCAGTCATATTAGAGAGTTCTAAGTCGGCGACAGCTGCGTTGTGAACCTTGGACCAAGATGGTCACCCCTAGAAAACTGTTTCTATCAGCGGAACATAAGTTGAACACTAATGGTTGACGTCTGCGCCGATGAAGAAGTGCAACAGCGAATACCTTTCGTTGAGCTCCACTCTAAGTTCAATAATAATGGCCCTGTATCAAATTTTTAAAATTATTGATATTATTATTTTTATTACCAGGTGACGTATATCCCCAATACGGCACGTTCGGTTCCAGCGACACCTACTCTAGTGCATCGAGCAATGCGGACACAAAAACTGAAACCGAAAACGGCATTCCACAACAATCTGAAAATAATCCAAGCTCAACACCCGCGAGCTACCCAACATCAGGTGGTCCATTATCATCCAAATCTTCAAAAACAACAAAAACTTCGACAGTTTCATCCCCAATATCCCAAATCTCAGAAACTACTTCAACACCAGTAAAACAATCTCCAACACCAGTAAACCAATCTCCAACTGGAAGCTCTAAAACAGGCGGAAAGCCAATATATTATGGAGGTGACCAACCTACAAAAACAACAAAAACTTCAACAGTTTCATCCGCCAGTGCCCAATCATCAGCCATCTCACAAGGAACTACTTCAATTATAAATCAATCTCCAACTAAAGACGCTCCAGAACCTTCTCCTACGCCTGGAAAACCAAAGCCAACATATGGAGGTGACCAAACAACAAAAACAACAAGTACTTCTTCAACAGGTTCATCCGCTGGTGCCAAATCATCGGGCCTCTCACAAGGAACTACTTCAATTATAAATCAATCTCCAACTAAAGACGCTCCAGAACCTTCTCCAACACCCGGAAAACCAAAGCCAACATATGGAGGTGACCAATCTACAAAATCAACAAGTACTTCTTCAACAGGTTCATCCGCCGGTGCCCAATCATCAGGGTTCTCACAAGGAACTACTTCAATTATAAATCAATCTCCAACTAAAGACGCTCCAAAAC
The DNA here is from genome assembly GCA_944567765.1 of Carterocephalus palaemon. Lineage (NCBI taxonomy): Eukaryota > Metazoa > Arthropoda > Insecta > Lepidoptera > Hesperiidae > Carterocephalus > Carterocephalus palaemon. Next base: position 4,741,349 of record OX155665.1, read on the forward strand.
CTTCTCCTACACCTGGAAAACCAAAGCCAACATATGGAGGTGACCAATCTACAAAAACAACAAGTACTTCTTCAACAGGTTCATCCGCCGGTGCCCAATCATCAGCCATCTCACAAGGAACTACTTCAATTATAAATCAATCTCCAACTAAAGACGCTCCAGAACCTTCTCCTACACCTGGAAAACCAAAGCCAACATATGGAGGTGACCAAACAACAAAAACAACAAGTACTTCTTCATCAGGTTCATCCGCTGGTGCCAAATCATCGGGCCTCTCACAAGGAACTACTTCAATTATAAATCAATCTCCAACTAAAGACGCTCCAGAACCTTCTCCAACACCTGGAAAACCAAAGCCAACATATGGAGGTGACCAATCTACAAAATCAACAAGTACTTCTTCAACAGGTTCATCCGCCGGTGCCCAATCATCAGGGTTCTCACAAGGAACTACTTCAATTATAAATCAATCTCCAACTAAAGACGCTCCAGAACCTTCTCCAACACCCGGAAAACCAAAGCCAACATATGGAGGTGACCAATCTACAAAAACAACAAGTACTTCTTCAACAGGTTCATCCGCCGGTGCCCAATCATCAGCCATCTCACAAGGAACTACTTCAATTATAAATCAATCTCCAACTAAAGACGCTCCAGAACCTTCTCCAACACCCGGAAAACCAAAGCCAACATATGGAGGTGACCAATCTACAAAAACAACAAGTACTTCTTCAACAGGTTCATCCGCCGGTGCCCAATCATCAGCCATCTCACAAGGAACTACTTCAATTATAAATCAATCTCCAACTAAAGACGCTCCAGAACCTTCTCCTACACCTGGAAAACCAAAGCCAACATATGGAGGTGACCAAACAACAAAAACAACAAGTACTTCTTCATCAGGTTCATCCGCTGGTGCCAAATCATCGGGCCTCTCACAAGGAACTACTTCAATTATAAATCAATCTCCAACTAAAGACGCTCCAGAACCTTCTCCAACACCTGGAAAACCAAAGCCAACATATGGAGGTGACCAATCTACAAAATCAACAAGTACTTCTTCAACAGGTTCATCCGCCGTAGCTGAATCATCATCAGACATCTCACAAAAAACTACTTCAATTGTAGAACAATCTCCAACTAAAGTCGCTCCAAAACCTTCTCCAACACCCGGAAAACCAAAGCCAACATATGGAGGTGACCAATCTTCAGAAACAACAAGTACTTCTTCAACAGGTTCATCCGCCGTAGCTGAATCATCATCAGCCACCTCACAAGAAACTACTTCAATTGTAGAACAATCTCCAACTAAAGTCGCTCCAAAACCTTCTCCTACACCTGGAAAACCAAAGCCAACATATGGAGGTGACCAATCAACAAAAACAACTAGTACTTCTTCAACAGGTTCATCCGCTGGTGCCCAATCATCAGGGTTGTCACAAGGAACTACTTCAATTATAAATCAATCTCCAACTAAAGACGCTCCAGAACCTTCTCCAACACCCGGAAAACCAAAGCCAACATATGGAGGTGACCAATCTACAAAAACAACAAGTACTTCTTCAACAGGTTCATCCGCCGGTGCCCAATCATCAGCCATCTCACAAGGAACTACTTCAATTATAAATCAATCTCCAACTAAAGACGCTCCAGAACCTTCTCCAACACCTGGAAAACCAAAGCCAACATATGGAGGTGACCAATCTACAAAATCAACAAGTACTTCTTCAACAGGTTCATCCGCCGGTGCCCAATCATCAGGGTTCTCACAAGGAACTACTTCAATTATAAATCAATCTCCAACTAAAGACGCTCCAGAACCTTCTCCAACACCCGGAAAACCAAAGCCAACATATGGAGGTGACCAATCTACAAAAACAACAAGTACTTCTTCAACAGGTTCATCCGCCGGTGCCCAATCATCAGCCATCTCACAAGGAACTACTTCAATTATAAATCAATCTCCAACTAAAGACGCTCCAGAACCTTCTCCAACACCCGGAAAACCAAAGCCAACATATGGAGGTGACCAATCTACAAAAACAACAAGTACTTCTTCAACAGGTTCATCCGCCGGTGCCCAATCATCAGCCATCTCACAAGGAACTACTTCAATTATAAATCAATCTCCAACTAAAGACGCTCCAGAACCTTCTCCTACACCTGGAAAACCAAAGCCAACATATGGAGGTGACCAAACAACAAAAACAACAAGTACTTCTTCAACAGGTTCATCCGCTGGTGCCAAATCATCGGGCCTCTCACAAGGAACTACTTCAATTATAAATCAATCTCCAACTAAAGACGCTCCAGAACCTTCTCCAACACCCGGAAAACCAAAGCCAACATATGGAGGTGACCAATCTACAAAATCAACAAGTACTTCTTCAACAGGTTCATCCGCCGGTGCCCAATCATCAGCCATCTCACAAGGAACTACTTCAATTATAAATCAATCTCCAACTAAAGACGCTCCAGAACCTTCTCCAACACCCGGAAAACCAAAGCCAACATATGGAGGTGACCAATCTACAAAAACAACAAGTACTTCTTCAACAGGTTCATCCGCCGTAGCTGAATCATCATCAGACATCTCACAAAAAACTACTTCGATTGTAGAACAATCTCCAACTAAAGTCGCTCCAAAACCTTCTCCAACACCCGGAAAACCAAAGCCAACATATGGAGGTGACCAATCTTCAGAAACAACAAGTACTTCTTCAACAGGTTCATCCGCCGTAGCTGAATCATCATCAGCCACCTCACAAGAAACTACTTCAATTGTAGAACAATCTCCAACTAAAGTCGCTCCAAAACCTTCTCCTACACCTGGAAAACCAAAGCCAACATATGGAGGTGACCAATCTACAAAAACAACAAGTACTTCTTCAACAGGTTCATCCGCCGGTGCCCAATCATCAGGGTTCTCACAAGGAACTACTTCAATTATAAATCAATCTCCAACTAAAGACGCTCCAGAACCTTCTCCAACACCCGGAAAACCAAAGCCAACATATGGAGGTGACCAATCAACAAAAACAACAAGTACTTCTTCAACAGGTTCATCCGCTGGTGCCAAATCATCGGGCCTCTCACAAGGAACTACTTCAATTATAAATCAATCTCCAACTAAAGACGCTCCAGAACCTTCTCCAACACCTGGAAAACCAAAGCCAACATATGGAGGTGACCAATCTACAAAATCAACAAGTACTTCTTCAACAGGTTCATCCGCCGGTGCCCAATCATCAGGGTTCTCACAAGGAACTACTTCAATTATAAATCAATCTCCAACTAAAGACGCTCCAGAACCTTCTCCAACACCCGGAAAACCAAAGCCAACATATGGAGGTGACCAATCTACAAAAACAACAAGTACTTCTTCAACAGGTTCATCCGCCGGTGCCCAATCATCAGCCATCTCACAAGGAACTACTTCAATTATAAATCAATCTTCAACTAAAGACGCTCCAGAACCTTCTCCAACACCCGGAAAACCAAAGCCAACATATGGAGGTGACCAATCTACAAAAACAACAAGTACTTCTTCAACAGGTTCATCCGCCGTAGCTGAATCATCATCAGACATCTCACAAAAAACTACCTTAATTGTAGAACAATCTCCAACTAAAGTCGCTCCAAAACCTTCTCCAACACCCGGAAAACCAAAGCCAACATATGGAGGTGACCAATCTTCAGAAACAACAAGTACTTCTTCAACAGGTTCATCCGCCGTAGCTGAATCATCATCAGCCACCTCACAAGAAACTACTTCAATTGTAGAACAATCTCCAATTAAAGTCGCTCCAAAACCTTCTCCTACACCTGGAAAACCAAAGCCAACATATGGAGGTGACCAATCAACAAAAACAACGAGTACTTCTTCAACAGGTTCATCCGCCGGTGCCCAATCATCAGGGTTCTCACAAGGAACTACTTCAATTATAAATCAATCTCCAACTAAAGACGCTCCAGAACCTTCTCCAACACCCGGAAAACCAAAGCCAACATATGGAGGTGACCAATCAACAAAAACAACAAGTACTTCTTCAACAGGTTCATCCGCTGGTGCCAAATCATCGGGCCTCTCACAAGGAACTACTTCAATTATAAATCAATCTCCAACTAAAGACGCTCCAGAACCTTCTCCAACACCTGGAAAACCAAAGCCAACATATGGAGGTGACCAATCTACAAAATCAACAAGTACTTCTTCAACAGGTTCATCCGCCGGTGCCCAATCATCAGGGTTCTCACAAGGAACTACTTCAATTATAAATCAATCTCCAACTAAAGACGCTCCAGAACCTTCTCCAACACCCGGAAAACCAAAGCCAACATATGGAGGTGACCAATCTACAAAATCAACAAGTACTTCTTCAACAGGTTCATCCGCCGTAGCTGAATCATCATCAGACATCTCACAAAAAACTACTTCAATTGTAGAACAATCTCCAACTAAAGTCGCTCCAAAACCTTCTCCAACACCCGGAAAACCAAAGCCAACATATGGAGGTGACCAATCTACAAAAACAACAAGTACTTCTTCAACAGGTTCATCCGCCGTAGCTGAATCATCATCAGACATCTCACAAAAAACTACTTCAATTGTAGAACAATCTCCAACTAAAGTAGCTCCAAAACCTTCTCCAACACCCGGAAAACCAAAGCCAACATATGGAGGTGACCAATCTTCAGAAACAACAAGTACTTCTTCAACAGGTTCATCCGCCGTAGCTGAATCATCATCAGCCACCTCACAAGAAACTACTTCAATTGTAGAACAATCTCCAACTAAAGTCGCTCCAAAACCTTCTCCTACACCTGGAAAACCAAAGCCAACATATGGAGGTGACCAATCTTCAGAAACAACAAGTACTTCTTCAACAGGTTCATCCACCGTAGCTGAATCATCATCAGCCACCTCACAAGAATCTACTTCAATTGTAGAACAATCTCCAACTAAAGTCGCTCCAAAACCTTCTCCTACACCTGGAAAACCAAAGCCAACATATGGAGGTGACCAATCTACAAAAACAACAAGTACTTCTTCAACAGGTTCATCCACCGGTGCCCAATCATCAGCCATCTCACAAGGAACTACTTCAATTATAAATCAATCTCCAACTAAAGACGCTCCAGAACCTTCTCCTACACCTGGAAAACCAAAGCCAGCATATGGAGGTGACCAAACAACAAAAACAACAAGTACTTCTTCAACAGGTTCATCCGCTGGTGCCAAATCATCGGGCCTCTCACAAGGAACTACTTCAATTATAAATCAATCTCCAACTAAAGACGCTCCAGAACCTTCTCCAACACCTGGAAAACCAAAGCCAACATATGGAGGTGACCAATCTACAAAATCAACAAGTACTTCTTCAACAGGTTCATCCGCCGTAGCTGAATCATCATCAGACATCTCACAAAAAACTACTTCAATTGTAGAACAATCTCCAACTAAAGTCGCTCCAAAACCTTCTCCAACACCCGGAAAACCAAAGCCAACATATGGAGGTGACCAATCTTCAGAAACAACAAGTACTTCTTCAACAGGTTCATCCGCCGTAGCTGAATCATCATCAGCCACCTCACAAGAAACTACTTCAATTGTAGAACAATCTCCAACTAAAGTCGCTCCAAAACCTTCTCCTACACCTGGAAAACCAAAGCCAACATATGGAGGTGACCAATCTACAAAAACAACAAGTACTTCTTCAACAAGTTCATCCGCTGGTGCCCAATCGTCAGCCATCTCACAAGGAACTACTTCAATTATAAATCAATCTCCAACTAAAGACGCTCCAGAACCTTCTCCAACACCCGGAAAACCAAAGCCAACATATGGAGGTGACCAATCTACAAAAACAACAAGTACTTCTTCAACAGGTTCATCCGCCCTAGCTGAATCATCATCAGACATCTCACAAAAAACTACTTCAATTGTAGAACAATCTCCAACTAAAGTCGCTCCAAAACCTTCTCCAACACCTGGAAAACCAAAGCCAACATATGGAGGTGACCAATCTTCAGAAACAACAAGTACTTCTTCAACAGGTTCATCCGCCGTAGCTGAATCAACATCAGCCACCTCACAAGAAACTACTTCAATTGTAGAACAATCTCCAACTAAAGTCGCTCCAAAACCTTCTCCTACACCTGGAAAACCAAAGCCAACATATGGAGGTGACCAATCTACAAAAACAACAAGTACTTCTTCAACAAGTTCATCCGCTGGTGCCCAATCGTCAGCCATCTCACAAGGAACTACTTCAATTATAAAACAATCTCCAACTAAAGACGCTCCAGAACCTTCTCCAACACCTGGAAAACCGAAACCAACATATGGAGGTGAGCAATCTTCAAAAACAAACAAGTTTTAATTAATAATTTGCTTCAATTTAATTAAATGGAGTCAGGTTGGACTATTGTTGATCAACAGATAGTTGATATAATATACCTCTCCTAGTTAAACCGTTACACTTTCTGAGTCGATCTTCCATCTTGGAGTAGCTCGAATTGTACCTTCTTATTCTATTTATTTCAGGTGTGAAACCCCGTCCAGGATATTACCCAGGAAAAGTCTGCTTCTGTGTCAACGACTGGAAAGACCTTCCCCGGGAGTGGCAGAGACAAATGGGTGTCGTACCATATTGAGGATAAACTGTCGCTGGCCACCGTTAATTTGTGCATACAATAGGTTTCAATCCATTTGTAACTTTGTCATATTTTATATATAGTTATATGGTATATATATATATATAGTTATTAGTATATATAGTTATATGTTAGTATAGTTATATAGTTTATTGTATATATTTTACAGAGCAAGATAAAAGCCCTAACCACGTTAGGTAAAAAAAAATACATATATTTTTCAATTAGTATAATTTGCATTTTATTTTAATTACTGGCTTTTGCCCGCCACTTCATCCACATGAATTTTAATTTAAGAAAATAGTGTTCTGGTTCCGTCATCATACGTGATAGTTGAAAAAATGTGTTGAAATTCAATGGCCTGACTTATCAATGCTATGCTATGCCACCATCGAATTGGCTGGATATCGGTTGGACTCCATCCTATGAATGTTTTTGTATTACCAAGTTTAAAATTGAAATTTTAAGTTACATCCCAATGGAGTATACTTTCGGGATAATAATTACGCTTTAAGTTGTGCTCAGAAGTTATTGAGGAAATAAAAATATACTTTACGGATCTAGCACATAGAATAATAGGTCTATAGACTAAATCGCAACTTTATCGGTAGCCTTTAACAATTAATTCTTTTATGAACACATAAAACAAAATACAACTTAATTTATCAAAAAGTTATTACAAAGTCGAGCTTATCTCTAATTATCTCTTCATAGATCTCTTCCAGCTGACCTATCGAGTGTGAAGAAATCTTGATACTGGAGTATCATTAGCGTGTAGTGTACACTAGTGTCACTAGTTACCTACATACCAAATACAAACATAACAAACATACATAGATATACATAAATACTTACTTAGTACTTACCTACCTACATAAATACATACATACAAACAAAATATCTAAAATATACATACAATATATATAGCAATAATATTATTAAAATGTAAGGAAGTTAGTTTAACTACGTTAGATAAGAGGTGAAATTTAAGTTTTGAAGATACGAAAAGATGCACTTTCCCGGATAATATGGGGCAATTTATTTCATAGGCGAGTTGCACGAGCCGTAAAAGAGTTGTTAAAAGGGTTTGTGGCCGTGAAATGTATAAAGTTTTAATAGTTTGAATATAAAAACACTGAATAGTCCATTGAAAAGTTACATTTTGGGTTGCGTTTTTTAGAGGACGCAATTTTATTTGTTTGATGTGTAGGGGGGGTCAGTGTAAAGCTAAAACCAAGTTTGTGCGGTCGCCACCCTTGTCCCACGGCCGCCATCTTGAAAATAGGGGTTGAAATGGTTTTTACGATATATCTCTTAAACTAATTATCTGATAAAAAAAAATGCTAACATTTTTTGTTGCAAATTAAATTCTCTACAACTTTGGTTTAATATTTTTTTGTCGTAGAACTATAAATAAAAAAGTCATATGCGAAATACATTTAGAGTTTGCAAGTGGAACGGCTTTGTTTTTTAACAAGAGAGTTGACCCTGCTTTGCTCACTGTAATTGGTGAACGTTTTTTTATCTCTTTATACGGTGGTAATAAAGATGATAATTCATATAAGTCATTTTCATTTATTAATTCTGAGAGCAATTCAACAATTCGCCAATGCAGTGACAAAAAGTACATTTAACTTATCTTCACTTCCTCCAACACAAGACACAGCTCGCTTTCATACTTTAAAAAAATAAAATTGCGTCCTTTATAAAACGCAAGGTAAGGCCTAAAAAATGTAACATTTCAATGGACTAGAAGATTTGTGGGGTAGATAATAACGATATTGGCTCACTATCTGACGGTTATTATAGGTTATTCAGATCTTATGAATCTTAGTAAAGTTGTAAGTACCTTTATTTAAGTCTGGTGATAAGCAAGGTCTTGCATAAGTTAAATCTATGAAAAATTGACCAGATACAACTAGACAGCCTGTAGGGTCCTTTGCTGACCTCTACACCTTTTAGATTTGCTCCACCTTTGCGGCTCGCGGAAACCGCTGACGCAGCCGAATGTACGACTTGCACCGTACACAGCCAAACAACAGACAAAACATTTCAGGAGTGCTGGAAGTTGTTTTACGATTCACATCCTACCAGCCTACTTTACATACCAAAACAAAAATCATCCAGGAAGTTCTCACCAGTCTGGCGCAGCTTTCATATTAAAAAACAATGTTCGAAACTTGATCAAATTTGTCAAATTCATGCCCAGTGTCGGTCCATACACATAATTATAATGTGTGTTCTAATTCTCATTTCATAATTATTAACAAGATAGGTAGGTACACCATATGTATGTACCTTTTAATTTAATTTGTCAATCAATTAAGCGTATACAAAATACCATATAATGAAAAATAAATGAATCTGAATGTTTTAACCGCAAATTTCTGTAAACTTCATTATTCAAGTATACAATATTTTATAACAAGATTACAAACAGTTTATTTAAAAAAAATCAGTGCCATAAACTAATTAGCCATACATTAATAAGTTTAAGGTATGGTATTTAAATCAATTAGCTTAGGTTTGAAATATGACCGACTCTTTGATTAAAGCACTTAGCTTAGAGCCATTATTGGCATGCCTAGGCGGTTAAGTCATTTAGCTTGGAACAAGAAATATAAAACCTAGGCGCTTTAGTCATTTAGCCTGGAACAAAAAAAAGTAAAATATGGGTCATTTTGTATTAAGCGACATTTATCTTCGTTAAAAATAGGAATATTAGAAAAAAATAAGAATCCGACTATGGGGAATATGTTATAAAAACAGTAATACTTATCCTTTTTTTTTGAAAAAATAATGCGTTTTGCTAAAGTTATAATTTTTTTTCTAAAAATCGAAACTAAACTGCTCTGGTGTAAAGTTCCAAAAATGTCGGTTAATACAAATAGCCCGGAACCCGTCGAAACAATGAATGGGTTTGCACAGATGATTTTGATAATTTATTGCTTATTAGAAATATATTATGTAAACAGAGTTTTCGTGGATATTTGGGTATAAAAGGTGGACCTGTCGACTGTTCTGGCATAGTCATAGGCATAGGATCCGACGGTCCAGCCACCAAAATGTACTTTCCGGTGCTGTGTGTTGTCAGTGTGAGTATACCTTTATTATTTCTTTAAACTCTCCATTAAACCTTTATTATTTCTTTGACTCCGAGTGTTTTAAATAATTCATACTAATATTATAATTGCGAAATTAACTCTGTCTGTCTGTCTCGCTTTCACGCCAAAGCTACTGAACCGATTTAAATGAAATTTGGTACACAGATAGACTAGACTACTATACCTTAATATTTCTAAAATTTTTATGCTCCCCATACATTTATTACCTCGTGAATCCCCGACGAAGTTTACCCGACGACTAATTGATATTTTGGTAACGTCAAACGAAATTATACCTAATAATTATTTAAGTACTTACTTACATCATCTTTTTTGTCTTTTTTTGATAATATCTAGTATTACATTTAAATAACCCAAAGCGAAAGGGTTAATGTCGTGTCGAGTCCATTTTTAAGTTGCCCCCCTTAACTATCAAATTGCCCCACTGTGGGGCGTGGGCTCCACGTTGGGAAACACTGGTCTAGAGCCTTTTTTTAACGCTGGGAAATGCATTAACGCATCCTGCATCCTACGAAGCAGGTGGGACTCGCCGGCTTGGCCGGAATACCCACTAAAAGTACTAAAACCCAGCGGCACCTTCAGCCTTCTATGAGACGCCACGGGATCGCATGAGCATTACTACCGTGACGCCTCGACGCAACTTCCACTGGTCTAGAGCCTGAGAAAGGACATAGGCTACTTTTTATTTGGAAAAAAGTGTTTTAATCTGAATTTTCGTAAAGGTACAAATGTAAAAAGGTGTCAAAAGTTTCTGTTTCACGTCAAAACTTAGCTTTGCACCCGAAAGCCAGTACTCTGTAGATACTTGGTTGGTATATCTTGGTACCATGAGTTGACATGGACTGATGAGAAATATCTGGTGGATGAAAAGCGGGTATAGATACTAGATCACCTATGTGTCCCTCCGTAGAAATACAGACTACTTAGGTACTACAAAATATAATATCTACAGATTAATTCATTACAATTCATTACAATTCAGTGTACCTACAAGAATTCGAAATAGAATTTGTTGTAATACCTATGCACTGACGCGAAACTAAGCGAAGTGTTAAAAATATTTAATTTTAATGAGACATGCCATAATTAATTATTAAATCTATATAATAAAAATGAATCGCAAAATGTGTTGGTAAGCGCATAACTCAACAACGCCTGGACCAATTTGGCCAATTCTTTTTTTAAAATGTTCGTTGAAGTTCAAGGATGGTTTTTACGGCGAAAAAAATTTGAAAATTCATTCCCTAAGGGGGTAAAACGGGGGTGCAAAGTTAGTATGAAGCTTTGCCGTTTTTTAAGTTAGTGAATGTGTAACGCGAGCGAAGCTGCGGGCGTCCACTAGTATTTAAATATTTCTTTGTTTAGTTTAATTTGTGATTACATGTCATAATACTTTCTTTTCATATCAATTTATGCCTTCAAGACTTCTTATATCGATATTAAATCACTACATATTATAAAACAAAGTCCCGGGCCGCGCCTGTCTGTCTGTACGCGATAAACTCAAAAACTACTGAATGGATTCACATTCGGTTTTCACCACTAAACAGAGTGTTTCATGAGGAAGGTTTAAGTGTATAATTTCTTGAGTTTTTTTTTAAATATAATTGTAGAAAATGTCGAAAAATGCCAAGCGGTCTGGGAGCTATGACAGCATTGTCTGATTGATGGATGGATTGTTTCTGCCAGTGGATAGGTAGACCAGATTGTAACCGAGTGCCATAAGCGCGAGCTAAGTCGCGGGCAACAGCTAGTCTATACTAATATTATAAAGAGTGTAGTATTTCAACTTGGTGTACCTTTTTTCAACGCATCAGTTTCTTCATCTTACTTCATTCTTTTCATCATTTTTATCTTTGTTTATTTCTTATATTGCTATATATATTTTATGTTTCTTTACCATTTTATGGTAATTTATTTGGCTGCAATTGAATTGTAAATTAGTTAGTATTTATAGATGTCTTTTTACTCGTTAATTAGTTTTGGTTACGTATTCTAAATCTTATGTACTTACTATAAAAATTTTATGTAATTCTCACTTGTAGGATGTTTGTAACTTTAAATATTATTTTTGTAACATCCTTGTATAACTTTCTCTTTAGTTTATAATGTTTTCTATTTATTTTCTTGGAACATTTAATATTAATGTGAATTGTATTTCATACATGACTTATGTCAGAGTAGTTATGTCATAATATAGTTTCCTAAATTTCCTTAAAATAAATTATATTTTCTTGTTATCTTATAAAGATATTATATAAAACTAGCTGACCCGGCAAACGTTTTGCCATATAAATAATTTTTACTGAATATTTTGGGAGAACTTCAAGTAAGTGTGTGGACTACAACTACAACTACCACTACTACTACCCCTACCACTACCCCTACCACTACCACTACCACTACCACTACCACTACCCCTACCACTACCCCTACCACTATCCCTACCACTACCCCTACCACTACCCCTACCACTACCACTACCTCTACCACTACCCCTACCACTACCATTACCACTACCACTACCATTACTTATAATCGGAAGCGTTCGATAAAAGTAGGAAATTATTAAAAATAAAAATCGCGATGGAAAAATAGGGGTTGATCGTAGAGGGTTGAAAATTCAGGGTTGCATGTATTTTCCAATGCTGTATCATAAAAAAATAAAAATTTATCTAAAACTAAAAATAAAAAATTAGGGGTGGACTTACCCTTAACATTTAGGGGGATGAAAAATAGATGTTAGTCGATTCTCAGACCTACTGAATACGCATATAAAAGGTAAAAAGCGGTAAAGCCGTTTCGGAGGAGTACTGCAACAAACATTGTGACATGGAAATTTTATATACATATTAGATTTAGCTGTATTGTATTAGGCCATATAGGAATTCAAATTTAAATTTGGAGAGAAGAAAGAAGAATCATGTGTGGAACATGACGACATCATTCTTGAGATCATGCTAGAGGGAGGAAAAAGAGTGGATTGACATGTGGAAAGACGGCTTCTTTTGGGTTGCTTAAGATTCGAAGGAAGATATCTGATGTGTTCAGAGCTTCCGGGTCCCGCTTATTGGCTTCTTGCTGACTGATTCGTGCGTGACTTGTGTGCCTGTTGCACGCCCGCACCTGACCGCCCTGCCGTCTACTGCTCGGCTGGAGATAGCGAGTTGCGGTGTCGCTGTATGAGCCGTACATCTTATGGATCATATATGACATCGGTGTTTGTGCTCCTATATAAGTGACTTTTTGCTATTAAATTTATTTCTTTCGTACCACAAATTATTATAACCACCGAGTGAGTAATATACATATGCTCTTTATTTAAAATTCTTATTATTTACTTAACTTTAGCTCTTTACTTATAACACTACAAGAGGAAACATTTGTTTGTAATGTTTCCACACAAAACTACTGGACGATTTCAAAAATTCTTTCACCATTAGAAAACTCCATCTTCACTGAGAGACATAGGCTCTATTAATTACTAGGTGTAAACGAATCTATTTTTTGTGTCTTTCCACGCGAGCGAAGCTGCGGGCGTCAACTTGTTACTAATATATTAGTATCTATATTTAAAACTAATTTTATCTTTTTTTTTACAGTTGCTGACTCTACAAATAACAGCAGCTCAAGGTAAATACTCACATACATATAAATGTTAATAAAAGTGGTTATAATACACCGGCCCACTGGCTGAAATTCCGTCTCACCTTCGACAGTCCGGGTTCAAATCCGGCACGCAGCATGACTTGTCTATTAAGGTTATGTGAATAAAAAAAAGTAATGTTGTGGTGGCATCATTAGTGTACAAGCTCTACTGCTAGAAGTACTGAATACGTTTCGCGGAGCGGGCAATGTATATAGGGTTTATCTAACTTGAAATTCGCAAATAAGCTCACCATGGTAAATAATAGGTGAAAGGAAAAAAAAAATCTAAAAAAAATAAATACACATTCTCGCTCATTTCAGAGTTATACTCGTCAATCGCCCAGAACAGTGAAACCGACTCCTACGGAAACAGCTATGCTAACCAGAAGGAACAGGATGGGCCCAATTACTACTTCACCGAAAACAGTGCTGGCTCAAACGCTGGGGCCAACGCGGCCAACAGTATCGACCAACTGACTGTCTCTCCTGGAGGACAGACTGCCTTCAAGGAGAACAGCCAATCTGGTGCCAATAGCTACGCATATACTCGGGACGGTAAGTAATTGTGAAAGACATTATATATTCCCAGCCTAAGAACTGTGCCGCAGAGACACAGTTGGCACACATGGCATGCCGGAATTTGGTTTAACTAAAAAGCGTGCATTCGCATTCGTCCCACTACTGGGCACGAGTCTCCCCCACAGACACAGCGGTCTAGAACATACTGCACCACGCCGCTCCAATACGGATTGGATAAGGGGTAAGTGGCCAACCAGGGTAGAATGTTCTCAAGCCTCCCTAAGGTCTTCGACAAGGCTTAACGACTTTTTTTCACCACTGAAAACAACTGGGACCGACGGCTTAACGTGTTCTCCAAAGCACGGTAGCGTCCATGAAAATATGTCACCCATATACAAACCGATCGCGCCCATCGTTGCTTAACTTTTTCGATCAAATTGAATCGACACGATTCATTGAGCGCATAATATGGACGCTACATCCTAACCTAATGGTACGCAATTTCATGAAAGTACTAGCTTTTACCCGCGGCTCCGCCCGCGTGGTCAAAGGGAATTAACAATGAGTTGTTTAACATACATGACACATTTGTGGTGGATGAATAGTGACAGTTCCACGATTAAAAGATACTTAGAGGAACCTGAGGTAATGCTGACCGCAGATAAAGTGTACGTAAACTGACTTACTGGAGCAAATAAAAAAACATCGATAACTTCAAATGGGGATGTTTTACCGAGGTAAAAAGTAGCCTACGTCACTCTCCACCCTCCTCACTATCACCACACACAAAAACCATACCATTTAATAGGTTCGTTGCGACGTGAAAGCCGGACAAACAAACAAATAAATAAACAAACAAACACACTTTCACATTTATAATATTAGTATGGATTGACCGGAAGGCAGCTTTTTTGCCCAAAAAATTGGCCTCGCTATACAGCGGGGCTATGCTGCCAACCTTCTGGACACAATGCCACTAGATCTGTTTTTGGATGACGTATTTATTTTGTCATCAATTTGTTTTCTTACTTTCTTTGCGCTTCCATCAAGGCAGGCAACGCACCTGTGATACCCCTGGTGTCGCACGTGTCCATAGACGACGGTGACCACTTACCATCAGGTGGCCCGTATGTCTGTTTATCCGACTATATTATAAAAAAAACAACGGTACGCTAATGGATTATTCTCAAACTTATATTGGTGGGTTCCTTAGGCCCTGCTTTTTGGCGTTATGAATGTTCCCGCTTCTGGTGAATAGCCATAAGTCATTTGATGCCATAAGAAAAGTCAAATTGAAACTCAACTGCGAAAGTAAACTCCTACACATTCTATTACCGGGCCAAATATGAGTAGATAAAGCGTTTCTGTGAAATAGAAATAGAGAATGTGAATAAGAAATTCTTAGACGTTTTGGTGGTTATGGAATGCGTTGAGATTCAAAAATACAGAACCGGCTGATAGTTACCCCATGCGCAACTATGTCCCCATATATACAGGATCATATACAGGATCGATAGGATACGTAACTATTGTGTCAAAAAATTAATATAAATAATGTGAACATTTCAATTTGCAGGCCATTCAAGAATCATTAATATGCCAGTTGAAGTTGGTACGTATAAATAATTTATTGCTATTTAAAGCACATGACCGTCTTTATACCGATTCAAAATAGACGTAAAATCTATATATATAAAAGGAGAAGGTGACTGACTGACTGACTGACTGACTGACTGACTGACATATCAACGCAGGGCCTAAACTATAAGGGTTAGAAACTTGAAATTTTGCACAGGGTTTCCTTTTATAACGTAGGGGAGCACTAAGAAAGGATTTTTGAAAATTCACCCCTAAGGGGGTAAAACGGGGGTGCAAAGTTTGTATGAAACTGCCGTTTTTGAAGTCAAGTGGGCAACCTGAATGCGGGCAGACGTCGTAAATGGGTCTAATTCTACGCGAGCGAAGCTGCGGGCGTCCACTAGTTATTCAATACGTTTATTTTATTGACAAATTTATGATTATGAAAAAATAAAGTAATTTAACCTTTTCCTGTAAACCTCATTAGAAGGTAATCGAAAGCTCGGCAAAATTCGGACAAAAAGCCGGCCATGTGCTTTAGGCACCTTACCTGTTAGATCTGTGTTAAATTGTATATTCCCTAAAAAATAAAAGACAGCGAAAGCTATACCTACCATAAGTTGAAATTTAACCAACAAATCTACCACTACCATCGAATATTCTGCTAGACTAAGACTCACGTCAGAAAAATGCCGATTTATGCAAAAATAATTGCAGATGACGGTTTGAATTATCAAGTAATCAAGAGAAAGTCCAACAGCAAACATGGTCACCCTATCTTTTCTTACACAATGACGCCGATAGGTAAGTGAATCGTCGAAACCAGAGAAATTCTCTTTAGGAATAGAATCTTTAAATTCCTATGCTTTACCATAGAACATGTCAATTAGTTCTAGTAACCCAGAAATGAGTTAAATGACCCTTAGATGACTATTATTAATTTGAATGCAAAACATTTATATATTGCATCTAGTAATTATTCCTGACTCAAATACACGTCAATTGAACACAGCGTCATACTCATCGCTCTAAGATATGCAACGTCTTGCAAAGAAGTGAAGCCTCCCAAATTGGGACGTTTTCTGAAGTTTTCTCTTTGCTGTACGTCGCGCTGGGCAAAGAGCATAACGCCATGTTCCTTTACTTTTAAGCATATTTTTACCAGTGAATTCTATATACTCAGTGAAATCATTTTGCATTGCAGAAAAAGACTCTGGCACTCTTATAAGCTCGTCATCCGAATCCGGCGCTGGCGCTGCGTCTAATTTCAACAGAGCCTCATCGCTCAACAGCGTGGTCAATGGCCAAGCCTCCTCGCTGATTTCTTCGGCAGACGGATCTGCTGAAAGTTCAGCTGTAACGGGCGCAGACACGTTCACACTAACCGGAGCTAATGGGAAGACTACTGGATCCAAGAAGTTTTCATCATCTAAGGCTGGAAGCAAATCAAATAGCAAGACGGTGTACTCTTCTACTGGTACGATACAATTTTACTAAGAAGGATCTACTGTATCGAAAATTTGCTAGACGCGTGACCGTCTTTTTTTTATCGCTGGGAAATGCAATTTCCGCGTCCCGCCCGGTCGTAAGTGGCGGGGTATGTGGGACTCGCCGATAACGGAATACCCACTAAAACCCAGCGGCACCGTCAGCGTTGATGTGAGACGTCACGGGATCGTTTGCGCATTACTACCGTGACAATTATGACCGTCTCGGGGCGAGTGGGTTGTCAATCATAAGAGCTAGTTGGTTCGTCAACCGTATTATGTCCCCCACACTTGATACAGCAGCAACACTGATTGCTGGCTGGCTAGAACATGTCCAAAGTACAAAACTAACTCATCAAACATAATGTTTCCTGAACAGCCATCTTAAGAGCTTGAGACGAACTACTTACTACTCGTATATATTTGATGTATAAATGTATGTATGTATGTATTTGATCCGGCATTTGACCGATATATAGCAAAAAAATTGGTTTAATTTTCGATTTCCCTGCTGAACAGGGTTCGAATCTAAACCATAGCAGATATAGAAAAATTGTATTACGTAGTAGTGTAGAATTGTAGATTCATAGTTAGTTACCGGCTTACTCACGTGTGATTTAAGTCGGAAATAGGCCGACTAGTTTCGATCGATTACGCTGATCATCTTCAGGAGTGAACGCGCTCGCGGCGGGCACGGCGTACACTTTTAGACACTCACTGTCTGTACTGTATGTACACTATATATGTACTAGACACTCACGAATCATTGAGTAATAAAGTAGTGTACCTAGATATTGGAAAGTAATAATAATTTAGTAACATTGAATAACTGCATTGTTTAACATTTTTTATTTTAATATTTTAGGTGGATCTCCAGGAGTTTTCAGAAGTCCAGTCGCTCCTTTACTTTCATTAGCACCACTGACCCCAGTGGTTCCAGTAGAACCCGTTGCACCGATACAATACTACCCACCGCAGTATGGATGGTACCCACAGTCATCACCACCTTGGATTACAGGTAAATTAACCTCGAATCTCATTTTATTTTAATATTTTTTACAATAGGTGTATTAATAAATCCAACACATATTTATTTTGACTCGAAAAAAATTCTATCACACATGGGATTCGAACCTATGACCTGCTCGGCATGCCCTCACCGGTAGATGTAAAAATATCGTACAAATTATTATATAACTAGTGGACGCCCGCAGCCTCGCTCGCGTGGAATTAGACATTCACTAACTTCAAAAACGGCAAAGTTTCATACTAACTTTGCACCCCCGTTTTACCCCCTTAGGGGGTGAATTTTCAAAAATTCTTTCTTAGTACTCCTATACGTTATAAAAGGAACCCCTGTGCAAAATTTCAAGTTTCTAACCCTTATAGTTTAGGCCCTGCGTTTATATGTCAGTCAGTCAGTCAGTCAGTCACCTTCTCCTTTTATATATATAGATATAGATGTAAGAACTGTTTCCAGCGTTGATCGCTGCGACCCATAGACGTCCCACTGCTGGGCACGGGTCTCCCCCACAGACACTTCTGCGGGAGGTCTAGAGCATTCTCCACCACGCTGCTCCAATGCGGATTGGTGGAGGGGTTAGTGGCCAACCCAGTGTCGAATGTTCTCAAGCCACCCGAAGGTCTTCGACAAGGCTTGACGACTGTTTCCAGCATTGAAAACAACCGGGACCGACGGCTTTACGTTCCCTCCGAAGCACGGTAGCGTCCATGAATTTTTGCCACTAGCGGTCACCCATCCACAAACCGACCGCGCCCGTCGTAGCTTAACTCTTTCGATCACATTGAATCGATGCGAGCCATT
Organism: Carterocephalus palaemon; assembly: GCA_944567765.1. Classification (NCBI taxonomy): domain Eukaryota; kingdom Metazoa; phylum Arthropoda; class Insecta; order Lepidoptera; family Hesperiidae; genus Carterocephalus; species Carterocephalus palaemon. The sequence goes on from OX155665.1 coordinate 4,760,188, forward strand.
GGGCTATGAACGCTACCAGCGTTAATACGTGAGCGCAAATCCGACGTATAATATTCGCGCGCCACCCTCTTAATAAGAACATTAGTTGGTCAGTTCCATAGTTGACTTCTGTTAGTTGGTATTAGGAACTGTGGGACCTAAACGACCTATGATGATGATGATGATAATTTATGTTTTGCAGGTCAAAACTGGATCCCGTATGGTGGACGCCCCCTAGGACAGCCGTGGTATCCATCACTATCGCCACAAGAAAATTACTATCCACAAGGTTAGCTATAACCCATTGACATCCCACTGTTGGGCACGGGTCTACTATAAAAAAAAAAAAACATTACAAATGTCATATACAAATTAAACACGTATCAAATTAATTAATTAATTTAGGCCACAAAATAGATCCTGTGGCAATTTTGGCCCAAAAATGTTTCAAGGGCCCTTAGGATGCCGTTGGGGCTGTCATGCAACCTGCGAGTAGCGATAGTGAAGCCACTTTTTCCGCCGTATGGCAAATAAGTCGTCCACTCGCGCATCCGCTAACATCCGGCAGACCCATCAGAATCCTAAAGACGTTATAGAATTGGACTCGCAGGACATTGTAGGCACGCTGTGTGTACCTGACCCACAAGCCACTCGATTAAAATTTATTGGATTGGTAGTACACCCGGAACAGTGTGATTTTTACTTCCTTGCTACACCGAGCGAACCTGCGGGTCAGCATGTTGCCTCTCACTGCCAATGCCCTGCGCTCCCGCTCCACGTCCAGATCATCCGTCAAGTCTGAGGTTAACTTATGGCCAGATATTCACATTTATCCACCTTTTCAAAACACAGCCTTCTAAATCAACTGGTGGCACGAGAGCTGGTCTGTATCTCCCCGCCTAATATATGAGTACCGCGTATTTTTAACATGCTTTTATTAGGTCCACTTGTATGTAACTCACAATGTAAAGGAATCTAAGATAGTTAATTTAACCATCTTCCAAGGATCGTAGCGTAATGAAAATTGGCAGCTGTATGTACTTCTGAGACACATACAATAATATTATGGTACTGTCGAGCTGATCTGATGATGGAGCCGGAAGATATTAACTGGAACTTCATGATGGAATATCGTATCATAGTCGTGTTTGCACTTGTGGTAAGGTCTTGGAATGAACTTTGACCACGATTAGGTTAGGTTAGACTTCTTTTTTAGTTGGATTTTTTATAAAAGCGTGTTTTTTTAGTTTTTTTAAACTATAATTTTTTTATTTAGAGTTGTATTTGAGGCCATGCTCTTTAGCATTGGTTTCGCACACATTTACAAGTTTTCTAAGCACGTTGATCGATAGAGCGAGCAGCACCATGTCGTCCGCATAAGCAGACATGGGTACTGCTAAGTTCATCAATCAACTGATTGATATACAGGTTGAACCTCACCTCACCTGGTTCGTTTTATTACGATACCAGTATTTCAGTAATTGTGCAGCTTCCTCAGGCATACCTGTTGAATGTAGTTTCTCCCACAACCTGTCATAGTCCACCAGGTCAAAGGATCTCGAGAGGTCGAGGAAACAGCTTAAGGGTATGAATGACACTCTCGGTGGACATTCCGGGTCTAAAGTCAAATTGGGCATCACTCAATCGTATGTATCCAACGAGGCGCTTACTAAGTATGCTGTCAAGTATCTTGGCCACGGTCGTAGCAAGTCATATGGGCTGATAGTTGGATCTGACCGACACATCTCCAGTCCTGTTCTTTAATATGGGCACAACTACCGTCCTTACTAACGGGTCTGGTAGGTAAGAGTGACGTAGACAGAGATTAAAAAGCACTGCCAGTATGCGCGTTATACTAGTATGTGAGCCTGCATGCTTGAAATGCTCTATACTGAGATCGTCATGCCCTTGGAGACTTACCTCTCTGCATGTCCCTTATAATATCGCAAACTTCTTAATCGTTAACAATTAATTCGGGTCTGCATGCTTGCATGATGGTCGGTCCTACCAACGCGCTCTTCAGCTGTTGGCTTACGTAAGAGAGGTTTCACCACGAAATGATCTCTGAAATTATTGGCAATGCTTTTGGGGTCACTCTTACCCCCAACGCTCACTGCACTCGGTCTATCTATAGTTTAATTTACTCTTTTGCTTCCAAAACCACCTGAAATTCTTTGAAGATTGCTATGACGTTATGATTTAAATTTTCCTGTTTATCCTGGCACCATATTAGTCTCGACATAAATTGTCCTGGACTTGTAGAGCCACAGCTTACTGGCTAGCAATTAAGTTCGAAATTAATCTTGAGAATCCCTGTGAGCGTCGACTACAAATCGATTCTAGCCAGCGATGTGCCCACACTTTCTACGAAATCAGACTTTACAAGACATATTAGCTGAGGTCGTCATTATTATTTTCTTATTTACCAGGTGACGTATATCCCCAATCCGGCATGTTCGGTTCCAGCGACGCCTACTCTAATGCGTATACAAAAACCACAACTGAAAACAGCAATCCTCAACAACCTGAAAATAACCCAAGCTCAACACCCATGAGCTACCCAACATCAGGAATCCAAACCCCAACTGGAGGCCCTCAAACACCAGGAAGCCAATCTCCTACTGGAAGCCCTCAAACACCAGGAAGCCAATCTCCAACTGAAGGCCCTCAAACACCAGGAAACCAATATCCAACTGGAGGCCCTCAAACACCAGGAAACCAATCTTCAACTGGAGGCACTCAAACACCAGGAAAGCAATCTCCAACTGGAAGCCCTCAAACACCAGGTAGCCAATCTCCAACTGAAGGCCCTCAAACACCAGAAAACAAATCTACAACTGGAGGCCCTCAAACACCAGAAAGCCCATCTTCAACAGGAGGCCCTCAAACACCAGGAAGCCAACCCCCAACTGGAGGCCCTCAAACACCAGGAACCCAACCCCCAACAGGGGGCGCTGCACCACCCGGAAACCCAACACCTGACCAATCTACAAAAACAACAAGATCTTCCTCAACAGGATCATCCGCTGGTGCTAAAGCAACGGCCTTCACAAAAAATGATGAATCTACTTTCATTTCATCTCACAGCGCTCCAAACCCAGTAAGCCAATCTCCAACTGGAGGCCCTCAAACACCAGGAAGCCAACCCCCAACTGGAGGCCCTCAAACACCAGGAAACCAATATCCAACTGGAGGCCCTCAAACACCAGGAAACCAATCTTCAACTGGAGGCACTCAAACCCCAGGAAACCAATCTTCAACTGGAGGCAATCAAACACCAGGAAACCAATCTCCACCTGGAAGCCCTCAAACACCAGGTAGCCAATCTCCAACTGAAGGCCCTCAAACACCAGAAAACCAATCTACAACTGGAGGCACTCAAACACCAGGAAACCAATCTCCAACTGGAAGCCCTCAAACACCAGGTAGCCAATCTCCAACTGAAGGCCCTCAAACACCAGGAAGCCAACCCCCAACAGGGGGCGCTGCACCACCCGGAAACCCAACACCTGACCAATCTACAAAAACAACAAGATCTTCCTCAACAGGATCATCCGCTGGTGCTAAAGCAACGGCCTTCACAAAAAATGATGAATCTACTTTCATTTCATCTCACAGCGCTCCAAACCCAGTAAGCCAATCTCCAACTGGAGGCCCTCAAACACCAGGAAGCCAACCCCCAACTGGAGGCCCTCAAACACCAGGAAGCCAATATCCAACTGGAGGCCCTCAAACACCAGGAAACCAATCTTCAACTGGAGGCACTCAAACACCAGGAAACCAATCTCCAACTGGAAGCCCTCAAACACCAGGTAGCCAATCTCCAACTGGAGGCCCTCAAACACCAGGTACCGAACGCCCAACTGGGGGCGTTGCACAACCCGGAAACGCAACACCTGACCAATCTACAAAAACAACAAAATCTTCCTCAACAGGATCATCCGCTGAAGCTGATGCAATGTCCTTCTCCGAATATAATGAATCTACTTTCATTTCATCTCACAGCGCTCCAAACCCAGTAAGCCAATCTCCAAATGGAGGCCCTCGAACACCAGGAAGCCAAACACCAGGAAGCCAAACCCCAACTGGAGGCCCTCAAACACCAGGAAGCCAATCTCCTACTGAAAGCCCTCAAACACCAGGAAGCCAATCTCCAACTGAAGGCCCTCAAACACAAGGAAACCAATATCCAACTGGAGGCCCTCAAACACCAGGAAACCAATCTTCAACTGGAGGCACTCAAACACCAGGAAACCAATCTCCAACTGGAAGCCCTCAAACATCAGGTAGCCAATCTCCAACTGGAGGCCCTCAAACACCAGAAAACCAATCTACAACTGGAGGCCCTCAAACACCAGAAAGCCCATCTTCAACTGGAGGCCCTCAAACACCAGGAAGCCAACCCCCAACTGGAGGCCCTCAAACACCAGGAACCCAACCCCCAACTGGGGGCGCTGCACCACCCGGAAACCCAACACCTGACCAATCTACAAAAACAACAAGAACTTCCTCAACAGGATCATCCGCTGGTGCTAAAGCAATGGCCTTCACAAAAAATTATGAATCTACTTTCGTTTTATCTCACAGCGCTCCAAACCCAGTAAGCCAATCTCCAACTGGAGGCCCTCAAACACCAGGAAGCCAACCCCCAACTGGAGGCCCTCAAACACCAGGAAGCCAATCTCCAACTGCAAGCCCTCAAACACCAGGAAGCCAATCTCCACCTGAAGGCCCTCAAACATCAGGAAACCAATCTCCACCTGGAAGCCCTCAAACACCAGGTAGCCAATCTCCAACTGGAGGCCCTCAAACACCAGGAAACCAATCTTCAACTGGAGGCACTCAAACACCAGGAAACCAATCTCCACCTGGAAGCCCTCAAACACCAGGTAGCCAATCTCCAACTGAAGGCCCTCAAACACCAGAAAACCAATCTACAACTGGAGGCACTCAAACACCAGGAAACCAATCTCCAACTGGAAGCCCTCAAACACCAGGTAGCCAATCTCCAACTGAAGGCCCTCAAACACCAGGAACCCAACCCCCAACTGGGGGCGCTGCACCACCCGGAAACCCAACACCTGATCAATCTACAAAAACAACAAGATCTTCCTCAACAGGATCATCCGCTGGTGCTAAAGCAACGGCCTTCACAAAAAATGATGAATCTACTTTCATTTCATCTCACAGCGCTCCAAACCCAGTAAGCCAATCTCCAACTGGAGGCCCTCAAACACCAGAAAGCCAACCCCCAACTGGAGGCCCTCAAACACCAGGAAGCCAACCCCCAACTGGAGGCCCTCAAACACCTGGAAGCCAATCTCCTACTGAAAGCCCTCAAACACCAGGAAGCCAATCTCCAACTGAAGGCCCTCAAACACCAGGAAACCAATATCCAACTGAAAGCCCTCAAACACCAGGAAGCCAATCTCCAACTGAAGGCCCTCAAACACCAGGAAACCAATATCCATCTGGAGGCCCTCAAACACCAGGAAACCAATCTTCAACTGGAGGCACTCAAACACCAGGAAACCAATCTCCACCTGGAAGCCATCAAACACCAGGTAGCCAATCTCCAACTGAAGGCCCTCAAACACCAGAAAACCAATCTACAACTGGAGGCCCTCAAACACCAGAAAGCCCATCTTCAACTGGAGGCCCTCAAACACCAGGAAGCCAACCCCCAACTGGAGGCCCTCAAACACCAGGAACCGAACCCCCAACTGGGGGCGCTGCACCACCCGGAAACCCAACACCTGATCAATCTACAAAAACAACAAGATCTTCCTCAACAGGATCATCCGCTGGTGCTAAAGCAACGGCCTTCACAAAAAATGATGAATCTACTTTCATTTCATCTCACAGCGCTCCAAACCCAGTAAGCCAATCTCCAACTGGAGGCCCTCAAACACCAGGAAGCCAACCCCCAACTGGAGGCCCTCAAACACCAGGAAGCCAACCCCCAACTGGAGGCCCTCAAACACCTGGAAGCCAATCTCCTACTGAAAGCCCTCAAACACCAGGAAGCCACTATCCAACTGGAGGCCCTCAAACACCAGGAAACCAATCTTCAACTGGAGGAACTCAAACACCAGGAAACCAATCTCCAACTGGAAGCCCTCAAACACCAGGTAGCCAATCTCCAACTGGAGGCCCTCAAACACCAGGTACCGAACGCCCAACTGGGGGCGTTGCACAACCCGGAAACGCAACACCTGACCAATCTACAAAAACAACAAAATCTTCCTCAACAGGATCATCCGCTGAAGCTGATGCAATGTCCTTCTCCGAATATAATGAATCTACTTTCATTTCATCTCACAGCGCTCCAAACCCAGTAAGCCAAACCCCAACTGGAGGCCCTCAAACACCAGGAAGCCAATCTCCTACTGGAAGCCCTCAAACACCAGGAAGCCAATCTCCAACTGAAGGCCCTCAAACACCAGGAAACCAATATCCAACTGGAGGCCCTCAAACACCAGGAAACCAATCTTCAACTGGAGGCACTCAAACACCAGGAAAGCAATCTCCAACTGGAAGCCCTCAAACACCAGGTAGCCAATCTCCAACTGAAGGCCCTCAAACACCAGAAAACCAATCTACAACTGGAGGCCCTCAAACACCAGGAACCCAACCCCCAACTGGGGGCGCGGCACCACCCGGAAACCAATCTACAAAAACAACAATATCTTCCTCAACAGGATCATCCGCTGAAGCTGATGCAATGTCCTTCGCCAAATATGATGAATCTACTTTCATTTCATCTTACAGCGCTCCAAACCCGGTAAGCCAATCTCCAACTAGAGGCCCTCAAACACCAGGAAGCCAATCTCCAACTGGAAGCAATCCAAAACCAGGAAACCAATCTCCAACTGGAAGCAATCCAAATCCAGGAAGCCAGTCTCCAACTGGAAACAATCCAAAACCAGGAAGCCAATCTCCAAATGGAAGCAATCCAAAACCAGGAAACCAATCTCCAACTGGAAGCAATCCAAAACCAGGAAACCAATCTCCAACTGGAAGCAATCCAAAACCAGGAAACCAATCTCCAACTGGAAGCAATCCAAAACCAGGAAGCCAATCTCCAACTGGAAGCAATCCAAAACCAGGAAACCAATCTCCAACTGGAAGCAATCCAAAACCAGGAAGCCAATCTCCAACTGGAAGCAATCCAAAACCAGGAAACCAATCCCCAACTGGAAGCAATCCAAAACCAGGAAACCAATCTCCAACTGGAAGAAATCCAAAACCAGGAAACCAATCTCCAACTGGAAGCAATCCAAAACCAGGAAACCAATCTCCAACTGGAAGCAATCCAAAACCAGGAAGCCAATCTCCAACTGGAAGCAATCCAAAACCAGGAAACCAATCTCAAACTGGAAGCAATCCAAAACCAGGAAACCAATCCCCAACAGGAGGCGATGCACAACCCGGAAAGCCAACACCTGACCAATCATCAAAAACAACAAGATCTTCCTCAACAGGATCATCCGCTGGTGCTGATGCAACGACATTCACAAAATATGATGAATCTACTTTCATTTCATCTCACAGCGCTCCAAACCCAGGAAGCCAGTCTCCAACTGGAAGCAATCCAAAACCAGGAAGCCAATCTCAAACTGGAAGCAATCCAAAACCAGGAAGCCAATCTCCAACTGGAAGCAATCCAAAACCAGGAAACCAATCTCCAACTGGAAGCAATCCAAAACCAGGAAGCCAATCTCCAACTGGAAGCAATCCAAAACCAGGAAACCAATCCCCAACTGGAAGCAATCCAAAACCAGGAAACCAATCTCCAACTGGAAGAAATCCAAAACCAGGAAACCAATCCCCAACTGGAGGCGATGCACAACCCGGAAAGCCAACACCTGACCAATCATCAAAAACAACAAGATCTTCCTCAACAGGATCATCCGCTAGTGCTGATGCAACGACCTTCACAAAATATGATGAATCTACTTTCATTTCATCTTACAGCGCTCCAAACCCGGTAAGCCAATCTCCAACTAGAGGCCCTCAAACACCAGGAAGCCAATCTCCAACTGGAAGCAATCCAAAACCAGGAAACCAATCCCCAACTGGAAGCAATCCAAAACCAGGAAAACAATCTCCAACTGGAAGCAATCCAAAACCAGGAAACCAATCTCCAACTGGAAGCAATCCAAAACCAGGAAGCCAATCTCCAACTGGAAGTAATCCAAAACCAGGAAGCCAATCTCCAAATGGAAACAATCCAAAACCAGGAAACCAATCTCCAACTGGAAGCAATCCAAAACCAGGAAGCCAATCTCCAACTGGAAGCAATCCAAAACCAGGAAACCAATCTCCAACTGGAAGCAATCCAAAACCAGGAAGCCAATCTCCAACTGGAAGCAATCCAAAACCAGGAAGCCAATCTCCAACTGGAAGCAATCCAAAACCAGGAAACCAATCCCCAACTGGAAGCAATCCAAAACCAGGAAACCAATCTCCAACTGGAAGCAATCCAAAACCAGGAAGCCAATCTCCAACTGGAAGCAATCCAAAACCAGGAAACCAATCCCCAACTGGAAGCAATCCAAAACCAGGAAACCAATCTCCAACTGGAAGAAATCCAAAACCAGGAAACCAATCCCCAACTGGAGGCGATGCACAACCCGGAAAGCCAACACCTGACCAATCATCAAAAACAACAAGATCTTCCTCAACAGGATCATCCGCTAGTGCTGATGCAACGACCTTCACAAAATATGATGAATCTACTTTCATTTCATCTTACAGCGCTCCAAACCCGGTAAGCCAATCTCCAACTAGAGGCCCTCAAACACCAGGAAGCCAATCTCCAACTGGAAGCAATCCAAAACCAGGAAACCAATCCCCAACTGGAAGCAATCCAAAACCAGGAAAACAATCTCCAACTGGAAGCAATCCAAAACCAGGAAACCAATCTCCAACTGGAAGCAATCCAAAACCAGGAAGCCAATCTCCAACTGGAAGTAATCCAAAACCAGGAAGCCAATCTCCAACTGGAAACAATCCAAAACCAGGAAACCAATCTCCAACTGGAAGCAATCCAAAACCAGGAAGCCAATCTCCAACTGGAAGCAATCCAAAACCAGGAAACCAATCTCCAACTGGAAGCAATCCAAAACCAGGAAGCCAATCTCCAACTGGAAGCAATCCAAAACCAGGAAGCCAATCTCCAACTGGAAGCAATCCAAAACCAGGAAACCAATCCCCAACTGGAAGCAATCCAAAACCAGGAAACCAATCTCCAACTGGAAGCAATCCAAAACCAGGAAACCAATCTCCAACTGGAAGCAATCCAAAACCAGGAAGCCAATCTCCAACTGGAAGCAATCCAAAACCAGGAAACCAATCTCCAACTGGAAGCAATCCAAAACCAGGAAACGAATCCCCAACAGGAGGCGATGCACAACCCGGAAAGCCAACACCTGACCAATCATCAAAAACAACAAGATCTTCCTCAACAGGATCATCCGCTGGTGCTGATGCAACGACCTTCACAAAATATGATGAATCTACTTTCATTTCATCTCACAGCGCTCCAAACCCAGGAAGCCAGTCTCCAACTGGAAGCAATCCAAAACCAGGAAACCAATCTCCAACTGGAAGCAATCCAAAACCAGGAAGCCAATCTCCAACTGGAAGCAATCCAAAACCAGGAAACCAATCTCCAACTGGAAGCAATCCAAAACCAGGAAACCAATCCCCAACTGGAGGCGATGCACAACCCGGAAAGCCAACACCTGACCAATCATCAAAAACAACAAGATCTTCCTCAACAGGATCATCCGCTGGTGCTGATGCAACGACCTTCACAAAATATGATGAATCTACTTTCATTTCATCTCACAGCGCTCCAAACCCAGTAAGCCAATCTCCAACTGGAGGCCCTCAAACACCAGGAAGCCAACCCCCAACTGGAGGCCCTCAAACACCAGGAAGCCAATCTCCAACTGGAAGCAATCCAAAACCAGGAAACCAATCCCCAACTGGAAGCAATCCAAAACCAGGAAAACAATCTCCAACTGGAAGCAATCCAAAACCAGGAAGCCAATCTCCAACTGGAAGCAATCCAAAACCAGGAAACCAATCCCCAACTGGAAGCAATCCAAAACCAGGAAGCCAATCTCCAACTGGAAGCAATCCTAAACCCGGAAACCAATCCCCAACTGGAAGCAATCCTAAACCAGGAAACCAATCTCCAACTGGAAGCAATCCAAAACCAGGAAGCCAATCTCCAACTGGAAGCAATCCAAAACCAGGAAACCAATCCCCAACTGGAAGCAATCCAAAACCAGGAAACCAATCTCAAACTGGAAGCAATCCAAAACCAGGAAGCCAATCTCCAACTGGAAGCAATCCAAAACCAGGAAACCAATCCCCAACTGGAAGCAATCCAAAACCAGGAAACCAATCCCCAACTGGAAGCAATCCAAAACCAGGAAACCAATCTCCAACTGGAAGCAATCCAAAACCAGGAAGCCAATCTCCAACTGGAAGCAATCCAAAACCAGGAAGCCAATCTCCAACTGGAAGCAATCCAAAACCAGGAAACCAATCTCCAACTGGAAGCAATCCAAAACCAGGAAACCAATCCCCAACAGGAGGCGACGCACAACCCGGAAAGCCAACACCTGACCAATCATCAAAAACAACAAGATCTTCCTCAACAGGATCATCCGCTGGTGCTGATGCAACGACCTTCACAAAATATGATGAATCTACTTTCATTTCATCTCACAGCGCTCCAAACCCAGGAAGCCAGTCTCCAACTGGAAGCAATCCAAAACCAGGAAACCAATCTCCAACTGGAAGCAATCCAAAACCAGGAAGCCAATCTCCAACTGGAAGCAATCCAAAACCAGGAAACCAATCTCCAACTGGAAGCAATCCAAAACCAGGAAACCAATCCCCAACTGGAGGCGATGCACAACCCGGAAAGCCAACACCTGACCAATCATCAAAAACAACAAGATCTTCCTCAACAGGATCATCCGCTGGTGCTGATGCAACGACCTTCACAAAATATGATGAATCTACTTTCATTTCATCTCACAGCGCTCCAAACCCAGTAAGCCAATCTCCAACTGGAGGCCCTCAAACACCAGGAAGCCAACCCCCAACTGGAGGCCCTCAAACACCAGGAAGCCAATCTCCAACTGGAAGCAATCCAAAACCAGGAAAACAATCTCCAACTGGAAGCAATCCAAAACCAGGAAGCCAATCTCCAACTGGAAGCAATCCAAAACCAGGAAACCAATCCCCAACTGGAAGCAATCCAAAACCAGGAAGCCAATCTCCAACTGGAAGCAATCCAAAACCCGGAAACCAATCCCCAACTGGAAGCAATCCTAAACCAGGAAACCAATCTCCAACTGGAAGCAATCCAAAACCAGGAAGCCAATCTCCAACTGGAAGCAATCCAAAACCAGGAAACCAATCCCCAACTGGAAGCAATCCAAAACCAGGAAACCAATCTCAAACTGGAAGCAATCCAAAACCAGGAAGCCAATCTCCAACTGGAAGCAATCCAAAACCAGGAAACCAATCCCCAACTGGAAGCAATCCAAAACCAGGAAACCAATCCCCAACTGGAAGCAATCCAAAACCAGGAAACCAATCTCCAACTGGAAGCAATCCAAAACCAGGAAGCCAATCTCCAACTGGAAGCAATCCAAAACCAGGAAGCCAATCTCCAACTGGAAGCAATCCAAAACCCGGAAACCAATCCCCAACTGGAAGCAATCCTAAACCAGGAAACCAATCTCCAACTGGAAGCAATCCAAAACCAGGAAGCCAATCTCCAACTGGAAGCAATCCAAAACCAGGAAACCAATCCCCAACTGGAAGCAATCCAAAACCAGGAAACCAATCTCAAACTGGAAGCAATCCAAAACCAGGAAGCCAATCTCCAACTGGAAGCAATCCAAAACCAGGAAACCAATCCCCAACTGGAAGCAATCCAAAACCAGGAAACCAATCCCCAACTGGAAGCAATCCAAAACCAGGAAACCAATCTCCAACTGGAAGCAATCCAAAACCAGGAAGCCAATCTCCAACTGGAAGCAATCCAAAACCAGGAAGCCAATCTCCAACTGGAAGCAATCCAAAACCAGGAAACCAATCTCCAACTGGAAGCAATCCAAAACCAGGAAACCAATCCCCAACTGGAAGCAATCCAAAACCAGGAAACCAATCTCCAACTGGAAGCAATCCAAAACCAGGAAACCAATCCCCAACTGGAAGCAATTCAAAACCAGGAAACCAATCTCCAACTGGAAGCAATCCAAAACCAGGAAGCCAATCTCCAACTGGAAGCAATCCAAATCCAGGAAGCCAATCTCCAACTGGAAGCAATCCAAAACCAGGAAGCCAATCTCCAACTGGAAGCAATCCAAAACCAGGAAACCAATCTCCAACTGGAAGCAATCCAAAACCAGGAAGCCAATCTCCAACTGGAAGCAATCCAAAACCAGGAAGCCAATCTCCAACTGGAAGCAATCCAAAACCAGGAAGCCAATCTCCAACTGGAAGCAATCCAAAACCAGGAAGCCAATCTCCAACTGGAAGCAATCCAAAACCAGGAAGCCAATCTCCAACTGGAAGCAATCCAAAACCAGGAAACCAACGCCCAACTGGAGGCGATGCACAACCCGGAAAGCCAACACCTGACCAATCTTCAAAAACAACAAGGTCTTCCTCAACAGGATCATCCGCTGGTGCTGATGCAACGGCCTTCACAAAATATGATGAATCTACTTTCATTTCATCTCACAGCGCTCCAAACCCAGGCCAATCTCCAACCGGAAGCCCTCCAAAACCTGGAAACCAACCTCCAACAAGCGAAACAGGTAAAATCACAAATATTTTTGTTTAAAATACTTTAGAAATCGTCTTCATTTGTTAGTTGCTAGAAATCTATATTGTATATATATAGTATATATAAAATTTCCGTGTCACAATGTTTGTTGCAGTACTCCTCCGAAACGGCATTACCGATTTTTACCAAATTTTATATGCGTATTCAGTAGGTCTGAGAATCGACTAACATCTATTTTTCATCCCCCTAAAATATGTTAAGGGTAGTCCATCCCAAATTTTTGTTTTTTAATTTTTAGACAAATTTTTATTTTTGTATTTTTTTATGATACAACATTAGAAAATACATACAACCCTGAATTTTCAACCCTCTACGATCAACCCCTATTTTTCCATCGCGATTTTTATTTTTAATAATATACATGGCAAAACAACGTTTGCCTGGTCAGCTAGTATATTATAAAAGGAGAAGTTGACTGACTGACTGACTGACTGACTGACTGACTGACATATCAACACAGGGCCTAAACTATAAGGGTTAGAAACTTGAAATTTTGCACAGGGGTTCCTTTTATAACGTAGGGAGCACTAAGAAAGGATTTTTGAAAATTCACCCCCTAGGGGGGTAAAACGGGGGTGCAAAGTTAGTATGAAACTGCCGTTTTTGAAGTTAGTGAATGTCTAATTCCACGCGAGCGAAGCTGCGGGCGTCCACTAGCTATAAATAATCCTTAATTGTTGCTAGAAATTTAACTTACACAGTTCATTCTGCCTTACAATTTTTATGATAAGCAATAATTTAAATTCCAAGGGCTCTATGTCTAGGATAAGGATCCTAGACATAGACAATGTATCGACATAATCGATACATTCTTTGACATAATTCTTTCTTGTTTTGTAAGGTGAGTAACTAAAATTCTACCTATTGAAGTTCAAATAGAAGAGATACTAATGGGATACAAGTCCATCTATCCATTCATCCACCAATCCATCTAATCCAAGCTTATCAAACAAACTCTACATCACATCCTCTAAAAACAAACCTACCCCTTAACCTGTTTTGTAAACCATTAACAGACAAACAAAATATTAAAATATTGATCGATGAAATCATCGAGAAAGTATAAATTTTAATCTTTTGATCTGGTGGTTGCAATGAATGGTGATTGGTAAGCTAGATATACTGGGTTTGAATCCCCGGGCCTAGCAACAACTATTTCTTCTGACTTGAAATGCCCGATAGCAGCTCGTCTGGATTTGTAACATGGGTCGTAAACATAAATGGTCAAAAGTGGGTTTACTTCATCACACCTCTGCCTGCAATTCTTTAGCAATCGTGATGTTTTGATATGATTGGATAAATAAAAAAGCGATCACGAGATTCACCAGCAATCAATCAACCACTACCATCTACCAAAACCTCATCCAGTAGCAATTACTACTAACAAATAGTAAATAAATACGTTCTATGATAATTCACATAATGAACCCTTCAAAACGACCTTATTCTTATTAGTACTAACTTAGGTACGTAGTATGTGCCTCCGTGTCGCTCATCACACATCTTAATCCATCCATACTAATATTATAAATGTGAAAGTGTGTTTGTTTGTTTGTCCGGCTTTCACGTCGCAAAGAAGCTATTATATGGTATGGTTTTTGTGTGTGGAGATAGTGAGGAGGGTGGAGAGTGACGTAGGCTACTTTTTACTTTTAAAACATCCCCATGGGAAGATATCGTTGTTTTGTTATTTGCTAGATATTTAGTTCCGGATGTTGTTAATAGATAGCGTTAGTAAAATTCATTTGCAAGTTCTTATCTTAGTATCTTTTAATCGTGGAACTGTCACTATTCATCCACCACAAATGTGTCATGTATGATAAACAACTCATTGTTTGACCACGCGGGCAGAGCCGCGGGTAAAAGCTAGTCTTAATATATATATTTCTTGTGTACGTGTGTATGACAGTGCCTAAACGGCTGGATAGATGTTGATAAAATTTTTTGTGTGTGATAGAGGGGATTCGAGAATGGTTTAGATTTACAATTTGCTCCACTGGAAAATGTTTTTTAAACACGATTTTAGTATTTTTATTTTTACCGCGCGTCACTTTGACATTTCATATGGCAGAACATCGTTTGCAGGGTCAGCTACTTAGTATATATTTTTAACATTCCATTATCTCGTCAGCTATAGGCTAATTGATATATGTAGTATAAACATGGTCTATAACGAACAAAGTTAATCTTCATAAAATATTCTTGATTGTGAAGTAAGTTTCGTTCGTAAGGATTAATATTATGCCCTGAATAATAAAACCTCATGAAAATCACTGTTTGAATTTGGATATTTTTTCTTCAATAAATGGTTGGACCATTACTACCTTATTGTGATTTATAGAGCTTCTATAGAGCTTCTATAGAGTTCTATATCGTAGTTGCAAAATACGAACTTGCATAAAAGATACACATAATAAGTATGTTGAAGAAAGCGAATCTTTATTGTCTTTTCGATGATTTAATGAATAGTGAATCGTCTGATATAGCGACTAATTTGACCCTTGCGGCAGGGGACCGGAGCGCAAGCTTCTTGGCTCTAGAGGGTTTGCTTAGCTATACAGCGAGGTAATGCTGCCAGCCTTCTGGGCGCTGTGCCACACGTGAAGAGCATAATAATATGACATAGTTAGTGGGATGATGCTAGGACCCAAAATGAGCCCTGGATTATTGTTATTGTTAGAACTTTTTTTATTAGTTTAAGTTTTAATTAATAATTTGGTTCAATTAAATTAAATGGAGTCAGATTGGACCAGGTTTGATCAACAGTTAGTTGATATAAAACATATAATATACCTCTCCTAGTTAAACCATGGTCTTTACAACTGAGTCGATCTTCCATCCAGGAGTAGCTTGAATTGTACCTTCTTATTTTTTTATTGCAGGTGTGAAACCCCGTCCAGGATATTACCCAGGAAAAGTCTGCTTCTGTGTCAACAGCTGGAATGATCTTCCCCGGGAGTGGCAGAGACAAATGGGTGTCGTATCATATTGAGGGACGATGAACTGTCGACTGACACCGTTAATTTGTGCTTAGAATAGGTTTCAATCCATATGTAACTTTGCCATATTTTATATAGTTTATTGTATATATTTTACAGAGCAAGATAAAAGCCCTAACCACGTTAGGTAAAAAAGTTAAATATATTTTTCAATTAATATAATTTGTATTTTATTTTAATTACTGGCTTTTGCCCGCCACTTCATCCGCTTCATTCAAATTTTAGGTTTCATCCCATTGGAACATACTTTCGGGATAATAATTACGCTTTAAGTTGTGCTCAGAAGTTATTGAGGAAATAAAAATATACTTTACGGGTCTAGCACATAGAATAATGCGTCTAAAGACTGAATTGCAACTTTATCGGCCTTTAACTATTAATTCTTTTATGTACACAAAACAAAATACAACTTAATTTATCAAAAAGTTATTACAAAGTCGACCTTATCTCTATAATTATCTCTTCATAGATCTCTTCCAGCTGACCTATCGAGTGGTATCATTAGCGTTTACACTACTCTTGCTCTAGTCTATGTTTATTAATACGACCGTTTAGTGTCACTAGTTACCTACGTACCAAATACATATCTACATAACAAATATACATAAATACTAACATACCTACATAAATACATACATACAAAAAAAATATCTAAAATATATATACAATATATAACAATAATATAATTAAAGTGTAAGGAAGTTAGTTTACGTTAGATAAGAGGTGAACTTTAAGTTTCTTCTTGAAGATAGGAAATGATGCACTTTCCCGGACAATAGGGGACAATTTATTCCTTAGGCGAGTTGCACGAGCCGTAAAAGAGTTGTTAAAAGGGTTTGTGGCCGTGAAATGTATAAAATTTTTATAGTATAGTAGTTTGAATATAAAAAAAACTGAAGATTTGTGGGGTCGATAATAACGATATTGGCACACTATCTGACGGTTATTTTTCATTTTGGTACAGATCAAAGATGTTATTCAGACCTGAATCTTAGTAAAGTTGTAAAAGTACCTTTATTTAAGTCTGGTGATAAGCAAAGTCTGATCTAAGTAAAATCTATGAAAAATTGACTAGATACAACTAGACAGCCAAACAACAGACTAAACATTTCAGGAATGCTGGAAGTTGTTTTACGATTCACATCCAACCAGCCACTTTACATACCAAAACAAAAATCATCCAGGAAGTTCTCACTAGGCGCTGGCGCAGCTTTCATATTAAAAAACAATGTTCGAAACTTGATTATTAAATAATGGAGAATATTTATATTCTGTTCTTACAAGGGATAGTAAGAGACAAACTGTATTGCAGTTTTACATGAAAGCATAATTATGTGATACTTCAAATTCAATATTTAACATAGATAATTTTACTGTTAGCAAGATTGTATAATAGTACATTATGATACAAGTGCGGTAAGTTGAAAACTACAGCCGAGGCGATATTGCTAGCCCGAGCCGTAGGCGAGGGCTACACGAAAGCAGAGGCTGTAATTATCAAAGCGCACGTGTGTCATACGACGTTTTATAACATATTTGCGAGGAAATAAATTAATAAATCGGTGGCGGTGGCGGCGGCCGACGAGGCGCTGACGCCGGTGGACGCGTACCACCCGCCGCTCGCCGTCGCCGTCGCCGCCGGCGCGGACGCCCCGCCGCCCGCGACAGGCTCAGGTGGCCCCCGTTCAAATCAAGTTATGTCCAGGACGGCTATTAGGCAATGGAACTTTTATAAGACTGACTTGCGCAGAGTATACTATGCAATCATGAACATAAACTGGGACGAAATGTTTTCTATGAATGATCCTGAAGCAGTTTTAACATATTTTTATAATAAAATTACTGATGTTTTCAATGACAACATACCCCTCAAAACAAGGAACCCGGAGGACACTAGTAGATATACGTATCCTATATGGTATACGTCAGATATTATAAAGGAAATTCGAGTAAAGTATAAATTACATAAAAAATATAAAGCGACGAAATTACCGAACGATTATAAGGCGTTCTCTGAAAGTCGAGCGAGAGTGAAGAGGGAGACGGCTCTAGCTCATGATCGCTACAGAGACCGTGTGCAGGGACAGCTCGCTACGGATCCGAAATTGTTCTGGAATTTTATAAGATTCAAAAAAGGAAAACAGAAGCAACACAAATTGGCGCAAAATGGAAAAACTCTCTCGAATCAAGAATGCGCGGAAAGTTTTGCACACTTCTTCCATTCGGTATATAACCCGCAGCCGGCGCGTTTGGACGTGTCGGAGTGCGATGCGGCGACCCCGGAGTGCGGCGCGCGCGTGCACCTGGCCCGCCTCTCGCTGGCGGACGTGCGCCGCGCGCTAGCCCGGTTGCCGCCGAAGCGCTCGGTGGGGCCGGATGGCATACCGCCATTCATATTCAGGGATTGTCGCTTCGCATTAGAGGAACCTTTACTCCACCTCTTTAATGTCTGTCTCACGACCGCAACGTTTCCCGACCGATGGAAACTTACCAGGGTGGTGCCGGTGCCGAAGGGACGCGGAGGCACGGAGCCATCTGACTACCGACCTGTTGCGCTACTATGCACTCCCGCAAAAGTATTCGAGTCGGCCATTCATTCCTCATTGTATACACAAGTAAAGGCTCAGTTGTCCGACGCGCAATATGGGTTCCGTCCTGGGCGCGGGACAACTGGAAACTTGCTGCACCTTATGACGCGGGTGAGGCCGGCGGTAGATTCCGGGGTGCAGGTGGATGTCGCCTATTTTGACTTTCGGAAGGCGTTCGACACGGTTGATAATGACGTGCTGCTCAGAAAATTGGCTGGTGTAGGATGTACGCCACACACTCTGTCTTTCTTCGCCAGCTACTTAAGAGACAGGCGTCAATTTGTCGACTGTGGCGGATGCCTTTCGGATGAATACCCGACAAGATCGGGAGTCAGCCAAGGCAGTAATTTAGGACCCCTCCAATTTATTATAATGATAAACGACTTACCGGAGGTGGTCCTCGAGTCTACTTGTCTTCTGTTTGCTGACGACCTGAAATTGTTTCGGGAAGTGGGCGACATTTCAGATCACGGCAGGCTACAGCGGGACATCGACAGGGTGGTTGAGTGGAGCCATAGGAACAAGCTGTATTTTAACGTTGCTAAATGTTCCATAATGTCATTTAGCCGCGCGCGCACCCCATGGCGTTATCCATACCACGTAGAGGGAGAGCCGTTGCGGCGTGTGACAGAGGTTAAAGATCTGGGCATCCGTTTTACCGCTGATCTTAAATTTGGAGGCCATATAGCTGAGTTGTGCAATAAAGCGTACAGACACCTTGGTTTCATGTTAAGGCAAGCAAACGCATTCACCAACTTTCATGCTTTGCGTGCCTTATATGAAGCCTTGGTAAAAAGTCATTTAGAGGGTAATTCAGTTGTATGGTCTCCAAGTGAGACCAAGTACAAAACAATGTTGGAGCGCATCCAAAATAAATTCGCTCGTTTCCTGTATGCGAAGTTATATGGCGTCTATCCAGGGTATCCACTGCTGTATCCCACCTTGTTCGTCCTGGGCATGGTGGGATACAACAAACTGGAAACAAGGAGGGAAATGTCCGCCGCTAAATACCTCTTCAAGGTGTTACGTGGTCTAACGCACAATCCGGCAATCCTACAAGAATTAGGTTTGTACGTTCCCGACAACTACGGAGAGCGGCGGAGACGTCCGCGCTTGCTGGCGCTGCCGCACGCTCGCACCAACCTGGTGCTCCACGCGCCGCTCACGCGGGCTCTGCGCACGCTCAACTTGGTAGCCGAGCGTATCGACTTATTTGGATGTACACTGAACGAGTTCATAAGAGTTGTTAGTGCGATGCTGGAAAATTTACCGAGTGGGCACCTAAATCATTAACTTAAACATCTATTAATGTATTAATTTAAATTTAATGTGTTAATGATTGACATGTACATATTTTTTTTTATTTTATGAAATTTAATTTTATATTGACTATTGTGTAATGTTATATTAATTAAATTTTCTCTTTTTACTTAGGGTTTATAAATTTTTTTTTTTTTTTAAATCGTGATTGAGATAATTTTTGACTATGGATAATTTTAATTTTATTACTTAAATGTTGATTATTGTGTATTGTCTTTTTTGTATTAATATATAATTTAATTCCGTTTTGACATGTTATATATACCTAATTATGAATTTGATTGTTATTTTTGATGATTTGATGATGATTGTATTTAATTTAATTTTTTATTTGACAAGACAATGTATAACTATACTAGCGCATTAGGGACATCCCTGTAAAGCTAGATATAAGTTTGATTTAAATAAATAAATAAATAAATAAATAAATAAATAAATTCATCATTACTAGACGACATCTATATAATAAAAATGAATCGCAAAATGTGTTGGTAAGCGCATAACTCAACAACGCCTGGATCAATTTGGCCAATTCTTTTTTTTAAATGTTCGTTGAAGTTCAAGGATGGTTTTTACGGCGAGAAAAATTTGAAAATTCATCCCCTAAGGGGGTAAAACGGGGGTGCAAAGTTAGTATGAAGCTTTGCCGTTTTTGAAGTTAGTGAATGTGTAACGCGAGCGAAGCTGCGGGCGTCCACTAGTTTTCAAATAAAAACAATACAACGAAAAGAAAAAGCGCGCGGAATAATTTATAATTGTTCACAAACTAACGATGCGCGCGCATCAGAGCTTTTTTTTATGGCAAAGGCCATAAAAAAAAGCTGATGAACAGCCAGTAAATAAATTAATATTTTTTTGTTTTTGTTACAGATAAATTATTGTAATTTAGTGTCAAAAATAATTAAATTAAAGAATTAAATGTTTATTTTTTATATTTTATCTCCCAAATTTAATTTTATTCATAAAATGTTGACCACTTTTCTGACATAAAAACTCTGCTAAGATTGAAAAAAGTACCGTACGTCTTAGACGGAGCATCTTGATAAACCGTGCGTTTTACCTTCCCACATACACGCTATCGGCCGAATTCGGCCGGTCACGTGACCATCGCGCCATAAAGAAACCCGTGCGTTTTTCATTACATTACAGCACAAGTGCTTTTTACATTACATTACCGCACAAGTGCGTAATGAGATACATTACGATATTGAAATTGGTGTAATAAGAGACCCTTTACGAGCAAATGTGTTATGAATGAAGTTACAGTAAGAGCCTTAAATCAATTTGTAGCGGATATACAGGTTGTAGCGGATATACAGGATGTAGCGGATTTGTAGGATGTTGTGGATATACAGGTGTTGCGGATATACAGCATGTTGCGGATTTGTATGTAGTGATACTCTATGAACCAATCATACTGTTTTCGATTCGTAGAGTGAATGTGTTCCCCAGCGATTTTTGGTGTTTTTAACTGACTGACGTTTGCTCGGAAATCTGCGGGCTTAAGGCTGGCTGCAAACGTTTTTCGTTCAGATTAAGTTGAATGACAGGCAAAGTGTACCTACTTATAAAAGTTATTATATTTTAATCTATCTTATTGAGATTCAGATTCATTTATTCTTCTTTAAATGGTATTTTGTATACGCTTAATGAACGTCATAAAAATTTGTATCTACCGCCGGTTCAGAAAGTTGATGCTACCGAGAAGAACACGGCAAGAAACTCGATAGTTACTCTTTTCAAATTTACAATTTTTATAATTTGATCATATTACATTATTATTGAACAAGTGGAGGTTATGAGTCACTTAGGTATTATTATAGTTTGTAGAGTTATAAGAGAAAAGCTAAAGGAAAGTAAATAATAAGAATTTTAAATAAAGAGGATATGTATATTACTCGGTGGTTATAATGATTTGTGGTTCAACGGAAGAAATAAATTTAATAGCAAAAAGTCACTTATATAGGAGTTAGGAGCACAAACACCGATGTCAGGGGCCCCGGTCCATAACATGCACGGGCCGCGCACAAAGCAGTCCGCAACTCGCTCTCTCGAGCCGAGCAGCAGACGGCAGGGCGGTCAGGTGCGGGCGTGCAACCAGCACACAGGCCACGCACGGAGCATGTCGGCAAGAAGCCAAACAGGCAGGTCCCGGAAGACCATCATTGCGACCATCTTAGTCCTCAAGGGTAGCAACACATCTGTGACTGACTTAGAACGAGACTCCTACTAACAAGTACTAACTGGACTATTACTAACACCAACTAACAGGACTAACTATCACTAACAGTCCCTAGTCCTCATACCTACTAACGAACTGACCAACTAATGTTCTAATTAACTTTCTCAACTAATTGGACTAACCATCCCAGTCCCTAATTGAGTCTTGTTCAAAGTCAGTCACAGTTGTCATGGGTGGCAGCGGATGGGTGGTGCTGCAAGCTCGTTTGCTATCCTATCCTGGTCGTCACTGCAAAGACTAGACTTTAAAATAAAACTATATAAAACTAGCTTGTACCCGCGGCTCCGCCCGCGTGGTCAAAGGGAATTAACAATGAGTTGTCTATCATATTTGTGGTGGATAAATAGGGACAGTAAACTGACTTACTGGAGCTTTAACCTAACTTCAGTAGAAGTGTGCTGTGAAGATTGATGCAGGATCCAGCGATCCTGATTACGTGTACAGGCAATACTAACGTGAAGAACACATACTCGTATAAGTGTGATTAGTTTTCTAAATGGGTGTGAATTTTTCTTTTGAAGTGTTTCCAGCCATACACGACTTGAGACATAGAACAGAGCACTATTTTAATACGCTACTGTAGACGATATTATATGTCTCCATTTGGGCATAAATTGTAAAGATTCTGGGCATTGAACCCCAACGCCATCTATTAACAACATCCGGAACTATATATCTAGCAAATAACAAAACATCGATATCTTCCCATGGGAATGTTTTACCGGGGTAAAAAGTAGCCTACGTCACTCTCCACCCTCCTCACTATCTCCACACACAAAAACCATACCATATAATAGCTTCGTTGCGACGTGAAAGCCGGACAAACAAACAAATAAATAAACAAACAAACACACTTTCTCATTTATAATATTAGTATGGAATGGATATGGATTTCCGAAATTCACGTCTCAATCGCTCCTTTACCTCCTTTAAAATGATCTCCAGAATGATGTCGTCTATCATGTTCCACACATTACATTCTTCTCTCCAAATTTAAATTTGAATTCCTAAATGGCCTAATATAATACAGCTAAATTTTATATAATATCTCTATAAGATAACAAGGAAACATAATAATTATAATCTATGGAAATTTCGAAAACTATACTAGGACATAACTACTCTGACATAAGTCATGTATGAAATACCAATCACACACAATATTAAATGTTCCAAGAAAATAAATAGAAAACATTATAAACTAAAGAGAGAGTTATATAAGGATGTTACAAAAATAATATTTAAAGTTACAAACATCCTACAAGTGAGAATTACATAAAAATTTAATAGTAAGTACATAAGATTTAGAATACGTAACCAAAACTAATTAACAAGTAAAAAGACATCTATATAACATATAGACAAAAAGAAAACAAAACTAATTGACGAGCTATATAAATTAAATAACTAGTGGACGCCCGCAGCTACGCTCGCGTAGAATTAGACCCATTAACGACATCTGCCCGACGCGTTCGGGTTGCCCACTTGACTTCAAAAATGGCAAAGTTTCATACTAACTTTGCACCCCCGTTTTACCCCCTTAGGGGATGAATTTTAAAAAATCCTTTCTTAGTGCTCTCTTACGTTATAAAACGAACCCCTGTGCAAAATTTCAAGTTTCTAACCCTTATAGTTTAGGCCCTGCATTGATATGTCAGTCAGTCAGTCAGTCAGTCAGTCAGCTTCTCCTTTTATATTTAAAGTCTAGTCTAATATATAAAATTCTCGTGTCACAGTTTTCGTTGCCATACTCCTCCGAAACGGCTTGACCGATTTTGATGAAATTTTTTGTGCTTATCCGGTATCTATGAGAATCGGCCAACATCTATTTTTCATCCCCCTAAATGTTAGGGGTAGTCCACCCCTAATTTTTTTTTTTAATTTTTAGATAAATTTTTATATTTTAATTTTTTTATGATACAGCATTAGAAAATACATACAACCCTAAATTTTCAACCCTCTACGATCAACCCCTATTTTTCCATCGTGATTTTTATTTTTAATAATATACATGGCAAAACAACGTTTGCCGGGTCAGCTAGTATATCTATACATCATACTAACAATATAATATAATAACTAGCTGACCCCGCAAACGTTGCCATATGACATGTCAAAGTGACGCGACACTTCATTTAAATGACTTGACATCAATGAGCGTGTTTAAAAAACATTTTCCAGTGGATCAAATTGTTCTAACTAAACCATACTCGAATCCCCCTCCCCTCGAAACACACAAAAAATTTCATCAACATCCTATCCAGCCGTTTAGGAGGAGTTCAGTGACATACACACGTAGGTACACAAGAAATATATATATGTATTAAGGTATATTTCATAATACATATATCAATCAGTCCTTCAATCATTTCCTTCTTTATTTCTTTCTTTCTTTCTTTCATTATTTATTTCTTTCTAAGCTAGAGGTCCTGTGGTCGATCCCCAGGCAACAAATATCAGGTTATTTTAACTTGAAATGCGCGGTAGCAGCTGCTGTGTTGTGCTGGTGTATGGCAGCTCACCACCTTACATGGGACTTAAATATAACTGGTGAAAATTAGGTTTACTACACCTCTGCCTACCCATTCGGCGAAATGCACGCGCGATGTCATATTTGTGTCCCCGACCCGCGACACAGTGATCCCACATTAAGTCACAAGTACTAACTGGACTATTACTAAAACCAACTAACAGGACTAAATATCACTAACAGTCCCCAGTCCTCATACCTACTAACGAACTGATTAACTAATGTTCTAATTAACTTTCCTAACTAATTGGACTAACCATCCCAGTCCCTAATTGAGTCTTCTTCAAAGTCAGTCACAGTTGTCATGGGCGGCAGCGGATGGGCGGTGCTGCAAGCTCGTTTGCTATCTTGTATCCATAAAAAAAAGGCATTCAGTGGACATTGCTGTGAGTACATACGACAGTAATCTCTTCAGCCCACATTAGCCCACTGCTGAACATAGGCCTCTCGCAAGGCACGCCTTTGAGCTACAATAGTGGCTATTAGACTTCCCACGGCTGGGCATGGGTCCCACAGACAAATCTGCGGAGAGAGTAGAGTTCAATTTTATGATTATTTATATATGTTTTCTTTCTTTTTTAAGTATGTAAAGATTTTATAAGATATTATTGGCTATTCATTTATTTTCAAATCACACAAAATCTACTTATCACCATAACCCGAACTATGCGACAAAAAAAACGGACGCACTGAAAACCAGCGTTGCTGCATTAATGCCGTAGCAAAGCTGAGTGCGTTACGTTTTTTAAATTGCTACTGCAGTAACCTTATACTTATATAATTTTAAACATTATTGTTGTGTGTTTGTACTGTGCTGCGGTGTAAATATAAAATAAAGTTTTTTCTATTTCTATTCTATTCTATTCTAGAGCATACTCCACCAAGCTGTTCCAATGCGGATTGGTAGTGGGTTTGGAGCGAAGGGGTGCGGGCCGTAAGGCCTACAAGCCACTGCGACCTAAAAAGATCTACTGTACCTTTATAATTTACTAGTACTTTACGCCCGCAGCTTCGTTCGCGTTTAATTAGACCCATTAACGACGTCTGCCCGCGTTCGGGTTGCCCACTTGACTTCAAAAACGGCAGTTTCATACCAACATTTCACCCACGTTTTACCCCCTTAGGGGGTGAATTTTCAAAAGTCCTTTCTTAGTGCTCCCCTACGTTATAAAAGGAACCCCTGTGCAAAATTTCAAGTTTCTAGCCCTTATAGTTTAGGTCCTGCGTTGATATGTCAGTCAGTCAGTCAGTCAGTCAGCTTTTTTTTTATGGATACAAGATAGCAAACGAGCTTGCAGCACCACCCATCCGCTGCCGCCCATGACAACTGTGACTGACTTTGAACAAGAGTCAATTAGGGACTGTGATGGTTAGTCCAAGTAGTTGAGGAAGTTAATTAGAACATTAGTTGGTCAGTTCGTTAGTAGGTATGAGGACTGGGGACTGTTAGTGATAGTTAGTCCTGTTAGTTGGTGTTAGTAATAGTCCAGTTAGTACTTGTTAGTAGGAGTCTCGTTCTAAGTCAGTCATGGTCGCCTCTAAAGAAGTGAAAGAAAGTGAAGAAACCAGAAACCACACCTTTCCAACCGGACCATAATTGCTCTAATAACAATTATTACACGGCAGAAATGGTACTAGGTACCGTGGCGGGCGGTGGTACTGCCCCGGGCGAACTCTATATGGAACCAATTAGCTTTCTTATAAAACCTATTTGGTTCCCTATAGTTCTCCTTTTATATATAAAGATATATTTTTGTATAATTAATATATATTTATATTTATTTATATATTTTTATTTATAATAAATTTTTATATCTATTATATCTTTATAATTTCTAGTGGGATTAATGGTGTCGAACGTTCTAAAGTCACCCGAAGGTTTCGTCAAGGCTTAACGACCCTCTCCACCATTGAAAACAACCAGGAATGTGTCCTCCGAAGCGGTAGCTTCAATAAAACTAGCGGTCACCAACAAACCGACCGCACCCGTCGTTGCTTAACTCTTTCGATCGCATTGAATCGCCGCGACCCACTGGGCTATGGACGCTACAATACCATAGGTATAGCGTCCATATAGACCATATAGCGACTTATAGGTAACACAATGTGAAATGCATTCAAATTCTGAAAAGTTAACATTTGAGCAATGACAAAAGGAACTCGATAAGAAACAATGAATGGGTTTGCACAGATGATTTTGATAATTTATTGCTTATTATATGTAAACAGAGTTTTCGCTGATATTTGGGTATAAAAGGTGGACCTGTCGACTGTTCCGGCATAGTCAGTCATAGGCATAGGATCCGACGGTCCAGCCACCAAAATGTACTCTCCGGTGCTGTGTGTTGTCAGTGTGAGTATACCTTTATTCTTTCTTTAAACTCTCCTTTAAACCTTTATTATTTCTTTATGACTCGCGAGTGTTTTAAATAATCCATATTAATATTTTAATTGCGAAAGTAACTCTGTCTGTCTGTCTCGCTTTCACGCCAAAGCTACTGAACCGATTTAAATGAAATTTGGTACACAGATAGACTAGATTAGTATACCTTAATATTTCTAAAATTTTTATGTTCCTATACATTTTTTACCTCGTGAATCCCCGACGAAGTTTACTCGACGACTCTAATTGATATTTTGGTAACGTCAAACGAAATTATACCTAATAATTATTTAAGTACTTACAGCATTTTTTTTATCTTTTTTTGTTAAATTTGTCACCAATATCTAGCATTACATTTAAATAACCCAAAGCGAAAGGGTTAAAGTCGTGTCGAGTCCATTTTTAAGTTGCCCCCTTAACTATCAAATTGCCCCCCTGTGGGGCGTGGGCCCCACGTTGGGAAACACTGGTCTAGAGCCTTTTTTTTAACGCTGGGAAATGCATTAACGCATCCTGCATCCTACGAAGCAAGTATGTGGGACTCGCCGGCTTGCCGGAATACCCACTAAAACCCAGCGACACCTTCAGCGTCATAATGAGACGCAACGGGATCGCATGAGCATTACTACCGTGACGCCTCGACGCAACTTCCACTGGTCTAGAGCCTGAGAAAGGACATAGGCTACTTGTTATTGGAAAAAAGTGTTGTAATCTGAATTTTCGTAAAGGTACAAATGTAAAAAGGTGTCCAAAGTTTCTGTTTCACGTCAAAACTTAGCTTTGCACCCGAAAGCCAGTACTCTATAGATAGGTTGGTATATCTTGGTACCATGAGTTGACATGGACTGATGACACATAGCTGGTGGATGGAGAGCGGGTGTAGATACTAGATCACCTCTGTATCCCTCCGGAGAAATACAGACTAGGTAGGTACCTACTACAAAATATAATATCTACAGATTAATCAAGTAAAGACGAAATAGATATGCATTCTTCATAATGTACAAGAATTGGAAATAGAATTTGTTATACGCGAAACTAAGCGAATGATTAAAATATTTAATTTGAATGAGACATGCCATAATACTTTCTTGTCATATACTTAATTTATGCCTTCAAGACTTCATATATCGATAATAAATTACTTAAATAGTATCTAGATTTAAAACTAATTTTATCTTTTTTTTTACAGTTTCTGACTTTACAAATAACAACAGCTCAAGGTAAATACTTACACACATATAAATGTTAAATAAATATAAATAATAAAAGTGGTTATAATACACCGGCCACGGGCTGAAATTCCGTCTCACCTTCGACAGTCCGGGTTCAAATTCGGCACGCAGCATGACTTGTCTATTAAGGTTATGTGAATAAAAAAAAGTAATGTTGTGGTGGCATCGTTAGTGTACAAGCTCTACTGCTAGAAGTACTGAATACGTTTCGCGGAGCGGGCAATGTATATTGGGTTTTTCTAACTTGAAATTCACAAATAAGAGTACAAGGTTCATAATAGGCGAAAAGTAAAAAAAAACTAAAAAAAAAAATTGAGTACATACCTCAGCTCTCGCTTCTTTCAGATGTATACTCATCAATCGCCCAGAACAGTCAAAGCGACTCCTACGGAAACAGCTATGCTAACCAGAACGAACAGGATGGGCCCAATTACTACTCCACCGAAAACAACGCTGGCTCAAACGCTGGGGCCAACGCGGCCAACAGTATCGACCAACTGACTGTCACTCCTGATGGACAGACTGCCTTTAAGGAGGACAGCCAATCTGGTGCCAATAGCTACGCATATACTCGAGACGGTAAGTAATTGTGAAAGATATTATTATATTCCCAGCCTAAAAACTGTGCCTCAGAGATCACATGGCATGCCGGAATTTGGGTTAACTAAAAAGCGTGCATTCTCATTCGTCCCACTGCTGGGCCCACAGAAACAGCGGTCTAGAACATAGTGCACCACGCCGCTCCAATACGGATTGGAGGAGGGGTAAGTGGCCAACCAGGGTAGAATGTTCTCAAGCCTCCCTAAGGTCTTCGACAAGGCTTAACGACTTTTTTTCACCACTGAAAACAACTGGGACCGACGGCTTAACGTGTTCTCCAAAGCACGGTAGCGTCCATGAAAATATGTCACCCATACACAAACCGATCGTGCCCATCGTTGTTTAACTCTTTCGATCAAATTGAATCGACACGATTCATTGGGCGCTTAATATGGACGCTACATCCTAACCTAATGGTACGCAATTTCATGAAAGTATTGACCGGAAGGCAGCTTTTTTGCCCAAAAAATTTGCCTCGCTATACAGCGGGGCTATGCTGCCAACCTTCTGGATACAATGCCACTAGGTCTGTTTTTGGATGACGTATTTATTATGTCATCAATTTGTTTACTTACTTTCTTTGCGCTTCCATCAAGGCAGGCAACACACCTGTGATACCCCAGGTGTCGCACGTGTCCATAGACGACGGTGACCACTTACCATCAGGTGGCCCGTATGTCTGTTTATCCGACTATATTATAAAAAAAAACATCACGGTACGCTAATGGATTATTCTCAAACTTATATTGGTGGGTTCCTTAGGCCCTGCTTTTTGCCGTTATGAATGTTCCCGCTTCTGGTGAATAGCCATAAGTCATTTGATGCCATAAGAAAAGTCAAATTGAAACTTAACTGTGAAAGTAAACTCCTACACATTCTATTACCGGGCCAAATATGAGTAGATAAAGCGTTTCTGTGAAATAGAAATAGAGAATGTGAATAAGAAATTCTAAGACGTTTTGGTGGTTATGGAATGCGTTGAGATTCAAAAATACAGAACTGGCTGATAGTTACCCCATGCGCAACTATGTCCCCATATCTGTACAGGATCGATAGTTACGTATCCTAACTATTGTGTCAAAAAATTAATATAAATAATGTGAACATTTCAATTTGCAGGCCATTCAAGAATCATTAATATGCCAGTTGAAGTTGGTACGTATAAATAATTTATTGCTATTTAAGGCACATGACCGTCTTTATACCGATTCAAAATAGACGTAAAATTATTCTATACGATTATTTTATTGACAAATTTATGATTAAACTAGTTAAAAGAAAGTAACTTAACCTTTTCCTGTAAACCTCATTAGAAGGTAATCGAAAGCTCGGCAGAATTCGGACAAAAAGCCGGCCATGTGCTTTAGGCACCTTACCTGTTAGATCTGTGTTAAATTGTATATTCCCTAAAAAATAAAAGACAGCGAAAGCTATACCTACCATATTTAAGTTGAAATCTAACCAACAAATCTACCACTACCATCGAATATTCTGCTAGACTAAGACTCACGTCAGAAAAATGCCGATTTATGCAAAAACAATTGCAGATGACGGTTTGAATTATCAAGTGATCAAGAGAAAGTCCAACAGCAAACATGGTCACCCTATCTTTTCTTACACAATGACGCCGATAGGTAAGTGAATCGTCGAAACCAGAGAAATTCTCTTTAGGAATGGAATCTTTAAATTCCTATGCTTTACCATAGAACATGTCAATTAGTTCTAGTAACCCAGAAATGAGTTAAATGACCCTTAGATGACCATTATTAATTTGAATGCAAAACATTTATGTATTGCATCTAGTAATTATTCCTGACTCAAATACACGTCAATTGAACACAGCGTCATACTCATCGCTCTAAGATATGCAACGTCTTGCAAAGAAGTGAAGCCTCCCAAATTGCGACGTTTTCTGAAGTTTTCTCTTTGTCATATTCTCATTCTATATACTTACTCAGTGAAATCATTTTGCATTGCAGAAAAAGACTCTGGCACTCTTATAAGCTCGTCATCCGAATCCGGCGCTGGCGCTGCGTCTAATTTCAACAGAGCCTCATCGCTCAACAGCGTGGTCAATGGCCAAGCCTCCTCGCTGATTTCTTCGGCAGACGGATCTGCTGAAAGTTCAGCTGTAACGGGCGCAGACACGTTCACATTAACCGGAGCTAATGGGAAGACTACTGGATCCAAGAAGTTTTCATCATCTAAGGCTGGAAGCAAATCAAATAGCAAGACGGTGTACTCTTCTACTGGTACGATACAATTTTACTTAGAAGGAAGGAGCTATCTACTGTATCGAAAATACGTGGGCCGAGTGAAGTCTCATACGGATCGTCATGAAACTCAAGCTGTGACCGTCTTTTTTTTTTATCGCTGGGAAATGCAATTTCCGCGTCCCGCCCGGTCGTAAGTGGCGACGGTGGTAATGTGGGACTCGCCGATAACGGAATACCCACTAAAACCCAGCGGCACCGTCAGCGTTGATGTGAGACGTCACGGGATCGCTTGCGCATTACTACCGTGACAAATTTGACTGTCTCGGGACGAGCGGGTTGTCAATCGTAAGAGCTGGTTGATTCGCCAACCGTATTATGTCCTCCACACTTGATACAGCAGCGACACTGATTGCTGGCTGGCAACAACATGTCCAAAGTACAAAACTAACAAATCAAACATCATGTTTCCTGAACAGCCATCTTATGAGCTTGAGACGAACTACTTACTACTCGTATATATTTGATGTATAAATGTATGTATGTATTTGATCCGTCATTAGCAAGTTAGGCACCTGTGTAGGATTAGCTATTCATTCAATAATCAATAGCTAATCCTTTGCCTTATATAGATCAGTTAGTAGTTTAAGTAGTTTTTAGTTAGGTACCTAGACTTTCGTTAAGCGTGTCTAATCACCTCATAGCGAAATAAATTATTTGACTTTGACTTTGACTTTGACCATTAAATAGCAAAAAAAATTATTTAATTTTCGATTTCCCTGGTGAACAGGGTTCGAATCTAAACCATAGCAGATATTGAAAAATTGTATTACGTAGTAGTGTAGAATTGTAGATTCATAGTTGAAGTTACCGGCTTACTCGTGACATGTGATTTAAGTCGGAAATAGGCGACTAGTTTCGATCGATTACGATGATCATTTTCAGGAGCGAACGCGCTCGCTGCTGTCTGTACTGTATGTACCTTATATACCAGTACACTATATACATGTACACTCACGAATCATTCAGTAATAAAGTAATGTAGATATTCGAAAGTATAATAATTTAATAACATTGAATAACTGAATTGTTTACATTTTTTATTTTAATATTTTAGGTGGATCTCCAGGAGTTTTCAGAAGTCCAGTCCCTTCTTTACTTCCATTAGCACCACTGACCCCAGTGGTTCCATTAGAACCCGTTGCACCGATACAATATTACCCACCGCAGTATGGATGGTACCCACAGTCATCACAACCTTGGATTACAGGTAAATTAAGATCGAAACTAATTTTATTATAATATTTTTAGCCGTATTATGAAATCAAACACAGATTTATTTTAACTCGAAAAAAATTCTACCGCACATGGTATTCGAACCTACGAGTTGCTCATCAGTCTACTGGGTATGCCCTAACCGCTAGGTGCAATAATAACGTACAAATTTATATTTAAGGACTATTTCCAGCGTTTATACGTGAGCGCAAATCCGACGTTTAGTGTGAGCGTGCCATCCTCTTAATAAGAACATTAGTTGATCAGTTCCATAGTTGACTGGGGCAGGGACTCTTAGTGAAAGTTAGTCCTGTTAGTTGGTATTAGTAATTGTTAGGAAGAGTCTTGTTCTAAATTACAGGTAACAATATTAATGGCAGTTATATAGTGTTTTTTTTTTCTATCTTAAAATGCCCGGTAAGCTCAGAGTCTGGATTTGTGCCCGGTGTATGGCAATAGGCTCACCATTTATTTCAAGGGACCTAAACGACCTACGATGATGATGATGATGTTAATTATATTTTGCAGGTCAAAACTGGATCCCGTATGGCGGTGGAGGCCCCCTAGGACAGTCGTGGTATCCACCAAGATCGCCACAGGAAATTTACTATCCACAAGGTTAGCTACAACCCATAGACGTCCCAGTGTTGGGCACGGGTCTCCTGCACAATCACAACTGAGGGATGTCTAGAGTATACTCCACCCCGCTCAAATACGGATTGGTGAAGGGGTTAGTGGCAGTATCAAATGTTCTCAAGTCATCACCTCCGCGCGAAATTGTGGTTGATTTTACTTGCATGTTTGATGTTGTCCGAATTGGTACCATTTCACTACGACTATCTTCAAGATTTGAAATTTGATTTCATTTACTTTATTTACATTTATTTTTAAATGCTAAGCTAAGCATCTAACGACGTGTAATATAATCTAACGACGTGCTACGTGTTGGCAAGGACCTTCCACATCCAGAGTCAAGAGGTCTAGAGGTCAGAAGGTCAAGGCTCGTTAGTGACGGATTAGTCCTGTGACTATAATTATTATGTAGCCTAGTTTGTAAATCGTCAGTCTTATAAGAGTCAAGTTCTAAGTCGGTGACAGTGGTGTTGTTAACCTAGGTTAGTCCTATGGTCAACTCTAAAAAACTTTAGAAAACATAAGTTGAACACAAATGGTTGACATCCGCGCAATTGAAGACAAAAGTGCAACAGTGAATGCTTTTCGTTCAGCTCCACTCTAAGTTCAATAATAATAAACCTGTACCCTGTACCAAAATTTTGAAAAGAGTTAATATAGATTTTATTATTTATATTACCAGGTGACATATATCCCCAATACGGCAAGTTCGGTTCCAGCGACGCCTACTCTAGTGCATCGAGCAATGCGGACACAAAATCCGTAACTGAAAACGACATTACACAACAATCTGAAAATAATCCAAGCTCAACACACCAATCTCCAACTGGAAGCACTCAAACACCAGAAAACCAATCTCCAACTGGAGGTGCTCAAAGATCAGAAAACCAATTTCCATCAGGAAGCACTTCAACACCTAAACGTGAAACAATTTCAAAAACAACAGGAACTTCCGAAACTAAATCACAAGCCGGTGCCCAAGCATCCTCGTCCAGCTCACAAACCCTACGCACTACTTCAGATTCAACTGGCGGCCCTGTAAAACCAGTTAAACAATATCCAACTCAAACACCTGAAAACCAATCTCCAACTGGAGGTGCTAAAAGACCAGAAAAACAATCTCCATCAGGAAGCACTTCAACACCTAAAGGTGAAACAATTTCAATAACAACAGGAACATCTGAAACAAATTCACAAGCCGGTGCCGAATCATCGTCGTCCAGCTCACAAACCCTACGCACTACTTCAGATTCAACTGGCGGCCCTGTAAAACCAGTTAAACAATATCCAACTCAAACACCTGAAAACCAATCTCCAACTGGAGGTGCTAAAAGACCAGAAAAACAATCTCCATCAGGAAGCACTTCAACACCTAAAGGTGAAACAATTTCAATAACAACAGGAACATCTGAAACAAATTCACAAGCCGGTGCCGAATCATCGTCGTCCAGCTCACAAACCCTACGCACTACTTCAGATTCAACTGGCGGCCCTGTAAAACCAGTTAAACAATATCCAACTCAAACACCAGAAAACCAATCTCCAATTGGAGGTGCTAAAAGACCAGAAAAACAATCTCCATCAGGAAGCACTTCAACACCTAAAGATGAAACAATTTCAAAAACAACAGGAACTTCCGAAACAAAATCACAAGCCGGTGCCGAAGCATCGTCGTCCAGCTCACAAACCCTACGCACTACTTCAGATTCAACTGGCGGCCCTGTAAAACCAGTTAAACAATATCCAACTCAAACACCAGAAAACCAATCTCCAACTGGAGGTGCTAAAAGACCAGAAAAACAATCTCCATCAGGAAGCACTTCAACACCTAAAGGTGAAACAATTTCAATAACAACAGGAACTTCCGAAACAAATTCACAAGCCGGTGCCGAAGCATCGTCGTCCAGCTCACAAACCCTACGCACTACTTCAGATTCAACTGGCGGCCCTGTAAAACCAGTTAAACAATATCCAACTCAAACACCAGAAAACCAATCTCCAACTGGAGGTGCTAAAAGACCAGAAAAACAATCTCCATCAGGAAGCACTTCAACACCTAAAGGTGAAACAATTTCAATAACAACAGGAACTTCCGAAACAAATTCACAAGCCGGTGCCGAAGCATCGTCGTTCAGCTCACAAACCCTACGCACTACTTCAGATTCAACTGGCGGCCCTGTAAAACCAGTTAAACAATATCCAACTCAAACACCAGAAAACCAATCTCCAATTGGAGGTGCTAAAAGACCAGAAAAACAATCTCCATCAGGAAGCACTTCAACACCTAAAGATGAAACAATTTCAAAAACAACAGGAACTTCCGAAACAAAATCACAAGCTGGTGCCGGAGCATCGTCGTCGAGCTCACAAATCGTACGCACTACTTCAGATTCAACTGGCGGCCCTGTAAAACCAGTTAAACAATATCCAACTCAAACACCAGAAAACCAATCTCCAACTGGAGGTGCTAAAAGACCAGAAAAACAATCTCCATCAGGAAGCACTTCAACACCTAAAGGTGAAACAATTTCAATAACAACAGGAACTTCCGAAACAAATTCACAAGCCGGTGCCGAAGCATCGTCGTCCAGCTCACAAACCCTACGCACTACTTCAGATTCAACTGGCGGCCCTGTAAAACCAGTTAAACAATATCCAACTCAAACACCAGAAAACCAATCTCCAATTGGAGGTGCTAAAAGACCAGAAAAACAATCTCCATCAGGAAGCACTTCAACACCTAAAGATGAAACAATTTCAAAAACAACAGGAACTTCCGAAACAAAATCACAAGCTGGTGCCGGAGCATCGTCGTCGAGCTCACAAATCGTACGCACTACTTCAGATTCAACTGGCGGCCCTGTAAAACCAGTTAAACAATATCCAACTCAAACACCAGAAAACCAATCTCCAACTGGAGGTGCTAAAAGACCAGAAAAACAATCTCCATCAGGAAGCACTTCAACACCTAAAGATGAAACAATTTCAAAAACAACAGGAACTTCCGAAACAAAATCACAAGCCGGTGCCGGAGCATCGTCGTCCAGCTCACAAACCCTACGCACTACTTCAGATTCAACTGGCGGCCCTGTAAAACCAGTTAAACAATATCCAACTCAAACACCAGAAAACCAATCTCCAATTGGAGGTGCTAAAAGACCAGAAAAACAATCTCCATCAGGAAGCACTTCAACACCTAAAGATGAAACAATTTCAAAAACAACAGGAACTTCCGAAACAAATTCACAAGCCGGTGCCGAAGCATCGTCGTCCAGCTCACAAACCCTACGCACTACTTCAGATTCAACTGGCGGCCCTGTAAAACCAGTTAAACAATATCCAACTCAAACACCAGAAAACCAATCTCCAACTGGAGGTGCTAAAAGACCAGAAAAACAATCTCCATCAGGAAGCACTTCAACACCTAAAGGTGAAACAATTTCAATAACAACAGGAACTTCCGAAACAAATTCACAAGCCGGTGCCGAAGCATCGTCGTCCAGCTCACAAACCCTACGCACTACTTCAGATTCAACTGGCGGCCCTGTAAAACCAGTTAAACAATATCCAACTCAAACACCAGAAAACCAATCTCCAATTGGAGGTGCTAAAAGACCAGAAAAACAATCTCCATCAGGAAGCAATTCAACACCTAAAGATGAAACAATTTCAAAAACAACAGGAACTTCCGAAACAAAATCACAAGCTGGTGCCGGAGCATCGTCGTCGAGCTCACAAATCGTACGCACTACTTCAGATTCAACTGGCGGCCCTGTAAAACCAGTTAAACAATATCCAACTCAAACACCAGAAAACCAATCTCCAACTGGAGGTGCTAAAAGACCAGAAAAACAATCTCCATCAGGAAGCACTTCAACACCTAAAGATGAAACAATTTCAAAAACAACAGGAACTTCCGAAACAAAATCACAAGCTGGTGCCGGAGCATCGTCGTCCAGCTCAGAAACCCTACGCACTACTTCAGATTCAACTGGCGGCCCTGTAAAACCAGTTAAACAATATCCAACTCAAACACCAGAAAACCAATCTCCAATTGGAGGTGCTAAAAGACCAGAAAAACAATCTCCATCGGGAAGCACTTCAACACCTAAAGATGAAACAATTTCAAAAACAACAGGAACTTCCGAAACAAATTCACAAGCCGGTGCCGAATCATCGTCGTTCAGCTCACAAACCCTACGCACTACTTCAGATTCAACTGGCGGCCCTGTAAAACCAGTTAAACAATATCCAACTCAAACACCAGAAAACCAATCTCCAACTGGAGGTGCTAAAAGACCAGAAAAACAATCTCCATCAGGAAGCACTTCAACACCTGAAGGCGAAACAATTTCAAAAACAACAGGAACTTCCGAAACAAATTCACAAGCCGGTGCCGGAGCAACGTCGTCCAGCTCACAAACCCTACGCACTATTTCAGATTCAACTGGCGGCCCTGTAAAACCAGTTAAACAATATCCAACTCAAACACCAGAAAACCAATCTCCAACTGGAGGTGCTAAAAGACCAGAAAAACAATCTCCATCAGGAAGCACTTCAACACCTAAAGGTGAAACAATTTCAATAACAACAGGAACTTCCGAAACAAATTCACAAGCCGGTGCCGAAGCATCGTCGTCCAGCTCACAAACCCTACGCACTACTTCAGATTCAACTGGCGGCCCTGTAAAACCAGTTAAACAATATCCAACTCAAACACCAGAAAACCAATCTCCAATTGGAGGTGCTAAAAGACCAGAAAAACAATCTCCATCAGGAAGCACTTCAACACCTAAAGATGAAACAATTTCAAAAACAACAGGAACTTCCGAAACAAAATCACAAGCTGGTGCCAGAGAATCGTCGTCGAGCTCACAAATCGTACGCACTACTTCAGATTCAACTGGCGGCCCTGTAAAACCAGTTAAACAATATCCAACTCAAACACCAGAAAACCAATCTCCAACTGGAGGTGCTAAAAGACCAGAAAAACAATCTCCATCAGGAAGCACTTCAACACCTAAAGGAGAAACAATTTCAAAAACAACAGGAACTTCCGAAACAAAATCACAAGCCGGTGCCGGAGCAACGTCGTCCAGCTCACAAACCCTACGCACTACTTCAGATTCAACTGGCGGCCCTGTAAAACCAGTTAAACAATATCCAACTCAAACACCAGAAAACCAATCTCCAACTGGAGGTGCTAAAAGACCAGAAAAACAATCTCCATCAGGAAGCACTTCAACACCTAAAGGTGAAACAATTTCAATAACAACAGGAACTTCCGAAACAAATTCACAAGCCGGTGCCGAAGCATCGTCGTCCAGCTCACAAACCCTACGCACTACTTCAGATTCAACTGGCGGCCCTGTAAAACCAGGTAAACAATATCCAACTCAAACACCAGAAAACCAATCTCCAATTGGAGGTGCTAAAAGACCAGAAAAACAATCTCCATCAGGAAGCACTTCAACACCTAAAGATGAAACAATTTCAAAAACAACAGGAACTTCCGAAACAAATTCACAAGCCGGTGCCGAAGCATCGTCGTCGAGCTCACAAATCCTACGCACTTCTTCAGATTCAACTGGCGGCCCTGTAAAACCAGTTAAACAATATCCAACTCAAACACCAGAAAACCAATCTCCAACTGGAGGTGCTAAAAGACCAGAAAAACAATCTCCATCAGGAAGCACTTCAACACCTAAAGATGAAACAATTTCAAAAACAACAGGAACTTCCGAAACAAAATCACAAGCTGGTGCCGGAGCATCGTCGTCGAGCTCACAAACCCTACGCACTACTTCAGATTCAACTGGCGGCCCTGTAAAACCAGTTAAACAATATCCAACTCAAACGCCAGAAAACCAATCTCCAACTGGAGGTGCTAAAAGACCAGAAAAACAATCTCCATCAGGAAGCACTTCAACACCTAAAGATGAAACAATTTCAAAAACAACAGGAACTTCCGAAACAAAATCACAAGCTGGTGCCGGAGCATCGTCGTCCAGCTCACAAACCCTACGCACTACTTCAGATTCAACTGGCGGCCCTGTAAAACCAGTTAAACAATATCCAACTCAAACACCAGAAAACCAATCTCCAATTGGAGGTGCTAAAAGACCAGAAAAACAATCTCCATCAGGAAGCACTTCAACACCTAAAGATGAAACAATTTCAATAACAACAGGAACTTCCGAAACAAAATCACAAGATGGTGCCGGAGCATCGTCGTCGAGCTCACAAATCGTACGCACTACTTCAGATTCAACTGGCGGCCCTGTAAAACCAGTTAAACAATATCCAACTCAAACACCAGAAAACCAATCTCCAATTGGAGGTGCTAAAAGACCAGAAAAACAATCTCCATCAGGAAGCACTTCAACACCTGAAGGCGAAACAATTTCAAAAACAACAGGAACTTCCGAAACAAATTCACAAGCCGGTGCCAAAGCATCGTCGTCCAGCTCACAAACCCTACGCACTACTTCAGATTCAACTGGCGGCCCTGTAAAACCAGTTAAACAATATCCAACTCAAACACCAGAAAACCAATCTCCAACTGGAGGTGCTAAAAGACCAGAAAAACAATCTCCATCAGGAAGCACTTCAACACCTAAAGGTGAAACAATTTCAATTACAACAGGAACTTCCGAAACAAATTCACAAGCCGGTGCCGAAGCATCGTCGTCCAGCTCACAAACCCTACGCACTACTTCAGATTCAACTGGCGGCCCTGTTAAACCAGTTAAACAATATCCAACTCAAACACCAGAAAACCAATCTCCAATTGGAGGTGCTAAAAGACCAGAAAAACAATCTCCATCAGGAAGCACTTCAACACCTAAAGATGAAACAATTTCAAAAACAACAGGAACTTCCGAAACAAAATCACAAGCTGGTGCCGGAGCATCGTCGTCGAGCTCACAAATCGTACGCACTACTTCAGATTCAACTGGCGGCCCTGTAAAACCAGTTAAACAATATCCAACTCAAACACCAGAAAACCAATCTCCAACTGGAGGTGCTAAAAGACCAGAAAAACAATCTCCATCAGGAAGCACTTCAACACCTAAAGGAGAAACAATTTCAAAAACAACAGGAACTTCCGAAACAAAATCACAAGCCGGTGCCGGAGCATCGTCGTCCAGCTCACAAACCCTACGCACTACTTCAGATTCAACTGGCGGCCCTGTAAAACCAGTTAAACAATATCCAACTCAAACACCAGAAAACCAATCTCCAACTGGAGGTGCTAAAAGACCAGAAAAACAATCTCCATCAGGAAGCACTTCAACACCTGAAGGCGAAACAATTTCAAAAACAACAGGAACTTCCGAAACAAATTCACAAGCCGGTGCCGAAGCATCGTCGTCCAGCTCACAAACCCTACGCACTACTTCAGATTCAACTGGCGGCCCTGTAAAACCAGTTAAACAATATCCAACTCAAACACCAGAAAACCAATCTCCAACTGGAGGTGCTAAAAGACCAGAAAAACAATCTCCATCAGGAAGCACTTCAACACCTAAAGGAGAAACAATTTCAAAAACAACAGGAACTTCCGAAACAAAATCACAAGCCGGTGCCGAAGCATCGTCGTCCAGCTCACAAACCCTACGCACTACTTCAGATTCAACTGGCGGCCCTGTAAAACCAGTTAAACAATATCCAACTCAAACACCAGAAAACCAATCTCCAACTGGAGGTGCTAAAAGACCAGAAAAACAATCTCCATCAGGAAGCACTTCAACACCTGAAGGCGAAACAATTTCAAAAACAACAGGAACTTCCGAAACAAATTCACAAGCCGGTGCCGAAGCATCGTCGTCCAGCTCACAAACCCTACGCACTACTTCAGATTCAACTGGCGGCCCTGTAAAACCAGTTAAACAATATCCAACTCAAACACCAGAAAACCAATCTCCAACTGGAGGTGCTAAAAGACCAGAAAAACAATCTCCATCAGGAAGCACTTCAACACCTGAAGGTGAAACAATTTCAAAAACAACAAGAACTTCCGAAACAAAATCACAAGCCGATGCCGGAGCATCGTCGTTCACCTCACAAATCGTACGCACTACTTCAGATTCAACTGGCGGCGCTCAAACACCAGAAAACCAATCTCCAACTGGAGGTGCTAAAAGACCAGAAAAACAATCTCCATCAGGAAGCACTTCAACACCTGAAGGTGAAACAATTTCAAAAACAACAAGAACTTCTGAAACAAAATCACAAGCCGATGCCGGAGCATCGTCGTTCAACTCACAAATCGTACGCACTACTTCAGATTCAACTGGCGGCGCTCATACACCAGGAATCCAACCTCCAACAGGCGAAACAGGTAAAATCACAAACAGTTTTATTTAAAATACTTTGGTTCCTTGCTAGAAATTGTACATAATCCTTATTTGTTGCTTAAAATGTTATTTACCCATTTCAATTCTGCCTTATATTTTTTTTATGTAATAACGTCCTATAAATCAATGAACGCCGGCTACACGCACAAAGCTTGACTCATTCTGAGAGTACCGTCGGCGTTTCGAGTGTACAAGCGAGAGAGCGGAACGAGCACGCATCCATCTCTCGTCCACTCCATCAGCCGAATTCGCGCTATGGTATCGACAATACAAATTTTGTCTGTAACCCATAGCAATATAGCGAATAATCGGTAGCACTAATTTAGTACATGGAAATGACACAGCGCGCTATTGTTCAACGTAATTAAATCAGCTGCGTTATGATTTACTAATACTGGCGATGCTTCTGATATGAAGGTAAATTCTGTGTAGTGTTTTGTTGTTGTTTGATACTACGTTACTTAATTTGCATTCTCACAATAATCATACTTATTATATAGAACTAGCTTTTGCCCGCGGCTCCGCCCGCGTGGTCAAAGGGAATTAACAATGACTTTTTTATCATACATGACACATCTGTGGTACACCAGTCTGTTCTGTGTCCATTACTGTGTCTATTGATAAATATTCTGTCGTATCTCCTGCTACTTCACTCAATATGTGTGAATTTATTTTGTTTACAATATCGTTTTTAGGTGCTAGAATCCCCCTTTGACATAATTGGATAAACTGACCCCTTTGAAATAATTGGATAAACACTTGCAATCAGTTCTGAATTACTCTGTATTAAGTTACAAAAATTTTCCGTTAGTGTCACACAGCCCTCGGCATCAGTTTCCAGAAACGCCCATCTCCAATTTTCAAGAGTGTTTCAGCATAGTTTCCAGCATTCATGTCATTGTACAGATAAACCCTCATATTTGTTGTGAGACTGATTTTTTTCTGAGAGTTCCATAGAGTAGACGACTTATATTATTATTATTTTAAGCCAAAACAACAACAGTCGACAAAACCAGTTCAATAAGCGAACCAAAACCAAAATCAAAGCGTATGTCCTTTACCATATTAATTTTAAACCAAAACAACAATTTATCCAGCGCGAATTCAAAATTCAATTCAATTTATTAGTTGCCTATGACTTAATTAATTTACATGTATCATTTGTTAGCGTGATTCAGAACTTACAAATGAATTTTACTTACGCCATCTATTAACAACAATCGGAACTAAATATCTAGCAAATAACAAAACATCGATATCTTCCCATGGGGATGTTTTACCGGGGTAAAAAGTAGCCTACGTCACTCTCCACCCTCCTCACTATCTCCACACACAAAAACCATACTATTTAATAGCTTCGTTGCGACGTGAAAGCCGGACAAACAAACAAACAAACAAATAAATAAATATACAAACAAACACACTTTCACATTTATAATATTAAGTATGGATGTTGAATTTTTCTAATGACGTTATCAAGTAAAATTATCGTCCGTAAACCGACTTTACAGACAACCTTTTCTTTTCATCTTTTTTTCAAGGTAATCCACATACAGGTAGGTAGTCTACATACAGGTATACACCAATTACACCATATACTAGTGAACGGCACAGCAGCACTGCTTCGCTTTTGTGGATTAGACATAACAACTTCTGAGTCAATCTTCCGTCCAGGATTAGCTTGAATTGTACCTTCTTATTCTATTTATTTCAGGTGTGAAACCCCGTCCAGGATATTACCCAGGAAAAGTCTGCTTCTGTGTCAACAGCTGGAAAGACCTTCCCCGGGAGTGGCAGAGACAAATGGGTGTCGTACCATATTGAGCGACGATAAACTGTCGCTGGCCACCGTTAATTTGTGCATAAATCAGGTTTCAATCCATTTGTAACTTTGTCATATTTTATATAGTTTATTGTATATATTTTACAGAGCAAGATAAAAGCCCTAACCACGTTAGGTAAAAAAAAAATTACATATATTTTTCAATTAATATAATTTGCATTTTATTTTAATTACTGGCTTTTGCCCGCCACTTCATCCACATGAATTTTAATTTAAGAAAATAGTGTTCGAAGCACGGTAGCGTCCATGAAATTTTGCCACTAGTGGTCACCCATCCACAAACCGACCGCGCCCGTCGTTGCTTAACTCTTTCGATCACATTGAATCGACTCGAGCCATTGGAACATACTTTCGGGATAATAATTACGCTTTAAGTTGTGCTTAGAAGTTATTGAGGAAATAAAAATATACTTTACGGGTCTAGCACATAGAATAATGCGTCTAAAGACTGAATTGCAACTTTATCGGTAGCCTTTAACTATTTATTATTTTATGTACTACACATAAAACAAAATACAACTTAATTTATAAAAAAATTATTACAAAGTCGAGCTTATCTCTATATCACTTCATAGATCTTTTCCAGCTAAACTATAAAGTGTGAAGAAATCTTGTATCATTAGCGTGTACACTTTTAGTGTCACTAGTTACCTACATAGGGTGAGTGGGGGGAAGATCGAACGGTTTTTTGCCGGAAAAAGGCCGGAGGAAAAAACACTCGGTACTCTTTTAAAATTCAAATTAATTTGTACAGAAAAATGTACAGTACTTATGACCATGACATGATCTGGACAGACACGTGACAGCCAATCGTGTATGCCAAGAATCACCCCATATGCACATATGCCACCTGCTTACAATAACCTACTAATATTATAAACGGGAAAGTTTGTAAGTATGGATGGATGTGAGAAATACTCAATAGTTGTTGCTTGACCCGGGAATCGAACCCAGGACCACTTTAGCAGCCGCGGTTTCGACCACTAGACCATAGACATAGACATAAATTTATTTCGACATACATACAACACATAGTCGGGAAGTTCGTGCCAGTTGTTTTCTTATTTTTATTTTTAGTCATTTAGTCATTTTTTTTAAATTCAAAAACGGCAAAGTTTCATACTAACTTTGCACCCCCGTTTCACCCCCTTAGGGGGTGAATTTTCAAAAATCCTGTCTTAGTGCTCCCCTACGTTATAAAAGGAACCCCTGTGCAAAATTTCATGTTTCTAACCCTTATAGTTTAGGCCCTGCGTTGATATGTCAGTCAGTCAGTCAGTCAGTCAGTCAGTCAGTCAGTCAGTCAGTCAGTCAGTCAGTCAGTCAGCTTCTCCTTTTATATATAGATTAAATGGAAAAATGGACTACGAAAAAAACCATCGAGACAGGCAACATAATCTACTTCTATCAATTGATAGATCAACGCATAAACATACGTATGCCAAATTACTGGCTACGAGTTTCAATTAAACAACAATTTACATTAGTAATTCTATGCAATCATTACTGCAATGATCTTACTCGTTGACATTGACAATGAAATTACTTAAAAATAATCGATTAGGTACTAACTTAGTATCTGGAGCGATTTAAATGCGGTGACACTACACGACTTCGCATGTAAGTCGATGACAAATAGAATTAGGCGTATTTACTAGCGGACGAGTTGAGTTTCGCCGCAGACTGAGTCGAATTAGATTTATATACCATCTGTGATGACGGAGTACAGTGCCATTGAAGATTTGTCTGAACATGACTCTG
This sequence comes from Carterocephalus palaemon, assembly GCA_944567765.1. Classification (NCBI taxonomy): domain Eukaryota; kingdom Metazoa; phylum Arthropoda; class Insecta; order Lepidoptera; family Hesperiidae; genus Carterocephalus; species Carterocephalus palaemon. Next base: position 4,805,035 of record OX155665.1, read on the forward strand.
GATCCTGGAAACCATTCTTAAGACAGGTATACACAATGATTTTATACTATAGACTAATGGACGCCCGCAGCTTCGCTCGCGTAGAATTAGACCCATTAACGACGTCTGCCCGCGTTCGGGTTGCCCACTTGACTTCAAAAACGGCAACATTCATACTAACTTTGCACCCCCGTTTTACCTCCTTGGGGGTTAATTTTCAAAAATCCTTTCTTAGTGCTCCCCTACGTTATAAAAGGAACCCCTGAAGGTAAAGTCGGTATACGGGCGAAAGTTTTACGTGACAACGACTTTGAGTGGTAAAATAATTTTAATGTGAATATTCATTCGTATAGTAGTATCGTCTCGTATCGTATCGTCTCTCTCGCTCTTAGGCGGGCTAACCATGCCCGAGTGGAAGGGACGCGTGCCTCTCACTCGCTCTCATTGTGAGCGCATAACGTGAGCGGAGCGTAACGCAGTTTCTTGAAGTGTCACCCGGCAAACCAATTTATAAGACGTTGTCACGTCAAAAATGCAATAATCTTACCCAAGGCACTTACTTGTACTATTATTATGTGCCCAAGGTGTGAAAATAACCTAAAATATTCTTTACATCGCGTGCGCTGCGAAAACTATTGATGATAGAATAAAATAATGTACTACAACTTTGCAGAACACATCATAATTTACAAAAAGTGTCGGCCCAACTACTGCAGTTATGTCACTATAAATACTTTTTTACATTTTAAAAGTTGATAAAAGTGCCGACAATAATCAAACCATTATTATTCAACGTAAATGAAACTAAAGTAAACGAAACTATTGTTATCTAATTCCACGCGAGCGAAGCTGCGGGCGTCCTCTAGTTTACTAATAAAAGGGAATGATCAACTAGTATTGAGGATATGTGATCTCCCGGGTGTATCGCAAATTCTTTTAATATTTTGTAGGTAGCCAGTCTGTCTCTTTTCTCAATAATCGAATTATTTCCACCCACTTATCACGGCATGCTGCATCTTTAGGCACACTGCAACGTTGTTATTATTAAAAAAATATATTATTATATTCACTTAATCCATAAATTACAAATTCTCCCAGAATTGTGGGGATCTAAAACTAAGTTTTTAGTGGTCACACTGAACCTATTTTTCAAAATTGTACGATTTATTTATTTTATTGCGTTTTTACGTTGATGTAAATACAGAAACAATAAAATTACGTGTGGAAAGTAATTCCAGTGGACTTTTTATGTTTTTGTGATCTTGAATCGCACACTTTCACTGTGCATTTGCCCATTTTGTAAATATTTTTTGTTAGTTCAACTCGGCCGGCGTCACACAGAGTACTGAACTGACGTTAGCTACGATTAAGACTGTGGCCATAATTCCAGTGACAACGCTTTGGCGTAACATATACTATTTACCTGTCGTTACTTTGTGCAGATAGACCATTATACATTGGCATTATCGAAATAACGGTTAAAATTATTACCCTTATAAAAAAAATTATATATGACGGCACGTCATGGTTCCTGCTGTCACAATCGTTAGAAAAGAGGGAAGGACGTTCGTGAATCGATCCCTCTTAACGGAGCGTCGAACTGTGGTGGCAAGACGCCTCTACGTAGTATCTCTACCTAGTCTGTGGAAGGCTCGCCCTCTAGAAGTTATGGTTATTGTTGGGCTATGAAAAATGGGCGGGAAAGGAGAGGAAGGCGCATGCACCACGGACGGGACGAATCGTTTATTCTAACGTCGTAAAGTTATTTTGATTACTATTAACAAGGTGCATTTCAATTACAATATCAGTGTTGACTAAACGCGTAATTAGTATGGAAGACACTGATACAGGCCATCCTGAGCCGACATATATTAAGAGGACTCCAGTCGACCGTCACTTTTGAAGAATAGGTTTTTACCAAAAATATTGCTGTCGCGCTGAGCCCAACCTTACCCCTTAGCGTGCGATAGAGAGAAGTGCAGTCTCGAACTGATTTTACCTACGTAAAATTAAGAAAATCGTCCTTTCGTAATCCCCTGTTTCCTCCTCGAAATCTAGACCGATTTCAATAGTTCTTTCAGTTAAAATGTAGAACAGGGTCTAAGCTATGCCCGTACGTTTTGCTTTTTTGGGATATATTAGTAATTACCAGTTTGCTTGATGTTTGAAAATGTATGTAAAAAAAGTCGATTTGAAAAGACTGCTGGATATAGGCCTTTCATTAACGACACCATCTGTCCTATGCCTTCTGAATCCAGCAAACCGCTGGACCGTATCCTTCAGGCGACCTGTGCTCCTTTTTTCTGAATTGTGGTCTCCATTTGAGGACTCTTTTACTACCATTTATCCTGCCTGCCCATTGCCATCTGTTGACTATATCAGTGAGCTTTGTTTGTATTTAGATTTCGCCCAAGTCAAGGACACATCTTGAGAAAACCTGCATGCCTGAGAGTTCATCTTATTGTTCTCGAAGGCATGTGTAGTCTGCCAATCCGCACTTGGCCATTCTGAAAGGAGACCCGTGCCCAAAAGTGCGACAAAGAAAGGGTTGTGATGATGATGATACAATTGTATACCGTTGCATTGTATTTTATTTAACTTACTTCGAAAAAAAATTTATGTTCGACTGTATAATGTATTTTGTTTTTTATGTTCCTTTCTAGTGTAAATTTTATTTTTAATTTTTTCAATATACGGAAGGAGATGATTTGATTGATGAGACAAACTACAAGATTATTAACTGTTGCCCATCACCTAAATGTCTCTCGAACATTAAGAATGGTTTTTTCCCTCTAATCTTCTCAACTTCTCGCATCACTTGTTCTTCTTGGGCAGTAAAATTCAAAAGCACCACCTCTATCCCTTTGGGAAGATTCAGACCTTCAAAGGGAGATTGCGATGTTTGACCTGGAACCAGACATGAAAAATAAAAATTTAAAAAAAATATTGCGATAGGTATAAAATGATTATTGACATTCAACGAATATAAAAAAAACTAAGTAAAAATTAAAATTTCTTAAAAGTTTCTATTAATAAATAAATATCTTGGACATTCTCACACACGGCCATCTGACCCCAAAGTAGGCGCGAGCCTGTGTTATGGGTGTCAGAGACTGATATACATACATAGATATTTTTAAATACATACTTAAATAGATAATATTGACATCCAGACACAGAACAAATACAAGTGTTCGTCACACGAATATTTGTCCTGAGTGGGATTCGAACCCACGATCTTTGGCGCAACAGACAGGGTCACTACCGATTGCGCCAACGGGCCTGTCAAACTATTACTATTACTACTATGTATTACTATACCTTCTATTCTATACTTATTATACAATTAATCAATTATTATATCTTTTCTTTCCAAAGGCATTATTCTGTGCCAAAGGTAGGGTATGTAACCTTTTTGTTCCAGATAATATACTGGCTGGTAGTAAAAAAAAACTTTTCGACTGTCTTGTTTTTTTTTTCATTAAATTAGAAGCATGTGCATTTGAATCTGTTTTCTTGGCTAATTGAAATTTGATACTTTGTCTCTAACTAAATATTTAGTCTTGATTTTATAATTTTAACAATAATTCTACAAAATTTTATTATAATCATTTTTTACGTCATAGATTTTATTTGACCGCTGATGAAATGCAAATAGCTGTAGGGATGTTACAAGCGGAAATAAAAAACAATTGGATAAATCAGAAGCGCTATATGCCGTCTATTTGCCGTATAGTTGACATCACCTCAGATGTAATATGTCATAGACTTTATATAATTTAACTAGTGGACGCCCGCAGCTTCGCTCGCGTATAATTAGACCCATTAACGACGTCTACCCGTCTAAAGACTTCAAAAACGGCAAAGTTTCATACTAACTTTGCACCCCCGTTTTACCCCCTTAGGGGGTGAATTTTCAGAAATCCTTTCTTAGTGCTCCCCTACATTATAAAAGGAACCCCTGTGCAAAATTTCAAGTTTCTAGCCCTTATAGTTTAGGCCCTGCGTTGATATGTCAGTCAGTCAGTCAGTCAGTCAGTCAGTCACCTTCTCCTTTTATATATATAGATATTTTATCCACCTGCTAACCTTATGTCGTCCCTATTGTAGGCTGAGAGGAAAAAAATCCGCAAGAAAAAAGCTCTCGGCACTCTTAAAGTTAAAAGTCACTGTGACTATGAAACTAGACTATATAACTGGACGAGTCAAATCACTTGTTCTTCTTGGGTTTGGTTGGGTTTTTGGGACTTGTTTCAACTCGCTATGGAGAGAGCTATGCTCGGTATTTCTATACGTTACCGTATCAGGAATGTAGAAATTTTAATACAAACAAAGCTCACAGGGTCACAGGTCACAGGTCTACCATGATCTTTAATGTAGATGTAGTCCACAGAATTAGTATCTAAGTTGATTTGGCAATGGGCAGGCTACGTAGAAAGACTGATAACTGGTGGTACAGAAGAGTCCTCAAATGAAGACCATGATTCGGAAAAAGGAGCACAGGTCGCCCTTCGATAAAGACGGACGGCCTGAAGGAGACTGTGGGAAACCGCTGGATTCAGAAGGCATAGGACAGGTGGTGCCGATAATGAAAGGCCTATATCCAGCAGTGACCTCAAAAGGCTGATGGATGTATAAATGGATGAACTAGACGACTCCATCCCATGTCTCGCCTCTCTTTGGAGGGGAGGAGGTTAAGCCTTGTCGAGTATCTTTGGGTCAATCGGGAACCTTTGACACTAGATTGGCCGCTAGCCTCTTCACCAATCCGCATTTGAGCAGTGTTGAGGTGTATTCTTGCTTCCTCAGCTCAGCTATGGCTATAAGAGAGACCTGCACCCAACAGCGGTAGCTTAGCTTAGCTTAGCATACATACTATTTAATATTTTAGGTCTCTGCACTTCTACTTCATATAGTAGGGAACGCTAAATTTCATATTCCTCCTTCCGTGCATTTCAAAAACGAAGTTCAAAGTTTTTTTTACAAGTATTAAATAGAATAGATAGATTACCAATAGCAGAATTTTCATTCCCAGCCACATCTTCAGAGGTATCAGAAACGTCATCTGACTGTATCCCGCAATCAATATCTTGATAATTTACTTCATCAACCTGTTCCGAAAGATTATCAGATTCTGATTCTGTACATGACTCATCAATAGTCTTACTTTCCAAAACATTATCATCACCATCTTGAGAAACATCAGCAACGACAAACTTTTCGACTTGTTCATCATCAAACTCACTAGAAACATCACTAGAATCTTCATCATCGTCGCAATCATTTATTGAAACAGACATAGATGTTTCTTTATCTCCCTTGTTTAAGTGCTTCTCTATATTAAGATGGACTTCAGTTATGATTATATTTGGGTGTTCGTTAGAAATTTTGTTTATGTATTGTGCGATTTTCTCAACAAAATGGTTGACTTGCTTCTGTCTCTCCGGAGTCATCACCAGACATGTGTTGTTGTCGTCATTTTGACCTGGAAAAAGGGAATTGTTGTAATTTAGTAACATACTTTTAAAAAAATGTGAGGTAGGGACCATCCTCTGCTGCTCGAATCTCGATATTCGCAAAACAATAAAACATTTGTTGGAACGGTGTAGGAAACCTGGTGAGCTCGGAAGTTCTCCAGCTCTTTCAACCAAAGCTACCTCCAGCTAGGCAACTACTTGCCATATAGTAGGTCACGAGTGTGACCCACGGGCGGGGCTAACATTTATTATTTTGCAGACAAATATTTGTATCTGCATCCTTGACTAACTTATGTTTGTCACAGTTGTCATAGTTAAATACCCAATGAGGATCTGTTGGTAGGTCCTTGACACAAAAAGTTCGTACTTTTGGGTGCCGGATCAAATATTGTATATGCTTACAACAAGTTCACGTACCTGGAGTTGGATACGCCAAGGCGAATCCTAGGATCTGAAATGTATTAAAAAAATCTTGTATGTACAAATATTAAGTTGGAGGTGGAGTAAGGAGGTATTTTATTTTCTAATAAGTATATAAAATTATCATGTCACAGTGTTTGTACCAAAACTCCTCCGAAACGGCTCGACAGATTCTTATGAATTTTTGTGTGTATATTCAGTAGGTTTGAGGATGAGGACGTAAACTATTTCTTTGATAGACAACATTTTTTAGAATCAAAAAATACATAAAACCCTAAATTTTCAAGTTGTAGTAGTAGAATTAGTAGTGGTAGTTGTAGGGGTAGGGGTAGTGGTAGGGGTAGAGATAAGGGCAGGGATACTAGTAAGTATTAGAAGTAGTAGTAGTAGTTCACACACGTACAATAAGTTAGTTATTTTTATTTATTTACCAAAAAACTCACTAAAAAATATTTATATGGCAAAACAACATTTTCCAGGTCAGCTAGTTATTAGTACTTATTAGATAAAATTTAGTACCTACATTAGATAAAATTTAATCATCGGGACCACAAATTAAGCATAGACGGCGACTTTTGATACCTACTATGTCGGACGGGACCCAGAGAACTGTTTACAGTTTACTGACAATTTACGACGCAATGGGGAGTATCGCGTGTCAATTTGCCGCTAGAGGCGCTTGTGTCGCGTGAGGTCCAATAACATTCATTTTTCATGACATAAATTATAATTTCTTTAATTTACCCGTTGAAAAGTGATCTCCTTCGTGAAATCATCGCAAATATGGATTAAGCAATTTTTTATAGTGACTATGGTGCACCACCATTATTGTTTTATGTTTTGGAAGCTGTTGTACCAATATAAATAATTAAGATTATCCTTTTCTTTTAATTTCATTTCTCTCTTCACTTTCTTGGGTCCAAGAAAATTGACTAGGTACAACTTTTGGCTTTATTTATAATATTCTCCTAGCTGAATATTTGTGAACAGAAGAAATACAAGATGTCATACAAGAGATGAATGTAACGTAAAAGTTATTCAAATCAGGATGAATAAGAAAGATAATTTAATAAACTTAGGATTTTCTGTATTTAATTCTTTGGGTAACACATAATCCTCGGGGTTACATTGTTTTTTATAAACACGAGAATGTTTTGTCGGAGTATAGTTATTCCTGCTAATCGCCACTAGCCACTGTTTTAAAACAGTTTTATCTTTTGGAAACATGTGTCCTCCTTTTTTTCCGAACAAAACGGAACTTCACAACATTGCGGCATAGCTATTCGATATGATAGATAGTTATTAATAATTAATAAACATAATGAGATATAAGATTTAAAACTTTCTTTTGGCGCCGATCTCACATAGTCACCTTTGACAGCTATAACTCTGGACCTTAGTCAACAGTGGCGCCAACTGGTGAGCAAAGAAACGATAGTCCCCATTCAATTCAAATTCTAAATTCAAAACTTTTACCACGGACTACACAAGGACTGCCAATAAGGAAGACAAAATCGTGACTTCCAAAATAAATGCTCTATGAGATAATAGATGTCGCTGCATGTATCTCCAAGTCGCCAAATCGTCAGTTTAGGTACAAAAACATAAAACCACAGACTACACTACACACTTTTGGTCCTTACTCTATGCTTTTATTCAGTTATCTAGTTTAAAAACACTATCAACTAATGTACATACTGGGTAAATCTAATCCTCCAGTGGCGCTGGTACTTTTGTGACTTCGACGACGATGATAATATTGACCACCGGTCAAGTGCGAGTGAGTACACACGTATGGTACCGCATTCCGTACCATCGAGCGTCACCCACCACATACCGACCGCGTCCGACGTTGCTTAACTCGGTTGATCACATTATTATCGACGAGTGTAATGGCAATGACAATGGGGCTACTTAATAAAAATGTGTATAATTTCAGTTGTTAGTACTCACCTGCAGAAGAGTAATTATTGCAATCGTTTTTTTTTCGAATGGACTTTTGCTGTATCGTATACCGAATTACCGACCTTTACGGCGTCACCGAACTGGGCTCAAACCAAAAGGGCAAAGGATTAACTGCTTCAGAGCTTAGCTTAGTGGTAGGTAAATATTGTAAATTAGCCTTAAGGAGGTTAGGCACCCGTGTAGGATTAGCTATTCATTCAATGATCAATAGCTAATCCTTTGCCTTTTATTGATTAGTTTAGAATAGCATTATAATATGTACTCTCTTTTCTTTAAGTAGTTTGTAGTTATACTAAACTTTCGTTAAGCGTGTCACCTCATAGCGAAATAAATTATTTGACTTTGACTTTGACTTTGGCTGCTTGTGAGTGCGATTGATCCAAGGGTCTGTCCCTGGGGTGCGGACTTAGAACACTTAAATCTGAGCGCTTAATACGCGCATCGTGCCAACAATAGGTATTAACCAAAAAATATTGCTGTCGATCTGAGCTCCGCCTATCGATTGGCGTGCGATAGAGACGTCCCACTGCTGGGCACGGGTCTCCCCCACAGACATAGCTGCGGGAGGTCTAGAGCATACTCCACCACGCTGCTCCAATGCGGATTGGTGAAGATAAACTAATTTTACCTACATAAAATTGAGGAAATCTTCCTTTCGTAGTCCCCCCCTGTTTCCTCCTCGAAATATGGATCGGTTTCAAAAAGTATTTCGTATTTTTATAGGGTGTAAGTATGCCCGTACATTCCCTTTTTTGTTTTATGTTAGTAATAACCAGTTTGCTAGATTTCTAAAAAATATTAATAAACTTATATATTGTATAATAATAGTATAATATAACTTATAATTTTAGTCGATTTTGGTGATTTTAATTATTTTTTCTCTTTCATTAACCAAATAATGATAAAAAAAACAGGAATGAAATATCGTATTTTTGTTGTAGCTTCATTATCTTAAGAGAAAACAGGAGACTAGTCTATTACTGAATGATTCTTGAGTGTTGATGATATTCAGTGATATTCAGTGTACGCCACAGAGTACCTTTATATGTATATAAAATACGCCGTGCCCGCCGCGAGGGCGTTCACTCCTGAAGATGATCATTCTAATCAATCGAAACTAGTCAGCCTATTTCCGACTTATCACACGAGTAAGCCGGTAATTTCAACAGGAGACTACGTTTGTATGGAAAACGTGCCGACTGACTGTAACTAGTGGACGCCCGCAGCTTCGCTCGCGTGGAATTAGTCATTCACTAACTTCAAAAACGGCAAAGTTTCATACTAACTTTGCACCCCCGTTTTACCCACTTAGGGGGTGAATTTTCAAAAATCCTTTCTTAGTGCTCCCCTACGTTATAAAAGGAACCCCTGTGCAAAATTTCAAGTTTCTAGCCCTTATAGTTTAGGCCCTGCGTTGATATGTCAGTCAGTCAGTCAGTCAGTCACCTTCTCCTTTTAAATATGTATATAGATAATTTTTTTAAAATGCTTTTTTTTATCTTTTCTTTTTTTCGTGCACTGTCATCGGAACCAAATATGTATGCCGAATTTCAGCTCGATAGCTTCAGTGGATGTGGGTGAAATATTGATTGCAAGATTCCAAGACATACATACATACATACGAGTGAAGTTAATTAAAAGCTTTTAAAATGTGATTAAATTAAGCAGCAGGTACTCACCTGCGACAGAGTAATTAGCACAGCAGCCCGCATTGCGATCATCTGACTAAAATAACGCTGGCAATAACATATTAATGAATAAACAGACAATGAAACATCTGTATTAACATTATTATGCTTAATTAGTCTTAATTTTACGTCATTCCGTGTTTAAATTACATTGGACACACCGACGGGTGAAACAAAATGTTGGAAATAAAAGGTATATACGCAGTATCTCTATCAAGTTTATGGTAGGTACCTACCCAATTTGTGTGCTTTGGAATATAATGTAGTTAATTAATGATAAATATTCATGAATCTATTAATAAGATTGATAGAGTCACGCCATTTTCTCGAAGGGATTGGTGCGCCTGTTGCCATACACCACAACCTTTTCTTTGTCCCACTGTTGGGCATTAGAGAGGTAACACACCTACACACGCTCACCAGTTACGTTTAGCTTCACAGTTGGTGAGCCTATTGCCATACACCACAACCCTTTCTTTGTCCCACTGCTGGGCATGGGAGTGGTTACACATCTATTACCTACACACGCTCACCAGTTACGTTTAGCTTCACAGTTGGTGAGCCTATTGCCATACACCAAACCCTTTCTTTGTCCCACTGTTGGGCACGGGAGAGGTAACACACCTATTACCTACACACGCTCACCAGTTACGTTTATGTTTCACAGTTGGTGAGCCTATTACCATACGCGCGCGCTGCGACCCATAGACGTCCCACGGCTGGGCACGGGTCTCCCCCACAGACACTGCTGCGGGAGGTCTAGAGCATACTCCATCACTCTGCTCCAATACGGATTGGTGGAGGGGTTAGTGGTCAACCCGTCAACCCAGTGTCGAATGTTCTCAAGCCACGCGAAGGTCTTCGACAAGGCTTAAAGACTGTTTCCAGCATTGAAAACTACCGGGACCGACGGCTTTACGTGCCCTCCGAAGCACGGTAGCGTCCATGAAATTTTGCCAATAGCGGTCACCCATCCACAAACCGACCGCGCCCGTCGTTGCTTAATTCTGTCGATCACATTGAATCAACGCGAGCCATTGGGCTATGGACGCTACATATTGCCATACACCATAACCCATCCTTTGTCCCACTGTTGGGCACGGGAGAGGTAACACGCCTATTACACGCTCATTACGTTTAGGTTTCATAGTTCTGGTTTTTCTAGAAGCCTAGAAACCCGAAAGCGTAGCAACTCATCTGTGACCAACTGTGAAGGAGACACTGACGTAGGTACACTTTATTACTAACTAGCTTTTGCCCGCGGCTCCGCCCGCGTGGTCAAAGGGAATTAACAATGAGTTGTTTATCATACATGACACATTTGTGGTGGATGAATAGTGACAGTTCCACGATTAAAAGATACTAACTACTTAACCACTATACTAACTACTTAACTAAATTGTACTAACGCCATCTATTAACAATATCCGGAACTAAATATCTAGCAAATAACAAAACATCGATATCTTCCCATGGGGATGTTTTACCGCGGTAAAAAGTAGCCTACGTCACTCTCCACCCTCCTCACTATCTCCACACACAAAAACCATACCATATAATAGCTTCGTTGCGACGTGAAAGCCGGACAAACAAACAAATAAATAAACAAACACACTTTCACATTTATAATATTAAGTATGGACTAGTGGACGCCCGCAGCTTCGCTCGCGTGGAATTAGACATAACAATAGTTTCGTTTACACCTAGTAATATTATACCTAGTCAGGTCATAAGTATTGTCACACAGTAAAAACTTTTCTTTTAGAATGCTGGCCATAAAAAAGTTTATTGAATTCGAATTTCGAATTGTTCTTGAAAATAAAAATGTATGCTTTTTAGAATTTCACTCATTTTTAAATATGGAGTGGACGCTTAAAGAAGACCGTGTTGCAGTTATTGCGTTGCATCTTTGCGGTTACGCACCAATTCAAATTTTTGACATATTGAAAAATTTGAATATAACCAAAAGATTCGTTTATCGTACCATCAAACGATACAATGAAGACTCTAGTGTAGATGATAGGTTAAGAAGTGGTCGCCCTCGGTCTGTTAGGACTCCAGCATTGATAAAAGCTGTGAAGGCGCGAATTCAAAGAAATCCCAAACGTAAGCAGAAACTGTTGGCCCTTCAGATGGGGTTAAGCAGAACCACGGTGAAAAGGGTGTTAAATGAAGACTTAGGGCTTCGGGCATATCGAAGAAAAACAGGACATCGTTTAAATGCTCGTCTAATGGACCTGAGACTGAAGAGATGCCGCGCTTTGTTGAAGCGGTACGCGGGAAAAAAATATCGGGAAATTCTTTTTCGGATGAAAAAATTTTTACCGTAGAAGAGAGCTACAACAAACAAAATGATAAGGTGTACGCACACAGTAGTGAAGAAGCGAGCAACCGTATTCCGCGTGTCCAACGAGGTCATTTTCCATCCTCGCTCATGGTATGGTTGGGAGTTTCTTATTGGGGCTTGTAGTGCTCCGTGTCACCCTTGTCATAAAGGGTACGTTAATTGGCTCGTTACCACACCAGTGCGCAGTAAACGTCCGTTCTGCCCGTGGCTAATACGTGACTGTTTACGTCACTCCCGTGTGCTCGAGACAAACGTCATGTTTAACAGATTATATATAGATCGCATACACTACATCCCTTCCTTATTATAAATTTAACAATCGAGAACATAGTCCACATTAAGATAGCAAACGAGCTCGCAGCACCACCCATCCATTTGTTAATTAAATTAATTTTTTTTTTTTTTTTCCAAAGTTCACTAACATTGCAATTGGAGAATTAAATATTTCAATCTTGCTTACATATGAAATGCATACTTCTATGTATTTTCATTCTAAGATGAGTTACCTTCTGGTACTGTATACGTAACCATAATTATTTGTCTAATTAACACCAAATGTACGTTTTCAAACGTAAGATTTAGAAAAATAAGCAAAATTTGTTTGTGAACGCCGTGCCCGCCGCGAGCACGTTCACTCCTGAAGATGATCATCACAAGAGACCGAAACCAGTCGGACCATTCTCGACTCAAACCACACGTGAGTAAGCCGGTAACTTCAACCATGAATATAGACACTCACGAATCGTTCAGTAATAAAATTTGTTTCGTTTACAACTGACGTTGGGCTTATACCGGCTGATAGCGTGTACGCAATGGTCTCGCTTATCTTTTTCGCTCTAATATGGGTATCTATGTTATTTTTCTTTCGCATTGCCAATCTATTAAGTATTATAAACCTATGAAGGACACCAGTTGATCAGATCGTTAGTAACAGTCCAGCCAGCAACCGTCAGCAAGTCGCTTCATGTCAGACATAAACACGACACGCGCCGCGTTTGATGCGTTGGTGGCGTATTTGTAATATAATGAGTATTGTTTTTTGGATTAGTCATCAACGGATATCATATACTATATAGTCGCAATTGCAGTCAGTAGGAAGTACTAGGTTTCTAGTTGTGTTTTCACAAAGCCTAAGATTGTATTCGATCTTGTAAACTGGCATGTTACACCATCCGGATGTCGATACTATATATTCAAGCATGTTTTTAAAATGTCCATACATGCATATGAGACTCCGACACCCATAGCACAGGTCAGTACCCAGTTTAGGGTCCATGATTTTTATTTATTTTTTATTTAATAAAGTATCGCTCTAAAAATCCATATGTAGATCTCGTAGATTTATGAAACAACTAGAAATAAATGAGCTAGGTACCTATCTCACGACGAGTAAGTACATTCCTTACTACTACATCCATCCTTCAAAAGTGTTGGATACTCGGCGTGCCGTTTTCTATCACCATTACAATGGCCCTATCCCAATACATAAGTCACAAAAAGGTATTGAGTAAAGAAAAATATCAGTATAAAATAGACATTAATTGATACGGACATAGGCCTTTCCCAAAATGCAGGCCTCCAAAGCAATGCCTACGGAATGTGTATTAGAATTTATAATAAGATATCCGAACCTATACAAAACTTGTTGATTTTTTTTTTATTTTTTTTTTTTTTTGACAGCATAATCTAAGTGACCCATTAATTTACCTACTATGACATTTGCATACCACAAAGTGGTAAGAGTGAGGGACTACCTTTAATTGTAGCATCAAATTGTGCTACTTAAAATATGGAACGTACTTACAGCAAAGCAGCGTAGTTTCCGACACATAGCATAGGTACCGACAACCTTACCCTTCGACGGCTGAGCAACCATACCCTTCGTTGGCCGCGTTTGGCTTTTTATAGGCACGGTCGGGTAGTTGACCGCTTATTGAGGGTCGATCGTGCACCGTCCTCGGCTGCACCTTGGACTTTTTCAGGATGTAACTTTTCTTTAGTAGGTAGGCATTATCCAATCATTTGTAACCACTGGCTGTTGCAGCTGTCACCGTAGCACCGCGACCGCCTAGCGCACCTGTAACACGACGCATCAAATGCGCCCGTCCGACGATGCATCTTGTGCAGACACGGGTATTCCCATTACAAGTGCTATATCCGATCTAGGCTTAAGAGTACGTACGCGGCGCCAGCATGGTATGCTCTGGCGGCGCCACGCAGCGCAAGCGTCTCCAGGCCCAGCCTCGCCCTGCGAGAAATCACAGGAGCGGGGCGCTACGTCCGGAACGCGGTGATAGCGCGCGACAGCAGGCTGGACGTGTTATGTATAACCGCGCCGACAATGGGCCACATCCTCACCTAAGAGGGACAGCGCCGCTGCACGCGCGCAACCCTGAAGGCCGACCGCTACATAGAGAGCTGTTGGACCTTCTTCCCTCCGACCATCTAGGGGGAATTCGTGACATACGGCTAGTCGCGTGCGCGACGTACGACTGGCTCTCACGCTCAACAGCGGGGAAGTCACCAACGGGGTTTACCCCTGGAGCAATTTCCCGGATAGAGGGGATCTCCCCTTATTCCGAATTCCCTCAGCGCAGGAGTGCCTACAGCGCCGCGCAAGAGGAGGAAAGGTGACAGACCTGTCTGGTATTCCCACTACGAATCCTGTGCAAAAGGGAAATAACCTGGTGACCATCATCTTTTCCATTGCTTAAATCTTAAAGCAACTGTAGCGTTGTCTCCTTCGAAATTCAGCTTTTCCGGAGCTGGCAATAAGTTTGTAATTTTCGTGGTAGGTAGATATGGGGCGACCTAGAACTGAAGTAAATCTTGGTAACTACAAGTTTACAGTATATTATTAATTCATCCCCACATCTACATACAGTCAACTAGTATCATAATGCATTTACTGCCTGATACGCAATCATGTACGATTTACAATTTCATGTAGGTTCGCACTACCTAAACACATGATCACATACGATTTACAATTTCATGTAGGTTCGCACTACCTAAACACACGATCACGTACGATTTTCAATTTCATGTAGGTTCGCACTACCTAAACACACGATCACGTACGATTTTCAATTTCATGTAGGTTCGTACTACCAGTTACACACGATCACGCACGATTCACAATTTCATGTAGGTTCGTACTACCAGTTACACACGATCACGCACGATTCACAATTTCATGTAGGTTCGTACTACCAGTTACACACGATCACGCACGATTCACAATTTCATGTAGGTTCGTACGACCAGTTACACACGATCACGCACGATTCACAATTTCATGTAGGTTCGTACTACCAGTTACACACGATCACGCACGATTCACAATTTCATGTAGGTTCGTACGACCAGTTACACACGATCACGCACGATTCACAATTTCATGTAGGTTCGTACTACCAGTTACACACGATCACGCACGATTCACAATTTCATGTAGGTTCGTACTACCAGTTACACACGATCACGCACGATTCACAATTTCATGTAGGTTCGTACGACCAGTTACACACGATCACGCACGATTCACAATTTCATGTAGGTTCGTACTACCAGTTACACACGATCACGCACGATTCACAATTTCATGTAGGTTCGTACGACCAGTTACACACGATCACGCACGATTCACAATTTCATGTAGGTTCGTACTACCAGTTACACACGATCACGCACGATTCACAATTTCATGTAGGTTCGTACGACCAGTTACACACGATCACGCACGATTCACAATTTCATGTAGGTTCGTACTACCTAACATATTCTTGCTATCTGCGAAAACTATTGATGATAGAATAAAAATTAAATAATGTACTACGACTTTGCAGACACCTCATTATTTACAAAAGTGTCGCGATACCATATATCCAACTACTGTAGTTATGCCACTATAACAACTTTTTTACATTTTAAAAGTTGATATAATTTGCTCAATATAATCAAACCACATTATTCATACCTCTGTATCAGTCCTTATCGCATTAAATGATATTTTATTAAAGACCGTTTCAATACCCGTAAAATACAAATTGTTAAAATCGGAAATTCCATTCAAAACATACCAATAACGAATTTAAAATGTCCGTCTAAGGAAAATAATGCATTTATAAAATAAAGCGGTGTGGGTGGCCCCGCGCAGCGTAGTCTCAGATATATTACTTAAAGGATGAATAGAATTGATGAATTGCTTCATATTAGCAACAAATGTTTGCAGTCGAATTAATTAATAGAAACATAGGATATGTAGGTACCCTTCATCTCGATGATCCCCGAAGAGTATCTGTATCCATGTTACATGTCACACATGTCCACAATACAGATTAAAATCTTTTCGTTTTACACCCATATGAGCAATTCTTCAGGTAGGCAATCCATTTCACACAGTACAGATTAAAATCTATACGTTTTATCCCTTTAAGAACAATCCTTCAGGTAGGTGTAAGTACCTGGTTATGAGTTTATGATACAATTTATTTATTTATGATTTTGTTATCACTGAAATAAGAGCCTATATCATCTTGTCTACTTGAAACTTATATAATAATAATATAACTTAATATAATATGCCTTGGCCAAAGGCAACGAGTTTTTTGTAGTAACTTACATAAAAAATGCTGTAAATTCAATCTATTTATAAAGCGTATTTTTTATTATGTATTGGAATGAAATACAACACAGGTAATACAACAAAGAGCCTACCTACTCTTTTTGAAATTCATAGGTATTTGTGAAATTTAAATTTTTATTATAACTAGGTAAATATAAATAAAATTTTATTTTTGAAATTAAAAGTATTTGTGAAATTTGTGTAACGAAAATTGTAATTATTGTGCTTGTATTATTTTTCATGGAAATAAAGGGCTATTTTATTTTTTATTTTTATAATATAATATGCATGTTCTCTGTGTAAGTTGTGCTTCCTTGTAAGTGACATTTTCACTCTGGCACACAACACCATTTAATGTAATTCGTATAATAATCTGTGAAATGTTGTTGGGATGCCTTAACTCTAATAATTAAATAAATACAAGAAATCAACCTATCTAGGTCAATACTTAGTACCGTTAGGTATGGCTTATTAAATTACCAGCTTTAGTTGTAATTCATTAAAATTATTGATTACTAAAGTCATAGCCTCGAATAAATAATAGCATAACTAGTGTTGCCGCTGTTGTTCCGGTATAATATTACTCAAAACAATATAAAACCACCACACAGTTTACGGTAAGTAGTTGTAATGTATTGGAAAACAATGGCGGTTACATACATGTTACGTACGGACAATTCGATTGGTCGCGTAGCGGTCCCACGAACAAGACATTCCGTGCCTAACATTGGACGGGTCTCTCACCACTCTAGATTTAGTTTAGTAATAAGTTAAAATGTAATTTTCTATTGAAGAAAATTAAATAGTTTATAGAACTTAACGTCTCGACCACCTAATTTCACCCTGCCGCCGATATGTAACTTACATACCTACACGATACATAATTCTAAGTGTTCACTGAGTGCGATGCGTTATAGTGAAGAGTAGGACGCGAATCATACATGAGTTTGTAAGAGTAGCCTATTTTTTTTTTTGTAATGAGCGCGCACAATGTCCCACCTCAAATGAGGCGAAGTGTATATTGTTCGTCGCGATACATTTGAAGTACTGACTAGAACAACTAGGAATTCGAACTCAATTTTATGAATAATAAAAACTGTAATAAATTGTTTACAATAATCTGCCGCGATACCTGCCTCCCGCACAGCAATGCCGCGACACGATGATTAGGTAATCGGGATCCTTATGGACAGAGGTATGTATATTTATTTTATGTTGATCCATCAGTAATTTAACAATCAATCATAAAGTAACAACATCCAATGCATAAAGTTCTTAGACCATCCAATTTTATTTATGTACCTACATACTTATTCAACTTTCCTCTCTCCGTATTTCGAAAAAATATTTTTAATATTTTTAATTTACCACTAACCTTTTATTCTCGTCGCCATATGTAGTGCTCCGTGTCACCCTTGTCATAAAGGGTACGTTAATTGGCTCGTTACCACACCAGTGCGCAGTAAACGTCCGTTCTGCCCGTGGCTAATACGTGACTGTTTACGTCACTCCCGTGTGCTCGAGACAAACGTCATGTTTAACAGATTATATATAGATCGCATACACTACAGGGCTTAACAGAGGTACATTTTTGTGAGAAAGGTGTAAAAACGAATGCAGTTGTGTATCAAAATACAGTCCTGACGAACCTTGTGGAACCTGTTTCTCATACCATGTTCAATAACAGGCACTGGGTATTCCAACAAGATTCGGCGCCAGCTCATAGAGCGAAGAGCACACAAGACTGGCTGGCGGCGCGTGAAATCGACTTCATCCGGCACGAAGACTGGCCCTCGTCCAGTCCAGATTTGAGTCCGTTAGATTACAAGATATGGCAACACTTGGAGGAAAAGGCGTGCTCAAAGCCTCATCCCAATTTGGAGTCACTCAAGACATCCTTGATTAAGGCAGCCGCCGATATTGACATGGACCTCGTTCGTGCTGTGATAGACGACTGGCCGCGCAGATTGAAGGCCTGTATTCAAAATCACGGAGGTCATTTTGAATAAACTTTATTGTCATAAGAATCTATGTTTTGTTAAGGTCATTTTGGTATATAAATGATTACATAATGAATAAACTTGTTTCAATTATTTTATATTAAACATGTGACAGAATTTATGACCTGACTATGTATAGCCTATGTAGCTCAGTGAATAAGCAGCTTTTTAATGGTGAAAATTTTTTTCGGAATCGGTCCAGTAGTTTTTGTGTGAAAACATTACAAACAAATGTTTCCTCTTTATAATATTAGTATATAGACTGGGCCATAACATTGTCATCTTTAGCTACTAGTTTACTATGAGTTTTTATACTTACCAACAAACTTACCTATTTATTTATTTGTTTACTAGCTGCTGCCCGCGAAGCAGCACCCTTGCGTCCACATGTGACTATACTGTACATGGAAAAGTTTAAAAAATATTGTGAGCCGTCACGGGACGCCCGGCAGATGTGAAACATCGAAATTATGTTGTACAAGTAATATGCACAAAAGTACAGATTATGACAGGAACTAAAACATATAAGACAAAAAAAAATTAATTATTATATTTTATTATTAAAACAATTTCCGACCGTCACTTGTCGGAAATGTATAGTATAGTATACTGTATAGTAGCTCGCCACGCTCGCCACGCTCGCCACGCTCGCCACGCCAAAAATTTGGTTTGCCCTCCGCCTAAAGATGTTTCACATCAAAAAGAAAACTCCGCATGATGCAGAGAGAGGGAAAGATTTGCAAAGGAATCGTCGCAAAATGTATTCGCAAACAACAATGCTTTTGCCGTACAATTTGTTGAATAGTATTGACTGGACTGGTATTGATCTTACATAATAGATGGCGCTATCAATTTAACTTAGGTTTTTGGTTACACATAACAGCATCGCAATCGATTTAACTTAAAAACTAATTCAAATTTTATTGTTTGCTTCTATTTCGTAAATTTACTTTTTGGTTTCGTTGAGTGCAAGTTGCAAGCAACAAAATATTATGCTACTAATATCACATAATATTGTTACGAAGGCACAGGGAAGCTAGCGCCATCTAGCGCCGATGGTGGAACCACTCAGTGAACGCACAGACAACGTGATATCCCGACTCGATACTAGATGGCGTTAGTAGGCCTGTATTCTCGCGTGTTCGGGAACACGCGGTATCTTTCCAGAATCGTCTAGTACTCGCGACGGCACGTATAAATAGTCGCGGGGAGGGCCGTGAGTTCAGTTCGAGCTTTCGAGGCGACTTCGAAGTGAAAACTAGTGATACCGGAGTGAAACAAGTGAAACCTACGACTTGGCTTACGACCTAGGACATCGTTAGTGCTTTGTGTTTGGACCTAGTGCATTGTGTTGGACCTAGTGTTTAGTGTTTGACCTAGTGCCTTGTGTTAGTGCTAGTGAATAAAGTCTTCATTGAGTCAGCAGGTCTTTCTCTCCAAATCCTTCGAACCCTAACACGTAACAACTGGTGTCGGAAGTGAGATTTGGAGATGCCATTGACTCCGAGAGAGGACTCCCAGGAGGGCGTCAGGACAAGGGCACAACGAGCCGCGGAGGCCCCGCCCATTGGCCCCGCCTACCAGGCCACGCCAACTGACCACACCCCTCAAGTGGCTCTTCAATTAGGAAGTTTATTTGAATTAATTCAGGAAATGAAGGAATCACAAGAACGCAAGCTCGGTGCTTTGCAAGAGCAACAAAAAGACCTCCAGGAAAAAGTGCTTGGGGCTATAAATGATGTTAGCGTCACGATGATTAAGCTTCGAAAAGATTTCGACGTAGTGGAAGAACGAGTTACTGGGTTGGGGTTGGATGTTGAAAATGTGAAAACCGGCCTC
Source organism: Carterocephalus palaemon (assembly GCA_944567765.1). Classification (NCBI taxonomy): domain Eukaryota; kingdom Metazoa; phylum Arthropoda; class Insecta; order Lepidoptera; family Hesperiidae; genus Carterocephalus; species Carterocephalus palaemon. The sequence continues at coordinate 4,825,377 of OX155665.1, forward strand.
GCTGAACTACAAAAGAAAGTAGTGCGGCTTGAAACCATGGGAGTTGCGATGTCTAGTGGAACTACCGGAGTGGTGCAAGGACCAAGAGTAAAAGTGCCACCATACGACGGCACTACTTCTTGGTACGCTTATCGTAGGCAGTTCCAGATGGTTGCTACTGCCAACGGATGGACGGAAGAACAATGCCTGACCGCTCTCACTGTTGCGCTCAGAGGGCAAGCTTTGTCGGTCCTGGAAGCACTGCCACACACAGGAAATGGGTTCCAAGACCTGATGGAGGCACTTGAATCCAGATACGGGGAGCGACACCTGGAGCACGTGTTCCGTGCCCAACTGCGTGACAGAGTCCAACGCTCAGAAGAAGGACTACAGCAATGGGCGTTGGAAATAGAAAAACTCGTCAGGAAGGCATACCCGGGAGCCGACACCAAGATGGTAAACACGAATATTCTTCAAGCATTTGTCGACGGAATCAAAGACCTGGAGGTCAGAGCTGCAGTGAGGCTTCGTCACCATACCTCGCTAAAGGAAGCACTGGCGCATGCTTTGGAGGTCGAGGCTGTTCGCCATGACATACGGCAGACCCATAAGATCCGCGAGGTCTCTGAGGAAGTCAAGGAGGTTAAGGCTCCTACGAAGAAAAGATATGGAGTCATGTGCTACAAGTGTGGTGAGAGGGGCCATCTTCAGCTCAACTGCCCGCAGAAGGAGACCCAGGTGGCAAGGATGAAAAGGATCGAGAAATTAATAGAGGAGCTGAAGAAGCCAGGGGCTTCATCCCCTGCCCGGGATCAGGGAAAGAAAAAGTCAAGTGAGGGCATGAAAACCAGATACGACCGGAAATCGAACACGAGCGGCTTCGAGGAAGGGTCACTGGTGTGGCTGCATAACCCAACTCGCCGGAAAGGAAAATCTCCAAAGTTGCAGACCAAGTGGGACGGTCCATACAAAGTGGTACACATAGACCGTCTGGCGCGTTACCATGGCAGTAACAACGATGCTCGGGACGAGCATCGCTAAGAGGGGAGTGGTGTTACGAAGGCACAGGGAAGCTAGCGCCATCTAGCGCCGATGGTGGAACCACTCAGTGAACGCACAGACAACGTGATATCCCGACTCGATACTAGATGGCGTTAGTAGGCCTGTATTCTCGCGTGTTCGGGAACACGCGGTATCTTTCCAGAATCGTCTAGTACTCGCGACGGCACGTATAAATAGTCGCGGGGAGGGCCGTGAGTTCAGTTCGAGCTTTCGAGGCGACTTCGAAGTGAAAACTAGTGATACCGGAGTGAAACAAGTGAAACCTACGACTTGGCTTACGACCTAGGACATCGTTAGTGCTTTGTGTTTGGACCTAGTGCATTGTGTTGGACCTAGTGTTTAGTGTTTGACCTAGTGCCTTGTGTTAGTGCTAGTGAATAAAGTCTTCATTGAGTCAGCAGGTCTTTCTCTCCAAATCAGTCGAACCCAAACACGTAACAATATTTTGTATGCAAATTAATTACCTACCTGTCCTATTTTACAGGAACCGATTTTAATCTCGTCCAATCAAAGCGCTCGTTCAGTCATAAGATTAATTTACAAAATACTAATACAAATACACGTTATTGTATACACCACAAGAAAATAATGAAAAAAAAAAAAAAACAAAAAACATTAATATACTAAAACAATGGTAAGAAAGGTACGTGGTACATGCAGGTAACAATGATTACTTAAAAGTGGTGGCCAAAAGGCGGTCTTATCGCTCCAGTAGCGATTTCTTCCAGACAACCTTTGGGTAGAAGGCAAAGGAATATAAATGAGAAGAGAGAGGGTATAGGTGTACAAAGAAAAATAAATATAGGTATAATGTATAAATAAATATATGTATAACAAAGTACCTAAGTAAATACATATATAGTATTAATGACATCAAATGTAATTTGCAATGTACCTACTTAGGTAAATACATTATTTAGAAGCTGTCACATATCTAGAAACACAATGTGGAAAATAAATGATTTATTATTATTTAAAGGAATAAGTTAAAAACCCGCGAGTTACATATCGGCGGCAGGCAGGGTGAAATTAGGTAGACGAGACGACTTTTACTATAACTAATTTATTTTCTTCTATAGAAAATTACATTTTAACTTATTACTAAACTAAATATAGTGGTGAGACCCGTCCAATGTTAGGCGCGGGAATGTCTTGCGTGGGAACCGATAGGCGACACCTGCAGCGGTTCTCGGATCTCGAGATGAACAGTCAGCACAACACTGTATCTATAATAAAGTCCGATCAAATTGTCCGTACGTAACACGCGTGTCCCGGGATTGATATTGATTTATTATGACTGCATACAACAATTTATTGTTTAAAATAATATTTTAATTATGAATAGACTAATTCTTTTTCATGTAAGGTAACATAGTAGGTAACTTTGGTTATTTAAATAACTACTATTTGTTTGAATTTGAATTTTTTTTTTCAAATTAGTGCTAAAATTTAATAATCATAATAATATTAACAATTAACATAACTAATGAAAACTAAACTAAACTAAAAAAAAACCTTAAAAATAAACCTAAAAAAAAAAAAAAAATACTAAAATATATCATTAAAAGGAGTCCCTTTAGGCAAGGTTCCGAAGATACTGGCAGCGTTCCCCCTTTGAATAGCTATACTAATTCTCTGTCCTAGGTAGCTGCCAGCTCTTCGGTCTCCTGTGATGTCGACTAACCTTTTTGCTATTTCCTTTTAAAGCCTCATAGCGTTAGGACCCCACGGACCAAGGGTCTCGACACCGAATGGGACAAAATCATATTCGGTGCCTAGACCCCTGTATTTGCACGCTTTAGCTTTTTCAGCCGCTTCACAAGCCGCACCAACTCTGTTGTTGGTTCCATGTAGATGGGAAGGGGCCAGTGTGTCTGAACAGGTTGCATCCCATACCAGCACCCGGCCCATCTTCCATGGAATCAAACTCATACCATCCGGTCTCTTGCCATCGTCTCTTGCAATACCAGTCGGCTCAAGTAGACTTGGCACGTTGACGGTGGCAAGGGACCGGCGTATGATATCGTTAAGTGCAGCATGTCTCGAGAAGCGGCCTGCACTTTTTTGGCATGACAGTCCGTGATGTCCTAGCTTGTCGACATCACTGCCACAGGGACATCTATGAGGAGCGCAGACCGGAACCCCAAGCCGTAGACAGGTTGCGATTCGGAGCGTGTCAGGCTCAAGAAATGTGCCTGTATTTGGCGAAGGGTACGCGTGAAGCCAGTAGCCGGACTCATGCGCACCCACGGCCAAAAGCCTAGCACGCGCCGAACCTGTACTACAGCTCAAAAGATTTTCAAAAGTAGACTTACAGATTATGTCATCCCAGCTCCTCTGTGAATTAGTAGAAACTGGAAAATTTTGACCTGGGCATGCAATTAAGAAAGCGTTTCTAGCTTCTTCCAAGCCAGCAATCTCAAAGTTTGAAGGGGATGCCCTTAAAATTTTACTTATGAGATTTGCTGAACTATGGACGGAAGATAGAAATGCTGGTAAAGCGACACTTGAAATTTTGCGAATCCCTAAACCACCATAACGGATGGGTAGGGATGCTTGGGTCCAAGATTGCTCGTTCAGCTGCATATTAAGAATCGATTCTAAGCTAATTTTGATTAAGTCGTCTATTTGTGTCAAAAGATCTGGGCGATTCCAAAAGGAGCAGCAACGGAGCACGTACGTAAATTTTGGGACAAAAAGACAGAATTTTAATATGCAAAGTGCATAATGTGGACTAATTTCAAGGAGACGGTTAGCAGAATTTTGAAATTTTGTAATTGAATTATTTATATATTCAGAAATAGATTCGTCAAAAATTGGAGAACCTAAAATGTAAAGGGAATTACTGTTAACTATTTTGATATTTGGAGCCAAAATGTTAAATTTTTCTTTTACTTCATTTAAATTTAAGTCGCAGTTATTTATAAAAAGTTCGCATTTGCTAAAATTAAGCTCCAAACCAATTGCATCAAATTTATTTTTGATTAAAAAAAGGTCCGAAAACACAGTATCCACATCACCTCCTAGGGTTCCGTCGTCCAAATACCAAACGTTGAATTTAGAATTTAAATTTTTGATTATCGGATTTATAGCCAAACTAAAAATTGCAGGCCCAAGGGGATCACCCTGCTGACAACCTACTTCCGAGGACAGTTCATTAGAACGATATAACAATTTTGTTGGGTCAGCGTAACTGAGAAGAAGATAATTGTATATTTCCGGTATATGTTGTTTTATTTCCGTCAGCAGAGTATCCCTATTTACCGAATTGAATGCATTTTTGACATCAATTTTGAGCAACACGTCAGGCTGTCCGTAAGATAGGAAAGAGCGTAGGGCATGGACGGCTGCCTCACACCCTCCTTTTACACCGAAGCCTAACTGTACTGGTTCAAATTCTGAATTTGTAGGGTTCGGGAGACTAATTAAAGATTTAGAGTTCACTGTTAGCACTTTTAATTGAATGATTAACACGGATTGATACAAAAGAGCACATAACATTAAATCGCGAGGCGAAAATCAAGAAGGGCAGTTATTACAATATTACAGTTTTTGACAACTATCGACACACAGAGTAATTTATGGTGCGGGCGCGTGGGCGGCAGTCTATTTCATTGGCCGACATGCGCGGCAAATTCAAAACAAACCACAGATTCCTAATGGGTGCGCTACATCCTCCTCCTCCAAGTCACAATATCGCCCCGATAGTGAATTGGCAAACACTAGTAGCGTCCTCTCCTATTAGCTTTGGGCGGCCGACCGCGTAAACGTCGCGGCTGGACGGGCTGAATTGACTCCGTCTGATTAGTTATAAGAGCAGTGAGGTCCGAAACATGAAAACGACCTAACGCGCGACCCTGATCGTCAGTCACCTCATAGGTTGTGGGGCTTATCACACGTCTTATAACATACGGCCCATCTCTCTGTGGCATAAACTTCCTAGTCATCCCTTTGTGTGCATTGCTAAGAGCGTGGGTGGTAAGTAGAACCTGATCACCTACCTTGAAAACCACTGGAGACGAGCGACGTGAAGCGTCAGCATACTCTTTTCTGAGATCCTGGCGTCTTTCTACCCTATCTCGAACATCGTGCAAGGCGCTAATAAAATTAGTTAAGTAGGGCGTTACCTGAGGCACAAAATTCTCCTTATCCAAGATTGCACGCAGATCGTGCTGTGCATCAAAGGGTACCCGCATTTCTCGTCCAAACATCATGTAGGATGGAGTAAGCCCCGTAGTCGAACACTTGGCAGTGTTCAAGGCAAAACGTACTTGGGCTAAGCATTGTGGCCATGTGCGATGATCATTTTTGACCAAAATAGCCAACTGTACCTTCAAATCCCGATTCTTTCTCTCAGCCGGATTGGCCTCGGGATGGTACAAGGGGATAAGGTTCTGTTTGACTCCAAACAGGAACATACATTGCTGCATAACTGCAGATATAAACTGCACACCATTGTCAGATATGACTCGTCTGGGAAAACCATACCTTAGGAAGTATTCTTCTAACATTATTCTTGCACACACTTCTGCAGTGGCCTCTTTGAGAGCATATATTTCGACCCAGCGGGTGGCAGTATCTTCAATAAGGAACACCCACTTCTCACCCGTTTCGGCTTCGGGTAGGGGACCGAACAAATCAACAGCAAGCACTTCACCTCTCTGATTTAGTATCGGTGTTTGCAATAAACCTGTAGGCTTCTGGTTGGAATACTTATACCTTTGGCACTCGATGCAATTCTTAAGGTATTCTGTCACGTACTTACGCATGCCCGTGAAGTAGTAACGCTGCCTAATACGGTCCAGGGTACGGTCCACGCCCTGGTGGCCAGCAGTGGGTGCGTTATGAAATTCATCCATGATGTTTTCCAGCATGGATGTAGGTATTACTAACTGAGGCTCTTCAGAATCAGAGTCAGGTGAGTTGCGATACAGGACACCTTGATCCATATGATAACCTCTCTCTAACCAACGAGCAGGGGTCATGGGGTCTGTGGTGTCCTCGAGGTCCTTGATAATTTTGTTCACCTCGGGATCATCCAGCTGAGCAGAACGAAGGTCAGCAGAACTCCTACGTGGTAGGTCCAATATAACCGAGCAGACTCCACAGCTTTCAACGTTGGAATCATTGCAGAACGGACGACTGAGGGCATCGGCGATTACGTTAACCTTACCAGGCGAGTATTCATATCTAATGTCAAATGCTTGTAACTTTAAGGCCCAGCGCATTAGTCTGCCACTGGGTGACTTAAGTGTCAATAGCCACTTAAGTGGTTGGTGATCACTCCGTACAGTCACAGGGTGTCCCTCAATATATGGACGGAACTTCTCTACAGACCAGACTACAGCCAGGGCCTCCCGCTCTGTAGTGCTGTAGTTACGTTCAGAAGAGGTTAGCAAACGGCTCGCATACTCGATAGGATGCACATCATGGCCTTCACCCTGTAAGAGGACTGCACCCAATGCATAGTTACTTGCATCGGTATGTATGATGAAAGGCTTACCATGGTCTGCTTGTACCAGGACCGGCGCTGTGGTAAGCTTTGTCTTCAAATCATTACTACGGGGTGCAGGAGCGGCCCATGCAGACGAAGAGTGTGCTTCGATCACTCCGTCCTTCAGCATACTGTTGATCTCGGCCTCCATTATTGCACGCTTAGCAGGCGTGAGGCGGTACGGAGGTACGGCTATGGGAGCATGATCTCCCGTGTCGATAAAATGCTCAGCAAATGGAGTGGCCTCTCCTCCTAGATGGAAAATATCTTCATGCTGCTGAAGGAGAGAGTTAAGTTGCTGGCGTTGGTGTGGGGAGAGCATCAGGCCTTCATTAGGCCTCAGTGAAACGGATGACACAGCAAGCGAATCATGCTGAGGTTGTTCATCCTCGTACTCTAGGGGGTAAGTCTGCGTGCACCCGAAGAAATGCCAAAATGAAGCAGCAAAATTGATTACCATACCTGCAGCACTGAGGAAGTCGATACCCAGAAGCGTTTCGTTGCTGTCAGCTTCCGGAAATATTATGAAGTCTGTTCTAACATGTCTGCTCTCGGAGATTATGACATCTACACACGCAACTAAGACATTACGTAGCTGGACTGCACCATCTGCCAGTTTCACACGCATCTGTCTAGGGCAAAGGGTGAGATTCTTTTCCTTAAATATATCATAAAGCTTATGACCAGCCACAGAGCATCTGGCAGCTGTATCAATCAAAGCCATGCCTCGTTGTCCCAGAATCTTAATTGAAAGCACAGGCCTAAGCTGCTTTAAACCCACAGTCGTCGCCTTCAAAACACTAGGCGCAGAGAGGGGGACTGTATAAGTAACGTCAACCGGGGAAACAGTAGTTGTCACTGATGAGTCAGTGCAGGGTATAGGAACTACTGTTGGCATGCAAAGCTTATCAGCATTGAAGCGGCATAGACCATGAGTTGGGTCGGCAATAGGTGCATTGACCCTAACAGGTGACTCAATTTCACGGTGGCCGGCAATAGGTGCATTGACCCTAACAGGTCACACAATATCACGGTGGCCGGCAATAGGTGCATTGACCCTAACAGGTGACTCAATATCATGGTGGCCGGCAATAGGTGCATTGACCCTAACAGGTGACACAATATCACGGTGGCCGGCAATAGGTGCATTGACCCTAACAGGTGACTCAATATCATGGTGGCCGGCAATAGGTGCATTGACCCTAACAGGTGACACAATATCACGGTGGCCGGCAATAGAAGTGTTTACACTATTGGATGACAAGGTGTCATGTTGGCCACTAATGAGGGCATTTACCCTACTGGATGACAAGGTGTCATGTTGGCCACTAATGAGGGCATTTACCCTACCGGATGACAAATTGTCATATTGGCCAGTAAAAGGGGCATTTACCCTACTGGATGACAAATTGTCATGTTGGCCAGTAAAAGGGGCATTTACCCTACTGGATGACAAATTGTCATGTTGGCCAGTAAAAGGGGCATTTACCCTACCGGATGACAAATTGTCATGTTGGCCAGTAAAAGGGGCATTTGCCCTACTGGATAACAAAATATCATGTTGGTACATAACGGGACTATGTACCCTATCAGGTGACAAACGATCATGATTTTCACTAATAGAAGTATTTACCCTACCAGGTGACAAACGATCATGATTTTCACTAATAGGAGTATTTACTCTATCCTGTAAGTCTTTATTCAAATGACTAGTAATACAAGCAGTTGTCCCTTCACACAAGTTATACTTATAACCACTATGAGAACTAAATATAGGAGATGAATCTCTAACAGTCTTATAACACAGGTTAGAGTTTAAAGCCTCCAAAGGAGTTGATTTACTTAAGTTTGATTGATTACAGTATGAAGCTTTTCTGAGACATTTTGAGCAACATTTCCTATTACAATTATAATAACAACAATCAGTCACTGATTGATTATCAATATTAGTATTGTTAAAGGTCACATTAGATAGAGAAGTACTAGAATTACCATAATCATGTGAACTATTAGAATGATAATCTTTCAGTTCACCCAAGCAGAGCATATTATGACTTGGAGGAAATTGGCTAATAGGAATATGCTTATTGTGACTTACCAAAGATCCAGTTTCATGTACACTAATTGATGAGAATGACATGTTGTTACATTTTACACATTGTGACCTTACCACCCCACACGCACCGCAACCATAGCAATATACATTAGAGGACACATTATTACTAGGTATACTAGATTTAGATTCAGTAGGTCTAGCACTAGATTTTAACTTTTTACATTCATCCCGGACATGACCAAATTGTTTACAGTAAACACAACGCGGTTTCACTTTCACTACACTTGCACTTTGGGTGGTGCTCGCACGTGGAACAGTGGCCCTCGTGGCCACAGGTGCTGGTACCTTCTCCGGGGCAAGAGATTTGGTAGTGTGACGGAGTGGTTGGGGGTGTGTGCCAGTACCACTCAGGCGGGTGTTACAGGTTGCATTCTCTGCTTCACTTTCTTCTATACTGTGTGCAAGGCGAAGTAAAGTTGAGAAGTCATGAAAGTCCTCTCTTCTGAGATTCTGACGGATACGAGGGTGTAAGAGGCCAAATACCATGTCCATCTTGGCCTTTTCAGTAATGTCTCCGGTTGGGATCTTTGCTAGCAAGGCACGACATCTGGATATGAATACCCCTGTTCTCTCCTCTACCTGCTGTAGTGAAAAGAGCTCCATGTAAATACGGTGTGGCGGTCTCCTGTCACCATATGTTGTTGTCAGAAGTTTGATTGCATCATTCCATGTATGAATTTCGTTTTTAATGCCCTGATACCAGATTGCCGCATCATTTATTAACAGGAAAGACATACCTCTAAGGGCGTTTTCATCAGAGACTGACGCGCAGTCTTTGTAGCTCAGAACCGAGTCGACGAACGCGTCGACGGACTCGTCGGCATCACCGCTGAATCGGGCGGTGCAGTTAGCAAATGTGCCGGGGCCGACGGCTGGTGCTGGTGATGTGCTACTCATGACCTTATCCAAAAGGCGGGAAAACGCGTCGGTTTGTGTCTGTTGTATGGCGGCCATCATGGCGGCGACTTGGTTATGTGTAAAGCTCGTATCCCTATCCTTGCCGGTGTCATCATTCGTTTCTTCCATGCTGGCGTAATTCTCTTCCTCGCCGGCGTTATCGGCGTCCTCGCCGGTCTCCTGACGGCGCGGGCGCGTTCGCGGCATGATACGACACGAACTCACTTCGCGACTCGCGAATACACAACACTTTATATTATTAAGTTTGCCCCACGTTGGGCGCCAATTTGTAGGGTTCGGGAGACTAATTAAAGATTTAGAGTTCACTGTTAGCACTTTTAATTGAATGATTAACACGGATTGATACAAAAGAGCACATAACATCAAATCGCGAGGCGAAAATCAAGAAGGGCAGTTATTACAATATTACAGTTTTTGACAACTATCGACACACAGAGTAATTTATGGTGCGGGCGCGTGGGCGGCAGTCTATTTCATTGGCCGACATGCGCGGCAAATTCAAAACAAACCACAGATTCCTAATGGGTGCGCTACAAATTTAATTTTGGTAAAATATGACGAACTGCAATTTTGGAGGCCAGACGTCGTAGAGTTGATCCAACAGCAATTGGTCTCACCCCTCCGTCCTTTTTAGTTAGGGCAATGAGGTTCGCGCCGAAAAGAATGGGAACAATTTCTGGATTGACATTACCTGAATACATAAAGTTGATTAATTTAGTGATCGAATTTAGAAGTTGCTCGCCTGCATCACCCACAGAATGCGATGTTAAGTCTTTCAAATGTTGGGGTGAGATTCCATCCAAACCTGCAGCCGAACCTGGTTTAAAAGATAAAATGGCATCCGTAACAACTTTGTTTTGAATTTGTAGGCATGCTTGCCCTGCTGTTGGTGGGTCGAGAAAATATGGGTTTACTGGAGCTGGAGGATGTTTTGTCCGTAAGGCCTGAAGGGTGTCAGGGGTATCTGGTGATAGCACGTCGTTGGAGAACAAAAGGCGAGCGGCACCTTTGAGATCTCCGTCACAGATTTTGTTCTCGATGAGTTTGTTGTGATTACGAGGGGCATCATGTTTGATTAGAGGTGCGGGAGAAGGCAAGGAGCTTACAGTACAGTTATTCTTAATCTTTTGTGTTAGTGATAAATTTGGTTCCTCAGTTTTTATTATATGTAGTGTCCTGTATGAAAATAAAAATAGGTTCTGCCAGTCTTGAGTACAATTGTTTATGTAACATTTCTGGATTAATTGTGTCAAATGTGTAGCAACGGTTATTCGAGCTCCTCGAGGGATTCTTTTAACTATAGGTATACTATTTTTCAAATGGCTAAGATATGTATGGAAAGGAGTTGGATCGTTGGCTACATAATTAGGTGCACTCTGAATAATGGGATGGATATCTAAAGGTGAACTGTTTTGACTAATACATTTCCTGTGTGTTTTTGTAATGTGAATGTTGAGGCCTTTCAAAGATTTGAAAGACTTGTTGTACTATGAACATGTATGGGTCGCGTTCGACGTGCACTCACAAGATTGGGTCACGGTCTGCATTCACAACAGTTAATTAAATTAACAAAAAAGAATAACTTAAAACAAATTTAAAAACACAATAAAGTTACTTAAAATGTACACTAAAAACATGAAAAAATCAAAGTCAAATTATGAATGCTGCTTGTTTTGGTAAGACGCTCCAGTCACAAAGTAGACATGCTGCAGTGGAAAAGACCTAGCGACGCATGCCGTCGCTAGGACAACCGATGGCGGCCTTAGCAACCGCGTAACCTCGTCGTCCTTTTCTTTGGTCACGGGATGGCGCAGGCAGTGCACTGCTGCCGCCAACAACAACACATTTGCAATAACACCATGCTCCTGCGAGAATCTTGTAGAAGAATGTCTGTTTTCGGTATTCAGTTAATTATATGTATAGGTACACATTTTATCACAAATTAAAACATTGGATGTCAAGTCCAGATATTAAGGCGCATTAAATTTAACCAATTTCAGTCCTAATTTATTCATTTTGGTATTTTTTAACAATAAATTTTAAATTTTTCATTAAAAATCACAAATTTTAGCATGACACTTGATTGACATTTTTCAAATTATATTCATTGAAAATAAAATTTCAGACGAAAAATTATCAGTAAAGTTAAATTTGGATGTTTGTATTTTTGTTGCTCAATCGCGCAATAACTACAAAACGGATTTGGATGCTCAGTAGTACATTGGTACCTAGATAGATTAGAACATACTTTTCATTCTAGAAAAAGGTTTCCTTGGGATAATTTGCAGCATTATTGGAAAGTTGTTGGACACCGCGATAACGATGACACTAATTCTGAACGAGGTGGCGACTCTATACGTACTTTCGGTAAATGGACCGGGTTTACTACAACTTATCTGGTTTCAAGTAATGTATATAATATCACTGGTTTCAAACCATCCATTATATGTTAGAATCGTTAGAATAGATGTCTTAGAATAGATGTCGTAGATCGAAAAAACAGACTTACACGCGGGCGGAGCCTCGGTAAAATCTAGTTTATTAAACAAATTATGTAATAAATGTAAGTAATTGACACAGTAAAACCACAATATTAGACAGATCACCACATCGTACGAAGGCGCTGGTAATCAGAAGGTAGGTTTATCATATTTTCTAGGTCACCGCGTTGATAAATACCTAAAATCCATTTAATGACTGCGATTAACCATCGTAGAGTCTACTCCTACTTACCCTGAGGATGCTTTGTTTTGGGGCGAAACACGTGTTAGTGTGTGTATTCATTTATCGCATGTGCATGTTTTCCTGTGTGGGAGGGAGGGAGGTGCTACGTACATGAAAGTAGATATACATACATCACCATACGTTTTTTTTCGCGGATTGTTGCAAAGTAGATTAATTCTTGGTTTGTAAAATCTATTTATTAAATTCATCAACCTTTTGAGGTCCACTGATAAACAAACTTTTCTAAGCGACACCACTCACATATATCATACTAGTGGACGCCCGCAGCTTCGCTAGCGTGGAATTTGACATATTAATAGATTCTTCTTATCGCGTTAACTTTAGCTCCATAAATTCGTAATGAATCCGTAAATGTGTTATCCCCTATGTTTATTTTACACCCATAAGGGTAACATGATTACAAATTTTGTATGCCATATTTATTTTTATCTAATCAACAGCCTAAAATATAAATTTTATGCTTCTAGTTCTGAAAAAGACAATACTTTCATACAACCTTTCATCCCATTTTACAACACTTTTTTCCAAAATTCCAAAGCAAAACCCTTTACAAGACTTTTTTCTTTTTTTTTTTTAAAAGTAGCCTGTATCCTTTCTCAGGCTCTATACTATCTGTGTACCAGTATGTAAAATGTACTCTGTGCTGTGTACTACCAAATTGCATTTAAATCGGTTTAGTTTTGGCGTGAAAGTGAAAGCGAGACAGACAGACACAGAGTTACTTTCGCATTTATAATATTAGTATGGATTTTATTAATATCTTGTATTTCAAGAATTAACAAATATCTTTATATAGTCAACCCTACGTCATTTATAATCTGTCTGCAAGCGAGATTTCATAGCAACAGTGTTACCAGCATACATAAGGCTTTTTTTTATCCCCAAATTCAGGGCGGAAATATTTTGGCCTAATTTATTTCAAAATGAATCACTAATTTGAATGATCAAAACAAGTAAAAATACTAAAATGTGTCTCCATGAATGTACGTATTATTATTGATACATCATGGGAGGGCCCATGATACAATTATATTAAATACATTACAAGAGGTAGATACGCCACCAACGCACCAAATGCGTGCCGTGAATTGGTATCAATTGTGACCAATTCAGTCACTCGAGCTGTGACCTGTCATTGTGAGAGTGCGATAGCTAATTATTTCACTCTTACGCTTTGTGTATTTCCTGTCGCACTTATAGCGTGTATATAGATATACAATGTTATTAAATATGTATGTATGTGTCGCGGAACGATTATTTTGTGCGTGCAGTATGAACGTGACGTATCTTTCTTAAGGTATCATTGCCATGATGTATCAAAATAATTGAATAATAATAAGAATGAAATTGCTATTTTATATATTAGTAGTGGACGCCCGCAGCTTCGCTCGCGTGGAATTAGACATAATAATAGATTTCCCGTTATGTTTATTTTACACCCTTAACAAATTTTTACAAACATTGAATGCCATATTTATTTTTATCTAATAAATTTTATGCTTCTAGTTCTGAAAATGACAATACTTTCATACAACCTTTCATCCCCCTTTTCAACCCTTTACAACATTTTTTACCAATTAAAAAGTAGTCTATGTCCTTTCTCAGGCTCTAGGCTAGACTATCTATCTACCAAATTTCATTTAAATCGGTTCAGTAGTTTTGGCGTGAAAGTGAGACAGACAGACAAACAGAGTTACTTTCGCATTTTTAATGGATTAGTATGGAAGTATGGAAGTATGGATTATGCGGTAGTTGTTCTTCTAACGTAATATGCTAAATAAGTATGTTATCATTCTGCTGATTACCTGTATGATAAACATTTCATTGGTTGGTGAAATCAGGAAAACTAAATTTTTAAGTTGCTATTTAGGGAGTTACTGTGATGCTGCGATTGCTGTGATGGAGTACTAATACGACCATACCGAGTCGTTTACTGAAAATCACTTCACACACACAAAATTATAGTAGTAGCATAGAATAAGGACCAAGTGTAGCCCGTGGTAGTAGTAAATCACTCGTAAAGTAGTTCCATCAATGTCACATCGTTCATATAATGGTCAAGCTAGCCCGTACCACAAGTTATTATTGTATCTCCTTTATTATTGTATTTTATTGTTAAAATAATTGTTTAATCAAGTATCAAATTACTCACATGTGACAAAAAAACACCTTGTTTTGTTAAATTGGAGGTTTCTGATCGCCGTTTGCAATTAAAACCCACACAACCCACCATTTTAGCTGAAATCCGCTTAGCGATAGGTATGAATTTAAAATGGCAGTCGATCGCAGCGAACTAGTTTTTAAAAACGAACACGAACAATTCGTGCATGTACTTTGGCAGTAGGGAATGCGTGCGCAGGTTTTTTTATAAATTTTCAATCTTAATCTTCGGGGTATTTTTCTTTAGGAGTTGGTAACACTGCACGGTAGCCATATTTGTAAAATACCTATCATAAATTCCACTCGTGCGCACACGCTAACGTCATCGACTACATCGACCGAGTTTCTTTGCGAATTTGCTATTCAAAAACAAAACAAGTTTTTCTTAGAAATTAGTGCTTTCAATAAAAAGTTGTGCATAACTAGTGCGTAGTGAAATTCGGATTGCGGTGTGCTGTGCTTAATAAATAATACCAGGATTTTCGTTGTGATTCGCAAATGCAGTCAATTAATTCACAAGTCAGATGAGGTATGTAACCCAAATAAGTAGATGTTTTTGCCTTAGCATTTTCCTCCTACATAGTGAGTCCTTTGCCAGAAAATTACAAAGTTAAATCAATTTTTTTTCTTCTCGAAATAAGTTGTTTATATTCTGTATAAAACATGGTAAGATATTAGATCCAAGTTGTTATAGAATACAATTTCAGTAGGTACTACATAAAGATAATAGCTCTACAAACAATAACAATAGGTGTGACTGTAGATTCGCGTAGCGCTTTATATTATAACTTCTAAATCTACATAAGAGGCAGTGGACAGAATTAAAATAAGGTTTCCAAAAACATTCGCTTGGTTCATTTGATAGTTTGAGCAAGTTTGTCAAACATAGTCCTAACAAACTTAATAACTCATGTTTGCAATTGTTGTGTTGCTTGCTGTGTTCATAGACTATGGCCACTTACCACCACCTTGTTACTTCTGTTAAAATTGAAAAAATAATCACATTCTCTAATTTCTTTGCATTACCATTAAATTTTTTTTTCTTTTTCAGAATTTAGTACATAAACAATCTTTCAGTACTTTTGATTTAAAAATAAGACAATAAAATAAAAAGGATAACAGAATATAATATAACTGCTGATTTCTGCATCATTATCTCCATTCTTTATTTTACATTTTTAAAATATGGTGTTTCCCAAAAATATTAATAAAATATAATAAATTAAATATGTACATATACAAAATATTAATAAAATTAAATTAAATGCTAAAAGTAATTTCTGATTACTAATATGTAATTATTTATAAAAATAATATTTCTATAAAAAGTAGTGCCAAGTTTGGTAAAACTGAATTTATATGTTTTTATATTAATTTAAAAAATATATTATCTTCAATCTAGTAAACACTAGTTAATACCAGCTTAGAATTTAAGAATTTGCTGTGCACAGATAACTTTTAATATTGTAAACGAGCAAGCAGCAAAGCCCATCAACTACCGCCCATGGCTATGGATACATTGAACTAACTACACTCATGAACAGAACAGAATGGTTTGCCCAGTTAGTTTTTCAATTTGTTTGTATGATTAAGAACTAGAGGAGAAGGGATTGATAATGACCAAAAACAAAATGAGTCGTGCTAGTTAGTGTTAGCTTAGTTAATAATTGATAGTAAGATGCTTTTTCAGTCTGTCACAGATATGTTTGACCCTTAAGGGGTTGCAGCATGGAATAATAAGGAGTGTTATACCAGCTTGAAACAGATATTATTTTTCCATATTGTAGATGTTTCTTGGTCTAGATGTACATCCTACACTAAAAAAACATGAACGTGTGTAAATGTATATTATTTGTATGTTTGTATATTTTTGATATAAGTCGGCCAAGTGCATGCACATCATCATCAGCCATTATTGGTCCACTGCTGGACATAGGCCTCTCCTAAACGACCCCCCTCCGATAGTCCTGTGACTTCTGAATCCAGCGGTTACCCGTTGCCTTCTTCAGGTCGTCCGTCCACCTTGTGGAAGGGCGGCCTGTGCTCCTTTTTCCAAGTCGAGGTCTCCATCCGAGGACTTTTCTTCCCCACCGATTATCAGCCCTGCGAACGACGTGGCCAGCCCAACATGCATGCACAACCCCATTAAAATTAAATTATAGGATAAATAAAACAAATTTTTAGTGGACAATGAGTCTAATACACAAAAGTCACATCAAAAACTACATCATGGTACAATACATTCATATAAACATTGAAATGCTACCGCTAAACACTTACAAAATAAATAGTTATTAAAAAATTTTTGGGTGTGTAAATAATTATTACATGCTGACATAATATGGAAGGATTTGACAGTAGACGGAGACAAGGACAGTTTTAAATAAGATTATTAATAAAATTTAATTGAGCACAGACATTTATACCAAAATAATATTTTTGTTATTATACCACAATAAGTAGGTAGCAATACTAGTACTATAGGTACTGTAATGTATGACTATACTGTAATATTAACTGGCTTATTATGATTTAGTATAGATAGGTCTTAAGTTATAATGCTTTTTGACCTTCACATACTAAATAATAATAAACCGGGCTTGTGCTACCTTCTTATAATATAATAAGTACAGTATAAGTAAGTAATTGTATTACAATACACACCTATTTATTATCTTCTACAGTCAGACCACTTAAAAGTTATATAATTATGATAACATCATACTTAAAATTTAAACATACTTTTTTTTTTAAAACCTACTATAGTACTGATAGTTAAACATTTAAAATGACTGCTGCTGTAAATGAAGCTGTAAAGAGAAAGAAGGAAGTCATCTCAAAGTATTGGCCAAAGATATTGTTTTTGTGATACAAGTTACATATATTATAAGTTTTAGTACTACAATTTCTTTGGTTCTGGCTGTGCGTTTATGAAGTTATTCTGTGTGTGCAAACAGGCATCAAATATTTACTATTATTACCATATAAGTATTTCATGTTCTCATACATGTGAGCAACTCTTTCATTGTCTATGTATTTCTCTCTCCCTTGTTTCTATTTAATCTTATTTGCAAATACAAGAATGCAAATACCAGCTGTAGACTGGCAATAGTGAACAAAAATTATGCTCCCATACTTGTTACCTTCAGGGAATAAATATTTGTATTTATTTACCCTCTTCATATTGGAAGTTACCGGCTTTCTCACGTGTGATTTAAGTCTGAAATAGGCCGACTAGTTTCGATCTATTACGATGATCATCTTCAGGTGTGAGCGCGCTCGCGGCGCGCGCGCAGCTTGCTCTGTCATGACGACATCACTGTCGCTGTCCGCTGAGTTGCTGTCCTCTTCGCACACATATGGCTGGGTACACACCACACTAATCGTGTCACACTCCACATCCAGTTCTCTGTAGTCAGCAGTATACAGAAGTGGTTTCCAGGCCTGGGATATTACCAACCCGCTATCCCGGTTATAGTTAGACAGATTTCAATAGACTCCCGTACCTTGCGGGGCACACTTCTCCCTCGCCAGTACTTTTGTTTTGTCAAATCTAATGAAATGAGCCGGGCCCGAATCGAGGGCGTGTTCGGCTAGGGCAGATCTACTCCTGTCCATATTCTTTACACTCCGTATGTGTTCAGAGACCCTTGTTGCTACATTCCTATTAGTCTCTCCGATGTAGCACTTTCCGCAGTCGCACGGTATCATGTATACTCCAGGTACGTTTAGAGGTTCGTGGTGTTTCAGTGATCGTAAGAATTCTCAATTTCGCCGGAAGGTGGAAGATGGAAGAATGTCCACTATCATCAGAACTGACCATTATTTCTGAGTCCAGCAGTCTTACCCCTGACAGTAACTCGACGAATTGTCCCGAGTCTCGTACGTAGCTGGCGGTCTTTTCGGTGAACGGGCGCAGCTCAGTAGCCAGGTGTCTAGCCAATTTGTATGTTGGTGTGTCTATTTGGCTTACAATGGGTCTTAGTGGCCAATCTGACTTATGGATCTTCGGTAGGCCGTAGATCTTAGGGGAAGTGGGGTTCTGTGGTCTGAGGCGGTACTCCAGGTCATCACTGAAATGTTTCTGCAGGTATTTGATTGTTTTGTTCGTTACTCTTGGAGGTAGGGTTATAATTGACTTTTTTGTAAGTGGTAGGGTCATTTAACAAAGTCTATATTCTTCCTTCGTATTCTACTGTGTCAACAATTACCACCGCGTTGCTTTAATCTGCTGTCAGAACCAGGATCTCTTTAGTATTCCGTAGCTTACGTAGACTTGCGGAGTAACGTCGAAACATCTTGTCTAAGTCGCTCAGCATCACGGTGATTTTGTTACCACGTTAGCATTAATCCCCATCACTGGAATGTCACGGGGAGTGATGCGAAGTTCACACCCCGCGATGAGGCCTTCGTTGTTGTTGAATCCAAGGTATGTGTTGATAAAATATAGCACGATTTGTTGCGTTTACGGAGGGTAGACAATTTATTTTTGTGTCTTGCTTCTATAATATGTAGATGTGTCCCGCAGTGTACATGATCTTCAGGAGTACGCCGTGCGCGCTGCGACACTCCTGAAGATGGTCATCGTAATAGATCGAAACTTCAACTATGAATATATATTACTGAACGATTTTCAGTAATAAAATTTTTACCCTCATGTTAAGTTATGTAGTTCAATTTAGTCTATCGTTATCCTTACTAATAAATAAATGGGAACGGGTGTCCTCCATATCCTCCTCATCATGAGAAAAAAAACCATTAAACACCTTTTCCCATTTATATAGGTATTAGATATGAGATTTATGATTGAATCTTTACATGTCATGTTTTCTCTTAAGTGTAAATTAATATTGTCTCAGAATTCCAATAGACATTTTAAATTCAGAATATTAAATACATTGGTCTTTACATCCTTAAATGTTACGTATACAATGTTTGAACTAAGTATACAAAAACTTTAGCAAAAACATAATTTCATACAAGTCCCACTTGCACATAAAAATAGTGTAAACTGTCATCAAAATATTTTCAAATAACTATATACTTAATATCTTATACAATGTAAATTATTAATGAAAAATCTTAGTATAAACTGATATCTTAGATCATTAAAGCAAACATAATTATTATTTTAATGAGTTCTAAATTGTTTCTTAAATTAAATCTTACATTATATGCGAGGTACATAATAATATACATACATATGTATAAAAAAATCAATATATTCGTGTAAACACTTCTAGGAATTAACGAAAATAATTATTTTTTTTCACACTATTTCACACCAAGTTTGAATATAGCGCCATCATATAATTTTTGACGGTTTTTGTGGTTCATGGAGCAATATTCAAATTCTGGTTAACTTCAGATCTGAAATGATACATTGAAAGAAAGAAAGAAAATTTATTTATTTCGTATGAAACTGCATTACAAAAATAAATGAAAAAAAGGAATAAAAATTAAATTAAAAGAAAAAGAATGCAGTCAAATCAATACGAAAAAGGGCCGCACTCAGCACTGGCCGCAGTAGTACTACGACCGCTGGTTTTCAGGGCGACTCCGTGATTCGTGTAGTCCTGCTGGTGGCGCAACTACTTTAAAACTTAATACCCATTGAAACAAGCAGTGCTAGTCTGTAAAAATATTGTGATTTTTTTGTTGTTTTTAAATGTTCTATGTATTTGAAAACAACAAAAAAATGATTTTTATTTGATTTTTCCGCGACGCGGCGACGCCTAACACGTAAGCCGGTTTGTACGCAACGCAACGATAGGGTGAAGAGTATTAGTTGCACGCGAGTATAGTATATATTATAAGAACTGATTGTTAACTCGCAAAGTAGGAACAAGTAAAATTTGGAAGCACTAAGCCATTTCCAAACTAAAGTTAGGTTTATCCTCAGAATACAGATAAGATAAAGTGAGGCTAAATATAGAAATTAATACTTTACTTAAATATTATAGAGGATATTTCAGCACTCAGTCGATTTAGGAACGTCATGCGAAATTTTAATACTGAATAAATTCGTCACGCTTAAACACTGAAAAAATAATCGGAATATTCCTTAATTTTGCCCTAAATAGCAATATAATTGCCCCGAGATTGAGATTAGCGTGGACCCCACGCTAATCCTGTTTTAGTTGTTTACATATTGCGCAGTGCAATATCTATTAAAACTGTTTTTTACTGCATTCCGCCTCCGCTCTCCAAGCCACTCATAAATAGTATTTTACAACAAACTCATAGGTAGATGTGTGTTGTGAGACTGCGTTGTTTCGATGTGTAACTCGATACAAGTTTTTATGTAATAAAATGTTTCATTCAATCACAAAATGTACTTATCGTATTTTGACAAAAAATTGACAATTTCGACTCAACTCGTTTCGTAGGTACTGATTCCACAATAAAGTAATGTAACAAAATCTTATATAATCTCTTAATTATGCTACGACATTTAGGGTCTGTTTCACAATGTACCGATAAGTTCTGCACAAGTTTTGAATAAGCTGTTTGTTACTTATTCGTAGGATAAACACTATTGTTGCGTTTCACAACTGTCAAATAGCGCTATGTGTTACATAAAGTCCACCATAAACTATGGGTCGGACGAAGTGGCGAATAGCACACTTATCTTAAACATAGGTATAAGTTTGACAGTTAAAATTAAATAACATTGTTTTTCTTTCGTTCATGTTGTTTAATAAATTACAAAAACCATTTCGTGTAAGTTTTACAGACATAACTATCTGTATTAACAGAGGAATTAGTGTGGTGTTTGAGTCTTTAATAACCTAGGTAGACTACTTATAACGACAATGGAGGTTTTTGAGACTCTTGAAGATGAGTTCGATGAATATTTTGATAGCCTCACGACACCACGCAGGAATCCTGTGTATCGGGAAAGAATAAACTATATGGAGACATTAGATGAAACGGACTTTAGGGCGCGCTTCAGACTCACTAAGAACGCTGTGATGTTTGTGTATTCAATTATTGAGAAAGCAATTTCTGTCACTACAGAAAGGTAAGTACATACCTAGCCTACAGCCTGCATTTCTTATAATGGTGTGCCTCCGTCCGTGTAGCTTTAGATAGCTAACTGATCTAACCCAAACTACTTATGTTTTTTTCAGGAATCGGGCTATAAGGCCGATTACTCGTCTACTTTTAACATTGAGGTTTTACGCGACGGGAAGTTTTCTCACAGTAGTAGGTGATTTTTCTGGTGTCAGCAAAGCTTCTGCCAGTCGCATTGTCTACCGAGTTTCACAAGCTATCGCACGATTGCGTCCGGATTTTATCAAATTTCCAATCAACACTCAAGAAATCCAGCAAGAGTTTTATAATATAGCTAAATTCCCAAGGCTTATTGGTGCTATTGATTGTACCCATGTTCCTATAAAATCACCAGGTGGAAACAATGCAGAAGACTGGAGAAACAGGAAGTCACAATTTTCTTTCAATGTACAAACTGTAGTGAGTGCAAAGTTAAAGATCTTGGACATAGTGGCTAGATGGCCAGGAGCAGCACATGATCAAACAATATTTAATAATTCTTTTATAAAGCAACGATTTCAAAATGGAGAATTTGGAAACTGTATGATTGTCGGAGACAAAGGATATGAAAATACTTCATACCTACTTACACCACTACAAATACCCATGACTCCAGCAGAACATCTATATAATGAGTCCCAAATAAGAAGCAGAAATGTAGTGGAAAGGACCTATGGTGTTTGGAAAAATAGATTCCCCGTTTTATCCAAAAAAATTTTACTGTCTGTATGTCGTGTACAGGCTGTAATAGTGGCATGTGCATTATTGCACAATATTGCAATAGATATGCGAGAAGATCATTTTGAAGTCATCCAACCAGTAGATGTACCAGATGAACATGACGTTGTGAATCAAAGTAGACCAGAAATTATGGGGGATGCAACAGTGCGAACTAACTTAATTAATGATTATTTTGCTTCATTACTATAATAATAATAATTGTCATTTATCCCACAATCAATTATGATAGCAAAAGATTTAAAAATATGGTAGGATATGATAGTGTATGTATTTTGTGTTTAATTAAATAAAAAACGAATTATTTTTCCAATTTCTTTAACATATATTGTTTTTCTAATGCCCACATTTCTTTTTTGTGCTCCCTTTCTTCCTCTTCAAAGGCCCATTGCTTTCTTTTGTTGAATAATTCTTCGTCCAGAATCTTCTTTTGCAAAGCTGCAATCTCTAATTTTGAATCGGCCACCCTTTCAAATGGCCTTTTCTTCTTAGCAGCTGAAACAAGATTTTTTATTTATATATAAATTTTGAATACCTACCTGTAAAGAGTACACTAGCTAGTATTGATCAATATCATCATTTTGACCCCTAATGTCTCACTGCAGGACATAAGTCTCCTCGAGAGAGGAGGTTATGGCCACATATTCCTACAAGCCACGACAAATCAAACACTGGGTTTTAATACCAGTCAGTGATTCTACCATTAAGCCACCAACTCAGTTAAATCAATTTATGTTGTGTATCAATATAAATCATCTAAATAATAACATAATCTAGGCACTTTGTTTATTTTAATGCTAGTATTAAAAGAACTTACATAAAGCAGGATGTTTTTTGGAACGCAGCGATTTTGGCTTCCAATTTGTCCACTTCTCGTCATTGGCCACGCTTTTAGGTGTACTATGTTGACCTGAAATTAAAAGAAAAGGTGAGATCATGGTTAAAGTGTGCTTATCAACAATACTGAGCCAGACAACAGAAACACTACTTACTTATCTTTTTTCTAGAAGACTGTTCTTCATCAGAGTCTTCATTTACTGTAGGCTGATCTTCAACTGAAAATCAAGAAGTAGGAGAGTTGAAAAAATGAAAAGTTAGGAGTTGATTATTTTTTTAGCCCCAATTTAATAATATTACATAGAATTTGTATAAAGATGGTAGTAGTAGTTCATTTTTGTTATTAACAACTGGGCTATACCTGTAGAAAAAGTAACTTACTTATGTGATGCTCTATAACTGCATCCACTGATTGGACACATTTATTGTCCACAACAATCTCTGTTATTTGTAACAGGCTAGCTTGGCTAGCTTGTGTTTGCATTGAATCTGCAATATAAAGAAAATTATAAGAAAGATAAGGGGTGAGACAAATGTATTCTGTTTACCATAAAGTCAATAAGATGAATCACTTATATACAAAATACAGATTGGCTAGTCAAATTGATATACTAGTACACAACTAATAACATTTTAAAAATTATGATCTTACCAACATGATCCGAATCAAATTCACTTTGAATGCCATCAACTGACAACAATATCATGTCTTTCACTTTCTCCTCTATAGGCGTCAAAGGAGGAGCAGCACTAGGGCCCCCTCCTGTGCGGTATGTTTCAGCACGAATCATAGACGACTTCTTTCTAGTAGTGCGTTTTACACCTTCGTATTTAGCTTTTAAGGTTTTAGCACTCCGAAAGTTTGCACCGCTTGTGCTATTAAATAATGCCTCCAGTGTCTTCCAGCACTGTTCCTTTTCGTGCCAAGTCACTGCGTCACTCTTTTTGTTTTCAAGGACACTTTTATGTTGAGCAACAAGTGAGGTTAGAAGCTCAACTTCTTCCCGGCTGAAGTTGACGCTTCGTTCACGTTTCGGTGTAGTCATGTTCACTACAAGTAGAGTACCGACGAAATTACTGTTCAAAAAATGTACTTAGTAAGTACACATAAATCGCAGAAATCATAAAACAAAGAGAAATAAACGAAATAGCAAGTACCACGGTATTATTGCCTCTGTCAATTGTCAATTGTCAATATTGTCCTATTCAAACGATTTGAAACGATATTCCGTTTCGTTACAAGCAATATTTAATTTCTATAAAATCGTTTTTATAAGTTTTTATATAGAATATTAACCGTTATGCGGATAATAACAAATTATATAAAAATATTAAAGTAAAACAATACTTCTAAAGCAAATTAAAATAAATTTATAAGTATTTTATGTTAACTTTCTTTGTATTTAATGAAACGACATAGAAAAACGGAACGTGAGTAAATGGTGTTGCCACCGCGCTTACATATATATCCCATATAGTTATGTGTCAGATAAAATAAGTTTGTGAAACGTAAAGTTTCTTATCCAGAACTTTTATAGTCCGAATAATTTATGTGTAACATAAGTATTTGGCACTTTATCGGTACATTGTGAAACAGACCCTTAGAATACTAACATCAATAAGACTTGCAAAACTTGTTATCTAAGGTAGTTATAGTTAATATAAATAGACACGTATTTATTTAATATTTAGGTACTTAAAAATTGAAAGTACCATTGATACAATTTCATAAAAAAATTACTACATTATACAGTCTAGTTTACAACATTTAAGACACTGACTAAATGTTAGTATTTAACTAATTAACACTAATTGTTTGACAATTCTGACAAAAATCAATGTTTTTTGGTTCACACCTATTTCTAACACATTTAATTCTTAACCATCAAGGCTTACACTATACTATTAGCTCGTGAAAACCATCAAAAATGCTGGATAACCAGCTATAAAGGTAGATTTCGATTGGTCTCTAAAATCCATAAATATCAGTTCTCGAACACACAATTCCATTTATCAAGTGAAAAAGGGAAGACATGTTACCTTCATACAAGTCAGTGTTCGCAAAGACACATTCAGTTTAATTTTACTCGATTGACGTGACTGAGAGGCGCGCATAACATATCTTACCTTTTTTCTCTTGATATTATATCAATCACAAATCACGGTAAGTGGTCTGTGATATCATTTATACACAACAATAACCATCTCGATTTTAGTACCTATAGGGTTTTAACTTTTAACCCTCAGTCGCCTGGATCTTATCCATTGTTTTAAAGCTTAGTATTAAACAGACTCGCCGATTCATTATTATAACCCTGCTTAGTTATTAATTTTTGTAAAATTTTTATTTCACGAAATCTACCTTTTTATTTTTACCTCAATTTAAATCAAAACAACAGTTCATTAAAATCACTGCTGTAAACATTACTTTGACAATGTTTATTAATTAGTTTTCATTGTTTTGAGATTCATTTCACTAATTCGACATGTTTTTTTTTCTTCAGAGAATGTAAAAAAGGTATGAAAATACAATATTTTGAACTTTTATTAAAAATTTTGTACTCAGTACAAAAAAATGTAGAAACCAGGTGTGGTGGTTTAGGTGGTTATATCTTGCTATCAGATTAGAACTCAAAATTTCGCAGCGCACGCAAAAATTTGACTAGGTACATTTACTTTCGCCGCTGGAGGAATTACTATCACTAATGGGCACACTGAAAATCAGCAGTTGTGGTTCCTAATCACGACATAGGCTGAGTGTGTCCATTTTTCTTTCCCCAGTGCTGCAGTTCCAAGATATGTTTTTATTTTATTTTTTTATGTTAATTTTAAATGTTGTTCCTTTTATTTCTCTTTTTTATTTTCTTATTACATTTTGTAATGTTGTAGCATGATGAAAGAAAATAAATTATTTTCTATTTCTATTTCTATTTAATTATTGAAATTTCGTTTTGCAAGCGTTACATTTATAAGTTTTTATTTTATTACAGACAATCAAATATTTCGTCTTAGTTATATTTATAAATATCCGTTTATAAAACCACTGATAATTCGTCTCCGTATGACCAACCACATCCTCATTACAAACATTTATTGATTAAGTATATTAAAATATTTGTTTTTTACAATTAATATTTAGAATATTTTTTTCTTTCAAATATGGTTGCTCAGTCGAGCGTAAGGCCTAGTCAAGTCATGCCCGATTTTGGGTAAACTAAAAACCAATCTAACCCATATGCCATTTTGGATTATTTTTATTCTTATATTGTTGGGTTCAGAGCAAGCCAGGCTTTTTGGCTTATATGTATGGTGGGCCTCTGTTCCTTAACACTTTTTTCTGGCATTATTACCTTTCAACAAAATAACTTTATAGTCAAAAAAACAACGATGATTTAGTCAGAAGTTTCAATATTCAGTTCAAAGACAGCTGCGACAGAAGCGTGGTCAGAACCGAATATTTTATTAGGGATGCGACGCTTTGTTCCTATGGGCAGTCCCAGAAGCTTGACCACCTTCAATCGATCATGGCTATAGTAAATGTAATCCACCACTGAACACCTCCTAACGAAGGTGGTCCCTTGCTGGTTATCAAACTCGTACACAGATGACAATTTGAATGGATGAGTTACGGTTTTGTATTTTGGCGAGAGGCATGTATTTGGCCCCGTCTGGGCACGGTATCTAGCTTCTGGGAACCATGACTCTTCCAAGCCAATCTCAGCTAGACTGTCAGCTGCAGGTATACATATTTTACCTTCATCCAGTAATTTAATAACGGCGCTGGACGGCGTTGAATTAAAATCTCCCGTCAATATGACTGGTAAATACCGATTTTGTTTGCTCTCGAAAGCTAGTTTCTCAATTTCAGCGAGGAGTACACGCATTTGTGCGAGGCGGGTCGAATTTTCACTCCGGTTATAGAGGAGATGTGTTGTAGCAAAAACCACTGGCGTTTTAGGCGACGCTAGGGGCGTCAGTTTTACCACAATGCCAATGTTGTCATATCTGCTAAGGATCTCTAAGCTCGGCTTGTAAAACTCTACAAATATACTATCACTCAATTCAAAATTTGATGCTTTGTAGAAAATGGCGCAACCGTCCGCCTTGTTCCGAGTCTTCTTTTTATATATTCCCTTGTAACCTATATTCTGAAAATGATTCTTAAAATTCTTGAGATGGTTGCACTGTACCTCTTGCAGGCAAATCACATCTGGATCTAAGCTTGTTACTTCTGTGAGAATTCGATTGCATCTCGCTTCCCACTCCAGATCCTCTCTTTCACAGTATTTGTAAATATTTATTTTAGATTCCAGTAAATATTGGGCCAGTACATTGTACGACACAACTTTGAAATTAATTGTTTTGGTTCGTTTAAGATTTTCCGTGCAACTTTTTCCGATATCATCCCAGTCCATGGAGTGAGAGATGTTTTCGAGAATAGTGTTTGGAGTCGTTTCAATTCCTTCCTTGCTGGAACTCCATGATTTCATTGGTGCTGATATTGGAGTTGATTTGCAACTAGCTTTTTTCGGTAATGCGCAATTATCTGGACTGGTATATTTGTTGGTGGTTAAAAGTGGTGAAAAATATCCGATTGTGATTAATTGATGCTGCGTGACGAAGGGGCGTTGATACGCCGTTGTGTTATTAGGGTTGAAAGATGGTGACCCGTGGAACCCTGGTGGTATTTGACTCTGATAAAAATCAATCCACTCAACAGGCACCCACTCTGGGCCAAGTAGCGGCTGATGGAACGTTCGGAAATTCAATAGGAACGTAATATACAGGGTAGATGCATTGGAATGAATGTGTGACATGGTTTTCAACTGATGTCATGACTTCACCTTCACTTCTACAAGTGAAGGGCTGAAGTACAGGGCTTCTCATATGAGGAGGGAATCGTACCATGTATTGGTACCTTTCACCTTCCATACCTGGTTCTACCGCCCTACCTACCGCTCCTTTAAGCGCTGTAGAAATACATTTTATAAATCCTCACGTATAGTCACTTCAATGTTTGATGTTTGTTATTAGTGAGATATAAACTACTTACCGCAAAATATCTGATGTTGACATCGCACCGATGGAAACTGTGCTGTTCTACAGGATCGATAAAATCTGGGGACCGAGATATGGATCATGTTTGCCATAAACAAATTTTGTTTTTACAATTCGGATGCGCGTATAGGTAGGCACGTTTAGGGTTACTATCAATTAGGCAGGTCATAGACAACTCTGATTTATGGGCCCAGGTAAAGGATATCGATTGCATATGGGTTGACATGGAATGACGTATGCAACGTAGACGGAGCAAAAAGTATGAAAGTTCGTGCATGAATTAGAGTGAGTCTTCTTCTTTCCATCTTTAGTGGCTTTCAATATGTTTCGTGTTGTATTTGTTGTAATTTTTCAACTGCTTTGAACTAAAATATTCAAAGTAAAATGAAATTAGTTAGAAAACGAAGCTATTTTTATTCTTAAAAGTGGCGTCGATTAGAACAGAGATACAGAAATAACGAAATAACTTGTAACAGTATTGTAGTTGCTTAAAAAGTATATCTGAGTATTTACAAGATGATTTTTACGAGCGTCCATTTCGAACTACAAGTCGTGCTGTAACTTCTTTAAATTAAAGTGTTAGTTAATTAAGTTGAACTTCACCTAATTATTACCAGTCATACAGTCTAGACTAATTACATCACTGTAGGGACATCCAGGAACATACGTCACTGTGCCTATTGGCAATGTGCCAGGTTCGCTGTGCAAGATCGATAAACAGTGGCGCCCAAACGGGGCTCTTAAATAATACTATATGTATATAGTCTGTATTCCATAGTAAGTTGATGTCTGTTAGATTGCTATTTCAGTTAAACTTTCAAGTCCCATCTAGATTTAAATGTAGATAATTTAAGACAACAAATTATCAATGCCGCGCCCTCCTTTAACTGCAGGAGCACTTATACCAAATCTATATTACTTATGAACTTTTTGTCCATCCATCTATCCATCCATCAGCCTTTTCAGGTCCACTGCTGGACATAGGCGTCCCCTAAACGACACCACTCCGACCGGTCCTGTGCCTACTGAATCCAGCGGTTTCCCGCCGTCTTCTTCAGGTCGTCTGTCCACCTTGTCGAAGGGCGACCTGATACGAGACCTAGATATGTAAAATTTCATTCCGTTGCAAATGAATTTAATTAGTACAGCTGATTATTTAATTTCTTAATCAATTTCTTTATAATAACACTTTAATACTTCCGTATTCATAACCCAATTAATGATCCCAACGATATTATATTTTTGTGATTGCGTTGTAACATAAATGTTTTCATGCTGAATCCATTAATCCATCAAAATTTTTTGAAAATTCATCTCCTAAACGGGTAAAACGAGAGTGCAAAGTTAGTATGAAACTTTGGCGTTTTTTAAGTCAAGTGGGCAACCCGAACGCTGGCAGACGTCGTTAATGGGTCTAATTCTACGCGAGCGAAGCTGCGGGCGTCCACTAGTTACACTATAAAACCTTTATAACGTTCAAACAATAACTGAAGATTTACCTACTGATTGAACTGTATCAGTGGTTGCATGTTGTTTTTATGAACTCTCGACGTTGGTCCTAGTGGCCTTTATCGTTACCGATTAAATCAATTTTCAATAAAAAAAGGTCACATCAGTAGGCATAGACGCTCCGAAGTCAAAGTCAGTCGGTTAAAATGATTTGTCATTCATGTTGAAATGGGCTATATATAAGATAAGATAAAGATTTTTATTTGTTTGCTCTCACAGAGCAAATATTACATTCACTCGCCACATTCTATCAACTTTACGAGAAATAAACCCGTGTCTATGGTAACCGAATGGATCGATAAAGCGAACAATTAACATCGTACCATTTTCAATGAAATGCATAGGACTGTTGTCAAATAAAAACATAAATTAATATCACGTTTGTATCAAGCCGAAATGGTAGGCACAGGTGTAGAACTTTTAACCAGTTATGTTTACAGATACTTCTCTTATAATAAGTAACAAAATTAGCACACTTGACACACTGATTGCATTTTTAATTATCAAAACCTGTTTAACTTATTGATTGAATAATTTAAATTGAATTAAGGATATTACTAATTTTAAACTTATGATTTATTAGAAAACCTGAAAGCCATGTTAATTCAAACAGCATTTAAGTGTAGGCAGTATTTCGGCTGAGGGAAAACCGCCATTTTGCGAATCTGGTGTTCTTTACGACCTTGACCTATTTTGTTTGGGCGGGTTGGGTTGGTAGTACTGTAGCTTTAGGATTTATAATGTACTCTCCTAAAGGAATTTATGAAATCCGCGGTAATAGCAATCCGCCCGGCTCCGCTTGCCTCAAATATTATTCCTTGACCTCTGCCATCAAGGGATGGTTTAATTTAAAATATATTAAAGCTAGTGGACGCCCGCAGCTTCGCTCGCATGAAATTAGACATAATAATAGTTTCTTCTTAACGCTATAACTTAAGCTCCACAAATTTGTAATGAATGTTTATTTTACACCCTTAACATTTTTACAAACTTTGAATGTCATATTTATTTATATCAACAGCAAAATACAAATGTTATGCTTCTAGTTCTGAAAATGACAAAACTTTCATGCAACCTTTCATCCCCCTTTTTAACCCTTCACATCACTTTTTTCCAATTAAAAAAATAGCCTATGTCCTTTCTCTCTAGCTCTAGACTATCTGTGTGTCCAAATTTCATTTAAATCGGTTCAGTCGTTTTCGCGTGAAAGCGATACAGACAGACAGTTACTTTCGCATTTATAATATTAGTATGGATAGCATTTATCAAGCTACACCAAAGATTAATTAAAATCTATCTTTTAAGTGTATTGATTGTTTGTATTGTATTTGAGTATGTTGTAGTGTACCTAATTCTGCATTTTTTTTATTATAAATAATCTAATGTTAGCTTCTTTTTCTGTTTAATTTACATTATAAAACTGGTTTATATATAATTTATACCTATTTCATATATGTATTTACATGTATGGGATAAATTATACTAACTGTACCAGGAAAATACCGACATGTTACCCTTGTAATAAAATCAGCCTATATGATATCGTTAAATACTAGCCAGCTGCAACCCATAGACAAAACTGCGGGAGGTCTAGAGCATACTCCACCACGCTGCTCCATTGCGAATTGGTAGAGGGGTTAGCAAGTCCAGTGTCGAATGTTCTCAAGCCACCCGTAGAACTTTGACAAGGCTTTACGACTGTTACCGACATTGAAAACAACCGGGACCGACGGTTTAACGTGCCCTCCGAAGCACGAAGAATCCATGAGGTTTTGTTACTAGCGGTCACCAATTTACAAACCGACCGCGCCCGTCGTTGCTTAACTCTTTCGATCACATTGACTCGACGCGAGCCATTGGGCTATGGACGTCACGCTATTAATTAAAGTATTTATTGTAGCGTTAAATACTATAATTAATATTATAACATTATATAAAATTATAACATAACAGTGCATCGCGCCTGTATTTTGCCCGAAGGGTTAGGCAGAGGCGTATAGAACACCCAGTTTTCATCTATACTAATATTATAAAAAGGAAACATTTGTTTGTAATGTTTTCACACAAAAACTACTGGACCGATTTCAAAAATTCTTACACCATTTGAAAGCTGCATCTTCACTAAGTGAGAAGGGCTATATAATTATTACTAGGTGTAAACGAAACCCGGACCGCTCGAGTGATAGGCGAGTTCTATAGCCACTGGGCTGTCACCGCTATTTTAGATGATACCTATGAAGGTTTTAAATAATTTGTAACTAGTTTTATGTCTCTGCTGGGCAAAACCTGTTGCCAAAATTCCATTTGTGCGCAGGACGCCTTAGCGTCTTTACGAACGCGAACAAAAACTCGCATGCCCGCGACGAGGTCACTGACCCCTCATAGTAGCCTCTCCAATTTGGACACAGTAGTTAGATATAAAACTAACAATTTCTTTTTTTATTTAAATAATGGTATTTTATCTATGTACTTCTTGAACACAGAATGAAAACAGATTTGTGTTTCTTGTTTAGAGAATACAACTGATCACGACTACTGAACGTTGGTTATATTATATATTAGTTACTATACCGATTGAAATGATAATGTTAGTCCAGTTAGTATTATGAACTTATACTGCACTTAACTTCAAACCATCGAAATATGAAGCGTAAAGATGCCACTTTTAAAGTAAATTTTCTAAGAATTTCTATTTTTTTATTTAATTTAAAGAAAAATCAAGATAATTTTTTTTTCTTTTTTTTTCTGAAGTAGTCATTAGCAGGCCCATCCTCTGGTTCTTGCTTATCGTTGAATTTTGGGACACCTTGTATATGTATATCAGTCTCTGAAATCCATAGTTAGTACAGGCTCTGCCTAGTTTGGGGTCAGATGGTCGTGTGTGAGAATGTCCATGATAACTATTTATTATTAGAATAGAATATTTTTTTATTTCACTTTTTAATATTGGTATAATAGTCTAATATTAGTAGTACGGTAGTAGTAGTAGTAGGCAAAGGTCTCTATAGTGATTTCCTTAGATATGTGATTTCTGTCCTCATGCAGAAACGGCGGCAGAAAATATTATTGTCATGGAGTTATTACAATAATTGAATAAGGAGTAGGTGTTTGGGTGTTCAAGGAATATTCTATGACCTTAATACATACGAATAACTTGCGTCAATACTTGCGTGCTTGCGTGCACACGATGTTTACATGGCCTTAAGACGCGACTGTTTGCGGCTACTTTGCTGCTTAGGAAAAACTCTGCTGGAATGATTGCCAATTAGGAAAAAACTTTTCTGGGATGATTGCCAATTAGAAAAAACTTTTCTGGGATGATTGCCAATTAGGAAAAACTCTGTGGGATGATTGCCAATTAGGAAAAACTCTGTGGGATGATTGCCAATTAGGAAAAACTCTGTGGGATGATTGCCAATTAGGAAAAACTCTGTGGGATGATTGCCAATTAGGAAAAACTCTGCTGGGATGATTGCCAATTATGAAAAACTCTGCTGGGATGTTTGCCAATTATATGGTAGAGTTAGTTAATTAGTAGAGGATGTTAAGGCGAGGTTTCGGGGATAACTGGTGATCTTGAATGTGTTTTATTAAAAAATAGAATTCTGAAGAAATTATGTTATTTTACAGTAGTATACTCGATACACGATAAATTCATTTAACTGCATTGAAAAAATGGCAATGTTAGTTCGTAACAGGAATAAAATGTCGTTTTATTTGATTTTTAGAATATGTAAGTAAATATAACCTACTACAAAAGGTGCTACATTATTCAGACGTGTTTTAGAATGTGAATATACTAAAATTAGGTGACTAGGTGTAAACATAGTGCCTCAAACGAATTTCTGAAAATGTATGCTTTAAATAATAATTTTAAATTACCGCCGCGTCGTATTGGCTTGCGGCAGAATAGCTGGCAGGAATAACTACAATTTTGCTCAATATTCACAAAACTGGATTTCTTTGTGAGTTGAGAACTTGAGAGCGACGAAGCCGATGTAAATACAACACGCAAAAGAAACAAAGGATAGTTTTATATCTAAAGAAAGCTTTTGACCAAATCGAGTTTTAAATAGTATTTAGAAATTAAATGTCACTTGCTATAACGGTGAAGGACACATCGTGAGGAAACCTGCATGCTTGAGAGTTCATCATAATGTTCTCCGAGGCATGGGAAGGTCTGCCAATCCGCACTTGGCCAGCGCGGTGGACTAAGGCCTAATACCTCCCATTCTGAGAGACCGTGCCCAACAGTGGGACAAAGAATGCGTGATGATGATGAAGTATTTCAAAAATACGCGGCCTGTGCCCATTGAACCCAGCGGTTTCTCGCTGTCATTAGCGTGGTCTGAGGACTGAGCTACTCTTCCAAGTCCGACTGTTTTATGCATATAAGGTAGCATCTACATCACTACTACTACATCGACATCTACTGTCAGTTAATAATATTCTGTACCATAAAATGTTTTAAGCAAAATAAATCATATTCTATTCTATTCTATTATATATGGTAGCAAACGAGCATGCAGCACCACTGGTGTTTTACTTCCTACACATAAGAGAGTCCAACCTTGTATAGAGGTTCTCAAAACTAAACAGAGGATTGACACAGGGACTGAATATCCCAAAAATTAAAGTACCTTTACATTGCGGTGTGAAATAATACCGAAAAATACCGGTAACCGGAATATTTCGATACCCTTTATTTTGGTACCATTATTTTGA
Source organism: Carterocephalus palaemon (assembly GCA_944567765.1). Lineage (NCBI taxonomy): Eukaryota > Metazoa > Arthropoda > Insecta > Lepidoptera > Hesperiidae > Carterocephalus > Carterocephalus palaemon. The sequence goes on from OX155665.1 coordinate 4,859,774, forward strand.
ATTTATAAATGGAATAATGTTTATATGTATAAATAATATATAACCGGGACTGACGGCTTAACGTGCCCTCCGAAGCACGGTAGCGCCCATGAAGTTTTGCCACTAGCGGTCACCCATCCACGAACCGACCTCGCCCGTCGTGTCTTAACTCTGTCGATCACATTGAATCGACACGAGCTTTATTTATAATTAAATAACAAATCGTGTCAAATATAATTAAATAAAGTGTGTGTCAGTGTAAAATAAGTATACTTTAATAAGTACACTTATTTTACACTAATACGTACCCTGATACCGTAACCGCATTCAGTCCCTGTGTCAACCACCGCAGTCTGGTTTTCGCAATATCACAGTGAGCTGGCTAAATGCGTAATCGTTTTATGTTCATACCTAGCTCATGCCACTTATGATTCATGATTCAAAATTACTAAACAGACTATGTATTAAATTGAGTTTTTATATTACCGCAACGCATCTTGGCACTTGGAACAAAATATACAAACAAATACATACTAATTGGACTGATAGCATTATATCTCTTCTCTTTAAGTAGTTTGTAGTTACCTAGACTTTTGTTAAGCGTGTGTAATCACCTCATAGCGAAATAAATTATTTGACTTTGATACCAACTAACTTGAGTAACCGTTACGTCCCTAGGTCACTACCCCAGAGCTCATGCCTACTAAAGAACTGAATAATTGTTCTTATAACACCCTTCACTAATTGACGGGCCTGTTGGCGCAATGGGTAGTGAACCTGCCTGTTACGCCAGGGGTCGTGGGTTCGAATTCCGCTCAGGACAAAAATTTGTTTGAAGAAAACTTGTGCTTGTTCTCTGTCTGGATGTTAATATTATTTATTTAAATATTGATAAAGATGTCCTTTTCTCTGTGTAGTGTATTTATGGGGATGCAGGTCGATATTAATTAAGACAACAGCTTTTCTTATTAAATCTTACTTGACGGACACGAACAGAGAGAGGTTATGATCGGAACAAAATCAGTGACACAAAAAGTCCCAAGGGTGAGAGGTCGTAGACATTGCACAGATAACATATAATTAGATAGATAATTCTAACACCCCCTCTCAATGTCTAGCTAGACCAATAGTTAACAGTTTTACTAACTTTAAATATTTAAACTTTATTATGTATATCTATTTATTATGAATACAAAACTAACCTCTCAAAAAGTCTTACCTAATCCCATAAAGTATTACACAAAACTATTTCTTAAATTTAATAACTATTATTTACTATTTACTTACTATTCTTATAATTAGCTTTTACAAGTTTTATTTTCTTTTAAATAATTACCAAACAATTTACCAAATTTTGATTTTAATATTTTATCATGAAACATATACTTTAAAGAAAATGAGACTAAATGATTTTGAATTTCAATTACCAATAAACTATTATACAGTATATATATCTCTCAACACTATAACTTTAACAGTTTTACATACATTGCAAACATTTATTAGATTTGCATGCTCACTAACTAATAATACATAACATGAAGTAGTATGTAACCAAAATCTAGATATAGGTTATTTAATTTTTGTTTACTTTTCTTATTTTATAGAATACAACATAACATGGAAATGATGTTTTTTACTTAATGAATGCTTTACTGAGTTTACACAATATGCAAATTATTTGTAAAGTAAGTATGCTTGAACACACATAATGGTTTTGTTAAAATGTCTGAAATATTTTTATTTGTAGGCTTATAATCAATGATAAGATTATATTTTATAACTGAGTCTTTAATAAAATGAAATTTTATGTCTATGTGTTTTGTTCTTTTACTGTTTTCATTACATTTAATCATTTTGATAGCACTCTGGTTGTCAACTAGTAAATAGGTTTTAATTTCCTGGGTATAAAAATTAGAGAGTATACCTTTTAAATATAGAAGTTCAGCTGTGGTCATGGCTGCAGCAACATACTCTGCTTCGGCTGATGATAGTGACACTGAAGATTGTTTCTTTGAGAACCAAGAGATAAGATTGTTACAATAAAATATAGCACAACCACTTACACTTTTCCTGTCTTCTGCATCTGCTGCCCAATCGGCATCTGAGTAAGCTGTAAGTTGACTTGGTGCTTCTGACCTGGTGTAAGTTAAGCACCTGTGCTTAGTTTGCTTTAAATATCTAAGAATACGTTTACCTGCTTTCCAAAGTCGTGTAGTAGGCCTATCGAGAAATTTACTTAAATATGAGGTGGCAAAAGTGATATCAGGCCTTGATGTCATAGATAAATATGTTAAGCTGCCTATCAGTTCCCTATAAGGCACATTGACTATTTCATCAGTATCAGATACTACTATTAACTCTTTCTCCATGGGAGAATGTGCACCTTTGCAATCTTCCATACCAAATTTACTTAAAATTTTCATTATTAATTTTTCTTGTTTAATTTTCAAACTATTGCCCTCTCTACAAATCTCCATACCTAAGTACTCTTTTACTTCACCTAAGTCTTTAGTATTAAATTCGTTTTTCAAATTTCTTATTATATTTTCACCTGACCCCAAAATTAATATGTCATCTACAAAAATAAGTATCCACGTATCACTGTTATAATATAAGCAAAAATCATGTTTTGACTGTTTAAAATTATTATCTAAGAAAAATTTATGAATTTTCTCATTCCAACAACGCGGAGCTTCCTTTAACCCGTACAATGCTTTTCTTAACCTTAACACATTTTTACCTTTTTGAATATTTAAACCTTCTGGATAATTAATATAAATTTCACTACTAAGTTCGCCATTTAAGAATGCTGTTGGCACATCTAACTGCTTTAATGGTTTATTTTCTTGTACTGAAATACTTAACAAAAGACGAACTGTGGCAATTCGAGCTACTGGTGCATACACATCATACACATTTTCTTCTTGAAATCCTTTAGCTACAATACGAGCTTTCTTTGTTCCATCTGCTTTACTTCTAAATACCCATCTGGTATCTATTGCCTTCTGACCAAAAGGTAAGTCAGCTGGTTCCCATGTTTTTAAGTTCTCATGAGCTTCAATCTCTTTTTCAATGGCTTGCTTCCATTCCTTCTTCTTCATAGTTTCTGCATAGCATTGTGGATCTGGTCCAAGTATTGTGTGCAGACAATATGTAATGTTGCTGTCCTCGTGTTCTTGTAGATAATTATGGTTGATTTTATTTCTTCTTGACCTTGTCATATATTCTCTTTTATTATGTGATTCTCGTGAGTTGTCTTCACTTGCACTTTCTTCTTTTTTGTGTTCCTCTTCTTTCTCTTCTGTTCCTCTTTCTATTTCTTCCTTACTTTCTGATTTTTCTGTATTATCTATGTATGTGTATGTTTCTTTCTGATTTTTCTGCGTACTTGTATTATAAAATATATCTGTCTCATCGAACCTAACATCCCTAGATACTATTATTTCGTCTGTCTTTGGATCCCACAAACGGTAACCATTGGAGGCATAACCTACCATGCGTACTTCCCTAGACCTTTCTTCAAATTTTCCCTTTCTTGGTATTGTAACAGCCCAGCATTTTGACCCAAAACATTTTAATCTATTTAAGTTCCTCTTACCTACAAAAATTTCTTCAGGAGTTTTAAAGTTAATACATGAAGACGGACATCTATTTAATTGATATGCTGAACAAGCTATTGCTTCGCCCCACAAATAATTTGGAAGCTTTGTTTCTATGAGTTGGGTACGAGCTTTGTTGTATAAGGTCCTATTCATTCGTTCCGACACTCCATTACTTTGAGGTGAATACGAGGTAGTATACTCTATTCTTATTCCCTTACCTTGACAAAATGATTCAAAATTTTTATTTTTTAATTCTTTACCGTTGTCGCATCTAATTCTCTTAACTTTAACGTCTTTTTCGTTTTCTAATAATTTAATATAATTAATTAATTTCTCTGTTGCTTCACTCTTAGTTTTTAATAAATTTACCACCACAAAATGAGAAAAGTCATCTATAATTACCTGATAATACAATTCGCCATGGATTCCTTCTGTTCTGGATGGTCCCGAGATATCAGTATGTAATAACTCACCTATAGCATGTGACCGTGGTCGTCTCACCATCTTGAATGGTAGTCTGGTAGCCTTGCCAAGCATACATGGTTCACAGATATTGTTACTTACCGGAAGCTTCAGTATGTTTAAGCCATGCCTGTTGATGTGACCTAACCTCCGATGCCATATATTATTTGAACAATCATCAGAATGACTATGTAATGAATTATTTTTCAAAGAGACTTCAGTTATCAAAGTAAATAAATTGCCTTTGCGTTGACCAGTTACAAAATATGAAGAGTTATTTTTATATATTTTTACACAATTCTTAGTAAAGTTAACAGTATTATTTTGTAGTATTTTTTGAACTGACAGTAGGTTAAATGTTAATGTTTTTACAATAAGCGCTTCTATAACAATATTTTGACCCATACAAATCAAATTTAACATACCTCTTTTATTACTTGTTACATAATCTCCATTAGCAACAAAAATTTTGATTTCATTATCTAAAGTTACAATATTATGCATATGGCATAGGTATTCCTCTTTAATCAAATGCTCAGTACATCCTGAATCAATTACCCACTCAACTTGAAAAGTATTATTTATGTTATTACATACCAAATTATACTTGTTTATACCAGCATAGAAATTGAAGTTTTTCTCGGACTGTTTCCCTTCACTGTAGTTATTGTAACGCCTCATTGCTCCTCGATTCCTTGTATTGTAACCTTGTCCTCTAGTTGGGTGCTGAAAAGTTTGCTGAAAAGAATGCTGAAAGGAATTGTTACTCGGTTGAGAAGAGTTCTGCAAATTTCCTCGGTATCTTTGTCCTCGACCTCTATATGTTCTGGCAACAGTCGATTTGCAGTTGATCGCTATGTGTCCTGGCCTGTGACACTTGTAACAAATTATGAAAGCCATCTCATTCTCTGGTTCTTTATGCTTCGCACTCAGTTTGAGCTCCTCGTCCAATAACCTAGCTAATACAAGATCAAATTTGATTTCCTCTTTGTTTATTGTTTCAATAGCAGTTATTACAGTTTCATATTTTGCAGGCAATCCAATTAATAAGTAACAGATTTTATCTAAATCGCTAATTTTCTCATTATTGTTGCATAGATCTTCGATAATTGTGCTGAATTTTTGGAAGTATGACTCTAATTTTTCATTTTCATTACATTTCAGACTTAGCAGTTTTCTTCTTATATAAATTTTGGATAGAACGGATTTTCTTGTGTATAATCTTGAAATATATGTTGGATTTTCTTCTTATTGCCTGGGCCCATAACCTGATAAAGATGTCCTTTTCTCTGTGTAGTGTATTTATGGGGATGCAGGTCGATATTAATTAAGACAACAGCTTTTCTTATTAAATGTATTTCACTTGACGGACACGAACAGAGAGAGGTTATGATCGGAACAAAATCAGTGACACAAAAAGTGCCAAGGGTGAGAGGTCGTAGACATTGCACAGATAACATATAATTAGATAGATAGTTCTAACAAATATAATATTTAAAAATATCTGTGTATGCATATCAGTTTCTGACACCCATTTTACAGGCTCGCGCCTAGTTTGGGGTCAGACTGGCTGTGTGTGAGAATGTCCAGGATATTTAATTTTGATATTTTTAACGAGACTATAAATCCCAGTCCCTATTTGAGCCTTGCTCGAAGACTGTCACTGTACTTTACCTATCCATCCAACCATCAATCTTAGTTTTTATATTGGGAAAACAATGGAGAGCTTATTAGCATGGCATCGTGTGAGTAGAATTTATATCGCTCTTAATGAGCTTACGACGTGTATATTAGACTATGTTTAGCTAATATTCCATCCATAAGCCTATTATGGTTCTGTTGGTCATAGGCCTTCTGTAATGGACGCCAATCCAGACCCTGAGCTCTTTGAGTCAGCTAGCAAGTCGTTGACAAGCATTAAAGTTTAAACGGTAAACTCCCCTCACTCTACGACACGCAACGGTCATTCAATGTTTTTCGGTATCGGTATCGCATAAATAAAGGTTAAACAGTGGTATGGCCATACCTTTATTAAAGTGAAACTTTTATTACATCGTTCTGAAAATTTTGGTTTGTCTGTCGCATGTCGCGTTAGGCATGTATTTATTTTGCATGTTACGTTGTAGTTAAGAGCCAAATAAATTTTGATATCGATTTCGATTTTCATTTTCAATTAAGATTGATAAAACGGTTTTTATACCCTTAATGGAATATTATTCCTAAAATTTTTAGTTAGGTAAATGTCTATAATGTGAAAAAAAGTTTCGCTTTTACCGTGGTTTCATAAAACCACACAATTTAATTTTTTTATTAAGGTACCTACCCTTATTTAGGTACATTATTCTATACTTACAACTATCATTGGCACCTGCATTACCATGGTTACGACTGGCTAGTAAGAAAAAACTTAAATAGGGTTTTTTTCTTGACACTTGTCAATGTTGGCATGTTTTTCCCCGCTAAATTGTCGCCGGGAATATTTAATTCGCGATTGACCAGCCAGTTTATCAATGCTTACAGTTTATAAATAAAACATAGCGTATCGCATTTAAGTACTCGTGTAGTGAGCGTATCGAGTGAAGGCAACGATGTACTTTTATGTGTAGATAGACTATATCCATAACATATAATAGTACTTTAAGCTGGTTTTTGCACGCTTTTATTGGCTTGGTATGTATGTATGTAGGTTAGGTATGTAACAAAGTGATTTTCGATCACTTCAAAACGTCGGATTAATTTGAAACTTAGCTCAAGCTTAGCTCACAAAAATCTACCTTTTGGTTAGGTTCTCTACAAAAGCGTGTATTTTAGTTTTTTTTTTAATGATGTTGTTATTTTTAACACGTGTTTATTAGCTTGGTATGTATGTATGTAATGGAATCTTTGAATGTGATTTACACTCCCTTTCAAAACTTAACGAATTAATTTGAAACAGCACACTTATCAAGGACCGATGACAATGCAATAATTAAAAAAAAAAGTGTGTGCGTGTAACCTTTACTCGCGATTGAAGTAAAACTTATCAGGTACTTGATTTTTGACTAGTGCACGCCCGCAGCTTCGCTCGCGTAAAATTAGACCCATTAACGACGTCTGCCCACGTTCAGTCAGTCGGTCGGTCGGTAAAGTCGGTCAAGTCGGTCAAGTCAGTCAGTCAGTCAGTCAGTCAGTCAGTCAGTCAGTCAGTCAACCACCTAGATAGTCAAAACAACAGCAATCGCACCGTATACAGATTCGTTAAGGAACTTCGTTCCAAAAGTAAAAAGTACTCGTTTGATTAAAATAAATAAATAGTTTAATAAGAAAAAAATAACCGGAATATCCGTCAGAATCAAGAAATCTGAGTTACTCCCTAGTCGCGCCTAAAGAAGTTTTACTTCAAAAATGCTGTTTCTACTTTTATTAAACTTAAACTGTAAGATGTTAATATGAAAATTGTTTTTTTAGCAAAATAAATTAATTTCCAGCGTATTCTCTCTGATTGTCCTGGCAATCCACACCGGGACAGCGTGATAGACACTATACGCCTTGTAAACAGATTTTATCATATTCCTACACATGGATAAGATACACGTCACTATATTTATTTATAGACTGTAAAGATTACCGCACAGTGACCCCATATTTTATTTTCTTTTACTAATTATCTAGAAGCGTTTAATGTTGTTAAACTAATAACCTATTATAGCTATAAATATAGGTAATTGTTATAATATAGGTAATTGAAATAATATTATAGCTATTAATAGGTAAAATTTTCCACATTTGTAACATTACAGGGTTAAGTTTTAAAATGGGCTTGGGGGGTTAAATATCAGTTATGTGGAATATCTAGGAATGCTGAACGATTTTGACAATAAAGAAAATTCCATCTATGCTTTTTTTTAAAATATGTAACATATTTTAAGCTATTCTACGAGTGGACACACAAAACACAATTTAATATTCATGACCCGAGTATAAATATTTATCTGCGAAAAAACATCTACAAATCTTCCCGGCCCGGATGCGAACTGCGGTTTGGCAGTCAGGGTCATTATCTTTTACCGTGCGGTGCGTGCTACTGAGTCGTTGATTGTTTATAATAAAATTATTATAATATAATATATTGAAATATTTTAAAACTACTCCAAAGGAGAAACCCAATTTCAGGCCAAGACATTACACGTGTCAATTATATACCAAAAAAATTCTCCAATTTTCTTAATTTACGTAAATAAATTATTAGCTTTATTGTCAATGGCCAAATGGAGATATTAATTTTTTCTTTTTTTATTATATATCACTCTCTTCGTAAATATCTGACATATAACATTATAAGTTTTTAATCGTATTACTAAATACTATCTCTGTTAATGTTTATCATAGTACGCAAATAGGACTTGCCCGTAGACATGGGTCTATACATAACTCTAACTCTTAAACGTTACATTATTTTATCTATCGATTAAATAATCGATTGTTGGGAGTCGTTCGTCCACGGTAACACGTCTTTATTCAAATGAATTATGTTTAAATGTATCATCTATAATATACAAATAAACTACTATTATTTTATTGAGGTGGTTTGATGTCTAGAAGAAAACAAAAATCGCAATACCTACCCACGGAATAGCTACCTAATGATAAGTTTGTGCTATGCACGTAGTACGTACGGGTATTTACAATTAGTATATTATATTAAAGATAATTGTACAAAAGTTGACTTAAGTACAATAATAATTAGATAGGTATAATAATAAATAATATTTCCTTCAATAAACACGTAACACTCAAAATACCTAGTTTACGACACGTTTACCCTATAAACCTTATGTTTATCCTACGATTACTTTAAATGGCCATTGCTGGCAGCCGTGAAAATTGGGCCACTTAAACTTTATATTATGTTCTAATAGATGGCAAATTTTTAGTTTTGTAACGTCAGGCCTGAGTTTGTATGGGAATTGGGGTTGTCCTTTGAAATCTTAAAAACATTTCTATTATTATTTTATCTAAACAATAGTTCTCATGCTCTGTGGGTTTAAGTATGCGACGGTCTTTATGATGACGATGACTAAACATGCAAAAAACATACCATGATACTTATTATATAAATAACATAAACGTTGTAAGCCAATGGGAAAAGACTCGTGCAAATGTTGAGGAAGGGATTTGGCCAACTCAGAACGTGTTCAATTCAATGTCTTATTTCCTACTGAAACTTGCATAGCCCATCGGCTCGCGTCTACGTGTCGATCGAGCGAGAGCAACGACTGGCGCGGTCGGCTTGTGAATGTGACCGATAATGGCCACAATTTAATGGGAGATACCGTGCTTCGGAGGGCACGTAAAGCCGTCGGTCCCGGTTGTTTTCAATGGTGGAAACAATCGTTAAGCCTTGTCGAAGACTTCGGGTGGCTTGAGAACAGTCGACACTGTGATGCCAATCTGCCAAATCCGCATTGGAGCAGCGTGGTGGAGCCCCGCAGTGGGAGCCCCGTGTCCAACAGTGAGACGTCTGTGGGTAGTAGCTTTTATACCTTTTACTTTCTACTCTGTGGACATCAAATATATTTATCGTGAGGTAGGATAAGACCTTATATCGCAAGAATAACCACGACGACTGAGGTGCGAAATGGCCACCAAATATTAAAATTATTAATTTTCACTTTGTGCCTTCCATCAATAATACTAATATACGAAGCTCTGCGTAAGCGCCTACTAGTTAATTATCCATACTATAATATTATAAATGCGAAAGTAACTCTAATCTGTCTGTCTCGCTTTCACGCCAAAACTACTGAGCCGATTTAAAAGAAATTTGGTACACAGATAGTCTATCTAGTCTAGACTCTATTGCCTGAGAAAGGACATAGGCTACTTTTTATTTGGAAAAAAGGGTTGAAAAGGGGGATGAAAGGTTGTATGACAGTATTGTCATTTTCAGAACTAGAAGTATAAAATTTATATTTTAGGCTGTTGATTAGATTAAATAAATATGGCATTCAAAGTTTGTAAAAATATTACCCATAAGGGTGTAAAATAAACATAGGGGATAACACATTTACGGATACATTACTTTGTGGAGCTAAAGTTAACGCGTTATGAAGAATTTATTATTATGTCTAATTCCACGCGAGCGAAGCTGCGGGCGTCTACTAGTTAGGAACGTAATTTACAAACTAGTTCTTTGCAATCTTGCACCGACGACGTTGCGTACATAACCTGTATGTATATAAAACTTGGGCCTTTAAGACTTAAGTGAATGTGTTTCTAGGCAAGCTTCGAGGACGACCGTTTTGCTTTGTCAAACAACTGGAACTGCTAATAAGTTTAATATCTACAACATACCTAATAATAGTAAAAAAATAATAAAATACACTTAATAAAGCATGATTAATTTTTTTTTTCAAAATTATGTACACAAAAACTGCGAAGTAGTTAAGTTCGAACTCTATCTAGTTACAACATACTTAATAAAAGTAAAAGATAATAAAATACACATAATAAAGCATATTTACAGACAGATATTAATATGTACTTAGGTATAGTGTGATGCTATACATATGTATGGATGAACATTTTGTTGAAGTTTTTTTTTAATAAGCTTTTAATTGTATATCACTACCTATTATATATTTACTAGTGGACGCCCGCAGCTTCGCTCGCGTAGAATTAGACCCATTAACGACGTCTACCCGTCTAACGACTTAAAAAACGGCAAAGTTTCATACTAACTTTGCACCCCCGTTTTACCCCCTTAGGGGGTGAATTTTCAAAAATCCTTTCTTAGTGCTCCCCTACGTTATAAAAGGAACCCCTGTGCAAAATTTCAAGTTTCTAGCCCTTATAGCTTAGGCCCTGCGTTGATATGTCAGTCAGTCAGTCAGTCAGTCAGTCAGTCAGTCAGTCAGTCACCTTCTCCTTTTATATATATAGATTGCTATATTTTGTCTTTAATTCACGGTTGGTTGTCTGGAAGAGATCGCTTTATGCGATAAGACCGCCAATTGTTCACCGAAATGTGCTGTAATTTACTGTTTTTTTTTTGCTATGGTGTACAATAAAGTATTATGTATTGTATTGTATTGTATTGTAACCCATTGCATCAGGTGTCAATCAAGTAATAATTAAATTAAATTAATAAATACTACTTATTAATAAATACCACTAAATGGTGGTTACACCCTGGGCTAACTGTACGTAGGCTCTACCAGCTATAGATAAAATAATTTTCACATGCTACTGCGATATAGTACGACAGATTAAATAAAAACAAACGCACTGACTACCTAAATCTTTTGCATACATTAACAAGTGAAGGCCAGACGATGATAGGATTCTCGGAACGGACGATATCGCGACGAAAACATTCCGATAAACCTGCCCGGCTCGCGCTTGGCCGCCAGCCAGATACAGTGTATCGAATGAAACAATGAATAGAATTAACTTTTTAAAAGCTTTTATTTAACTTCACTCGTATGTATCTTGTAAGTATGTATGTATGTCCTGGAATCTTGCAATCAATATTTCACCCACTTCCACTGAAGCTATCGAGCTGAAATTTGGCACACATATTTGGTTCCGATGACAATGCATGAAAATAAAAAAAAGTTTTAAAAAGCTTTTTTTAAAAAAAAAAAAATTATTCGTAATTATATCAATGGGTGACCGCTGGTGGTATAAATTATGGAGTGTTTCCGCGCTTTGGAGAGCACGTTAAGGGGAAATCGGAGCACCGTAGTTACAGCCCATACAAACGTATATTTCTGTTTCCTCCCTGGATATTAACATTAGAGCAAATATTTTTTGGAAAACACATCGACTGCCATTTCGGTATGTTTTTTTTAAAATAAATTATTTACTATAAGTTATGAAGCTTCAGACGTCGAGAAAACCAAATAAAACGTAAATTAAGAAAAAAATAAAACCATACCGACACAGCCAAGTTTCTGATTTATATTATCCTGTGAAAAATTTCAAAATCCGTTCAGTTTTCATGGAGGGAACAGTATAATACTGAATGCCGATTTCTTCAATTTTGTGTAGGTATTATCAGTCCTAGCTGCAGTTGTCCAGCTCACGTTATAAGGGGTTAGACGCGACGGCAATAGTTTCGATTTAAATTCCAAATGTTTGAAAGATTGAAAGATTTTCAAATGTTCCTGTGCTGGTATTTCCTCTTAAGGCGAGTTATTTCGACAAATTCCTTCCATTTCTCTCCCTCTCTCTTCAGAAAAGCATCTTAACTTACCTTATTTCTATCACCGGTTATTATATCAACTTATAGGAATTATGACATCATACATTTATTTTGATGTGAAACATCTTTAGGCGGAGGGCAAACCAAATTTTTGGCGTGGCGAGCGTGACGAATATGGAATATATATATATATATATACTATACAGTTCCGACAAATGACGGTCGGAAATTATTTTATTAATAAAATATAATAATTAAATTTTTGGATTTTTTTTTTGTTTTTTTTTTTTCTTATATGTCTTAGTTCCTGTCATAATCTGTACTTTTGTGCATATTACTTGTACAAAATAATTTCGATGTTTCACATCCGCCAGGCGTCCCGTGACGGCTCACAACTTCTCGTACACAAATTGGTGTAAAGGGCGTAATTAATGACATTGTGGCACGAGGTATACGCCCAGTTCACCGTTCTATCTTGTTTAATTTCTGTGGTTGTATCGTACAACCGAATATTCAAGTCGCCAAGAACTGTAGTATAAATGTATGATGACATAATTCCTAATATAGAGTTGATATAATAACTCGATGACGTCATCCGAGCTATCAATTATTAGCCACTTCCGTTGGATACTTGTCTTATCGGACTTATCATTTGACAGTATTGTGTGTCTATTTGATACACTTTATTCGTTAGAATTAGTAATCAATCATAAAAAGGATTAGTAAGTGATGATGATAAGTACTGAGTGGTTGCCATAGACTAACTATAATTCTAATAGTTTTTGTGTTACAAGCACAGACTATAACAATGTCGCCAGAGAATCCAAGACAATACGTTAAGAAGAATTAGAGACATTAGTTTATAATAATATCAAGAATAAGAACAAATGTAAGTAGGTACCTACATATTTATTTATGCACGAACATAAATTCAGTTGTTGTTTCTTGTAACCGATGCTGCAACTTTATGTAGGCTGAATAAGTCAGACCTCGCCTGCGACGTAAGCGGGGTTGGTAGTTTTATGCAGTGCGATGCACGGAATGAAAATATTGGGATAAATCTATACTAATATTATAAAGAGGAAAGATTTGTTTGTAATGTTTTCACACAAAAACTACTGGACCGATTTCAGAAATTCTTTCACCGTTAGAAAGCTGCATCTTCACTGAGTGACATAGGCTATAATAATATTACTAGGTGTAACTAAACGAAACTATTGTTATGTCTATTTCCACGCGAGCGAAGCGTCCACTAGTCTCATGATACGTCACTTAGGGCCGTAAGATCCAAGCAGGTTTTAGTTAATTACAGTTTACGTAATCTATGTTAATGTTTAATCCATAGTTTCAACTATCCTTCGTTGGTTAAATGTCGTTGATCATAAGGAAAAATCTGGGACAGTAGATTAAACTCTCTTGCGTGGTTTAAACTATGATTGATCTTGCGGCCTTTTGATACGAAGTTGTGTTAAAAAATAAAATGAAAATTAAATAAAATAAATTTAATAAAACATTTGAATTGAATTGAATTGAATTGAAGAAAGGCTTAACATTGTAGGAATTAAGAAATACACATAGAACCAATTAAAGATATGTACCTCCAAAGATTTCAGTGCTAAAAAATGAGGCCTGAACTAAATTTGTTTTGCTACCATTCTCTTTTCATAAAATATTCATGGACGTTAAATACCATTTGCCTAGCCTGACTAACAATTTTGTGTCCGAAGATAGATTAATCTTGTTTGTATGTTACCCATAATGACTATCTAGATTTAAATATACCCCGCACGTTCGCCTTTTTGGCCACCCATACTCCCCGCTTACGTCGTTTCTAATCTTAGTGTTGGTCTGCACCTCAGCCTTTATAGACTTGTGGTTCACGCAACATGCGGTTCTGTCCGGTCGATGTAGTTCTAACAGCCTTACTTTCTGGCATTGATGCAGCGTGGTGGAGTATGCTCTAGACTTCCTCAAATGTGGCTAAGGTAGAGACCCCTGCTCAATAGTGGGATGCCTATGGGCTGTAGGTATTATTAAATATTTGATTAAGTGTCCCTTCGAATGTTTGCGTTATAAGATGTAATAGAAATAGAAATAAAAATAGAAAATTGTTTATTTTTCGCCTACGAATACAATGACAATTACAACACATACTTTTATATAAGTAAAAATGATTAGGCGAAAAATGCGGAATGCACTCAGCATTTGCTGCAACAAGGACAGCGCTACAGTGCTGATTTTCTGTGCATCCGTTACTGTCGCGTACTACGGGCAATGGCGACTTTGGGTGCAATTAATAATTAAAACTTACAAACTAATGAAAACTAATCTACAGTAGGAAAAACTAATCTACTTATTTAGTTTTCATCATTATGTCTAAATGTCTATGTAATTTTTCAATTAACCATGATTATGATTTTGTTACAGGCGCCTTAATATCTCGCGGACACAATCCAAACTTCAACTCGGAAAAATATGGGTAGTGGAAAACTGAGCACGAAAGCACAAATAACAATGACGGAAGAGAAAAAGTCGGTCATAAACACTTGCAAAAACGCCTTCAAGTGGTTCAAGAAAGGCAAAGGAAATAAAGAAACTAAATGCGATAAACACATTAATAAATGTGAAGAAAACGTTGTCATACAACCACCGAAAGTAACCCCCGTAGCGGTACTTCTAGAGAAGCAGATAGAGAAACGGAAAGAAAAAGAACTAGAAAAAAAAGAGGAAGAAGATGAACTGAAGAACTTCTCTTACAAAATAATCGAAGACGAGCCTAGAGGATTCAGCATTGACTCACAATCATCAGTCGACAGCGGATTTACGGAGAAAACTGAAACTGAAAAGGAACCAAATGACAGAGACACGGAAGAATTGACTGACAAATTAAAGGATCTCAAAGTAGACGAGGGGAAAGACGGAAAAAAGAAGAAGCTACAGACAGTAGTGATAACCAGAGCACCTATCAAGAGCTGGAACGAATCTTTGCACGCGAGAAGCCATCCGTATTCACAGAAACAGGATGATCATGGTTTTAGACAGGTATGTTTAATTAACAACTTTAGCGTCCATATCCCAATGGCTCGCGTCGATTAAATGTGTTCGACCGAGTTAAGCAACGACGGGCGCGGTCGGTGACAGTGGTAAAATTTCATGGGCGCTAACGTGCTTCGGAGGGCATATCAAGCGGTAAAAACAATGACTTTGGCACCGGATTGGCCACTTAACCCTCCACCAATCCGCATTGGAGGAGCGTAGTTAAGTATGCTTCAGAGTTTAAGACCTCCAGTAGCTGTGTTTGTGGGAGAGACCAGTGGGACTTCTTTGGGTTGTAGCCTTCGAATTGAAGCGTTAATAACAGCAGTGACAGGCCAGTAGACTCCAAATTGCAATGACTTACATAGCCACAACGACAATGTTGTGTTATCTATATATATAAAAGGAGAAGGTGACTGAATGACTGACTGACTGACTGACTGACTGACTGACATATCAACGCAGGGCCTAAACTATATGGATTAGAAACTTGAAATTTTGCACAGGGGTTCCTTTTATAACGTAGGGGAGCACTAAGAAAGGATTTTTGAAAATTCACCCCCTAGGGGGGTAAAACGGGGGTGCAAAGTTAGTATGAAACTTTGCCGTTTTTGAAGTTAGTGAATGTCTAATTCCACGCGAGCGAAGCTGCGGGCGTCCACTAGTTTAATATATTTATTTAACTTCATCTACTGTAACGGTAAAGGAAAATCATCGGGTTTCCTCATGATTGCATTTTTGACAGGCATGCAGGTTTCTGCATGCCTGAGTTGGTTAGTTCGTTAGTACGAGGACATTGAATATTCCTATGTTAGCAATAGTCTTTGGGACTGAGTAAAAATTATGATCTAGTTTGTTACGCGCTTTGTCATGCATCAAAACACTGCATGGATTGTCATCTTACTTATACGAATTATTTGTATTCCAGACAGATGACTTGAGGCAAGTACAGAGTCAAATCAACAAGCAAACTCTATCAGGTGGAAACGTTATAGTCAATGACTCAAAGGCGGACAACCTCTTGCTGGCGCAAGCCGTCAATGTCGTGGACCAGCAAGTCGAAAGCTTCTCAAAAACCACCAAAGACGAGCAGGAACTCCTCCTATCCGTGGCCAATGAGTTCCTTAACGAAGTCAACTACACCGAAAGCATTGACAGCTACCTGACAAATCCACTCTCCTTAATAATGCGAGATGAATTCGACCCCTTAGCGGCATTCAGTCCGGAGAAAACTCCTGTCAGCCATCTGAGCTCATTAGACTACGCGTATTACAATTATAATTACGAAGCAACACTATCCCAACTCAACAGCGTTCCTGATGAGTTTCAATTGGACAAATCCTTTATTTTCCCAACGCCGCCCAGATCAGAGAATGTCCCTAGCCCAATGTCAGATTCCTACTTCCCGACAAATTGTGACTTGTCGCTCTCCCCTGGAACATCATCTCCCATGCGCAACGGTGATTTGGAAGTATACCAGCCTCTAGGAGATTTTGAAGAAGAAGATACGAGTAAGGCGGATAAGAGGAAAGAGAAGACTTCGAACACGCTGAAGTACTACAAGGATCTGCAGAAGGAGATTTCGAACGGTTTCTCAAAGAAGGAGTGCTGCCAGATAAATAGACGCAGCTGCAAGGAGATCTTCCAGGAGCATATACAGAAGTTGAAGAAGGAAGATAGGCTGAACATTTGCTTGAAGGTGGCGAAGCTGGATGCTAAACAGGCTTTCGGGTGAGTTATATATTTATAACTTTGACAGACAAACAGACAACGGCCCACCTAATGGTATGGTCACCGTCTATAGAAACGTTAGACACCAGGGGTGTGTCACTGCCTTGAAGGGAATTCTTAGGTTAAATCTATATAAATAAAAATAATTGTTGGTAAGCGCATAACTCAAGAATGGCTGGACAAATTCGGCTAATCGGCTTAAAAAAAATCATTTATTTCCTCGATGGCGGAACAAAGTCTAATTCCACGCGAGCGAAGCTGCGGGCGTCCACTAGTAAATAAATAAATATCATGGACATTCTCACACACGGCCATCTAACCCCAAATTAGGCGCGAGCCTGTTTTATGGGTGTCAGAGTTTGATATACATACATATATATTTTTAAATACATACTTAAATAGATAATAACATCCAGACACCAAACACAAGTGTTCGTCACACGAATATTTGTCCTGAGTGGGATTCGAACCCCCAGGCGCAACAGGCAAGGTCACTACCGCGTCAACGAGCCCGTTAATCCAGTACAGTAAAGATATAAACCGTGACGCCAGTTTTTAATGCAACTAATATTTGTTAAACCACAGCATCCTGCCTACAAACTGATTAGAACAGGAAATAACAATTTTAAGCCCACAGATATCATAATTGTATATCTAAAACGTTATACACGTTTTACGCTCACACCGCAGCGTGTATTACGGGCAGACAGACACACAGAAAACAGCACAATTTAACATTCATGACTAGTTTTTACTGTAGCGTCCATAGCCCAATGGCTCGCGTTATTTTTGTTGTAATTGTATGTAATTTGTCAAAATAAACTAATTCTGTTCTATTCTATTCAGTGTATGTAAATTTATACTATTGTATGTATACATCTGCCTATGATGATGTATTGATATTTATCTAGACAAGCATCTTATATGCTTGTTCCACACGGTACTACCACTTTACTCCCGATGTAATCGCGTGTTATATTAGGTAGGCACTCGACCCGTGGGTTAAGGACAAGTAATTTTAGACACGACTCGTGTATCGATGAGTCACACAGATTGGAGATGTCCAATTCATACTGCGAGTTTGTAGCGTCCATAGCCCAGTGGCTCGCGTCGATTCAATGTGATCGACAGAGTTAAGCGACGACGGGCGCGGTTGGTTTGTGGATGGGTGACCGCTATTGGCAACATTCAATATTAATAATAAGAGAGGGAGCGTTAAGAGTGAAAACAATCGTTAAGCTTTTGGCAGAGAGGTTAGTGGCCAACCCAGTTTCGAATGTTCTCAAGCCACCCGAAGGCCTTCGATAAGGATTAACGATTGTTTTCACTGGGACCGACAGCTTAACGTGCCCTCCGAAGCACGGTAGCGCCCATGAAATTTTGCCACTAGCGGTCAACCATCCACAACTTGACCGCGCCCGTCGTTGCTTAGTTCTGTCGATCACATTGAATCGACGCGAGCCATTGGGCTATGGACGCCATTATTATTGTTTATTTGTGTAATAAAAAAAAGTAAAAAACATTAAACGACTGAGAGGCGAGTCATACAACAGATATACATGAATTAATATAGATGACGATAGTTTTTTTTTAAATAAGTTTTTCTTCATAGTTGAAGTTACCGGCTTACTCACGTGTTATTTAAGTCGGAAATATTGTACGCCGTGTCCGCCGCGAGCGCGTTCACTCCTGAAGATGATCATCGTAATAGATCGAAATTAGTCGGCCTATTTCCGACTTAAATCACACGTGAGTAAGCCGGTAACATCAACTATGAATATAGACACGCGAATCGTTCAGTAATAAAAAAAATTGTTGTCTGTAAAGTCGGTTTACGGACGATAGATTTACGTGATAACGTCATAATCATTATTTTACACAAATATTGGATATATAAGTTATATCATATCTCACACACCCTGTATACTATGTTCATGTCTCACACACCCTATATACTATATACTATGTTATCATGGAGGTAACGACACATGACTTCAGAAAACGACACATGACGTCACACTTTTTCGGATGTGTTGGCGTTCATCGATTTAATAAACGTTATCACGTCAATAAGTTCTTCTTTTTCCAGGGTCCTCTGCTACTTGATCATAGAGCTAGCGGGGACCAGCTCCAACGAGGACCTGCAGCTGGCCATATTTGGCCTCATCTGCGAGAAGGTGCTGGCGCAGACGCCGGGCGTGTTCGTTGACGATTTCGGTGAGATATCATAGACGTCCCACTGCTGGGTACGGGTCTCCCCCACAGACAGCTGCGGGAGGTCTAGAGCATACTCCACCACCTGCTCCAATGTTGGAGGTGTTAGTGGCCAGTGTCGAATGTTCTTATGCCACCCAAAGGTCTTCGACAAGGCTTAGTGTGTTTGCTCGGGTCTTGTAAATTAACAAATCAAAACAATACCCATAATTAAAACGCCTTATTTGGCCTCAATTGACAACATCTAATTTTTTGAACATACTCATATTATTATTTTATTAATAACCATATGAAAAACTAAGGTAACACGTATGTATACCTTAGCTTAAAATTTTTATCATTGCATTCTAAAAACGCCAAGTTACGTCATTGGCACGGCTATGTATCTTATGAAATAAATACAAATTCTATTCCATTTAAACCCTAAGTGGACAAAGATTGTCTCTCAGAGATAACATTTAAATCTTACATTAAACAGAACCTCCATAATAAAGCTTTCTTTAAAATAAATGTCTACTTGAACGATAGAAACGCTTGGTGCGATGTATCTCCAGCTCCACTTGTTCAATAATAATGTACCTTGATCAAATTATGAAAATTGTAAATGTTGAATAGAGTAACTACCGAGTTTCTTACCGAGTTTCTTACCTTCTTCTTCTCGGTAGCATCAACTTTGTGAACTGGCGGTAGCTAAAATTATGACGTTATATTAAGCGTATACAAAATACCATATAATGAAAAATTAATGAATCTGAATGATAACTTCCCCCAGGCCTGGACCTTATCAAGCTAGCAGCCCTCCGATGCCATACGAGGCCTCTTCTCACGCGGTACCTGGTACAATGCGCGCGCGTCGCTCTCCGCACCGCCGGCCGCGGGCCCGGCGACACCGCGCACATCTTTAAGGAGGTAATGTCAAATAAAAAAAAAGCCTAACCCTAACCTAACCTAATCCTCTTGTAAAAACTTAAAACTGGATATCGTAGTATTTTTTTAATGGATATAAGATAGCAAACGAGCTTGCAGCACCACCCATCCGCTGCCGCCCATGACAACTGTGACGGACTGAACAAAACTCTAGTAGGGACTGAGATGGTTTGTACAGTTAGCTGTGAGAGTTAATTAGAACATTAGTTGGTCAGTTCGTTAGTGTATGAGGACTGGGGACTGTTAATAATTGTTAGTGAGAGTATCGTTCCAAGTCAGTCACAGATGTGTTGCTACCCTTGAGGACTAAGATGGTCACCTCTAAAGAAGTATAATCGGAAACCACACATTTCCAACCGAACCACAATTGTTTTAAAAAACATTTACACAACTACATGATAGAAATGGTACTCACACAAAAACAACTACACGGTAGAAATGGTACTAGGTACCGTGGCGGGCGATGGTACTGCCCCGGGTGAACCGTTACAAATACAAATAGTTTATTTACTTTAAAGTTGAGTATTTACAACAAGATCTTAATGTTTATGGGCACACAATCAACTTTAACCAAAATGTTGTAAAATAAACTCACTAATTTATTCTATTCTTATTACAATTTTGTTTACTATGTCATTGGAGATATTACAATCACGTCACATGTACTCGTACAATCTGTTTCATTTGTGTTTTACATTTATTACTTGAAAGTATCTTCATGTCGTCAGAAATTTTATTATATACTAGTGGACGCCCGCAGCTTCGCTCGCGCAGAATTAGACCCATTAACGACGTCTGCCCGCGTTCGGGTTGCCCACTTGACTTCAAAAACGGCAAAGTTTCATACTAACTTTGCACCCCCGTTTTACCCCCTTAGGGGATGAATTTTCAAAAATCCTTTCTTAGTGCTCCCCTACGTTATAAAAGGAACCCCTGTGCAAAATTTCAAGTTTCTAACCCTTATAGTTTAGGCCCTGCGTTGATATGTCAGTCAGTCACCTTCTCCTTTTATATATATAGACTAGTGGACGCCCGCAGCTTCGCTCGCGTTACACATTCACTAACTTCAAAAACGGCAAAGCTTCATACTAACTTTGCACCCCCGTTTTACTTAGGGGATGAATTTTCAAATTTTTCTCGCCGTAAAAACCATCCTTGAACTTCAACGAACATTTAAAAAAAAGAATTGTCCAAATTGGTCCAGGCGTTGTTGAGTTATGCGCTTACCAACACATTTTGCGATTCATTTTTATTATATAGATTTTTATACACATCTCATATACATTGCGATTTAGCAAGTTTGTACGCATGAACTGATCAATTTTTAGCGCTTAGACTATCCAATCGATCTGAAAATAATAATATTTCCATGTTGGTTGCAGCTGGACGCGCAAGGCGACAACCTACTCCACGCGTGCGTGCGCAAGGGCGACGCGTGCGCGCTCGTGCTGAGCGAGCTCGTGCGCAAGGACGCGGACGACGTGCCGCTGTTCAACGTGCACCACAACAACAGCGACGGTACGTCCCGCTGGGCCTGCCACGCTGCCCCATTGCGGGTTGGTGGAGGCTAGTGTGGAGCGAGCTCGCGCGTAGCTGTACATCCATACTAATATTATAAATGCGAAAGTAACACACGTGCGCGCTCGTGCTGAGCGAGCTCGTGCGCAAGGACGCGGACGACGTGCCGCTGTTCAACGTGCACCACAACAACAGCGACGGTATGTCCACGCTGCCCCACGCTGCCCCACTGCGGGTTGGTGGAGGCTAGTGCTGAGCGAGCTCGTGCGCAAGGACGCGGACGACGTGCCGCTGTTCAACGTGCACCACAACAACAGCGACGGTATGTCCACGCTGCCCCACGCTGCCCCACTGCGGGTTGGTGGAGGCTAGTGCTGAGCGAGCTCGTGCGCAAGGACGCGGACGACGTGCCGCTGTTCAACGTGCACCACAACAACAGCGACGGTATGTCCACGCTGCCCCACGCTGCCCCACTGCGGGTTGGTGGAGGCTAGTGCTGAGCGAGCTCGTGCGCAAGGACGCGGACGACGTGCCGCTGTTCAACGTGCACCACAACAACAGCGACGGTATGTCCCCGCTGCCCCACGCTGCCCCACTGCGGGTTGGTGGAGGCTAGTGTTGAGCGAGCTCGTGCGCAAGGACGCGGACGACGTGCCGCTGTTCAACGTGCACCACAACAACAGCGACGGTATGACCCTCTGGAGCCTGCCACGCTGCCCCATTGCGGGTCGGTGGAGGCTAGTGTTGAGCGAGCTCGTGCGCAAGGACGCGGACGACGTGCCGCTGTTCAACGTGCACCACAACAACAGCGACGGTATGACCCTCTGGAGCCTGCCACGCTGCCCCATTGCGGGTCGGTGGAGGCTAGTGTTGAGCGAGCTCGTGCGCAAGGACGCGGACGACGTGCCGCTGTTCAACGTGCACCACAACAACAGCGACGGTATGTCCCGCTGGGCCTGCCACGCTGCCCCACTGCGGGTTGGTGGAGGCTAGTGTTGAGCGAGCTCGTGCGCAAGGACGCGGACGACGTGCCGCTGTTCAACGTGCACCACAACAACAGCGACGGTACGTCCCGCTGGGCCTGCCACGCTGCCCCACTGCGGGTCGGTGGAGGCTAGTGTGGAGCGAGCACGCGCGTACCTGTACTACATATCGTTAACTTGCGACGACCGCGACAGTGTGACATCTCGAATTCGATATTCTGAATCGATTTGATATTTCATTTCAGTATATTTACTTTAATAACTTCATACATAATAAAGCTATCTTGACAACAATTTAAGAGTTATGCTCAAGTTTGGGGTCAGGTGGCCATTTGTAAGGATGTCCATGATCATTATAAATAGAAAATAATATTATAAAGTAAAAAATATTTTTTAATAAAAAGCTTTTATTAAACAAATAAAAATGCACTAAAAAGTAAAAAATAAGTTGTTGCTAAAATTGACTTAGACTGAAAATAACTGAGCTATAAATTTTGGGTTTTAATGGTATTTCAACCAAAATATATCTTTGACGTAGGTATTTCTTCACAGAAATCTTCTTCAGAAATACCTATGTGTGTGCCAAATTTCAGCTCGGTAGCTTTAGTGGAAGTGGGTGAAATATTGATTGCAAGATTCCAGGACATACATACTTACATGAATACATACGAGTGAAGTTAAA
Source organism: Carterocephalus palaemon (assembly GCA_944567765.1). NCBI lineage: Eukaryota > Metazoa > Arthropoda > Insecta > Lepidoptera > Hesperiidae > Carterocephalus > Carterocephalus palaemon. The sequence continues at coordinate 4,883,096 of OX155665.1, forward strand.
TAAAAGCTTTTAAAAATATTGGTTGCCTGTAAAGTCGGTATACGGGCGAAAGTTTTACGTGACAACGACTTTGAGTGGTAAAATAATTTTAATGTGAATATTCATTCGTATAGTAGTATCGTCTCGTATCGTATCGTCTCTCTCGCTCTTAGGCGGGCTAACCATGCCCGAGTGGAAGGGACGCGTGCCTCTCACTCGCTCTCATTGTGAGCGCATAACGTGAGCGGAGCGTAACGCAGTTTCTTGAAGTGTCACCCGGCAAACCAATTTATAAGACGTTGTCACGTCAAAACAAATTTGATTTTGTAATGTATTTTCCACAGGTTACACGCCCCTGCACCTGGCGTGCAGCGCCCACGGCCCTGCGGCGCCGCGGCTGCACCTGACGCACGTGCTACTCGCGCACGGCGCGGCCGACTTGTGGCGCTGGGTGAGTATCCTCACTAGATATAGATAGCAATTCCTTTATTTACAACTAGTGGACGCCCGCAGCTTCGCTCGCGTGGAATTAGACGTAACGTAACCTAAATACAATTTCATTGAAATAATGTAGGTATATACGAAAAACTTTTATACCTACTAACTTTGCACCCCCCTTTTACCCCCCCCTTTAGAGATGATTTTCGAAACTCAATAAAAAACCTTCATAGGTACTGGAATTTCATTCGAATAACATCGAAAACGGCAAACTTTCATACTAACTTTGCACCCCCGTTTTACCCCCTCAGGGGGTGAATTTTCAAAAATCCTTTCTTAGTGCTCCTCTACGTTATAAAAGGAACCCCTGTGCAAAATTTCAAGTTTCTAGCCCTTATAGTTTAGGCCCTGCGTTGATATGTCAGTCAGTCAGTCAGTCAGTCAGTCAGTCATCTTCTCCTTTTATTTATATAGAAAACTACTAGTCTTATTTTTTTATTTTATTAATATTTGGGAAACATACAATATATTAAAAATGTAAAATATAGAACAATGTAATGATGCAGAAATCAGCGAAGTTTTCACTATTAAATAAAACGGACTAAGTTTGGAGTAAGAGTAAAAAAATACAAAAACAAAAGAATACATAACAGAATTTAGAAAAATTAATCTTGTATAATTTTACAATTAAAGTTACTTAAGTATTCGATATAAAATATGTTATTGATATGATATGTTTTAATAGCTCTCACGGGAGCGGATTGGTGGAGGGGTTAGTGGCCCACCCAGTGTCAAATGTTCTCAAGCCACCCAAAGGTCTTCGACAAGGCTTAACGACTGTTTCCACCATTGAAAACAACCGGGACCGACGGCTTTACGTGCCCTCCGAAGCACGCACTAACCTAACTTTGTGTAATTGTTTTCACCATTCCAAAAATTGATTAATATGGGAGGTTTATAGATTTCCGCAAAATAACGCTTGATACAATTATCTATAAAAATAATTAACAGTAAACAGATATAAGTTTATGCGTTAAATGACTATTTATTCTGGAATACTTTTCATTTTGTGTCTATGTATTTTGAAATCTTGAATCTGTGAAAAGACGAAAATCGTGAATCACAGATCAATTAAAACCTCTTTAACTGTTTAATAATTTATTTCATTTAATAACTAGTGGACGCCCGCAGCTTCGCTCGCGTTACACATTCACTAACTTCAAAAACGGCAAAGCTTCATACTAACTTTGCACCCCCGTTTTACCCCCTTAGGGGATGAATTTTCAAATTTTTCTCGCCGTAAAAACCATCCTTGAACTTCAACGAACATTTAAAAAAAAGAATTGGCCAAATTGGTCCAGGCGTTGTTGAGTTATGCGCTTACCAACACATTTTGCGATTCATTTTTATTATATAAGATTTATGTACACACTTTAATTGGGAAATAGGTACAGTATAAGACATTAAAAAAATGGTACAAGGGTACTACTTATTTCTTCTGAAAGTAGATTGATTTCTGTTCTGTGGTGTTTAGTTTCGCTATTTGACATGTCATGTTTTTGGCGTGACCGCGAAGTCATGCAGTCGTGATGTTATGTTTTGTCAAACCTTTTGATTTTAAAAGCTTTTATTTAACTTCACTCGTATGTATTCATGTATGTATGTCCTGGAATCTTGCAATCAATATTTCACCCACTTCCACTGAAGCTATCGAGCTGAAATTTGGCACACATATTTGGTTCCGATGACAATGCATGAAAATAAAAAAAGAGTTTTAAAAAGCTTTTTTAAAAAAATGAATTTTTTAACTTATTTGATGATAAATATCTTGGACAATCTCTCACACACGGCCATCTGACCCCAAAGTAGGCGCGAGCCTGTAATATGGGTGTCAGAGACTGATATACATACATAGATATTTTTAAATACATACTTAAATAGATAATATTGACATCCAGACACAGAACAAATACAAGTGTTCGTCACACGAATATTTGTCCTGAGTGGGATTCGAACCCACGACCTTTGGCGCAACAGACAGGGTCTCTACCGGTTGTGCCAACGGGCCTGTCAAACGGGATGATGATGATGATGATTTTGGTGATCAGGACGTGAAAGGCGGCGACACGGCCGTGCACCTGGCGGTGAACTCCGCCAGCTGCGAGCTGCACCTCATCATGGTGCTGTTCCGGCACGTGGAGCGCAAGCAGTGGAAGAGGCTGGCGCACGCCAGGAACCGCAGGTGAGGACCCAGTGGCCAGCGTCTGCCGCGTGATAAGGCAGCCGCGAGACTCCGACTCGCTGCGACCCATAGACGTCCCACTGCTGGGCACGGGTCTCCCCCACAGACGCAGCTGCGGGTGGTCTAGAGCATACTCCACCACGCTGCTCCAATGCGGATTGGTGGAGGGGTTAGTGGCCAACCCATTGTCAAATGTTCTCAAGCCACCCGAAGGTCTTCGACAAGGCTTAGCGACTGTTTCCACCTTTAAAAACAACCGGAACCGACGGCTTTACGTGCCCTCCGAAGCACGGTAGCGTCCATGAAATTTTGCCACTAGCGGTCACCCATCCACAAACCGACTGCGCCCGTCGTTGCTTAAATCTTTCGATCACATTGAATCGACGCGAGCCATTGGGCTATGGACGCTACAATTATATAATCAAGAAATAATCAATCATATAAAATCAAGAAAGAAAGACAAAATAATAATATATAAATAGTTATTGCATTCCTAGCGTAAAACGGAAAGCACACAGCATTTGCAAACAAAGAAAATGCCACAGCACTGATATATATTATTGATCAATCGAATCGATTAATAATTGATTGATAGTTAAAGAGCCGATTTAAAATCGAATGATAATTACAGTGATTTGTACTATTTACGGGAATCATGTATTTTTCTGGAATAATTAACTCTCCAGGCCGTATTCTACATCTGTGCTAAAAATCACATCGGTTCATAATTCCGTTAGAAGAACAAGAAGGAAAAACCAACAAACACAAACATTCGTGTGTCGAACACTTGTGTTTGTTCTGTGTCTGGATGTTAATATTATCTATTTAAGTATGTATTTAAAAATATCTATGTATGTATGTATATCAGTCTCTGACACACTACTTATGGGTCAGATGGCCGCGTGTGAGAATGTCCAAGATATTTATTTATTATTTATTTAAACACACTTTCCCATTGATACATTATCATAGTAGTATGTAATTTAAATAATGTAATTTAACATAGTAGTATCATATAAGGGCAAATAAACTTTCTTCTTTATCTATAAACTAGTGAACGGCCGCATTAGACATAACAATAGTTTCGTTTACACCTAGTAATATAGCCTATGTCACTCAGTGAAGATGCAGCTTTCTACTCGTGAAAGAATTTTTGAAATCTGTCCAGTTATGCTTGTGTGAAAACATTACAAACAAATGTTTCCTCTTTTATAATATTAGTATAGAACAGGGGTCGGAAGGGTCAAAAATTATAATTTACAAAATTTAAAATATTGTTAAGAGCCACAAAAAAATTCTTGCCAAAAATAAATAGTACTTGCACAGATAATGTTTTATGAAAAAAAAAATACAAAATATTTATTCATAAGAAATATATCTATTATACTTGCGTATGGATCTAAAGACTTGCTTATAAAGATATACTAAAGAGCCACAGTTTCACATCCAAAGAGCCGCATGTGACTCGGGAGCCGTAGGTTGCCGACCGCTGGTATAGAAGTGTAGATTTTTTTCATTCTATCCATAATGTTATCTTGAACGTCTGTCTGTCCGTCCGTCCGCAGTTCGGTGACGCCTTTGGACTACGCGCGGTCCGCCGCCCGTTCGTCCTCGCGGCCGCACTACCCGCAAGAAGTGTTGGAGTTTCTGCAGAAATGTCGCTGAAATACCCTCAGTAAGAATAGAAGAAAATCTTCAGTCAGGAAGAATACCATCCATAAATGATGTATGTAAAAGGGTAGATACATTATATGATCAAATTTTGAAACAACCTTTTGCTTAGTTTCGCGTCAGTACGTGACGTCTTATAGATTCTTATGTCAACGAAATGTGCCATTTTCTAACATTGAATTCTTTCAAGGGATATCTCTTTTTAAAAGCTTTTATATAACTTCACTCGTATGTATCTATGTATGTATGTATGTCCTGGAATCTTGCAATCAATATTTCACCCACTTCCACTGAAGCTATCCAGCTGAAATTTGGCACAAATTTGGTTCCGATGACAATGCACGAAAAAAAAAAGTTATAAAAAAGCTATTTTAAAAAAAAATATTATTTGACATGTCAATAGAATACAATGACATAAAATAAACATAACATCACCCCTTTTTTTCGCCGTAGGGGTAGACAGAGGTAGTAGTATTGACAGGCCCGTTGGCGCAATCGGTAGTGACCCTGTCTGTTGCGCCAAAGATCGTGGGTTCGAATCCCACTCAGGACAAACATTCGTGTGACGAACACTTGTATTTGTTCTGTGTCTGGATGTCAATATTATCTATTTGAGTATGTATTTAAAGATATCTATGTATGTATATCAGTCTCTGACACCCATAACACAGGCTCGCGCCTACTTTGGGGTCAGATGGCCGTGTGTGAGAATGTCCAAGATATTTATTATTTATAGTATACCCACTCTTCACCAGTTATATTCAGGTCCCATGTAATAGGTGGTGAGCCTATTACCATACACCGGGCACAAGTCCAGACTCCGAGTTGCTTACGGGCATTTTAAGTTAGAAAAACTCAATGTTACATTTCCCGGCATCGAACCCGGGAGCTCGCTATACCTAAACAATATCGAATTAGGTAAATTTCCCCACAATTTGAAAAGTAACTTTAGTTTCGGTTACCCATACCCTGATTAAGATTGGACGTTAATTACGTTAGTTGGGTCATATATACCCGTATGAAAACTTTTGTTTGGTTTAAGGGTAATTTTTGACCCATAATTAGGTTTACTTAGACTTAAGTTTGTTGCTATGATATCATTTTCTATGTAATGTTGTGTAAAACTATGATTTTCTAGAAAAAGCTGTGTCTCATGCCCTGGGTTCAAATCCCAGCGGAAATTTTCTTGAGTTATGTGCATTTTAAGAAATTAAATGTCACCTGCTACAACGGTGAAGGAATACGTCGAGAAGAAACCTGGTATGAATGAGAGTTCTCGAAGACATGAGAGTTCTGCAAATCGTCCAGGTTTGGTATGGCCTTTAAAGGAGGTTAAAATAACGATAATTTGTTTTATTATAAGATATTTTGTTTGGCACTGTTTTCCATGAAATTTTATGTTAACATATTCGTTAATAAATTTAGTTGTTCTCATTAATATTATAGTAAGAAAAAATATTTTTCTGTTGATTTAGGTTATCAATTGTGGATAATATGCCATGTTTAAAAATAAATTGTAACATATCAAATATTTTTAGATTTTTCTACATTTTAATGGGAGGAACCTTTTAACAGGTAACCTACATAATGGTTTATTTTTATAATATGTATATTCATAAATTCGATGTAATTTTGTATGTAATTAAATCTAAGATTTTATTGCATATGTAATAAATTCATGTACATATTATTAATACTTCCATAATTTTGGAAAAATTTCTTACAGAAGGATTAGGACCGTTTTTTTTTTTTCAAATATTTGACTGGCAAATCTGCGGGAAAAAGCTATGCTTCGATTTATTATACGGATCTCAGACTACCGTACTACTAGACTAGTACAGTAGATTCTGTGATGATGATATGAAACGAATTTTGATTAAGAGTCGGATTGCTTGCCAATTGAATTGACTTTAACTTCTGTCCACTTTAAAAATAAGCCTTAAGCAAAGGGCATTATTGCCTATTAGGCAAACAATTTTCAGAATCGCACCAGTAGAGTAATTAAGGCCAGGTTACGATTTAAATGCTTCGATTCACACAACCTCATATTTTCGCGCCAAACGGTTAATATAGCGCCATCTTTGTTTGTCCATAGAAAATTGACAAGACTGCGAAAGAACATAATGTTTAGCGGGTTTTCCTTAGATCATTCAGAACAAACTCATTAAATTGAATATAAGTTTGTTTAACATTTTAATAAAATAATAAGAATTAGCTATAATACCCACTTTATTATTTTCTAGTCTCTGTAATTGGAGTGTGGTATTATTTTTGTGGTTTTGTCGTACTCGACTGACTAATAAACAGTTTTGTAATTATTGTGCTATATCATAGTCATTCATACAAATTTTACACCTTTATAATATTAAGAGACTGCAAAAACAACTTATTTTTTATCATCTGTTAAATCAAGACATTTCCGTCATGTTCAATTAAATTTTTTGTTGAAATATATTAACGCCTTACTCTCATGGGATAAGACAAGTTTTAATATAACCTGCTTATTATTTAAGTTGGTACTTTAGTGTTAAACATTCTTAATGAATTGTTTTAATTGAACTTTTGTTATTACAAAAGAAAAATTTCTTGAATATGTATGTGTATTATCTGTAAGGTTTAATTTTTTTAAATGAAACAAAACGGTTTATCATTAATAAAGAAGCAATTTTCTATTGGCAATTTGGTATTTTTATTTAAGTTCCCCCTAATATTTACAGTAGAACCTCTATAAGTCGAATATTAAGGGAGACGCCAAAAAATTCGAGTTATAGAATTTTTGACTTATAGAGGTTCCAAGAATGTTATGTATTTGTGAACTGTTATAGAAATTGATGTGTATTGCAGTAGAACCAAACTACTTCTGACAATATTTCAATCGACAACAAATTACTTGCTTCGCTAAAATTAAAATTAAATCAAAACGAATAAAATGAAACACCTCACACCAAGCGAGCAAACTCTTGTTAGCAGTTATAAATTCGTAGTTAAAGTACTCATTGCATACTCCTAAATTGCTTTCTAAGAAACTGGTGTACTTTTACACTGGCCGAATTCTAAAAGTCGGTAAGTATCTTATTTTTATTCGAACTATAGAGGTAATGAGTCTCAAATAATCGAGTTGTAGAGGTTGTAAAATAAAACATTGCTATGTTCGAGATACAGAGGTAAAATATAATTTTTCGAGTTATTGTGGGAAAATGTGTACCAAAATGGCTTGGAGGCTCATTGATTATTTCGACTAATAGAGGTGGTTGCGCGTGCAATACACAAGGTTTGTTTAATAGTTGTGCCGTTAATCGACCTCTGCCGCGCCTCTACTGGCAAAGAGAATTTCAAAAGAAGAAAACAATGTCAAGAAGGACTTCAAAAATTTTCTCTGAAAATATAGTGTGTCAAAATAATCCAAGAGAGTGGTGAATAATTTTTCCCTGGACCGCATCACCGCTCCTGGATATTTGTTTTAACAGCTTCGCTGTATAAATTGTGTAAACCGCTATTAACATTAAAACATTTTTGTGAGTGCCATTTTTTTCCACCATACCGCCGCGCGGCTGGACTGTCTGTGTCGACTGAGGACGAACATTTTCAGCTACGTGTGAGACTGGTAAGTCGTTTGATGTGCATATCTATTTGTGATTTACTTTGTGTATTGTTCCGCACCGCAACGCTCCGCAGCCATCATCAGATTTACCATAGTTTCTTCCCTTCCGCTTGGAGGAGCTATTTACACGCTCCTCCATATATTATTATTTGGTCCAAACGAGCCTGATTATTGAATCAGTATTTATACTCCCCCGCATTCCCCGTAAATATTTTTGGTAATTTTCTTGGCTCAGCTTTAGAATATGCAACACCACAGATCGGTTAAGTACTTCTTTCACAGCTAGAACTCGTTAAAAGACGTCCATTCACAAAATATCTCAGCGCGGAGGCGCGCCGTTTAGGAGAAAAAAATTACTAAATTTTCTATACAAATTCGTTCGTACACAAACACGATTACTACGCGCCATCACAATATTACGATTACTCTGTCTGTGGTTGTCACTGGGATGCGTTTCATTTCACTTTTTTTTTTAACCAAAACCAAATTTTTTTTTATGCCAAAAATTTATGATAAAAAATTTAGTTTTAGTTTTAAATCTGGTTTAAAAAATGTCGGGCTTAATTATGCTAGTTTCATTTTTTATATGTAACATAAATGTTTTATAATCCATCCATTTATCCTCAATTTAATCTAAATAAATAATTTCTAATCTTGTTAGATAGTAAGCGGGGGGAACGGGGGGCCGCAGGCCCCCCGGAAAAAAAAGGGGGGCTCGGGGGGCGAAGCCCCCTGCCAAGAAAAAACGACACAATTAACTCCAAATTTTGTTAGGTTAGGTTCAGGTTTTGTCTATGATTATTTACGCAAAAAAAGGAACCCCGCTTGCGGGGTTCCGTCGACATTTGTGACAGAGTCCGACTTGTCTGATACGAAATTATGTTAGATTAGGTTAGGTTCAGGTTGGGTTTTTTATAATTTAAAAAAAAAAGGAACCCCGCCCAGCGGGGTTCCGTCGTCATCTGTGACAGGCTTCTGATATTTGTGTTTATGTGATTTTTTATCCACTATCGAGTACAAACTACAGAGTTACGTCTATCGAAAAAAACGAAAAAAAAATACACGCAAATTATGAATTTTGTTAATCGAAATTAAAATATGAAATAAGATATAGTATTCGCACCTAGTCTGTTTGAGCTTTTGAAGCTCACCCTGTTTAGTGACGCTGCAAAGGTCGGCGTGACCACACAGTAAAAGGCCACTCGAAAAAAGAAAACAACATCTGTGGAAGTATATCTATTCTGTGAGTTAATGTCATGGCATTTATTATTCGTGTATATTTACGAAATTGTATGGAAACTTTAATATTTTTTTTCTCATGAACCGCGCGTCTCCGCGCTGCGAAATTTTGTGAGTGGACGTTTTTTATCGAGTTCTAGCAGTGAAAGAAGTACATAGCCGATCTGTGGTGTTGCATATTCTAAAGTGCTTCCATTTTCTTAGCTTTGGTAGGTTTGCTTGTCCAATTCAAAATGGACACTTACAAAATAAAATTAAATCAAGCTAAAGCTGAGATCATTTTACAAAGGGTCACTAAATTGTGTGATTTATCGAAAAAAGTAGTTGTTACTGCAGATACGCGGTCAACGGAAAATTTCATGGCAGAATCGGAAATGATCGATGAAATGCGCCATGAGTTCATGTCTATTATTGACAATATAAACGATTTAAATTTAGTTTTAAATTCCGAAGCTGAGCCTGATTTTAAAGGTTTAATTTCGTTTGACGACGCATATACTCGTGTAAAACGTGTCCGCAATAATATAAATTCCGCTAATCAAGCTAATTCTACACTTACTATCACGCCATCACAACCAGTGAAAAACATTGTAAAATTGCCGCCTATCGTTATTCCCGCTTTCGATGGTAAGCCTGAGAATTGGCCCGTATTCTATGAGTCGTTTAAGGCTATTATTCACAACAACCAGCAGCTGTCTGACTCGCAGCGTGTGCAGTATCAGACTGACGCATGGTGCGCAGCAAATGGTTGCCGGTATCGTACCAACTGGTGAAACTTATCACATCATTTGGAACAGTTTAGTTAAGAAATACCAAGACAAACGGTCATTAGGTACTTTTTATTTAAATAATATATTAGAATTAAAGAATTGCACGCAGACAGTTAGCAGTTTAAATAGTTTTATCGAAAAGTATTCCGCTTCCATTGCCGCCTTGAAACAGTTAGATATTCCCGATTTAACAGATTTCATTCTATTCAATTTAGCTATAAAAAAGTTAGATTTACAAACAGTGCAGTCTTTTGAGTTGTCTGTTCGCTCTTCGGAAATACCTAGCTGCAAAGAACTTGTGTCATTTGTGCAAGATCAAGTAAAAATATTAGAACGATCAAGTAACTATAATAGCTTTTCTCAATCTCGTTATAACCATCAAAAGTCAGATTCCAACACTCGTAAATCTCTGACTTTCACTATTCGACAAAATACTCAATCTTCTAAAACCGCTCCTTGTGTCATGTGTAAATAGTACCGAACATTTGCTTTTTAATTGTAACAAGTTTAAAAATCTAGATTCGCCTAAAGAGCGTTATGAGTTTGTAAAATCAAAGAATTGTTGCATTAATTGTTTAAGCTCATCGCATTCAATTTTGAATTGCAATTCACGTAATGTCTGCCATTATTGTCAAAAGAGACTCACTCACTCAATACACTTTTACATTTTAATAATTTACAAAGGAGTTCGAATACTTCATCGGTACAATTACACGAATGCTCACGCGAAGTCGGTGGTAAAGAGAAGACGACCTCTTTGAATACTTAATAATAATAATAAATATCTTGGACATTCTCACACACGGCCATCTGACCCCAAAGTAGGCGCGAGCCTGTGTTATGGGTGTCAGAGACTGATATACATACATAGATATTTTTAAATACATACTTAAATAGATAATATTGACATCCAGACACAGAACAAATACAAGTGTTCGTCACACGAATATTTGTCCTGAGTGGGATTCGAACCCACGACCTTTGGCGCAACAGACAGGGTCAGTACCGATTGCGCCAACGGGCCTGTCTACTACTGAACCATATGTTCACACTGATATGGTCAATCACAATTCAATGAACTCTACTCCACTGCATTCGATCACTACAAGTGATAGTTTGTCGCCCGCTACTATGGTATCACTCGATAATTGTAAATCTCGAACAACCATACTTTTATCGACCGCGCAAGTTTATGCATATAATAAAAGTAATGAAAGGAACGTCATTCGTCTGTTATTGGATAATGGTTCACAAAATAATTTGATTACATTAGATTGTTGTAATTTACTCAACTTAACTGTAATTCCGCTTTATAATTCTTCTCTTAAGGGCGTAGGTTTATCGTCTCGTCCTATTCATGGTTACGTTAATTTGACAATTGAGTCACGCGTTTCACCGCAAAAATATCATATTCACGCGTTAGTTGTTGACAACATAACAGACAAATTGCCAGCTTTTGATATTGATGCTCGCAATTTTGATTATTATAATAGGGTACCTTTAGCGGACCTCACATGGAATACCCCTGGTAACATTGACATGGTCATTGGTACCCAATTATTTCCCTATATTTATTTGGGTGAAAAATATGAACCTAATAGTTCATCGTCACTTCCGCCCGCTTTTTTGACTACTTTTGGTTACATTTTAATGGGAGACTTTCCTTCGTCGTTTGTTGATAATGATAAAAATCAACCCGCTTCTTTTACCGCGACCACATTGAGTGGTCTGGAGTATTGTCTCCATAATTTCTGGGAATTGGAAGAAATCCCTAATAAACGATTTCTTTCACCTGATGAAACCGAATGTGAAAATTTGTTCACGACTTCTGTTGTTCGCGACAGTGATGGACGATACTGCGTAGCCCTTCCTTTTAGTCGCAATCCCGCTGACCTCGGTAGTTCTCGCGCAGTGGCATACCGCCGTTTTCTTGCGTTGGAACGTAAGTCTAAACAAACTACCGCTTTACGTAATGATTATAATCAAGTCATCAACGACTATATAAATAATGGTTACTTATCCGAAGTACTTTCTGCAGATAGTGATGATGGTTACTATATCCCGCATCACGCCGTCATACGGCAAGTTGAAACAACGACTAAGTTGCGAGTAGGGTTGGACGCAAGTGCCAAAACACACACAGGGTTGTCACTTAATGATATTTTATATTCAGGGCCTAACCTACAAGCTGATCTCTTCTTACTTTTATTAGATTTTCGTTTATTTCCAATTGCATTAACCGCAGACATTAAGCAGATGTACTTACAAATAGGAGTTCCAGAGTCACATCGCAAATATTTAAAAATATTATTTCGTTTTTCTTTTCAATTTAACCGCGTTCCTTTAGGTCGTAAGTCCAATCCATTTGTGGCAACGCGTACTGTACGCCAGTTAGCATCAGATGAATGTTCTCCTTTTTCTGATGCAGCTTCTGTCATCCAGTCGAAGAGTCTATATATGGACGATTTGGTGACGTCAGTGTCTGATCGGAACAGCGTTCTAAGCTTTGCTAACGAGATAATTTCTTTGTTTAAATTCGGATGTTTTGATCTGGTTAAGTGGGCCAGCAATTCTTCCGAGTTTTTTGATTGCTTGCCACGTCCACACCGCGCTCCAGTTAATTTCTCTGCTGATTCTAATAGCAACCTGAAGATATTAGGTCTAACTAGGTTTCAAGACGAAGTCGTATTTCAGTTGTCTACTTCTTGTAGTGACAATAAATGTACAAAACGCATTATACTTTCCTTTGTCGCTCGCTTTTTTGATGTTATGGGCCTGATATCTCCAGTAATAGTATACGCGAAATTGCTTATCAAAGATCTGTGGATTAGTAAAGTGGATTGGGACGATACGCCTCCAGAGGACATAATAAGATCTTTTTCATTGCTAGTTAAAGAATTACAATTATCGGAAATAAAAATACCGCGCCATATTGGTTTTTCTAATAACTGTAGGGCGAATATAGTTGCATTTTGTGATGCAAGCCTCAAGGCTTATGGTTGTGTTATTTATTTACATATAACTGACGAGGTCGGAAATATCATTGTGAGACTCTTGTGTTCCAAATCTAAAGTTTCGCCTGTTAAAATTACTACGCTTGCTCGATTAGAGTTATGCGCCGCTGTTTTAATGTCCCGCTTAGTAAAAGTTATTAATACTTGTAGTAACCGCATAAAATATATCTCAGGTGTTTTGTTGTCATCCGACCCTCAAACTGAGGTGTTGACACCCGCTCATTTTTTGATGTCGACTCTCATTCAATATTTTCCCGCAAATGATCTTTCTGATGAACGTGTTAATTTAATCGACCGCAAAAAATTGTTAGACGTTCTAGTACAGTCATATTGGAAAAGGTGGAGGTCTGAATATTTGCAAACGCTACAAGTCAGGCAAAAATGGTGTACGCCTGACAATCCAGTTCGTGTTGGAACTGTAGTTCTAATTGACCAAGATGACATACCACCGTTACGTTGGCCATTAGGTATTATCCAGGAAGTTTATCCTGGTAGTGATGGTGTAGTTAGAGTTGCATTAATTAAAACGCAAAGTGGCACGTTTAAACGACCTGTTGTTAAGCTTTATCCCATACCTACACAATAATACTTATAATATTTTTTTATTTTTTTTTATATTTTCCATTAGTTTATTATAATATAGTTTTCCCTTTAATATTAAATTGAGATTTCAAGGATCATTATGTCCCTTGATCTTACACCGCATAGCTTACACCGCATAACTTAGGTACATTTCGTTTATTTTTTTTTTCTTTCTTTTGTAAGTTCTCCGAACTTCCAAAGCCGGGGAGCATGGTTGCGCGTGCAATACACAAGGTTTGTTTAATAGTTATGCCGTTAATCGACCTCTGCCGCGCCTCTACTGGCAAAGAGAATTTCAAAAGAAGAAAACAATGTCAAGAAGGACTTCAAAAATTTTCTCTGAAAATATAGTGTGTCAAAATAATCCAAGAGAGTGGTGAATAATTTTCCCCTGGACCGCATCACCGCTCCTGGATATTTGTTTTAACCGCTTCGCTGTATAAATTGTGTAAACCGCTATTAACATTAAAACATTTTTGTGAGTGCCATTTTTCCACCATACCGCCGCGCGGCTGGACTGTCTGTGTCGACTGAGGACGAACATTTTCAGCTACGTGTGAGACTGGTAAGTCGTTTGATGTGCATATCTATTTGTGATTTACTTTGTGTATTGTTCCGCACCGCAACGCTCCGCAGCCATCATCAGATTTACCATAGTTTCTTCCCTCCCGCTTGGAGGAGCTATTTACACGCTCCTCCAAGAGGGTTGAGATTTCGAGTAATGGAGGTTTGGTGGGAGAATAAAATTTTTTTTGGGATTTGGTGGTTTTCAACTTATCGAGGTTCTACTGTTAGTTAGTTTTGAAACTAATTAAACGAATCACCAAAATTTTACCCAGAAGAATAGGGTAGGTAATGAGTGGAGTACCTATGGTTTGTGCATTCTCGGTTGTAAAAGAACCGATGCCTAGGGAGCACTACGAATAAAATTACGTGCTTCGAAGGGCACGTTAAGTACCCCGGTTGTTATCGAAAGATAAGCTGTTAAGCCATATTAGCAGCCTAGAAACATCTCACTGTTGGCCACTAACATGTCCGCAAAACTGTACAGAAGCAGCGTGGTGGAGTATGCCCTGCTGAAACTCGAGTTAACGCGTATAGACAGTAATTTTCGGTGTTTTTTGAATACGTTATAAAAGGGGCAAATATTGGCTACGATCCTTATTACACAAATAAATATTAATTGAAGATCAATTCGTGACCCACACGTTGGTAACGATTTTCCTGATGTATTTATCGATAAGCTGGAGTACTTTCAACACTGGATTGGCCTCTAACCCCCATTGGAACAGCGTGGTGGAATGCTCTAGTTAGACCCCACTCAGCTGTGGCTGTGTGACCCGTGCCTAATAATTTGACGCCTATGGGTTATAGCTTGCATAATAAATTTTCTCTAACACTGTATCTATTGTGACTTAAGTCCAAATTAAATATAAAAGGGTTAATAAATGAAAGAACCATCTCAAGAAATAACGTCTTTAATATAACCGGCCGCCTAGCGCACCTTAACCGAAAATATGCAATTTAGACTAGAAAAAAGATAATTCAATAGATTCAAACTGTTTGATAGGGCTACGTACATATATTAAGAATCAGGATAAATTGATTGCGATAAGACCATAGATATAGGATGTAGTAAAAAGATTGCCACAGACGCTGTAACCCACGCAATTGGTACGTATTTTGTTTACAGCGTTGCTCTGCAACGAACGCAGTGCCATGTTAATTTTTATATTAGCACATTTGTTAGCACTGAATAGGCATGATGACAGATTTTTAAAATGTCTTTTGTAATGTAGGTACACATCCCATGTTTCGAAAAAAACATTATTTCAGCAATAAATTGAGGTTTGCAGTTATTGCAGTTTTTCCTATCTACTTTGAATATAGCGCGAAAACGCTCATAGGTGTCATGGCGTCCGCTTGACGTTACGCCTAGGTAAATATGCCGCTGTATTCAACAGAAGCCCAAGCGAAAGGTGAATTTTTATTTAGTGGTGACGTCATCCGCTCTTATTGGCGTTTCACTCAACATGGCCGATTACTGTATTTTATACATTTATTTTAATGAAAATCTTATTAATCTCAACGTTTTTTATTAAAACTTGTCAATTTTTTAGGAATTATTCAATATACTTGTTCCGCTAAAACCATTTATTCTTTATTTTTTTAATACTGTCATCATGCATATTCTATGGAGGTGGGCATATCTATACTATAAAAAATTGCAAAAACCATCTAATTCCATCGACGTAGCCATAACAAACTGTTCGTTTACAATGCGCCGAGTTAAAACTTAAACAATCAATCAGTATTAACAAAAAGATAAATTTTCTTACAACTACAGCCGACTAGGACGCCGCACCGGCGTATGGCTTAGGCCGGACACAAACTATTAAAGTATGGTGTGTCGGTTCCGTACATTTACATGTTAAGAAGTCTCAGACATGTATATATAGGTCGCCCAGGAATATATGAAGGTTGCGGAATTCAGAAATAATTTCATTCATTGGCAATAATTTTTAACAATTTTAACATGCCGCATTGTCAATTGTGTAATTGTTTTTAAACGCTACACATAGCGCCATAGGCCTAGGACTAGGCCTGTTTTGGGGGTGGCGGACACACAGAATACAACGCAATTTAACATCCATGACCAGAGTGAAGCGAAGTTGCAGACAAACTGGCCTACAGTTTGGCAAATTTTAGATACAAATAATTTTGTAACTTTGTTTGGATTAATAAATAAAAAAAAGTAAATATTTTCCCGGGCCAGGATCGAATGCAGGACCCACGAGATTAAATTAATTCATTTACACCCACAAATTGTTTACAAGTATCCGACTGATGTAAGTGATATCAAGAATAGCGCCCTCAATGCCCTTCGTATATGTCTACTTAACTTATATATAAAAACATATTAAAACAGCTTTTCTAATCATAGTAAATACATGGAACTGATGGTGTTCTGATGACCATACATTAATAGTGTGTATCCAGCATTACGATCAACATTAAATGTCACCAAAACTCTCTAAGCGGTGAAACTTCTAATAAAATGTAATAATAGTGAGCTATTAATTGCCAACAGCAAATGTATCGAACTGAATGTTAGTTACCAAATCTGTTTAAAAAAAAAATAACTACCCTATTACTATAAACATATTTCAGTTCCAACTCCGGACAACGCCATCTACTGTCGAAACTCAATTTAATCCTTGAGATGCAAATTTTCACCAATAGACGGCAATGCAACAAATTTTATGTACTGGCTTTATAGAAGTTTTTCAAATAAACAACATTCGACCAAGGGTAAGCGAACAATATTAATATTTTATTAATAGAAAAAGCAGTTGCAGGCCTCTTGAACTTGCTTGAACTATTTTGTTGTTGAACCAGCTTGTATTTGATGCATATTTTTTATTGAATCGTCACGGTTAGAGAGTTTTAAATATACAGAATGCTGTCGGCATGGCCGACTATAAAATCTACAAACTTATAACAAATAAGGAACAAGAACTAATTAACGGTAGGTGGGGTCGCTTCCAAGATTATGTTTTAAACTAACTTTGTTTGTAGTTTCGTCCGCGGAAAAATTATACAGCGATCATAACTTTTCTGAAAGAAAATTTTCGTTCTGATCTATACCAAAAAATGTCATGGAAAGAATTCCGTAAGCGACAAGTTGCATTAAAAATCTATTATTTGTTACAGTGTTATCAAGTTAAGAATTTGTGTCAGCGCTGTCTGTTGACGTTGTGCCGGACAGCTTTCCAATAAACGTGCAAAGCATCCCAAGAAAACATATTTGAAAGATATAAAGAAAGAAAATCTTTATTTTGTCCCAAAGGTACAATAAAAGAAGAAATAAATAAACAAAAGAAAAATATAAGCCTACAAAGAGACAAAATAGGACTACTCTCAGCCTGTGCCGTGGTACTGAGAGAACCGCGGCTGCTGGTTTTCAGAGTAGTAGCATTAGGGATGAAAAATATTCTATGTATTAATGACGGTTATCTTCTACCAATGTGCCAAGTTTCATTTGATGCGTGATTGAGTAACATACATCTAAACATTTACAAACATTCACATTTATAATATTAGTTTTTTTTTATGGATACAAGATAGCAAACGAGCTTGCAGCACCACCCATCCGCTGTCGCCCATGACAACTGTGACTGACTTTGAACAAGACTCAATTAGGGACTGGGATAGTTAGTCCAATTAGTTGAGAGGGTTAATTAGAACATTCGTTGGTCAGTTCGTTAGTAGGTATGAGGACTGGGGACTATTAGTGAAAGTTAGTCCTGTTAGTTGGTGTTAGTAATAGTCCAGTTAGTACTTGTTAGTAGGAGTCTAGTTCTAAGTCAGTCACAGATGTGTTGCTACCCTTGAGGACTAAGATGGTCGCCGCTAAAGAAGTGTAACCGTGTATAGTATAGGATTATTATTTTTAATTATAACACTGGGTAGAATAATTGTATGGATCTTCAGGATCTACTCCAATAATACAAATATCTATCATTTAGTATGTAAGTCTACGATTTATTTGGTATCCGTGAGATAACTTAGCATGGCGATATAGAAACGATATCTTTAACTTTAGACGCTTATTATTTCGGCCATCTTGAATCGAGGACTACATTCTAAATTTAAAAAATCAAAATAGTTCCATTAAAATAGGTGGGTATATCTACCCTACATCACATCATTTTAAAGCATTCGCGGACAGTGAACAGACAATAGAACTATTATTGTTATGACGTATAAAAGTTCAAGGGAATGTGGTTAAACGGTTTTATTAAAAAGCGTTTTATCTGCAATGTTAACGGTAAAACAACAATCAAAGAAGCGGCCCCTTAAAGAAACCACAATATTATTTATGCACGTAAACATAACTTATCAAGATTCCTTCTTCATTCTTAAAAACAAAATCTTCCCTTAATCGAGAAATTAACCGAATGCCGAAATCTCGATTATTCGTACCTAATTATAACATGTATAATATTATGTATAATGCGATAATTTAATAAAACCTGATTTACGCAAAATATCACTGTGCCAAATAATTCTACATTCAGATAAAAGCTTTTTTACCTTTAAGCAATTAATATCAACGCAATCTAAAACATTTATACGGGGGACTATTAATAATAAAGTAATATAACTATTTATTAATTATTATAATTAATATGGCAACACCCATAATTGCACCAAAAGATCCGATGACACACATTAGAGATCATTAAAATTATTCCGACAACAAAGAATAAAGTAACACGGTTTACAAAAAAAAAAGTAATTACATTAATCAATAATTATTGAAATTACCTAAAATTATTAATAATATTTTATTTCGTCCTGAAGCTGACGAATACAAGCACTTTAATCGATTCATAGACATAAAAAATAAAAATAAAGCTTACATTACAACATTTCCATGAAATAATGTGTATTATACACCCAATAATACAATTATACAAGTCTCTACAGTCCCTTTAGAAGTTTACAGTGCGTCCCTGGGTGACACAACACTGATGTCGAGACGAAAAGGAGAATTTTCTTTTATATTCTCACCTAGTCTCCATCATATTAAAATTACAATCCATACGTAATATTAATATTATTCCAAAATTTAATTATTACACAACTTATTCTCAAATCTGGAAGCAAAATTTTGGCGGAAAATATAACGAATTCTTATTTCTTATGTATATTCTATACGTCAATTATGAATTACAGGTTGTACCTTCTTCAATGTATAAATGGTTTTTCATTGACGCTCACATATTATTATATCCGAAATAGAAAAATGGAGTGTATAATTACGAATTATATCATATTATATATAAAAAGTGCTGTACTTCAATCAATGATATGTACCGATTTAATTTAAACACGTTTTTGTGTATGAACAAAATTGTATGTCGCGATCAAAACCTATTCTTGTACAGATTCCATTTCAGGGTTCCGTACCAAGGAATAAAACGGGACCCTAAAATGGAACTACTAGCTACTAAGACTGCGCTGTTCGTCTGTCCGTCCGGCACCAGGTTGTATCTCATGACCCGTGATATATAGACAGTTGAAATTTTCTGATGCCTCTATAACAACAAATATACAACAGACATGATTTTTTTGTCGTTTTCATAGATAATGGTACGGAACCCTTAGTGCGAGAGATAAAGAGTAAACCAACTCTTTACATAGCTATTGTAATATTTATGTAGATTATCCACACTTATTTTTATCTTGTACACACAAACATAGTTGCTATATTGTTTAAAAGTTAAGTCTGAAAACGCTATGCAACCAGGCCAGTATTGAACCCAATTCTTGTATTATTATCGCCCCTCAAATATGATGAGCCTCAATGAAACGATGTGCAAAATAATGATCTAGAATTTATCATACTAGGTCCGAGTTAAATTTTTTTTTAAATATCACCATAATATGAACACGCAGACAAACATGAAAAATTAATTAAAACATATTTCTATACACTCTCCTACAATTTCAAGCATGAAATATGTATTTGAACCGGCAATAAAAATTGAAAATGTTCATTGTTTTATTATATATATCTTAAACAGTCAAAATATTAGCCTAAGAACACTTTAAGAAGATCTTTCAAAAAACATTTAACCTTCTAATTTTCTACGACGAGGAAGATAGCTACTTTAAATTTATTTTATATCTTAATAATTTTAATTTTAAAACACTATTTCATATAATTTTGTACTGAAAAACGGCCGATTCACAAACGATTCCATCCCTCGTACAATACCACAGATTCTATCCACATAATAAATTTTATTTTTTTTTATTTTCCTATTTACTTATTTAAAAGTTGATGAGATTTTTATTCTGGACACTTTATAATTCACAAAAATCCAATTTTGATTCATTTCCAAGGACGGACATAGCCAAAGAAGAGGTTTATTCCCCATCCGCTTTTATGGGGTTACACCCTATATTTATAATGTGGATAGAAACCCATGGTACGATAGTTATACACCCTAGCCTACGATCACATTTTGCCGACTGATCACAGATAGTAAACCCTGACACTTCCCTTTTGCTGCTGTCATGTTTTCATTTACACTTTAAATAAATATAAGCTTATTAGATGTCCAGCATCTAACGAAAATGGTGTTAACTTTTTTTTTATACATAATTTTTTATTAACTTTTGTTATGCCTACCATGGCTAGGAACGAAACACCCAGAACAATAAGAAAATGCCACTAGGCATTTTATAGGCAGCTGCGACCCATAGACGTCCCACTGCTGGGCACGGGTCTCCCCCACAGACAATCTGCGGGAGGTCTAGAGCATATTCAACCACGCTGCTCCAATACGGATTGGTGGAGGGGTTAGTGGCCAACCCAGTGTCGAATGTTATCAAGCCACCCAAAGGACTTCGACAAGGCTTAACGGCTGTTTCCACCATTGCAAACAACCGGGACTGACGGCTTAATGTGCCCTCCGAAGCACGGTAACAACATGAAATTTTGCCTCTAGCAGACACCCATCCACAAACCGACCGTGCCCGTCGTTGCTTAACTCTTTCGATCACATTGAATCGACGCGAGCCATTGGGCTATGGAGTAACTACATAACTGTACTGTACCATAAATATTATGTTATAAGTATTCGAAGACTCCGAGGGGCGATGGTGAGACCCTGAAAGCCGCATCGCGGGTCCCGGGTTCAAATCCCGATCGCAGATATTTATTTCGCATATAAATATTTGTAATCGTGTCATGGATGTCAATTTGTGTTGTTTTGATGTCCGCAAAACGAGTCTATGCTTACAGCGATGGTGTAGCTTTTATTTAGAATTAGACATAACAATGGTTACGTTTACATCTAGTAATATTATATAGCCTATGTCACTCAGTGAAGATGCAGCTTTCTAATGGTGAAAGAATTTTTGAAATCGCTCCAGTAGTTTTTGTGTGAAAACATTACAAACAAACTTTTCCTCTTTATAATATTAGTATAGATATAGACTAGTGGTAACGCCAAAACATTCAATCCTAATGCTTTCCAACCGAATCATAATAGCATTAAAAACAATTACTACACGGTAAAAATGGTACTAGGTACCGTGGCGGGCGGTGGTACTGTCCCGGGTTCGAACAAATTTTTCCTCTTTATAATATTAGTATAGAAGTATAGATTACATAATTTACCATAACAATGATAATCAATGTAACCATGACAGCAGCATAATCTACCTATACATTTCATGTACTCCCATCAATCAATTTTTAATAATTTTGAATCCCCAAATATTAACCTAACTACGACTAAATTATGAAACTTGATATTAAAACAATGCAAATATATCATACCGTCAAGTATTATACAATTATCTCTAAACTGTGTATAATAGGCTGATTATATAATGTATAATTTATTAATTAATTTTAAAGATAATTGTATGATACAGAAACCAGACAATATCGCATGCAAGCTTATTATATCTATTAATAAAATTTCTCTCATTCATATTAGTAGGGGAGCCCAAGAGGGGGATTTTGCGGGATACTCAAGCGCGTAAGTTTAATATACAGTGGGATACCTTGTACCCGGTTAAGTACCTCCACCAAATATGAGCCCCATATATAAATGGGGCCGTCAAGGATAAAGGATCAGATTAGTAAAAAAAAAAATTTGTCATCAGAAATTCTTGAGCGCGTTAGATTAAGGTAGGGTGAGTTAATTACATGCTAAAAAGTGTATATTCCACTAATCTTACAATTTGAGAGTAACGTAAAGAAAGGGGAGGGCTACAACTTTGTAGCCCTCCCCTTTCTTTACGCTACAACTTTGTAGCAGTCCCCTTTCTTTACGTTACTCTCAAATTGTAAGATTAGTGGAATATACACTTTTTAGCATGTAATTAACTCACCCTACTTTAATCTAACGCGCTCAAGAATTTCTGATGACAAATTTTTTTTTTTACTAATCTGATCCTTTTTCCTTGACGGCCCCATTTATATATGGGGCTCATATTTGGTGGAGGTACTTAACCGGGTACAAGGTATCCCACTGTATATTAAACTTACGCGCTTGAGTATCCCGCAAAATCCCCCTCTTGGGCTCCCCTACTATATGGCAATGAATCACCATCCACACTGACTATTCTGATTATGCACCATGTTTTATTATAGCTTGTATAAATTAATGTACATTCGATCAGTTATACATTATAGATATTAATCTGATTATGCACCATGTTTTATTATAGCTTGTATAAATTAATGTACATTTGATCAATTATACATTATAGATATTAATTTATTTTTTCGACTTGTCTTTAAGAGCGCCAGCTTCAACTAAACATGTTTCACGATTTGAAAAACGAATTTCGCAATTTGAAATTTTGTTTTTAATTGTGTTATGTGGGTCACAAAATAGGTCAAAATTTCAAGGGGCCTATGTCCAGCAGTAGACCTCCAAAGGATTTTAATTACTAAATAAGGTAAATCATCGACAGCTTTGGCCTTGCAATTCCTCGATGATGGCTCCGTGCCCTGCAGAGCCCATTTGGTTCATAATCAGGGGAATGGTGATCCGTGCCATTACGTGAGTTAGGCTAACCTGGAGTGTTCCAAGTAAACTCCACAATATGGCTCCGTGACCTGCAGAGCCCATATGGTTCATAAACAGGGGAATGGTGATCCGTGTCATCAGTATGAACAATATGGCTCCGTGCCTAGAATTACTCACATGGTTCACATGGCGAGTTAAGCTAATCTGTTTCTAAGATGCTTCTGGCATATATCTCAATGATGGCTTTGTGCCTTGCTGTGTCCGGTTTTAGGCAGGGGATTGGTCATCCGTGCCCTGTGAGGCACGTTACGCCAACCTACCCCGTTGCTCTGCCCTCTTCTTCTGCCCAATGGGCTCAGTTTGGTGGGTTACTGACATGTGGCGTCTGTAAAAAAAATACAATAGAATACATTACGATATTTAAAACAAGGTAAACAATACATTTAAATGTAGTTATTTATTGATATGAAATACTCTTAAACGCTCACACCCCCGCGGTATGCCGGGGCCAGTCTTGTGACACACAGAAAACAACACAAATTAACATCCAATGCCCGAGTACAAATATTTATCTGCATATTATATTTAGATTATAATAAGGACGGTCCGGACAGATGTACAATGGACGCTTGCACAGCATATGGAAGAGCAAATCTCCTAACGCTGCAAACCCGACGAAAGTGGGTGAAATATTGATTGCAAGATTCCAGGACATACATACATACATACGAGTGAAGTTATATAAAAGCTTATAATAGAATAGAATAGAATAAATCTTTATTTGCCATCAACACCGCCACAAGAGAACAAAATAATAATAACACAATATGCACTTACTTAACTAATAACAACGAAATATAATTATAATTATTATTAACAACTTTATTAATACATTTGAATTTTAACAGATATGAAAATGTTCGATGGCAAAAAGGTACCGCACTCAGCTTATGCCATGGTTTCACAAGGAGCCACGGCGCTGATTTTCAGTGCGGCCCTTATGTGATTCAATAGTTCGGCTTCCAGAAACCTCTAAATTCGTTGTGTTTTTTATGAACCAGCATTAATTTTTTGAGAGTAGTAGGAAGCAATTCAATATAATAGGAACAATATGACATAAGGACATGAGACAAACAACCAAAAAACAGGTGTACATATTGTAGGTATAAACCACCATGAATTAAATACATACTCATGAATAGAATCAGCTTAAGTTAAGTACTTACCTATTGATTTGTGCAAAACTTAAATACATGAAGTAAGTACTTAAATACTTAGTTTTAATAAGACTTATAATAATAATAATGACTTACCTCAATCCCCTCTCGCTACGGAAAGGCAGACTGCACACGGAACACTTTGTACCCTTATACTCCTCATTAGACTCACTATCTCTCTCAATTGCTTGGAACCCTCGGCTGAAATCAATCGGTACTATTGGTATGGTTGGCAGCATTGCTCCGCTCACGTGAATCTCGGTTTTGGTAGCCGGTATTGGTTTCGGAGGCTTTTCAATCTCCGGTTTTTGTTTCAAAACGTTTTGGGTGTCCGATTTCTTGGTATCCGGTTTGGATTTCAAAGGATTTTGAGTCTCCACTTTCATGGTATTCGATTTGGGTTTCAAAGGATTTTGGGCGTCTGGTTTCTTGGTATCCGGTTTTAGTTTTAAGGTTGGTTGGGTTTCGTGTCTTTTCGTTGACGTTTTCTTATCTGGTGATGGAGATTTAACTTTTACTGGATCTGAAAATTAAATGCAGTGTTTTTAACAACCTACAGATAAAATTTGAGCTTAAATTCTTTGAACTAACGCGCGATACAGATTCGCACATAACAATTACACACATAACGATGACAGGCCCGTTGGCGCAATCGGTAGTGACCCTGTCTGTTGCGCCAGGGGTCGTGGGTTCGAATCCCACTCAGGACAAATATTCGTGTGACGAACACTTGTATTTGTTCTGTGTCTGACTGACTGACTGACTGACATATCAACGCAGGGCCTAAACTATAAGGGTTGGAAACTTGAAATTTTGCACAGGGGTTCCTTTTATAACGTAGGGAAGCACTAAGAAAGGATTTTTGAAAATTCACCCCCTAAGGGGGTTAAACGGGGGTGCAAAGTTGGTATGAAACTTTGCCGTTTTTGAAGTGAAGTGGGCAACCCGAACGCGGGCTGACGTCGGTCTAATTCTACACGAGCTAAGCTGCGGGCGTCCACTAGTACTATATTTCTATGCCTCACCGGCGTGCCTGGGCCTGGCCGACTCGGCCACCAGGCTCAGCGGCTGGCCCTCGTCGCTGGAGCCGTCCGATTGCCGCCGCTGTTGCTTCTGAGTCTTTTTTATACGCTTTCTGAACCTGAAAATGAGATGTGGCGATTTGTACAACGTGTACACAACAACGTGACACTTATGTAAGGTGACGTCACAGCGGGGTGCTTGTACAGTGTACAAAAAAATAACGTCTTACTTGGCCTAGTGGTCGTAAGCGCGACTTTAAGCCACAGGTCCTAGGTTCCATCCCCGGGTCAACTATTGGGTTATTCTTACTTGAAATTCCCGGTAGCAGCTCGGAGTCTGGTGTATGGCAATACGCTCAACACCTATTCACTGCGACCCATAGACATCCCACTGCTGGGCACGGGTCTCCCCCACAGACGCAGCTGCGGGAGGTCTAGAGCATACTCCCCCACGATGCTCTAATGCGGATTGGTGGAGGGGTTAGTGTCCAACCCAGTGTCGAATGTTCTCAAGCCACCCGAAGGTCTCCGACAAGGCTTAACGACTGTTTCCACCATTAAAAAATACCATGCACGATTATTATCTACTTATCTATGGATAACATCCTCCAAACTAAATATTGGTTGCCTGTAAAGTCGGTATACGGGCGAAAGTTTTACGTGACAACGACTTTGAGTGGTAATAGTATATTTCGCTACAAGTGCGGAAAGCCTGTCATTGCAAAGAGTTCCGACAAATGTCTACCCGAGCCGAAGGCGAGGGTTGACAGTCGGAACAAGTTGCAATGACGGTTCCGCACGTGTACTGAACAACTATTTTTAATACAGTTGCGAAAAAATGAAGCAATTTAATAAAATAATAAAAACACAAACTAAACTCGCAAAGAACATTTTTGGAAAATGGCGCCAACCGTAAAAGAATACAGAGTATTGCAGAGATTTTTTTTTGTTTTCTTCACCCATTCTGGGTAGGCAAAGGGAACTATGCCCATACAGCCAAGTCTTCAGTAGAATTTTTTATTGACATGAAATTTAATGAGATGAAATGAAGTGAAACCTAACCTAGCTCATTGAATCAAATCATTAAATCTGATATTGAAACAAATTAGTAGCTTCTTTTTAGAAATATTTGCATGAATCATAAAAACTTCTATGAATTTTTTTTTAGTAAAAACTTCGTGGTTGGTTTTTTCTTTTTAATAGACATTATTTTGACAGTTGGGAAAGAGAACGCACGAGTTCGGAAATGGTAAAGAAAAAGCACGAGTGTGTAATAACTCACTTCCCGAACGCTAAACGTCCCTGTAATACGCCACTTTTTGAGCAACTGTATTAAAAAATAATTTTAATGTGAATATTCATTCGTATAGTAGTATCGTCTCGTATCGTATCGTCTCTCTCGCTCTTAGGCGGGCTAACCATGCCCGAGTGGAAGGGACGCGTGCCTCTCACTCGCTCTCATTGTGAGCGCATAACGTGAGCGGAGCGTAACGCAGTTTCTTGAAGTGTCACCCGGCAAACCAATTTATAAGACGTTGTCACGTCAAAACAACCGGGACCGACGGCACGGTAGCGTCCATGAAATTTTGCCACAAGCGGTGCACCCATCCACTAACCAACCGACACGAGCCATTGGGCTATGGACGCTACAACATCTATTAAAACACTGAATTCCATCCATCCATCCATCAGCCCTTTGGGATCCACTGCTGGACATAGGCCTCCCTCAATCGACGCCACTCCTCCCGGTCCTGCGCCCTCTGAATCCAACCGTTTCCCGCTGTCTTCTTCAGGTCATCAGTCCACCTCGTCGGGGGGCGGCCAATACTTCGTTTTCCGAGACGCGGTCTCCACTCGAGGACTTTTCTTACCCAACGGTTATCAGTCCTTCGAGCGACGTGGTGGAAACACTGAATTACATGGGACCAAAATAGAACTGGTGAAAAGTGGGTGTACTACAACACACTCTGCCTGTCGCGCCAGCTGCTCAACGAGCTCTTGTCGCACGGACAGGCTCCATCTTGTCGCCGTCCGTGCTCAGTCCCCATCCTCTCGCAACTCACCGTTTCCTGGGCGGGCGGGGCTGCGGCTTGCGCTCCTCGTTGTTGTTGACGCCGAGGTAGAGGGCGCAGGCCGCGGCGCCGCGCGCCAGCTGCTCGCCGTCCGCGCTGCTGCTCAGCGAGCTCTTGTCGCAGGCGAACAAGTCTGTCTCGTTGCTCAGCTCGTTGCTGTCTATTTGGTCACTGTGGGACAAAACAGCTTTTTACAGCTTAAACCTAGAACGGAGAGGCTTAGCTCAACCCAGCCTCAACTAAAGCCTGTGGAGTCACCAGGAGGATGCACTTCTGGACGGAGGATCCGGCGAAATGTGGACAATCAAGCCCATTACCTAGCTACAGCCATAGGCATTCCACTTTTAGACACTGTCGCATACTGTAGGGTCTAGGACATACTACAACAAACAGCTTAAATTGTTACTAAACATGAAGAGAAAAGAACCAGGACCAAAATGGAGCAACCATATTCCAAAGTCAGCCTGTAGAGCCGAGACTGTTAATGACAATAAGTCTGGTTCATAAGTGGTAGTCTGGTTGTAGTAGCGTCCATAGCCCAATGGCAGGTGCTGTCGGTTTGTGGATGGGTGACCCTAGTGGCAAAATTTCATGGACGCTACCGTGCTTCGGAGTGCACGTTAAGCCGTCTGTCCCAGTTGTTTTCAATGCTGGAAACAGTCCTTAAGCCTTGTCAAAGACCTGAGGGTGGCTTGAAAACATTCGACACTAGGCCACTAAGCCCTCCACCAATTCGCATTGGAGCAGCGTGGTGGAGTATGCTCTAGACCTCCCGCAATGGGGGAGACCCGTGCCCAGCAGTGGGACATCAATGGGTCGCAGCGAGCAAGTCTGGTTGTTTGCAATGACTGTTTAGAATTAAATTTGTTTGTAAGTCACATTGAAGTCACTCACAAATGCATTGCTATGGACAAGGATTAAGGTTAGTTAATTTACTGAAATTTGAGAACAAACTTGAGAAAAGAATTGAGCCAACTATATAATTATATTGGAGTATAATCTTGGGATAATCAGCTAAATCTGATCTCAGTTAGGTTTATATAAAGGACTTCAAGGAATAGAGATTTCAATCAATTGACTTTCTCCATAGTGTGGTAGTGGTTGACACTAACTGCATATGCGGCTCCTGGATTAGAATCCCAGTGCAGGTAGTTTTTTTTTTGCAGATATTTATACTCAGCCAAAGTGTTGATATTAAGTTTTTTTTTTTAATGGATTTTAGCCAAACGAACAAGCGGACGGGCCACCTGATGGTAAGTAGTCACCGTCGCCTATAAAGTTATATTGTTTTTAGTGTTTCCGTAACTCAGGTTACAGCATTTAGCCTTTGAAACCATTCTGTGCTCTCAAGTAACAACGGCCTTGAACAACACTGACATCACTTCATTGGTTGAAACTTACCTTAAATCAGAAAATTCACTTTGAGCATCAGTTTCAAGCTTTTTGATCTGAAACGTTATGTTTATCCTCTTGTATATCTCCTCGGTGATGTTTCGGCATTTCTCATACTTCGGGTCGAGGGTTTCATTGCTTATGTTGGACCATAAACCCTGTTTTTCTACTGTTGACATTTTTCTTATAAGAATCTCACTAGAATCACATTATTTATATTTAATCCCGCGATTGTATAGGCTATGTTTAATAAAACAGCCACCTTGAGCCATATTCTAATTGTAAACGTGAGGAATATGTTACGAAATAACACTCTTTTGATACTGTCAGGATCAACACATTTAGCGGTCAAACCGATTGCGAAACCCGTACATTCCACATAAAATTGATTCCGATAACTTCACTTAACTTCACGTAACAATATGCACCCAATATTCCCGCTAAAAGCACCGAATATTGCAATTTCCAAAACAAAGAGATATTAATCAACTTATTTATGGCAAAACAACTAGAGACATTGGCTCCGATTTCACGCCATATTGCTACAATTTCAAGAACGACTAGGTAAACAAAGGTTGCAGCATTCTCCTATAGACTTTCTCAACAATAACAAATACAAACAACATTAAAAACTTAATTAAAACTTATCGCCTGTGCGGCTTTTTTTGGATTTTTTGACATTTAAAATTTAGTGTTGCTTGAATGCTTGACATTAATTAATTGCTCATTCATAATTTAATATATAACATTTTTCAGCATAGACAATAAAATGATAATGATGGTACTTTCTCCGAGAGTGAATCAAGTATAAAGCCTGTGATTGCAACACAAATTTATGCTGAAAACCTCTTATGCACGGTGAAATTATCAATTTTTATATGTTAAATCGCGTACAATTTGAACTATTGATTGAAAGTGTTGTATTATTTTACTCTTTGGCACAAGAAAGTAAAAATCACATAGACCATAAACAAAAATTAATAAAAATATAATTTTATTGTGCAAAAAAGGTTTAAAACTTCACCTTGAAAGGTTTTTGGTTTTCAATTTAATTATTAGAAAATATACGATAATAATGATACTTAAAGCGTTTTATTTAACAAATTCAGAACGAAATGTTCTTCGCGCGCAAAGTAAACGTCAGACTTGACATTCGAATCTGTTCGAATGTTCGAATCGTAGCTGAAGTTTCAGTTTATTAATTAATGTTTATTTTAATTTAATTATATGAAAGATGTACACCAAAAAAGGCGGTAAATGTAAACGCAAAGCAAAGTTAATTACGGAAGGGACTTGTGTTTTCTGTCAGTGTGCAAAATAGCGTGAAAAATATAATTTTATTGTGCAAAAAAGGTTCAAAACTTCACCTAGAAAGGTTTTTGGTTTTCAATTTAATTATTAGAAAATATACGTTAATAATGATACTTATAGCGTTCTAAATAACAAATTCAGAACGAAATGTTCTTCGCGCGCAAAGTAAACGTCAGACTTGACATTCGAATGTTCGAATCGTAGCTGAAGTTTCAGCTTATTAATTTAATGTTTATTTTAATTTAAATAAATGAAAGATGTACACCAAAAAAGGCGGTAAATGTAAACGCAAAGCAAAGTTAATTACGGAAGGGACTTGTGTTTTCTGTCAGTGTGCAAAATAGCGTGAAAAATATAATTTTATTGTGCAAAAAAGGTTCAAAACTTCACCTTGAAAGGTTTTTGGTTTTCAATTTAATTATTAGAAAATATACGTTATTAATGATACTTATAGCGTTTTATATAACAAATTCAGAACGAAATGTTCTTCGCGCGCAAAGTAAACGTCAGACTTGACATTCGAATGTTCGAATCGTAGCTGAAGTTTCAGCTTATTAATTTAATGTTTATTTTAATTTAAATAAATGAAAGATGTACACCAAAAAAGGCGGTAAATGTAAACGCAAAGCAAAGTTAATTACGGAAGGGACTTGTGTTTTCTGTCAGTGTGCAAAATAGCGTGAAAAATATAATTTTATTGTGCAAAAAAGGTTCAAAACTTCACCTTGAAAGGTTTTTGGTTTTCAATTTAATTATTAGAAAATATACGTTAATAATGATACTTATAGCGTTTTATATAACAAATTCAGAACGAAATGTTCTTCGCGCGCAAAGTAAACGTCAGACTTGACATTCGAATGTTCGAATCGTAGCTGAAGTTTCAGCTTATTAATTTAATGTTTATTTTAATTTAAATAAATGTAAGATGTACACCAAAAAAGGCGGTAAATGTAAACGCAAAGCAAAGTTAATTACGGAAGGGACTTGTGTTTTCTGTCAGTGTGCAAAATAGCGTGAAAAATATAATTTTATTGTGCAAAAAAGTTTCAAAACTTCACCTTGAAAGGTTTTTGGTTTTCAATTTAATTATTAGAAAATATACGTTAATAATGATACTTATAGCGTTTTATATAACAAATTCAGAACGAAATGTTCTTCGCGCGCAAAGTAAACGTCAGACTTGACATTCGAATGTTCGAATCGTAGCTGAAGTTTCAGCTTATTAATTTAATGTTTATTTTAATTTAAATAAATGAAAGATGTACACCAAAAAAGGCGGTAAATGTAAACGCAAAGCAAAGTTAATTACGGAAGGGACTTGTGTTTTCTGTCAGTGTGCAAAATAGCGTGAAAAATATAATTTTAATGTGCAAAAAAGGTTCAAAACTTCACCTTGAAAGGTTTTTGGTTTTCAATTTAATTATTAGAAAATATACGATAATAATGATACATATAGCATTTTATATAACAAATTCAGAACGAAATGTTCTTCGCGCGCAAAGTAAACGTCAGACTTGACATTCGAATGTTCGAATCGTAGCAGAAGTTTCAGCTTAATAATTTAATGTATAATTTAATTTAAATAAATGAAAGATGTACACCAAAAAAGGCGGTAAATGTAAACGCAAAGCAAAGTTAATTACGGAAGGGACTTGTATTTTCTGTCAGCGTGCAGTAGATGACGAAACACTTTACGGCAAATTGTATGCGATTGGTGATATACAGTGTCATTATTTTTGCGCGGTGAGTAATTGCAATTTGCATGTCCATTAACCTCACATCTTTATTAAAACATTAAATTTACATTACATTACATAATGGTGTTCTCAGCTCAGGCTTGCAGGTATCCTCACAATGAATTCGTTACTTAACAGCAAGACACATAGTTATTTAAATTCATATTCAAGAAATGTCATAGGAGCGTGCCACTTTGTTCTATACCCAGACCCCTTCAAGTGAGAGGCAACTTTGATAGCCACTGGGCTTTCACCGCTGCTAACACACTTAGTAGGTGGCCCATGTGTGTATATTCGTCTATATTATTAAATAAATAAAACAAATGACACTATACTTATTTTACTATATTTATTAATGTTTATGTTTATTTATTTCAGCTCCTATCATGCTGTCTGGTCCAGAAAGGCAAGGACACAGAGGGGTTATTTGGATTTCTCTACCCCGACATTGTGGCTGAAGTGGAGAGAAGTAAGAAGCATGTAAGTCATTTTCGTAAACCAATGGTCTTGAAGTGATTTATTGAATGGTATTTCTAACTACAGTGTTCAAATAAAATTCTCTGTAGGTGATAATCTTAGTCCTTAATACTCCTTAAGGGTAGTAATGCATCTTTGACTGACTGAACGAGACTCTTACTAACAATTACTACTAACTGGACTATTTGTCTGTAACTTACACTAACTGGACTGTTCAGTCTCTATTTGAGTCTTGTTGAAAGTCAGTCACAGTTGGCAGCGACAGTAGAATGGTTCTGCATCCTTGTTTGCTAACAATATCTATAAAAAAATAAAGTATAAATCACTATGTCCATTTTATAGATGGGCTTATTTTCTTGGACCCATCTGGTGCAAATGAGGCCTTTGTGTGGTTATGTATGTAGCCTAGACAATCAGCTAGCTTAGTTCCAGCTTAGTTCCAGCTGAGCTTTATGGTAGTTATTTTCGTTGACATAGATTGAATTTAATAATTAAGTATGGATTGACATTTAAATTAGACATTCAAATATTGCATAGTATATTTTGATTAGATATTGACTTTTTTTATGACATTGTATTTATTTGTTTGTATTAATAATAATAAAAAAAACTAAAAAAAAAATTGTTATATTTTATTAATAAAATAATTTCCCACCGTCCCATTTGTCTTAACTGTATGGTATATATATTCAATATTCGCCTCACATGCCACGCTCGCCACGTTCGCCACGCCAAAAATTTGGTTTGCCCTCCGCCTAAAGATGTTTCACATCAATAAATAAATATTGTATTGTATTAAACCACTGGGAGTAACGGCTTAAAGTGCTCCCCCGCAAGCTTTAGGGCTGGAATGATTGCAGAGATGCTCCTACTGCTACCGCGACGGCGCCAGCCTGGGCTGCAGCGTGGCCTCGTGCCGCAAGCAGTTCCACCTGCCGTGCGGCCGCGAGCGGGACGCGGTCTCCCTGTTCTACGGCAACTACAAGTAAGAATTAATGTGTGTTGGTGTGTGTGTGTGTGTGGTTGGTGTGTGTGGGTGGGTGGGTGTGTGGGCTGTAAATTATTTGAATATTCATATGAGCGTCTTTTCAAATCGGGGGGCTGTCGGTAAAATGGCGCGCATCAAAGGGATTTGTCGCGACAATATTCGCTTAGATGGCTACACCTACATCAATTCAGTGTCTTCCAGACTTTGAAACAAGGCGGACGTGCCTGTATTTTTTGTACACTATGGAGTGAAGTAGCGTAAAAGTGTCAGAGTTCATTCATTTTATGAATTTCACATTTTATGAAACGGAGAGTATCATATGGAATCCTAGTGACTTGATACATGATGCGTGGATTCGAATTAAAAAAAAGCTCAGTTGGCCTACCACTAAATAATAATAATAATTGTAATAATAAATAATAATTTACTGACATAATATAATGCAAAGCCACAGTTTCCTCCATTTTTAAATTACCGCCTACGTCGCACCGCACAACAAACTGAATCCGGCACGATGCATCGCGTCAACTCGACACGAATCTTCGCCCGCCAATGTAGACAAGAACATCGCCTATGCCCGAAACACGATGTTTTTGTCGCGCCAACACGATACGAATTTTCGCCCGCTAATGTAGCCGTAGCATTAGAGATTCAATTTCCTCATAATTAAGTGGTTGGAGATACTTTTTTATTGCATTGCATACAAGTAAGTATATACAGTTGTTGAAGTTACCGGCTTACTCACGTGTGATTTAAGTCGAAAATAGGACGACTAGTTTCGATCTATTAAGATGATCATCTTCAGGAGTGAACGCGCTCGCGGCGGGCACGGCGTACACTGTACGTCCGCTCACGTACGATCGTCGTAATAGATCGAAACTAGTCGGCCTAGTTCACACGTGAGTAAGCCGGTAACTTCAACTATGAATATAGACACTCACAAATCGTTCAGTAATAAAGTAAGTAATAACATCCACAAACACACAACACAATATACAGCAGGCGGAGACGTGGACCCCATTACACTTACACAAACTGTTACTTTATACGAACAGCTTGGAATCAGGGGTCGTACTGAAAACCAGCGGTCATGGTCCGCCACGACTAATGCTGAGCACGGCTAATTTTGTGAGGACAATATGACCAAAAGTAGCTGTCCATTCGAAAACGAAAACATATTACTTACTAAACAACCCAAACATAACGTTGATTTATGCCACTTCCAGTCACATTTTTGCACTTGATCTGATCTGTGTAATCTGATTGGATTTCCGACATCGGTAAAGCAAATTTTGAAAATCAGCGCCGCAAATACTAATACAAAACTAAATAATAATAAAATACTAAACTAAATAATATTATGTTGAGCGAGTATTTACAATCCACCAGTATACAAGTCTTTAAGTTAAAATTAAATGCCATTATAACCTCGTTGCTCCACAGTTTTCTGTGCTCATATTAAGTGACCTTCAACTTTAACTTCCTATTTGTAGGTCGTTCTGCGCTCTCCACGCCCCAACACAGAAGGTGTCCGATGACATAAAAGCCAAGGTTCAGTCGAGGAAGGCTAAGGAAAAGAGACAGAAACACTCGCACAAGTTAAATGCTGTACAGGAATCGAAAGGTAAGTCCTTGTGCTGCATTTTTGTGTTACAGTTCTGTGGCTATCGAACAAAGCCTGGCTTCAAATTCAAGTGGCATGCACCAATGACTTTTCTAAATTGTGTGTTGAGATTTATTTCTTATTTATATGTCATCTGCTGCAACTGTGCATGGAAACATCGTGAGGAAATGCTGCATGCATGTGTTAACGCGATTGTCACCTTTGAATCCTGGCCGGGATATTTCGTAGATCGATTTGTACATGGATGTTGAATTTTGTTTAGAAAAACTTTATTTACAGCCTTTAACTTTACTGTGACATTAACGGTCTTACTTATAAACGTTACTTAATATTTAATCTATTGCTTAGCAACGGATTAACAAAAACCTCACTTATAAACACTACTTAGCGTTAAGAAGTCGATAAGTGGGGTTTAAATAGCTGTCAAAATTAAACACTGCCGAGACATAGTTTAACTCTCGCTAAGCGGCAAGATGGCGGATTTCACATAAATCAGCTGTTCTATTGTGATGTCTGATCAATTTACTTGCGATTGTTTGTTAGTAAAAAAAATTATATTTGTGCATAAAACATGGATGGATTGGAAGATCTTCGTGATTTCCAAAACGACGTAGCTGATTTAAGCAGTTTCAGAGCTAGGAGGAGAAGAAAGACGAAGAATTACAGAGTTCGCTTTAATTCGCTACAAAGTTTATCGGATGAGGAATTTAAACTTAGATACCGATTTAGTAAAGAAAACATGAGTCGTATCATAGAAATAGTGAGACCTGATATCCAGGGCGATACTCGAGGTGGCAGCATTTCTGTAGAATTGCAAGTAATGTCAGTAATCAGATATTGGGCCCGTCATGAGGTAAATCGCCTAATTACTATTTTTTCAAGTTTTCATATATTTACTATAAAGGAGTATAATGAAGATTTTGTACCTTACTAATGTTTACTATATGTACCTAATTATATTTTCAGATTCAAGAGGACAACGCTGACATTCACGGCATGAGCCAGCAAACTGTCGCGCTTGTCCCGCAAAGTGGCGATAGCCTTGGCTTCGAAAAGCTCGCGTTATATCAAAATGCCGTCAAATATATCGGAAGAGATTAATGCGATCCGAAAATTTGAAGCCATTTGCGGGCTTCAGTTTCCAGTCGTTTCAGAGATTAGCC
This sequence comes from Carterocephalus palaemon, assembly GCA_944567765.1. Taxonomy (NCBI): domain Eukaryota; kingdom Metazoa; phylum Arthropoda; class Insecta; order Lepidoptera; family Hesperiidae; genus Carterocephalus; species Carterocephalus palaemon. Next base: position 4,919,197 of record OX155665.1, read on the forward strand.
GGAACTAACAGACAGACAGACAAAAATTATAAAAAATGTTATTTTGGTATATATACCGTGTATGCATACTTAGATGAATTTAGTAAAAAGATTACAAACAGACACTCCAATTTTATTTAGTTGTATAGATGACAATTTAATTAGAATACATCTATATATATAAAAGGAGAAGGTGACTGACTGACTGACTGACTGACTGACTGACTGACTGACTGACATATCAACGCAGGGCCTAAACCATAAGGGCTAGAAACTTGAAATTTTGCACAAGGGTTCCTTTTATAACGTAGGGGAGCACTAAGAAAGGATTTTTGAAAATTCACCCCCTATGGGGGTAAAACAGGGGTGCAAAGTTAGTATGAAAATTTGCCGTTTTTGAAGTCGTTGGGTAGACGTCGTTAATGGGTCTAATTCTACGCGAGCGAAGCTGCGGGCGTCCACTAGTTAATCATAATAAAACATTCATTTTCTTTTAATTTTCTTATTTTAATCTGCCAATTCACGACACTGACAATGTCATAGATAATAGAATATGGAAAAAATAGAACTTTTAACAATTTCGTTCATTCAATATCGTTCTTTGTTCGTTTCTTAACTAAGTAACAGCTAATCAACGTTTATAAGTAATGAAAAGTTAAACGTGGATTAACTTCTTAAGAGCGGTTTAACTAAGCGGTGCCTAAGTATAGATTAGTGAGATTTTTATAAGTAAGACCGTAAATAATTTAAAAAAAAAACACATTTATGTACTTAATATTATTTATTTTATAAAATTATCAGTTCAGATAAAGGTATTTTTCTTATCAAATCAAATCAAAAAATAATTTATTGCCACAAAAAAAATTACAAGCTTAAATTATAAAACCAAACACGGTAAATGGGCAAATGGGGGTTGAAGCTCAGCCTTAGCTGACATAGGAATGGTTCCATATGCAGCGCTGTTTTTCAGCCACCCCCTGAGATGTTGGGTGGGAAGTAGAAGTAGAGTAGCGGCTACCTTTACACACTTTAAAAAACGTCTTATGACGTTATCACGTAAAATTATCGTCCGTAAACCGACTTTACAGACAACCATTAATTTACTGAATCTTATCCGTTGCTGATTTTTAAAATCTTTTATTTAACTTCACTCGTATGTATCTATGTAAGTATGTATGTCCTGGAATCTTGCAATCAATATTTCACCCACTTCCACTGAAGCTATCGAGCTGAAATTTGGCACACATATTAAGTTCCGATGACAATGCACGAAAATAAAATAAAAAGATATAAAAACCTTTTTTTTTTTAAATTTTCATAATTTTAAAAGCTTTTATTTAACTTCACTCGTATGTATCTATGTAAGTAGGTATGTATGTCCTGGAATCTTGCAATCAATATTTCACTCACTTGCACTGAAGCTATCGAGCTGAAATTTGGCACACATATTTGGTTCCGATGACAATGCATGAAAATAAAAAAAAGATTTAAAAAGCTTTTTTAAAAAATATATTTTTTAACGGTATAATTATTTAAAATATATAATTTCCAGAGTCAGATAAGGAAGAGGAGGCAATATGTGTGATATGCTACGAGCCGGTGCAGGGCTACCCGTGCGCGCGGACCTTCTGGCCGTCGTGCTGCGCGCGCGACGCCTGGCTGCACCGCCAGTGTCTCCAGGTCAGACACGGTCCCGCCATTTAGTCCCGCCCAACATCACAGGGACAGGGGTTGGCTGAAAAACAGCGCTGCGTAGGACCTGCAGGCCTATGTCAGCTGAAGCTGAGCCAACTCCTGTTGCCCACTCAAGACTTTTTTAAATGCACCTTTAATAGTTACTTTAATTTTGTGTTGAAATTGTGTATTGTATTAGGTACCTGTAATTTTTCTATGGAATTGTGTGGCAATAAAATCATTTTTATTCCTTTATTCTTATTCTTATTATCTGTAGGGCTTGTGGTGCCCGTTGGGTCAATATGTGTAGGTCAATAAATGGCTTAATCAACGAAATATTTACTGAAACCTGATCGTGTTCAATGTCCATTACGTGGCCTTTCTCACAAGTGCAAACACGACTGTGATACGATATTCCATCATGGAATGCCAGTGCCTACCTTCCGGCTTCATCATCAAACCTTGAAACCTAATCGTGGTCAAAGTTCATTACAAGACTTTTCTATGAAATCCAAAATCCGCTATGATACGATGTTCCATCATGATGTTCCAGTTCATATCTTCCGGCTCCATCATCAGATCAGTTCGACAGTACCATATTATTGTATTGTCATCAGAACTACATACAGCTGCCAATTTTCATTACGCTACGATCCTTGGAAGATGGTTAAATTAACTATCATAGATTCCATTATATAGTTAGTTACATACAGGTCGACCTAAAGCGTGTTAATAAAACAGGCTTTTGATCACTCAATAGGTGTAGTAGGTAATGCGTCCGGCGCACGTCCGAACTTGCTCACAGCTAGCGCTGCGGCCGCTGCCCGGACCACATACACTACACCCACATGGTGTTATGGTGTCACTTTACCCGCGGTACCGCCCGCTTTAAATCGGTTTTATTGTACTCGTAGTGCAGTGTAGTTACACTTTTTAGAGGCGACCATCTTAGTCGTCAGGGGTAGCAACTTCGCTCTCGTAGAATTAGACATAACAATAGATTCGTTTATACCTAGTAATATTATATAGCCTATGTCACTCAGTGAAGACGAAGCTATCTAACGGTGAAAGAATTTTTGAAATCGGTCCAGTAGTTTTTGTGTGAAAACATTACAAACAAATGTTTCCTCTTTATAATATTATTATAGATTTAGAATAGCATTATATATCTTTTCTATAAATAGTTTGAAGTTACCCAGACTTTCGTTAATCGTGTCCAATCACCCCATAGCGTAATAAATTATTTGACTTTGACTTTGCAAAATTATTTGACTTTGACTTTGACTTTGCAGCGCATGGCTCTAAGTGCGGGCGTGCATTACCTCAAGTGTCCGCTGTGCAATGACAAGGAAAACTTCTTGCAAGCAGTGTTGGGCCAAGGATACTTTGTGCCGGACAGGTGAGACTATAGCGGTGACAGCCCAGTGGCTATCGAATTCGCCTCTCACTCGAGCGGTCCGGGTTCAAACCCAAGCGGCACGTACCAATGACTTTTCTGAGTTATGTGCGATTTAAGAAATAAAATGTCACTTGCTGTAACGGTGAAGGACACATCGTGAGGAAACCTGCATACCTGAGAGTTCTTATGTTCTCGAAGGCATGTGAAGTCTGCCAATCCGCACTTGGCCAGCGTGGTGGACTAAGGCCTAATCCCTCCCTTTCTGAGAGGAGACCCGTGCCCAACAGTGGGCCAAAGAAAGGATTGTGAGGTGAGACTCTTGTTAGTATTAAGGGCCTGGACCTTCGGTAATATTATATAGCCTATGTCAAACAGTGAAGATGCAGCTTTCTAATGGTGAAAGAATTTTTGAAATCGCTCCAGTAGTTTTTGTATGAAAACAACAATTACAATCAAATGTTTCCTCTTTATAATATTAGTATAGATAATGTTGTAAAAAAATGTATTTATGAAATGTATATATGGTAACATTTCAGAGATGCAGCTTGGGAGTTGGAACAAAACGCTTTCGCTGAGATATATGAGAGGCATCTTGCTTGTGGCGCGGACCAGTGCCTCTGTCCCTCCGGGAGGGAACACGACGCCGACACGGGGTGAGCACATCCATCCATACATACATCCATCCATCCATCCATTCATACATACATACATACAACCATCGATACATTAATAAATAAATATCTTGGACATTCTCACACACGGCCATATGACCCCAAAGTAGGCGCGAGCCTGTGATATGGGTGTCAGAGACACATACATACATATTTTTTTAAAATGTTATTTTATTTATTTAATTACACACCAACAGCAGTACATACATTTGATTGACAGACAGTTTCATACATATGGACAAAAGGCAGGTATTAATTACAGGCGTGAAAAACATTTGTATGTACGACGTAAAACTAAGTATAATTAAAACATATATTCATAGATCTATCTAACAGCAGTTTAAGATTTTAACTTTAAGATTTTTTGTTGAATCGAAGAATATGTCAATGTTTCTATCTATTGTACATAATCTGTTGTACTCTGCGCAGATGCGGGGAAGTGGGGTAAATACATACTTAAATAGATAATATTAACATTCAGACACAGGTTCAGATTCATTTATTTTTCATTATAAGGTATTTTGTATACGCTTAATGAACGTCATAACATTTTTTATCTACCGCCGATTCACAAAGTTGATGCTACCGAGAAGAACACGGCAAGAAACTCGGAAACAGAACAAATACAAGTGTTCGTCACACAAATATTTGTCCTGAGTGGGATTCGAACCTACAACCCCTGGCACAACAGACAGGGTCACTACCGATTGCGTCAATGAGCCCGTCGTAAATATAAAAATAAATAAAAGATTATTTTTTTATTAAAAGCTTATATTTTACTTCACTCGTATGTATGTAGCACTCGTATGTATCTATGTATGTCCTGGAATCTTGCAATCAATATTTCACCCACTTTCACTGAAGCTATCGAGCTGAAATTCGACACACATATTTGGTTCCGATGAAATCCGATGATTGACATAATAAAAAAAAAGTTATAAAAGCTTTTTTTTTTTTTAATATTTAACGGTTGTAATGAATATGAACACTCTTCTCATATTTTTCTTCGAACGCATAAAGGGAACGGGCCATATACTCTGTGGTCCTCCATCTATGCGTAGGACCAATCAGAGCGCGGCATCTGTTTTGCCGCGCATTTTGAATCGAGAGCGTGGAATTCGGAAGAAGGAGACTGAACGGAGTTAGTGCGGACAAGGGTGTTTTATTATTTTGTAATTTGTTGTTGTTTTTAAAGTAAATTATTTTGTTAAGAAATAATAACATTTTTTACACGGTTTATTATTCTTAACTAGTGGACGCCCGCAGCTTCGCTTGCGTGGAATTAGAAATTCACTAACTTCAAAAACGGCAAAGTTTCATACTAACTTTGCACCCCCGTTTTACCCTCTTAGGGGGTGAATTTTCAAAAATCCTTTCTTAGTGCTCCCCTACGTTATAAAAGGAACCCCTGTGCAAAATTTCAAGTTTCTAGCCCTTATAGTTTAGGCCCTGCGTTGATATGTCAGTCAGTCAGTCAGTCACCTTCTCCTTTTATATATATAGATACTAGCTTTTGCCCGCGGCTCCGCCCGCGTGGTAAAAGGGAATTAACAATGAGTTGTTTATCATACATGACACATTTGTGGTGTATGAATAGTGACAGTTCCACGATTAAAAGATACTAACTACTTAACCACTATACTAACTACTTAACTAAATTGTACTTACGCCATCTATTAACAATATCCGGAACTAAATATCTAGTAAATAACAAAACATCGATATCTTCCCATGGGGATGTTTTACCGCGGTAAAAAGTAACCTACGACACTCTCCACCCTCCTCACTATCTCGACACACAAAAACCATACCATATAATAGCTTCGTTGCGACGTGAAAGCCGGACAAACAAACAAACAAACACACTTTCACATTTATAATATTAGTATGGATGTCCTGGAATCTTGCAATCAATATTTCACCCACCTCCACTGAAGCTATCGAGCTGAAATTCGGCACACTTAGTTGGTTCCGATGAAATCCGATGTCAATGCACGAAAATAAAAAAAAAGTTATAAAAGCTTTTTAAAAAAAAAATTACAGTGTATATTATTCTACATATATGTAGATCGTGGGGGCTGAGGCTGTGCATCCTATGCGGCAGCGCGGCGGTGCACAACGGCTGCGAGGTGAACGGGCCCGCGGTGCTCGTGTGCGGCGTGTGCGCGCCCGCCGCGCCCAGAGACCTGCACGCGCTCCTCGCCGCCCTGCAGGCTGGTGCGTGTGAAGCTGGCGTGGGACCAGGGTTGGGTCTCAATATACATGCAGGTGGTGGGGGCTGAGGCTGTGCCCGCGGTGCTCGTGTGCGGCGTGTGCGCGCCCGCCGCGCCCAGAGACCTGCACGCGCTCCTCGCCGCCCTGCAGGCTGGTGCGTGTGAAGCTGGCGTGGGACCAGGGTTGGGTCTCAATATACATGTAGGTGGTGGGGGCTGAGGCCGTGCATCCTGTGCGGCGGCGCGGCGGTGCACAACGGCTGCGAGGTGAACGGGCATGCGGTGCTCGTGTGCGGCGTGTGCGCGCCCGCCGCGCCCAGAGACCTGCACGCGCTCCTCGCCGCCCTGCAGGCTGGTGCGTGTGAAGCTGGCGTGGGACCAGGGTTGGGTCTCAATATACATGCAGGTGGTGGGGGCTGAGGCTGTGCCCGCGGTGCTCGTGTGCGGCGTGTGCGCGCCCGCCGCGCCCAGAGACCTGCACGCGCTCCTCGCCGACCTGCAGGCTGGTGCGTGTGAGGCTGGCGTGGGACCAGGGTTGGGTCTCAATATACATGCAGGTGGTGGGGGCTGAGGCTGTGCTACTGTGCGGCGGCGCGGCGGTGCACAACGGCTGCGAGGTGAACGGGCCCGCGGTGCTCGTGTGCGGCGTGTGCGCGCCCGCCGCGCCCAGAGACCTGCACGCGCTCCTCGCCGCCCTGCAGGCTGGTGCGTGTGAGGCTGGCGTGGGACCAGGGTTGGGTCTCAATACATGCAGGTGGTGGGGGCTGAGGCTGTGCTACTGTGCGGCGGCGCGGCGGTGCACAACGGCTGCGAGGTGAACGGGCATGCGGTGCTCGTGTGCGGCGTGTGCGCGCCCGCCGCGCCCAGAGACCTGCACGCGCTCCTCGCCGACCTGCAGGCTGGTGCGTGTGAAGCTGGCGTGGGACCAGGGTTGGGTCTCAATACATGCAGGTGGTGGGGGCTGAGGCTGTGCTACTGTGCGGCGGCGCGGCGGTGCACAACGGCTGCGAGGTGAACGGGCATGCGGTGCTCGTGTGCGGCGTGTGCGCGCCCGCCGCGCCCAGAGACCTGCACGCGCTCCTCGCCGACCTGCAGGCTGGTGCGTGTGAAGCTGGCGTGGGACCAGGGTTGGGTCTCAATACATGCAGGTGGTGGGGGCTGAGGCTGTGCTACTGTGCGGCGGCGCGGCGGTGCACAACGGCTGCGAGGTGAACGGGCATGCGGTGCTCGTGTGCGGCGTGTGCGCGCCCGCCGCGCCCAGAGACCTGCACGCGCTCCTCGCCGACCTGCAGGCTGGTGCGTGTGAAGCTGGCGTGGGACCAGGGTTGGGTCTCAATACATGCAGGTGGTGGGGGCTGAGGCTGTGCTACTGTGCGGCGGCGCGGCGGTGCACAACGGCTGCGAGGTGAACGGGCATGCGGTGCTCGTGTGCGGCGTGTGCGCGCCCGCCGCGCCCAGAGACCTGCACGCGCTCCTCGCCGACCTGCAGACTGGTTGGAAATTAAATAAATAAATAAATAAATATCTTGGACATTCTCACACACGGCCATCTGACCCCAAAGTAGGCGCGAGCCTGTGATATGGGTGTCAGAGACTGATATACATACATAGATATTTTTAAATACATACAATACTAAAATAGATAATATTGACATCCATGATATAAATGTTTGCATGATCACAACACAGAAAAACTGTCAAAACGAAATATCGAAGAGCGGAGAAATTCGGAATTCCCTTGGGACTTCACGTATGTAATTAAAAACGTATGTTTTCAGTGCAACTTCAAGAGCCGCACGCAGAGGAGACGCGGCGCGGGCCCCCGATGCCATGTCGAATGTCCCTCAGGAGGACCAAACCGAGACATCAGCTTATAAGCGGGTGAGCTTTACATGATATAGCTGACTAGGTTCACCATTTTGGTTTTTAACAGAACCAATTAATGGCTCTGTAGTATGTTTGTCTTCCACCATCCTTTCTTTGTCCCACTGCTGGGCACGGGTCTCCTCACAGATTGGCAGGGATTAGGCCTTAGTCCACCACGCCGGCCAAGTACGGATTGACAGACTTCACATACCTTCGAGGACATTGTGAAGAACTCTCAGGCATGCAGGTTTCCTCACGCATGATGTCCTTCACCGTTACAGCTAGTGACATTTAATATTCTTAACAAGCACTGTTTGTAAGTCCTGAGGGATTATTTCGGGAACACAATGAAAACACAGCAGACCGATACTTGACGTTTAATCCAAGTAGTTAATGGGGGTAATGCACTAACAATTTAGAATATAAATATTGGTCTACCTACATAAAGAATAATTCAGACGATACATCACACTTAACATGTTTGTCTTCACAGGTTACAAAGTTATCAGGAATTTGTCCAAATCTTTAGTTTTTTTTTTGTTTTTTTTTAGACCATCATGTTCAAGAAGCATTCGAAATCAAGTTGGAACTGAAAATCCAGGTAATCAATCTCTCTTTATACTTTTTTTTATTTTTTATTAATTTATTCTTAAGGTAAATTAAAATTGGTCCAATATTCATCCCTGCCAAACCGCAGAACAGTTTGTCGGCAGCTACACTGACTTATTTATTTATATATGTACAAGTACAATATATATATGTTGTACATATATGCAGAGTTGCACGGGAAAATTATCAAGATAAAGTTACCCTTAAGGGTGTAAAATAAACATAGGGGATAACACATTTACGGATTCATTACAAATTTGTGGAGCTAAAGTTAACGCTTTAAGAAGAATCTATTGTTATGACTAATTCCACGCGAGAGAAGCTGCGAGCGTCAACTAGTATTATATAGCCTATGTCACTCAGTGAAGATGCAGCTTTCTAATGGTGAAAGTATTTTTGAAATCGGTCCAGGAGTTTTTGTTTGAAAACATTACAAAGAAATGTTTCCTCTTGTAATATTAGTATAGATTATGTGATAGCAAATGAATTGATGCTAGGTGCAGATATATTGAGGTTTGAGATATATAATGCGACCGCGTTATTATAAGTAATTCTATTCTTACCTAAGCTACTACGTAATAAGCTAAATCTATATATATAAAAATGTTATGTTGGTTTGTGTACGCTTCAAAAACTCAAAAAGTTCTGCACCGATCGAACTGAAATTTTAGCATGATATATGAATCCGCATCAAGGATTGTTTTTATCTAATTTTTGCATCAGTCACATATCCGCGAAAAATATTGTATATCCACAAGTATTGCAAAATTAAACTTATATGACATGTATTCTTTGTTTTGTTTCTCATTTCGCAACCATTCAATCACAATGTGCCACAGCGAAGCGTGGCAGGGTACAGCTAGTAATACATAATTTTCATTGGTCCACTCAGGACAAATATTCGTGTGACGAACACTTGTATTTGTTCTGTGTCTGGATGTTAATTATCTATTTAAGTATGTATTTAAAAATATCTATGTAATGTATATCAGTCTCTGACACCCATAACACAGGCTCCTGCCTACTTTGGGGTCAGTTGGCCGTATGTGAGAATGTCCAAGATATTTATTTATTTATTTGGATTATTTTATTAAATTATTATAAATCCAGCAGTTCAGATTATTATTGCAGAGTCCAAGACAACACAATCGTGTCGTATCGAACTCAATCTGAAGACGCCCAAACGTAGAATCATGGAGTACCCTATAAGGCACGCCGACAGCCCCCTGCTGTCGCCGCGCAAGCTGGCGGTGCGGCTGAGGGGAGACTCCGGGGTCCCGGAGGAACAGTTGCTGGACACGCTCAGAGCGAGAATGGGGAAGCCTGGGCCACTGTCCGCCAAGAGGAGGACGCTCGAGTAAGAATTGGCTTATGATTATTATACTTTTCATATGTAATAAATGCATTGTCAAACAAACAACTTGTTGTGTGGAGGAAATGCTTCTTTATTGATTTTACAATTATGGACGCTCGAGTAAGAATTGGCTTATGATTGTTATACTTTTCATATGTAATAAATGCAGGGTCAAACAAACATATTGTTGTGTGGAGGAAATGCTTCTTTATTGATTTTACAATTATGGACGCTCGAGTAAGAATTGGCTTATGATTGTTATACTTTCCCTATGTAATAAATGCAGGGTCAAACAAACAAATTGTTGTGTATAGGAAATGCTTCTTTATTGATTTTACAATTATTTTTTATTGAAAGCTTTTATTTAACTTCACTCGTATGTATGTATGTCCTGGAATCTTGAAATCAATATTTCACCCACTTCCACTGAAGCTATCGAGCTGAAATTTGGCACACATATTTGGTTCTGATGACAATGCATGAAAAAAAATTAATTTTTTTTATAAAAAGCTTTTAAAAAAACATTTTTTAATTTATTTAAGATATCCACGGATAGGATTTTTACAGTCTCCTCTTATACTTGGAATTACTGCTATCATTAGTTATGCAAATATGAATGACAGTTGGCAAGATATAGATCTTATTATATATATTTCTTGTGTACGTGTGTATGACAGTGAACTCCTCCTAAACGGCTGGATAGATGTTGATGAAATTTTTTGTGTGTTTTCAAGGGGATTCGAGAATGGTTTAGTTTCACAATTTGGTCCACTGGAAAATGTTTTTTAAACACATTATATTAAATTTATTTACTCAACAGGAACATCCTGGAGGAGTTGTTCGGCGCGTCGCTGCAAGATGTGAAGGTCAAGGACCCGCTTAAAGAGTGGGTCTCGCCCAAGAAGATGTGCGATATTCCCGCTGACACCCAGGTATGCCGTCAACACTGACTTATTTTAGGTGATAAAGTATGGAATATGGTGGAGAGTATGGAACCATATAGGTCTACTAACTCGACGTAATTATTAGTTATAAATTCATATGTATGTTATTCTTTAAGGTATGTTATGAGACAGAATCCACAGTATTGATAGGTTGATATTGTCTCAAGGTATGCAACATCTAGGCGTCTCCTAATACATGGGATGTACAACGTAAATGTTGATAAGTGGGTACTACATAACTCTGTCTACCTCTTAGTGGGAGCAGGCGTGATGTTATGTTATGGAACAAAGGATGGGTGAAGTAAAATATCACAATCGATCACTCGCTTATCGAGCAGTGTTATTAACAAATTTTATTAAATAAAATTAATGATAGGCTAACTATGATGATTAGTAAAAATATCATTAATTTTCAGACAAACTCAGAAAATCAAGAACTTCCGGTTAAGGAAACTGATGGTGAAAAACAATCTACAGATGGCAACCTCAAAAACAGCCCACTGGAAAACAAAACAAAACAATACGATGACAAAAGAAACACGGATACAGAAACGTTGGGTATCACTGATGACAAACTTAAAAACAGCTCTTCAGAAAACAAGACATCACAATTCACTGATAAAAATAACAGTGAAATAGAAAAGACGAAGCTCATTGTTGATGACAAACTTATAAACAGCCCTTCGAAAAGCACATCAGAGAACAATGATGACAGTAACAGTGAAACAGAAAAAGCGAGGCAAACTATTCATAAAAATTTTTGTAATAGGGCTTCGAAAAACACAACATCACAGTACAGTGAAGAAACTGACAGTGCTATAGTCAAAACAGAGTGCATTGATGAAGAACTCAAATGTACCTTCAATCAGACACATGTTGAACCAATCATAGATGGTGCTAAATTACGAACGGCAACTAAAATGGCTTTAAACGCTTACAAATCTAAAGAGAATAAGCTTAAGCGAAAACTATCGGTTGAAGACGAACTTGAACAAAAGAAACAGAAAACTGACTGTGATGTTAAGATGGAAACGGATTTTAAAACTGTTAATTCAGATCCAGTTTTTAATAAAGGGCTGGATGAAGTAAATTGTGCAATAATAGAGGAATATATTCATCAAGACGATAATATCACTAAAAACTGTGAAATAAGCCTTGGCGTGGAAAGAAAACGAGACTTGGAATCGGAAGATAATATCGTGGGTTTTGAAGTAACAATAAATAATACTGGAATGAAAGAGAATGTGGTACGTAATGAAGATGATGATACTATAGAAGAGCAAGAAAAACAGAAAAACGTTTCAGAAAGTGATCATTTAGCTATAGATTTGAAAGCAGACAACAGTGAAGTGAAGATGGAAATGGATTTGGAAACTGTTAATTCAGATCCAGTTTTTAATAATGGACTGGATGAAGTAAATTGTGCAATAATAGAGGAATATATTCACCAAGACGATAATATCACTAAAAACTGTGAAATAAGCCTTGGCGTGGAAAGAAAACGAGACTTGGAATCGGAAGATAATATCGTGGGTTTTGAAACAATAATAAATAATACTGGCCTGGAAGAGAATGTGGTACGTAGTGAAGATGATAATAATATAGAAGAGCAAGAACAACAGAAAAACGGTGCAGAAAATGATCATATAGCTATAGATTTAAAAGCATATAACAGTGAAGTTAAGATGGAAACGGATTTTAAAACTGTTAATTCAGATCCAGTTTTTAATAAAGGGCTGGATGAAGTAAATTGTGCAATAATAGAGGAATATATTCATCAAGACGATAATATCACTAAAAACTGTGAAATAAGCCTTGGCGTGGAAAGAAAACGAGACTTGGAATCGGAAGATAATATCGTGGGTTTTGAAGTAACAATAAATAATACTGGAATGAAAGAGAATGTGGTACGTAATGAAGATGATGATACTATAGAAGAGCAAGAAAAACAGAAAAACGTTTCAGAAAGTGATCATTTAGCTATAGATTTGAAAGCAGACAACAGTGAAGTGAAGATGGAAATGGATTTGGAAACTGTTAATTCAGATCCAGTTTTTAATAATGGACTGGATGAAGTAAATTGTGCAATAATAGAGGAATATATTCATCAAGACGATAATATCACTAAAAACTGTGAAATAAGCTTTGGCGTGGAAAGAAAACGAGACTTGGAATCGGAAGATAATATCGTGGGTTTTGAAACAATAATAAATAATACTGGCCTGGAAGAGAATGTGGTACGTAGTGAAGATGATAATAATATAGAAGAGCAAGAACAACAGAAAAACGGTACAGAAAATGATCATATAGCTATAGATTTAAAAGCATATAACAGTGAAGTTAAGATGGAAACGGATTTTAAAACTGCTAATTCAGATCCAGTTTTTAATAAAGGACTGGATGAAGTAAATTGTGCAATAATAGAGGAATCTATTCATCAAGACGATAATATCACTAAAAACTGTGAAATAAGCCTTGGCGTTGAAAGAAAACGAGACTTCGAAACGGAAGATAATATCGTGGATTTTGAAGTAACAATAAATAATACTGGACTGAAAAATAATGTGGTACGTAATGAAGATGATGATACTATAGAAGAGCAAGAAAAACAGAAAAACGTTTCAGAAAATTATCATTTAGCTATAGATTTGAAAGCAGACAACAGTGAAGTGAAGATGGAAATGGATTTGGAAACTGTTAATACAGACTCTACTTTTGATATTATTCTAGATGAATCAAATTGTGCAATAACAGAGGAATATATTCATCTAGACGATAATATCATTAAAAATCGTGAAATAAGCCTCAGCTTAGAAAGAAAACGAGACTTGGAATCGGAAGATAATATCGTGGGTTTTGAAACAATAATAAATAATACTGGCCTGGAAGAGAATGTGGTACGTCGTGAAGATGATAATAATATAGAAGAGCAAGAACAACAGAAAAACGGTGTAGAAAATGATCATATAGCTATAGATTTAAAAGCATATAACAATGAAGTTAAGATGGAAACGGATTTTAAAACTGTTAATTCAGATCCAGTTTTTAATAATGGACTAGATGAAGTAAATTGTGCAATAATAGAGGAATATATTCATCGAGACGATAATATCACTAAAAACTGTGAAATAAGCCTTGGCGTAGAAAGAAAACGAGACTTGGAAACGGAAGATAATATCGTGTGTTTTGAAACAATAATAAATAATTCTGGAATGGAAGAGAATGTGGTACGTAATGAAGATGATGATAACATAGAAGAGCAAGAAAAACAAAACGGTGAAGAAAATGAACATTTAGCAATAGATTTGAAAGCAGACAACAGGAGTGCTGGTATTGATGAAGAAATGAAAATTATAGAAGTAGATGTTCTAGCAGATTCTGTTATAGATTCGGTAGCAATTAACAAAAGTGTTGTTTATGACGAAGAAATGAAAGTTATAGATGTTCCAGAAGATACAGCTATAGATTTGAAGGCAAATAACAAGAGTGCTGGTTTTAATGAAAAAGTGACAAATATGTATGTTGTAGAAGATAAAGATTCTGAAGTGCAAACTGATAAGAATCGTTTAGTAAGGAAGACTAAATTAAAGAAGAAATCAACGAGATTTTTTTTAACATGCAATGAAAATGGAGAAAAAGATGTTAGTATTGAAAAAGAGTTTGATTTAAAACCTAATCTAGAAGTTAGTAAGAAAAAGTTAAGGGCAAGAAAAAGAGGGAGAGAGAATGATAACGACATTGGAAATAAAAAGCAGAGGAAAACTAAAGGATCAAAATCTAGAGACGTAGTAGATGTGACTGTATGCGATACTGATGATATTGATGCAGAAAAGAAAATTACAGAAGTAAATGTTATAGCAGATTCTGCTTTAGATTCTATTGAAAAAGAGTTTGATTTAAAACCTAATCTAGAAGTTAGTAAGAAAAAGTTAAGGGCAAGAAAAAGAGGGAGAGTGCATGATAATGAAATTGGAAATAAAAAGCAGAGGAAAACTAAAGGATCAAAATCTAGAGACGTAGTAGATGTGACTGTATGCGATACTGATGATATTGATGCAGAAAAGAAAATTACAGAAGTAAATGTTATAGCAGATTCTGCTTTAGATTCTTTTGAAAAAGAGTTTGATTTAAAACCTAATCCAGAAGTTAGTAAGAAAAAGTTAAAGGCAAGAAAAATAGGGAGAGTGAAAGATCATGAAATTGGAAATAAAAAGCAGAGGAAAACTAGAGGAACAAAATCTAGAGACGTAGTAGATGTGACTGTACGCGATACTGATGATATTGATGCAGAAAAGAAAATTACAGAAGTAGATGTTATAGCAGATTCTGCTTTAGATTCGGAAGCAATTAACAAGAGTGCTGGTTTTGATGGTAAAATGACACTAATAGATGGTGCAGAAGATAATGATTCTGATGTGCAAACTGATAAGAATCTTTTAGTAAGAAAAACTAAATTAAAGAAGAAATCAACGAGAAATTTTATAACATGCAATGAAAATGGAGAAAAAGATGTTAGTATTGAAAAAGAGTTTGATTTAAAACATAATCTAGATGTTAGTAAGAAAAAGTTAAAGGCAAAGAGTGCGCTCTCGAGAAAAAGAGAGAGAGAGAAAGATAATAAAATTAGAAATAAAAAGCAGAGTAAAACTAAAGAATCAAAATCTAGAGACGTAGTAGATGAATGCGATACTGATATAATTAATCTGAAATACAAGACAAAACATAAAAGGAAGCTTTCTATACAGAAAAATGATATCAAAGTTAAAATTAGGTGGAAGAGGGAACATTTTAAATTGATGATTACTGAAAAGAGAAAGAAAAAGAAGAATTTAAATTCTGTACTCACCAGCCCTAAGGTCTTAAAACAGTGCGTGCTGAATTACGCACCAAAACTGACTTCTCATAAAGAAGTTATAATTAAACCAGAGAATGAAGTCACTCCTGTGAAAAAGAAGTATATTAAGCAGGAGAAGAATTCCGATAATATGGTACAAACTAATATAAGCAATTTCTTCAAAAGTATGCCAAGGACAAAAGAATAACTCTAGCTAGAGTATATTCAGTGTTTTGAATTTTGTCTTCTTAGACTTGGTTAGTTCTTACTACACCTCATTAACGAATTGATAAAATAATGATCCTATTAACATACTTTACTAACTAGACTAACTCTCCCGAGTATTGTTTATAGTTTGTCATTTGTCATGGGGGCCACAGGAAGGGCGATGCATTGATCATCCCTTAGTAGTTTGTGATTGTATCCTTTGATATAATTTAAAGATCCAGAGTCCTATCTTTAAATAGCAGAGCACAGGCAGTTACGAAATAATATTATACTAACACACTTTTTTAAATTAGAATTAATTACGCGGATGTTTAAGATTTTTTTTTTTTATCGAAATCACAGTTTTGTTTTTTGTTTTAGCCTTAACAAAACATTCTGACACAGATCAAAATAGATGCAGAAAAATTGGTACATACAGTTTGAATGCAATTATAATTAATGTAAATATGTGAGATATTATGTCAATGGTGCTATATACTTAATAATGTTTTTTTTCCACAAAAATTAACTGTTTTGAAATTGTTTTCGTTTTAGGTTTGTTAGAATTATAGTAAAATAATTTTACTATAATTCTAACAAACCTAAAACGAAAACAATTTAATAGTAGTTACCTATTACTACTGTTTAATAAGTCCAGTGGCGTATCGCTCAATAACTTGAAATTCCCACTATAAGCTTCGAGTGGATTTGTGCCCGGTATAAGCTCACCATGTAACACGGGACCTAAACATAATTTCTAAAAATAGGCTGTAAAAACTTTTCTAAATCCTCGGGGAAATCGTCGTGGTATGTTATGTATGTTGTAGTTCATTTTTTCAACACTTTTTGTTTCACTTTTGTTCAACACTTTCGCGCACGGTGAACGGTTAGCCGTTACAAAAATAAAAGTCAGTAAAAGTTAACTAACATCAAAAACGGCTAAGTTCCGGAACCCCTGTGCAAAATTTCAAGTTTCTAACCCTTACGGTAGAGATACACCAAATCCGTCATCGGCCGAACTATGCTCGTACGTCAACGGCCGAACTCGGTCGATCAAATCAAACATAAGTAAATGAATGAAAGTGCATACACTGATTTTTTTTTTTATGGAAAGAGGATAGCAAACGAGCTTGCAGCACCACCCATCCGCTGCCACCCATGACAACTGTAACTGACCTTGAACAAGACTCAATTAGGGACTGGGATGGTTAGTCCAATTAGTTGAGAAAGTTAATTAGAACATTAGTTGGTCAGTTCGTTAGTAGGTATGAGGACTAGGGACTGTTAGTGATAGTTAGTCCTGTTAGTTGGTGTTAGTAATAGTCCAGTTAGTACTTGTTAGTAGGAGTCTCGTTCTAAGTCAGTCACAGATGTGTTGCTACCCTTGAGGACTAAGATGGTCGCCTCTAAAGAAGTGTAACCGGAATCCACACCTTTCCAACCGGACCACAATTGCTTTAAAAACAATTATTACACGGCAGAAATGGTACTAGGTACCGTGGCGGGCGGTGGTACTGCCCCGGGCGAACTCTATATGGAACCAATTAGCTTTCATATAAAACCTATTTGGTTCCCTATAGGCTATTTTGTTCACGACATAACTTAATAAGTATGAAAAATATACATAATCTTACAAATAACAAGTAACATGCAACCCTCAAGAACTAGGTATTTAGCTAAAAATCTAAAATTTACAAGTATACTTCGGACGTCATCGTACGACGTCGGTAGTATCAGTGTATGCACTCTCTGTCATTTACTTATGTTTGATTTGATCGGCCGAGTTCGGCCGTTGACGTACGAGCATACTTCGGCCGATGACGGATTTGGTGAACGCGTACGGTTATAGTTTAGGCCCTGCGTTAATATGTCAGTCAGTCCACTGAGCAAGTAATCACTACGTTTTTAGTCAGTCAGTCAGTCAGTTAGCTTCTCCTTTTATATATATAGAAGATTACCTGATTGGGAAATACAACAATAATTATTGTAATATAATACTACACGACTAATACAACATTATTGTATGAGTTCTAAAATAAATACATGTTACTTGTTATATGTAAATACTAATGTAAAAGATTAGTATTTATCTGTTCCATCCGCTGTTAGTGGAACATTTGTGGTATGGAAAACAAATTTAACATTATACAGTGTTGCTATTCAAATTGTATATTTTCAGAAAATTATACTTGTAAATTTTAGATTTTTAGCTAAATACCTAGTTCTTGAGGGTTCCATGTTACTTGTTATTTGTAAGATTATATTTTTCATACTTATTAAGTTATGTCGTGAACAAAATATTTTTAGTTTAGTTTTTAATAGACCATTGAGAGTCTGTTGGCATATATATTAACTGATATTTTACATATACATTGCAGAGATACTTAATTTTATTTATGTGTTTTAATAGGAGTTCAATTTGAATAAACAGCTTGGAAAAATATTTGCAGTGTTGCCAGGTAATATGTGCTGTACCTTTTTGGTAGTTTTCCTTTTGGTACGCCTTATTTATACCTGTTAAAAAAATCTTTATTATATTTACCTGATAATATCTACTACGATACAAGAGGCAAAATCATGTCATTGTGATACAAAAGGTAATATTGTATCATTGTGATCTATATACATATTGGGTTTTAGTACTGAAAGTTATCAAATAATCCAAAAACTATCCATGTAGCTAGCGCAAAACGATTCATAATGTTTGTGTTTATATGAAAAATCTAACTGGATCCCGTCCACGTATTGAATGGTGGATGGGTAATTAAACTGGATGTCACTATTATGTATATTTATCTGTTTCTTTGGTAATCTCGAAAACGGGACTGGAGTTGGCTCACCTTTTAATATCTATAGTAAAAAAAATATACCTATATGTACAGTCGAACATTATAGCCTCCGTTTTCTAAGTCTGTTAAAATATAAATGTTACTTTTTAATTGGTCATACAGCTATTATTGACCGCGTGCATAAAATAATGTATTTTTATTTTAGAAATACATATATGTATGAAAGATATTTTTACTGTTACAAGTATGTAAATTTATTATGATTTATTAGTTTATAATAAATGTTTAAACCTGATTTTGTTTTATTTACTCATTAAAAATTCTGGATGTGATACTAGCTATCCTCAGAATACTGAATAATAATTGAGAGAGAGAGAGTTAGTTATCACACGAATAGATTTTATTTTGTACCTTCTAGATTTCAGATTTTTTTTAATTAGGTTTTTTTTGCTGCGACCCATAGACGTCCCACTGCTGGGCACGGGTCTCCCCCACAGACTATGCTGTGGGAGGTCTAGAGCATACTCCACCACGCTGCTCCAATGCGGATTAGTGGAGGGGTTAGTGGCAAACCCAGTGTCGAATGTTCTCAAGCCACCATTGAAAACAACCGGGACCGACGGCTTTACGTGCCCTCCGAAGCACGGTAGCGTCCATGAAATTTTGCCACTAGCGGTCACCCATCCACAAACCGACCGCGCCCGTCGTTGCTTAACTCTTTCGATTACATTGAATCGACGCGAGCCATTGGGCTACGGACGCTACTAATTAGGTTTAATTTATATAAATTGCAACGATATAATGTTCTGTTTATATATGCAAATATCAATCAGAGTGTAACAGTAGCCACACATTGCAACCCTTTCAATTCTCGTGAAATGTAGCTTGTGTTAATAATATCTTTTTTAATTCGTAGTCGTATATGCAATTCATATTTTATTTACTTAATCTTGAAAAGTAATAAATGTAATGGTAGAATGTTTAATTAAAATTCATAGTGTGGCAACATTGACACCCCAAATCTTTGTTTACTACTACGCTATTGGAACGAAACGAAACAAAACAAGTTTGGAACTTTGGAATATTCAGTTAATATTAGAGATGGGAAAAACGGCTCACTGAAAAGAAAAGAGAGATATAGTTCTTTTTATCAAAAGAACTATATCTCTCTTTTAGTTCTTTAGTTCATTTAGTTCTTTCTATATCCTTAGTCTATTTCGCTGACCAAAAGAACTTGTATTGAATTAGCTCCTTCCATTTCAACTCGTTTACAGCTCTTTAACTCTTTTGAATAGTTCAAAGGCTGAACTACGCGATCACATTGAGGGATGTGACCAACTGTATATTTATTTATAAAAATGTTAATAAATAAATATTGTTAGTAGCGTTAGTAGAGAGGTAGGTAGCACAATGCACATTAATTATTTCTTCATCCTTAGCAAGTCATGACATTGATTTATTAGATACAAAATAATGTTAATCCTACTAATATTAAAAATATGAAAATTTGTGAGGATGTATGGATGTTTGTTCCTCTTTCACATAAAAACTACTTGCTGAAGAGATTTTAATGAAATTTGGTACATATAGATTATAGCCTGGTTACAGGTTACAACAGGCTCCTTTTTGTGGCGATAACCAACATAGTAATAAAAAAAATTAAAAAAATTGTTATTCGCCACAAGAGTTAATGCGCCAAAGTATCTTCTGCTTCATTTGTATTAGCTATAAGACATAATTTAGCGTGTACACGTTTAGTCGACGAGTGTTTCTGTTCGTTCTGTTGTGAAATGTGAAGTGAGCGTCACGAGTCATTGTCATATTTGTCATGTCAAAGAGCCGATTGAGCCGTTGAACTATTCACTGAGAGACTGAGCGAATGAGAGCTAGATTGAAATCAAAGAACTAGTTCATTTATATCTCTCATTCAGGAGCTACCCAACTCTAGTTAATATCGGTACAATCAATCAATAAGTAGTGTTTGTGTTAAATTGCTTATGAAACCAAAATTGATTACGTGAAGTTAACTAAATATAAAAGGTTCTTATTGATTTAAAATAATAATAATTCTAGTTTTCTTTGTCCAAAATACTGAAAACAAGCGACGTTGCCGCTCTTGTCACATACTTCAGTAGTGTTAGAAATCTTACTAAAATTGTTTTTCATAAGTTGTGATTAGATCAGGAAATTGTGTGAAAGCTTTCTACATGACTATACAATAAATTATGTTCCAGTGTCTTGAAATGTGTGATTGTGAACGATACTCCTTTTCTGACGCAATAACGGTTTGGCAACAGCGCACAGAATCAGACTGAATTCAAGCTTCCCAATGTATTAAGGACACATCAAATTTCATCTTTTCTCACACGCACCATCCTTTTATGAGGTAAGTTTAATATTAATATACATATCGTAAAATTATCAATCTTACTATACATTTAAAATCTTAAGAAATTATTGGTTGGGTTTGTAATTTAAGTTTCCCGCCTTGATATGACGTAATATATAGAAAATTCTGGCGGCCATTTTTCCGAATTGACTGGCAGTCAGCTGTCATATCAAATGTTTCTTGTCTTCTTGTATAGTGTTGATAAAAAATACTGAAATAGGGGTGGTATAGCTTCCAAAAACGACGTAAGCATCCGGGTGAGTGTTTAAATACAATTAAATACAAATGCTCAATGTATTTATGTTAATATTTCGCGAGAAAACCGTTTCTTTGTTGACTCGAGTATCGCAGCATAAGTGGATTTTGGGTCAACCAGTGTCTTCTTCATGTCGAAATACCGTTTTTGCCAGTGTTCATTTGCATAATCACAATTCCTTTTACGTAAGTGAAATCACTTTACAAAGCCTAAGGTTTATGGACCGAAAATTTGATGCCATTACTTTGAAGTTTCCATCATACAAACAATATAGGCTGGTTAAAACATTTTGGACACTACTTACATAGCAGACATTACATTCAGATATGTGTAGAGCAAATAAAATACCAAGTTTCTAGATTTTTCTATGAGTTTTCAGTTATGGTACCTACATGACAAGTCAGGACAAGTAAGATATGACACATACCAGCTGTTACGGAAATAGTACAAGCGTCGTATGCGACTTCCAATTTTATAATAAACATTTCTTATTCATATCAAATTAATCAACTTACATAGCCATAAAACATTTTGGCAACAAAGTGACAAATCAATTTAAAGCTATTATTATTATGTACTTCATTTATTAATTTTATATAAAACTAAACCAGAAAAATAATAACTACGCATCCAACAGATATATTTTAACTGCAACAGTACAATGGATTTTGCTCTTAGAGTTGTCAATAGTCTCCCTTCACTGAACAATAATTGATTCAGATTAATTTCTTTTTCAATAAATGGTATTTGTAAACGCTTAACAAAATGTCAAAATTTTTTACAACACCACCTAACCTACCACTGGTTCACAAAGTTGATGCTACTGTTAAGAACATGGCAAGAAGCTTCAAAGATCTTTAAAAAGCCTTATATGTTGCTAAACATCGCAATTGTCTATGGACTCACTTAGTTTTTGATGCCTAGATCCATCTATATTAGAAGTCATTCATATCTTATTAGAATCTTTTTCTGTTTCATATTATAACTGAGTATTGAGCATTTCATATGTTCGCCAAATTCAATTCCAAAGGGAGCTGCAAAACTTTAGAACTTTGCATATTGTATAAGATACTTGAATGTTTTCAGCTGCAGTGTGAGTGGAATAAGACGGGAATCACTGGGAATGAAAATAGGTCAATATAGATAATCCTAAATCTTCATTACAAATACGTGGCTCTATTAGTTGACTTTTGAAATACTATATGCAATTGCGAGTGGCGCTTCTTCCAGTGATAAAAAATGCTTCCAGCAGATCAAATCGTTCATCATTGGTTAAATCCAGCTCCAAATCATATAATTATAGTTTCAGAGTAGGTATTGCTTTTATAAAATATTCAGCATAGTACGAAACAGTACTGAAACAACGAACATAGTGCAACAAAACATCGAAACAAAATCTAATTATTGGTGCTAATTTTACTACTTTACGTTCTATTTTCAATTATTTATATTTTTTTGTTTTACTGTGGCATGTGAAGAGAGTGAAAATTTGAAATTAGAACAAATGTTGTGAAGATGATTTATGTGTGTTAAAAAAATTGATCCTTTTCGAACAAGGCACAGGTAATATAAATATGATTTGTCAAAAGAATTTTATAAGATTTTTTAAGGCATTACTTACTTTAAAATACGCATCAGTTTATTAATACATATCCATCAATTTCCTTTAGTTTGCTACTGTCATTTCTTACCAGAATTCGTTATTTATTCACTATCGAATGGTGTAATAATAGTGTTTTTTTTTTTTTTTTCAAAATAAACGGATTTGATTCCTAGACAGGAATCAAATCCTAGACAGGAATCAAATCCGTTAAATACTATAAAAATAAACTTTTAAAAAATCAATATTGCTAGACAGCAATATTGATTTTTTAAAAGTTTTCATCAAAATCGAGCCCTAGACTCATTTGAGTACTTTTGGCTACTCATAGTTTCGGACTTGGCTATGTACACCCATATGAAAAAACTGTTAATGATTCTATTTTAAGTAAATATGAAATAACAGCCAGTTGCAAAACGTGCTCTCAATTCATCTGATAAGCATTGGGGCCAGCTGATAATGCCTAATCTCTTGTGGACCATTCAATTGAAATGATTAATGTTATTTTTCATTGTAAGTTTCATTAACACTGAAAATAAAATAACTATGTACTTAAAAATTGGAATAAAAACTACGTACCTACATTATTTATTTTATACAACTTTATTGACACCTCTAAAGAGATATACCATGGTCATGGTATATCTATGTGGTATATGTGTGGTGGTAAATCTATGTGGTATATCTCTTTCATGGTATACTTAATGCCTTGATTAATGTTATTTTCTACTAGTCAAACCCTGGTTGGATGCGGAAAAGTTTTGGTAAGAAAAAAAGTTAAGATTAAAACAGTACCCTTAAAAAAATTTAAGATTAAAACAATAACATTAACACTACTCAAGTTACTAATATTTCGATTGAAAGTTGAACAATCATACTTCTTTTTCTTTTAAAGACTACTGAGAATTCAAAATATAAAAACTCAGTAATACCCCAGGTATTATTGATGGAACCCAAGACCCTTGCCTTACCAGGCGCACTTGCGACCGCTAAGCCAACGACACAGTCTAATATGACTAATTAAAACTAAATAAAATGTTTCTGACTACATATTACCACGGACAACATTACTAAAGTTTGGTCCTTACTCTATGGTCTATGCTATTACGTAACCCCAGGACGAGTAGAGGTGGTAGGTAGTACTATACCACGTGGGATATCAAAATGGTAACTAAACATAACATGTCGCTTTAATTTTCCAATGGGGTAGGTATATCAACATGGTAGTATCGCGAAATTATTTTTGCAATTGCGCAGTTTGACACACATGTGTAAACATTGATGTGATTATTCGTAACAACGTGCGCATACGCAGCGGGGGCCGTTCTCAATGACATTCAAGTGTTTTTCGTGTCGAAGATATCGTTCGTTTTAAATTGACACAAATGTAGGTCGGCCACCGTAGATAGATAAAAATTTATTGCGCTTAATTTACTCATGTGCCTCTATACTATTATGTATGTAAATATTATCTTCTATTAATATGTGCCTATTTTGTAGCTTGTTTGTTGACTCCTCCGATCCACATTGGAGCAGCGTGGAGTAGGTATACACCAGAGCTCCCGCACCTGTGTCAGCTGGAGACCCGTGTCCCAACTGTGGGACTGGGAGTGGGAATGTAGCTGGCTATGCCTACTCCGAAGTTGTGAATTACATTTCACACATTGTGGCGAATTCTCCGATTGAAAAAGCTTTTAGTAAGCTGTAGGCTAAAGCTTCGTCCACAGTGACTAAATATAATGGTCCTTTTCAAATAGTTACTATATTTAAAACTTCTCATATATCCAGTGTATGGTTGTATCAATTTTCATCACAATCCGACTATCGGTAACCATCCAACCATCTCCCTTTCAGAGTCTACCCACTGCTATACAAAGGCCTCACTCAACCGTGCCCTCTGAATTCAATAGTGGCCTGCTGTCTGCTACATTCCATTTCCTTAGTTGTGGTCTCCACTCCAGGAATTTTCTTTTCTTTTATTTTTGAATACAAACATTAATTTCATAAACAAACTAGTAGACGCCCGCAGCTTCGCTCGCGTGGAATTAGACACAATAATAGATTCTTTTTAACGCGTTGACATTAGCTCCACAAATTTGTAATGAATCTGTAAATGTGTTATCCCCTATGTTTATTTTACACCCCTTAAGTAAGGGTAACATTTTTACAAACATTGAATGCCATATTTATTTTATCTAATCAACAGCCTAAAATCTAAATTTTATGCTTTTAGTTCTGAAAATGACAATACATACTTTCATACAATCTTTCATCCCCCTTTACAAAACTTTTTTCCAATGAAAAAGTAGCCTAAGTCCTTTCTCAGGCTAGATTATCTGTGTACCAAATTTCATTTAAATCTCTTCAGTAGTTTTGGCGTGAAAGCAAGACAGACAGTCGAGTTACTTTCGCATTCATAATATTAGTATGGATAGATATCAGTGTAGAAGTACCTATTCTATCTAAGAAGTAGGACCAACTCTAATTCCGACGTCTTCCGCGTCTTAGCAAGGGCCTCTCGCGAGCAAAAAGTCTATGAAGTTATGAACCGGTCCCTCGCTACTCCATGACTACTCGGTGGAAACTAATTTCTTAAGGCATTTCCAGACGCGCTAGAAATTACATCTATACTAATATTATTTAATTTAATTTATTAGGCAATCCAACACCGATAAAAGTACAATAGTTTTTACAATATTATAAATGATACTAGCTGACCCCGCAGACGTTGTTCTGCCATATGAATGTCAAAGTGAGGCGATGCTTCACGTCAATGACCGACGACGGTTAAATAAAAATAGTAAAATAGTGTTTAAAAAACATTTTCCAAATTGTGAATCTAAACCATTCTCGAATCCCCTTGAATTTTTTTTTGTATGTGACAAAAAATTTCATCAACATCTATCCAGCCGTTTAGGAGAAGTTCACTGTCGTACACACGTACACAAGAAATATACATATATATTAAGATACTAAAGCCAAAAATTGATTACACAGTTACTTTCATCATCATCATACATCATGTATGAGTGCGTTTGTTGTGTCCTTCAGTGTACGTGTAAGGTGTGTGGTGTATGTGGTCAGTGCGTGTGTGGATGAGGTTACCTATGTATAAATATCTTTATTATAAGAAGTGAATCAAAATTTAAAGAAAAGAATTTAAAAAAAAATTATAAAGAGGAAACGTTTACTTGTAATGTTTTCACACAAAAACTACTGGACCGATTTCAAAAATTCTTTCACCATTAGAATGCTGCATCTTCACTGGTTGACATAGGCTATAATATTACTAGGTGTAAACGAAACTATTGTTATGTCTAATTCCACGCGAGCGAAGCTGCGGGCGTCCACAAAGCTACTGTGCCAGCACAGCACATACATGGCGTGTCTGGAGCTGCCTTTACGTGAATAAGGCTGACCTTGTTATATTCACGTGTCAATATTAAGTGTGGGCTAAGCGTAATTTGCGACTTAACTATTCTATTGTTTTATAATTGTCTCGGTGTGTGGTGACGTCACAAGGCTTCGCGGAAAGGCTGTGCGGTTGTTGCTGGGGGCGTTTCGGGTTGCCGGTTAATTTCCTGGAAATTTTTAGGGTTACGATTTGAGTTTGTGGTTGATGGTTGACTCGCCCGGTGGCGCTATCGGAAGTGACCCTGCCTTCTGGGCCAGGTCGTAGGTTCGAAACCTACTCTGAACAAACACATTCGTGTGACGAACACACGTGTTTGTTCTGTCTGGATGTTAATTTTCTATGTATGTATGTCAGGCTCTGCCTAGCTTGGGGTCAGATGGCCGTGTGTGAGATGTCCATGATATTTATCTGATGGTTTAATTTCTCAAGTTTGTTGAACATACATACTGTGCAGGAAATTTTACTAGCTTTTATTTTGTATAATGTTTTTTTTGTTTTGGGTCAATTTCATGCTTACTTGATTAACGACTACTTTACACGTGTAGCGTCCATAGCCCAATGGCTCGCGTCTGAATGAGTTTATCTTAACTTTTCATCAAATCCCCTTTAATGTCTGTATTGATCTGTAAACATTGTAATATGTATATTGTTATTAGATACGTATGAAATAGCATGAATTTACGTTGGGTAAAGCTAAAATTCCCCTACCCTGCTGGTGTGCGCAGGCCCTTAGCTACCGTGTCCTTAGCAACGATATGGTCTACAACTACAACGCTGTTTGTATTTATTATCTGTTGACGTACGGCCACCAGGACTTGTGACGTCATTCGTTTCGGAAACGTACTCAGAATGAGGGTTATGATTTTCCTTAGTCATTGGTCATTGTTCATTGATGATCAATGGAATAAATATGATTAGGCAATATTTGTCATGTAATTAATAAGATAGCGAACGAGCTTGCAGCACCACCCATTCGCTGCCGCTAATGACAACTGTGACTGACTTTGAACAAGACTCAATTAGGGACTGGGATGGTTAGTCCAGTTAGCTGAGAGACTTAATCTATTTATATAAAAGGAGAAGGCGACTGACTGACTGACTGACTGACTGACTGACTGACTGACTGACTGACTGACTGACTGACTGACTGACTGACATATCAACGCAGGGCCTAAACTATAAGGGCTAGAAACTTGAAATTTTGCACAGGGGTTCCTTTTATAACGCAGGGGAGCACTAAGAAAGGATTTTTGAAAATTCATCCCCTAAGGGGGTAAAACGGGGGTGCAAAGTTAGTATGAAATTTGCCGTTTTTGAAGTCGTTAGACGGGTAGACGTCGTTAATGGGTCTAATTCTACGCGAGCGAAGCTGCGGGCGTCCACTAGTCTAATATAAAAGGAGAAGGTGACTGACTGACTGACTAACTGACATATCAACGCAGGGCCTAAACTATAAGGGTTAGAAACTTGAAATTTTGCAGAGGGGTTCTTTTTATAACGAAGGGGAGCACTAAGAAAGGTTTTTTGAAAATTCACCCCCTAGGGGAGTAAGACGGGGGTGCAAAGTTAGTATGAAACTTAGCTGTTTTTGAATTTAGTGAATGTCTAATTCTACGCGAGCGAAGCTGCGGGCTTCCACTAGTTTAGAATAAAGCGGCAAAAGAAATACATCATCTGTGAAAATTTCAACTGTCTAACTATGTATCACGGTTCATGAGATACAGCCTGGTGACAGACGGACAGCGGAGCCTTAGTAGATACTAGGGTCCCGTTTTACCCTTTAGATACGGAACCCTAAACAGGGATATGAAAATGTCTCCACTATTCTAATACCTCCCAATCCGCATTGGAGCAGCGTGGTGGAGTATGCTTTAGACCCGCAGCAGTGTCTGTGGGGAAGACCAGTGCCCAGCAGTGCTACGTCTATGTGTCGCAGCGATTCTAATACCTACCTATAGGTTTGTGGCCACTGAAGTCCGTTGACAGTGGCATTCCTTATTGAACAACATTCCTCAGCTACTGGTTAGCTGTATCGCTACTCGCAGGAACAGGAATGGTTCTTTAAGTATACTGCCAACCTTGTTTTTACAAATCTGAACGCGGCACAGAAAATGTCTACGGAATCTTATATTAAGTGAAGAGAGAATATAATTGGTATCTACTGTTAAACCTTTTTGTCTCCCTAACGTAGCAACACTGATAAAATGTCATGATTTCATAATAATTTATCACAGACGTTCCTATTGTCCATGTAATTTATGCTGTTTTTATCGTTTGTGATTTGTCAGTTTTTTTTTCTTCTTTTATAAAACATAAACTTGAGCAGTTTTAATAATATATGTAATATAATGTAATATGCAATGGAAAGAGGATAGGAAGTAAATTGAGTTCTTTTAACTTTTGGCAGATGATATATTTCTGTTGCCGCTATAACAACAAATACTAAAAAATAGAAATTTAATAATAAATATTTAAGGGTAATTTATTCCCTTACAACAATAATGTTTTTTTTTTTGCCGTTCGTATAGATCCCTTCGTTCGCGATTCCGACTCGCACTTGGCCGGTTTTCTTAGTTTCGCGTTAATATTTTGTCGTATTCGTACCCTTACATATTCTAAAGTCAACTAAATGAATGTGCCATTTTCGTACACCTCAGAGCTATGGAGACCTTTATAAATAAAGGCGTATACTTAAGTTACGTTGCATAAGGTAACAACATACGTGCGTAAAATTTAGAAGGCAATGGTGATATTCTAGAACATTCCGAACGGACGAACGGAGGTCGATCGAACGCGATCCGAGCGGCGATGTCAAGTTTGGGAGGGGTGCTGTTAAAAATAAACTGTTAACCCGCTCATAGTCTCGCCGTCGCCTTGGCCGATATGACAGTTGGTTTTTTTTAACGCTTCGTCGCAGCTGTGATGATGTCATGTCTGTGATGCCGGGGATTACGGTGCGAGCTCGCCTAGTCCTAGTTTTTATACAACCCAGCTAAGAACCATCTCGATCACGTTAGCTTTAAAAAAAACTGCACCAAAATCGGTCCATTCGTTTAAGAGCTACGATGCTGACGCAAATACACAAACGGTCACGTTAAACGTATAACACCCCTCTTTTTGCGTCGGGCAGTCGGGGGTTAAAAATATTCTGTAGGTATATGACCACAGACCTTCGAAAAACAGCGAGTAGAGGATAAATTCGGTTTTTAACACGCTTTTATTAGCTTAGTATGTATGTATGGAACGGAATCTTTGAACGTGATTTTCGCCCACTTTATAAACTTGAAACTTTGCACACTTATCAAGGACCGATGGTAATTAATTTTAAATTATTGCATTAATGCAATAATTTAAAAAAAAACTACATATTAGTTCGGTTATCTACAAAGCGTGTTTTTAAACGATGTTATTATTTTTATGTCGGTATATAATCTTGTAGCGTCCATAGCCCAATGGCTCGTGTCGATTCAATGTGATCGACAGAGTTAAGCAACGACGGGCGCGGTCCGTTTGTGGATTGGTGACGTTTCATGTGCTTTGGAGGGCACGTAAAGCCGTCGGTCCCGATTGTATTCAATGGTAGAAACAGTCGTTAAGCCTTGTCGAAGACCTTCGGGTGGATTGAGAACATTCGACACTAGGTTGGCCCCTAATCCCTCCAACAATCCGCATTGGAGCAGCGTGATGGAGTATGCTCTAGACCTCCCGCAGCAGTGTTTGTGGGGGTGACCCGTGCCCAGCAGTGGGACGTCTATGGGTCGCAGGGTGTTTATGCTTAAGTTACTTTTTTTTTTCAAACACTACGATAGGATAAGTCTGAAAATACGTAGTCATACCTACCCATGCAGTCGACTATTTATTTTATTTTATTTATTGCTATATTGGTACACAGATATTTACAAACATATATTACATAGCATCAGTAAACCACACAGGTTATTAAACTGATGTAGCTATAGGCGGTTAATGCGCGTGCGTCGCGCGTCGCGTGCACGCATCGCAGTCGCGGCGTGTTCGTCGCCTGCGGCCGTGACCGTCGCCGCGTCGCTGGTGGCAATGGAGAAACGCCTTCGGTTGGTGCGCTCGGATTTTCTTGATTCTTCACGCTTTGCTGGCAACGTAGAGCCGTATAGAAATTGAAAACGATATAAATAAACGTTTTCAGTATTGGACGCCCGCAGCTTCGCTCGCGTGGAATTAGACATAACATACATGGATACATTCGTATGTGTTAAATAAAAACTTTTAATAATAGATTCTTCTTAACGCGTTAACTTTAGCTCCAAAAAATTGTAATGAATCCGTGTGTATGTGCTATCCCCTATGTTTATTTTACACCCTTATATTATTACCCTTATTATGGGTAACATTTTTACAAACTTTGAATGCCATAATTATTTATATCAACAACCTATAATATAAATTTTATGCTTCTAATTCTGAAAGTGACAAAACATTCATACAACCTTTCATCCCCCTTTTCAACCCTTTACAACACTTTTTCCAATTAAAAGGTACCCTTTCTCAGGCTCTAGACTAACTGTGTACCAAATTTCATTTAAATTAGTCCAGTAGCAAAACTACGAAACGTGAAAGCGAGACAGACAGACAGAGCTACTTTCGCATTTATAATATTAGTTATTCAAAATTCAAATTCAAATAATTTATTTCGCTATGAGGTGATTACACACGCTTAACGAAAGTCTAGGTAACTACAAACTACTTAAAGAGATATAATGCTATTCTAAACTGATTAATATAAAGCAAAGGATGAGCTATTTATCCTTGAATGAATAGCTAATCCTACACAGGTGCCTAACCTGCCTTATGGCTAATTTACAATAATTACCTACCACTAAGCTAAGCTCTAAGTCACGATAGACTATCTACCTGGTCATCGGCTTAAGGAAGAACTTACAATATTCTTATCCTATGCCCTAGTGTAGGCCGAGAGAGAAAAAAGCCGGAGGAAAAAACTCTCGGTACTCTTTTTAAAATTCAAATTAATTTTACAGAAAAATGTACAGTATGACCATGATATGATTAGGACAGACACGAGACAGCCAATCGTGTATGCCAAGAATCACCCCATATGCCACCTGCTTACAATATTTAGTATAATTAATACAAAAGCATAGTGATAGCCTGTCAGAGTTTAATTCAGTCCCATGCCTTCTTATTATCCAAATACTCCTGAATATTATAATAAGCTTTTTGACATAATGTTTGTTTGATGGTTATGAAGTTAGTATGGATTAGGTAGGTAGGTAGGAACAGGAACCTAGGAACAACATACAATATATAAATTCAACCGAGCATTATAATCCTACGTTATGAGAAAAACATAAATTCAACTTTGACATTGACATTACATCATCACAGTTGCGACGAAGCGGAAAAAAAAACACTGACAGTCATATCGGCCAAGGCGTTTTTAACCGACTACTAAAAAAGGAGGGGGTTCCATGGTCGGCTGTATGTTTTGTTTTTATGTATGCACAGCGATAACTTCGTCGTTTATTAACCCATTTTGTATTTGGTGAAACACATCGAAGTTCCCATATAAATTTCATGAAATAAATCTACCTCTAGGAGTAGTAAAAAAGCATAATAAGGTTATAATAGTTGTTATTGCGCTGTAGCGTCGGTGTTTGTGTATGGATTATTATAATTCTTCTTTTATTTGAAAGGTCTCACTTCATACTAGGCCCTCTATAAATTTCAAGATAAAATTTGATCCCTAAGAGTAGTAGAAAATGTATCAAGGGTAGATGGGAAGGTAAAGTAACTATGTGTTCTTTATGTTTATTGCGCTGTAGCCGTATGTCATCGAATAGATTCTATATAAATTACATTAAAAAATACGAACAAATTTTCTAAAGATTAGAATTTAAGCACTTTTTATTAGAAAAAATATTTCGCTGATGAAGTGCAACTGCAAGTTACAAAATAAAATAATTATACATACTCTAAAAAAATTTTTTTTTTAAAAAGCTTTTATAACTTTATTTTTTTTATTTTCATGCATTGTCATCGGAACCTAATATGTGTGCCAAACAGCTCGATAGCTTCAGTGGAAGTGGGTGAAATATTGATTGCAAGATTCCAGGACATATATGAATACATACATACGAGTGAAGTTAAATAAAAGCTTTTAAAAACTAGTACAGCGACTTATCTAACAATTTTTACGAGTAATCAACATAGAACCTGAATACGGTATAAATTTGCTGCTAGACAGAGGCGTAACCAAATAGGAAGTCGTGCAAATGTTGGCTTCCTCTCGACATACCCGTTACTAGGTGGGTACATAATTTAACTGCTGTTTGAAATCGTGTGTGAAATCGGCGCACGGCAGTGCTTTAAGCCAAGTATCGGCAAGCATCTAAATAATATACAATACAAACTTCACTAATGTCCCGAAGCCTTAGTTTTTCAGTTCTGTATTTTTCACGGATGGTAGACGGCAGCAAATGAGCTTCCCTGTCGGTCTTAACATCTTGTATATCAATAAAAAAAAAAAACTAATACAAAAAATATCAAATCGTTCATAATTCAATCGAAGTGCTAATGTAGGTCAATAATAGAAGAGTAATAGGTATTGCCCTTACTAATATATAAATGGGAAAGTGTGTTTGTTGGTTTGTCCTTCTTCTCCGCTTCAACGAAATGCTGGATCGATGTGATTTTTTGCACTAATATGGAACGCGGCCTGGAGGCTACGGCTTTTAACCCGGAAAATTGCATTTAATTCGATTTTTAGTCGATAATGATCTATCCAATGACCGAATTGCGGTTGAAGCTAGATGTGATCAATGCTAATCTTTACTTTAGCTTGCAGTTTATAAAGGCAATTTTTTTAAAAAGAGTGTTACAGAATTATTATTTTCTAAAATTTTCCAAACTGTAGGCCAGTTTGTCGTTCTTCTTATATTTTAAAACATCCCTTGATGGTAGAGATCATTTTGCACGTAAAACTATTACACGCGGGGAAATCTAGTAATATATAAGATAAGCTGATTTTGTATCTTCATACTTTTATAGAGGGAACTTATGGACGGTACGCGTAGCCGGTGCGGGACTTGGCTCGTTTATTTCAAATGTTTTGAGAAAAGGTGTTTGAGATGGCAAATTTCACCAGCCGTACGTTAACTGCGTAACTGGTGGCGATACGAATTCTTGCTTGAATTTTCTCTAAATCCATACTAATATATGTATAAATAATTATAAATACGAAAGGAACTCTGTCTGTCTGTCTCGCTTTTACTCCAAAACTACTAAACCGATTTAAATGAAATTTTGTAATGGGTTGAAAAGGGGAATGAAATGTTGTATGAAAGTATTGTCATTTTCAGAACTAGAAGCATAAAATTTACCTTTTAGGCAGTTTTGGCACACAAATAAATATGCATTCAATGTTTGTAAAAATGTTACCCTTAAAGGGTGTAAAATAAACATTATTATGTCTAATTCCACGCGAGCGGGTCCACTAGTTATACTTATACTTTCTCTAAATTTTACTGAATTTTCCAAATGACCTACGTTCGAAGCGAGCCATATGGGCTGTGCGAGCGAGTTATATGCTTACTTAAAGTAAATTGGATAGGCGTGTAAAGAAGGGCATTCATTTGTGGATTGTGGATAGTGCGAAAGCGTGTAACGCTCACCTATCATATCTCCATTGTCTCTGATAAACGTCCCCCGATCACGGCTCTCGTACGTATGTACACTCGTCAACAAAGTTGTGTCCGAATTTAAATATTCCTATTTCATTACCGTATTATCGATAAGCAAATTAAGTTATTATAGCTGTAAACAGTGCTTCGTCAGTTTATTTCGAAATATGAACTGATATTGGAGTACAGGACACATTATTTTTTATGAATACCACGGTTAATATATTATACCAAAGTACGTCTTAAGTTCGCTGCATGTAATTACATTCAAATTATTTTCAGGGGGTCTAGACAAGTGGCAAAAACGCTAGTAGAATTACATTCAAATTATTTTCGTTTATTTTTAGCTATACCTTTTGACTAGCCGTTTGGATGCAATGTATTTAGTATTTTTTAAGCTTATATAACTTTTTGACTTTTTAATTCTGACAGGATGACGTCTTCTGGAATATTCCATAAGTATTTCTCATCAGTTCAGTTCGTAAGTATTTTCTTACTTTATATTCTGAAAATTAAATAAATAACCTTTTTCCTTATTAAAATTTAGTGTTCACATGATTTATCATGTACGAATTTTTTGTGTGTGTTCAAGGGATTCGAGAATGGTTTAGATTCACAATTTGGTCCACTGGAAAATGTTTTTTAAACACTATTTTAGTATTTTTATTTTTACCCGTCGTTCATTGACGTGAAGCGTCGCGTCACTTTGACATTTCATATGGCTGAACAACGTTTGCGGGGTGAGCTAGTTTGATATAAAATTTTATATTCAGATATTTATATAAATTTTATATTTATATATAAGATAAGATAAATTTTATATTTCGTAGAACTACTAGCAGATAAATCCAAGCTAGGATAAGTAGCACGGGGACTATGTAAACGCATTAGGTTTAAGGATCTGTAATGTTTACATAATGATGTAAATAAATAAATAAATTAATTAATTAATTTTTGTCACTGACTGTACATGTGCGTGCCGGTGGCACTTTCTCTGGTAAAAACTGGTTCGATTGTTCTCCGCGCAATAATGATGCTATTATTGCCATTTTTTCTTGGTATTTTCATGGACTCTGTAGCGGTTCATTAGTGAATTACCTATCTAGGGGTTAAAATATTTCCTTTCTATCTTTTAATACTGAAATAGGTTTCTGTGATATACTCGTATATTGTGGGTACATATCTCGAATATGTAGGTAGGTCAGCAATTATGTACGTCATGTTGTCACTTGCATTAAACGCTAAGTAACGGACATCAGCTTTTCATTATGTTCCCTAAAATACTCCCTCAGGACTATCAACAGGTGCTTATCAGGTATATAACAGTTTCAAGACTTCGTACATACTCGTAAGTACGTTATAGTACCAAATTATTATATGATCGTATGGTTCTCCCATTCTCGACCTCAAAGGTCGGTTTCCTGAAACTCTCACCCTGATACCCTCAGGGAGAAGGAGATTCAAGTTCCCCAGCAAAATATGAATTTCCTAAGTTACAATTGTTCTGGTGTGAATCGCGTCATGCTTAACGTGCCCTTCGAAGCACGGTAGCGCCCACGAAATTGTGTCAAAATTTCATCGGTGCACGGTCACCCATCCACAAACCGACCGCGCCCGTCGTTGCTTATTCAAATTCAAATAATTTATTTCGCTATGAGGTGATTACACACGCTTAACGAAAGTCTAGGTAACTTCAAACTACTTATAGAGAAGATATATAATGCTATTCTAAACTGATTAATATAAAGCAAAGGATGAGCTATTGATCCTTGAATGAATAGCTAATCCTACACAGGTGCCTAACCTGCCTTATGGCTAACTCTCTCCATCACATTGAATCGACGCGAGCCATTGGGCTATAGACGCTACCACGACTTGTACTAAATACGCATACTTACCCACTTTAAATACGACATAGCACGCGTGTATTATTGATAACACTTGTGGTGTCAACGACCGCTAATTCGTGGGCCAGCGTGGGCGTGCCGTGATCCCGCCACCACATCACGCTATCCCGAAATGATGCGAATTAAAAATAAAAATAATATGTTTACACCCAATATCCAACACCCGAATAGACACATTACGCCGAATCTACTTAAAGGTCTGCACTGAAAACCAGCGCTGTTAATTCTACATGAGCTAGCAACATTATGCTAAAAATATACTTTAAAAATTTTATTTTTTTAAAAAGCTTTTACTACTTTTTATTTTATTTTCTTGCATTGTCATCGGAACCACATAAAGTGTGCCGAATTTCAGCTCGATAGCTTCAGTGGAAGTGGGTGAAATATTGATTGCAAGATTCCAGGACATACTTACATACATACGAGTGAAATTTTTAAAATGAAGAAAGAAAGAAGAAAGCTTTTAAAATGTAGATCTTTTCGCAATGTATGGCAACAACCTCTATTTATAATTATTGTACCAACTGATTTATTACAATTTATCGCGCAGTACAATGATTTCAAAACACGCCACCTTCCGGAATTTCGTGCAGTTAAGTCTTTGTTACTACTGATATCATAGTTGTGGGAGAAAAAAATTCCCGGCTGTGCATCCGTGTATGTTCCCTTGGGAAAATATGCTAGGGAATGTGCCCGGGAAATCGCCTCGTGAGCAAACACCATGCGATGCGGGAACATCAACTTTTTCTAGACTTGTATGCGTGCGTGTATATGACTCCGTGGTGCGGTGGTGCGTGAAACTGCGAGTCCCGGGTTCGAATAGATAAATATTTGCACTCGGGTCTTGGATTTTAAATTGTGTCTTTTTCTTTTTGTGTGTTACACACACTTTTCAACAGTTATTTAAAGTTCAACGGGTTAGAAACTTGAAATTTTGCACAGGGGTTCCTTTTATAACGTAGGGGAGCACTAAGAAAGGATTTTTGAAAATTCACCCAATAAGAGGGTAAAACGGGGGTGCAAAGTTAGTATGTAACATTGCCGTTTTTGAAGTTAGTGAATGTCTAATTCCACGCGAGCGAAGCTGCGGGGGTCCACTAGTATCGCCATATGTGCCTTTACGTATACGGCTTCGATGAACATCAGCTGTCGGCCGGAAGGCAATTCAAACGACGCACAGCTGTTCAAACTTGTTTGGCGACTCGCTACGCTATCGAGTGTGTTGTATGCTTGTATACGAGACACTGTCACCGCCCAACCTAATCTCCTTCCAAATTTATTTATGGACGTGACCTAAGATGGATTTGAGATGGCGATTTTATGATCGGTTGGATGAGATGATTCATCGTTCGATGCTCTAAAATATAATTGTTATTCCTTAACGTTAGTCAGTTGAATTGTCTAGTGAAAAGATATAATCGTCGGTACTACAGTCAACTAGCCAAAGTGTAATTTTGACAGTAAACTAATCTCACTTACCTAAATTATTTAACTTTTGTAGAATTTTTACTTTTTTCAGATAAGCAGAAAAACGATTTGTAATAACATTTATATTTGAAATGCCACAGATACAATATTTTGCCACAGTATGCGTTGTGTCAAGATTTTGATGTCCATATACAGGGTGTCCCAGAATGAATGGATAATCCTTGAGCCCCGCACAGAACAGCTCTCCAGCGCTTAGAAAAAAATATCAAAAAAAAAAAATTCCAAGTGATACCCAAAATATGATTTTTTTTAGAAAAACATACGTTATTTTAGCTTCACTTCACATTAATTTACACAACTGCCACAAATTAATGATATTCTTGGCGTTTTTGGTGTCATTTTATTCCTGATAGACTATACTACTAGAAATACATCAAATAATATAAGTATCTGTGATACTTTTTTTACAAAAAAAATAAGAACTTGAATTTTTAACATGAAATTTGATACCAAAATAATTTTGACATAGTTTGAGAGTGTTTCATGTAAAAAAAAAGTATGAAAACGTAAGTGTCCAGCTATTTTAAAAACATGCGCAGTTAATACAGATTAAATAATGGTATAATACATCATTTTATCCAATACTACTACGAAGTTATTGCTATTGAGATGCAAAACGAGTAAATACGACTAAAATTAAAAAGTTAATGTCTTAATACATTTTAATAATAATAAAACATTTCAGGTGTCGCTGCGACCCATAGACGTCCCACTGCTGGGCACGGGTCTCCCCCACAGACACTGCTGCTGCGGGAGGTCCAGAGCATACTCCACCACGCTGCTCCAATGCGGATTGGTGGAGGGGTTAGTGGCCAACCCAGTGTCGAATGTTCTCAAGCCACCCGAAGGTCTTCGACAAGGCTTAACGACTGTTTCCAGCATTGAAAACAACCGGGACCGACGGCTTTACGTGCCCTCCGAAGCACGGTAGCGTCCGTGAAATTTTGCCACTAGCGCTCACCTATCCACAAACCGACCGCGCCCGTCGTTGCTTAACTCTTTCGGTCACATTGAATCGACGCGAGCCATTGGGCTATGGACGCTACATTTCAGGTGTACATTACATCAATCTTTATTCACAACAGGTGTTCAAATTGTCTGCCATCGATTCTAATACACGCTCGACATCTTCTTTTATAGGCTCTACTAAGAAACCGTGCGTAGAGTCATTCATTTATTTTTGAAGCGGCCTCTTGAACACGGCTGCGTAATTCCTCATTTGAAATTGTTTTCGAGTACACTTCTTCCTTTAGACAGCCCCAGTAAAAAACATCCCGACAGTTTAAATCTGAAGATCGAGGAGGCCACAGAATAGGACCCAAAAGACCAATCCATTTGTTTGGATACGTGGCATAAGGTTTGTACCATAATATGCAGGGCAGCCATCATTCTGTAACCAATGGGATTCCATTACCTCCTACGAAACAGTCGTTAAGCCTTGTCGAAGACCTTCGGGTGGCTTGAGAACATTCGACACTGGGTTGGCCACTAACCCCTCCACCAATCCACATTGGAGCAGCGTGGTGGAGTATGCTCTGGACCTCCCGCAGCAGCAGTGTCTGTGGGGGAGACCCGTGCCCAGCAGTGGGACGTCTATGGGTCGCAGCGACACCTGAAATGTTTTATTATTATTAAAATGTATTAAGACATTAACTTTTTAATTTTAGTCGTATTTACTCGTTTTGCATCTCAATAGCAATAACTTCGTAGTAGTATTAGATAAAATGATGTATTATACCATTATTTAATCTGTATTAACTGCGCATGTTTTTAAAATAGCTGGACACTTACGTTTTCATACTTTTTTTTTACATGAAACACTCTCAAACTATGTCAAAATTATTTTGGTATCCAATTTCATGTTAAAAATTCAAGTTCTTATTTTTTTTATAAAAAAAGTATCACAGATACTTATATTATTTGATGTATTTCTAGTAGTATAGTCTATCAGGAATAAAATGACACCAAAAACGCCAAGAATATCATTAATTTGTGGCAGTTGTGTAAATTAATGTGAAGTGAAGCTAAAATAACGTATGTTTTTCTAAAAAAAATCATATTTTGGGTATCACTTGGAATTCTTTTTTTTTGATATTTTTTTCTAAGCGCTGGAGAGCTGTTCTGTGCGGGGCTCAAGGATTATCCATTCATTCTGGGACACCCTGTATATATGTATATGTAAAAACTGCCAAAACTACACTTTGGCTAGTTGACCGTTGTACCGTATGTGTTTAGATGAAATTAGAATCTTTAAAGAATACGTCACGTAAATACGATATTATGCAAAAGGTGCAAGAATTTGATCAGATTTAGTGTCTCACATTCAAAGCGCGCGTATAACTTTTTTTTTATCTACCCTTTTTTTAAACATGACATGTTCAATGTATGATTACTTAATATGTTTATGGATGTGACCTAATATAGATTTCAAGATAGCGATTTTAAGAAACGGTGAAATGATTCATCAAAGCGATGCCCTAAAATAATTGTTATTTATTATTATTAGTCATGTACTGTTTTTAGGGTTCCGTACCCAAATCGTAAAACGGAACCCTATTACGCTCCGCTGTCCGTCTGTCACCAGGCTGTATCTCATGAACCGTGAAAGTTAGACAGTTGCAATTATCACAGATGATGTATTTCTGTTGCCGCTATAACAACAAATACTGACAATAAAAATTTAAGGGGGCTCCCATACAACAGTCATGATTTTTTTGCCGTTTATATAGAGAATGGTACGGGGAACCCTTAGTGCGCGAGTCCGACTCGCACTTGGCCGGTTTTTATATAGGTAACGTTAGTCTAAAACCCATGGGCGATCCACTGTTGCACGGGTCTCCCTCACAGCCTAATGAAGGTCTAGAGCATAGTCCGCCACGATGCGCTAACTAGTGCGATTGTTCTCGCTGTGTAAATCAAATAAAATCAATATTTATTTGCGTAAATTAGATATTACAAGTTGGTTACAATACATGGACAGCACATCTTGTAACCCTCATAGGGGTTTGCAAAGGACACGTTTATCTTTCCATACAACTTGGGCCATGAGATGTACCTCGGATACAAAAATTGATTTTTGGAGAAAAAAATGCGTTATTTTATTAAAAAAATTAATTAGATTTTTTACTGCATTTGTACCACCTAAAATTAACTTTAAAAGATAATTTATGTATTGCAACACCGCAAATTATGGCAATCTAATTCAATCTATCATAACATTGCGTTTCGGTTGTTACTAAATCTGTAATTACTCTATACCCATTTATAAAATATACAATAAGCGCATTGTATTAATAATCACACAGAATCATAGTATCCTATATTGATTTAAATATTCTATTAATTACCATTAAAGGCTAATTTTTTCTTGAAATCGTTTTTAAACTAGTAATAATTTGTAAATTGAATACAGGTTAATAGACCTATAATGTGTGATTGACGTCTGTCACTAAAACTGAAGTTGGCAAATGACATAAACAGTGCAGAGTAGTTACTACGTAGTATCTCTTATTAGTTTGTGGTTACTACTATGTGAAGTTTTGTGGTACGAAATGTTGTATTTTTTATTATTTTATTACAAGCTAACTATAAGGATTCTAAAAATAATTGATCGACCATTAGTTTTAGTATATTGTAAGGAATTTTTACCAATACTTTGTACCTCGGTACATCGTTTGGCCCAAAATTGATCGTCTCCTTTATTTATAATTCTTCATTATAATAT
This sequence comes from Carterocephalus palaemon, assembly GCA_944567765.1. NCBI lineage: Eukaryota > Metazoa > Arthropoda > Insecta > Lepidoptera > Hesperiidae > Carterocephalus > Carterocephalus palaemon. The sequence goes on from OX155665.1 coordinate 4,960,191, forward strand.
TTAAAACTTAATTATCGATGTCATATAAGTAGAGCTATATAGTGTCATATATTTTCAAAATTATACAATTTTGTCACCATTTAGATACTCTAAATAAAATTTTCTCAAGCCAACTGAAGGTCGGTAAGGTTTTCCACTCGTTCAAAAAGTATACTCAACAACAAATAAAATATATTCTCTCAACCTGTAATCAGTATAAACGCTAAAGCGCGAGATTGAGCAATGACAATGAGAGGTCATTCAGTATCCTCAGATAAGGTCATGGGAGTACGTAAGACTTACCACTCGGCCTCAGTCACGTTTTCACTTCATCGATAGCACCTTTTTTTTTGTTTAACGAGTGGATCCTTGAAAAGGTGGACGTCGTGGGAGCGACGCCGGGTTATGTGGGACTTTCACCCACTAAAACCCGCTCGGTGGCCTACTCCGGCGCTACACGAGGGCTCCGGGATCTCTCGTAGAACGCGCCGGTCCCCTCCAGCGCTGTGCCCAAGACGGGCTCTTCCCGGTTTACACAGCGCTGTACAGCCACAAACAGCGTCGTCTTTCCCGGGGTCACATGATGGACGGTTCGAGCTCCCATTCTCACCGTCCGCGACCCCAGAAGCCCCCTTTTAGTCGCCTTTTACGACAGGCAGGGGCTACCGTAGCACTATTCTGGTCCCGAGCTACAGGGACGTCATCGATAGAGCACCTACGACGACGATATCCAACGATATGGAAAGTTCTATTTTCGCGCGTCGTAAACAACAACAAAAAAACGAAATCTGGAAGCGGTTCGCTAACGCTAACGCGGATGATCTGAACGAGCGTCAAGGTCATATTTAGATAAGATCTGACGATAAGAAAAATGCTGCACACGTAATAAGCAGGTTGGAGCAAACCTGTTAGATGCCTGATTTTAGGCACAATTTATCTACTTAATCATTGATTATAATCGAGTAAAAAATTGATCGATGAGACATAATATTACCTTAACCACGACAAAGCATCACAACACTCATATAGTTCCATAAATATGGTTTTTACGTGAAAGTTATTCAATGGCAACCTTGATTATGTAAAGTGACATCACTTACTACGCAGGATTATTTTTGTCGCGCGTAGGCAATGCTCCCAAAATGTTACGACACTGGTTGACTGCAAATTTACAACACACTTATAATTGCTAGAGCGAATTATGTACGATTACACGCCCCTGAGATTTTTTGACGTGATAACGTCTTATAAATTGATGAACATCGACAGCGCATATGAAAATGTTGTGGTTTTTTTTGTAGGTACATTTCAGCATAAATAGAGAAAAATATACTGATTCACAGAAAAATATTAAAAACAATATTAAATGAGCGGTTCTCTACAGAGAAATTATTTTCAATAACTAAATTAATTTTTACACACGACAACATTGGCGGTTCCATGGCTCCGAAATAGGGAACTGTCAAAATAAATATATAGACTTGTCTGTTGTCTGTGATTAGTTATCTGTACTGTACAATACTTTGAAGTTTAGACTACAGACGTCAATTCTCCTTTTTCGTATTGTATAAAATAATGATTATGACGTTATCACGTAAATCTATCGTCCGTAAACCGACTTTACAGACAACCAGTTTATTTTTTGGCGCGTATTACGTATGTGTACAAATGTGAAGATAAATTATCTACATTACAGGTTACTGTTAATTTGTACGAAAGCGAACGTTCTGTGATCCCCGTGAAGCGACCCGCATTGAACCTTGACGGTTCGCGTAAAGATAGTATTAAGGGTTCGTCGCCCGGTTTATACTAGACGGGTCAGGGGATCGGCCGTGGCGCCTGGCCTTATCAACAAGGCTTTGGCGAGGCCCGCAGCAGTTGACATCTGCTGTACATGTACCTGTGGAACAGACGCGCGAAGGTGGCTGCGCAATAGTTTCAACGACATTGTGTTCAGTAACCTGTCGGAGTTGATCCCACTTAACTCCTTCCGATCTCAGCATATCCACATTCAAATATCCCTCTAGACTAGTCCTATTCCTGATCTAAAAGTAACGTCATCCAATACCTTCGATCAGACGAAAGCTTGTCAAAAGAAATCGACTCCTTCCAGCATATTTATTGTTCCACTGTCGTCCAAAACTCCTTGACGTCATCCAGATTGTTCTCCCTCGCTTCTCCTGTTCTGTCATCCAAAGTTTCCAGAACATTCTGGAGCTTTCCCTCAACCTCCCCCTCCCGCTCTGTGACGCTCAGCGCCAACGCCCCGCGGCCGCGAGCCGAGCCGCGCCGTGTTGCCCGCTGACGCCGCGCTCGTCTCGCCAGGTACTAAGGGCCGCCGCGCCCGGTCGCTTCAGCCTTCGGGTCGCCGAGCCGTGGGCGGATCGGCGCGAGGACGCAACAACGACTTCAGGCCGCTAATTGCTCCTAGCGTGCGCGCTTAGGTGAGTCCACCGTAATTGGTACTATAATATTGGTATTCCAAGTCCTCGAATGGAGACCACGACTCGGAAAAAGGAGCACAGGTCGCCCTTCGACTAGGTGGACAGACGACCTGAAGAAGACGGCGGGAAACCGCTGGATTCAGAAGGCACAGGACCGGTCGGAGTGGTGTCGTTTACGAGAGGCCTATGCCCAGCAGTGGACCTCAAAAGGCTGATGGATGGATGGAAGGATTGGTATTCCATTCCAGCTTCAATTATCGTCGCTGCGACCCGTAGACGTCCCACTGATGCGCGCGGGTCTCCCACACAGACGCAGCTGCGGGAGGTCTAGTGCATAGTGGTGAGCAGCGTGGTGGAGCCACGCTGCTCGCGGATTGGTGGAGGGGTTAGTGGCCAACCCAGTGTCGAATGTTCTCAAGCCACCCGAAGGTCTTCGACAAGGCTTAACGACTGTTTCCACCAATGAAAACAACCGGGACCGACGGCTTTACGTGCCCTCCTAAGCACGGTAGCGTCCATGAAATTTTGCCACTAGCGGTCACCCATCCACAAACCGACCGCACGCTTCGTTGCTTAACTCTTTAGATCACATTGAAACCGACGTGAGCCATTTGGCTATGGACGCTACCTCTTACTTCTAATAGATATACAAAAACGTTCGCCTGTTTTGATAACTGAAACAGCTGTCTACGCCGTTACGTGATCGAGGAAGCGTGAATTGTCGCGCGATAAAATCCATTTGCATCTACTTTTAACTAGTAGTGTATGGAATAGAACTGCTCAGAGTGTTCCAGAAACTACAAAAAATCTATAAATGCGTAAAAGGTTTTCTGTTTAAGGCGTTGATAGGCGTTGATATAATAATATGTAAATTGGGTTTTTATTAAAATCGGTCTCATTCGCAAAGTGTCAACTCGCTGCAAACTGGCCCTTTCGCTAAACGATCGACATCTTAAGGCGCCTAGTGGTGCAAAATGACCTTGAGAATCGGTGCACACATTCTCACAAACGACAACAGCGCCTCTAACGGAAAACCTCAGAACTACCTTACAGAGCATACAATGACATGTCATGAGGTACTGTATTAATCGCCTGTATAACCCGCGCAGATAGAGAATAGATCTGAAAATGGCACTTAAAATACAAGCACAACACACAACACAAGCAAGGGTACTTAAAACACTGGATTGTAAAATTTGCCTTTATTAATTGTGACATTTCAGAATCAGATTATAAAAATAAAGAACAATAGGATGGGAATGGTATCAAAGGTTTTATAAACCGCTTGGTCCAGCAGTGTCCTGGTCATCTGTACCCATTACTGGTTCAATTCCCTCCATGAATTGGTTAAAATCTTCCATGGACTGGTCAATTGTAAAATTTGCCTTTATTAATTGTGACATTTCAGAATCAGATTATAAAAATAAAGAACAATAGGATGGGAATGGTATCAAAGGTTTTATAAACCGCTTGGTCCAGCAGTGTCCTGGTCATCTGTACCCATTACTGGTTCAATTCCCTCCATGAATTGGTTAAAATCTTCCATGGACTGGTCACTTTCACAGTCCTGGTCTTCAGAGTCGTCACTTTCATCTTCGGTGTTGCTGTTCAATTACATCACAAAATGTCAACGTTCGTAACAAAAACTTAACGAAAATAAATAACAATCAAATGTAACGCAAACAAAAACAACAATATCAACGAAAACAACAATTACTCGGAGTGCGTCAAGTAGCTTAGAAAGCGAATCCCGACTGATTATTTGTTTGCAGCTCGTACTTCACTGTGTGAGTATAGACAGCGATAGAGAGTGAGCGAGAACGCATGCGAGAGGACGCCATTTTCAAATCTATTCTCTATCTGCGCGGCTTATACGGGGAAGTGTTTCAGTAGATGGCGTTTATTTTAAGTAATAATTGACCTAACAAAAAATTTATAGGAAGGTACGACAACGTAATGAAATTAGATTTATGCAATTTTTTTAGTTACTTAAAATAATAACAAAAAAAAAGTCATAAAAAAATAAAGAAAAAATTGAAAAAGAAAGGAAGTGTAACTGGAATTTGAACCCGAGTCTCTAGAGCGAGATTCTTACTCACTGCTAATGTCTATAATTTCCCCGTTATTGATATTATCTTTGGATTCTCTTTTCCTGTAATAAATACATATTATGACATATATAAATATTATTAGCTTTTTATTTCATTTGCATAAAATAATAACAAAAAAAAAGTCATAAAAAATAAAGAAAAAATTGAAAAAGATAGGAAGTGTAACTGGGATTTGAACCCGAGTCTCTGGAGCGAGATTCTTACTCGCCGCAAACTCCAATTACGCCATTTACAGCTATACGATTAGGGTTGAAAAACTGTGTACGTATCTATCTTTTTGTACTCTGCAGGATTGCAGAGAACAATGAAAATTAATAAATGTTTGACAAAATTTAAATCTTTACGTCATTCATGTGTGTGACGTTTGCTTTATATGAACACTTTTGATTTATTTCCCATGTTTATTTACAAAATAGGAGTCCGTTTACGCCCTTCTAACTTAAAAAAATACTTATAACGTTAAATTATTTATATAAATTAACCTAATGTAATAACCAATCAATAAAAGTAATGAAATAACGTTGGAATCTTGCAGAAATTTTGCGGCAGAAAGCGCGACACGCCCGTCTAGCAAGAGGCCTCAGCCGCGACTGTCGGTACACGGCGTTTACACACACATGCTCGCGAGTTATGTTCGAAAACGATGCGCAAATGAGAACAAGGGTTTTTTGGAAATTCTACAAAATGGATTTAAAAAGTGGTATAACTGATATATTGTATTTATTGTGATGAAAAATATATGTTAAATTGAAAAAAAAAACACGTATTTTAGAAGGGATTTGATTGTTTAGAAGATTATTTTAGAGGTATCTTCGTGATTTTTTTCTATCGAGTCAACATTAATGTATTATGTTTTGAAGGCCGTAGCAATCTAACATATATCCCCAAGAATACCATATATTTTTTTTATTTGATTCTCTGCAATGGTTCGTGTGATATCTTGTTTATAAAACTCGCGTTTAGCCTCTGTAGTCCTCTTAAACAGATCTTAAAATATTTTGACAAAATTTGATGTTAAGAATAAGAACGCTTAAAAGAGACAACCAAAAATGTCTCCTCAAACGTAGTGAAATATACAGAAAACGGACGAAATTTTAGTGAAGTCGCACACTAGTTAAACTTTTCTCCGTTCGCTATTAAAATAGTACTTTCTATCGTTTAATGTGGTAATTTATATGTGACAGGTGCCGATTCACCCGCCGCTCGCGGTACAGCCCGATGATGTTGAGAGCGGGCGCGGGGCACCCGGATGCTGACGAGGGGAGTGGCGCTTCCACATCGCGCGGTCAATCTGACTCGCGCCAGCTGCACGCGACGCTCTCGGAGTACCTGCAGCTGGAGCCCAAGTTCCAGCCGCGGCTGTGTCTGCCCGCCGAGTCTGACGTGAGTAGCCTGCTGACGGCTCGCTGGAGCTGTGCTTCCACATCGCGCGGTCAATCTGACTCGCGCCAGCTGCACGCGACGCTCTCGGGGTACCTGCAGCTGGAGCCCAAGTTCCAGCCGCGGCTGTGTCTGCCCGCCGAGTCTGACGTGAGTAGTCTGATGACGGCTCGCTGGAGAGGCGCTTCCACATCGCGCGGCCAATCTGACTCGCGCCAGCTGCACGCGACGCTCTCGGAGTACCTGCAGCTGGAGCCCAAGTTCCAGCCGCGGCTGTGTCTGCCCGCCGAGGCTGACGTGAGTAGTCTGCTGACGGCTCACTGGAGCGGCGTCCTTGATATTCAAGGGGTTTTGAATCCCTTATCGACTTATCTACTCAAGCGCATCTATTAGGGTCTAGGTTTTGTTTATGTATATGGATTTAGATGAGCATGCAGCATCATCCTCCCAGCGGTTGTCGTGGAGACCAGCAGGTGGATACACTACAACTGTGATAAACTTTGAACATATAGGGACTGGCATAGTTAGTCCACCCAATAGAAAGTTATTAAATTTATTTACAAAAAAAAAACGTTTTTTGGAATTAGAACAATTAATTTAAATTCAGAAAACAAAATGCCTTAATGGGCAATAGCATGGCGCTAGCGAAACCTTGCGTCGGCCTCACCTCGCGAGATTAGTATGCAGCGAAGGTCGGTTGCGTCGCGAGGCTCGGTTGCGTTGCGATAGGCTCGAAAGGTCGACAAATCTCTTTGTTTGTCTGCTGTTTGTGCAATTGATCTGTTAAGGTGGCACCAGTTCACTATTCCCTGGGTTTGTGTCATTGATCTGTTAAGGTCAGTTCTCAGTCTAAAAGATCAGTTTACTATTCACCTGAAATGTCCAGATTTCTGCACACTAAAATAAAAGAATATGTAATAATAACGTATCTAGTCTTGTGGTCGAAATTCGACCATAAGTCTATCTGATCATAGTAAATCTTATTCAATAGCCATCCCATCTTTCTTAAGTCGTCTTCAATATCATTCCTTATGGTTTTTGGATGACCCAAAATTATATACCCTGGTCCCAGCCAGTTGTCTGTCTGTATCCTAAAAAGTTGTAACACTGCGAGAGCAAATAAAGATTTTTTTTATTAGTTGAGGCGATCTTGTTCGACTATAAAACTAGGTCTGGTAAACTTCGTTTATTAAGAAATGTATACGGAGTTCGGATAAAAGATGTAAAGTTCGAATAAAGATGTAAAGTTCGGATAAAGACTTAAAGTTCGGATAAAGATGTAAAGTTTGGTTAAAGATGTAAAGTTTGGATGAAGGTGTAAAGTTCGGATAAAGGTGTAAAGTTCTGATAAATATGTAATGTTTGGATAAAGGTGTAAAGTTCTGATAAAGATGTAAAGTTCGGTTAAAGATGTAAAGTTCGGATAAAGGTGTAAAGTTTAGATAAAGATGTAAAGCTCGGATAAAGATGTAAAATAAATAAAACTGTGTGTGTGTCTAACTTGTATGTGCGTTTGTTCGTATGCGCAGACGGAGGTGTCGACGGGCGCGCGGGACGGCGCGGCGCACGTCCTCCGCTGCCTCAAGGTGTGGTACGACTTGCCTGCGGATGTCCTCATCAGCGCCATCAACCTATTCGACCGGTGAGTTACGCCAGCGTATTGAATGAATGTGTTTATTTGTTACATATAAACTATAGTGGACCTATTTTCCGCACGTGTGCATCGCTTCACTCCGATCCGACGGCGAATGAATGAGCGGCGATCATGTGGACACCTCAACTCAACCACCAGGCGATTCCCTTTGATGCGTGCTCGAAAAACCGAAAAGTTACGGATCGCAGACGATCATAGACGATCATCGGCGAGTAGAGTCGATTATGCCTTCTACACAATCGTGCTCGCGCGCAATCGTCTGTAATCGCCGATAGTGACTCTTCACTTTAGTGTAGCGTCACGTTAATAATTTTTTTTTTTTTATTTTCAATGAAAGTTTCCTGACGAAGATGAAGGTGCGTCCGTGCCACGTGCCCTGCATCACGGTGTCGTGCATGAACATCGCGCTGCAGGAGCACGCCGAGGTCACGGACCAGCCCACCAGGGTCTCCGTCGATGAGCTTGGTGAGTTATTTTTTAAATTTATATATCCCCTTGCGGTCTTACTTATAAACGTTACTTAATATTTAATCTATTGCTTAGCAACGGATTAGCAAAAACCTCACTTATAAACACTACTTAGCGTTATGAAGTCGTTAAGTAGGGTTTAAATAGCTATCAATATTAAACACTGCCGAGACATAGTTTAACTTTCGCTAAGCGGCAAGATGGCGGATTTCACATAAATCAGCTGTTCTATTTTGACGTCTGATCAACTTACTTGCGTTTGTTTGTTAGTAAAAAAAATTATATTTGTGCATAAAACATGGATAGATTGGAAGATCTTCGTGATTTCCAAAACGACGTAGCTGATTTAAGCAGTTTCAGAGCTAGGAGGAGAAGAAAGACGAAGAATTACAGAGTTCGTTTTAATCCGCTACAAAGTTTATCGGATAATACTCGAGGTGCCAGCATTCCTGTAGAACTGCAAGTTATGGCAGTAATCAGATATTGGGGCCGTCATGAGGTAAATCGCCTAATTACTATTTTTTCAAGTTTTCATATACATATTTAAAAGTAGGTTATAATGAAGATTTTGTACCTTACTAATGTTTACTATATGTACATAACTATATTTTCAGATTCAAGAGGACAACGCCGACATTCACGGCATGAGCCAGCAGACTCTGTCGCGCTTGTCTCGCAAAGTGGCGATAGTCTTGGCTTCGAAAAGCTCGCATTATATCAAAATGCCGGAACGAGCAGACAGACAGACAAAAATTATAAAAAATGTTATTTTGGTAATATATGTACAGTACTCCCAAATTAATAATGCGCATAGAAATCTTCGTCACTGTTCGGCAACGGTCGTATTCCCCGAGCGTCGGAAGACGATATGTGTATAGAGTGGTTAAGTGCATTTTCTTCATGCATAATGCATTCATCACCTTTGAAAACAAAACCAAGAAGGGTGTGTAATAGCAGCTCTATATAATTCTACACAGAGAGAACACGTGCAGTCACCACCAATATATAAAGACGACTGACGGACCTTTGACTGACCGCCGGCGACAGCCGCCGACCGCCCCAATTGTTTTCAATTTTTTCACATGATTTGACATATGACATTGACTCCTGTTTCTTTCGAACAAAGTGCAAAATGCAAGTGCATTGTTTAGGGTTTTCTCCGATTCAATGATTCGGGTGTTTCCGGGAATACGACAATTAGCGAAGATTTGCATGCGCATTATTAATTTGGGAGTACTGTACAATGTATGTGTGAGATGAAAGAGTTCCTACCGAGTTTCTTGCTGTGTTCTTCTCGGTAGCAATAACTTTGTGAACCAGCGGTAGATAAAAAGTTGAAATATATTAATAAATGAATCACAATATTGAATCTGTATATTTTATTAATACAATGCTAATTGATCTGGAATAACAAAAGAAAAGAAAATAAGTCTATTAACAGTTTTCCTTTATCACCTACAGTAAAATACTAAATTACAGTTAGTTTACAAATTAAAGAAACATATTTTCAGAAATCATTAGAATACAATAATCGCAATAAAACTCATTCATTTTCTTTTAATTTTCTTATTTTAATTTTCCAATAATCCTCTTCCAAAGCCATTAATGTCATTCTTCTTTCATGCAGCTCTGTTTCATACATCATCTTACATTCGTGTGCTTCTTTATCGCGAAGCATGGCTTCCTCCCTCGCTTTCCTTGCCAGCATATAAATTTTATGCTCATGGTTGGTTTTACAGCAGTCCGACTTTAATCTGTAAAAACAAAATTTATCTAAACATTTGTATAAAATTTATGTCTGCTTTTTGCATCTTAATATACCTAATTGCTAATTATATGCCCACAAAGGTCTCTTTATTAAGTGTACAAAAATTTGTCTTTATTCTTTTTAATGCATATAATTTCACAGGCAACACAGCTTGTATATATAAAATATTTGTAACATAGAACAGTGAGATAAAAAATGTTGTATACAAACATACTTATTTGTTTTTCGTTTTGTTCCTGAAGGACCTGGCCTGTCATGTATGGGAAGTGAGGCCCTACTGGCCTGGGCTGCCGGACTGATTAGAGCTGGGCTGGCTCAATTTTTTGTAGCTAAAAATATAATAAAACAGGTCAATACAGGTGCTACTTTCGTTGACAATAACTAGTTAGTAAAGAAATAAAAACAAATATTAATCACGGAGTGCTAATGTGGTGAATTATTATTTACTAGTGGAGTGCTGCTAGTTAATAATAATTTACACACATCAAGGTTATATGCTAGTTATAATGGATTAAGGCTGGGTTACCCTATATTTACTATATTTTAAACCAATTTTACATACTGTAAATAATGTTTTCTGGCCCAATAAAAAATATATAACAAAGCCAAGGATACTATCTAAACGCAAGTACCATTGAAAACATAATGCGTTTAGTTTTTCTCGATATAAAAAATATCTGAACTTACCTCTTTTACAATCTTTTTTTCAGTTTTATTTCGGACATAATACTTAGATTATAATAAAAATGGTACCATTAAATCAAGCGTGCTTTTTTATAGCGATTTCTACCATTACTTTTGTAAATTTATACATATTATTTTAACAAATCGAGATATTTATAATATGATATATGGCAGGCGCGGCGTGGCTCACGTCAGTAGCCCGCGAGGCGTTCTAAGGGTAGGACCTGTGCACGAATTTACAGAAAAAATATAGACAATTCATCATAATGTCAAAATGACAACATTTGTAAAATTGTACCTATGAGACAGTATAAGCACATAACAGTATGACAACTTGCAGAATTATGTTTTATTTTGAATATCTAGGTGGTAGAACCTGTATAAGTTGCGATTGCTGTTGTTTTCAAATTCAAATAATTTATTTCGCTATGAGGTGATTACACACGCTTAACGAAAGTCTAGGTAACTACAAACTACTTAAAGAGAAGAGATATAATGCTATTCTAAACTGATTAAATAAAGCAAAGGATGAGCTATTGATCCTTGAATGAATAGCTAATCCTACATAGGTGCCTAACCTGCCTTATGGCTAATTTACAATCATTACCTACCACTAAGCTAAGCTCTAAGTCACGATAGACTGTCATCGGCTTTAGGAAGAATTTACAATATTCTTATCCTATGCCCTAGTGTAGGCCGAGAGAGAAAAAAGCCGGAGGAAAAAACTCTCGGTACTCTTTTAAAATTCAAATTAATTTGTACAGAAAAATGTACAGTATGACCATGGCATGATCAGGACAGACACGAGACAGCCAATCGTGTATGCCAAGAATCACCACATATGCCACCTGCTTACAATATTTAGTATAATTAATACAAGGGAAAGCATAGTGATAGCCTATCAGAGTTTAATTCAGTCCCATGCCTTCTTATCATCCAAATACTCCTGAATACCATAATAAGCTTTTCGACATAATGTTTGTTTGATGGTTTTTTTTAAATCTGTGTAAAGGCAGAGACTGAACCGCAGCCGGGACTTTGTTGAATATTAGAATAGACATTCCTATGAAGGAACGACTTTTCTTACTAAGCCGGCATTTAGGAAACGCTAATTTGTGGCCGTTCCTTAGTGTTACATTGCGCAAGGCATTTAGGTCACTACGACTTACAAACTGATGCCTATTTTTACGAATATACATAATGTTCTCATAGATGTACTGCGATGCAAGGGTTAGGATGTTTATTTCCTTAAATTTTTTTTTAGGGAGTCTCTACTTTTCTTTTTGTATATAGAACGGATAGCCCTTTTCTGCAAAATAAATATAATATTAGCATCCGCTGCATTACCACAGAGTAAAATGCCATAGGACATTACACTGTGATAAACTGAAATAGACCAATCTAGCGGTATCGACATCCGCTAAACAGCGTATCCTTTTAACCGCGTAAGCTGCAGAACTTAGTCTATCCGCCAGTCGACAGATATGGGGTCCCCACTTTGAATTTTTGAATAGCTAGGTGGTATAACCTGTATACGGTGCGCTTGCTGCTTGTTTTGAATAGCTAGGTGGTAGGACCTGTATACGGTGCGCTTGCTGCTTGTTTTGAATAGCTAGGTGGTAAAACCTATTTACGGTGCGCTTGCCGTTTTATTTTGAATATCTAGGTGGTTGTATATAATAAATAATAAAAATAACAATAACTTAATAATATAACTTATATATCCAATAACTTCGTTCCATCCTGGTGTCCCTTGGCACCTCTCAAGTTTCTTTTTAATTACTTTTGTAATAAATAAATTATTAATTAATTTTCTGACGATTGCGACATTCTATAATATTCAATGACAAGGTTATATTGACATGTGCTGATCTAACCTTCAATTTTCTACTCTCAATTATTCTATTTAACAAATGAAAATATGTATTTATAAAATGTGAAAGTGATATTAATGAATTTTAAATATAATATAAAATGAAATAGTGAATATTAAATGAAATGGCAGAGTCCCAGGAACATTTTACTCTTTCATCAATAAATAATAATAAAAGAAAAAATCAAGTACCTGATAAGTTTTACTTCAATCGGGCGTAAAAGGTTACACGCACACACTTTTTTTCATTTTTAATTTATTATTGGCGTGATAACGTCTTATAAATGGATGAACACCGGCTGCACGCACGAAAATGTGTCACGTTCCGCCTGAGCCTGACGTTCAAGCGAGAGCACGGAACAAGCGATAGAGAGGCACGTTTGGCCCAAGCGTTCGCTTGTGACCATTTATCTCTCTTCTCGCGTGACGTCAGAGCTAACAGTTCGAATAGTTCTGCTACTGGAACGCCGCCACGCGAGCTTCTTTGAGAACTTCTACAATAAGCTCCGCCGTATCATGTAGTGTGTAGTGTGTAATTTATCGAAAAAATGAATATTCAAGTAACTTCTTTTTTATTATACAAAATAATGATAATTCAGTGATAATAATTCAATTCAATTCATCAAAGTATGCAATTTTTTATCAATGTTTCTTTATGACGTTATCACATAAAACTATCGTCCGTTAACCGACTTTACAGACAACCAATTTATAAGCTTTAAAACTTACATAAAGTATATTTTTTTATATGTATAAATAATACTCGTATATCCTTTTATAATTATTAAATTATAATGATAAAAATAATACAATTATGTTAACTTCATACTAATAAATATACTTATTTACCAACTACTACAAAAAATAATTCAAATCTGTAATAGTAGTACAGTGCTCCTACTGCAAACCATTTCTATGCTGTGGCCGGTCACCGGGTTCATGCGAGTTCACTTTCTCGGAGCGTTTGCGATGTTTGATAGGCCCGAACTGGGGATGCGCTAAATGCCCACTGCGTGAGTATAAGAGGGCCTTAAAACTGAAATTAAATATGTCAATAGATGTGAGATACAATTGAAATTAAGTAACTTCAATATTGAAACAATACAAAACCGAAATGCGAAAAACATCAAAACCAACCATGACAAAACCTCCTCCCAAGCTATCTTTTTAGCGGCATTCGTGTTCGTCGTGGTGTCTTTTTTTTTCAATAATATGTGCTCTTTTGAGCACAAGCGTTCTTAGCACTTTCTAAAAAGAACACATTTGTTGTTAGTATGCAAGCATTCAGGCATATATTATTGTTATTACAATTTACAGGCACTACAGCATTCGTTTACAAATATAATTAAGTATACAAATACCTTCTCCATATCACTCCAATTGGTGGATCGTATTCTTTTATTGGCTTGTTCGGGGGTGTCCATCACTGAATAAAACTAACTATTACACTATAAATACTACTAATAAAAATGAAAGATAAAAAGATATATAGATTAAATTTAATTCCCGTTTTTTAAATTTTATAACTGACCGTTATCTGTCAAATTCACGACACTGACACTGTCATATATTATGAATAATATTATGAATTGAGTACATAATATGGAAAAAATAGAACTTTTAACAATTTCATTCATTCAATTTCTCTATCTAATCGATTATTTTAGAGCGGTTTAACTAAGCGGTGCCCGGTTTTTTTTAATATTTTGTTTATACTTTGGATTTTAGTATTTATAATAAATAATAAATATTTTAATTATACTATAATGGATAACAAATATAATACATACTATAATAATATATAATAAATATAATATAGTGCTCTTATTTGTTATATATATTGTATATATATTTTATCTTCAAGATGTTTTATGTTAGTGAGTTTTTTTTTTTTTTTTTATTATTATTTTGTTTCAGAATAATTGTTTGATAAATAATGTTTTAGGAGTTTTTTAAAGGTTTGTATAGATTGTGTATTTTTTATGTCATTGGGAAGCTTATTATATAATTGCACACCTTCAAACAATATATTTTTCTTACCGTAATTAGTTCTTGGTGCTCGACATACTAGATTATTTGCATTTCTTAAAACAATTTTTTGGACTTGCACTTTTTTTGTAAAACTTATTTGTGTGTGTATATTTTTTGTTAAAATTTTTCTTATTAATAAACAAGTAGTATATATGTATATTTGAGTAACATTTAATAATTTGGTTTTTTTGTACAGTTGTTTAGTAGGCATTAAATAATTATAATTAAATAATACCTTTAGTAGTTTGTTTTGGGCTCTTTGGATTACATTTAAATTGGTAATTGCCGCTGTACCCCAGATCTCCACCAAATAATCAATATGAGGTTTAACAAGCGCATTATAAATAAGGTAACGTACTTTTTGTGGAAGACATCGTGTTATACTGTGTAAGAGACCAGTTAGAGACGCAAGCTTGTTTCTCACTTTCTCAATGTGTGTTTTCCATGTCAAATAACTGTCAAGAGTGAGTCCTAAATATTTTTCGTGGTCAGTCCTATTTATTTCTTTACCATTTATCTTGAGAGGCGGATAGTTAGGAATTTTCTTATTTTTAGCTTTAAATATAATGTAGTTAGTTTTTGAAGTATTTATAGTGAGTAGATTATACTGAAACCATTTATTAAGTAAAATTAAGTCATTTTGTGCATCTGTAATAATTGTGTGTATTGAGTTGCCATAATAAAATAAGCATGTATCATCAGCGTACAAAGTTACGTTCCCTTTTAAACCAATTTCATTTATACTATTTATATAGATTAGGAATAACATAGGGCCTAATATTGATCCCTGAGGAACTCCAAATGTAATAGGTTTTGGTTTACTCCTATAATCTCCAATTTTCACTATCTGACTTCGGTTAGATAAATAAGACTTGAACATGCTATGTGCATGGCCCTTTATACCAAGATTTGCAAGTTTTTCTAATAGTATTTCATGACTTACTGTGTCAAACGCCTTTTTTAAATCTATAAATATCCCTAGAGCTATTTTCTTTTGATCTATATTTACCTTCAGTTTTGTTATAAGATCTGTTGCAGCTGAGAGTGTATTTGATTTTTTCCGAAAACCATATTGATTTTGTGATATAATATTATTAGCGTTTAGGTATATTTCTAAACGATTATATATAATCTTTTCAAAAACTTTCGAGATTATAGGGAGAACAGATATCGGACGATAGTTATTTGGGTCACTTTTACTGCCTGATTTAAAAATAGGAGTAACTTTTGCAAGTTTTAGACTTCCTGGGAAAAAGCCCCGTTTCAGACAATTATTTATACAGTTAGTAAGATCAGAGATTATTAAGGTTTTAATGCATTTGATGACTTTGGTGCTTATCCCATCTATGCCAGCGGCCGTATTACAATTTAGATTGTCAACAATCTTGCTAACTTCAGAAATAGATGTTGGTGATAACTCGGTAAGCTGGGATGATACTATTTTAGTACCTATGAACACATTATGCTTATGGTATGTAGCAGGTATTGCGTTAGCCAAAGTCTCGCCAATGGTAGAAAAGAACTCGTTAAAATATTCACAGATTTCGGTTGGATCACAGATAAAACCTTTTTCAGTGTTAAGTTTAGCTGGAGAAGTAACTTCTTTCGATTTTTTACAACATAGGGTATTTATAAGGGACCACATTTTAGCAGGCTTATTCTGACAATTTTTAAAAGTCTTACAATAATATTCAGTTTTACTATCTTGTATAATTTGCGCCACATTCTTTTTTTCTGTCATAAACTCCTGCCCAATTTTAGTATCACTAGGGTTCTTCCTATATTTTAACCATAGTGCATTTCTTCTATCTATTCCATCTATGATACTTTTATTAATCCAATCTTGTTTTATTGGGTTGCATTTCTTTATTTTGCTTATTTTACTCTGAGTAATGCTTTTTATTATGTACTCTTCTAAAATAGAATACTCAGATTGTTTACTGTCTTTGATATATATTTCCATAGCTTTATAGAGAATATTATAATCAATAGCTTGATATTTAACTGTCTTCAAGGGTTCTGGTCTATAGTTTTTAATTTCAAAATAGATTTGTTTGTGGTCTGACATACTGGATTCTATTATAGCGAAGTGGAATTTATTCGGTTTTAAATTTGAACAGACATGGTCTAAAATAGTCTTCGTTGTATCAGTTTCACGAGTACAGTATTCATAGTGAATTTTATTTATTATATCGTAGCCACTTTCTTTAACAGTTCTTTTATAATTCTGAACAGATTTATCGGTACTTAATAGGTCATAATTAAAATCTCCAAATATTAAAGCTCTTTTCCTTTTTTCCAGCTGCATTGAGTAAAAATTTAAGAAATCCAAATGGTTTGTACGTCCGGGTTTGTATATTGCACCTATATCTAGGCAAAATTTGTCTATATGAATCCAAAGATAATGATTTTCGTCGACTGAGTGTTTTTCAATAAAATTATGTTTGAGATTGTTATGAGCAAAAATTGAGACTCCACCACCTCTGACTTCTTGTCTGTAGTTGTAATAATGAGTATAGCCTGGTAGCTGAATTCTATTCGCCTCATCCTCTGAGTTAATCCATGTTTCAGTTATAACTATTAAGTGAATAATGGTCTTACCAAAAGATTCAATGATGCATCTCAGTTCGTCTAATTTTCCTCGCTTAGTGATACTGCGAACATTCGCGTACAGGCATTTTAATGACTTCTTGGTGGTTGTTATACTGGAACAGCTATTGACAATTTCAAAGGAGGTGGTGTCATAATCTTCGTGTTTAGGGCTAATTATTGGTTGAAGTTTTTTGGCAGAGCAGAAATTATTTTAGGTATACCCCTCACGTATTTTATTATGAGATTAGTTTCGCCATTTTTTGTTCGACTGTCAAGCTCTTCTTTGAGGTATTTCATATAAGATTGCTGCTGAGGTGTTTGATCAGAGTAAAACTTGTTCACGTTATTCTTCACACTTGATTTATTTCGAAGTATATACAGGACCGTTTCTGGGGTCTCAAAACATACTTTGATTAGACGGTTTTTATCTTGGTTATATCTTCCTAGCCGAAATACCTTCTCAGGCTGAGGGCAGTTGGTGTATATAGTTTTTAGTATACTCCAGGAAGCGTCTTTGTCATGGATTTGTCTCTCTTTCGGGTCAGTAGATGTTGATTCAGCTATGCCTGAAATTAATATATTTCTCGATCTCACATTTCGCTCGTTTAGTTCTATGATTATTTCTTCCTGTGATTTCGCTCTGGGGCTTGCTTCTGAAGTAAACATCTTTGAGTCTATGTTTTGTATTCTAGACTCTAATAACTCCATCTTCTTTTGTGTGGAACTATTCAAACTTTTGATATTAACAATTTCTAATTTCAGTTTGCTTTGTTCTTCGTTCAAGAATTCAGTGGTAGATTTAATGTCACTAACTTGATTTTTTATGACTGAGATGTCTTCACTTAATTTAGAGAAATTATCTATTTGCATAGTGTTATTAGATGTGAGGTATGCCATCATTTCCGACATTTGCAATTGCATTGCTGCCATTTGTTTTCTTAATTCCACAAACTCAAGTTTCATATCCGAAAATTCTTTATTTAATTCTTCATTTTCTGCAGTAAATTTTCGTTTGTTTCGGATAGTAACTTGCGATAGTTCCAATGGCTGAGTAGAATTACTTTTACTTGTTAAATTTGGATAAGATCCGCTTCGCGCAGATGCCAAGTCACTTCTAGTCGGAGATCTTTCTACGTACATATTGATCTATGGCGCTACTCACGTTATCAGTACCACGCCGCGTGCGCGTGCCAGGTGCGGGAGCGGGACGGGCCGTAAAGAGGACGTCTTGCTTACTCCACGCGTCCCCCCGCTACGGTTTCGCAGTGCAGTTAAGTCGTATGATACGTAAGATATGCACACCAAAAACTGGCTTGTCACAAAAGTATTATGAATGAGAGTTGTTTGTCACCACTTTGTTTTTGTTTTTGAAAAATGAGTAACACGTCCGCTCTGTAAGCTGTATTCGCAGCAACTCCCATTTAGGATAACTACACGCCCTTAACGGGAATAGGTCGACTTAACCTGTAACCATGTATATAAAAGGAGAAGCTGATTGACTGACTGACTGACATATCAACGCAGGGCCTAAATTATAAGGGTTAGAAACATACAATTTTGCACAGGGTCCTTTTAACGTAGGGGAGCACTAAGAAAGGATTTTTGAAAATTCACCCCCTAAGGTGTTAAAAGTGGGTGCAAAGTTAGTATGAAACTTTGTTTTTGAAGTCAAGTGGGCAACCCGAACGCGGGCAGACGTCGTTAATGAGCCTAATTCTACGCGATCGAAGCTGCGGGCGTCCACTAGTTATTAATAAAAAAAAGTGCGTGCGTACAAAGTACACATGTCAGAAGTGAAACTTCTTTGGGGATATATTCAAATATACACAAAAAAAGAATAAATATAAATATTCATTTAAAAGTCTTGTTATTTTATTACAAACGTTCGCTCTATCTCTTCTTCGTCACGAACGTTGCATGCTGCGTGACGCATTTCCGTTTCATCCGTACAAAAATTTACCCTCATGCGCCTAAAGAAGTTTCATTTCAAAAAACGAATGTTTCCATATGTCTGCAGTGTCGATCTCCCAGTCGGCGTGCACCGCTGGCGACGTGCAGCGCATGTCGCGCGTGATCGCCGACAAGCTGGCGCTGGCGGCGCGCGGCGGCGTCACCGCGCTGCACTGGGTGCGGCTGCTGCGCGCCGTCGTGCTCGCCATCGCCGGCGACCTCGCGCTGCGCCCGCCGCTCGCGCTGCTGCCGGTGAGTACAGTACGTGCGGCGCATGTCGCGCGTGATCGCCGACAAGCTGGCGCTGGCGGCGCGCGGCGGCGTCACCGCGCTGCACTGGGTGCGGCTGCTGCGCGCCGTCGTGCTCGCCATCGCCGGCGACCTCGCGCTGCGCCCGCCGCTCGCGCTGCTGCCGGTGAGTACAGTACGTGCGGCGCATGTCGCGCGTGATCGCCGACAAGCTGGCGCTGGCGGCGCGCGGCGGCGTCACCGCGCTGCACTGGGTGCGGCTGCTGCGCGCCGTCGTGCTCGCCATCGCCGGCGACCTCGCGCTGCGCCCGCCGCTCGCGCTGCTGCCGGTGAGTACAGTACGTGCGGCGCATGTCGCGCGTGATCGCCGACAAGCTGGCGCTGGCGGCGCGCGGCGGCGTCACCGCGCTGCACTGGGTGCGGCTGCTGCGCGCCGTCGTGCTCGCCATCGCCGGCGACCTCGCGCTGCGCCCGCCGCTCGCGCTGCTGCCGGTGAGTACAGTACGTGCGGCGCATGTCGCGCGTGATCGCCGACAAGCTGGCGCTGGCGGCGCGCGGCGGCGTCACCGCGCTGCACTGGGTGCGGCTGCTGCGCGCCGTCGTGCTCGCCATCGCCGGCGACCTCGCGCTGCGCCCGCCGCTCGCGCTGCTGCCGGTGAGTACAGTACGTGCGGCGCATGTCGCGCGTGATCGCCGACAAGCTGGCGCTGGCGGCGCGCGGCGGCGTCACCGCGCTGCACTGGGTGCGGCTGCTGCGCGCCGTCGTGCTCGCCATCGCCGGCGACCTCGCGCTGCGCCCGCCGCTCGCGCTGCTGCCGGTGAGTACAGTACGTGCGGCGCATGTCGCGCGTGATCGCCGACAAGCTGGCGCTGGCGGCGCGCGGCGGCGTCACCGCGCTGCACTGGGTGCGGCTGCTGCGCGCCGTCGTGCTCGCCATCGCCGGCGACCTCGCGCTGCGCCCGCCGCTCGCGCTGCTGCCGGTGAGTACAGTACGTGCGGCGCATGTCGCGCGTGATCGCCGACAAGCTGGCGCTGGCGGCGCGCGGCGGCGTCACCGCGCTGCACTGGGTGCGGCTGCTGCGCGCCGTCGTGCTCGCCATCGCCGGCGACCTCGCGCTGCGCCCGCCGCTCGCGCTGCTGCCGGTGAGTACAGTACGTGCGGCGCATGTCGCGCGTGATCGCCGACAAGCTGGCGCTGGCGGCGCGCGGCGGCGTCACCGCGCTGCACTGGGTGCGGCTGCTGCGCGCCGTCGTGCTCGCCATCGCCGGCGACCTCGCGCTGCGCCCGCCGCTCGCGCTGCTGCCGGTGAGTACAGTACGTGCGGCGCATGTCGCGCGTGATCGCCGACAAGCTGGCGCTGGCGGCGCGCGGCGGCGTCACCGCGCTGCACTGGGTGCGGCTGCTGCGCGCCGTCGTGCTCGCCATCGCCGGCGACCTCGCGCTGCGCCCGCCGCTCGCGCTGCTGCCGGTGAGTACAGTACGTGCGGCGCATGTCGCGCGTGATCGCCGACAAGCTGGCGCTGGCGGCGCGCGGCGGCGTCACCGCGCTGCACTGGGTGCGGCTGCTGCGCGCCGTCGTGCTCGCCATCGCCGGCGACCTCGCGCTGCGCCCGCCGCTCGCGCTGCTGCCGGTGAGTACAGTACGTGCGGCGCATGTCGCGCGTGATCGCCGACAAGCTGGCGCTGGCGGCGCGCGGCGGCGTCACCGCGCTGCACTGGGTGCGGCTGCTGCGCGCCGTCGTGCTCGCCATCGCCGGCGACCTCGCGCTGCGCCCGCCGCTCGCGCTGCTGCCGGTGAGTACAGTACGTGCGGCGCATGTCGCGCGTGATCGCCGACAAGCTGGCGCTGGCGGCGCGCGGCGGCGTCACCGCGCTGCACTGGGTGCGGCTGCTGCGCGCCGTCGTGCTCGCCATCGCCGGCGACCTCGCGCTGCGCCCGCCGCTCGCGCTGCTGCCGGTGAGTACAGTACGTGCGGCGCATGTCGCGCGTGATCGCCGACAAGCTGGCGCTGGCGGCGCGCGGCGGCGTCACCGCGCTGCACTGGGTGCGGCTGCTGCGCGCCGTCGTGCTCGCCATCGCCGGCGACCTCGCGCTGCGCCCGCCGCTCGCGCTGCTGCCGGTGAGTACAGTACGTGCGGCGCATGTCGCGCGTGATCGCCGACAAGCTGGCGCTGGCGGCGCGCGGCGGCGTCACCGCGCTGCACTGGGTGCGGCTGCTGCGCGCCGTCGTGCTCGCCATCGCCGGCGACCTCGCGCTGCGCCCGCCGCTCGCGCTGCTGCCGGTGAGTAAGCACACGGGGTTAGGGAGGACCCCTCAATCTGGGCAACCTGCAGGGGTTTTTTTTTTTTATGGATACAGGATAGCAAACGAGCTTGCAGCACCACCCATCCGCTGCCGCCCATGACAACTGTGACTGACTTTGAACAAGACTCAATTAGGGACTGGGATGGTTAGTCCAATTAGTTGAAAAAGTTAATTAGAACATTAGTTGGTCAGTTCGTTAGTAGGTACGAGGACTGGGGACTGTTAGTGATAGTTAGTCCTGTTAGTTGGTGTTAGTAATAGTCCAGTTAGTACTTGTTAGTAGGAGTCTCGTTCTAAGTCAGTCACAGATGTGTTGCTACCCTTGAGGACTAAGATGGTCGCCTCTAAATAAGTGTAACCGGAAACCACACCGGGTAATGGCGTTTAGGGGAGGACCCCTCAATCTGGGCTATCTGCAGGGGGTAAACCCCGACGGTGTATATTAGGAAGTGCTGTGACATGTTGTAACTAGATTAAATAGTCTAAAATATAAAATTATTCTTTAAAACAATAATTTTAAATAAAATAGAATTATTTTATTGAATTTTATAGAAGAATTATTTAATTCAAAATTATTTTTTTAATTCATTTTAAAAAAAATATTTGTAAAAAAAATATTTTATTCAAAATTATTACTTACTTCATTTAATTTTTTTCTATTCTGTCAATTTATTGTAATAAAGTAAATTCCTTTAATTGAATTTATGTACATACGGAAGAACAAGGGTAGGAAATACAATCTTAAAATATGATTTATGTACAAAGGTAACGCTTATCTTCCAGCGTACCTCTGTGTCTGGAGACATGTAAATCATATTTAATATAAAGGACACGTTTATCTTTCCATACAAGTTGGGCCATGAGATGTACCTCGGGTACAAAAATTGATTTTTGGAGAAAAAAATGCGTTATTTTATAAAAAAAAATATATTAGATTTTTTACTGCATTTGTACCACCTAAAATTAACTTTAAAAGATAATTTATGTATTGCAACACAGCAAGTTATGGCAATATAGCATAATATTGCGTTTCGGTTGTTACTAAATCTGTAATTACTCTATACCCTTATATAAAATATACAATAAGCGCATTGTATTAATAAACTACCTTAAGAAACAGAATCATAGTATCTTATATTGATTTAAATATTCTATTAATTACCAATTTTTTCTTGAAATCGTTTTTAAACTAGTAATAATTTGTAAATTGAATACAGGTTAATAGACCTATAATGTGTGACTGACGTCTGTCACTAAAACAGAAGTTGGCAGATGACATAAACAGTGCGGAGTAGTTACTGCCGTAGTATCTCTAGCTAGTTTGTGGTTACTACTATGTGGAGTTTTGTGGTACGAACTGTTGCATTTTTTATTATTTTATTACAAGCTAAATATAAGGATTCTAAAAATAATTGATCGACCATTAGTTTTAGTATAATGTAAGGATTTTTACCAATACTTTGTACCTCGGTACATCGTTTGGCCCAAAATTGATCGTCTCCTTTGAATTTTAAAATACAATACAATATTGTAACGATATAGAAAACAATAAAGAAAAAAAGTTTTGCAAAAGGCTGTCTTATTGCTTTGAGCAATGGCTGGCAAACAAAAGATAAAATATGTAAATGTAATGTGATGATAATGTAAACGAGTGTAAAAATAATCTGCAGTAGAGATTTTATTATTATGTATCTCTTTAAATTTCACGGGTCCAGATGTGGACCCCGTAATTTGGAAAGCTTGAGTGGGGACACAGGTCCAACACGCCCCTTCGAGACATTTTAATGAGTTGCGATATGGCACATATATATTACTAGTGGACGCCCCGCAGCTTCGCTCGCGTGGAATTAGACATTCACTAACTTCAAAAACGGCATAGTTTCATACTAACTTTGTACCCCCGTTTTACCCCCTTAGGGGGTGAATTTTCAAAAATCCTTTCTTAGTGCTCCCCTACGTTATAAAAGGAACCCCTGTGCAAAATTTCAAGTTTCTAGCCCTTATAGTTTAGGCCCTGCGTTGATATGTCAGTCAGTCAGTCAGTCAGTCAGTCAGTCAGTCAGTTATATATATAGACTAGTGGACGCCCGCAGCTTCGCTCGCGTAGAATTAGACCCATTAACGACGTCTGCCCGCGTTCAGGCTTTCCCACTTGCAAAGTTTCATACTAACTTTGCACCCCCGTTTTACCCCCTTGGGGGGTGAATTTTCAAAAATCCTTTCTTAGTGCTCCCCTGCGCTATAAAAGGAACCCCTGTGCAAAATTTCAAGTTTCGAACTCTTATAGTTTAGGCCCTACGTTGATATGTCAGTCAGTCAGTCAGTCACCTTATCCTTTTATATATATAGATTACTAGCTAAGCCCGCAAACGTTGTTCAGCCATATGATTATTATAATTTTGCGTGCAGGAGAGTTCGCTGGTGAATCTCCTGGAGATAGCCGTGTGCGACGCGAGCTGCGTGAACGCGCGCACCTGCGAGCTGGCGCTGGTGCTGGTCTACCACCAGCTGGGTGAGTTGCTTCACACCACACATTTATCTCCTACATCAATTAGGTAAAAAACATGTGGGATGCATTAGGAACTAATTTACTTGTGACAGTGAAATTTTGTTAAGTGTTTAGAAGTACTGTGGTGGAAATAACTCAGGAAATCAGTAGCTGGTAGGTAGGTAGTTTCACTTCATATGCATAAATAATGCATAAAATAAGCACAATTACAAATTATAAAAATAATATTATTTGCAGTGTTTAAAAACGTGTCTAACTTTTATGACACCTATCCTCAAACTCATAATAATTATTAACCGACTTCAAAAAGTTATTAGGAAGCTATGTTCGACTGTACGGAATAGAAACTTTTATTCATATACCCTTTAATGAGAGCAGAAATCGCTGCGACCCATAGACGTCCCACTTCCGTCTCTCCATTCACGCAATGAGAGCAGAAATAATAACTCTAAAAGAGTTTGTAAATTAAAAAAAAAAAAACTATATTTAAACTTTTATATACCTATTTCGTATGTTATGTTTATTATTTTTGGAAAGCAAATATTACGTAGAAAACATATTTTCTAGGCCGACTAGTTTCGATATATTACGATGATCAACTTCAGGAGTGAACGCGCTCGCGGCGGGCGCGTACACTGCGGGCTAGCGCGCGCGCAGCTCGCTCTGTCATGACGACATCACTGCCGCTGTCCGCACGCTGGTGCTGTGTGGTGTGCACCCGGCCTTATGTGTGCGAAGAGGACAGCAACACTGATGTCGTCATGACATAGATGAATATAGACACTAACGAATCGTTTAGTAATAAAAACAATACCTATGTATAATGTTAAAAATTGTAAAACCTACCGTAGACTAGATATGGAAGAGCGATACATCCTAACACAGGCCTTATGTGGCTTAAAAGGGTGTACCGATCACTAGTTATAAAAGCACTGTAAAGTTTATGCAATAAAGAAATTATTATTATATTATTATTATTATTAAAAGTAATAAAATATGGTGTCGTGTGTTCTTCCAGAGCAACAGCTGGTAGAGTGGAGTCGCATGGCCGCCGCATCGGGCGGCCCCCCGGTGCCCGGAGAAGCGTACTGCCTGTATGACTATGCGCTTCAGCTGCAGGCCTTCTGCCACGTGAGTACATCCAACCATCCATTCTTCCACACTTCAAGGGAAAACAGCACTTTTTAGAAGAAAAAAAAAACATTTTTGGAATTTCTAGGAACTTCTATTATAATAAACTACCCGATACAATTTTAAATATGGAAGAACATAATTTTAAAATTATACTCAAAGATTTTCTATAAATAAAACTTACTACACCATAAGTGAATATCTGGCTGACAGTCCGAATGGCTAAAATTATGCATGAATTATAGTTATACAATTAGTTATAATACTGTGATGATATAATATTATAGGCAGGGCCGACTGTCTTTTGTCTACAATCAATAAATTATCTGAATCTGAAAATCTCAAATCTGAATCTGAAATCCATTCATCAATCCTTACTAATATATAAATGGGAGAATCGGTTCAACGACGGGCGCGGTCTCGGATTGTAGATTGGTGATCGATAGTGGCAAAATTTCATGGCTACTGTGCTTCGGAGGGTACGTTAAGCCGGTTATTTTCAATGGTGAAAAACAATCTTTAAGCCTTGTCGATGACCTTCGAGTGGCTTCCGCAGATTTGTCTAGTGACGCGACCGGTGATTTTTTGATCGTAATTTCATTTCGTTCTTGAACAATTTTATAAATTAATATTTTGTTCTATACCTACATTAAATATGTATATATTATGTCTGTGAGAAACAACGGCGTTGCTGAGAAGAAGCTGTGTAGATTTTGCCTATTTATGCTAAAATAAAGAAAAACTTTACCTTAATTCTGTTTTTGTACTTAGCCTTCTTTCACCACTGTAGAAGTGCGCATCTATAATCTATTTATATCTGTTTTGTTGGAATGCAAAACAGTTCTATTATACTTATATATACAACGTGTTACAAAATACCCCGTAAAAAATATAATTAATTATCAAACCCAAAAATTTAGTCAACCCTAGTAAGCTGTCATGTCAGTGAACCAGATTATTTAACAGAAAGGCCTACGTACCTATTTTACCTATTTTTCCAACATTTTATTGCAAAATGACGATGCTTTCTAACTCGGAATATTACGATATGATGTTATGCGTAGTCCATGAGGATAGCATTTAAATCGTGCTCGCGAACTGTATCGGCAACGATTTAAATTATTAATATTAATTTAAACAACCGTTTCTTTAAATTTGGCGTTTATTATGAAAAACTAAGTGTTCGTTAAGGTTGGTTCGTTAAGTTAGGTCTTTTAAAATTTTTGTTGTTTCGCGAATTAGGTAGAAATGTAGGTACATCTGCGCAGTTTACTCTTTAATTTTACTGAAATAGGGTTTGCACATCAGTGAAAATAATAATATTTTTTTATTTTTTTGGGGTATGTTAAACAGCGTTACTGCGGTTCTTAAATATTGTTAATGGACTCGTTATAAGGCCCCATTTAACCTCCTTTCGGCTTTACGGGTATTTTTGTAACACCCTGTATATACATATAGATGGAGCTAAAGAAGTCTTACTTCAGTCGTGTTGTCTAATGCACACCCGTTTTCTTCAGTTTTTTCTAAATATGGAAAGATGTAATATTATTTAGGATTAGGTTTGTAGGTAGGTATATAGGATTTAGGCTTCCTTGGACAACTCAACAAAACGGACATATCTTTTTTCGCCATTTTATGCATGTTATTACTTCTTGTCCATGTCATAAGCGGTGCCAGTCCAGTGGCTATCGAACTCGCCTCTCACTCGAGCGTGCCGGGTTCAAACCCCAGCGGCACGCACCAATGACTAAGTTATGTGCGATTTAAGAAATCAAATGTCACTTGCTACATCGGTGAAGGTGAAGTTCTTCATAATTTTCTCAAAGGCATGTGAAGTCTGCCAATCCGCACTTGTCCAGCTTGGTGAACTAAGGCCTAATCCTTCCCATCCTGAGAGGAGACCCGTGCCCAACTGTGGGACAAAGAATCAAATCAAATCAAATCATCTTTATTTGCAAGATAAGGTAATAGGTAGATACAAAACAAGTTACAATTTGTCCTCTTATCTTAGCCCATAAGGCATGCAAAGTCATCTAATGCTATATTACAGATAAGACAGATAATATACACAAAAAAGGGTCGTGATGATTACTTAATGGTGATTATTATTGACTAATGTTGTATTAAACGGGTACAGATGTCGGACGCGTCGCTGGTGTCGACGGGCGAGTGCGTGCGCGCGGTGCTCGCGCGGTACGAGGCGCGCCAGGCGGCGCCGCAGCGGCAGCGGCTCGTGTGGCGGCTCTCCGAGCGCACGCTCAAGGTGAATTCTAATATATAAAATTCTCGTGTCACAGTTTTCGTTGCCATACTCCTCCGAAACGGCTTGACCGATTTTGATGAAATTTTTTGTGCTTATCCGGTATCTATGAGAATCGGCCAACATCTATTTTTCATCCCCCTAAATGTTAGGGGTAGTCCACCCCTAAATTTATTTTTTTATTTTTTAAACAAAATTTTTAATTTCTATTTTTTTATGATACAACATACAAAAATACATACAATCCTCAATTTTCACCCTTCTACGATCAACCCTTATTTTTCCATCGCGACTTTTATTTTTAATAAGGAATGATTGGCAAAACAACGTTTGCCGGGTCAGCTAGTAAACATATATGTATGTATATGTAGGATGGATGATTGGCAGTATGTATGAGTAATCTTGGATGTGAAAGTAAGCGTGTTTAGTTTAGTTATCTGATAAGTTATAGTTTATCTGTTAAGGAATGAATGAAGTGAATGAGTCGTAT
Source organism: Carterocephalus palaemon (assembly GCA_944567765.1). Lineage (NCBI taxonomy): Eukaryota > Metazoa > Arthropoda > Insecta > Lepidoptera > Hesperiidae > Carterocephalus > Carterocephalus palaemon. The sequence continues at coordinate 4,988,072 of OX155665.1, forward strand.
TGTGAATGAAAGAGAAGCAAGGATGCGTTCGATTTAGAGAGAGAGCGAGCCGACGGATGAACGAAGAATGACCGGACGTGAGCGAGAATAGGAGGGGGTCGGACGGAAGACGTGAAAGAGTTAAGACGTATTTAATTAAGACGAATTTTGTGAAGACGCCAATAAAAATCATAGATGAATTTGGAAGACGTTTCATTTTAAAGTGCCGCCAATCCTACGTATAATAATAATAAATAAACACCATGGACATTCACACACGGCCATCTGACCCCAAATTAGGCATGAATATGTACTATGGGTGCCAGAGACTGAAAAACATACATACATATTTTTAAATATATACTTAAATAGATAATACACTAGTATTATCTATTTAGAAAGAAAGAAAGAAGGAAAGAATCTTTTATTTTCTACAATCGTTCATGCAACACAGAAAACTATACCTATACATGTGTTTAATTAATAATTAAATAAATAAAGTTCTATGTTGCAGTGACCACTCAGCAAATAGGTCTACACTCAGCATAGCTGCAGTTGCACAAACTGCAACACTGATTTTCAGTGCAGCCTGTAGTGTGTATTATATTTAACTATGTATTTAAATTTATGTATGTATGTATTTATTTATGTGGACGCCCGCAGCATCGCTAGCGTGGAATTAGGCATAATAACAGATTCCTCTTAACGCGTTATCTTTAGCTCCACAAATTTGTAATGAATCCGTAAATGTGTTATCCCCTATGTTTGTTTTACACCTTAAAAGGGTAACATTTTTACAAACTTTGAATGCCATATCTATCTATATATATAAAATGAGAAGGTTACTGACTGACTGACTGACTGACTGACTGACTGACTGACTGACTGACTGACTGACATATCAACGCAGGGCCTAAACTATAAGGGTTAGAAACATGAATTGCAGAGGGTTTCCTTTTATAACGTAGGGGAGCACTAAGAAAGGATTTTTGAAAATTCACCCCCTACGGGGGTAAAACGGGGGTTCAAAGTTAGTATGAAACTTTGGCGTTTTTCATGTTATTCGAATGAAATTCAGTACCTATGAAGGTTTTTTTATTGAGTTTCGAAAATCATCTCTTAAGGGGGGTAAAAGGGGGGTGCAAAGTTAGTAGGTATAAAAGTTTTTCGTATATACCTACATTATTTCAATGAAATTTTGTATTTAGGTTATGTTACGTCTAATTCTACGCGAGCGAAACTGCGGGCGTCCACTAGTTTATTTATATCGCGCAAGCGTACCGCGCGCGGAACTGCGGCCGTTAGTCGCTGTTTCTCCCCTGGTGGTCGGGGGAGAATGTCCAATAGCTCTCTAGGGAGCGGTCGGCCTTCAGGAAGGCGTGCAGACTAACTCTGAACGGTGTAGTGAGCAAACTACACCGTTCAGAGTTAATCAGCCGCTCACTGAAAGAGTCTGCAAGCAACGCGAGGGAGCGAAAATGTATAATAAACTACCGGAAAATGTTACTAGCGTTAAAACTTTTGCTAAATTTTAATTAATTTTAAATAAAAACTAAAAGACTACGTGTTCAGTTAAATTGAATAATTAAAAGTATCAGAAAATTCTAAATTTTTAAATAACCTAAAAACAACACAAACTACCAATAAATTTACATAAATAATAATACACAACTTACACACACACACACACATGCACAAGCACTCCACACTCACTCAAACGTTCATAAGTATATTTTATTTGCACTGTAAATTTTAGCTGAACTTAAATATCTGTACTGCCTAATTTAAGTTTCTCATTTTAAGTGACTATTACTGTATGTATGTCTTATCTATATTATAAAAATGAATCGCAAAATGTGTTGGTAAGCGCATAACTCAACAACGCCTGGACTAATTTGGCCAATTCTTTTTTTTAAATGTTCGTTGAAGTTCAAGGATGGTTTTTACGGGGAGAAAAATTTGAAAATTCATCCCCTAAGGGGGTAAAACGGGGATGCAAAGTTAGTATGAAGCTATGCCGTTTTTGAAGTTAGTGAATGTGTAACGCGAGCGAAGCTGCGGGCGTCCACTAGTGAGAAATAAAGTTATCTTTTAAACCGAAGCGGAAGGCCGCTAATATACCCTTTTAAATAATGTAATGCAATAGCACCGCGAGCTCAAGTCTCCCGTCACCCGGCAGGTGCTGCGGCCGACGGACCGGCTCACGTCGCTGCTGCCCACCATCGAGGAGCAGCACCTCGCCGCCGACACCACGCCGCCCAGGAAACGGTGAGTGCTACACACACACCATCGCGATTTATCGTCCCACTGCTGGGCACAACACAACATCGTGATTTATATGTAAAGCTCTGGTTTCCTCCAAAAGCGGTGGCGTCATTAAACGGTGAGTGCAATACACACACACCATCGCGATTTATCGTCCCACTGCTGGGCACAACACAACATCGTGATTTATATGTAAAGCTCTGGTTTCCTCCAAAAGCGGTGGCGTCATTAAACGGTGAGTGCAATACACACACACCATCGCGATTTATCGTCCCACTGCTGGGCACAACACAACATCGTGATTTATCTGTAAAGCTCTGGTTTCCTCCAAAAGCGGTGGCGTCATTAAACGGTGAGTGCAATACACACACACCATCGCGATTTATCGTCCCACTGCTGGGCACAACACAACATCGTGATTTATATGTAAAGCTCTGGTTTCCTCCAAAAGCGGTGGCGTCATTAAACGGACGCAATGTGATGGCCACAAAAAGACGGCCGTTGGCACGTGGACTGTTCGAGACTTCGACGGCCGTCTTTTTACGGTGAACAGACCACGCCACAAAGTCGTGTGCTATACGTATCAAAATGACTTCACCGCTATCTAAAAATCGTTTCACAGATCATTCAACACCGACAAGACGGCCGTCATGCAAATGGCAGCACCGCTTTTTGACATTACGGGTGTCTATTACCGTTCTCTAGAAAACTGCGCCATTTGGTTTACATAGACAACGTTCTAGTGACGTCATTCATAGCTGTATAACGGCCGCTTCATGACGCCGCCACTTTTGGAGGAAACCAGTACTTAACATTCGCTGCGATGCGACCCATAGACGTCCCACTGTTGGGCACGGGTCTCCCCCACAGACACTGCTACGGGAGGTCTAGGGCACACTCCATCACGCTGCTCCAATGCGGATTGGTGGAGGGGTTAGTGGCCAACCCAGTGTCGAATGTTCTCATGCCACCCGAAGGTCTTCGACAAGGCTTAACGACGGTTTCCAGGATTGAAAATAACCGGTACCGACGGCTTTACGTGCCCTCCGAAGCACGATAGCGTCCATGAAGTTTTGCCACTAGCGGTCACCCATCCACAAACCGACCGCCCCCGTCGTCGCTTAACTCTTTCGATCACATTGAATCGATCCGAGCCATTGGGCTATGGACGCTAAATCTGTAACATTAACAGTACCTAAATAATTTCACATCAGTTTTGTATTTTATCGTAGTACGTAGTTTAACAGGGTCGCCATTTCTATTTATTTATTTATTAAACCTTATTATTACATTATCTATAATGAGCGGACTTAATGCCAAAAGGCAATTTGCTTACTTATGCCTACAGAGAAAAGATTTCTCACCAATTATGAATAACTAGTGGACGCCCGCAGCTTCGCTCGTATGGAATTAGACATTCACTAACTTCAAAAACGGCAGAGTTTCATACTATCTTTGCACCCCCGTTTAATCCCCTTTGGGGTGAATTTTCAAAAATGCTTCCTTAGTGCTCCCCTACGTTATTTATAAAAGGAACCCCTGTGCAAAATTTCAAGTTTGTAACCCTTATAGTTTAGGCCCTGCGTTGATATGTCAGTCAGTCAGTCAGCTTCTCTAGCTCAGCTAGCTATTACCCGCGTGGTCACTGGGAATTAACAATGACTTGTTTATCATACATGACACATTTGTGGTGGATGAATAGTGACAGTTCCAAGATTAAAAGAACGTAGAGGAACCAGAGGTAATGCTGACCGCAGATAAAGTGTACGTAAACTGACTTACTGGAGCTTAGAAGTGTGCTACTGTGTGTGTGGAACTAAATATCTAGCAAATAACAAAACATCGATATCTTCCCATGGGGATGTTTTACCGCGGTAAAAAGTAGCCTACGTCACTCTCCACCCTCCTCACTATCTCCACACACAAAAACCATACCATATAATAGCTTCGTTGCGACGTGAAAGCCGGACAAACAAACAAACAAACACACTTTCACATTTATAATATTAGTATGGATCCCTGTGCAAAATTTCAAGTTTCTAACCCTTATAGTTTAGGCCCTGGGTTGATATGTCAGTCAGTCAGTCACCTTCTCCTTTTATATATATATACTATATAGATATAGATTAAATAACATTCGGTGCAAATCGTATTGCAGTTCGGGCAGCGAGAGCAGCGAGAGCGAGGACACGTCAGACTGGCCCCGCAGCCCCGTGCTGCCGGTCTACTGCCACAACTGACATCCGCACCACCGCCGGTGCCACCGCTGCGAGCGAGCCACCACCATCGCGGGGGCAGACCACCATCAAGGGGGGAAGACCACAGTGTAAACCAGCTTCTAGGGAGAAGACTGCAGTGTAAGTCATCATCAAGGGCGAAGAGTATAGTGTAAACCAGCTTCTAGGGAGAAGACTACAGTGTGAACCATCATCAAGGGAGAAGACTATAGTGTAAATCAGCTTCTATGGAGAAACTGTAGTATATGTCATCATCAAGGCAGAAGACTATAGTGTAAACCAGCTTCTAGGGAGAAGACTGCAGCGTAAGTCACCATCAAGGAGAAGACTATAGTGTAAACCAGCTTCTAGGGAGAAGACCGTAGTGTAAGTCATCATCAAGGGGGAAGGCCACAGGATATACCAGCTTCTAGGGAGAAGACTGCAGCGTAAGCCACCATCAAGGGAGAAGACTATAGTGTAAACCAGCTTCTAGGGAGAAGACTGCAGCGTAAGCCACCATCAAGGGAGAAGATCACAGGATATACCAGCTTCTAGGGAGAAGACTACAGTGTGAGCCATCATCAAGGGAGAAGACTATAGTGTAAACCAGCTTCTAGGGAGAAGACTACAGTGTGAGCCATCATCAAGGGAGAAGACTATAGTGTAAACCAGCTTCTAGGGAGAAGACTACAGTGTGAGCCATCATCAATGGAGAAGACCAGTGTCAAATAGCTTATAGGCAGAAGACTGCAGTGTTAGTCATCATTCAAGGGAGAAGACCACAGTGTAAACCGGCTTCAAGGGAGAAGACAGTGTAAGTCATCATCAAGAACGTAGACCACAGTGTAATTCACCATCAAGGGAGAAGACCACAGTGTCAACCAGTTTCTCCCTAGAAGACTTTAGTGTAACCCATCTTCTGAGGAAAAGACCACAGTGTAAGTCACCATCAAGAGCAGCTAAAACAACTAGGTCAATATGAGTAGTATCATACTGTGACAACCGACACTGTGAGTCTCTACTGTCATCAAGATATAAGACTGTCCTCGAGTTATCATCATGGTTATATTGAAGTATTCGTTCTTGTTGTTGTCTGAACCAAAGCAGTGTGTGGTTGAAAACATCATTATCTGTATTTATATGTATGGTAATTATTTTATGTATGTATAATAATTATTATTATTTATGTTGTGGCATTGCTCGATACGGTGACCTGTATGCAAGTTTTTTTTTTTTTTAATTTTTAAATATGTTTCTTATAATAGTGCCTTAGTTATGTCTTAATCAATCACTAAATTGTAATTATTATTTGTTGCGTTAAAAACTTGTATACAAGGTCGATTGTTGCTGTAAAGATGTGAAATTGGTGTGTGAGGTGTGTTTGAACAAGTAAGTGTTTGTAATTTTTTTAATAGTTTCATTTTAATGAACCCTGGACGACTCGACTGTCGAAAATTCTAGAATAGATTATTGTGTATCTGCTTTAAAATTACATTGAGATTTGAAATATTTTTTTATAAAATATTTACGTACACTTCGAAAGCTCAAGTTGTTGTACAACAATATTTTTTATGTGCAACTTAAATATGGTTAGTAAATTTTTGTATAAGATCCGTACCCTACAGGGCACGCTTGCTAGATATCGCGGGAGACAGGAGGGTTGTCCCGGGGTTGTGCGTATGGGGATATGCGGTTTTGTTATATAAATGGTATAAAAGTTTTAAAAAAAATTATATTTAGGTATGGACTATTTTAACCCGCACGAAAAGAGTCACTCAAAAGTAGGTTGCCTTTAACAGTTGCATTTTAATTTTTTTAATGCATTTTAATTACTTTTAAATTGTGCATTTTATTTCCCTGCATTTTAAACCGATTCCATAACTATGGAATATAAATCCCTCCTTAACCACTGATTCCCCTAAATATAGGGTTGTATCAAAAAATTTTGTATGTGAATTTATAATTAAGACAATTTCGTGTTTGACTTACTTACATTTTATTAATATAAATTATTACCTAACGCAAAATCAGATCACCTTTTTTACTTTTCATACTATGGTATTTGTGTACGCTTAATGTCTAATTTTTTTTTTAATCTACCTCCCGTTAAGATCTGCAAGAAACGAAGTAGTTACTCATTACAATATCGCATATCCCTCATACTAACACGATCAGGTAACAAGTAGTTTAATATTTCTGTGATGGTCAGTGTGTAGATGAAAACGTAATAAATGATGAAAAAAAAAATTCCATATTTGGTAGATTGTAAGTTAAAATTAGAGTGAAATGATTTTTGAGTGCTGCGGTGGTGCGGATCAGTGTCGAGGGTTGTTCACGTCAGGAACGAATATGTGCGACTGCAATTGAACTGCACATCAACTGCCATACGACTGTAACACGTTATTGAACTGCACGTCAACTGCCATACGACTGTAAAACAAATGGAACTTCAAATTAACTGCAATAACATTGCGAACTCACCGACTGCAAGCTTAGCGACAAGGCTTAGCTGTCGTGTAAACAGCACAAAATAAATACACCATGTGTAGTGTTTGAGTGTCCATTGTAGTAAATAAAACACGCCTTTGATCACTCAATAGGTGAAGTAGGTAATGCGTCCGGCCCACGTCCGTACTGGCTCACAGCTAGCGGGTGACTGACGCCACCATGCATATTGTAGTTTTGTATCTGTCAGTCAGATCCAGTTTCATCTAAGACTTTATTATTAATAGTATAATAAGCATAGTGCTTTCTCTGTGGGATTTCGTACACTTTCCAAGTAATTTCAATTTTCATCGTATGGTACTGTATGAGTCATAAGCGTTATCAAGGCGTATACCCCGTGCAGCAATCTTGCAATATACTGCAAGATATCGCAAGTTCGGTCTGTGCGCGTCGATGTCGATACTTGTTACGGTACGTTATAGATGGGTTTGATTACAACTAAAACGAGTGTGTCACCTCACTAATTACTATAGTGTGACGTCACATAGTAGGCGGGGTTTGGACAGGGCTGACGATAAAAGTGACACGCATCGCTTGTATCAAAATAATACGTGATGGTCGTTCTATGTTGATTAATTTATTCGATTCTGACTTTTCGAAACTGGTTCACGCTTTCGGCAGTATCGCCTTGCATGAGTTGAGAGGATTCCACCGAATTTTTTGTTTAGATGTATCTTCCTTATTTATGTATGTATATTATTATACCCTTGGGAGTTTGTTTGAACCAATGGGCTTCATTAACTAATGGTAAACGGTGGTAAGCCATGAATCCACTTTTTTCCGGTTTTTACAATATGAGAAAGAGCTATATTTAATGGACATTGATTTGGACAAATTTATTAGTATGTATTACGAAATATATATTAATTTTATGCATAACTAAATTTATATTTACCAAAAATAAATTTCTTGACTAACTCTTATTTTGAGAGTTTATAAATTATTGTAATCAAATTTATTCGTTTGTAAACTTTATTTTTTGTATCAAAAATGTAAAAAAAAAAACATATTAAATTATTAGGCATCATATTTTCCCAATTATAATTTTGTAGTTAAATGTAATTATTATAAATAATTCTTAATGTTTAGGCGTAAATGTTTATTATAATTATATAAATGAAAAAAAAATACAAATCTTGAAAAATCAGAAAAAAAAACGATCTCAAGTGTGTATGTATGTATATACTTAGCGGTTTTAGACTATATTTGTTTTTAGAAAAATATTCACTCCAGCAACAACGTTTTGTAAGGTTTGTACTAAGTTACAAAAAGGAAAATATAACGGTCTAGAATCTAGAGGCAAGGAGATAATGAACGTCTGTCCGATCCGACGGTCGCAGTCCGAATGCATCCGTGTCTGATGGCTGGTGTCCCCGGTCGCCATCTTGCGCTCCCCTCTCCTTCTCGTAGGTACTACGAGCACGCCACTCTGACGTCACCGCTGAAGGCGCCCTCTAGAGCTTCCGCTAACTCGGCCGTTCCTGACATCGGCTCGTCCTCGACGCCTCGACCGCGGTACCTTCAAGACAATAATACGTAAACTTTACACTCATCTTACAAACAATGAGAACAAAAAAAGAAACGGATTAATTTCATTTTCATTAATTCATTTCATTTTCATTAATTTTATGTCTAACAGGGTCTAGGATGTAAAACACAAAAATAAACACTTTAGACACTAGCAGAGCCCTCAGGTTACTAGTTACCATACAGAGCCCTCGGGTTGTATGACTGGCAGAGCCCTCAGGGTACCAGATTTCATCAAGTACAGAGCCCTCAGGGTGTACCACAGGCAGAGCCCTCAGGGTGCCAGGTTTCATCAAGTACAGAGCCCTCAGGGTGTACTACAGGCAGAGCCCTCAGGGTGCCAGATTTCATCAAGTACAGAGCCCTCAGGGTGTACCACAGGCAGAGCCCTCAGGGTGCCAGGTTTTATCAAGTACAGAGCCCTCAGGGTGTACCACAGGCAGAGCCCTCAGGGTGTCAGGTTTCATCAAGTACAGAGCCCTCAGGGTGTACGAATATCACAGGCAGAGCCCTCAGGGTGCCAGATTTCATCAAGTGCAGAGCCCTCAGGGTGCACCACAGGCAGAGCCCTCAGGGTGCCAGATTTCATCAAGTACAGAGCCCTCAGGGTGTACGACAGCAATCGCGCTCCGGGCAGCACCCGCGGCGCAGACAGCACACGCCCTCCGGGCAGCACCCGCGGCGCAGACAGCACACGCTCTCCGGGCAGCACCCGTGGCGCGCAGACAGCACACGCGCGTCAAGGAAACGTCTGCGGAGCTCACTTTTACGTTGCGTGCGCAATGGTAACATTTTCTGAAACATAAGCAGAAGCGTAAACTCATTTTCAAAGACTGGGGTGCAGCTATCGGGACACCATTCTATCCAAGGCATCCTATATTAAGCTGCGACCTGTGTTGTTTTACTACATGCACCACTAAGCAGTATAAACTCATATCGGTAGCTTGGTAACACTATGAACCCCTTCATGCCAGGGTCGAGAGCTTCCCAGGTAGTGCTTCAATTATGTGCCGACTCGGCCTAACCTGACCGTGACCATTTTTAATTTATAGAAAATCCAGCTTCAGTTAAAGTTTTTAAAACAGAATCAAGCAAAGTAAGATTTTCTTCAACACGTACTCGTAATTTTTCATCATTGATAATTTGTACGGTCAATTATAGTACACGGGTACATCACTAGTTAATTTATTATCGAACACACTATCTTTAACAGTAGTGTTGGTAGCAATACCACTTAAAAATAGTCAGAATACTTGGACAGTACGTTTAGTAAGAGCTGTTTAATATCGGCAGTACTGTGCTATGTACAATAATACGTTGTGAGTCGCCGGTTCAAACATAAGCAACATTTCCTATTCAAAACATCCGTACCAATGATTACGGAGGTATTTAAAAATTCGCTGTTTACTAGTATAAAAGTCTACCTCCAACGTAGTATCATGTAACTCCACCGGTAAAGTAGTAATAGCATTGACTTCTACCTCAGTACCTCCTAAACCTCGTAATAATTTATGCGTCGTTTTCACGTAACACGCGAAGTGCTTTATTAATTTGCGAGATAATAATGAAACGCACGAGCAGTTGTCAATCAATACATCCAAATCGGTACACCCATTATGACGGCAGTAATAATTTCACTATTTTTTTGAAATACCATCATTCTGTTGACAAAAGTTAACACCATTTTTTTTATTTCTAAATTCTACCCGTTCGTTTGCTAAACATCTACCTCCGAATGCCCGAGTATTTTTCAGACACAAAATATTGGTTTGATCTCACCGGGAGAGAGCTTATCACTTCCAATAGGCGCTCACGGCCTTGTTCACGTCGCTCGGCAGCGATGGTGCTGGCGCGGCGGCATGCCCGCTCGATTTCTCGGGTACCAGGTGTTGCGGCGTAGCGCGGGTACGCGCGGCTGGAACCGCCAAGGCGTGGCCATGCTCCCCGCTTGAAGCTGCCGACAACGTCTCAGTTTCCCCATGTGATCGCCTGTCTTCTGGGGCCTGTAATCTTTACAAAATCCATTTGATTATTAGGAAAGGGAGTGCGTGTATAACGCCTTATGGCATCGCACCAACCCTGCCCGATCGAAAAATAAAGCAATGAATATGGCTGTTAGCGGCAAAAGGCATTCATATCCCAATTCTGAACTTAGCGGTTTTAGACTATATTTGTTTTTAGAAAAATATTCACTCCAGCAACAACGTTTTGTAAGGTTTGTACTAAGTTACAAAAAGGAAAATATAACGGTCTAGAATCTAGAGGCAAGGAGATAATGAACGTCTGTCCGATCCGACGGTCGCAGTCCGAATGCATCCGTGTCTGATGGCTGGTGTCCCCGGTCGCCATCTTGCGCTCCCCTCTCCTTCTCGTAGGTACTACGAGCACGCCACTCTGACGTCACCGCTGAAGGCGCCCTCTAGAGCTTCCGCTAACTATATTGTATGTGTATGTAAACAACACAAAAATCATAAAAGTTTACAAAGAAAGGTTGGTCGCAATAGAATGAAGATTTTTTTCTTGTCACATGTTTACTATCCTGAGGGGTTCCCAACCTTTATTTTACATCGAAACTGAATGCTGGAAAGATACATAATCTAATATATATTTTCTGTAAGGTAAACATTAAAATAATTTTGAAATAAATTGTATAAGAGCAATGAAGCTTTGTAAATATATTTATGGTTTTTCATGTGCAGTAACGGTTGGGATCTCTCAGGGGAATAAAGTTTGACTGTTATATTGATGTTTGATTATAGCAACGTTTGTGTTGATGCTATAATTTTAAGGCCGTTCACTTATGATTTTTGGCACATTAATGACTTTTAATGAGTTTTAAATATTCATCTTTATGTTGCTTAATGAAATCGTAAGCGTAGTATACTCGAAATAAATCATGTCAAAAATTCAAAATACATAATACGTATGCTGACGGTATTAGAAAAATATGAATAAATGGTCTTAGCGGAACAAGCATGTTGAATAATTCTTAAAATATGGTCAAATTTTAATAAAAAAAATTAGATTTATAAGATTTTCATTAAATTAATAGTAAAAATCAGAGCGGATGACGTCACGGCTAAGTAAAAATTCACCTGTCGCTTGGGCTTCTGTTGAATATAGCTGTATTCAATATACAGCGACATATAAGGCGTAACGTCAAGCGGACGCCATGACACCTATGAGCGTTTTCGCGCTATATTCAAAGTAGATAGGAAAAAGTGCACTAACTTACGATAAAACTGAATTTATTGTTGAAATTATGTTTTTTTTTTTCGAAATACAGGATATGTAGTATACCTACATAACAAAAGGCAATTTCAAAATCTGTCATCATGTCTATTCAATTTTATGTCAAATAGTCATGAATATTTTTTGTCTAAATTTTAAAATGTATGAATGAGAGCAGAACAAGTGAACGGTCTTAATGAAACCTTTGCCTTAGTTTAAGATGTGTGTGTGTTGCATTTTCTTTTTGTACCTCTTCACGTTTAAATAAAGAATTGTGTTCATCATACTGTGGCTAAGTCTTAGAGAATCGAGAAAAAAGAATATTGAATAAAACGGCGGATTTTCTGTGACAGGTTCCATAAAATATGTTCGAACTTGGTAACCAAATATTTCTTTGTTAATTTCTAGTGTTCGTGCTTTGTCAAATTAAGTATGTAATTTAGTCTTAAAAAGCCTTTGTTTTTATTAGCGGAGTAAAATTCCAAGTTTATTTACTTTATAAAATGCTCAGAACATCGGAATGAAACAATAATTTACTTTCCCCTTTTGTGAATTTTCTTTTGTCATACTTAATTTTACATAGTATCAACATGATTTAGGATATCCGACAAATAGTACGTAGTCAATAAAAAAAATCTGTAATATTTGAATGGTGTTACCACTCATAAAATCAAATTTAATGAGTTGTAACGTTATTTTAATGTAGCATGTATTTTATATTAAAATAATTCTTACGTCTGCCTTAAAAATGATAACAAGAAAATGTACATATGCTCTGTGATAATAATCTTATTGATAATATTGTTTATTTGTTACACATTTTTAAGATCGTATTATAATAAAGCACACACACACAAAATATACACGTGTTTCGTACAAACGATGTAAAAATATATTTGCGTAACATATTTTAGGGCAAGTGCAGACGGGCGACTGAGCGGAGGACAAGTGTATTTATCGACTGTTACATGATATAACAATGATCACAATTTCAGCATGCGAATATGATGATTCCTATGACATTTCGGTGAAACTTGTTACCTCCAGGTCACAATTATTGAAGCGAAAATTTTGTTCGATATTACCATGGGTCTTTGGAAAACCTATTGCGTTGTGATGTAAAAACTATTGTATATCATTTTATTCATTAAAATTAACTAACATATTTTTCTAATCTATGTTTATTCACTGTAGTTCTTATGAAGAATAGTGTTTAAAAAGAGATAACTCTGTAGGTAGCTGAAATTTTTCATTAATAATTTAGTAAGAATTTTAAGCGATAAAATAGTGCGACTATATCTGAAGTCTGCGCGGGCCCTAAATGCAAAAGGATTGAGCGTTGTTGGTTGACTTAATAACTGTGCATTCGGCTGAATATTTACGACTTTTTGTTTAAAAAGTCCAATGTAAAAGCGGCTCTCTGATAAAAAAATAATCTGTTATTTGGATTTCGAATAATATATTGAACAGATTAAAAAGATGATGTATGTGATTGATTCAAATTTGATTTATTTTTAATATAACTGATTGGTTTTGGTTTAAAAAATCTCGTCAGTTACTAAAAGATTAATATTGATCAACCAACTCCAAACGCTATCATTTTTGCAATAATATTATAAATAAGATATTTCACCATCACAATTGAATTGTTTAATATCTCCATTTTTGTATTGTAGTGATTAAAATAAACCTCGTTCAGGATTGTTTGAAGTCTTTTGAATATACCTAGCAATTTTTACAATCTACTTTAATGAAGCGATCGTAATTTTTGAGCACTTTTTGGATTTTAAAAAGTATTCTGATTAATTTTTGTCTGCATTTAAAACATAGACGTGTGTGATTGTGATATTGATGTCGAGCGCAGTAAGTCGCCATGGTTACGGATAAGTAATTGAAATTGAATTGTAATATTTTTTTTATTCTGTAACATTTTGATCAAAATTTGACACATTTTAGTTTGATAATCTGTGTATATTAAGAGTCTGTGACGCGGCGACTTGCCGCGCTCTCGTAGGATATGCGATCAGTGTAAATGTTTTTGTAACTTTGGTCCGCGATGCGGCAAAAACACCTGAAATCTCGAATCGGAGAATAAAAAAGTTGCAACACTCATTTATGACTTTTATTTTAACATCATCGTCCCATATACACCTACACATCATACAACTACACGATACTTAGACTGAGATCTGTAAAGCGTACTTGGACTTAACTCAGACTTAAGATAAAATATTTATGATGCACAGATTAGTGAGATAACGTAGAGACGTAGAGTAGGTATAAGCAAAGTCCACAAAATCGGCGACTTACCATAAACTTAGAAACTTAAAAACGAAATACATACATACGCACGGTTTTCGATCCGTACCAAAACACTACGAACTCATTTTTAATTTAAAAGTGCATACCTGCTCAAACCTAGTGTAGTATATTATTGCATATAATAATATAGTGTAGTTGAACGCATCCTAAAGTAATCATCTATAATAATCTAAAGGGACGCTCGCTCTCTTCCGCGATACGCCAAGGCGGCACCTCGATTTGTAAGAATTATTTTATTAAACAGTGATTATAAACATTGTTTATTATTATATCCTATGGAAGGATACACAACACCTAGGGTTAACAAATTGCGCATGTCATGACTTAGAGAGAAGTAGTAGTACTTATATATTAAATATCTCGGTGTGGTTATAGACCAACATCTTTGATGGAACCAGCATATTGAGAGCATTGCTGAAAGATTAAGAAAGGTTACCTATATGGGTCTTCAAAAAACTCTAGACAAGTTACGAGCGAATCTAACTGAACTTTAGTTTACAAAGCACTAGCACAATCGGTCTTGATTTACTGTATATCTGTCTGGGGAGGTGCCGCCAAAACACATCTTATAATTATAGAAAAGGCACAAAGAGTAACTCAAGGTGATTTTCTCAGAACCTATCCGTTTTTAATTAAATAACCACCACTGTAAATGGGCTCGTTTGTTCGTTTGTCCTTTCTTCTCTTTCTGTAGCTGGATTGTGTTTTTTTTTCGTATCAACGGAGAAAAAATGTCATTATACAAAAATTACATTTTCAGGATAGAAATAATAAGCCATTATAATAATAATAAATAATTTTAATTCCACACAGAATCGAAAAGTAATCGTTTAAGATCACACACACACAACTAAATTAAGGTAGCACATACGAGTACCTACATAGGTACCTAGAATACCTACATCGCCGTTTGGAGATATTTCGATTAATCCGTAGGTAGTACAAACGAGTACCTACATAGGTACCTAGAATACCTACATCGCCGTTTGGAGATATTTCGATTAATCCGTAGGTACCTAGCACATACGAGTACCTACATAGGTACCTAGAATACCTACATCGCCGTTTGGAGATATTTCGATTAATCCGTAGGTAGCACATACGAGTACCTACATAGGTACCTAGAATACCTACATCGCCGTTTGGAGATATTTCGATTAATCCGTAGGTAGCACATACGAGTACCTACATAGGTACCTAGAATACCAA
Source organism: Carterocephalus palaemon (assembly GCA_944567765.1). Classification (NCBI taxonomy): domain Eukaryota; kingdom Metazoa; phylum Arthropoda; class Insecta; order Lepidoptera; family Hesperiidae; genus Carterocephalus; species Carterocephalus palaemon. Next base: position 5,003,329 of record OX155665.1, read on the forward strand.
CATCGCCGTTTGGAGATTAACATGCAGTTTATGCTCTTAATAAAATGATTTGAAGATAACGCATATGAATGAACGCAATTAGATTCATTCAACATGCAAAATCATTCGCCATTGCGTCATAAATCAGTCAAGATTTTTGTAGGGATGTGTAGAAGTAGTAGACCTATAAATATCCGAAACTTAAATAGTAGACGAAGAAGTGTAAAAAAAAACAGTTTACAATTAAGTGAGTTTATTATTTTAAATTTTATCCTAACTGAACAAAAACACTACTGATGGCAAAAACAAAAAATAGAAAATAGAATTCATCACCTTATCCTACGGAACGCTTTTGTTACTTTGGATTATTACTTTGGACTTCAAAGTCAAAAACACTACTGATGGCAAAAACAAAAAATAGAAAATAGAATTCATTACCTTATCCTACGGAACGCTTTTGTTACTTTGGATTATTACTTTGGACTTCAAAGTCAGTCACAGTCACAGGCAGCGGATGGGTGGTGCTGCAAGCTCGTTTGCTATCCTGTATCCATAAAAAAAAATCTGTTTGTCCGTCCTATACTATATAAAAAAAAAGTCAATCGCGTCGTCCGCTGTGGTCGCGTCGTCCGCTGTGGTCGCGTCGTCCGCTGTGGTCGCCGTGGTCGCTGTCGTCGCCGTCGTCGCCGTCGTCGCCGTCGTCGCACCGTATCCTGTTCGACTTGATGGTGTGGAACAGGTGCAGCAGCGGCGAGGTGGGCGCGAGCGCGCCGCACGCCACCAGCGCCGCCAGCGTCTGCGCCACGTCGGGAGACTTTATCGTCAGCGTCAACGACATATTATAAATGCGAAAGTAAGTCTGTCTGTCTGTGTCGTTTTCACGCCAAAACTACTGAACCGATTTAAATGAAATTTGGTACACAGATAGTCTAGCTAGAGCCTGAGGAAGGACATAGGCTACTTTTTAATTGGATTTTTTTTTGTAAAGCGTTGAAAAGGGGGATGAAAGGTTGTATGAAAGTTTTGTCATTTTCAGAACTAGAAGCATAACATTTGTATTATAGGCTGTTGATTAGATATTAAAAAATATGGCATTCAAAGTTTGTAAAAATTTATTATTATGTCTAATTCCACGCGAGCGAAGCTGCGGGCGTCCACTAGTACTATATAAAAAAAAAAGTCAATCGCGTCGTCCGCCGTGGTCGCCGTGGTCGCCGTCGTCGCTGTCGTCGCCGTCGTCGCCGTCGTCGCACCGTATCCTGTTCGACTTGATGGTGTGGAACAGGTGCAGCAGCTGCGGGCGTCCATTAGTACTATATAAAAAAAAATCAATCGCGTCGTCCGCCGTGGTCGCCGTGGTCGCCGTCGTCGCTGTCGTCGCCGTCGTCGCCGTCGTCGCACCGTATCCTGTTCGACTTGATGGTGTGGAACAGGTGCAGCAGCTGCGGGCGTCCATTAGTACTATATAAAAAAAAATCAATCGCGTCGTCCGCCGTGGTCGCCGTGGTCGCTGTCGTCGCCGTCGTCGCCGTCGTCGCTGTCGTCGCACCGTATCCTGTTCGACTTGATGGTGTGGAACAGGTGCAGCAGCTGCGGGCGTCCACTAGTACTATATAAAAAAAAAGTCAATCGCGTCGTCCGCCGTGGTCGCCGTGGTCGCTGTCGTCGCTGTCGTCGCCGTCGTCGCTGTCGTCGCACCGTATCCTGTTCGACTTGATGGTGTGGAACAGGTGCAGCAGCTGCGGGCGTCCATTAGTACTATATAAAAAAAAAGTCAATCGCGTCGTCCGCCGTGGTCGCCGTGGTCGCCGTGGTCGCTGTCGTCGCCGTGGTCGCTGTCGTCGCTGTCGTCACACCGTATCCTGTTCGACTTGATGGTGTGGAACAGGTGCAGCAGCGGCGAGGTGGGCGCGAGCGCGCCGCACGCCACCAGCGCCGCCAGCGTCTGCGCCACGTCGGGAGACTTTATCGTCAGCGTGAACGACATCTTCTTGTTTAATCTGGTGACGAGCAATGAGGATCCGTAACGTTTTTAGTTGAGAATGCAGATATATAGAGCTAAGAAATCCTTAAAATACAGTGCAAAAATTTTTGTTCTACGACAAAAATTTACGAAGTTATGATCAAATTACTAGCGGAGTTCACTGAGCCGGGGCGGTAGGCTGTGACGTCACTGTGACGGTCCACGACAGTTAGCCGTTAAGGCGCGCAGGTGTTTTCATTGGTTAATTGTGTCTTTATAACAAATTAAGTGTCCGATTTGTATCTAATTTACCTTTCTAACTATGTATAAATATTGTTTATAATATGAGTATCGACTGCCGACTACGCTCGGCTCGGACCGTCACAGTGACGTCACACGCACCGCTTACACTGACTTTTAGCGGCATGAACGACATAATGTTAGTAACTTAATATCTTCGTAAGTAATGGTCCGATTTGGATAATTCAAAAAGAAATATCATTCTTATGTCATAGAGAATAACGTGGATACTAGTTCTATTAAATTTGCTTTAACTTTACTGATCCTCATTGTGTTGGGACCGGTTTCAAACATTGTACTTGCAATAGGGCCGTACTGAAAATCAACGCCATATTTCCTATCCTAAGGATTATGGCAAAAGCTGTGTACGGTCCTATTTCACTTTGTAGAATGTAGTTCGTATCTAGTTTTACCTAAAATTTTACTAATTATTTGTATTTACAAAGTGAAATAAAAACATTCTATTCTATTCTTTTCTATTCTACTTATTACTAACGCATGGCTACACTAACGAGGGTCGGCGTGAAATTAGCTAAAATGTTAATACAGAGTATGAGTAATAACTTTGCCACGTTTCATCTAAATCCGTCAACGGGTTTTTACCTGATGCGTGCACAAACAGACAGACAGACAGACTGGTAGCCATTTTTGTTTGTGTTCAACCTGAATTGAAATTTTGAAAAAGCTTTCGTTTCTGTTCAACTTTATAATAGTACTAGCTTACCCCGCAAACATTGTTCTGCCGTATGAAATGTCAAAGTGACGCGACACTACATGTAAATGACTTCACGTCAATGAACGAAGATTAAAATATTTGGATATTGTTCATACAAAAATACTAAAATCGTGTTTAAAAAACATCGTGTTTTCCAGTTGACCAAATTGTAAATCTAAATCATTCTCAAAGCCCCTTGAACACACACAAAAAATTTCATCAACATCCGTCCAGCCGTTTTGGAGGAGTTCAGTGACATACACACGTACACAAGAAATGTATATATAAAGATAGATACGAGTATAAAATGCTTTTCAATGTAATTAATTGTATCAGGCGTTACTTTGCGGAATTCCATTATTACAAACCAAGCATTAATCTACTTTGCAACAATGTATGTATGTCAATGTATGTATGTTGGTGTATGTATTCATTGATTGCGTGTGGGAGAAAGGGAAGTGCTGCGTGCACGAAGGTATACATGCACCACCATACATTTTTGTTCGCGTATTGTTGCAACGTAAGATTAATGCTAGGCTTTTCAATGTGATTTAGGGCGGATTTGACCAAACGAGAATAAATTTTATCCTTATAATAAGGCGCCATATGATCGCCTACGCGATTTTTTTGTTCTATCATACGTCAGAAGAAGCTGTCATGTCAAAGCAAAATTAACACATGATTGACAGCTTTCAACTCGCTACTTTAAAATTATCAAAGTCAAAGTCAAGTCAAAGTCAAATAATTTATTTCGCTATGAGGTGATTAGACACGCTTAACGAAAGTCTAGGTACCTAACTAAAAACTACTTAAACTACTAACTGATCTATATAAGGCAAAGGATTAGCTATTGATTATTGAATGAATAGCTAATCCTACACAGGTGTCTAACTTGCCTTAAGATAAATTTACAATAATTACCTACCACTAAGCTAAGCTCTAAATCACGATAGACTATCTATATGGTCATCGGCTTTAGGAAGAATTTACAATATTCTTATCCTATGCCCTAGTGTAGGCCGAGAGAGAAAAAAGCCGGAGGAAAAAACTCTCGGTACTCTTTTAAAATTCAAATTAATTTTTACAGAAAAATGCACAGTATGACCATGACATGATTAAGTCAGACACGAGACAGCCAATCGTGTATGCCAAGAATCACCCCATATGCCACCTGCTTACAATTTTTAGTATAATTAATACAGAAGCATAGTGATAGCCTGTCAGAGTTTAATTCAGTCCCATGCCTTTATATCATCCAAATACTCCTGAATGGTATAGTTCTATCCCTGGTATAGTTCTCTCTGCGAACCATAGACGTCCCACTGCTGGGCACGGGTCTCCCCCACAAACACTTCTGCGGGAGGTCTAGAGCATACTCCACCACGCTGCTCCAATGCGGATTAGTGGAGGGGTTAGTGGCCAACCCAGTGTCGAATGTTTTTAAGCCACCCGAAGGTCTTCGAAGGCTTAACGACTGTTTCCACCATTGAAAACAACCGGGACCGACGGCTTTACGTGCCCTCCGAAGCACGGTAGCGTCCATGAAATTTTGCCACTAGCGGTCACCCATCCACAAATCGACCGCGCCCGTCGTTGCTTAACACTTTCGATCATATTGAATCGAAGCGAGCCATTGGGCTATGGACGCTACACTGGTATAGTTACGTACGTGTAAGTCTATGTTTGGTCGAACATGTGGTTAAATAGATTACATTCGAGATGGTTTAATTTACCTGGTAGGATCAACGAAAGGCCCCGAGCACTGCATGGTCAGATTGCTGAGCCCCGGCGGGTTCGGCCCCAGCACCGCCCGCACGTAGGCCTCGTTGTAAGCCCTCGCCGTGTAGTCCACCCCCGTGGCGGTCACCACGGGCACGGGCCGGTACTCCGGCAGCGCCGCCAGGTGGGCAGCGTGGCCCACGTGGCCCGGGTCGTGGATACGGAGCAGGGAGGCCGCGTCGCGCCCGTTCAGGCCGGCGTCTTGGTATGAGCTGTAGCCGAGGCCTGGGGATTTTTATTTATTTATTTATCTTTATTGAACCACATACAAAAGTACAGGGTACAAATCGCGAGCTTAATGCATAAAGCATAATACCAGCCAGTAAGTATAAGTATAGATGTTTGAGTGTCATTCAGTTGATTGTTTTCTTAGGGATTAACAGCAAATCAGAATTGTCTAACTAAAGGTTTTAACATAACATCGCGCCTGTATATCCTCTAAGGAGTAGGCAGAGGCGTGTGTTTTCTCACACACTTTTCACCAGTTCAGGTCCCATGTGATAGGTGATAAGCCTATTGCCATACACCGGGCACAAATACAGACTCCGAGCTATATACACTAACATTATAAAGAGGAAAGATTTAGTTTGTAATATTTTCACACAAAAAATACTGATCCGATTTCAAAAATTCTTTGACCATAGGAAAGCTGCTTATTCACTGAGTGACATAGGCTATGTAAAATTAATATAATAATAATAAAGCCCTTTCATTCTGGTATGAGAGATTCAAAGATACATTATGACATCATCAACACATATCACAAAATGTCTCTCGTCTCAGTGTGCCTTTTGGCATAAGGCCTCCTCCAACAATTTCCATTGTATTCTATCATGGGCTACACGTCTCCATCGTGGCCCAGCAGTCAGTGCAATGTCGTCCTCCCATCTAAAAATTACTAGGTAAACTGTAAACGAAACTATTGTTATGTCTAATTCCACGCGAGCGAAGCTGCGGGCGTCCACCAGTTTCTCTATACACCAGGGTTGAGACCACCACTCACCTTGCACGACTATCTTCAGCAGGCCAGCGTGGAACGAGCTGATGAGGGCCACGGGCTGCCCCGGAGGCACGGCCACGTACAGCGGCGTCCCACACTTGTCCCCGGACACAAACCTCACGCTCAAGTACAATAGCGCGCCCACTTTCACCGAATGCAACTGAAAATTACAATAACCTGTATCTATATTATAAAAATGAATCGCAAAATGTGTTGGTAAGCGCATAACTCAACAACGCCTGGACCAATTTGGCCAATTCTTTTTTTTTAATGTTCATTGAAGTTCAAGGATGGTTTTTACGGCGAGAAAAATTTGAAAATTCATCCCCTAAGGGGGTAAAACGGGGGTGCAAAGTTAGTATGAAGCTTTGCCGTTTTTGAAGTTAGTGAATGTGTAACGCGAGCGAAGCTGCGGGCGTCCACTAGTAGTTAATAAATATAAAAATTTTCCTATATAAATATAAAATTTTTCATTGTATTGTGTGTACATAAATAAATAAAATAAAATAAATAAATAAATGGGTAGTGACCCTGTCTGTTGCGCCAGGGGTCGTGGCTTCGAATCCCACTCAGGACAAATATTCGTGTGACGAACACTTGTATTTGTTGTGTCTGGATGTTTTTATTATATATTTAAGTATCTATTTAAAAATATCTATGTATGCATATCAGTCTCTGACACCCATAGTACAGGGTCGCGCCTACTTTGGGGTCAGATCACAAAGTAGATATTAGGTACAGAGATTAAGTTTCATAGGAACGTGCAAATCGGTTGCACTCCTACAAGCACGCGGGACATCTATGTGTGGCCACTGGCCGCTTGTCGCGTACGCGGCGAGAGTGGAAAAAACCGGTTGACGCTGTCACATCAAGTTGAAAATCGCAGGGTAATCGCTACGCACATTGTTGGTTTTGTTAGTTGCAAGTTTGAATATCTATATAATAAAAATGAATCGCAAAATGTGTTGGTAAGCGCATAACTCAACAACGCCTGGACCAATTTGGCCAATTCTTTTTTTTAAATGTTCGTTGAAGTTCAAGGATGGTTTTTACGGCGAGAAAAATTTGAAAATTCATCCCCTAAGGGGGTAAAACGGGGGTGCAAAGTTAGTATGAAGCTTTGCCGTTTTTGAAGTTAGTGAATGTGTAACGCGAGCGAAGCTGCGGACGTCCACTAGATATAAATATAAAAATAAATATAAGTATGTATAAGTATAAGTACAAGTACAAGTACAAGTACAAGTACAAGTACAAGTACAAGGACAAGTACAAGTACAAGTACAAGTACAAGGACAAGTACAAGGACAAGGACAAGGACAAGGACAAGTACAAGTACAAGGACAAGGACAAGGACAAGGACAAGGACAAGGACAATTACAAGTACAAGTACAAGTACATGTACAAGGACAAGGACAAGGACAAGTACAAGTACAAGTACAAGTACAAGTACAAGGACAAGGACAAGGACAAGGACAAGGACAAGTACAAGTACAAGGACAAGGACAAGGACAAGTACAAGGACAAGGACAAGGACAAGGACAAGTACAAGTACAAGTACAAGTACAAGTACAAGGACAAGTACAAGGACAAGGACAAGGACAAGTACAAGTACAAGGACAAGGACAAGGACAAGGACAATTACAAGTACAAGTACAAGGACAAGGACAAGGACAAGTACAAGTACAAGGACAAGGACAAGGACAAGGACAATTACAAGTACAAGTACAAGTACAAGGACAAGGACAAGTACAAGTACAAGGACAAGGACAAGTACAAGTACAAGTACAAGTACAAGTACAAGTACAAGTACAAGTACAAGGACAAGGACAAGTACAAGTACAAGGACAAGGACAAGGACAAGGACAAGGACAAGGACAAGGACAAGTACAAGTACAAGTACAAGTACAAGGACAAGGACAAGGACAAGTACAAGTACAAGGACAAGGACAAGGACAAGTACAGGTACAAGTACAAGTATAAGTATAAATATATATACTCTAATATAATAGACTAGCTTTTACCCGGGGCTCCGCCCGCGTGGTCAAAGGGAATTAACAATGACTTGTGTATCATATACGTGATTCAGAACTTGAAAATGAATTTTACTAACGCCATCTATTAATAACATTCGGAACTAAATATCTATCAAATAACAAAACATCGATATCTTCCCATGGGGATGTTTTACCGCGGTAAAAAGTAGCCTACGTCACTCTCCACCCTCCTCACTATGTCGACACACAAAAACAATACCATATACATAATAGCTTCCTTGCGACGTGAAAGCCGGACAAACAAACAAATAAACAAACAAACAAACACACTTTCGCATTTATAATATTAGTATGGATATAAGATAAAGATATAGATATAAATCTAATATATAAAATTTCCATGTCACAATGTGTTGTTTGTTGCAGTACTCCTCCGAAACGGCCTTACCAATTTTTACCAAATTTTATATGCGTATTCAGTAGGTCTGAGAATCGACTAACATCTATTTTTCATCCCCCTAAATGTTAAGGGTAGTCCATCCCTAATTTTTTTTTTTAATTTTTAGACAAATTTTTATTTTTGTATTTTTTTATGATACAACATTAGAAAATACATACAACCCTGAATTTTCAACCCTCTACGATCAACTAAAAATTATTTATATGGCAAAACAACGTTTGCCGGGTCAGCTGGTCTAATATAAAAACGTGGTATTAATAATAATGGTTGTATATTGTACTGTGTGTATGAATAATGCTAGAAAAAATAAAAATATATCATACTTTAACCACACTTTAACTATCCCAAGGAGTGCAATAGGTAAGTAAATATTTGATTATTACTTTTTCAAGTAAGTACCTTTATTTTACGGAATTATCCTTTTTTTAATAAGAAATGTGTACTACACTGTGTTTTTACCTTTTTATTATTATTACAAGCTTTTACTAAACATTTGTAGGTATGTGGGTGGGTTGGTACGTACTATGTGTTTTAAATTTAAGTATTGCAAGTGAGATTTGAACCACATCCAGATGTCTTATTGAACTGAAATTTTTCCTGCGTAACTTCGGTGACAGTACAATAATATGATAGATTATAACCTGACGCTGCAGCTAGGATTTGATATGCCATGTGAGTGTTTCCTGATACATTACTTGAAAAAACTATATATTAGATTTAGAATTTTCCATACCATAAAAATAAATAATAAAATATTAAAAAATAAAAATTATAAAAATAAAATTATTAGAGTAAGAAATTTGTAAAGTATGTTATTTTCTATTTTCTATTCTGTATTGGTTCTTATTGTAGTATTCTTTTTATATTCTGAATAATAAAACTATTTAACAAATGATTTCTTTAATTTCTCTTAACCTGTTGTGACAACCCTACCAAAATAGGTAACAATTTTGCATGTTCTTAAGAAGCTTAATCTCTGTACCTAATATCTACTTTGTGGTCAGATGGCCGTGTGTGAGAATGTCCAAGATATTTATTTATTTAATTTTTATCCACAGCTGCAATAATGTACAGCACAGGCGGACTTAATGCTAGGAGCATTTTCAACAGGCAGCTGAGGATGCCTTGTTTTGGGGCGAAACACGTGTTGGTGTGTGTGTTGGTGTATGTTTTCACGTTTTCACTAATCGCGTGTGCATGTTTCCTTTGTGGGAGGGAGGGAGGTGCTGCGTGCATGAAGGTATAGGTACATACACCACCATACATTTTTGTTCGCGGATTGTTGCAAAGTAGATTAATCCTTGGTTTGTAATAATGGAGATCCGCAAAGTAACGCCTGAATTAATACTATATTTTTTAGGGTCTCTATTTTTTTATCTCTATTGTTCTACTATTTAATCTAAATTGAAACTGAATATGCTGTAGGCGGAAAAACATGATGCGTCGTGTCGCTTCGACTGCGCCAGTGTGAGCGACCCTTAGTGTCTTTTTTTAGAATTTCTTTTTTCATTTAAAATAAATGAAATAAGAAATTGATTAATGATTCACATTGATAGTTCATACGAAATAAATACATTTTCTTTCTTTCTCTCTTTTTAACAGCCGAGCAGTTACACTGAACCTATGACTTACCTCAGGCGTCAAGTTTTTTTTATTCTTCGCCTTCGTCATGGCCTCGAACACCCGCGAGGGTATCTTACTAGTCAGCTCGTGGGCTGGCTCATCTGTCAGCGGTTCCACCAGGTCGATCACGTGCCACGTTCTGCTTTGAGTCGCTACCACTGTTAACAATGAACATAACACAATAATTAATTGTCACATTGTCATCAATGAACGCAAGATAATTATCGGAACACTATCAATATTATCTTTAAATATAAAAGGAGAAGCTGACTGACTGACTGATATATCAATGCAGGGCCTAAACTATAAGGGTTAGAAACACGAAATTTTGCACAGGGGTTCCTTTTATAACGTAGGGGAGCACTAAGAAAGGATTTTTTGAAAATTCACCCCCTAAGGGGGTAAAACGGGGGTACAAAGTTAGTATGAAAAAAATGAAATGTCTAATTCCACGCGAGCGAAGCTGCGGGCGTCCACTAGTTTTTAATAAATAAATATAATGGATATGGACACACGGCCATCTGACCCTAAACTAAGCGTGAGCTGTACTATGGTTGTCAGAGACTGATATACATACACAGATATTTTTAAATACATACTTAAATAGTTAATATGGATGTCAATCCAGACACAGAACACACATAAGTGTTTGTCACACGAATGTTTGCCCTGAGTGGGATTCGAACCCGCGACATCTGACGTAACTTCCTAAAGCAATATATAAGATACAGATTCTATTTTTATAAACATATTTTAGAATTAAAATTGCTTTGTAGTTAATTCTATAGCAGTGACGCCCAGTTGGCTATCAACCTCACCTTTGCACGCACTACGACCAATGCACCAATGACTTTTCTATGATTGGGTTTGATGGAAGGGTGCAGTGCAGAAAAATAAAGATTCACCAGCTTCAGTCAGTCAGTTAATTTTTCAACGTTGTTAATGTGATGTATTGAGATGTAACTACTACGTCTTATTGGTGAATAAGGTGATGATAGTTAACAAGTAGGTAGTTTGATGTTGTTTGTAACTAGAATTATTATATTTTGTGGGTAAAAAAAAAAGGAAAAAAGATAAGAAATAAAAAGATCCACACAATTCGAAAACCTAAGCCCAACAGTGACAGAAAGGGTTGTTATAGTGGTGGAGTACTGCGAACTTACTCTTGAGCCTTAGCATGGCTAAAATATCCTCAAGTTCCTCTTCCTCCAACTGCTTGGCGACATGACGGTGTATGACACGGGCAACGCTGGCCGGAATCATGGGCAGACGGGCCTTCCTCACAGCCTTCGCCACATCAGCCCACCGCACCCCAAAATCCGGTAGCACCATCGTACAGCAGACATCCAGTGGCATTCTACTTATAATTGATTGAAGTTCGTCCATCTCTATGAATGAAAAGAAAATTATTTTTTTATTATTTTACCTTGAATAAATTTCTATCGCAGATGAGATTCAAACTCACAACAAATCAGTACTGGGAATGCTCTAACTGCTGAGCCACTACCTTTCATATCAGCAGTGTTCATTATTCTTATTTTTTTTTAATTCATCTAATTAATGAGTACAATACAATTTATTGCACCAAAACAACAAGATTGACATAAAAAAAAAAAAATTGTTGCAAAATGCTATAGTCATGCTAAGAATATTAAGTTGGATTATTTGATCTGCCACATATCAAGGCATCCTTATTAACAAAAAATATTTACATCATAATCTGAATAAAATAAATTAGAGAGCATAATATCATTGAAAAATTATGCCTGTTTTGAAGGGATAGACAGAGGTAGGTCTTATATATTTTCATATTATATACATTTTCATACACAAGTTTCTCATGTAATGTGGTTCTTTGATGGTGGGCATTACACCATACACAGTGGAACAATCAAATTAACTAAACTGGGAATATCAAGTTAGGAACACCAAATAATACTTTCGGTTGACCCGAGAATCAATCCTGGTTTTGCAGTCAACCCTGACTAAGACCAGCAAGACAATTATTTGAATTTAGATTTTTTTTCTATTTACTCTGTAATTATTTTCATTTTGTGTCTATCTTATTATTTAAATCACTCACAAATTAAGAATAATGACACTAAATAAGACTGAAAAAATTGAGTATACATCCATAGCTAATATTATAAAATAACCATCCAGAAAGACACATTAATAAAGTCAAATGTAATCATATAAAACCAACTGGGTTGGGTTTTATATGATTACAGAGAAAAAAGAAGGAGTGAATAACCTTCTTTCTAACTGAAATGTAATTTATGTAATGTAATATGTAATTTATAGTTTTCACATTCGAATTTTATACATATGAAATAAGGTGGACAGCAGGACGTCCGGGTTGGCTATAGACCTAGGGCTCCTGACTTGGGGGGTGGGAGGGGTTGGGGGTGGTGGTAGGGGTTAGTGCGGACCCCCCCAATAAATTTTTCTTGCCAGAGACGCTTTTTGAATTAATTACGACACAAACAAGTTTCACAAAAATTGCATTTAACGGAACGTTATTACGCTTGATTTGGACTGTAGCTAAAGGTTACTTGTCAAAAATGAGTAAAAAGGAACGTTATTTCAGTGGCAGGCATCTTGTGATATTATTTTACTAATGAAACTTATTTTACTAATAAAATTTATTGTTTTATTTATGTCCATCCCTCTTAAACTCATACTGAATGCCGACTAAGCGGGGGGCGGGGGGCAGCAGGCCCGCCATAAAAAAACGACACAATCAACCCCTAGTTTGTTAGGTTAGGTTCAGGTTTGCTATGTTTATTGACGCAAAAAAGGGACCCCGCGAAGCGGGGTTCCGTCGACATTTGTGACAGACCGACGTATTAAATTAGGTTAGGTTCAGGTTAGGCATAAAATTTAAATTTACACAGAAAATAGGAACCCCGCACAGCGGGGTTCCGTCGACATCTCTGACAGTCTTCTTGTATCTGTTTGAAAAATTAGGTAAAATTATCATTCATTAACGAGTTATAACTGTCGAAATTATTTCCGATAAAATAGCTATGCGTGTCTAACAGGTGGGGATTTGTTATAAAATGGGGGTACTAGTATTTTATATTATATTTTATATTATATTTTATTTTATATTTTATATTTATTTAGTATAAATAGTATTATTTTATTATTCGCTGCAACTAATAATCGTTGAAATTTGAAAAATGGAATAAAATCATTGAATATTGATTTCTTATCCTCAAAACTTTAAAATTAAATATCTCAGAAACTACTAATTTCCGGCAAAAAAAAATTGATGGGGGGGGGTTCGTACTAATTCCTACTATCCCTCCCGACCCCCCCTACCCCCCAATTCAGGAGCCCTAGGTCTATATTTTTACCGGACGTCCATTCGTAAAATAGACAGAGAATCACAAAATAAGTATTACACATCAACTTTGAAAATACTTTGAAAAACTTTGTAAACGCAATACTTACTGCTCTTTCGCATCGTCATTTTGTGTCTGATTTAACTTAACAATAATTACTTGACTTATTACTTTAGCTACGATTAAAAAAACAAGTGTTCAATGCTAGTTACAATGTACGATAAGTTACATTACGTTTTTCAAATTTCAAAATTCAAAGCGATACTTTATCTGTCAACTTGTCAAGTGAGTGACCTGTCACCTGACTTTGTCTCACAGCACAGAATCAAAATAATAGGTAATATAAGTAATTGGAATTTTGCTTGAATCACAGAATACATATAATCCCCTGCATTGTCGATTAGTCAAATGAAATGAACGTCTCATGCTCACCCCAAAACTTATGGAAATTAAAATTTAAACCGAAATTCGTGGAAAAATATATAATGAAACGGATACACGGTTACAAAATTTGCTCCAAAATACCTATTTGAAGGTGAGAATTTTAATATTCTGCCAAGAGAATTGAAGTCTAGATGTACAGAAGAAGATCAGAAAAGAGTAGAACAAGCTAAAAACACATTAATATAATAAAAAGATATTTGACTAGAAAAGAGAAGAATTTATATTGGCGGTGGGAGATAAAGTTTATGTGGAAAACGGGAATCACTTAAATAGAATGAAGATGGATGAAAGATATTATGGATTGGACCATTCAAAATCCTGAGGAAGATTTCAAACTATTCATAAAATTGACATTGGACGCAAGAAAGCGGAATCGAATTATTACCAAATAACCAAACTATTACCAGTACGATAGTGTCTGAACCACAGAACATAATACTCCTAGCGATCTCTATGGGTCTGAACAACTAAGTACATTCACATGTAATTGTTCTTTGAAGGTGGGGAGATTTAAAGAAAATTTACAAACATGTCCATACTTACCTAAATGTAAAACTTTGATGAACTTATTGAAAAGCCGGAATTTTCAATTTAACATTACCATAGGAAAAACATTGTTTAATTGAGATATGTATGTAGTATGTAATGATTTAATTTTTAAATTATTACTTAATAATGATTTAAGTAATTTATTTAATGATTTAAGTTTTAAAATATTAGTTTAATTAAGAAAAAGGGCTTGAAATGTAGTTTTCTCTTTATAAACAAAGAAACGCAATTCTAGTCCTGTAGGTATTTTATTCAGGAGTACATAACATCATTATAATTATATTGTGTAAATCCAACTTACCTCGAAACCACACCACAGAATATGTATTTTCTGTAATAATTCTATTTGAATATACGTACTGAATTTTATAATTTGTTACAATAAAGGCTATTGTGATTTTTTTAAATAATTCCTCGGATTATTGTAAGTAAGACGTCAGTTACCGTTCGTTAGGGCAGCTTATAAACTACCGTCCTTTCGATGGCCACTGATCTCACTTCCTGACCCGACCTGAAGCTGCAAGGATACTCAGTTGTGAAATGGCTAACCTGCAGGGGATGCCAATGTATTGTAATGTGATTAAACACGAAGAGATGATTGAAATTAAAGGCAGAACAACTTCAATGTACATATTTTATTTATTTACAAACATGTTCATACTTACAATTTAATACAAATTTGGTGTACCAGTCATTAAACAGATTCGAAATAAAAATACATGAACCATTGAATTAATCTATGGTTACGACTGTAGATGATAGAAAAAAAAGTTGTAGGCCGCACTTGAGTGATTGAAGCATAAAAACCACAAATGCATCGTTAATCTGTCTTGTATCTCTCATTCGAGATACCCTCAAATTTTGGCCTCAGTTTGCCGATACTAGGCTTAACGAAATAATTAATGACTTAATTCTGATTACCAATCAGGATTATATACGGATATTAAAAAAGCAAATCTGTCGAATCGTCATTTTACACGGCAACATTAACTTATACTTTTTCTGGGTCTGACATTATTTACGAAGTACATAATCTAAAGTACCTACTTTACACATTACATAATAGATTAATTAATAGAGCATCTTTCTTAGCTAAAATTGTATCCAACGCTTAAAACGGTGCCGCGACCTATACACATTATTATATGCAAATATAAAAATAACACCTTAAAAACCTAATAAACCTTAAATATTTTGCCTCAACATTATTAATAAGGCTTTTAATGCATTTACAGTTGACCCTGACTTCCATAGTAACATTGAATTTGAATATACATATCATCATAATATAATTCACACTATTTCATTATGGGTCCTCAACATATAATGCATATTATTATGTTCCGAAATCTTATGTTACATTCAACGTCTTTTCATTTATTTTTTTGAATGAACTTGCTGTATGGTCATAATGACCTTTACGGTATCACCGAACATCATAAAGCCTAATTCAACGTCGGAACACAGAAAAACCAGGAGCGTCTAGTAGAAATTGCAATATGCAAGGTGTAACACAAACAACTCATTTTTCATTATTTCACATGACGTCCCAAGTACAACTAAACTCTGATTTTTTTTCAAAATCGAAATTAACAGTATCTAATTCACGTGTTTATAATAGACACACGAACAATAGATTCATCATAGATGGATTGGGGCCAACAGAAATTCCTGGGTTCCAATCCACTTTACCTAAAGTCGATAGACGTATCGACTTTTCAAGTTTGATAATTTTTTTCAATTACATAATTACAAAACGACATAATTACATAATTACTTCGAAAATATTAATAACGTTACAATCCTATGTAAAACCAACATTTCTACAATGTATTGTAATATTCAATAAAGGTCCGTCTGAGGTTCAGTCTCAGCCTTAACACAAGTTTATAAAAAGCATCAAACAAACATTATGTCGAAAAGCTTATTTTTCAAGAGGATTTGGGATGATAAGAAGGCATGGGACTGAATTGAACTATAACAGGCTATCACTATGCTCTTCCTTGTAATAATTATATTAAATATTGTTCTGCCACTGCTTACAAGCAAGTGGGTGCTTCTTGGCATACTTTGATCTTGATCATGTCATGGTCATACTGTACATACATTTTTCTGTACAAAGCAATTTGAATTTTGGAAAGAGTACCAACGAGAGTTTTTTCCTCCGGCTTTTTCTCTCTCTGTCTACCATAGGACAGAATAAAAATATTATAAATTATTCTTCTTAAAGCCAATTAACAGATATATAGGCACTGATAGGGCTTAGCTTAGTGGTAGGTAGGTATTACTGTAAATTAGCCTTAAGGTAGGATAGGTACCCGTGTATTTTTGTCCAATATGAGAGTTGAGTTATGAAGTTTTTATGTTATCCATAATAAATAAATAAAATATACTTTGGACATTCTCTATCTACACACGGCTATCTGACCCCAAAGTAGGCGCGAGCCTGTGATATGGGTGTCAGAGACTGATATAGATACATAGATATTTTTAAATACATATTTAAATAGATAATATTAACATCCAATAATAAATGATTTTAATTATATTTATTCATATTTGATAAAAACACGCGGTTAACAGTTATAATAAAATTAATGTCTAATGTACATACTGCATAAATTTATTATAATTGTAAGATTAGCTATTCATCCAATGACCAATAGCTAATCCTATATAACATTTCACGTTAGAGCTTTATAATAGCTATATTATGTAAATAAATTATTTGCTGCTTTATATTAACCAATTTAGCATTATCTCTTTCTCTTTTAGTAGTTTGTAGTTACATAGACTTTCGTTAAGCGTGTCCAGCCACCTCTTAACGAAATAAATTATTTGACTTGACCATCAATTTACTCTCAATAATAATACTAAATAATCATGTGCATTATGTACCATCATTGAGCACAAAATTTACTAGGTATCAAACATCTCATGGCTTCACTTTTCCCGCGCACTTGTGGTTCCGTTTTTTTTTTCTGTATTCTGAGCATTCAATATACCTACTTAGAAACAGTTCTTTTTGGGTTGTGATTTTAAAAACCTTATATAAATTAAATAACTTAGTATTTTGATTACACCTTTGATTTAACAATACTATTAATTCTATAATATCGACATTGTTTTAATTGAAAATCAATGTTTCTTCGTTGTAATTTTATAAACCTTGTCTTTGATATTTAAAAAAAAAAAACAACCCAGCATGAGATGAACATGACGTCGCACTTCGAAAATATATTTCGAATACAAATTTTACTACGATCTTTTGATAGAACTCTACTGTCAGTCAAAGCTCAAAATCAGAAAATAAGAAATAAATCTACTTTTAAAAACCTATGTAAGATATTTTGACAAAATAAAAATAGAATTTTTGGGAAGACCTTACCTTACATCTAGTCTATTTTTATGGATTTAAGATAGAAAACGAGCATGCAGCACCACCCGTCCGCTGCCACCCATGAAAACTGTGACAGACTCTGAACAAGACTCGTATAGGGCTAAACCATATCTCAGAATTTGTCCAGTTAGTAGAGGGTGTTCAAAAAGCTACAACCCATGGACTTCCCACTGTCGGGCACGGCTCGTATGTTTTGCACCTCATCTGTGGCTCCAAACATGCAAAACATGCTGCTCTAATGTGGATTACTGCAGGGTAACCCCTGTGTACAACTCAGTTTAAAATGTTCCCAAGCCACCCAAAGATTTTCACCAACTTAACAATTTTAAATTGAAATCAACCACGACTGATGGCTTATGTACCCTCCAAATAATGGAAGCTCCCATTAATTTTTGGCCATTAGCAATCACCTACTGTCCCCACCCCACGTTGCTTAACTCGTTCGATCACGTCCGGGCGACGCGATCAATAAGGCAGTGACCACTGACAGTTGTAAACCAACAATTTAAAACTTCAAAATGAGTATATTACAATCGTTTTCCTGTTCAAGCACTTCGTATTTGAATTCTGTAATCTTTTTAGCACTTAAAGGCGTTTTTTGTATACTACCACTAGCGTCAAAGTCATTTGTAGCATCTTTAAATGTAGGAGTTACTTTAGGGTATGGTTTAGGGGTCACTTTGGGGGTTAAGTAAGATGTTACCTGGGGAACCACTTTAACAGGTCTAGTTACTTTTGAAGTCACTTTGGGTGTTTCTATTGGAGTCAATTTAGGTGCTACCTTTGGTGTTTCTATTGGAGTTAATTTAGGTGCTACCTTTGGAGTCACTTTAGGTGTATCTATTGGAGTTAATTTAGGTGCTACCTTTGGAGTCACTTTAGGCGTTACCTTTGAAGTCACTTTGGATGTTACCTTTGGAGTCACTTTAGATGTTACCTTTGGAGTCACTTTATGTGTTGGGGTCACATTTTGAATTGGGTTAGCACTAGGAGTTTCATTCGGAGTCACAGCTCTCTGTGTCTCTTTAGGTGTAGCAGGATCAATTTTAGTGTTGCTTGAATTTATTGACTGCCTTGTATCGTCGCTACTCACTGTAGCAGGTATGTGTATGTCTTGCAAAATACTCACAGTTTTTCCATCATCAAGTTTAGGTGATGAAGGTTTAAATGTACCCAATTTGGTCTTGACTTTAGTCTTGGCCGAATTTTGTTTGGACTTATCTTGTTTACTGACAAAGTTATTGGTGATAAACTGCTTGTACGAATCATTAAACGACGGTGGGTCTTTGGCACGCGACCTGGTATTAACTTTGGGGGATTCCGTCTTTTCCTGTTCAACGGATGAAGTATCATTGGTAGTAAATGTACTATTCGTTGATCTATTATCAACATCGTCGCTATGCTCACTATTAGAATTAGATGCTAGCGAGAAGGTGTTCACTATTTTCAGCTCCATTTCGTTTTCGTTAGGCACAAACATTGACTTATTCCGACCACGCTTGGCTGGTTTCGGTTGGAACGTATCAACGCTCATTCTTCTCTTCAATGCCGATTTTGGCTCCAACTCCTTCATAATCTCCTTGTCAGATATTGTTTTGGCAGGTTTCAGTGGTTTCGCAATACTCTGACTTTCCTTACTCTCGGTTATCAACACCGCCATATCGAGAGCCTTTCCGATTAACGTCTTCAGCTTAGCATGGTCGATGGCGGCTGCGTCGTAGACTATGTTTTCCATCAGCTTTTTAAACTGATTATAGAGTTCTTTCTCATTCGGTTGCATTACATAACTCGGGGCCGTTGTAAAGTTTTTATCGGTTGGATTCTTTAGGAAGGATGTTATCGAGTACTTTCTGTACTTACTAGCTAGCAAGTATGCCATCGCTGGGTGGTTATAGTGTTTCTTGTAGAAGTGAACTTGGATGCCCTTAGAGAAATCTTGCACGACCATACTAGAGGGGCAGAAGTGTAAAGTGGTCTCGTTGTTGAGCAAATTGTCACGGGCATAATTGCATCGGTAGATTTTCTTCGAGTCATATTCGCCGAGAAGAAAATACTTTATATTCGTCTGCCGCTCCATTTCTAGTCTCCAGTTGGTGAATTCTGAAATAGAATTGAATGAATTTTAGAATGCCTTTTTAGTCTGGTGGTTACAACCCCGCATACCGATCTGGTGGTCTTGGGTTCGATTACTGGGTTGGACAAAATACTATCAGAATTTTCTAACTTGAAATTCTAAGTAGTAGTTTGGAATCAGGACTTTATGGCTATAGGCTTGATGTTATACACTCAAAGCCTACCTGTCTATGCATTAACTAAATCGCTGCAACCCATAGACGTCTCACTGCTGGGCTCGGGTCTCCCAGACACAGCTGCAGGAGGTCTAGCTCTAGAGCATACTCCACCACGCTGCTCGAATGCGGATTGGTGGAAGGGTTAGTGGCCAACCCAGTGTCGAATGTTCTCAAGCCATCCGAAGGTTTTCGACAAGACTTAACGACTGTTTCCACCATTGAAAACAACCGGGACCGACGGATTTACGTGCCCTCCGAAGCACGGTAGCGTCGATGAAATTTTGCCACTAGCGGTCACCCATCCACAAACCAACTGCGCCCGTCGTTGCTTAACTCTTTCGATCACATTGAATCGACGCGAGCCATTGGGCTATGGACGCCACTTAACTAAATATTGTATTAGAAATATATTGAAACAAATATTGTGTAAGATGTTTTACATAGCTTATGCAAATTAAAGAAATAATACTGTGTAGGGGGATTTTGTAGTGTTGGGGGGTTGGTCGATAGCAGAGATAGTTTGTGGCTGAATTGATTTACTTGATAAAAACTAAAGAAACTACGATTTAAATGCTAAAACTTAGTATAACAAAACACTGATATGAAGATAATATAAAATGCTATTAAAATGCTAAATGATAAATAATGATAAATGATTAATGATTTGCGCGTCGCGGTTGCTAGATGATTTTGGACTGCCATCTTGTTCGACTCCATCTCCATGAGGAAACCTACGTCGACGGCAACACGCGCGTCTCGCGATGCTTAGTCAGTAGCTTAAAACTAGATCGTGGCCTACTCGCGTACCACGAGTTGCTGAACTAGATCTACACGGCCTACTCGTGTGGTCAGACCACTGAATCAGGTGTTCGGTGTTTTCACCGAACATACTGCATTGTTGGCATAGTGGTCGCAAGCGCAACAGCTAGGCTAAAGGTCATAAGTTCGACCTCCGGGTCGAGCAACACATATTGTTTTTTTTTTGACGTGATAACTTCTTATAAATTGATGAACATCGACAGCGCATATGAAAATGTTGTGTTTTTCTGGACGGGACTTTTGTACATTCCAGCATAAAAAGAGAAAAATATACTGATTCACAGAAAAATATAAAAAAATATATTAAATGAGCGGTTCTCTGCAGAGATATTATTTTCAATAAATTAATTTTACACACGACAACATTGGCGGTTCCATGGCTCCGAAATAGGGAACTGTCAAAATAAATATATAGACTTGTCTGTTGTCTGTTAGTTATCTTTGCATTTTCAATTCTCCTTTTTTGTATTGTATAAAATAATGATTATGACGTTATCACGTAAATCTATCGTCCGTAAACCGACTTTACAGACAAATTTTTTTTTAACTTGAAATGCCCGGTAGCTTGGAGTCTGGATTTGTGTCCGGTGTTTGGCAATAGGCTCACCACCTATTACATGGGACCAACACATAGCATCTAAAAAGTAAATCCAGTAAGTAACCTCTGCCTGACCCTTGGGGGAAACAAAAGTCAGACAGACAGAGTTACTTTCGCATTTATAATAGGTACCTATTAGTATGGATCATTAATTCTAATCTTTTGTTTTAGTTTTGTACACTTTCAATTAATGATTACATTCATTCAACTTTCTAAGCTTTGAAACTCATGTTTGTTCCTTGTCTACACAGGACACAATTACGTTTTGGCTGTTAACAATGTTTTAAAATATATATACATACTCTAAAACTTAAGTTGAATGGTTGGTTAACTCTACAAATCGAAAAATATACATATAAACCGCGCCTTTGTGAGTCTAAATTTCAGCAGTTAATTAATATGTATCTTCAAGTTCTTGTTAAGTCGAAAAGTCGTTAACTCGAATTTTATTTTGCTTTTCCCTTGACATACATTTAAATATTAATTATATAACACATATCTATTCTATATTTACAAAATAAAATTTAAACTACATTATTATCATTGTGTAATAACGAAATGGGGAATCCTAGCTTCCCACAACACAGGGAATCCTAGTGTGGGAGCTAGTGGCACTGAATTTATTGTATCTGTTGGTTGCTGAATAAATCATTTTTCATTCGAGTTATAGAGATTTATGCACTGCACTGTATTTATTTCTTTCTGATACCCGGTGATAAGGTAAATTACTGGCATTTTATTCGATTCCCCGTCCAAGGACACTCACCTATAGCTGTAGGAAAGAACATGCTGTCCACTCCGCTGCTATGCAACCCCGCCACATGCATGTCGAAGGTCTTCAATGTCACGAAGGTTTCCTTGCAACCAGAGCAGACATATTTTGAGATGAGGCTGATGGGCTCCACGGGTTGTTGGCAGATGTGTGGCTCCGTAGTCTTCATCATCTGGAGACATTTGATGCACTGCTCAACCCGAACTGGCTGCAGTAGCTCCGAGGAGTTTGGGGCTCTGAAAAAAAAGTTTTTATTGTTACCAGGATGTTTATAATTTTATTGCTACTCAGTATGTGCGCAAATGAATAAAAATAAAATAAAATTATGTCACTATGTTACTTAAAAACCAACAAAAATTTTTTTTTTTAAATTTCTCATAGATCAAAAAGCAAGCATCTTAATAAGAATATTAGTTTGCCAGTTCATAGGTCCTATTAGTTGATTGTATGTTAGAAAGAGTCTTGTTCCAAGTCAGTCACAGATGCATTGCTACCCTTGAGGAATGAGATGTTATTCTCTTAAGAAATGTAACCCAAAATCACAACTTTCCAACCGGACCACAAAATTGTTTTAAAACATTAGAACATGTACAGTACTAAGGTATGTAAGGTACTAAGTACCATTACTACAATGGTACTTAGTACTGTGTGGTAAGGATATACTGCTCTGGCTGAACTCTATAAAACATGTTTGGTTCAATATAGGCTCCGCATGGTAAAATAGGTAGATTATATGGTAAAATAGGTAGACTAATGGTAAAATAGGTAGACTATATGGTAAAATAGGTAGATCATGCGCTCTTATAGCATAGTGCATTAAATCTGATGAAACATTTATTTATATAAACCTTGTTTTGGTTTTGATGTGCCATATGCGAGCACTGAATACTATGAAGACAACATATCTACCTATTTCTAGTTGGATAATAAAACCTACACTTTCTCCCCACTCGAGTTGATGGGATGCCATTTTTGAATGTGTTTGAGTGTCGTGAAGTACGCATTAAAACTCTTTAAGCATACGGGGCACTGAAATTCAACCTTTGTTTTGCCTGCCTTCTTAACATTTGGTTTCTTAGTAGTATCAACATGTACGTTTTCGATGTTCTTCGCGGCTTCGTCCTTATCATCGTCATTCCTACCAACAAGTATATCAGTTTTTACCATGTCTTCATTATTGTTTTTTAATCGTTTTTGATTTGGCTTCGATTCCACATTAACTTCCGATTTTAAGAGTGCATCAAATGCTTTCTCGGTGTCTTTAACACTCGGTTTACTCCTTTGAGAGCTTTGTTTAGCCTTTGAACTCGTCTGGTTTTGTTTGGAGGCAATATTGTGTACAGTTTTACGATGTCTTTCAAGCGTCGCAGCGTCGATGACTTTTCTGCCGCACAAATTACACTTGTAACCTGCACTTCTAAGGCGCGATTTGGCGCTGGAGTTACGGCCGCGCATTATGCTGTACTACATTTGATTTTAATGCAATATAACCCGTATTTTTAGAAACCGTAAATTTTGTGCAACGATGCAGCGTCGCAGCGATCAGAGCGACGCACTTTGACAGTTGATTTTTTTATTTGCAGTGTCAGTCAGTCGCACAGATAAACTATCTACTGCGGACACAGATGGTAGAATTACTTTAACTGCGTCACAGAGTACTTTGTTATATAATACTGAAACGTGAAACTGCGTGCTCGAGATCCTGCAGCCGGACTGTTGCGTGAAAGTTTTCATGGTTGAATTACATTCGCTAGTGTTACTACGATCGTTATGTCAAATTTATATTGTGTAAGATAAATTCAAACTGACCACCTAATGTTCTAACTCTGTGTCTATGTCTCTGTATGTAACTATGTCTCATCAATTAATTGAACTAACCATCCCAGTCCCTAATTGAGTATTGTTCAAAGTCAGTCACACACAGTTCTCACAGGCGGCAGCGGATGGGAGGTGCTGTAAGCTCGTTTGCTATCTTGTATCCATAAAAAAAAGTAAGAAGTCAATTCAATGAAGACCTTAGAATTCTTAATAGCGAATTTATCATCAATGAAAACTTTAGACAGTGCGCAACGGCTGTAAATCCCAAACAAAAATTAATGGTCGTCTGTAAAGTTGGTTTACGGACGATAATTTTACGTGATTTTTATAAACAGTTCAAGTGTAGGTTCTGTGCTGACGCTGTATCTATCCTACTCGGACGCATCGGCCGGTGGAGTGGAAAATAGATGGATTCGTCACAAGCCTAACGCTTGGTCCAGATTTAGAAGCTTAATATTACGTCGTACCCCATTCTCGCTTCATATACAGACATACTTTATGATGGATAGATAGATGAAAAAACTACTTTTTGTTTTCAGTCATTTATTCATCAATTTTATCACTTTGTATTCCCCATAACCTGATTTCATCCTCGCAAGCTGATAGTAAAAGATTTTCAGTCGGATGGTGGCTTAGAGACACAACAGCTTTATTTGGTGTATGTATCAATTTCTGTGTACATTTACTTGATACTAAATCATAGTACAAAATTTCGCCTGACGCCGACCCTGTTATGATGTGACTATCCTTTTCATTCAAAGCATTTTCAAGAAGAAAATCTTTACTTTCATGGCCCATAAAGGTGTTTAATAACTCTCCAGAATCTTTATCAAACAGTTTAATGGTGTTATCAGTACAACTCAACACATAGCATTGTCCGTCGTGTGTTAGACTACAAAAAGTTATGATATGACCGATGTAGTCTGATATCATTTTACCTACGCGCAAATCGTAAAGCCGCATGTGGCAATCCACTGATGATGTCAATACTTCATGATCCGTCACTTGTATTGAGGTGATTGTATCTTTTGCATCTCTGAGAACTTGCACTGGCTCTTGCCTTCGACTGATCACATCCCAAAAAACTACAGTGTTGTCTATGGAACCTGACACCGCCATTGTTGATTCTTCATTGTATTTGACACATGTCACTGATCCTGCATGGCCTCTATAACGTCGTAGAGGTTGTCCAGTTGTTACATCCCAAAGAATAACAGATTTATCAGCACTACACGATATGATATGACTACTGTCGCATGAGCCACTGGCATCGAGCACTTCGTTGGCGTGCCCTCCGTAGGTTTTCAGTAACAATGATTTACTTGGGTTCCATAGCTTTATTTTCTTGTCTGCACCGCAGGTCAGGCAATATGTACCATCAACGTTAAACCTCACCGCTCGAACCACTTGCTGTTTACATGAGATGGATACTAGCGTTGTTAACATACAATCTTCGGTCATCGTATAACTTTGTAAGTTTTGTTTTATGTTGGCTCGGTATACAATTTCTCCAATATGTATCTATGTTTACAATACATTAAAACATTTTGTTATGATTTAACACAGATTTATATTTAATATTACGATTTAAACCACTGAGCAAGTAATCATGATTTAAACTTCAATTCAATCATGACACCACTTTGTTGAATAAATTTGTGACAACCTGACAACTTGTTGTTGTCTTGTCAGGTTGTCACCAAAGATTATGTATAATGGATCTGCTTTGCGTATATCAGGAAGGTGTGTCTCACTTAAAATGCGAGCTGAAAGAGAGACTGAAACTTCATGCTGGCCTTCTTTAGAAGGTGATGTTAGCGCAAGACAGACACTGTGAGACTTACGACTGTGGACTTTTTCGTATGGCTTATTTGCGATACATTAAATCAATAAGTAAGCCTTGGTGGCAGATTGAAATGTCAATAACAACAAAATTAAGAAACCGACATGTTTCATTTCCACTAAAATATATGATTTGAAAACACATACATAATTTGCATGAATGTACAGTTCGCAGGTAGTGGCTAAGTAGATTAAAATTAACTTTCTAATTTTAATTAGTACTAATGGACGCGCTCGCCCGCATTTTGCTACACTCCTCAAATACATTACTGGAATCACTCCATCCATGTATCAACGGAACGACAGAGTAAAGTAACAAAGAGCATGGTCAGTTCGTCATCCACAAACCGACCGAGACCGCCAGTGGCAAAGTTTTTTATGGTCGCTACCGGTAAAAAAATTAAAAGTATCTGCCGTTTTCGATCCCAACATAAATGCTTTACTCGTATTCAGCACCCCCAAAAACCGTATAAGCCATGCCTATATTGATTTTATATTAATGTTCAATTGTAATAGAAACGCCCTTGAACTCCAACGAAATACAACTTGGTCTATACTCTATGCTACTACTTACTTTTTTGACAACTCCGTGGCGCGCTATTGAGTGATCCTGACTGCCGAACCACAGAGGAAGGAATATTCCGCAGATAAATATTTGTAGTCGGGTCTTAGATGGATTGTACTGTATTGCTTTCCTTGTCCGCCACTGCATCACAAGCCTACCGTGGCGCGGGGGTTTTGTATGTGCAGTTATTTATTACTATGAAAAATCTATCAAAATCCATAATGTTAAGTACTAAATCAAAAAAAATCACCCATAAAATAATTGATGTACATATAGGTACGATCTACTACTGTATGTAACGTAAAACCTTTTTTTATTTATTGATTTTTAGTGTAATTGAGTGCAGTTCTTTTAAGGCGCCTAGTGGTGCAAAATGACCTTGAGAATCGGTGCACACATTCTCACAAACGACAACAGCGCCTCTAACGGAAAACCTCAGAACTACCTTACAGAGCATACAATGACATGTCATGAGGTACTGTATTAATCGCCTGTATAACCCGCGCAGATAGAGAATAGATCTGAAAATGGCACTTAAAATACAAGCACAACACACAACACAAGCAAGGGTACTTAAAACACTGGATTGTAAAATTTGCCTTTATTAATTGTGACATTTCAGAATCAGATTATAAAAATAAAGAACAATAGGATGGGAATGGTATCAAAGGTTTTATAAACCGCTTGGTCCAGCAGTGTCCTGGTCATCTGTACCCATTACTGGTTCAATTCCCTCCATGAATTGGTTAAAATCTTCCATGGACTGGTCAATTGTAAAATTTGCCTTTATTAATTGTGACATTTCAGAATCAGATTATAAAAATAAAGAACAATAGGATGGGAATGGTATCAAAGGTTTTATAAACCGCTTGGTCCAGCAGTGTCCTGGTCATCTGTACCCATTACTGGTTCAATTCCCTCCATGAATTGGTTAAAATCTTCCATGGACTGGTCACTTTCACAGTCCTGGTCTTCAGAGTCGTCACTTTCATCTTCGGTGTTGCTGTTCAATTACATCACAAAATGTCAACGTTCGTAACAAAAACTTAACGAAAATAAATAACAATCAAATGTAACGCAAATAAAAACAACAATATCAACGAAAACAACAATTACTCGGAGTGCGTCAAGTAGCTTAGAAAGCGAATCCCGACTGATTATTTGTTTGCAGCTCGTACTTCACTGTGTGAGTATAGACAGCGATAGAGAGTGAGCGAGAACGCATGCGAGAGGACGCCATTTTCAAATCTATTCTCTATCTGCGCGGCTTATACGGGGAAGTGTTTCAGTAGATGGCGTTTATTTTAAGTAATAATTGACCTAACAAAAAATTTATAGGAAGGTACGACAACGTAATGAAATTAGATTTATGCAATTTTTTTAGTTACTTAAAATAATAACAAAAAAAAAGTCATAAAAAAATAAAGAAAAAATTGAAAAAGAAAGGAAGTGTAACTGGAATTTGAACCCGAGTCTCTAGAGCGAGATTCTTACTCACTGCTAATGTCTATAATTTCCCCGTTATTGATATTATCTTTGGATTCTCTTTTCCTGTAATAAATACATATTATGACATATATAAATATTATTAGCTTTTTATTTCATTTGCATAAAATAATAACAAAAAAAAAGTCATAAAAAATAAAGAAAAAATTGAAAAAGATAGGAAGTGTAACTGGGATTTGAACCCGAGTCTCTGGAGCGAGATTCTTACTCGCCGCAAACTCCAATTACGCCATTTACAGCTATACGATTAGGGTTGAAAAACTGTGTACGTATCTATCTTTTTGTACTCTGCAGGATTGCAGAGAACAATGAAAATTAATAAATGTTTGACAAAATTTAAATCTTTACGTCATTCATGTGTGTGACGTTTGCTTTATATGAACACTTTTGATTTATTTCCCATGTTTATTTACAAAATAGGAGTCCGTTTACGCCCGTCTAACTTAAAAAAATACTTATAACGTTAAATTATTTATATAAATTAACCTAATGTAATAACCAATCAATAAAAGTAATGAAATAACGTTGGAATCTTGCAGAAATTTTGCGGCAGAAAGCGCGACACGCCCGTCTAGCAAGAGGCCTCAGCCGCGACTGTCGGTACACGGCGTTTACACACACATGCTCGCGAGTTATGTTCGAAAACACTGCGCAAATGAGAACAAGGGTTTTTTGGAAATTCTACAAAATGGATTTAAAAAGTGGTATAACTGATATATTGTATTTATTGTGATGAAAAATATATGTTAAATTGAAAAAAAAAACACGTATTTTAGAAGGGATTTGATTGTTTAGAAGATTATTTTAGAGGTATCTTCGTGATTTTTTTCTATCGAGTCAACATTAATGTATTATGTTTTGAAGGCCGTAGCAATCTAACATATATCCCCAAGAATACCATATATTTTTTTTATTTGATTCTCTGCAATGGTTCGTGTGATATCTTGTTTATAAAACTCGCGTTTAGCCTCTGTAGTCCTCTTAATACCATCCCAAAAGGGCCCTACTGAAAATCAGCGCTATGGCTTAACAGCCGCAGCATAAAGCTGAGTAGGCCGCCCTTTTTGGAGCAAAGGGATTATTAAAGTTATGTATTGTTTGTTTATTTTATGTATCATTTTATTTGGTTTAAATTAATATTATGTGTTAAACATGTTCTATGTTTTGTGCATTCTTTTGATTCAAATAAATATACATACATACTTCGATTATCATCAAAAGAAAGATTCGTAACTACACTTCATAGTAATTTCTCATTTATTTGTTGGCAAAATATCAAATAAAGGTCATCATTATTTTTTCAATTTGTACCTACTGAATATCATCACAGAGCAACAGCGGCGATTTAAAAAAAAATGGTTGTCTGTAAAGTCGGTTTACGGACGATAATTTTCGATAAGTGAATTGTGTAACACCCACAAACTAATAAGGGATACGTAACACCCAACAAGTTTTATTAGTCATAAAAACAAAAGTGTTTAGCAAATTCTATATTAACTAGGTACATAAAACATACAATCACATTATAAATGCTTATTCGCTAGGGAGTGAAAATTAGCACCCAAATAGTTAACCCATAGCTAATGTTTAATACAAACGTTAAATGAAGTTTTCTCGTTAACATACGCGCGCTGTTTGGGTTGGACGCAAATTTTTATCGTACGAACGCGTATGATCGTGGTTATAAGCATTGAGTTTGACTGAACACGATTTTTCCGTCAAATAGATGAATGTACCATCAAGCTGTGGTTATTTGAGATATCACACATCGAGGGCGGAGCTCGGACAATTAGATTAAATGTCACCTGCTGCAACGGTGAAAGAACACGAGGATACCTACATGCCTGAATTCTATATAACGTTTTCGAAGGGGTGTGAAGTCTGCCAATCCGCACTTGGCCAACGTGGCGAGTGCCCAACAGTGGGACAAAGAAAGGGTTGTGGTCGATGTACGATTACCATCAACGTATGCCCTGCACGTACGTGTACGTACCATGTACGTACGACTGTCTCGCACCCAGTCAAGAGTAAGAGAGAGAAAGAGAATAACAAGTAATTTCATATTACTTGTACTCGCAAGACAATTCACAGACGTTGGATCTGCAGTTCTAACGTCTATCTAGACAGGTTTATACCCAATAGATTTGGTTAATACACATTCCAACCACACACATACCTACTTAGTACCAATATTTTATGTCTGTTTAAGGTGGAGGCTTCGATTAGTGGCGGGAAAATTAAAAAAAAATCGATATTTTCATGTGGCTCTAACATAAATTGTGATATTATTTTTTAACTTTTATAACATGCCATGCATTGCATTATTTAATGTATCATTTTGGTTCTTAAATTAACATAAATTTGAATATAGCCCCAACATACAATTTTTGACCGTTTTGTGGTTCATGGAGCATTATTCGAATTTGAGTTAACATCAGATCCGAAATGATTAAGTAAAATATTCAATGCTACTCGGTATGTACGTGCGCAAATTAGAAAATAGTAACATTATGTATGCTAAAACTATGTAGTTGAAAAAAAAGTTATTTAAATTTCCCGCCATGGATTGAAGCATTCACCTAAATTCTTGCTTCTTAAAAAACTGCACACTGCTGGTAAATGAATAAAACTTACATCTAAAACAACTGTATCATAGTACAAAATAATATCACTTTCCGTTTGTACAACAAATCGTACGCAAAGATGAAAATTAAATGTTTCCGATAGGAAACAAGATTTTCAATAAAAGAATGGTGCTTTTGCTCATGAAAAAAGACAATTGTCTATGGTTGCATTATAGCGCGCGCCATATAAGATTGGACGCAGCCAAAATTCGAATTCATTTGGCTAGATCTAGCCAATTTAAAAAGATTATTTTTTAACTATCCATAGTATTTAGGAATAGACATATAGTTACATTCGTACGAATACACATCCTAACTAAGTTATAAAATGCACGCTAATGGTAGTTTTATAATAAACTATACTAAATGCAATGTATTCCTTAATAATTATAAACTATTATAAGAACATTTGTCTCGCATCCCTCTCGCTACTACAATTTTAACATTGTATTTTTAAACAATGCCTTGATCAGTTTATTGCATTTTTGAAACCGTTCATATTAACTCATAGATACACTTTTTTTTTAAACTGATGATGGATTTACGATTAATATTTCCGAAGCACAAAATGAGCAACTCAAGCAATTTCACTCGAAAAATTAGTAGAAGTTGAGGTAAGACTTACTTAAATACCTTTTATAGCTTCTGCTCTATAATGTCGGCTAAATTAACAACGGTGTCAGGTAACCGGCATATTAAATTAGAATAGAAATGTATTCATTAAAATATATAAGACAATACAATATCTTTACTTGCTCACAACGTGTATACAAAGTTACCCCTATATTTACGAGCAAGTCTTACCTGATCTTATAAACTTTATTTCTAGAATTTAAATTAATCAAAGTTATTAAGTTTTAACATGCAAGTAATAGGGATGCGACACGAAAAACTATCAGCTACCTATAAATTATGTATTTGATTGTTTAAAAAACATGGATCGTCATTTTGAACAAATATTTGTACTAGAAATTTATAAAACTTTGTCAATTTTATCAAATATTATGTATAACTAAATCTATTTTGGACTTTTACAAACTTAACAGGAGGCCAACGCGGGACGCGGCCTATTGGACATAGCAATACATTCTATTGTATATTATTCAAAATAAGTTCACATAGAATATCAATATTATCACCAAACTCATGTAAATATCAATATTTCATTCACTATTATTACAACCTTATTAGCATTGGTCGAACATTCTCATTTCTTTATGTGTACACTTGTTTTACAAGAGCAGACATAGAGAAAAACCCTTAAGTTATATTACAACAACAGTCAATCGTGTTAATATACGGAAACAGTACAATCCATTGGAATTTTACGGTTACACGTGGTTATGTTACAAGATTAAAACGACTGTCTGTTCTTACATACTGGTTGCTTGAGGGGTGACCTGAGGCGCTATCCGACCGAAGGGTCTACGGGTCTAACGGGGATGTCCCCTTTGCCCGGGCAGTTCTTATGTGCCAGCGAACACGCGGCGTTGTTTTTAAACAAAAACAACTAAAAATTGGCTGCGCCGTTGGGCGCGCCGTTAGGCATAATATAAAAATCGTGATATAAATCGTGATATAAATAAATAGTAAATAAATATCATGGACATTCTCAAACACGGCCATCTACCCCAAAGTAGGCGCGAGCCTGTGATATGGGTGTCGGAGACTGATATACACACATAGATATTTTTAAATACATACTTAAATAGATAATATTAACATCCAGACACAGAACAAACACAAGTGTTCGTCACACGAATATTTGTCCTGAGTGGGATTCGAACCCACGACCCCTGGCGCAACAGACAGGGTCACTACCGATTGCGCCAACGGGCCTGTCAACAAGAAAAAGAAAGCAAGAATGATAAAATAAGCCTGCGTACATTCCGTCGCCTGTGACTATCTGTCTGTTAGTCACTACCGGTCCCCAGGTGGTCGGGGTCCGTTTGCCTTGAGCTCCCGAGGGAGCGGCCGTCCTTCAGGTGGAAGCTGTCTGTTCTAACAGTCGTTACATACTCATAACATAACATCACGCGTGCATGTCCTCGAGGAGGTGGGCAGAAGTGTATAATACACACCCACTTTACACCACGCCCAGACAAATCCAAACTCAAAAGCAACTGGGAATAATACGTTGCTAGTAGCTCTCTTTGAAAGTTAGAAAAACCAAATAATAATTTGCCCGATCGGGGGATCAAATCAGTAAATCTAGATTAGGAGTCGTGTTTAATAAATATCAATAAATATCATGGACATTCTCACACACGGCCATCTAACCCCAAATTAGGCGCGAGCATGTACTATGGGTGTCAGAGACTGATATACATACATACATATTTTTAAATACATACTTAAATAGACATTAACATCCAGACAAACACAAGTGTTCGTCACACAAATGTTTGTTCTGAGTAGGATTCGAACCCACGACCCCTGGCGTAACAGGGTCACTACCGATTGCGCCAACGGGCCTCTCGTACTAGATTCCTTACAGGACACTAAATTACAATTTTATTGCTATTGGTCCAATATATTAAAATTATTCTGCGTCATCACATGTTAACGCAAAATATCATATTTTATTTGTACTACAAGTTGGACAGTTCGTTACTTGGTCCTCTAACTGAGCAACACGCTTTTGCAAATGCATAATTGTTGCGTCCTTCTGTTTCAACTGTACTTTGAGGGTAGTTATTGAATCTTCCAACGCCCCGTACACGGCTTGGACCTCAGGCTGATAGCTGAACACCTGAGGAGGTTCGTCCAGGCAGAAGAATTCCCTGACTATGCGATGGTTGGACAGCTTACTCAGGATCGCGTTGACAAATACCTGGAGGCCCCTCACGCGTTCTTCCAGGAATGCAGGCTCAAAGTTGTCCCTGAACCAACGTTTTCCTGGCAACGGTAGAATTATGTTTGGCTGTTCGTTCTTGATCCTGTTGTACAGCCTTACAAAATCAGTGTACCGGCGGAAGACCAGCCACGATTGGTCACGCTTGTCATCTTCCACCTTCAGCTTGTATATCGTGAACCGCGCCCTTTCTTCCATCACCTCGTATCCGACTATAGGTATTTGTAAAGTATCAAACTTCTTCACCTCGTTGCTGTGTAAACTTATATCTACGTTGCTTATGCTATTTTGAACTGTATTGAAATCTCTCGAACGGTAGGAATCGTTGATATTGCCCAAGGATTTATAATGATTCCGCTGCTGGGCAGTTCTGCTTCTGTTTTCCATAATCTCGTTGTCAGATACAGCAGAGTCTACATACCGCGCTTTGTAAAAGTTGTTGAATTGCCCTAAAGCATCAGAGTTGGGCTGCTCCTCGCTAGATGTGGAGGATAACTCGTTGTTCATGCTATCTCGCTCGCGCTTGCTTTCAGTCAACGGGATTTCCCGCTTCGCTTCCATTTTCTGTACGGCCGCCATCTTGTGTTGCGTTTTCGTATTAAGACATGTGTGTTCTGCGGAAAAGAGAAGAGATAAGTGAACGTGAGTTTTGGTAAAAGTACAAATAAAGTGTTCAAGAACAAGTGCACATAAGGAATTCTGCATGCCTGAGAGTTCTTTATAATTCTCAAAGGCATGTTAAGTCTGTCTGCCAATCAAAATGCACTTGGCTAGGGTGGAGAAGACCTAATCTCTCCCATTTCGAGAGAAGAAACGTTCCCAACAATGGGACAATTATATGGTAGTGTTGGGGATCTGTTCCTCACAAGTCACAGACAAACAACACGAGGAATTACATATGTCCTCGTGGCTTAACTTTTACATGATACAATGAAGAAAATAATGGTTAAAAGTCTATAAAGTCGGTTTACGGACGATAGATTTACGTGATAACGTCATGATCATTATTTTATACAATACAAAAAAGGAGAATTAGTTGAAAATACAAAGATAACAGACAACAGACAAGTCTAGGTATATATTATTTTGATAGTTCCCTATTTCGGAGCCATGGAAACGCCAATGTTGTCGTGTGTAAAATTAATTTAATAAAAACACAACGGAAATGTAAGCGGAACGGGATACTTTTTCATATGCGCTGTTCATCTATCTATCTTATATTATATAAAAGGAGAAGGTGACTGACTGACTGACTGACTGACTGACATATCAACGCAGGGCCTAAACTATAAGGGCTAGAAACTTGAAATTTTGCACAGGGGTTCCTTTTATAACGTAGGGGAGCACTAAGAAAGGATTTTTGAAAATTCACCCCCTAAGGGGGTAAAACGGGGGTGCAAAGTTAGTATGAAACTTTGCCGTTTTTGAAGTCTTTAGACGGGTAGACGTCGTTAATGGGTCTAATTCTATGCGAGCGAAGCTGCGGGCGTCCACTAGTCAATTTATAAAACGTTATCACGTCAAAAAAACAAGTGGGCCTTAGATGATGCTATGGAACTCGCGGAACAGAATTCTTTTATTATTAATTTAATTGAAAATTCTGACGATTCTGATTATTTTTTTATATAATAACTGCTTCATTTTAATATTTAAAAATACTTTAATAAAAAGTTTGCTTTAATAAATGGTTTAATTTTTACCCCGGTATGAATACGCCTTTACTTTTCAGTTTCACTGAAGAGACACTCACTATTTACTTAACGCGAATAGACAATAGCAAAAATTTGTCGATAGTACAAAATTAGAAATATAAAAGTAACATTTCGGCCACGAGGACATGACTCAATTTGGCTAGGAGGAACCGAGGAACTAGGAACAGACACTCACTCACTACTAGTTGTATTAGTTTAGTTAGTTTTTATTAGTTAAGTTAGTTATCAATCAGATCAAAGTATCAAACTAACTTAACATAACTACGCTTCTTCTCTCATTTATTTTTACGGCTACAAATTGTTGCATTTGTAACCATTCAAAAATATCTAGCGGTTAAAACCGCGGGCAAAAGCTAGTTTAACCTACAGTGAAAGTTTGTTTGTTTGTATGGTATGGTTTGTCGAAACCATGGCCAAACCGACTATGTAGTATTCTCGTTGTAAAGTCGCTAGCGTGATTCAGAAGTATGTACAGCGCCATCTACATTTCGTCAAGTTAACTATGTATCTGGATGCTTTGCTTACTCAATTTTATTGTTAAACTGGATACTACATGGTAAACTTCACGTAAAATTAACGATCAATAAGATAAAAAAGGGGAACATAATTAATTATTACCTACTTATTCACTGAATACCTTTTTTTTTTTGTTTAACGAGTGGGAAACATTGAAAAGGTACCCGGACGTCGTGGGAGCGACGCCGGGCTATGTGGGACTTTCACCCACTAAAACCCGCTAGGTGGCCTACTCCGGCGCTACAGGAGGGCTCCGGGATCTCTTGTAGAACGCGCCGGTGCCCTCCAGCGCTGCGCCGAAGACGGGCTCTTCCCGGTTTCACAACGCTGTGCAGCCACAAACAGCGTCGTCTTTCCCGGGGTCACAAGATGGACGGTTCGAGCTCCCCCTCTCACCGCCCGCAACCCCAGAAGTCCCCTTTTAGTCGCCTTTTACGACAGGCAGAGGCTACCGTAGCACTATTCTGGTCCCGAGCTACAGGGACGGATATAAAAGAATACTTAATGACGCAAAACTAAAAAAAAAAGGTGAAATTTGATTTAATGCCATTTTCAGAACAGAAGTAACTGTACATTATTATAATATTGTTAGCTATGTCCCCGACTCCACTGTTCATGTGCACTAACATGTTTCATTCTAAGCCTTTCCACTTATTTATTTTATGGATATAAGATAGCAAACGAACATGCAGCACCACCCATCCGCTGCCGCCGAAAGACAACTGTGACTGACTTTGAACAAGACTCTAATAGGGTCTGAGATGGTTATCTGAGATAGTCAATTCGAATAAAGTTTGTCAGTTCGTTAGTAGGTTAGGTATGAGGATTGGGGACTGTTAGTGATAGTTAGTCCTGTTAGATGGTGTTAGTAATAGTCCAGAATTTATTAGAAAGAGTCTCGTGCACAGTGGCGCTCGTGGCGCAGTCCAGTGGCTATCGGTATCGCCTCACGCGAGCGGTCCGGGTTCAAACCCAAGCGGCACGCACCAATGACTTGTCTAAGTTATGTGCGATTTAAGAAATTAAATGTCACTTGGCGTAACGGTGAAGGACACATCGTGAGGAAAATATAATAGCGGTGACAGACCATCTCTATCGCTAGGTATCGAACTCGCCTCTCACTCGAGCGTTCCGAGTTTAAGCCCAAGCGGCACGCACCAATGACTTGCTTATGTTATGTGCAATTTAAGAAATTAAATGTCACTGGCTTATGTGCGATTTAAGAAATTAAATGTCAGTTGTTGTAACGGGTATTTTATTTATCTAAAAATTGCAAAGGGAATTAAATTAATCTATACTAATATTATAAAAAGGAAGCATTTTTTTGTAATGTTTTCACATAAAAACTACTGGACCGATTTCAAAAATTCTTTCACCATTACAAAGCTGCATCTTCACTGAGTGACATAGGCTATATAATATTACTAGGTGTAAACGAAACTATTGTGTAATTCCACGCGAGCGAAGCTGCGGGCGTCCACTATTCTTAACAAAACTGGCTCAAGTCACAAAAATGATGTATTTTGAGGAAAAGACAAACTACATCACACATTACATGTGCGTTGCCGGCCTTGAAGTACGCTTAACACTCTTCTAGAAGGGCTATTTGTTACCTTGGCTGGAAGTCCATTCCACAGATGACTCGTTTGCCAAAAGGACTGCGAGAAGAGGACAGTGGTTGATGACCAGGAATCAATACAGCTAATAGTATATTATATATCTACTAGCTGACCCCGCGAACGTTGTTCTGCCATATGAAATGTCTAAGTGACGCGACGCTTCACGTCAATGAACCACAGGTAAAAATGAAAATACTAAAATCGTGTTAAAAAAACATTTTCCAATGGAGCAAATTGTGAATCTAAACCATTCTCGAATCCCCTTGAACACACCCAAAAATTACATCAACATCTATCCAGCCGTTTAGGAGGAGTTCACAGTCATACACACATACACAAGAAATATAATAATATGTATGTATTAAGATTTGAGGTGTCAATAAAGTTGAATAAAATAAAATAAAATAGTGTGTACATACTAAACACTTCTGCCTACTTTGAGCAAATACATGTGTGATCTTTTAAATTAAAACCACCAGTTTAATTATTAAATCCAATCTAGGCAATCTGGTAGATACTTAATGAACCATGCCAACTACTGTCGACCTAGATTGAACGACTTGAATTACTTCAATCCCTGCTCTATAATTTGTTTAATTGAAGCAGTCTCAAAATAATATGACATGTGAGATATTTACATAGAGTACAGACAGTTGGACAGATAATGCAGCATTAGAAATGTTACTATTAAGACATTTATCTGAGACTGTTTTCATATTTATTTATTGTTTAAAGTGTTTATTTTATGTCAAAACAATTGTTAAACATGCTGCAATATTTCTGTCCAATAAAAATGTATTCTATTCTATTCTAGATAGAGTGTAATAAATCTTTTTACCAGTTAAGTTTGGGTAATCAATTTTGAGTGTATTGCCATATTTGTCATATGCCGAGTGCATATCCAAACTCCAAATTAGTACTATCCATCCATCCATAGATCAAACCTAGGCTCCTTGGCTTAGCAGTCATACTTTTGGTCTGTAGACCAACATGTAGTTTCAATTATTGAGTCCATAAGATGAGGAAACCATGACAAGTCCATCATATATTGTAAGCTTTAATAAAATTACAAATCTATATAGTATGTATATATAAGAGGAGAAGCTGACTGACTGACTGACATATCAATGCAGGGCCGAAACTATAAGGGTTAGAAACTTGAAATTTTTCACAGGGGTTCCTTTTATAACGTAGGGGAGCACTAAGAAAGGATCTTTGAAAATTCACCCCCTAAGGGGGTAAAATGGGGGTGCAAATTTAGTATGAAACTTTGCAGTTTTTGAAGTTAGTGAATGTCTAATTCCACACGAGCGATGCTGCGGGCGTCCACTAGTCCATTATAAATAACTAAAGATTATGTGGTAAATGAATCTTAAAAAACTAATGAAGTTTCCATTAGTTATAAGTTATCTTTAACTATGGATATTATAAAGAGGAAAGATTTGTTTGTAATGTTTTCACACAAAAACTACTGGACCGATTTCAAAAATTCTTACACCATTAGAAAGCTGCATCCTCACAGAGTGACATAGGCCTTATAATAACTAGGTGTAAACGAAACTATTGTTGTCTAATCCCACACAAGTGAAGCTGCAGGTGTCCACTATTATAATATATGTAAATTATTGTGTTAATTAGGAATCATGACCTTGACTGGATGACTTTATGTAAACCAGATATAAAACTTGTTCCCACATTATGAATGACTACAGTATATTAGTATTAGATATCTTGTTAAATTGGTCAGGTAATTAATGCATATTAAGTTGTACCACGGACTACACACTTGTTCTCATACTGTTTGGCTTTGTTGTAATTGTTCTCAGTAAAACTTTTTTTTTAAAGTATTTTTTAAGGTAGCAGATTGAGATATATCTTAAGAATATTCATAATGTCAAAGATATTTTTAGATTTTTATGTATTTACATGAACTTGGTTAAATTTAGGATGTTAATCATGAGAAACATCAGTTTTTAAACAAAATCTGTTTGTTATTCCATTTATCTGTATACTAAGACGAAGACTTTAGTTACTGTAATAAACGGTACTCTAATTACCTATCTGGGACAACTTTTAAGCTTAATCATTCTTACCTTGAAATTTTAGACACGCACTAAATTAATAATAGACGCGGTAAAATCCTGTAAGCAAGTAAGTAAGTATGTACTCACTTTTTATTCTAATAATATTTCAGGATGTCCAAATTACAACAATGCGTTCCAAATTTAAACTCAATTCACGATCGCTGTACCATGTCAAACTCTTCACTAAGTCACAAAATTAAACCATTGTAGTTCTTTATTATCATTTTCCAGATGGTAAAGTCCCAAAAACGTAACATTGTGAACTTTAAGAGCTGTAAGAGTCGAGACAGTTATTAATTTACGTAGTGTAAAGTCTACAATATTGAGAGTACATACGTAAACACAATACAAATAATAATAAATCAACTATACTACACGTTCCAAAGCAAAGCGATTTCGACAACAAGTAATTTATGACAATTGAAGTGAGGTGGGGGGGTGACCCAAGTGACGATGACGACATGTACTAATCATAAAATGTCAGTGTCATAAATATCTCATATGGCTACCATTGATAACAGAACTAAAGAGGATGGGAAATAAGGTCACGTGATTTGAAGCCGATTGTCTCTACAATATGGCGTCAACTCCACCCATCAACCACCTAAAAAACCGCCCCCTGGCTCATAGTAGACTCTTATAGTCTATATTGTCCAAATCGATTAAACATTTAATTTAAGTAAAAAAATAAAAAAAGTTTTGTATTCTTAAATGTGGAGGAAAAACTAACTAAAAAACAGACTATCTAGTGATAACCTCCTCAACTTGACTCAACTCAATGAAACCCGAAGCCTGGCAGTGAAGAAAACAAATATCGTACTTTAAATATTGATACCGCCTCCGCATATTAGGTGCACACAACACTAGTAGAAGCGGCCATTTTAGATGCCAGTGGCAATTTTAGATTTACTCTCTATGTCAGAAGCCATACCAAACTCAGATTATGGAAAAAGAATAATAAATGACATATTCAATGCTGTGATCGCTCTCTGACAATGTGTGGTCGTGCTTCTACTTTTAGTAGCCAGCTCCAATTTCTTTGGAGTGGAAGCCAATGTATATTCAATAGATTTTGGATACAATACACCGTGAAAACGAGCATGCAACATTAATTATTATTATGAGCCTAACCCTGAATAAGAAACACAAGTCTCGTTCAAATTAGGTTACAGAGAAAAAAAATACATCTGGCTCACATTTAAAAATTTGAATTAAAATGAATAAGTAATACTAATCTTACGCTGTATAGTTTGTTTTAATTTGAATCTGTAATTATTTGTATAGCAAATTTTAATACTAACAAATTAAAGAATTAATTGGTGAATTAGGTGGATGAGCGGATTGGAGGAGTAAATCCTTACAATCGTTTTTGAAACTAACCCGATACTTATAAGTTGTATTAGTTTTGGTTTTGGTAATCGGAAAGATTTGTAATACGAATTTTCACCCTAAGTTAATAATGTCACAAAAATATATTCTAATTCACATATCCCGTATGGTCTAGTGGCTAGGATACCTGGCTTTCACCCAGGAGGCTCGGGTTCGATTCCCGGTACGGGAAGGTTAATTTTTATTTAAGTAACATTATAAAACAATTTTTATTTCATGAGGAACTTTTTTTAATAGGTTTTACTTGAACATCCGAGCACTTGTCTAAACATAATATTGTTTCTATAAATATTCAAGTACGTGAGTATTTAAACTTTCATTTTACAAGCATTTATAACCAATTTATCGCATATTAGTACTAGCACATACTACATGTCGTTAGAAATTCTTTTTTGTTTACGGAATTTCGTGCAGGATCGCGTTAAAATAAATCAATACCTACGTACTATTGCATATTAATTAAACCTTATTTAAACGGAAAATTATTTTCAACGAATAGTTGTATTTAAAGACATAAAGCAAAGTCAGAATATGATCTATTTCTAGTGTAATTATTATAGAATTGATTGAGTTTCAACGGTATTAATATCGCTGATCAGTGATCAACCTTATACCTTAATAGTACCACCACCACAACCCTCTCTTTGTCCCACTGTTGGGCACGGGTCTCCTCTCTGGGAGGGATTAGGCCTTAGTCGCTGGCCAAGTGCGGTTTGGCAGACTTCACATGCCTTCGAGAACATTATTGAACTCTCAGGCATGCAGGTTCCCTCCGATGTGTCCTTTACCTTAGTAGTAACGTAGTAAGTAGGATAAAATAATAAAATAATTTACTAAAAAAATTCTTTTATTAGTAAAATTTATAGGTACATAAAAATCTAAACTATTTAATAGTTATACAATACAATCATCTAATATACTACATAAAAATGCAAATATACAGGGTGTGAAGTGAAAGAAGCCAAGAGTTTTCTTTTTAGTCTAGCTACATTTTGAATCAAGGAATTGAATAAATTATTATACACAGAAACAAACTGAGACAGCCTTGATTTGTAACCATTATATCGAAAACAGTGGCCTAGAAGCCATTATCGATTGTTATTTTTAAAAATGGCCAAGACAATTACAGATTTTCTGATAATTTTATTACTGACTTCCACACACAGGTAATCTCTTGTCAATTTGACGCAACATCCTGTATAAATTATCGTGTAAAATCCCGATTCACAAGGAGAAAAATTATTCATCATTTAAATTATGATTGCAGGGAAACCAAACGACACAATTGAAAACTATATAAATAAAAATAAGATTACATAATTATTTATACAGTAAAATCACTTCGCAATAGTTAACTACATACAATTTTTACAAACATCACAATGTCAAAACTAAAAACGTTTCATGACTTATGACTGTCCGTAAACAAACTCCTACGGCTAAATTCACGTAATTATTATTGACGTTTTGAGTGTCAATACAATGCCGTATCTTGAATGTAATAACTTTAAGTCTTTGTCGTTTACACTTTCTTTGACGTGATAACGTCTTATAAATTGATGAACATCGACAGCGCATATGAAAAAGTTGTGTTTTTTTTGTACATTCCAGCATAAAAAGAGAAAAATATACTGATTCACAGAAAAATATTCAGAAATGAGTGGTTCTCTGCAGAGAAATTATTTTCAATAAATTAATTTTTACACACGACAACATTGGTACTGTAGAATACTTTGAAGTTTAGACTACAGACGTCAATTCTCCTTTTTTGTATTGTACAAAATGCAGGTCGCCGGTCGCATGTCGCAAGTCGCAAGTCGCATGTCGCATGTCGCAGGTCGCCGGTCGCATGTCGCAAGTCGCCGGTCGCAGGTCGCATGTCGCAAGTCGCCGGTCGCAAGTCGCCGGTCGCATGTCGCCGGTCGCCGGTCGCTAGACGCGCTCGGCGGTGTCCATAAACTGCACCGTCCGCTTGGCGGGCGCGAGCTTGTGCACGCGCTTGCGGTGCGTGTACAGCGACGCCTTCTGCTTGAAGCTCTGCTGGCACACGTCGCAGGTGACAGGTCGCAGGTGGCCGGTCGCAGGTCGCATGTCGCCGGTCGCATGTCGCCGGTCGCCGGTCGCTAGACGCGCTCGGCGGTGTCCATAAACTGCACCGTCCGCTTGGCGGGCGCGAGCTTGTGCACGCGCTTGCGGTGCGTGTACAGCGACGCCTTCTGCTTGAAGCTCTGCTGGCACACGTCGCAGGTGACAGGTTGCAAGTCGCCGGTCGCAGGTCGCAAGTCGCAGGTCGCAAGTCGCATGTCGCCGGTCGCAGGTCGCCGGTCGCCGGTCGCTAGACGCGCTCGGCGGTGTCCATAAACTGCACCGTCCGCTTGGCGGGCGCGAGCTTGTGCACGCGCTTGCGGTGCGTGTACAGCGACGCCTTCTGCTTGAAGCTCTGCTGGCACACGTCGCAGGTGACAGGTCGCAGGTGGCCGGTCGCATGTCGCATGTCGCCGGTCGCCGGTCGCAGGTCGCTGGTCGCAAGTCGCCGGTCGCAAGTCGCCGGTCGCCGGTCGCTAGACGCGCTCGGCGGTGTCCATAAACTGCACCGTCCGCTTGGCGGGCGCGAGCTTGTGCACGCGCTTGCGGTGCGTGTACAGCGACGCCTTCTGCTTGAAGCTCTGCTGGCACACGTCGCAGGTGACAGGTCGCAAGTCGCATGTCGCAGGTCGCAAGTCGCAAGTCGCATGTCGCCGGTCGCATGTCGCCGGTCGCTAGACGCGCTCGGCGGTGTCCATAAACTGCACCGTCCGCTTGGCGGGCGCGAGCTTGTGCACGCGCTTGCGGTGCGTGTACAGCGACGCCTTCTGCTTGAAGCTCTGCTGGCACACGTCGCAGGTGACAGGTTGCAGGTGGCCGGTCGCATGTCGCATGTCGCCGGTCGCAGGTCGCAGGTCGCCGGTCGCTAGACGCGCTCGGCGGTGTCCATAAACTGCACCGTCCGCTTGGCGGGCGCGAGCTTGTGCACGCGCTTGCGGTGCGTGTACAGCGACGCCTTCTGCTTGAAGCTCTGCTGGCACACGTCGCAGGTGACAGGTTGCAGGTGGCCGGTCGCATGTCGCCGGTCGCAGGTCG
This sequence comes from Carterocephalus palaemon, assembly GCA_944567765.1. Taxonomy (NCBI): domain Eukaryota; kingdom Metazoa; phylum Arthropoda; class Insecta; order Lepidoptera; family Hesperiidae; genus Carterocephalus; species Carterocephalus palaemon. Next base: position 5,047,014 of record OX155665.1, read on the forward strand.
CATGTCGCAGGTCGCCGGTCGCTAGACGCGCTCGGCCGTGTCCATAAACTGCACCGTCCGCTTGGCGGGCGCGAGCTTGTGCACGCGCTTGCGGTGCGTGTACAGCGACGCCTTCTGCTTGAAGCTCTGCTGGCACACGTCGCACGTGAGCGGCCGGTCGCCGGAGTGTATGACGATGTGCTGCGTTAGTGCCTTCTTGTCCTGGATGGGGGGGAAATACGAGTGTGCTTTAGATCACACGACTTAAGTAAAACATCTTTAGCTTCATCTATTTGTATATATCTATCTTAATATGTATATATATTTCTTGTGTACATGTGTATGACAGTGAACTCCTCCTAAACGGCTGGATGGATGTTGATGAAATATTTTGTGTGTGTTAAAGGGGATTCGAGAATAATTTAGATTCACGATTTGGTCCACTGGAAAATGTTTTTTAACAACTTCACTCGATTTTATGGGCGTCAGAGACTGATATACATACATAGATATTTTTAAATACATACTTAAATAGATAATATTAACATCCAGACACAGAATAAATACAAGTGTTCGTCACACGAATATTAGTCCTGAGTGGGATTCGAACCCACGACCCTTGGCGCAACAGCCTGTCTGTCACTACCGATTGCGCCAACGGGCCCGTCAAAAATGGGTGTACAATGTGTTGTACAATCTGTTGTGTACACTTTTCACCCCTGCCCACCCTTTTGGCGAGATACGGGCGTGATGTTATGTGACGTGACTCACGGTGAACGCCTTCCCGCACTGCTGGCAGACGTGGTTCCTCGGCTTCTCCTTCTTCTCCCCGTGAACTCGCATCATGTGCTTGTCCACATTAGCGCGCGACGCTATTGGCTGGAAACAAGAAATAATACCGTTTAATTAAAAAAAATAAAAGGGTTTTACAACTTTTTTTTAATTTTCATTGTCATCGGAACCAAATATGTGTGCCAAATTTCAGCTCGATAGCTTCAGTGGAAGTGGGTGAAATATTGATTGCAAGATTCCAGGACATACATACATACATACATACGAGTGAAGTTAAATAAAAGCTTTTAAAAAATGTCATACATTTGTTTAATTTAAAAAAACCACCACCCACCACCGTAACATCAGGTGATATTAAATCTCTTAAATCGCACATAACTCAGAAAAGTAGTTGGTGCGTGAAACATGGATTTGAACCCGGACCATTCGAGTGAGAGTGAGTTCGATAGCCACTGTGCTGTCACCGCTCATCATACTTCTACATACCTTACTGCAAATAGGACACTTGTGTGTGGTCTTTCCGAGGTGTTGGTAATTAAAATGGTCTTGCATGCTCTCCTTGGTTGGATAACCTTTGTTGCACATTGGACACGGGTATCTGGAAAAAACGGTTTCCTTTTTAAATTTATTTATCACAAAATTTCTTAATTTTATTTTTTTCATCATCACAACCCTTTCTCTGTCCCACTGTTGGGCTCGGGTCTCCACTCAGAATGGGAGGGATTAGGCCTTAGTCCACCACGCTGGCAAAGTGCGGATTGGCAGATTTGACATATCTACGAGAACGTTATGATGAACTCTCAGGCACCGTTACAGCAAGTGACGTTTAATTTCTTATATCGCACATAATTTAGAAAAGTCATTGGTGAGTGCCGCTTGGGTTTGAACCCGGACCGCTCGAGTGAGAGGCGAGCGAGGAGAGACAGATTCGTCGACGTGAGTTTTCGAATACTTAGTTACACGTGATCAGATAAGAGAAAACCTTGTTGCGATTGCCGACCACATCTGTTCCAGGGTAACAGATTCTTCCAGCATTTCGTTGCATTAATACTCACTAGAACACGGCTTCGTCTGCGTGTGCTCTTGAGTACTGCTGAAGTGCTGACGAAATCTCTTGCCGAGTGCTGACAGATTCTTCCAGCATTTCGTTGCATTAATACTCACTTGAAAACGACTTCGTCTGCGTGTGCTCTTGAGTACTGCTGAAGTGCTGACGAAATCTTTTGCCGAGTGGTGACAGATTCTTCCAGCATTTCGTTGCATCAATACTCACTTGAACACTGCTTCGTCGGAGTTCTCCTGATGCACATACCGAACGCAATTCTCAATATAAGGCGGTAGATTATTCCGGCATTTTGTTGCATCAAAATTAAAACTCACTTGAACACGGCCTCGTCAGCGTGCGCCCTCGAGTACTTGAGATGAGCGTGATACGTTGCCATGTGCGAGAACACCTTGTTGCAATCCACGCACTCGTACCGACTCTTGCTCTCGTGCAATACTCACTTGAACACTGCTTCGTCGGCGTTCTTTTGATATGCATAAACGTGTATGCTAACTGAACGCAATTCTTAATATTAGACGGTAGATTATTCCGGCATTTTGTTGCATTAAAATTAAAACTCACTTGAACACGGCCTCGTCAGCGTGCGCCCTCGAGTACTTGAGATGGGCGTGATACGTCGCCATGTGCGAGAACACCTTGTTGCAATCCACGCACTCGTACCGGCTCTTGCTCTCGTGCCGCTGTATGTGGTATTTGAGCTGGATGACGCGCACCATCTTGTGGCATATGGGGCATTCTTCCCGGGGCAAGGGACCTTCGTGTAACCTGGAACATTGTTGTGTGCGTTTGTGGTGAATTTCAAGGTAAGGCGGGTAAGGAAGCGAGCTTTAGGAATGACTAGTGGACGCCCGCAGCTTCGCTCGCGTGGAATTAGAGATAATAATAGATTAAAAAGTAGCCTATGTCCTTCCTCAGGCTCTAGACTATCTGTGTACCAAATTTCATTTAAATCGTTTCAGTAGTTTTGGCGTGAAAACGACACAGACAGACAGACAGAGTTACTTTCGCATTTATAATATTAGTATGGACTAGTGGACGCCCGCAGCTTCGCTCGCGTAGAATTAGACCCATTAACGACGTCTGCCCGCGTTCGGGTTGCCCATTTGACTTCAAAAACGGCAAAATTCCATACTAACATTGTACCCCCGTTTTACTCCCTTAGAAAATTTTCAAAAATCCTTTCTTAGTGCTACTACTACTACTACGTTATAAAAGGAACCCCTGTGCAAAATTTCAAGTTTTTAACCCTTATAGTTTAGGCCCTGCGTTGATGTCAGTCAGTCAGTCAGTCAGCTTCTCCTTTTATTATGAATGAAAACACGAGTGTAGTGTTTGCAGTTCCATGTAGAGATAAAGGACAATGCCCATCTTACTAAGGGGTTTGGGCCCACCCAAAAAGTTGTTATGTCCCAATGATTTTTATTTTATTTTGTAGCTTAATAATTATCTTTTTAAAATATCCAAACCATTTCCATTTATTCACCCAGGTTTAAAAAAAATCTCTATTTGTTGTGTCCCTAAATAGAGGATATGCCTAAATGTGGTGTAAATTAATCTGTATTAGATTAGTGGTTAGAGAGCCTGGCCTTCTGTTTGGGATCACTAGTTTGAGCTCTGGCGTTATAGAAAATTAAATATCACTTGATTTAATGGAAACAGGAAATCTACTGAGTTCAGACTATACCTGAGTTTCATCTAATGCTCATAATGGCGTGTGAAATTCTACCAATTCACTTGACTGGGCCAGTGCGGTAGACTGTGGCCTTATCCTTCGTGTTATAGGAGAAGACACGTGCATAAGGGTATATTAAAATAAAAACAAGATAAAGACATGAATGTTTATTCGACATAAAAAATATTATCCAAAAACTATCTACGAAGATTAGGCGTTAGACGCAGGTAACATTTGATACATCTGCGTGAGAGTAGCCGTGTACGGATCCGTACATTTAACACTAGGTATCAACATTACGCTGTGTCATTATTATTTACCTAATTACCTAACAAACAGTACTTAAATAAAGACCGCGCGAGACAGCCGCGTCAACTGAGCGCGAGTCCTTTCGGTCATAACTAACTAACTTTTAACTTAACTAATAAACGGTACAAAACACTAACTTATGGTTTCGTACAGGCCGATCTATGCGACTCGACCCGGTGTAGACATTTTCGATACCTATGTTAAGGGTCCAATGCTCACTTAAACTAGTTTAAGACTATAGCGTCCAATCGCTAAATTAAAACTAAAAGAAGAGTCTAATATATCACTGCTCACTCGCGATGAACGAAAAAACTCAACTTAATTACATTAAATCGTAACGTAGGTAAGTAAATACAGAGGAATATACATAATTAAACTCAACGCAAAACATACAAAGGACACGAAACGATCATGCAATTTGGCAAGCAAGTTGACACTTTGACAGATAGTGCCATAGATCCGTGTCAATAATGATATTTGGTCTGGCAACATCAATAATGCTTTTGTCAATCGATTATTTATTTTTGTCTATCGATTACTGAAAAAAGCAATACTTGATTTTAATAGGAAAAAGTGATACGTTTAAGATTTTATAATAAGTATATTAATATTTCATTTCATTTCTCACCGTTGCTAACGCCCCAACTCAGAGACACTATCGGTTACTTTAAAGTAACCGTTACTGACTCTGAGCTGGGGCGTACCGCGTAAGAGTCGTAAAAATGTATTCAAGCTAGACTCCGAAACTATTTTGAATTTAAAAAATGCGTAAATGTATCGACATCGTAATCGACTTTTTTATTATTTGTTCGAAATATTCTTTGTACTAGAATAATCTATCTCCTGGCAACATTGAAGTTCTGTTTGGATCTGTGGTTTCGTAGGATATTGTAGATTCAGTAAAACAAATATTTATTAAATGTATCAATGCTAGGGTGAAATAAATGCTAATATATAAATAAATAAATGTATAAAAATACAACTTTTTTTTGAAAATAAATATTGTTGTGACACGACTCCATAAGGTGGGCCCGTCCATGGGCACATTGCCCCTTTGGCGAAATAAATAAATGAATAGAATAAAAGGAGAAGGTGACTGACTGACTGACTGACTGACTGACATATCAACGCAGGGCCTAAACTATAAGGGCTAGAAACTTGAAATTTTGCACAGGGGTTCCTTTTATAATGTAGGGGAGCACTAAGAAAGGATTTCTGAAAATTCACCCCCTAAGGGGGTAAAACGGGGGTGCAAAGTTAGTATGAAACTTTGCCGTTTTTGAAGTCTTTAGACGGGTAGACGTCGTTAATGGGTCTAATTCTACGCGAGCGAAGCTGCGGGCGTCCACTAGTAAATGAATAGAATATGAATAAAACTCACCTCAAATGCGTCGCCAGAGTGGTCCTGTTGACGAACCTCTTCTTACAATGGTCGCACTGCAAGCCCTCTCTGTGAAATCTGGCCACGTGGTTCTTTCGGGCGCGGGAATTTCTGAAAAACAGTATTACTATGTATTTAGACTATTGAAAGAAAGAAAGAAAGAAATAATTTATATTGTCAAGCATTGCAACGACATAAAAATACAATACAAAGAATAATAATTTAAATTTGGATACATACTAAAATAACTTACAAGCCAAATAACAAAAAGTAAATACATAATACGTAGTGTTTGTCGAAGTAATACTTGACGAAAATGGATCGCACACTCGACTGGCCACGGAGTAGCATAACCACAGCCGCTGGTTTTCAGTGCGATCCGTTTTGTCCTGCAGTTCGGATTAGTAATTATTTTTAAATTTATAAAAAAATAAAAAGTAGAAATGTTATCCATATTCTAAGACTTTTTTATAAACATGGGACTAAAAAAGTGCGTCAATTTTATACAGCTGAGTGTGCTTTGTTGTACATGAAAGCCTAGATATGAGGATATGTAATTAAGTTTAAGCGTGTGTGTGTTTATATGAGTGTTTGTATAATAATATGTAGATATGTAAATGCTTAAAAATAATTTAACAGTGTTTGTGTAAAATGAAATGTGTGGGTCTATAATAAGGTTAACAGATCCGTATAACTTTATCCGAGTGTTAGCCTGCCTAAGAATGTTGAGTTGTCTTCTGAATATTAAGGAGATAAGCCTTATAAGCAGTCTTAAAGCTTCCAATAGATTTAAGACTGCGTATAGGGTGGGGGAAGATTGTTCCAGCATTTAGTGGCACTATATTTATAGCTACCTCTAAAATCTCTATTGGACGCAACATTCATTGATGCTCCGCTCCTATTGGTCGTGTTGGTAATGTTTAATGATGTAACGTTTAATTTCACGCGAGCAAACCTGCGGGCGTCCACTAGTATAATAATAATAATTTACTAGTGGACGCCCGCAGCTTCGCTCGCGTGGAATTAGACGTTACATAACCTGAATACAAAATTTCATTGAAATAATGTAGGTATATACGAAAAACTTTTATACCTACTAACTTTGCACCCCCCTTTTACCCCCTTAAGAGATGATTTTCGAAACTCAATAAAAACTTCATAGGTACTGAATTTTATTCGAATAACATCGATAATAAAAACGGCAAAGTTTCATACTAACTTTGCACCCCCGTTTTACCCCCCTAGGGAGTGAATTTTCAAAAATCCTTTCTTAGTGCTCCCCTACGTTATAAAAGAAACCGCTGTGCAAAATTTCAACTTTCGAACCCTTATAGTTCAGTCCCTGCGTTGATATGTCAGTCAGTCAGTCAGTCAGTCACCTTCTCCTTTTATATATATAGATAAAAACGGCAAAGTTTCATACTAACTTTGCACCCCCGTTTTACCCCCCTAGGGAGTGAATTTTCAAAAATCCTTTCTTAGTGCTCCCCTACGTTATAAAAGAAACCGCTGTGCAAAATTTCAACTTTCGAACCCTTATAGTTCAGTCCCTGCGTTGATATGTCAGTCAGTCAGTCAGTCAGTCACCTTCTCCTTTTATATATATAGATTTATTTACTCACTTGAAAAACATATCGCACTCCAAACACTTGTAGCCGACTATGGTCGTCTTCGACAGCAGCTTGCGCAAGTCTTTCGGCTTGGGCGGGTCCGCTTCGGAGTCTTCGGCGGTGACCTTCCTCTTGCGCCGCTGTTGACAACATAACATAACATCACGCCTGTATTTCTTCGATGGGGTAGGCGGGGATGTGAATACACGCATTTTTCACCAGTTTTGACGGGCCCGGTGGCGCAATTGGTAGTGACCCTGTCTGTTGCGCCAGAGGTCGTGAGTTCGAATACCACTCAGGACAAATATTCGTGTGCCGAACACTTGTTTTTGTTCTGTGTCTGGATGTTAATATTATCTATTTAAATATGTATTAGCGTCTATTATAGTGTAGCGGTGACCGCTAGAGGCAAAATTTCGTTATTCGGAGGGCACGTAAAGCCGTCGGTCCCGGTTGTTTTCAATGTTGGAAACAGTCGTTAAGCCTTGTCGAAGACCTTCGGGTGGCTTGAGAACGTTCGACACTGGTTTGGCCACTAACCCCTCCACCAATCCGCATTGAAGCAGCGTGGTTGAGTATGCTCTGGACCTCCCACAGCGCGTCTGTGGAGGAGACCCGTGCCCAGCGTGGACGTTCTAGATTTTCTAATGGACATCAGAAGTGGGATGAGCAGTCAGCCATTTATTTAGCAATTTGTTAACAGTTGATAGACGAGGTGGCCTAGACAAGTGGCAAAACGCTAGTAGAATAGAATTAGAATAGATTAACAAATGTATGGGATTGACATTCGCTTTACGACTAATTAGTCGTTAGCGAATGACAATCTCATACATTTGTTAATCTATTCTTCTAGCGTTTTTGCCACTTGTCTAGGCCCCCAGACACAAATGCGAAACACACAAATACAAATGAGAATAAGATCTAAAGCACTGGATAGCAGAAGGACGCTGCTATCCAGTGCTTTAGATCTTATTCTCATTTGTATTTGTGTGTTTCAACAAATAGATCACCTTTGGTGGCGGCGTGGCGCCCTGTCCGATGTTGATCAGCGCGCTGGGCACGGGCTTGTTCAGGTGCGTCCTCACGTGGCGCACCATCAGCTCGGCGCTGGCCTCCCGGTGCGCGCACAGCTTGCACGTGTGCATGGTGTAGTGCTCGTCCACGTGCGAGCGCAGCTTGGCGTCCTCCACGTACACGTAGCACACCTTGCACGGCGAGTGGCCCGGGCTCTGGCGGGTCAGAGGTGGGATTTTAATTTTAAAAAAAAAAGTAATCCCTCGACGCAAAAACGACGGGGTGTTATAAGTTTGACGTGTTTTGAAATTATTTAACCTCCGACGCAAAAACGACGGGGTGTTACAAGTTTGACGTGTTTTAAATTATTTAACCCCCGACGCAGAAACGACGGGGTGTTATAAGTTTAACGTGTTTTAAATTATGTAACGACGGGGTGTTATAAGTTTGACGTGTCTGTGTGTGTGTGTCTCTCTTTGTATCTGTACGATGCCACAGCGTAACTCCTAAATGAATGAACCAATTTTGATTTTGTTTGAAAGGTGAATTAGTCGGGAGTGTTCTTAGCTATGTTTGATGAAAATTGGTCCAAGATGGCCGCAACCACAAAATGGCGGAATATATAATATTTTTTAACAACTCCCTCAATATGGATATCAGAGGAAAGGTCTTGAATTGTAGAATAATGTGGCGGGGGTTTTTTAAATTACATCGAACAGTAAGTATAAATGTTTTACTTAAAAATTGCACGATTGCGTGATAGTGTGAGAACATTGGTATATATAGACACAGGCAGACAGACAAGTTCCTTTATTGTACACAAAAAGGATACAGATACAACATACAAAAATAATAAAATAGATACATTAATGACGATCAAAGTTAAAATTTAAATAAATGAATTATGGTCGAATTGTTCGCTCGCGTGGAATTAGACATAAAAGTAGTTTCGTTGTAAAGAATATTTGAAATCGGTCCAGTAGTGTTTGTGTGAAAATATTACAAAATTAAATGTACATACTAATAGGTAGGTAAGAAAAAGGTAAATGACTTTGTAAATTATAGTTTTTAAATAAGGCAATGATAGTAATTTATATTGTATTTAATTTAATAACGTGTCTGTTGTAAACTGTAGGTAAAATCAGCTAGTACTATATTGTGTGCCTTTATGGCAGGACATAGAGATACTTTTTACACTGTAACACCTTATCAACCCTATGGTTCACAACAATAAATTTGAATTTGTTTTCTCTTTATCTATATTATAAAAATGAATCGCAAAATGTGTTGGTAAGCGCATAACTCAACAACGCCTGGACCAATTTGGCCAATTCTTTTTTTTAAATGTTCGTTGAAGTTCAAGGATGGTTTTTACGGCGAGAAAAATTTGAAAATTCATCCCCTAAGGGGATAAAATGGGGGTGCAAAGTTAGTATGAAGCTTTGCCGTTTTTGAAGTTAGTGAATGTGTAACGCGAGCGAAGCTGCGGGCGTCCACTAGTAATCTATATATATAAAAGGAGAAGGTGACTGACTGACTGACTGACATATCAACGCACGGCCTAAACTATAAGGGCTAGAAACTTGAAATTTTGAAAATTAGAAAGGATTTTTGAAAATTAACCCCCTAAGGGGGTAAAACGGGGGTGCAAAGTTAGTATGAAACTTTGCCGTTTTTGATGTTATTGGAATGAAATTCAGTACCTATGAAGGTTTTTTATTGAGTTTCGAAAATCACCTCTTAAGGGGGTAAAAGGGGGGTGCGAAGTTAGTAGGTATAAAAGTTTTTCGTATATACCTACCTACATTATTTCAATGAAATTTTGTATTTAGGTTATGTTACGTCTAATTCCACGCGAGCGAAGCTGCGGGCGTCCACTAGTTAGACATAATAAGAAATTCTTAACGCGTTAACTTTAGCTCCACAATTTGTAATGAATCCGTAAATGTGTTATCCCCCTATGTTTATTTTACACCCTTAAGGTTGATTAAGATTTTTACAAACTTTGAATGCCATATTTATTTATATCCACTACATGACATATAACCTATGTCACTCAGTGAAGATGCAGCTTTCTAATGTAGAAAGAATTTTTGAAATCGGTCCAGTAGTTTTTGTGTGAAAAAATTACAAACAAATGTTTCCTCTTTATAATATTAGTTAGTATATAAATAATTAGAATACTCACAGCTTTATGCGCCGCCACGAAGTGTTTCTGCACCTGCTGCTCGGTATAGAACCCGATGATACACAGCTCACACTTATACACGGAGCTAGCGTAGTGGATTTTTTTCTTAGCCTGTTCACTGTAAAGATAATAGATTTAAATAAAAACTCAAATGTTCATAAAATACTTCAAAATTATTCGCTGTTCGGAGTGAGTTCGATTCTCGGGTCGGCCTAAAGTATTATTTGGGTTTTTCTCCTCAAAATTCGCAGTTTTGAGTTGATACGTTTTGAGGAACTTGAGTTAAATGTCACCTGCTGCAACGGTTAAGGAAAACGCCATGACGAATCAGGCATGCCTGAGAGTCACGATTTATTGTATAATACATATTGTACACATAATTAACAGGATAACTTAAAACGTTACGTGTCATAAAAATACTAAAAGTAAACTAAAAAAGTGCTTAAAATAAAAAATAAAATATTACTACATACTAAGACTTAAGCTCTTAAGCTTTTTTAATGGAATATAATAGAACAAGTTTATTTGATAAAGAACATACATGTACCGGCATGAAAGTAGCTCTGAACGAAATTCGGAGAGGATAGTTTCTGCGATAGATGGGGTATCAATACAGGGGACATAATACGGCTGGCGACCCAATCAGTTGCTTACAATTTTTTTTCCAATGGACTTTTGCTGTATGGTCATAAATACCTTTACGGCGTCACCGAATAGGGTGGAAAGCTTCGAAGAGCTCAAACCAAAAGGTAAAGGGTTACTCCTTCGAGTGTGTGCGTGCGATTGATCTAAGGGTCTGCTTCTTTGGTACAATTTGGTTTCGTACAAAAGAATACAGACCGCACCTAAAGGTGCAATCGGACCGGCAATAAAATCGTAAACACCTTGGCTTTGTCTTCGAGTCGGACGTCCGATCCGAGTATCGGATAGTATGTGTATTTAGTATTCAAACAAATGTATGGCACGAGTGCCTTCAGATTGTCTGATCAGACTATCGGAGGGAAATATCGGAAATCTATTCCCAGCCTTAGCAATAGTGATTGCGTCATCGGAGTCATCTCATCATAACGTTCTCAGCATGTAACAGTTGGATAGGGATGAGTGTTTGTGTATGCATGTGTGTGTGTGTGTGTATGTAAGTATGTGTGCACCCACCGCACCGCCAGCATGTCCTCCTCGCTCATGTACGCGGTGACGTAGCAGCCCAGCTTGCCGCCGGGCTTCGCCTCCGCCCGCGCGTCGCCCGGCGCGGCGTTCAGCAACACCGTCGACTCCGTTGTTATTGAGCTGGAAGTTAAATCTATATATATAAAAGGAGAAGGTGACTGACTGACTGACTGACTGACTGACTGACTGACTGACTGACTGACTGACATATCAACGCAGGGCCTAAACTATAAGGGTTAGAAACTTGAAATTTTGCACAGGGGTTCCTTTTACAACGTAGGGGAGCACTAAGAAAGGATTTTTGAAAATTCACCCCCTAAGGGGGTAAAACGGTGGTGCAAAGTTAGTATGAAACTGCCGTTTTTGATGTTAGTTAATGTCTAATTCCACGCGAGCGAAGCTGCGGGCGTCCACTAGTACATAATAATCTGATGACAGGCCAGTTGGCTCAATCGGTAGTGACCCTGTCTGTTGCGCCAGGGGCCGCGGGTTCGAATCCCACTCAGGACAAATATTCGTGTGACGAACACTTGTATTTGTTCTGTGTCTGGATGTTAATATTATCTATTTAAGTATGTATTTAAAAATATCTATGTATGTATATTAGTCTCTGACACCCATATCACAGGCTCGCGCATACTTTGGCGTCAGATGGCCGTGTGTGAGAATGACCAAGATATTTATTATTTAGATATTTAATCTATACTAATACTAGCTGACCCCGCAAACGTTGCTCTGCCATATGAAATATCAAAGTGACGCGACGCTTCACGTCAATTAACGAAGGTTAAAAATAAAAATATAAAATTGTGTTTAAAAACATTTTCCAGTGGACCAAATTGTGAATCTAAACCATTCCCGAATCCCCTTGAACACACACAAAAAATTTCATCAACATTTATCCAGCCGTTTAGGAGGAGTTCACTGCCTGTATACACGTACGTGTACAAGAAATATATATTATAAGCGGTGACAATCCAGTGGCTATCGAACTCGCCTCTCACTCGAGCGCACCGGGTTCAAACCCCAGCGGCACGCACCGATGACTTTTCTAGAGTTATGTGCGATTTAATAAATTAAATGTCATATGCATGCCTGAGAGTTCTTCTAATGTTCTCGAAGGCATGTGAAGTCTGCTAGCAAAGTTAACAGAATATATTATGTGTTTCGAATAATTTAATAGTAATAAAATTAAAAATTAATGTAATATGTTAAATTTGGTTTATTTCGTCTAACGAAACCTCTTTATAAAGAAAGAAAATGCTCGGTCCCTTGAAATCTATATATATAAAAGGAGAAGGTGACTGATTGACTGACTAACTGACTGACTGACTGACTGACTGACTGACTGACTGACATATCAACGCAGGGCCTAAACTATAAGGGCTATGTTATGTTTGTAACCGGGAGGGGATGCGGGCCGAAGCAAGTAAAGCACACGGTAGTTAGATGCGCACTGATTTATTAATTAGCGACAATGGCGAGGCGCAGCTCGCACGCACACATTCAACCGTTCACTCACACATACATAACAGTCCCTCCCCTTTTTAGCTATAAGGTAACATAAGAACATAAGGATATCTGTAGAACATAACATAATTTTAAGACGAGTCACGGGTTGACAAGTCTTCGAGGGAAATCTCAGCCGGAGGTGTTATCTCGCGCCGCCTGAAGTTGCTGGGCCCCGGCGGTTGGGTCACGAAGCTGGTCTCGCCATCCGTCTCCAGCTCCTCCACGCGGCTGCGCGGAGACGGCTCGCGGCCGGGGCGGTCGCTCTCCTCGCCCAGCTCGCCGGCGCGGTCCTCGCCCCCGTCGCCCCCGTCGCCGCCGCCGGGCTCGCCGCGGCGCGGCAGGTCCGGAACCGCGTCTGCATCATCGCATTCGCCCTCCAAGCGGTCACACCTCGTTGAAATCCTTGGCCTCATCTGATTGATGTGCCTTGTAACTTCTATATTTAAACTCGGAACATACACTAGATAAAGTACTCGACCTATTTTTTTTCGAACTATTCCTTCCAACCATTTATATTTTCTATTTAAAACGTTTTTCATAACCCATACTGTGTCGTTACTTTCAAAATGTTTTCTGTCCTTCCCACGGTGATGTCGAGCCTGCGAGCACTGATTTCGTTCCACGGTACACGAGAGGTCCGTCGATGGGGGAGTAGGCCAGTCATTAAAGCCTCAAACCCCTAAGAAATTAGTAACTCGCTGAAATTTTGAGGATTTGTTATGGAAGGTAAAATAACTTACCGTGTGATTTTGCAGCGTTCTGGGGTGTACGGAAAGTGTGAAAAAAGGTTTTTGTTAATAACATTGCCAAAAAAATTAGTAACACGCTGCAAATTTAGAATTATGCTGTTCTTACCATTTTGTAACATGTATTAAATTTGCAGCGTTTTGCAACATACGGAACATTGTTTATTATTAAAAAACAATGAAATTTGTTAATAAAAAGGGTAAAGAAATTAGTAATGTTCCGTTTGTTGTAAAACGCTGCAAATTTAGTAGTGGCTATAAAACGCTGTAAACAGGGTATTTACAAATTTACAGCCAGTTACAAATTTTTTTTACCCCCTCATAAAAACAAATTTAATTGTTTTTTAATAATAAACAATGTTCCGTATGTTGCAAAACGCTGCAAATTTTATAAATGTTATAAAACGGTAAGAACAACCTAATTCCAAATTTGCAGCGTGTTACTAATTTCTTTACCCTTGTTATTAACAAATTTCATTGTTTTTTAATAATAAACAATGTTCCGTATGTTGCGAAACGCTGCAAATTTAATACATGTTACAAAATGGTAAGAACAACATAATTCTAAATTTGCAGCGTGTTACTAATTTTTTTGGCAATGTTATTAACAAAAAAAACTTTTTTCATCCCTTTTCAACCCTTTCCGTACACCCCAGAACGCTGCAAAATCACACGGTAAGTTATTTTACCTTCCTTAACAAACCCTCAAAATTTCAGCGAGTTACTAATTTCTTAGGGGTTTGAGGCTTTAATGACTGGCCTAGAGACGGCGATGACGGCTTCAACAGATCTAATCTGGAGCGTAGCGGCCTACCGTACACGATTTCCGCGGGTGACTTTTCGGTTGTGCCGTTTTTGGAGTTCCTGAAGTCGAATAGAAACTTTGAAATTTGTTCGTGTAACAGTTTTTTATTTTTATTATCTAATATGATCGCTTTAAGGCCATTTTTAACAACCTTAACCATACTTTCCGCCTGGCCATTACTGGCCGGGTGATAAGCCGGAGAAAATATGTGGTTGATACCGTTTATGTTGCAAAAGTTTTGAAATTCGCCCGACGAGAAGGAAGTACCGTTGTCACTCACTAACGTATTAGGAACCCCCACTCTCGACATGAAGTCGCACAGCTTCCCGATCACCGCCATGGAACCGTACGACGCCGCCATCGGATAGCACTCGACCCACTTACTGAACGCATCGACTATAATTAAAAACATTTGGTTGTTCAGTGGCCCCAAAAAATCAAGATGCACCCTGTGGAAAGCGTGCGGCGGGTGCGGCCACGGTGCCAGCGGCGCGCGCGCCGGCGCCGGCCGCAGCGCCGCGCACACCCGGCAGCGCGCGGCTAGGCGTTCGAGGGCCGCGTCGATGCCGGGGAACCAAATCATTTTACGCGCTTCCGCTTTCATTTTTACAATCCCGAAGTGGGAGCTGTGAAGTTCATTGCAAACCGTTTCCCTTAAACTCTCAGGGACCACTATTTTATGTCCCCGCATGAGGAGACCCCGCTCGAGCGATAACTGCGAGCGGCAACTATGGTAGGGCTTTAAATTTTCATCCGCCATCTTCCTAGGCCACCCGTTGACCACATAATCTTTGACCTTGGCCAGCAGCGGGTCGCGGTCGGTTTCGCGGCGGACCCGCTGCGCCGTCACGGGCAAGTCGCCCTGCAGCACGAAGTGCACGTACGCCGCGCGCTCGTCGTCGCTCGCGCTGTCCTGCTCGGCCCGGGCCGCCCCGCGCCCCCCCGCCCCGCCCGCTTCGCTCGTAGATAGCGGCGCGCGAGACAGAAAATCTGCGGTATTGTCCTTGCTACGTATGTATTCAATAGTGTAATTATACGCTGACAAGAATATTGCGTAACGTTGTAGCCTATTCGCAGATACTTCGGGTATGCCGCGGTGGGGACCGAAGATGGCAAGCAGCGGCTTGTGGTCGGTGCGTAATACGAAGGGCGCCGATCGTCCATAAAGATATTGATGGAACCGCCTGACTCCGAACACGATAGCCGTAGCCTCGCGTTGTATCTGCGCGTACCTTCTCTCGGCGGGCGAGAGCACACGTGACGCGTACGACACCGGTCTCTCGCGCCCGTCCTTACCTACTTGTGACAATATGGCCGCTAACCCTGTCGGTGACGCGTCCACCGTCAATATCAATTTAGCTTCCGAGTCGAAGTGGGTTAGCACTTCATTTGAAGCCATTATTTTTTTTATTTTTCTAAATGCATCGTCATGTTCCTGCGACCATTCCCATTTTACATTTTTATGCAACAGGTGATATAATGGACTTAATACGGATGATGCGTTAGGAGCAAAATTACGGTAATAGTTTGTTAACCCAAGAAACGACTGTAATTGCGAAACGTTTTGAGGCTTGGGCGCACACAACACCGCTTTGACCTTATCGGGTGACTTTCTAATACCATGTTTATCGATTATATGCCCCAAGTAGCATATTTCGTCTTTAAAAAACTCGCATTTATTAAATTGTACGGTTAACCCGGAATCTTTTAAACGCTGCAGGACCGCCGTCAAGCGTTGCTTGTGCTGGTCTGTACTCCTACCCGTCACTAAAACGTCGTCTAAGAAAAACACTACCCCTTCGAGACCAGCCAACACGCACTCCATTGCTCGTTGGAAAATAGCTGGGGCTGAAGATAAACCGAAAACTAACCTACGGAACCTCAGCAAGCCTCTGTGTGTGTTTATTGTAGTAAGAGCTTGGGAGTCTTCGCTTAGTGGAAATTGATTGTACGCCATCGAAAGATCTATTTTACTGAACTGAATTCCACCGTTTAGTTTTGAAAATATTTCATTTACCGTCGGCAAGGGATACTTATCTACGATTAGCTGTTTATTGATTGTTACCGAGTAATCGGCGCACAGCCTCAAGCCGCCATCCTTTTTCAGCACCGGCACCACCGGAGAAGCATAATCCGAGTGTTCTGTGGGGCTAAGGACCCCCAAATCAATTAATCGATCTAACTCTTTATCAATTTTTTCCCGCAACGCAAATGGTACGGTCCTGGCTTTGAAAAAGATTGGTTTAGAGTCGGGCTTAAGACGAAGGTCAACGGTATATTTATTAAATCTGCCTAATTTACCTGAAAACACACTAGGAAATTCGGAAATTAAATTGTTTACTATAGACCTATCTTCCGAATACACTGCGTTAACCAAAGGTGACAGCTGCAGATTAAAAAGATAAATAAAATCCCTGCCTAATAGCGATATATTGTTATTCATAACTACGAAAAAGTCCATTGGGTGTGTTTTTTTACCATAAGAAACAGTGGTCGTAAACACGCCACAAGTTTCAATAATATCTCGAGTATAACTATACAACCGTTTATTCGTGGGTGACAACGGTAATTCACTGAAGCGTTGGTTATAAATTTGCTTGGAAATAAGGCTAACTGCCGATCCGCTATCGACTTGGAACTTCAAAAACTCGCCACCGACACAAACGCGTTCCGTCATCGGCTTGCCCCGCTCGCAACGAATATTAAGAACACACTCACCGTCGTCTCCCTCATCCTCGCCCTCAACCAGGTTTACCCTGCCATCGGTCGCCGGGCACATCCTGCGAAGATGACCCTTACGGTTGCACTTCTTACACTTATAGCCTTTAAACCGACACTGATTGGCCCTATGGTTAGTATAACCACACACACTGCACTTAGCCTTAGCCACGGCGAATACGTCTCCCGCGGAGTCGCCGGCGGGCGACTGGTCCGCGCCCGCGGCCGCTCGCCGCGCGCTGCGCACGCTCTCCGCCATGTCCACCGCCTTCGCCAGCGTTAACTCGCGCTGGTCCTGCGCGAACAGCTTGTCCCGCTCGTGGCCCGGTGCCATGCCCATGATGAACTTGTCCACCAGGGCCTCATCTAGACTCTTGAAGTCGCAGTGTACTGCCAACCCTCTGATTCTTGCCGCCCACTCGGTAGGACTCTCGCCCAGCCGCTGCACCGCAGAGTAAAAGGTTGCCTTTTCTGCGAATCCGAACCTTTTTGGTGTGCAGTGATTATCTAGAAGCTTCAGTATTTTATCGTACTCAACTTCTTCTATCTTCTTGGGCAGCGCCAAATCGTTAGCCAACTTAAAAGTTGACTCGCTGAGTGCACTCAATATAATCGCCCGCCGCTTGACCTTGCCCTTGTCCGTTGCGTCGGTTATCTCGTTCGCGATGAACCACTGAGCTAACCGAGATTTAAAACTAGACCAATCATTGGTCAAGTGATCAAAGGTGGACAATATTCCCCACGTCGTCCCCGTAGACATATTATTATTTATTTTCGCCGTGAGTTCCGACGTCGCCACGTGTTATGTTTGTAACCGGGAGGGGATGCGGGCCGAAGCAAGTAAAGCACACGGTAGTTAGATGCGCACTGATTTATTAATTAGCGACAATGGCGAGGCGCAGCTCGCACGCACACATTCAACCGTTCACTCACACATACATAACAGGCTAGAAACTTGAAATTTTGCACAGGGGTTCCTTTTATAACGTAGGGGAGCAATAAGAAAGGATTTTTGAAAATTCACCCCCTAAGGGAGTAAAACGGGGAGGCAAAGTTAGTATGAAACTTTGCCGTTTTTGATGTTATTCGAATGAAATTCAGTACCTATGAAGGTTTTTTATTGAGTTTCGAAAATCATCTCATAAGGGGGTAAAAGGGGGGTGCAAAGTTAGTAGGTATAAAAATGTTTCGTATATACCTACATTATTCCACGCGAGCGATACTGCGGGCGTCCACTAGTTCGTTTTAAAGAGTACACTGTATGTAAGTTGACGAGTAACGAGTGAATGGTGATGATGATGGTCTATACTCACTCGATGATGAGCTCGTTCACTTCCCCCTTGACTGGCGTGAGCGCCTCAGACGCTTCCAGCTCCGGACCGACTACTATGTGAGGCATCAATCCCGTTACGTTGTCCAGGACTATCTCTGGCACTGAAACCAGAGGAAACGAGCGTTTAAACCAGGGGTTCCCAAACGTATCCATCCATATCCATACTATACTTATACTTACTTACTTACTAATATTATAAATGTGAAAGTGTGTTTGTTTGTCCGGCTTTCACGTCGCAACGAAGCTATTATATGGTATGGTTTTTGTGTGTGGAGATAGTGAGGAGGGTGGAGAGTGACGTAGGCTACTTTTTACTGCGGTAAAACATCCTTATGGGAAGATATCGATGTTTTGTTATTTGCTAGATACATATTTAGTTCCGGATGTTGTTAATAGATTGCGTTGTCATGTATGATAAACAACTCATTGTTAATTCCCTTTGACCACGCGGGCGTGCTAGTTTTGTATACTACCCACTTTGAGAATAAATTATTTTAAAACAAAAATCAATTTACTTTGCAACTAATCCGCGAACAAAAATGTATGGTGATGTATGTATACCTTCATGCAAGCAGCATTTGTTTGTAATGTTTTCACACAAAAACTACTGTGCCAATTTCAAAAATTCTTTCACCATTAGAAAGCTGCATCTTCACTGAGTGACATAGGTTACATAATATTACTAGTTGTAAACGAAACTATTACTGTCTTAATTCCACGCGAGCGAAGCTGCGGGCGACCACTAGTCTCCCACGCTCACCCCTGGAGCAATTGCCCGGACCATCCTTACATCCGAATTCCCTCACGCAGGAGCGCTCAAAGCGCCGCGAAAGAGGAGGAACGGTTTCGTTGTTTCGGTTCTGTCGTAATCCCGTTTCGTGTAGCTTTCCAGGGAGGAAAGTGAGCGCCGCGAAAGAGGAAGAACGGTTTCGTTGGTATATCCATAAAAAAACACGCTGCACTCACCGCCAAGCACCTGGTCCTCGTCAGCTAAACCGATGGAGTCCCCCCGCAGATCGCGCGCACCGTACCCCTCAGTCTTCACCGAGTACGGCGCGGATATCGCAATGTAATGCTGCGGCCATTTCTCCCGCACCATCTCGCAGCCGGTGTAGTCGACGAAGATGCTGTCGTAATCCCGTTTCGTGTAGCTCTCCAGGGAGGAAAGCGATTGCGACATGTATGTGTGGTCGAGGCTCTGTTCGGATAAGGATGAAAACGCAATTTTATTTTAGACTGTTTAAGCCGCGTATCCACTAGGCAGCATTTGGCGCGGAGGGGGCGCGGAGGTGTAAAACATACTCCACCACGCTGCTCCAATGCGGATTGGAGGAGGGGTTAGTGGCCAACCAGTGTCGAATGTTCTCAAGCCACCAGAAGGTTTTCTAAGGCTTAGCAACTGGTTTTACCATTGAAAACAACCGGGATTGACGGCTTAACGTACCCTCCCAGCACGGTAGCGTCCAGGTAAATTTGCTACTAGCGCTCACCCACGACTACCAAGGCCTACCCTCGCCCATTTCTGAGGAGACAAGTGCCCAACAGTGGGACAAAATGCTGTGGAGTGACGCACATGTTTTATGGTGCCTAAAATTTAAATAAATAAATAAACTATCCACCTCCTGAGTCTGGCTGATGGCCAGCACTCGTAGGTGCTCCTGGGCACTCTGCACCTGCTTCCGAAACTTCGCGAACCGCTTCATCAGCGCCAGACACTCCCAGCACACCAGCTGTTCGATGTCCAGTAGGGAGTCGCCATACTGCAATAGAATACGCCGCTCTATAGCTAGCTTTAGCTACAACCCATAGACATCCCGCACAGCTGCAGGAGGTCTAGAGCATACCACTGCGGTGGTGGAGAGGTTAGTGGCCAACCCTGTGTCGAATGTTCTCAAGCGACCTGAAGGTCTTCGACGTTTGCGTTAGCGTTTGTTTTCACCATTGTAAACATCCGGAAAATACGGCTAAAAGTGCACTCCGAAGCACGGTAGAACCCATGAAATTTTGTCGCTAGCGGTCACCCACGCCAACATAGGCCTAACCCCGCCCATTTCTGAGAGGAGACAAGTGCCCAACAGTGTGACAAAGAAAGGGTTGTGGAGAGACGCAGGTGTTTTAAATTAAAAAAAAAAAAAACTACTGGTACCTGGTAAATAAATAATAAATATTATTATCTTGTCCTGCAAATAGTTAAATAACTTGGACTTTGGTAAATTTATTTAGAAAATGAATTCAATCATAAAAAAATTAAAAATACTGCTACATACGTTTTTGGATATAATACAATGAACCAATGAAATTATTAAAATTGGAGTTTACCTCAGCCCCTATTTTTTTCCATGGACTTTTGCTGTATGTTCATACAGACCTTTACAGCGTCACCGTAACCTTATGCTACAATTTCTTTGCTACGAACTACACAACACTAGCAGAAACAAAACGCAGCTCCCAAGATGGCCGCCGGCTTTGATGTGACACTGACAGAAAAGTATTGTGAAAAACAACAACAGTAACTCACGTTGTTGACTTTGTATTGAATTCAATTTAATAAATAACGTTAAATATCACAGTAACAACGTAGTTGCGCCATTGGAAACTATTGTTTTCTTTAAAAAAACATTACAATTTGACGTATTTAAATATTTGAGCGTAGTTTAACAGCGGCGGTATTATAAATACAAGCCAAAAAAATTTGATGACAATGGCTGGATGTAGTTCTGAGCCATTGGATGGTAAGTTAGCAAACGGGCAGAACACGGAAATTCCGATAGTTATTGAGTCGTTGGACATTGACGCGAATGGACCATATCTGGACTCCGTACTGCAGTGGGTTGAAACCTCTATTAGAGAAAAAGACACTGGGGACCCACTGACACCCCGTACTTTGAAGAAAGAAATTCAATGTGATACGAGTGAAAACGTAAGTTTTATATGCTTAGTTTGTTTTTCCTAGCTATTGCTCACAGCTTCATCTATGGAAAAATGAAACCACGATCATGATCCTTTTTTTTATTGTATGTTCTTATCTGGTGTATGATATATATGTAGTTTTTTGTGATTCAGTCACTAAATGTGAAGATCTCCACATTTGTAATAGTTATGAGTAGTCTTTAGTCTAGCAGAGGTTGGCCTGTGCCCAAGCTATTGTATGGTTATTCTAACTTGAAATTTCCAGTACCAGCTCAGAGTCTAGAAGTGCTAGGCAATATGCTCACGATCTATCACGTCATGAGCCCTAGACGTTACTGGTGAAAAGTAGGTGTACTTATACAACTCTGTCTACCCCTTCCGGGTTATATATGCATGATCTTATTTAATTATCATTATTTTTTAGATAAAAAATTATGATATGTTGCCTGAACAGTATGATACGACATATTAAAACATCTCAGCTAATTCCAATTGTGATGTCTTTCATAATTATATGAACCTAATGACTGGATTTGTTATTTTGAGTGAATGATTTTATTATTTTTGTTTATCCAATCGTTTTGTGTTTTTTTCTGTGATGTGGTTTCAAGGAAAGTTGGAATAATTCACTGGTCACTGATTAAGTCTTTATTGAATTGACAGTTAAACACAACACAAATTTGACCAAATTTCATCAAATCATAAATCCATTCATGAAAACTTTTACACACCCGCTGAACAAAATATGAAGTACTGCTAATATGTACAGTAATTAGAACAATTTATACAATATTTGTTTAATCTTCAAATTGTTTCAGGACGAAATAATAGCAGATTCAACAAAACGACGAAGGCTTAACACCAAGGAGTGTTGTTACTATTGGAACATGAGAAAAGTGTTGCTCGAGCTAGGTACCAAAGAACAATGCATAGCCTTTGCAGAGAGCTGTGGCTTACTGCCCTTAACTAAAGAATGTACATACCACCGTAAATTAATGAACTTATATCGCAACAATGGAAAAGTAGGGACGTTTAATTGTAAACGCTCGTGCAAGAAAGGAACAAATGTTAGCAGGGCAGCTAACACATGCTTTGAGAATCTGAAACTGCCTTTGAACAAACTGTTCATTGTCATGTACTGTTATGCTAGTGGCTATAGGCAGGAGCAAGCACGTAAAGAATGTTCAGATACAAGTACATTATCATCAGTTACGATTAGTGAAAAATATTCTTATTGTCGGAATGCAGTTTACTCTTATATATTTAAACATGGCGGTGCCCAGAAGATAGGTGGTGAATCCCGTATTGTTTATATGGATGTCAATATGTTTGATAACAAAAAAATTAATACAGAACCATTTCTGGATAGCCATTTGGTGGTAGGGATGATAGAGAAAGATTCAGATGACCTTAGATTAGAAGTCTGCTCAAATAATGTGGCAACTTCAGAAGAAATTCTCCCGCTGATAGTTAAGCATGTGGAACGAGGTTCAGTGATTCAAACAAGCATTTTGAATGAGAGAGACTTAGGTGACTATGGATATATTTTAATGCCCATTAAATATGAAGACAAATTGAATGCAAGTAAGCCCCTACCGTTAAATTGCTTTTGGGGTGCAATAAAAAATAATTATAAAAAAGCATGTGTAGGGAGCTTCATGGGTCACCAAGGGAATTTTAAAGAATGGTTGGCAGAATATTCGTGGAGAAGAAATAATAGAATAAAACACTTGGACCCATTCGATGAACTGATGAAGTGTATTTATTTTTTTCATAAAAAATAAACTCATTGTTCAAAATTAAGCTTACAAATTTGTTTTATTACTACTCTCTGCATTAGGTACACTATTCAACTGATAGCCTGTTAATGGTTAAGCCTTAAATTATCTAAGGGATAAGCGTACAAGTTCAATGAACTCAATTAGATTGTGGGTCACAATACTTTTTCTATATGAATGAAATAAATAACCAAACTCACCCTGTCACCCGCAAACTCGTACATAAGTAAACGAAACACTTGATAAACTTCTTGAAAACCATTTATTGATGTTAAAATGCGGTCAGCACTAAGACAGGCACTGCACACACTTCTGTAAGTATTATCCACGTCTTGTTCCATTTTACTTTCGGCGGTAAAATTTCCAACAAACTGTGTCAAAATAAATACAATTGAATTTCAACACGGTCTTTTCAAATCACAACAAAAAGTAATACTCCCATGTATAATAGACGAAAATTGAAGAAGAACATTCAATACCCAAACGACACCACAAAATGGCTGCTTTACCCAGTGTTGCCCTCTGTCTGCATTTTGATAACTATCAGAGAATTTTAAATGAATAGGCGCGTTTTTTTTAAAAAATATTCTTGGTAACATTCTAGAATATTGCTCAAATCTTCAATTTCGAGGAATATTTTAATATTCAAGTGGGATAACAAATACGATAATAGTTTCATCTTAAACGTAGACTCACGGCTCACACCCATTTTTTCGATGGGCGTTAGTCTGTGTGAAGTAGAGTGATTCCAGTAATGTCTTTTATGAGGGGTATGGTAGCAATCCCAACTAATAAAGTGAATGTTTTTGTTTCGCGCAAGCCAAGCTGCAGGGGTCGTCTAATACTAATTAAGATTATAAAGTTAGTTTTAATCTACTTTGCAACAACCTGCGTACAAGTACAAGGCGCACGATGTAGAGCGGAGCGACTCTTTAGTTAGACTATGACGATGGTGTGTAATTTCATGCAATGCAAACTGTCTGCAAGGTGGATCTATTACTTACCACAGATAACATTTTTTACTTACTTCCTTTAATTACCTACATAGTAGCACCTACTATATTTGTCTGTGCTGTGTCCTCGTAAGAGAGTATATGTATTCTGTGGCTGTGTCATCTGTCTGTCTACTGTGAGTATATTTGTTCTGTGCAGTGCTGCCATTTTAGCGCTTTCGGCGCTAGATCTAGCGCTTTTTTAATGAGCATAACGCAGAAATAAAAATTTTAGCGCCTAGCGGATAATTTAGCGCTTTTTGATTTCTATAATGTCAACACGTTTAAAAAGTGTTTTACCGACATATTTTACAATTTTATTCAAAAATATATGATTTTTTATTTTCTGACATGGCTACACATATGTACTTACCTACTCAAGGTGAATTCCCTTTAATTCTCAGATTTTCATTTGCGCCGAATTGCGACTTGGTTTTATTCATTCCGGCAATGGCATTCTCTCCGAGTGGTTTGATATAAACGAGATTAAAATTTGTTAAGTTATAGATAAGAGGTTTAATTAGATAAATATTCCGTTCTCTGAACAATTAAAGTTAAAGTGGCATCCGTTAACTTATCGTGTCAACCAGTTCACAAACTAGCTAGAGAAACCAGTTGTGTGAATTTTGTATATCTAGTATTTTTTGAAGACTGTTTAGTTTAGAAGATTGAAGTAAAAGTTGAGTGGGAAAGAATACCGGAATTTAAACTGTGGCTGAAACCTGTGTCTGGGAACGACACAAAAGCTATGTGTACATTTTGCAAAAAGGAGATTCTTACAAAATTAAGCGACGATAGTTATTATTTTTTCATATCGTGTCTTTATTTTTTACCATTAACGTTTAAATTTAGCGCGAAATCTAGCGCTTTTTAGATACGCTGAATTTATAAAAATCTAGCGCTTTTTGAATCGCTGTTAGCGCTGAATGGGTATTTTGATCTGGCACCACTCCACTGGTTCTGTGCTACTTAGTACTCTAATTATAAATCTGTGGTGCTACTGTCTGTATAATAATACATAATATCCCATTAGTTTGTGATGTGAATAATACGCACAGAACACATATACCACAGAGTACCTTTATATATACTGACATAATATACTCTCTAACGAGAGAATGTAGAATGAATGAATGAGTATTTATTTTATATAAATTGTTTGTTTGTTTTGCGGAGAAACTTGGAATTTAATTAATCTTGATTGAAAAAAGACAATAAAACGTTAACAATGAAAAAGTTGTAAATACTCATTGGCTTACCTAATTTAAATAAAGTAAGTTAATTAATTTAATATTTGCGATAGTTAATTCAGTAAGGTATGCTAACGTGACCTCACGAAAACTATATTCTAATTCTAGTTTTTTAAGTCTAGGAGTTTTTAACTCAACTTTTTTATTTAACTACTCCATCTACTCAACTACTACTCGGCTATGTCTTTCTTCAACAATGAGTGTTATTGTTCAGTCACTCATAGTTATGTGCAGCAGCGATGGGTGATGGCAGGCTCGTTTTCCATTTTATTCCCATAAAAAATCATGAGCAATATTATATGTATTTTAATTATGAAAAAAAATTATTGTTGTATTTTTGTATGATTGTATGTATTTTTAAGGTGCTACCATGATGGAGAAATATGAAGATGGTATACAGAATACACTATGCATGGCTTGTTTATGCGTGGGCCGCTCTTTGCAAGCGTTGAGGGATGACAAATTAATAAAGTTTTATTTGGACACCCTTAGTGAAATACCTGTAAGTATCGCCCCATGGGACCCATTGATTGTACGTCAACCGAGTTATGCAACTGGTTACCTAAATGAAACCCAAGATGAAGGTTTAGAGGTTGGGATCTTGTCACAATACAACCTTCAATACTTTGTAAAGTGTGCAAACCAAACAGCTGTTTTCTTGAAAGAAGAATATATGCTTAAAGGTGTTGTATCTGGAATACTATCTATTTAATAATATATAGTAGTTAAAAAATGGAAAGTAGAACCTTATATTGCTAGCAATTCTGCCGACCGGACACAGAGAAACACATGACTCAGGCTATTACTATTACACACTATTATTATTATTATACATATAGTTTTTTTATATTGTTTGTATTTGCATACTATTTTCTATGGACCTTAGTTGCGTGATTTTAAATCTGAATGAAATTAAACAAATTCCCCTGCAGCATCTGTTTATCTGTCTGTATGTAATCGTCGCAAAAACTATTGAACGAATTTTTATGCAGTACAGAGGAAGTTTTTATATTAATTAAGAATTTGTTTAAATTGGTAATAATATGACAATAATAGTTCATAATATATAAGTTGACTTGAATGACTTGTTGATGAATGTATCATAGGTAATTATTAATGTGGTTGCCTTAAATGGATTAACGCTCCATCCTACCTACCATCAGCCTTAAGAAGCCCACTGCTAGACATCATAGACCTCCCTTAGTCAGTGCCCCTCCTCCTGATTCTGTGCCTTCTGAATTCACTGTTCACCCTAAATAAATCTACACAATTTCATAAAATATGTGAAAATTTTAATTTAATATTGTAATGTCTTTATTTCTCTATTATTAGTCTACTATCTATTTAGTCTTACTATCTATTATTTTCTAATAATTATAAATTACCTTTTTGGATATACATACATGTTATTAGATGTGTAAATTGTAAGCTGCATGCACACCACTGCCAGTTCCGCACCGTAATACGCGGACGAAATTCACTTGCCCGCACATAAGGGTTGCACTGAAAACCGAACATCATACATGTCGATCTCGGTTCGCTGCGACCCATAGACGTCCCACTGCTGGGCACGGGTCTCCCCCACAGACACTTCTGCGGCAGGTCTAGAGCATACTCCACCACGCTGCTCCAATGCGGATTAGTGGAGGGGTTAGTGGCCAACCCAGTGTCGAATGTTCTCAAGCCACCCGAAGGTCTTCGACAAGGCTTAACGACTGTTTCCAGCATTGAAAACAACCGGGACCGACGGCTTTACGTGCCCTCCGAAGCACGGAAGCGTCCATAAAATTTTGCCACTAGCGGTCACCCATCCACAAACCGACCGCGCCCGTCGTTGCTTAACTCTTTCGATCACAATGAATCGAAGCAAGCCATTGGGCTATGGACGCTACGATCTCGGTTGCGACATATTATATAAATACCTAAATGTCTTGGACATTCTCACACACGGCCATCTGACCTCAAAGTAGGCGCGAGCCTGTAATATGGGTGTCAGAGACTGATATACATACATAGATATTTTTAAATACATACATACATCGTCACACGAATATTTGTCCTGAGTGGGGCTCGAACCCACGACCTCTGGCGCAACAGGCAGGGTCACTACCGATTGCGCATACGGCCCGTCAAATGTCGAGATAGGCTCCAGTCCATTAACTATTCCCATCGTTGCTTATATTTTGTTCTGTACCTTCATGTGTTTGTTTGTTGGAATAAATGGTATCCATTCATTAATTCATTGTTTCAGCTGTGCAACACCCCGACGGTGGCTCCCCTGGTGTGTTGGGAGTGTACAGCGCTGTTGAGGAAAGTCCTATCCTTCAGGGAGCAAGTAAAAGACTCCTATAGGATCCTGCAGACCTACACACACGAGGTATACTTTTGACCAGACCAACAAAGGCCTATTTAAATAAGCGGAGTAATCGTGTAAAAGTTTTCATGGATAGATTTACGATTTGGAGTTACGATCGATTTATTTATAGTTATATTATATTCGTATGTAAGACTATCAATTCTATGAAGACAATACAATACAAGACCGACTGAAGATTGAAGAACTTAAAAGTGACTGGTGAATTATTCCAAATTTCGTCGAAATTACACCCACAGAACAAAACATAAAATATGAATAGACAGGCCCGTTGGCGCAATCGGTAGTGACCCTGTCTGTTGCGCCAGGGATCGTGGATTAGAATTCCACTCATCACAAATATTCGTGTGACGAACACATGTATTTGTTCCTTGTCTGGATGTTAATATTATCTATTTAAGTTTGCAAAATAAAATATCTATTGTATGTATATCAGTCTCTGACACCCAAATCACAGGCTCGCGCCTACTTTGGGGTCAGGTGGCCGTGTGTGAGAATGTAGAGAACGCTCGCGTGAAATTAGACATAACAATAGTTTCGTTTACACCTAGTAATAGTAGTATTATATAGCCTATGTCACTCAGTAAAGATGCAGCTTTCTTATTGTAAAAGAATTTTTTAGAAATCTGTTCAGTGGTTTTTGTGTGAAAATATTACAAACAAATCTTTCCTCTTTATAATATTACTATAGATTTATGAATGGGATTACGACTACCCCTCTCCCTTCCATTCTGCCTGAGGTCCACTGCTGGACAACGGTTTCACCTCAACACTATAGTATGCCTATATATTTTTTGCAGAATCTGTATGAGTGCCTTCTGAGCGACGTGTCGCGTGCACCGCGACTGAAGGTGCACGTAAACACGCCAGTGGTCATAGCAGCCCACGGCGACGGCGAGGCCGTCAAGGAGGAGGTCAAGATCGAGTGGAGCGACGGTAAGCTTTTTTAATAGAATACTAGTGGACGCCCGCAGTTTCGCTCGCGTGGAATCTATATATATAAAAGGAGAAGCTGACTGGCTGACTGACTGACTGTCTGACTGACTGACATATCAACGCAGGGCCTAAACTATAAGGGTTAGAAACTTGAAATTTTGCACACGGGTTCTTTTTATAACGTGGGGGAGCACTAAGAAAGGATTTTTGAAAATTCACCCCCTTAGAGGGTAAAACGGGGGTGCAAAGTTAGTATGAATCTTTGCCGTTTTTGATGTCAAGTGGGCAACCCGAACGCGGGCAAACGTCGTTAATGGGTCTAATTCTACGCGAGCGAAGCTGCGGGCGTCCACTAGTTAGACATAACAATAGTTTCCAAACAAAAAATAATCATTCACTCAATGATCGAAACGATAACGAACCATTCGTTATGTTCATATGAATCTCATACAAAATTCGAATTAGCTTGTCAATTGAATTGGCTGCTAACTCTACAAATTAGTGCAGCGTTGTGGAGTATGAAGCATCCTATATAGTTCATTTATAGAGCATACTGTATGCTCTAAAAAAACCTATTCTATTATCTGACAAGAAAAAAATCTGGGTGAGTCACTCAGAGGTCACAATGCTTTGACTTGACATTTTCAGAATGTCAAAATGATGGAGTGGATGACAGCGGTGCAATAACTAAAGATGGCGCGATTAGGAGCGAGAAAGAGGAACGAGAGAAAAGGACAGCTGTCGGCACAAAGAGAGATGGGGGGAAACAGGACAGGAGCAAAATCAGGAGGAAACAGGTTGTTGCATGTAGCTTAAATTGACTTGCTTGCTAGGAGCTAGCCTCGAGCTAGAGCCCTAGTTCGATTCCTGGATTGGGCAAAGTATTTTTGTTAAGTAGCTTGAAGATTGTATTTGTGCTCGGTGTATGGCAATACCAAGTGGTAAGCCCAGTGGATATCGAACTCGCCTCTCACTCGAGCGTTCCGGGTTCAAACCCAAGCGGCACGCACCAATGACATTTCTATGTTATTTGCGATATATGAAAAATTAAATGTCACTTGCTGTAACGGCGAAGGACACAACGTGAGGAAATCTGCATGCCTGAGAGTTCTTCATAATTCTCGTAGGCATATGAAGTCTGCCAATACGCACTTGGTCACCGTGGTGGACTAAGGTCTTATCCCTCCCATTCTGAGAGGAGACCCGTGCTCAACAGTGTGACAAGGAAAGGGTTTTATGATGATGATGATGATGACCATTTTGTTACCATCGTCTAGTTACCATTTGGTTACCACTTTTATATTTCGGTTATCATTACTGTAATGTTTGTGATCTATAATCTAGTAATTATTCCCCTTTTTCACTAAGGATTAAATTTTATTTTGTTTTATTATTATACATATTATTATTTTTTACAAAACGTATACTGTACCTACTGACGATAACGTGGCATCACCCTAAGGGTCCTGCGGAAGACCAGCGTTGGTTGTCTTCGGACTCCAGCATAATGCTGAGCAGTGCCCAGTTTAGTAAAGTATAATGTCATATTTGTGTTCTAAATTATTGTTTGTGTTATTGTTTGTGTATGCTTTACTAAATAAATCATTTCATTTCATTTCATTTAATTTCATTTCATTTATATGACGTTGTCTCGAGCACAAGGGGGCGGGGTAAACAGTCACGTGTTAGCCACAGGCGAGAACAGACGCTTGCTGGTGTGGTGACAAGCCATTTAACGTACCTTTTGTGACACTGTACTACAATTACCATAACTCTGTTACTATATACTATTACTAGTGGGCGCCCGCAGCTTCGCTCGCGTGGTATTATACATTCACTAACTACAAAAACGGCAAAGTTTCATACTAACTTTGCACCCCGGTTTTACCCCTCCAAAAATCCTTTCTTAGTGCTCCCCTACGTTATAATAAAAGGAACCCCTGTGCAAAATTTCAAGTTTCTAACCCTTATACTTTCGGCCCTGCGTTGATATGTCAGTCAGTCAGTCAGTCAGTCATTCAGCTTCTCCTTTTATATATACATATAGATTTATACTACCCTACTGAAAGACATTTTAATCCTACAGAGCAAAAACAGCAGTCTCAATGGTGATCTGACCAAGAGTCTACCTGAGATGTCATCCTCTGCCGACCCCCAGACGGAGTTACGAGACGACGTATTGCTCTGCGAATTTAAGTTTGAAACTGGATACTGTAAAAGTAAGTGGTTTTAGTTTCTTGAATTTTTGTCTAGTGGTCGTTCACATACGAAAGTGTCCTTCATCGTTATAGCTAGTGACATTTAATTTCTTAAATCGCACATAACTTAGAAAAGTCATTTTTGCGTGCCGCTGGGGTTTGAACCCGGTGCTATCGAACTCGCTTCTCACTCGAGCGAGTTCGATATCTATTGGGTTGTCAGCGCTGATGTTAGTATAGATACTATGTAGTAATTAAAAAATCTTTCAGGCGAACAAGATAACCTTGAACTGTCTGACGCGGACCAAAACAACGGTCTCGCTTCAGATGTGTCGGATAAAGAAGAAGAGATAAGTAATCTTCGAGAAGTTAAAGTTAAGCAGGCTAAGAAGACGGTCAGAAGTAAAATTAGGAAGGCTGAGAGCATTGTGAAGAAGTTGCAAGGAGTTAAGAAGGTATGTGTTCCCGGTATACCGGATACATAACAGGTGCCTCGCAGGTACATGATATATTAGTTTTTTTAGTTTTTGTTTTTTTATTTATATATTTTCTATTTTAAAAGCTTTTATTTAACTTCACTCGTATGTATGTAAGTATGTCCTGGAATCTTGCAATCAATACCCACTTCCACTAAAGCTATCGAGCTGAAATTTGGCACACATATTTGGTTCCGATGACAATGTATGAAAATTAAAAAAAGTTTTAAAAAGCTTTTTTAAAAAAAAAAATTTAACGGTATACCTAATTTTATTTTATTTTTTATCGTGTTGTGTATTTTCATGTACTAACATAGTTTATAAGTACATATTCTGTATACTAACACTTATGGATCACTGTTGTCCGCATAAATAAATTTTCAATTCATTTCATAACTGTTGAAAAGTAGAGCGTTCACAAGTAAATAAAATCTTAAAATATATACATATATTTCTTGTATACGTGTGTATGACAGTGAACTCCTCCTAAACAGCTGGATAGATGTTGATGAAATTTTTTGTGTGTGTTCAAGGGGATTCGAGAATGGTTTAGATTCACAATTTGATCCACTGGAAAATGTTTTTTAAACACTATTTCAGTATTTTTATTTTTACCCGTCGTTCATTGACGTGAAGCGTCGCGTCACTTTGACATTTCATATGGCAGAATAACGTTTGCGGGTTCAGCTAGTATATAATAAATAAATAAATAAATAAATATCTTGGACATTCTCACACACGGCCATCTGACTCCAAAGTAGGCGCGAGCCCGTACTATGGGTGTCAGAGACTGATATACATAGATATTTTTAAATACATACTTAAATAGATAATATTAACATCCAGACACAGAACAAATACAAGTGTTCGTCACACGAATATTTGTCCTGAGTGGGATTCGAACCCACGACCCCTGGCGCAACAGACAGGATCAGTACCGATTGCGCCAACGGGCCCGTCAAATCTTAGTAGCAAAAAGTAATTTGACGGTCGCAAATATTAGTTGCTTTATCATTACAAGGTGGTAGAGCCTATAGGGAACCAAATATGTTTTATGAAAGCTAATTGGTTCCATATAGAGTTCGCCCGGGGCAGTACCACCGCCCGCCACGGTACCTAGTACCATTTCTGCCGTGTAATAATTGTTTTTAAAGCAATTGTGGTCCGGTTGGAAAGGTGTGGATTCCGGTTACACTTCTTTAGAGGCGACCATCTTAGTCCTCAAGGGTAGCAACACATCTGTGACTGACTTAGAACGAGAATCCTACTAACAAGTACTAACTGGACTATTACTAACACCAACTAACAGGACTAACTATCACTAACAGTCCCCAGTCCTCATACCTACTAACGAACTGACCAACTAATGTTCTAATTAACTTTCTCAACTAATTGGGCTAACCATCCCAGTCCCTTATTGAGTCTTGTTCAAAGTCAGTCACAGTTGTCATGGGTGGCAGCGGATGGGTGGTGCTGCAAGCTCGTTTGCTATCCTGTATCCATAAAAAATAAAAAAATCAATTTAGAATAGCATTACATTTCTTTTCTTTATGTAGTTTGTAGTTACCTAGACTTTCGTTAAGCGTGTCCAATCACCTCATAGCGAAATAAATTATTTGACTGACTTTGACTAACAGTACCGAGTTCTCATACCCATTAACGAACTGACCAACTAATGTTCTAATAAACTCTCTATGTTAACTAGACTAACCAATATCCTAGTCCCGAATAGATATTGTGTAAAGTCAATCAAAGTTATTACAAAGATACTGCCCAACTGTGGGAAGTGAAAATGTAATTATTCACAAATTATTCGTAATATTATGATGTTTCACAGGTTCGTAAACAAAAGTTGACCACAAACCAGAAAATCCTTACATTGGAACTGTCATACGAGGAGATGATGGCAGAAAGAGAGAAAGACGCAGAGAGAGACAGCTATACCAAGGCGAAATACAAGTGCGACACATGTCTAATAGGGTTCAACCACTACAAGTCTCACAATGCTCATTTCGCCGCTAAGCATTCGCCGGTGAGTTGTGACAACTGTGACAAACATTTAAAATTGCTTTTTTATGTACTTAACCAGAACAGTAAACGTGTCTGTGTTGGAAAATAAGAACGCAGACATAATATTAATTATAAGTTGGCAACAATTTTTTTAATCTGTCTAACATCTGCCATTACATTGACTCGTCTCGTAAGCTTGTAAAACATTAATCTATTGTGTGCGAACAATATATATTTACGTTGCATTTGCATATTCTTTTATTTCCACCCAAATATCAACAGTCTGCAATGAAAATTGGTGGAGGGGTTAGTGGCCAACCCAGTGTCGAATGTTCTCAAGCCACCCGAAGGTCTTCGACAAGGCTTAACGACTGTTTCCAGCATTGAAAACAACCGGGACCGACGGCTTTACGTGCCCTCCGAAGCACGGTAGTGTCCATGAAATTTTGCCACTAGCGGTCACCCATCCACAAACCGACCGCGCCCGTCGTTGCTTAACGCTTTCGATCACATTGAATCGACGAGAGCCATTGGGCTATGGACGCTACAAGAAGCCGTAGACTATACTAATCCGGAGCTGTGCATGGAGTATCAGTACGGGGGACATAATACGCCCAACGGTACCTTAATTTCGACTGCCGTGTTAGATCTAGACTTTGATGCTCAATCTTATTGGAATGAAATTCAGTAACTATGAAGGCTTTTTATTTAGTTTCGAAAATCATCTCTTAAGGGGGGGTAAAAGGGGGGTCAAAGTTAGTAGGTATAAAAGTTTTTCGTATATACCTACATTATTTCAATGAAATTTTGTATTTAGGTTATGTTACGTCTAATTCCACGCGAGCGAAGCTGCGGGCGTCCACTAGTCTATTATAAAAGGAGAAGGTGACTGACTGACTGACTGACATATCAACGCAGGGCCTAAACTATAAGGGTTAGAAACTTGAAATTTTACACAGGGGTTCCTTTTATAACGTAGGGGAGCACTAAGAAAGGATTTTTGAAAATTCACCCCCTAGGGGGGTAAAACGGGGGTGCAAAGTTAGTATGAAACTTTGCCGTTTTTGAAGTTAGTGAATGTCTAATTCCACGCGAGCGAAGCTGCGGGCGTCCACTAGAACTATACTAACTCTCTTTTACAGGAAATAGGCGATTACATCTGTCCGATATGCAAAACGATAATTTCTTCAGTGGAGTCCTTCACGGCTCACTACAAGAGGCACATGAGACGGTATGTTATATCACTGTACTAGCTTATACCGCGGCTCTGTCCGCGCATTATGTACGTTTTCAATTAATTATTATCAACGCAGGATTTAGAAGATTTGTAAAGATCTGAATGGCATGTGTCATAGTTCTCCATAGCCCATGTATCAGTCCGTCTAAATCCACCCAAAAATACTAAAATCGGGTTTAAAAAACATTTTCCAGTTGACCAAATTGTGAATCTAACTAAACCATTCTCGAATCCCCTTGAACACGCACAAAAAATTTCATCAACATCTATCCAGCTGTTTAGGAGGAGTTAACTGTCATACACACGTACACAAGAAATATATATATGTATTAAGATATAAATTCACACTTGTGTTAGGTATATTTTAAAGTGTAAGAGAGACGCTGACTGAAAATAAATAAAACCTTTCCAACTAACAAACCAAATATTAATCTACTTTGCAATAATCCGCGAACAAAATTGTATGATGGTGTATGTATACCTTCAAGCACGCAGCAGGGTCAAAATCTTTGGTTTTTAATAATGGAGTTCCGCAAAGTAACGCCTGATACAATCCATACTAATATTATAAATGCGAAAGTAACTCTGTCTGTCTGTCTGTGTCGCATTCACGCCAAAACTACTGAACCGATTTAAATGAAATTTGGTACACATATAGTCTAGAGCCTGAGAAAGGACATAGGCTACTTTTTATTTGGAAAAAAGTGTTGTAAGGGGTTGAAAAGGGGGTTGAAAGGTTATATGAAAGTTTTGTCATTTTCAGAACTAGAAGCATAAAATTTATATTATAGGTTTTTGATTAGATATAAATAAATATGGCATTCAAAGTTTGTAAAAATTTTGTAAGGGTGTAAAATAAACATATATTATTATGTCTAATTCCACGCGAGCGAAGCTGCGGGCGTCCACTAGTTAATTATATTTCCAACTAACGTGAGTTTTCCAATTTTACACCATCTTGTCACCAGATACGAATGCCAGCTGTGCCGCAAGCGTACATCGGACGTCAAAGCGATGCAACAGCACTACTACTCGACACACGAGATATCCCTCAAGCAGTACAAGTGCAACCTGTGCGGCCAGCTCTCCAGGTCAGTGATCCTCTACCGTCGGCCTCAATCGCGAGCTCAAAGTCGCTCGTTACAAGACATGATGTGGACAGATTTTGTTGATGTAGCTAGTAGGTACGACTGACAGTCTATGGGTAAGAAGTTATGTTCCTCGAGTCGGCCAGCTCTCCAGGTCAGTGCTCCTCTACCGTCGGCCTCAATCGCGAGCTCAAAGTCGCTCGGCGTTTCGTTACGATGAATTACGTACACTTACGAGGTTTGTATAGATCGTCGAGTTAGCAAGCTGAAATAGTAATGGCTAGATTTTGTTGATGTTGCTCGTAGGACTGACAATCTATGGTTTTGACGGGCCCTTTGGCGCAATCGGTAGTGACCCTGCCTGTTACGCCAGGGGTCGTGGGTTCGAATCCCACTCAGGACAAATATTTGTGTGACGAACACTTGTGTTTGTTTTGTGTCTGGATGTTAATATTATCTATCTAAGTATGTATGTATTTAAAAATATCTATGTATGTATGTATATCAGTCTCTGACACCCATAACACAGGCTCGCGCCTATTTTGGTGTCAGATGGCCGTGTGTGAGAATGTCCATGATATCTATAATATAAAAATGAATCGCAAAATGTGTTGGTAAGCGCATAACTCAACAACGCCTGGACCAATTTGGCCAATTCTTTTTTTTAAATGTTCGTTGAAGTTCAAGGATGGTTTTTACGGCGAGAAAAATTTGAAAATTCATCCCCTAAGGGGGTAAAACGGGGGTGCAAAGTTAGTATGAAGCTTTGCCGTTTTTGAAGTTAGTGAATGTGTAACGCGAGCGAAGCTGCGGGCGTCCACTAGTTTATCATAAATGTGTTTGTGTGTGCAGCTCGATAGACACACACCGCTACCATAAGGACACACACAAGGCCCGCGTGCAGTGCGGCGAGTGCGATAAGACTTTTAGCCATCGCGCGGGACTCATGAACCATAGACTGTGAGTATACTATATACGCCCGGGATTATATGACAGGCGGCTTTGTACCTACTATACTATATGTTTAGTAGGTACAAAGTAAATAAATAAAAATAAAATGTATTCCTCGCGGCGCGAAACTAGCGCTGAACGAAATCTGGAGGGGATAGCTGCGCATGGGGTATTAGTGCGGGGGACATAATAAGACTCACGAACTAATCAGCGCACGACGCGACGGTACTTTAATTTAGAATTCCGCGTATTCATTAATCTAGACTCTAGACTTTGATCGCTGCGACCCATAGACGTCCCACTGCTGGGCACGGGTCTCTCCCACAGACAACTCTGCGGGAGCTCTAGAGCATACTCCACCACGCTGCTCCAATGCGGATTGGTTAGTGGCCAATTCAGTGTCGAATGTTCTCAAGCCACCCGAAGGTCTTCGACAAAGCTTAACGATTGTTTTACACCATTGAAAATACACCAGCTTAACGTGCCCTCCGAAGGACGATGATTTGATACTAGCGCTCACCTTTCCAACCACCAAACCGACCGTCGTCGCTTAACTCTTTCGATCGCATTGAATCGACGCGAGCCATTGGGCTATGGACGCTACTAATGTGAAGAAGTGCAGTGAAGATGCAGCTTTCTAATGGTGAAAGAATTTTTGAAATCGGTCCAGTAGTTTTTGTGTTAAAACATTACAAACAAATCTTTTTGTTCATGATATGGTTTATGGTTTAAGAACTTTATTATTTCTCATAAAGAATTAACAATAATTCACTTACTGAGAAATCAATAACAATAACAAATTTATATAATAGCAAGCGTACAGAAAATAAATACTTATTATTGTATACAAAACAGTTCAATGATATTAGTATAGATTAACACCAACGTGACCAGCAGCCGCTCGAGGCGCCGCGTATTCTAAAACCATTTAACATATCTGCGTATAGTCGTCGCAGTATTACCATAACATCCCCTCACCCCATACCATACCATAGAACTAGAGTAAACAACCAAAATATACTCCTGTTAACGACCTAAACCATCTTTCTCTCCCAACCCTTTTACATGGTTCGAGCCTCAACAGATACTATATAAACATCGATATATTAACATAGACATTTTAAACCATATATAATTCTGCACGGAAAACTATTTGACGCAGGCAGAGCCCCGGGGTAGCTTAAAAATAAATCAATACAATATATATATATATAATTTATTGCACCAGAAAAAGAACAGAAGAGAACACACTAAAGAAACAGAAGTTTTTATTAATGAACGATTCGTGAGTGTCTATATTCATAGTTGAAGTTACCGGCTTACTCACGTGTGATTTAAGTCGGAAATAGTCCGACTAGTTTCGATCATCATATTACGATGATCATTTTCAGGAGTGAACGCGCTCGTGGCGGGCACGGCGTACGTTTTCCGACTTAAATCACACGTGAGTAAGACGGTAACTTCAACTATGAAAAAGAAGTTTATATATTTTATTTAAATATTTTCAAATATAGAAAGAAAGAAAGAAAGAAAACCTTTATTTGTCTCAATATAGGTACACACAATAAAAGAAAAATAATTAAATAAACAACAACAACCAAAAATAAGCCACACATATAAATTAAATTAAAAGAAGAGAGACAAAATAGGACTACTCTCAGCCTGTGCCGTGGTACTGAGGGAGAACCACGGCTGCTGGTTTTCAGCGTAGCCCTTTTTTTTCTCGAGCAGTCGTATTTGCGGTATAACAATAACAAACTTAAATAACTAACATAACATATTACACGAACATAAAGCAATAAAGCAATGACAATAGAAATTAAAAAAAAAAAAAAAAACAAATTAAATAAAAACAATAATAAAAATAAAGCAGTCGAAATAGAACACCAATTAAATAACAATATTAAAAGCAACCTACTCGATGTGAGTGCCGTTTAGTGCATCGGTAATAATTTAAATTTTATAAACATTTATTTTAAACTTAATTTTTTTATATTTTATATATATTTGTGTATAAGAATAGGTATATACATATATACATATTGATACGTTACATAAACTACAAGTTAAGTGTATACTGGTTGTGGGGACAGCTTACAAGGTAAGATTTTTTCTTTGACATTTATGTACATTTTGCCAATGCCATCATGTGTACTTCTGGTGTGTGCGTGTGTGTGTGTGTGTGTGTTCGTGTGTGTGTGTGTGTCTGCATGTGTTGGTGTGTGTATTATGCATGCGTGTCAAGTGTGTTTTATCTGTCCATTTTCTGACAGCCAAGCAGATGCGTTTTAAATAAAGCTTTAAAATTGTTTATTGTTTTTAGGGCTTGCATCGGTGGTGGCAGATTGTTCCAACACTTGGTGGCATTGTATTTGAAACAACCTCGAAAAGCCACTCCACATCCAATCCGAGAACCAAACCTAAGCCGATTTTTATAAGGATTTACGGACCATACAAGTTTTTCGTATAGATAAGGTGGCGACTTGTTTTTAATAACTCCAAAGAGCAGCGTGGCAAAGTGAAGTTGCCTACGGTACTTCATCTTAAGCGAATTTGCTACATTAATATAGGGAGTGACATGAGTTCTGGGTGGAATGTTATAACAGAACCTAGCACACGCGTTCTGTACCCGTTGGATGAGGCCCTGAGTACGCACTAGCAGCCTTGGTCCTATCACAGTATCAGCATAATTAAATTTAGACAGCACCAGTGAGTCACAGAGCCTCATCCGTAGGGTAGTATCAATGTAGTTCCTTATCCTGTACAACACTTTTAATCTATAAAAACAGCTTTGCACTACCTTAGCGACATGAGATTCGAAACGTAAGCCCTCATCCATCAAAATTCCCAGATTTCGTGCTTGCGTAACCCGTTCTATTCGTTCGCCGTTGATATGTATACACGGATTATTCTCAGCAATTTTTTCCACTTGTTTATTTGTACCGAGTATCATGTATTTTGTCTTACTAGGGTTGATGACAAGTGTGTTACTTTCTGACCAATTGTAAATACGTTTTAGATCTGCATTTAATTTCTCAACGGCAGACTTTGTTTCTGACGCCTTGAAAGTTATATACACTTGTAGATCGTCAGCATATAGGTGATGTTTACAGTTTTTAATGTTATCGGCTACATCTGCACTATATAAAATAAAGAGAAGTGGACCAAGTATAGAACCTTGTGCAACCCCCCTTTTTATTGCTTTCCTAGATGAAAATTGCCTCAATCCGCTATTATTTTGTTCCAATACTACACATTGCGAGCGATGACGGAAATAGCTTTCAAACCACTTGACTGCTTCCACATTCAAACCGTAGTACGAAAGCTTAGAAAGCAGTAGGGAAATATTGATACAATCAAATGCCCGCGTGTAGTCTAACAGTACCAAGATAGTACTCTCCCCTTCGTTCTGGCCTGTAAGAATATCATCCACTACATTCATCAGAGCTGTGGCAGTACTTCGCGTCTTACGAAATCCAGACTGATATTTGGGCAAGATGTTGTTTAGCTCTAAATAATTTCTCAACTGGTTGCATGCAAGTTTCTCTAGTACTTTCGAGATATTAGGTAGAATACTGATAGGCCTAAGGTCTTTAAGTCCTATGGGATTGTCTATCTTTGGAAGCGGCTTTACGAGAGCATCTTGCCAAGTACTAGGAAACGCGCATGTCTGAAATGAACAATTTATAATTGCTGTAATTGTTTCTAACGAACTAGGCAACGTCAGTAGTAGCATATCAAGGGAGATACCGTCTGATCCCATAGCGTTTGATTTTAATGTCCTCATTACTTTATATACTTCTACTGCGGAAACACACTTAAATTCAAAAGAGGCTGAACAGTATCTATGGAATTCATAGTATGTCATATACGAGAGAGGGACATTGGAGTTACCTGGTACCTGTAAAAAATGATCGTTAATTTTGTTTGGATCGTTGAGAATGTGCGGGAGGGACAAGTCATTTTTGGGTTTAAAACTAATATGATCTTTCAAGTGTTTCCACATGACTTTTGGTTCGGAAACGTTATTGGAAATATAATACTTAAAATAAGCCGCCTTTTCCGCATGTAAGGCTGCTGTTACCATTCTTTTTAGTTCTGAATATAAAACTTTAGGCGCGTCAGAATCAGTTTTACGGGTTCGTTTTTGCGCCTCGTTGCGTTTCCTCATCATTACTCTCACCGTGTACGTAACCCATGGATGTTGACGGTCTTTAATACATACAGTCTTGAGAGGGGCGTGTAAATCAAATAAATCTTTAATATTTTTATTGAATTTCACCGTCATATCATTTACTTCAGACATCTTTTGGATAGCTTGCCAATCCACTGCTAGCAAATCAATATTAAATTGATTCATGTTGATATCCTTAAGAGGTCTATACGTAACTAACTTAGCGGGATTCCGGGTTTTTAGCATGTTAAGTTTACATGTTAAGAGCGAGTGACTACTTAATTCCTTAATATGATTAACTTTAACCTGGGTTATTGGGGAATCCGAACAAATCAGATCAAGCAGAGTGGCACTATGGTCTGTAAAATGCGTAGCTGAATCTACGTGTTGGCGCAATTTATTAATGTTCAGAAAATCCAAAATGATACTCGCATTGATGCTTTTACTATCAAGCATATTTACATTAAAATCACCCATAAGAATAGTATGCTTGTGTAACGTG
This sequence comes from Carterocephalus palaemon, assembly GCA_944567765.1. NCBI lineage: Eukaryota > Metazoa > Arthropoda > Insecta > Lepidoptera > Hesperiidae > Carterocephalus > Carterocephalus palaemon. Next base: position 5,088,182 of record OX155665.1, read on the forward strand.
AACGAGGACAAGGAGTCGATAAGCGCATCTATGAATATGTGCAGCGAGAGCCATGGTGGACGATAGGCGGTACCAATCAGTAAGGATTGGCCGCCCACACTAATACTTAGCCACATTTGCTCGACATGCAGTGAGGTTGGGTGCGGTAGGATCCGCGCGCGCAGCCCCCTCCGCAGGTAGAAGCCCACGCCGCCGCCGCGCGCGCGCACGGCGGGCGGCCGCGGCACGTGCAGCAGGCGGTAGCCCGGCACGGCGGGGGCGCGCGCCTCCTCCCCTCGCCTCAGCCATGTTTCGTTTACACCTAGTATATCTACTGCATGATCTAACATCGCTGCTATAAATTCATCATGCTTTGTTCCCAGTGAGCCTGGATTGAGGAAACCAAATTTCATTGATTTTTGCTTAGTCATTTTAAAAGTGTTAATAAAAATACATAATAGTGACATACTTTAATATGCAAGAATGGTCTCAAGGTTTTATTATTTATACTATAGTATGTATATACTTTAATATTAGATGTACAATAATAAGGGCAATAATTATATGACCATTGAATATCTTCATATTGATTAAATAATAAGGAGTTATAAATATTATACTCTACCATGATTTTAAAATAATATAAAATACTGTAAATAAAAATGAAGTTATATATAAATTTACAAAATACTTTTGGGTGGTTATTATAGTTAACAATATTAATTTTGACATTTTGCATCACTAAACTAAATACTCCACTCCACATCGTTAACACAGAATGCTTTTGCTTATATAATAATTGGAAGTTTACATACATACTTCTAATTACGACTGAACATAAAATAAATTTTAATACCAAAAAATATGTAATAAATCTAAAGACACTAATTAAATTGAGTGTATACGTTGAAAAAAATACTTTAGGACAACATGTACTCCTATATCTTTTAGACCTGGGGCGACGACGAAAAAATTTTTTTAATACAGTTGCTCAAAAAGTGGCATATTACAGGGACGTATAGCGTTCGGGAAGTGAGCTATTACACACTCGTGCTTTTTCTTTACATTTTCCGAACTCGTGCGTTCTCTTTCCCAACTGTCAAAATAATGTCTATTATAAAGAAAAAACCAACCACGAAAAAAAAAATTCATAGAAGTTTTTATGTTTCATGCAAATATTTCTAAAAAGAAGCTACTAATTTGTTTCAATATCAGATTTAATGATTTGATTCAATGAATTAGGTTAGGTTTCATTTCATTTCATCTCATTAAATTTCATGTCAATAAAAAAATTCTACTGAAGACTTGGCTGTATGGGCATAGTTCCCTTTGCCTACCCAGAATGGGTGAAGAAAACAAAAAAAAAACTCTGCAATACTCTGTATTCTTTTACGGTTGGCGCCATTTTCCAAAAATGTTCGCTGCGAGTTTAGTTTGTGTTTTTTATTATTTTATCAAATTGCTTCATTTTTTCGCAACTGTATTAAAAATAGTCGTTCAGTACACGTGCGGAACCGTCATTGCAACTTGTTCCCACTGTCAACCCTCGCCTTCGGCTCGGGTAGACATTTGTCGGAACTCTTTGCAATGACAGGCTTTCCGCACTTGTAGCGAAATATACTATTTCAATGTCCGCCTCACTTCGTACCCGTAGCGCTGGAGAACCTGACTCCCGTCTGACGAAGATGCGGCCCTGGCGCGTCCAGACGTACCGAAACGACTTGGAGCTTGCTTCTTGTCTCGCCTTACGAAAGAGCTGCCGGTTGAGCCAAGTGAGCCGCTCATTGATGTAAAAACGGCGCGGCTTGGTCGCCGCGACGATCCCGCTCGTATCCGCGTCCCGGCGCACGCGCGCGGCGCGCAGCAGCTCCTCGCGCAGCGCTCGCCGCGCCAGCCGCACCACCAGCGCGCGCGGCGGCCCGCCCCCGCCCGCGGCCCCCTCGCCGCTCGTCCCGCGTCGCTTCCCGCTTCGTTCGGCGAAGACGATCTCGTGTTGCTGGAGGGGCACTCCGATTTTTTGAGCAATCACCGTAACCAGGTGAATAGGATTTTCACCAGGCTGCTCCTCTACTCCTGATATTTCCACGTCGGTCAGGTACGTCTCTTGGTCACGGTCATTGAGACGGGTTTCGAGATCTGACGCGATCCGGAAACTGGAACTCGCGGCGTCAATTTTGCTCTCAGCTTCTGTCAGGCGCTTGGCAATATTGTTAACCTTGCCCTCGACCGCCGTCAATCTTTTATTTATGTCGGCCACAGTGGAGTTCAGGTTTAACATATCTTGCCTGAGATTTGTCATTTCGAGGCGGTGGCATGCGAATTCCTCGATTAAAGTTTTGAGTTGGTTTTGAATTACCTTGAACTCTTGTGTCATATTTACCGCCGCTGTCGACATTGTGTTGTCGTCAGTGTTTGGACTGGCTGAGCTGGATGACGGCGGTGACACTGTATGCTTCTCCTTACAGCTACTACAATGCCAGTTTGAAGGAAGGCGAGCGTCGGCTTTTATTTTTGCACACTGTCGGTGAAAAGAATGTCCGCACGAGCTACATTTGGCACCATCCGATGAAAAAAATTTGCCACAACTGCCACATTTCTGAGCCATTTCTTCTATGATTAGTGTCACCTTTTAATTTAAAGTAATTAACCCGATTTATCTCCAAAACACTGACAGAGTTAACTACGCGAGCAAATGTCGGTAGGTAAACAATGAAAACAAAACACGGCCGGCCGTTCAACTTTTTATATGTATTAAAACACTGAAAACCGGTACGCTGACTTTGTTTATCACAAAATTATTACACAGTCACAACTATACTGTCTATTTTCACACTGCCACAGGCTTAATTCTCATTTAAACTATTTTTAAAATACGAATAACACGGAGCAACTTGTTGTCACCACAAACAAAACTACCCGAAAAAAACTAATATAGTTATAATATGTTGGTGATCGATTTCAGCGCGGTCCATCAGTTCCACAACGAGTTCCCGTGCACGGTGTGCGACAAGGTGTTCCGCTGGAAGACCAGCCTCAAGCGACACCTGGAGAAGCATGACGTGAAGGTAGCTCTATGTGAAGTTAAGTTGGAATGGAATGGTTCATATAAAACCTATTTTGTTTTATATGAAACCCGTTTGGTTTCAAATAGAGTTCGCCGGGGCAGTACCACCGCCTGCCACGGTACCCAGTACCATTTCTACTGAGTAATAATTATTTTTAGAGGAATAGGGTAAATGCATGATTTTTTTTACGTTTTCATTCGATCAATTAGTTTTAGTTTAATCAATTCTACAAAAAATAAATCACTGAGTAAATAAATAACAGGACTAACTATCACTAAGCGTCATTATGCACTGTCGACTAGTCGCCGGCGACCGGCAGTCGCTATGTGTGTATGTCACTGAACTCCTAAACGGCCGGAAAATGTTGAAGAATTTTTTTGTGTGTCTTCAAGGGATTCGAGAATGGTTTAGATCTTTAGATTCGCAATTTGGTCCACTGGAAAATGTTTTATAAACACGATTTTAGTATTTTTGTAGGAAAAATATCCAAATATTTTAACCGTCGTTCATTGACGCGAAATCATTTACATGAAGTGTCATCGCGTCATTTTGCCATTTAATATGGCAGAACAACGTTTGCCGGGTCAGCTAGTTTTATTATATTTTATTCTTTTATGAAAGTGAAACTTTTATTACATCGTTCTGAAAATTTTGGTTTGTCTGTCGAATGTCGCGTTACGCATGTCGCATTACGTACAAAATTTTTATTTTGCATGTTACGTTGTAGTTAAGAGCGAAATAAATTTCATTTTCAATAATGATTGATAAAGCGATTTTTATACCCTTAATGGAATATTATTCCAAAATTTTTTAGTAAAAAAGTTTCACTTTTACAGTGGTTTCATAAAACCACACAATTTATTTTTTTATTTATTACTTGTATGTTGTATCTGTGTCCTTTTTGTGTACAGTAAAGGAACTTGTCTGTCTGTCTGTCTGTTAAGTCCTAAAGGTGTTCGAGATTAACATATGAGCCTGTACACGTGACCAGGGTGCAGTGGGCCAGGCGGGCGGCGCGTACTGCCGCGCGTGCGACGTGGGCTTCTCGTCGGTGTGCTCGCTGCAGCGGCACCTCAGGAACAGCCTGCGCCACGTCACGCCCGACCAGCTCAGGTGGGGCCTATACATTCCTTCACATATGAGCCTGTACACGTGACCAGGGTGCAGTGGGCCAGGCGGGCGGCGCGTACTGCCGCGCGTGCGACGTGGGCTTCTCGTCGGTGTGCTCGCTGCAGCGGCACCTCAGGAACAGCCTGCGCCACGTCACGCCCGACCAGCTCAGGTGGGGCCTATACATTCCTTCGCATATGAGCCTGTACACGTGACCAGGGTGCAGTGGGCCAGGCGGGCGGCGCGTACTGCCGCGCGTGCGACGTGGGCTTCTCGTCGGTGTGCTCGCTGCAGCGGCACCTCAGGAACAGCCTGCGCCACGTCACGCCCGACCAGCTCAGGTGGGGCCTATACATTCCTTCGCATATGAGCCTGTACACGTGACCAGGGTGCAGTGGGCCAGGCGGGCGGCGCGTACTGCCGCGCGTGCGACGTGGGCTTCTCGTCGGTGTGCTCGCTGCAGCGGCACCTCAGGAACAGCCTGCGCCACGTCACGCCCGACCAGCTCAGGTGGGAAGGACCTATACATTCCTTCACATATGAGCCTGTACACGTGACCAGGGTGCAGTGGGCCAGGCGGGCGGCGCGTACTGCCGCGCGTGCGACGTGGGCTTCTCGTCGGTGTGCTCGCTGCAGCGGCACCTCAGGAACAGCCTGCGCCACGTCACGCCCGACCAGCTCAGGTGGGAAGGACCTATACATTCCTTCACATATGAGCCTGTACACGTGACCAGGGTGCAGTGGGCCAGGCGGGCGGCGCGTACTGCCGCGCGTGCGACGTGGGCTTCTCGTCGGTGTGCTCGCTGCAGCGGCACCTCAGGAACAGCCTGCGCCACGTCACGCCCGACCAGCTCAGGTAAGACCTAAACATTCGTTAGCTCAAATTCAAATTCAAATACATAATTTATTTCGCTATGAGGTGATTACGCTTAACGAAAGTCTAGGTAACTACAGATTACTTAAAGAGAAGAGATATAATGCTATTCTAAACTGATTAATATAAAGCAAAGGATGAGCTATTGATCCTTGAATGAATAGCTAATCCTAGACAGGTGCCTAACTTGCCTTAGGATAAATTTACAATAATTACCTACCACTAAGCTAAGCTCTAAGTCACGATAGACTATCTATATGGTCATCGGCTTTAGGAAGAATTTACAATATTCTTATCTTAAGCCCTAGTGTAGGCCGAGAGAGAAAAAAGCCGGAGGAAAAAAACTCTCGGTACTCTTTTAAAATTCAAATTAATTTTTACAGAAAAATGTACAGTATGACCATGACATGATTAGGACAGACACGAGACAGCCAATCGTGTATGCCAAGAATCACCCCATATGCCACCTGCTTACAATATTTAGTATAATTAATACAAGGTCAGGTATACATTCGTTCGCTGGTATCATTCGTTCATTCATTCGTCGCTCCGGGACTCGTCCTCGGATGAAGCAGAGGAGATGGGTCGTTTACGACTGCAAGAAGTGTAGTCGGACTCCATATCCATTGCTCAGGAGAGTCGGTTATGGGCTGAGAAGCCGTCATAGCGGCTACCCATGAATCCCTGTCAAAGGGTACTCCAATTGACCGAGAGAATTGTTCGAAGGCCGTGAGTAGGGCCGGAACAGTGTAGGAATCCTGTAATGGGTCCATGATGGGAGCGGAGCCTCCCTGTCGAAGCGGGGGTAGGTATATATGAAATGAAATGAAATGATTTATTTTTAGTAAAGCAAACACAAACACACAATAATTTAGAACACAAAATATGACATAAAAAAGGTTACACTTTACTAAAATGGGCTCTGCTCAGCATTATGCTAGAACCAACGAAGACAACCAACGCTGGTCTTCCGCAGGACCCATATGGTGATGCCACGGAGATCTATCAGTAGGTACAGTATACGTTCTTCTAAAAAGTAATAATATAATAATAAAATAAAATAAAAATTAATCCTAAGTAGTGAAAAAGGGGAAATAATAAAATAAGGGTTTTTTTTTATACAGTACATGTTAACTCATTTATAATGATCTAAAAAAATATTAAATAGCACTTGTGTCGTGTCTAAAGGCACTACTAAAAGGCACTTGGTGTTTGAGTACTCCAAATAGGAGACAAGCCAAGTGAAGCTTTCTTCGATGGTACATTTTAGGGATAGAATTTGCAATATTATAGTCACTAACCGTCACCCTTGGGAAGGCCAAGTGCCAACTATACATTCGTTCGCTGTATCATTCGTTCATTCACTCATCTTCCCGATGTTTTGCCGCGAATTCTTCTTGGTGCCAAACCACAACCCTCTATTTGTCCCACTGTTGGGCACGGTTCTCCTCTCAGAATGGGAGGGATTAGGCCTTAGTCCATCACGCTGGCCATGTGCGGATTGGCAGACATGCACATGCCTTCGAGATGATGAACTCTCAGGCATGCAGGTGTCCTCACGATGTGTCCTTCATCGTTACAGCAAGTGACATTTAATTTCTTAAACCGTGAATTCCCCATTGTGCACTGGGCCAAAATTAATGATAGATTTTGATGATGATGATTATGACGACTCCGTAGTGCGGTTGTGACTGCCAAACGTGCTTAAGTTCTACATAATATTATATTTGCACTGTACATTTTTAGCCGAACTATACCTACCTTATATAAGTTTCTCATTTTAAGTGACTTTTACTGTATGTATGTCTTATGAGAAATAAATATTCTTTAAACCGAATACGCGGGTCCCGGCTTCGAATCCTGAATGAGGCAGATATTTATTTCGAAGATAAATATTTGTGTTCGAGTCATACATGTGAAGTTGTGTTGTTTCCTGCGTGTGCGCTACATGGGTTTCTGCGGTAGTTTCGTTTACACCTAGTTGCCACCTCACCACCACACTCGAAGAAACTACTGATCAAATTTATTTTATTTTATTATGAGTGTGACTTGACCAATCCTCCCTTACTGTTGGCCCTCACTGAAAACCAGCGCTTCGACTCATTAAAATGAATCGAAGCATATGCTGAGTGGTGGCCTTTTCACACAACTGCGGCACAGAACATTATTATGTATTAAGTACTGTTAGTTATAAGAAACTTTCCAACTGTTTATTTTGTTTTGTTTACCTTGTTTATTGTTAATTTGTTTTTTTTTTTTTTTTCACTTTTAATATGCTTATTTTGCTTTTATTTTGTGTTTGTGTTTATTTATTATTCATTCTGTATGTCTGTGTCCATGTGTGTGTGAATAAAGATTTCTTTCTTTCTTTCTTCTTTCTTTAAATTCTGTCCATCAAACTTAATTCGTGTTCGATTGTAATGTTTCAGGTTCATATGCGACCATTGCGGGCGGCGCTTCGCCGACAAGACAAAGCTTCGGGACCATATCGAGGAGAAGCATCTGCACAGGACGTACACTTGCCATATATGTCAGAAGGTAGGTGGTAGGGTTGGGCGTCCATAGACCAATGGCTCGCGTCGATTCAATGTGATCGAAAGAGTTGAGCAACGACGGGCGCGGTCGGTTTGTTGATGGGTGACCAATAGTTACAAAATTTAATGGACGCTACCGTGCTTCGGAGGGCACGTGAATCCGTCGGTCCCGGTTGTTTTCAATGCTGGAAACAGTCGTTAAGCCTTGTCGAAGACCTTCGGGTGGCTTGAGAACATTCGACACTGGGTTGGCCACTTACCACTCCACCAATCCGCATTCGAGCAGGGTGATGGAGTATGCTCTAGACCTCCCGCAGAAGTGTCTGTGGGGGAGACCCGTGCCCAGCATGAGCAGCGATGAATGTATTTAAAAATGTCTATGTATGTATATCAGTCTCTGACACCCATAGTACAGGCTCGCGCCTACTTTGGGGTCAGGTGGCCGTTGTGAGAATGTCCAAGATATTTATTTATTTATTATACATATATTTTATTTACTTGTGAACGCTCTACTTTTCACCAGTTATGTATGCCGGGAACACATACCTTCTTAACTCCTTGCAACTTCTTCACAATGCTCTCAGCCTTCCTAATTTTACTTCTGACCGTCTTCTTAGCCTGCTTAACTTTAACTTCTCGAAGATTACTTATCTCTTCTTCTTTATCTATTTATTTTTTTATCCGGTCGTCCGTTCGTCCGTTGCAGACGTCCAAGAACCGCGTGGGATTGGAGCAGCACGTACGAAACGTTCACAAAGGCCGCCCCAACAACAAGATATGCCATCACTGCGGGAAAGGATTCCCCGTGAGTACAATACAATACGATACATACAAATTGGATAACTATATACAGAAAAATCCATAAATAATAATCCATACAAATTAATACAGAAAAATCCAATTCGACAGGGAAGGCACATAACATAATCGACACGTTTAAAATACACATTCAATACAATTCACTATAATACCTAATATATACTTATATCTAACTACCAATTACCACTACCTACTTAAAAAAAAATAAAAAAAAAAAACGCACATAAAATTTCATAACAAGAAACAGTTTTTTTTTAAATATTCGTAGCATATTAAATGTAATGTCACTTAGTCTTATTCAAACTCACTCAATTTGCATGAAAATAAATCAAGCCTCTCGTGTACTTTATTTAAATTGATCATGAACACCAATCCGCATTGGAGCTGCGTGGTGAAGTATGCTCTAGACCTCCCGCAGCAGTGTCTGTGGGGGAGACCCGTGCCCAGCAGTGGGACGTCTATGGGTCGCAGCGATTAATGTTAACATGAACATGTTTCCAGACGAAGGTGCAGCTGGAATCCCACATCCGAACACACACTGGGGAGCGGCCGTTCATCTGCGAGTACTGCCCGACAACCTTCTCCCAGCAGTCCAATCTGTACAAGCACCACAGACAGGTTGGTACGGCACCTATCCCTCTCGGCCTACCGGTCGTAATTACCACGGTTTTTTTTTGATAGCAAACGAACACTCACTGGGGAGCGGCCGTTCATCTGCGAGTACTGCCCCACCACCTTCTCCCAGCAGTCCAATCTGTACAAGCACCACAGACAGGTACGGCACCTATCCCTCTCGGCCTACAGGTCGTAATTACCACGGTTTTTTTTTATAGCACACGAACACACACTGGGGAGCGGCCGTTCATCTGCGAGTACTGCCCGACAACCTTCTCCCAGCAGTCCAATCTGTACAAGCACCACAGACAGGTTGGTACGGCACCTATCCCTCTCGGCCTACGGGTCGTAATTACCACGGTTTTTTTTTATAGCAAACAAACACACACTGGGGAGCGGCCGTTCATCTGCGAGTACTGCCCGACCACCTTCTCCCAGCAGTCCAATCTGTACAAGCACCACAGACAGGTTGGTACGGCACCTATCCCTCTCGGCCTACAGGTCGTAATTACCACGGTTTTTTTTTATAACAAACGAACACACACTGGGGAGCGGCCGTTCATCTGCGAGTACTGCCCGACAACCTTCTCCCAGCAGTCCAATCTGTACAAGCACCACAGACAGGTCGGTACGGCACCTATCCCTCTCGGCCTTTTTTTTTTTTCACCGGGGAAACCTTCAAAAGGTACCCGGTGCCGTGGGAGCAACACAGGGTTATGTGGGACTTTTACCGCACCAAAACCCCCCCGGTGGCCTTCCTCGGCGCTATGTGGAGGACTCCGGGATCTCCAATGGAACGCAACCGGAGTCCTTTTAGCGCGGTGCCCTTCATTTGGGCTCTGCTTGGGAGGTGCCCCCTCCCTAATCTGCCCTTGTTACGACGGTATGCGGCCACACATACCGTCGTCCTGCTTGGGGCTACTGGTTTGAGCTCCCACTCTAGCCGCCCATAACCCCGACTCCATTTAGTCGCCTCTTACGACAGGCAGGGGATACCGTAGCACTATTCTGGTCCCGAGCTACAGCTACGGTTTTTTTTGATAGCAAACGAGCTTGCAGCACCACCCATCCGCTGCCGCTCATGACAACTGTAACTGAATTTGAACAAGACTCAATTAGGGACTGGGATGGTTAGTCCAATTAGTTGAGAGAGTTAATTAGAAGAACGCGCCGGTGCCCTCCAGCGCTGCGCCCAAGACGGGCTCTTTCCCGGTTTCACAACGCTGTGCAGCCACAAACAGCGTCGTCTTTCCCGGGGTCACAAGATGGACGGTTCGAGCTCCCACTCACCGTCCGCGACCCCATAAGTCCCCTTTTAGTCGCCTCTTACGACAGGCAGGGGATACCGTAGCACTATTCTGGTCCCGAGCTACGGGGACGAAGCTAGAGGTGCTAGGTTTGATTCTAGGCTCGGATAAAGTATTAAGTACTGTGGTTTTCTCTATAGTAAATTAAAATCCCCAGTAGCAGCTCGGAGTCTGGATTTGTCCCCGTTGTATGGCAATAGACTCACCACCTATTATTACATGGGGACCTAAACATTAATGATGGAAAGTGTATTAAAAAGCTTCTGCCAACCCTTCGGGGATATACAGGCGTGATGATAACATATGTTTATGTAAAAGATACTAGTTCATTTTTGTTTGCAGGTACATCTAAATATAAAGAGGAAGCGATATCCTCTGTGTACCAAGAAGAGGGCGCCACTGGCAAGCGACGCCGCTGCGCCCGCGCACTACACCTTGCCAGACGGTATGTTCGCCGTGTGACCGGTAGCAACCAGTCGGCGACACGTCTGTTAGCGTTAAACATCTAAATATAAAGAGGAAGCGATATCCTCTGTGTACCAAGAAGAGGGCGCCACTGGCAAGCGACGCCGCTGCGCCCGCGCACTACGCCTTGCCAGACAGTATGTTCGCCGTGTGACCGGTAGCAACCAGTCGGCGACACGTCTGTTAGCGTTAAACATCTAAATATAAAGAGGAAGCGATATCCTCTGTGTACCAAGAAGAGGGCGCCACTGGCAAGCGACGCCGCTGCGCCCGCGCACTACACCTTGCCAGACAGCATGTTCGCCGTGTGACCGGTAGCAACCAGTCGGCGACACGTCTGTTAGCGTTACGCTACTTTAATCTATATATATAAAAGGAGAAGGTGACTGACTGACTGACTGACTGACTGACTGACTGAGTGACTGACATATCAACGCAGGGCCTAAACTATAAGGGTTAGAGACTTGAAATTTTGCACAGGGGTTCCTTTTATAACGTAGGGAAGCACTAAGAAAGGATTTTTGAAAATTCACCCCCTAAGGGGGTGAAACGGGGGTGCAAAGTTAGTATGAAACTTTGCCGTTTTTGAAGTCAAGTGGGCAACCCAAACGCGAGCGAAGCTGCGGGCGTCCACTAGTAATATTATATACTAGTGGACGCCCGCAGCTTCGCTCGCCTGAAATCAGACATAATAATAGATCCTTCTTAACGCGTTAACTTTACCTCCACAAAATCCGTAAATGTGTTATCCCCTATGTTTATTTTACACCCTTAAGGGTAACATTTTTACAAACTTTGAATGCCATAAGTATTTATTTATATCTAATCAACAGTGAAATAAAAAAATTATGTTTTCCTGTGTGGGAGGTGAAAACTGCGTGCATGAAAGTATACATACATCACCATACATTTTTGTTCGCGGATTGTTGCAAATTAGAATAATTCTTGTTTGTAATAATGGAGTTACGCAAAGTAACGCTTGATACAATTAATTAAAAATTTTATGCTTCTAGCTCTGAAAATGACAATACTTTCATACAACATTTCATCCCCCTTTTCAACCCTTTACAACACTTTTTTCCAATTAAAAAGTAGCCTATGTCCTTTCTCAGGCTCTAGACTATCTGTGTACCAAATTTCATTTAATTCGGTTCAGTAATTTTGGCGTGAAAGCGAGACAGACAGGCAGAGTTACTTTCGCATTTATAAAATGTATTAGTATATTAGTATGGATTATAGCTGTTAGCTAAAATAAGCAATAGATAGATTCTCGCGCAGACAATGCAGTGTTCAGATTATTATTTTTCGTCGCAAGTGGGATTCGAACTCACGACCATCCATGGTTCTGAGAGCGCTCTGAATGACTTAGCCACCTCGGTCCGCCCCACCAACAGCGAAATATTTTTTCAAGGCGTAGGTAATACGTCGAAGCTTGACGTCAGTGCTACCAGAATAGGAAAAAAATCAAATGTGTAACAACGCAGATAAACTCATTTCATTATGATATTTTTACACCTACATGAATTTTGCAATCATATTCATCTTAATCTTAATGTATATATTTCTTGTGTACGTGTGTATGACAATGAACTCCTCCTAAACGGCTGGATAGATGTTGATGAAATTTTTTGTGTGAGTTCAAGGGGATTCGATAATGGTTTAGATTCACAATTTGGTCCACTGGAAAATGTTTTTTAAACACTATTTTAGTATTTATATTTTTAACCGTCGTTCATTGACGTGAAGCGTCGCTTCAATTTGAAATTTCATATGGCAGAACAACGTTTGCGGGGTCAGGTAGTATTTTTATATTATCTTCAAAAATGTATGCAGGTGGAATCGAACACAGGTACTGGGAGTCCTGGGAACAGTTGTTATTTACTTCTGTCTACCCCCATTGGAATATAAAGGCGTAATATTGTATTTTATCGTATTATAAGCGGCAAGTGTTAATTTTATTATCATATGTAATGTAATGCAGTATTATCCTTTTTTTTTATCATAAGATATTGTATTAGACTGAAGTATTAAGACTTGTGAATAAAAAATATTTAAGTAATGAAATGCTGTGTTTTTATTGCTTAAATCCTGGATAAATTATTACGTTAAAAAACTGTAGACAACCAATAGATGGCGTTACTGTTGTAATTACATAGTGCAACATTTCTTAAGCATATGGGCTCATCTTTGCCTTCATTTCGATGATAGACAAACTCTCAGGCACATAGATTTCGTTACATATTATCCTTTACAGTAGCAGCAAGTTTGTAAAACGCACATCATCGCTGCGACCCATAAACGTCCCACTGCTGGGCACAGGTCTCCCCCACAGACACAGCTGCGGGAGGTCTAGAGCATACTCCACCACGCTGCTCCAATGCGGATTGTTGGAGGGGTTAGTGGCCAACCCAGTGTCGAATGTTTTCAAGCCACCCGAAGGTCTTCGACAAGGCTTAACGACTGCTTCCATCATTGAAAACAACCGGGACCGACGGCTTTACGTGCCCTCCGAAGCACGGTAGCGTCCATTAAATTTTGCCACTAGCGGTCAACCATCCACAAACCGACCGAGCCCGTCGTTGCTTAACACTTTCGATCACATTGAATCGACTCGAGCCATTGGGCTATGGACGCTACACATAAAAACGCACATACATATGTGAAAACGCACATATATAACTACATAGTTAGAAAAGTCGTTTTGAATCCAGAAACCCTCGACTTAGACATTGAGTTTTATAGCCACAGGGTTATCAGATGTGTCACTACCGTAAAATTACTACAATAACCATTAATTTACAAAATTGATTTATTGAATGAAATCCCAGATCGTAATTGATTTAATTGACAATATTGCAACAAGGAAATTATGTTATAAGGAAACTGAAATATATAATTAAATTTACCACAGATAGACCATAAATTAAATAAATACTCCGGCTTCATGTAATTGTGTATTTAATTATGTGCTAATTTTATAAGTAAACTAAGATCGACAGCACATCACATGGCAGACCAATTAGGATACAAGGTATGAATAAAAACAACAAGTAATGTGCCAACACAATAGGTAAGAATTTTTTTAACAATTTTCTCATAAAAAGTAGTTATTTATTTCGTATTGAAAAAAAGAGTTGTATTTTGAAGAATAATTATTGTGGATTTCGTAATACGTTATATTAAACGTTAATTTAGTAAGGCTTTCGCTAAGGCTAGTATTTTACAATAACGATTCAGGCGTTTGTTTAACTCATTCGATACACTTCACTCCATTGAAAAAAATCGGAAAGTTAGGTCTAAACAGGATTAAAATCCCGGTTTTAGAAAATATAAAATATAATAAAAAATGGTGCTAAAAAAACAAAGAAAACATTGTGGGCATTTTACGAAATTTTTAAAATTCATATTATTGATTTTAATCAGTATAATCGGTAAATAAAAAAAACGGCGTTACCGAATGGATGAACTTAAAACAAAAACAATGGGTTGTGTTTATAGTTCAGTTTCTATTTTATTATTGTCTATGGTTCAGTAACTGTTTCAATTTTTTTTTATTTCTCCTTTTGTTTAATTTTTTTTAAAAGCTTTTATTAAACTTCACGTGTATGTATGTATGTATTTATGTCCTGGAATCTTGCAATCAATATTTCACCCACTTCCACTGAAGCTATCGAGCTGAAATTCGGCACACGTATATGGTTCCGATGACAATGCACGAAAATAAAAAAAAAAGTTATAAAAAGCTTTATTAAAAAAAAAAAAATTAACAGTATAATTTTTTCACTCATTGGTTGGCTTCCCACGTCCCACTGCAGGTCACTTGTCTCTGATCACAACTGAGAAGGCTTGGCGCGTACTCCACCACGATCGAAAGTTTTAAGGCTCCACGATGGAATCCGACATGGCTTAACGACTGTTGCGATAATAACCAAGAACTTCAGGTGGCCTGAACACGGAAGCTGTCACTTAACTAACTACCGGCCGAAACCGGGCTGTGGATAATTTCTCGATGTAGATTTAATTTTAGATTTATAAAACGCACAAATTGAGCATAGAGAGTGATGTCAATTCAATATCGTTGGGTAATAAAAGAGCTATCACAAAAAAATGATGATATCACTAGTTTTCAACTTTCTCTCAATTTCTGAGCTTCTGTAACAAGCTTTGAGTCTTTGAAACATTCCTCAATCTCCAAAAGGGTCTTGCCCTTGGTCTCTGGCAAATAGACGTACAATAGAACTGTACAGAGCCCAGAAGTTACGCCGTAAAAGAAAAATGATCCGTGAATCCCTAACGCTTTAAAAATAACTGGAGACAACTTAAGCATTATTGTACAAGAACTTAGGAAAATAAATGATGTTATCATATAGGAGACAGCTTGGTATCTGATCGAAATTATTTCACTGTAAATCGTCAAGGAAATTATTATCGGTCCGCAACTTATTGCCAAGGAGTAGGCTATTAAAAGACCGAGTGTTACAATGTTATTCTCATGAAGAATTTCAAGTTTAACCAGGTACAAATACAGCGACAGACCAAACGTGATTACAATACTAAGGAATGCCAGTCTGAGCAACATAGTGCGTAGTTTAAGGATCTTGGACAGGAACGATCCTAAATACATACCGAAGACGGTAATACCGTCTAGGATCAGCATGCCAGTGTAAGCAGCATTTTCGTTTTTACTGATTTTCTTAATAATTTCAATGGAATATATACTGCAGACAAATTTACCGGAGAAATTGTACTGGGCCCCCACAAGAATCGACAAAAGAAGAGGCATGTAAAACTGTCTGCATTTGAACGTCTGTTTTAAACTGGACCAGTCCATTTTCTGTGTTTGCCGATCCGTTTGAGACTTGATAAGATCGCATAGTTCTTTCTCCGCTTCCCGACTTGATCCTCGAAGCCATCTATGGGCAGATTCACTCTCTCTCATCTTGCCTTTACTAGCCAACCATCTTGGCGATTCAGGGTATAAAGCAACGGTGTAGGAGTAAAGAGAGCAGACGATTCCTAGACCAGTTATATATTTCCAGTTGAAGAATGTTCCAATGGCGTTGCTAGCCCACATGCCCCAGTAGAAGCTAGTCGACTGGATGTTAAGGTAGATGCTTCGGTACTTATGGCTGCAATATTCCGGGATGATATGAAATATCATAGCAACATTGCTGGCATTCACGAAGCCTTGTATGGCTTCAGCTATCAGAATCTGGTAAGGAGCTGTGCTGAAGAAGAGAATTGTGAATGCTGTTGTCATGGCTATGCAGCAGGCCAGATATGGGATCTTTCTGCCGAAGAATTGGGAGAACGCTGGCAGAATGAACACCCAAGGAAGGGCCGTGAAGTTTGCGCCGGAATCTGGAAGGAACACTTACGGAGTTCAGTTGAATCCAACCTCACAGATAATATAGATAACTCTTAAGACATTTACCTAAAATGGTCATTTTACCTGGACAGCCAGTTATTTTTATTGTGTTGATATACCTAACACGGCAACGAGTATCCAGCAGTGGAAAAGCTAACATCCACGATGACAGCATAGTGGCTATCGAATTTGCCTCTCAATCGAACGGTCCAAGTGATGAAGTCTGCCAATTCGCACTTGGCCAGCGTAGTGGACTAAGGCCTAACTCCTCCCATTCCTAAACCCGTGCACAACAGTGGGACAAAGAAAGGGTTGTGGTGGTGGAAAAAGCTGATGGATGGACTTACAGAGCCAAGAAGCCAGTTCATCATCAACTGTGGAGTTCCACTGGACCCTGATCTGCGGGACGAAGACTGTCGGTGCTCCGGTGCAGAGCCCGTTCATGAAGAATAGCGTCCACACTGCGCTGCTGATGTGGAACTGGAACAAAATAGCGTCGTCATTTCACATCGCTAGATATTTGTTCGTAGCGTTGATTGGTCGTAGCGTCCATAGCCCAATCAATGGCTCGCGTCGATTCCATGTGATCTAAAGCGTTAAGCAAAGACATGTGCGGTCATTTTGTGGATGGTTGACCGCTAGTGACAAATTTCATGGGCGCTGTGCTTCGGAGGGCACATTAAGCTTTACACCAGCTCTAACAATCACTAGGTTGACTGGTACAAAATGCCTTGGCGCATTATGTTTTGTAAAATCTTTTCTCTGGATTTTTCAATAAAGTCTTAAATAAATAAATAAGCCGTCGCTCCTGGTTGTTTTCAGTAGTAAAAACAATCGCTCAGCCTTGTCGAAGACCTACGGGTGGCTTGGGAACATTCAACACTGGGTTGACAATTAACCCCTCCACACAATCCGCATTGGAGCGTGGTGCAATATGCTCTAGATCTCCCGCAGATGTCTGTGGGGAAACCCGTGATCAACAGTGGGTAGGTAGGTACAGTAGAAATAGGTCCGGGTCGTACTAGTTCGTACACGAGCTGTACCACCTTATATAAGTATAAAAATACCTTGCTGTTTTCTATGTTATCAACGAATGGCATGAAGTTGTAATGGGCAATAAACTTTATTAGGTCACGGCAGCTATAAACATATGTAATTGTAACGATGAAGTTTATCGAAACCATGGTCACATGGTTACTCATATAGAATAGAATAGAATTGAATAGAATAGAATAGGTTCAGGTTTGCTTTGTTTATTGACGCAAAAAACGGGACATAATGAAATGACCGAACATATCATGAAGTGATCATTTCTAAGATCTGGCCACGACATACATAATGATAACTCTTTAGATTCTATAGATAAACATAAAACGTCTATATGTCCATAGTGCCATGGATATAAGAAGTTGTAAAAAAGAAACAGATCAGATAGGCGCTATAAAAGTGAAGCTTCCCTATAGTTCCAAATTGCATCGTTTTCTGGATTCTCGAAGGCATCGAACACAACGCACATTTACCAGCACCAGCACTGAATTCTTTCAGCATATTTATAGTATAAAATCATTGTGTATACCTGTCTTAAGAATGGTTTCCAGAATCCGGAGTCATGTTCAGACAAATCTTCAATGGCACTGTACTGCGTCATCACAGATGGTATAAATCTAATTCGGCTGTTCAATCTGCGGTGAAACACACTTCCTCGTCCGCTAGTAAATACGCCTAATTCTATTTGTCATCGACTTATATGCGAAGTCGTGTAGTGTCACCGCATTTAAATCGCTCCAGATACTAAGGTAATCGATAATTTTTAAGTAATTTCATTGTCAATGTCAACGAGTAAGATCATTGCAGTAATGATTGCATAGAATTACTAATGTAAATTGTTGTTTAATTGAAACTCGTAGCCAGTAATTTGGCATACGTATGTATAGCATTGATCTATCAATTTGATAGACGTAGATTATGTTGCCTGTCTCGATGGTTTTTTTCGTTGTCCATTTTTCCATTTTATTTTTGATGTGAAACATCTTTAGGCGGAGGGCAAACCAAATTTTTGGCGTGGCGAACGTGGCGAGCGTAGCGAATATGGAATATGTATATATACTACACAGTTCCGACAAATGACGGTCGGAAATTATTTTATTAATAAAATACATATAATAATTAAATTTTTGTTTTTATTTGTTTTTTTTTTTTTTTTCGTTTTTTCTTATATGTTTTAGTTCCTGTCATAATCTGTACTTTTGTGCATATTACTTTCACATCTGCCAGGCGTCCCGTGACGGCTCACATTTTTTTTATATAGGTAAATTTATATCATATGTAGCTTATTAAGTATAGGCACTTACTTTAATTTTAATTTTATTTTATTAATGACTAGTGGACGCCCGCAGCTTCGCTCGCGTTACACATTCACTAACTTCAAAAACGGCAAAGCTTCATACTAACTTTGCACCCCCGTTTTACCCCCTTAGGGGATGAATTTTCAAATTTTTCTCGCCGTAAAAACCATCCTTGAACTTCAACGAACATTTAAAAAAAAGAATTGGCCAAATCGGTCCAGGCGTTGTTGAGTTATGCGCTTACCAACACATTTTGCGATTCATTTTTATTATATAGATATACATAATATCTATATGTAGGTACATAAAAATTAAAATAAGAAAACAATGTATGTCGAAATAAATTTATATTTATTTTATTATTATTTATATTATGTCTATGTCTATGGTCTAGTGGTCGAAACCGCGGCTGCTAAAGAGGTCCTGGGTTCGATTCCCGGGTCTATTGAGTATTTCTAACTTAAAACGCTCGCTAGCAACTAGGAATCTGGATTTGTCTCCCGTGTATGGCAATAGGATCACCACCTATTACATGGGAGTCACCTTGTGAAAATTGTGTGTATACACACCCCCGTCTACCCTTTTTGCAGAAAACGAGCATGCAGCACAACCCTATGTGCTAATCTACAATACAATACAATACAAAAACACTTTATTGTACACCATAGCAAAAAAAACACGTACATAGGTACAGTAAATTACAGCACATGTGAACAAATAGATTTGTTCACATGTGCTGTAATTTACTGTACCTAGATCTACGTTATCATCTACCTAATTGCCAAGTTTCGTCCAAATCCGTTTTGTACTTTTCTGTGTAACAAACATCCAAACATTCAAACATACAGACAATCACATTGTATAATTAGTAGGATATACCACTGAGTGAAAATAATATTTTTATTTTATTTTTATTTAAATAAAAATAATATACAATTGTATTACACTACCGCAGCTTCACTCGCGTGGAATTAGACATAACAATACTTTCGATTACATCTAGTAGCCTATGTCACTCAGTGAAGATGCAGCTTTCTAATGATGAAAGAATTTTTTAAATCGGTCCAGTAGTTTTTGTGTGAAAACATTACAAACATAATTTTTCCACTTTATAATATTAGTAAGTATAGTTTTTTTTAAATCGGTCCAGTAATTTTTATGTGAAAACATTACAAACATAATCTTTCCACTTTATAATATATAGATATACTCGTTGGGCAATTAAATATATCAATGTTATTATTATATTTCTTAGTAATGAATAACTGACGAAAATATTGTTAGCCTTAGAATAATTACCTATTCATTAACTATTATTTACGTAGTTACTCTAACGTCGACGATGTTTTTCAAACATACGTATTTAATTTACATAGGTGCAAGTATTTGTATGCTTATTAAGTTTTACAATGGCGTCAAACAATATTACACACAGTGCAGTACATATTACGCTCGCAGCCGGTGAATCAGACACAATTC
Organism: Carterocephalus palaemon; assembly: GCA_944567765.1. Lineage (NCBI taxonomy): Eukaryota > Metazoa > Arthropoda > Insecta > Lepidoptera > Hesperiidae > Carterocephalus > Carterocephalus palaemon. Next base: position 5,108,142 of record OX155665.1, read on the forward strand.
ACACAATAGAACCGTATACAACGGTAACAATATCTCAGCACCTTGCCGGAATGTATTTTCTATCATAATAATCATGTATATAAGTAAGAAAGCTTATACGGTAGAAAGGTAAAAGTTGAAATGTAAAACCACAGGACAGATCTGATAAAAGAGGTAAAACGCACGGTTTATCAAGATGCTCCGTCTAAAACGAACGGTACTTTTTTCAATCTTAGCAAAGAGTTTTTATGTCAGAAAAGTGGTCAACTATAACTTAAGTAACAACTATAACATAACAACAAACTAACTCGTAATTTTAAGTTGCGTCAGCAGGCGCGGGTCCGGTGACACCCGGAGGTCGCCGTCGTCCGCGAAATTTGCGGAACAGGACACCCTTCGGCCACAGCTCTGCGTCCAGGAAGGTCGACAGAAAAAAAATGGTATAAGCTCCAGCAACTCCCGTGGGAGTGACCGAGATGGTAAAAACAATCGCATAGCATTTTCGAAGACCTTGAGAACATACGAAACTTGATTGGCCAGTAATCCCTCCACCAATCCGCATTGGAGCAGCGTGATGGAGCTCAAGACCGTCCGCCCGCAGATTGTCTGTGGGGGAGACCCGTGCCCAGCAGTGGGACCATATACGAGTATAGCCATTATCTAACAACAATTAAAAATAACAAATTATGATGTAATGTAGAATTTATTGTTTAATTAAACAGTTTAAAATTTTGTTTAAAACCGGAATTCTTTATCTTAAAACATAGTAACTAAGGTAATTTATCGTCAGGTGTTTTACTTGTAAAACTATTACACAATGTTAATTACTCAATAATTAATTATACTAGATATATACATATTTTACTTACTGATATTGGAATTGGAGTATCTGTAGTCTTGCCCAACAACACAGGAACAGGGGTTGGCTGAAAAACAGCGCTGCATAGGACCTCCAAGCCTATGTCAGCTGAAGATGAGCCAACTCAAGCCTATATTAAATTAATTATTTTTTGTAGTACCAATTATAATTGCGTAAGATAAGATAAGATAATATTTATTTGCAAAAATTTGGTTAAAGTTTAGGACATAGGTGCCTCACATTTGCCATTTCTTATGGCATGCAAAATTAATTACATGATTATAAATAAATAAATATTCATTTAAATGTTAATTTAAAATGTAATGGTCAAGAAATAATAATTGAATAGTAAGAACAAAAATTATTTAAATTCCTAACATTTAAGTACATTTAAGTACTTCTGTAGCGTCCATAGCCCAATGGCTCGAGTCGATTCAATGTGATCGAAAGAGTTAAGCAACGACGGGCGCGGTCGGTTTGTTGATGGGTGACCGCTAGTAATTTTTACCGCAAAATTTCATGGACGCTACCGTGCTTCGGAGGGCACGTTAAGCCGTCGGTCCCGGTTGTTTTGTTTTCAATGGTGAAAACAACCGTTAAGCTTTGTCGAAAACCTTCGGGTGGCTTGAGAATATTCTACACTGGATTGGATGTCATGGGCAGCTCGTTTGCTATCTTACATCCATAAAAAAATATTGGTTCTTTACTGCGGCATCAACGTTGTGAACACCCGGTAAATAATTAAAAATGTTAATATTATAAGTAGGTATATAATTATAATATTAGGTAGTACCTATATTGTTTTTTTTTTTTTAAACTTTTTTTTTTTTTTATGCATTGTCATCGGTACCAAATATGTGTGCCAAATTTCAGCTCGATAGCTTCAGTGGAAGTGGGTGAAATATTGATTGCAAGATTCCAGGACATACATATGTAGGTACTTACATACATAGATACACTAGTGGACGCCCGCAGCTTCGCTCGCGTGGAATTACGTAGACATTCACTAACTTCAAAAACGGCAAAGTTTCATACTAACTTTGCACCCACGTTTTACCCCCCTATAGGGTGAATTTTCAAAAATCCTTTCTTAGTGCTCCCCTACGTTATAAAAGGAACCCCTGTGCAAACCCCTGTGCTCGGGATGATTGAACAAATATGTGTCAGATATAAAAATAACGTAATTATATTAGGGGACTTCAATTTGAATTCGTGTAATAATAACAGTGTGCTTAGTTACTATGAATATTTTGTATCCTTCTGTGAACTCGTTCAGTGTAATAATGTTCCGAACTGTAGCGACCGACAGCTAGACCTGGTGCTGAGCGCGCGCGGCGGCGCCGGCGTGACGGTGGTGGCGGCCGACGAGGCGTTGCAGCCGGTGGACGCGTACCACCCGCCACTCGCCGTCGCCGTCGCCGCCTCCGCCGCCGCCGCCGCCCGCGCCGCGAGCGCGAGTAGCCACCGGGATCCATGCCAGCAACCGTTAAAGCAGTGGAACTTTAATAAAACTGACTTCCATAAATTATATAGCTCCATTTTAAAAATTGACTGGACGGATGTGTATATGACCGACGATCCTGATTTAGCTTTAAACTTATTCTATAATAAAATTAATAACGTTCTCGATAACTGTGTGCCTTTAAAACTTCACAAACCGGATAATTCTAGGTATATTTATCCTGTTTGGTATACCTCAGAAATTATCAAAGACATACAGATAAAATACAGGTTACACAAAAAATATAAAACTACTAAACGTAGCTGCGACTATGAGGAGTTTTCTCGATACAGGGCGAAGGTGAAGGCGGAGACTGCGCGCGCTCATGACCGGTATCAAGAGCGCGTCCAAAACAACCTCGCTTCGGACCCCAAAGCATTTTGGGGTTTTATAAGAGCTAAGAAGGTGAATTCAGCGCGATGTAAATTAGTGAGAGACGGGCGTACTCTTTCGGATCAGGAATGTGCGAAGGAACTGGCCCAGTTCTTTTATTCCGTGTATAGCACGGAACCGGCGCGGCTAGACGTGTCGGCAGTCAGCGAGACGGTGGGGGGTGACGCGCGCGTGCACCTGGCGCGCCTCGCTCTGGCGGACGTGTCTCGCGCGCTCGTTCGGCTATCGCCGAAGCGTTCTGTTGGGCCGGACGGAATCCCGCCTTATATCCTTCGGGATTGTCGTCTCATGCTTGAGGAGCCTCTGCTGCATGTGTTCAATATCTGCCTGGCTAATGCTATCTTTCCTGACCGGTGGAAGCTCACCCGAGTGGTGCCAGTGCCGAAGGGAAAGGGCGGGACGAAGCCGAGTGACTACAGACCGGTGGCAATCCTGAGTGCGGTGGCCAAGGTGTTTGAGTCGGCTATCCACCACGCATTGTATGCACAGGTGAGAGCCCGGTTGTCTGACGCGCAGCACGGATTTCGTCCTGGGCGGGGGACGGCGGGCAACCTGCTGCATTTGATGTCGCGGCTGGTACCGGCGGTGGATGCGGGGCGTCAGGTCGATGTTGCCTACTTCGATTTCCGGAAGGCATTCGACGCGGTTGATAATGACGTACTGCTCGCGAAGTTGGCTGGCGTGGGCTGCACGCCGCATACGCTGTCCTTCTTCGCCAGCTACTTGCGACACAGGCGTCAGTATGTTGACTGCGGCGGGTGTCTTTCGGAGCAGTACTGGACAAGATCAGGCGTCAGTCAAGGTAGTAATTTGGGACCCCTCCAATTCATCATAATGATTAATGATTTACCGGAGGTGGTTCAAGAGTCTACGTGCCTCCTATATGCTGACGACCTGAAATTAGTACGCGAAGTGGGTGACATGGCAGACCACTGTGGACTGCAAAGGGACATTGACAGCGTGGTCGAGTGGAGTCACAGGAATAGGCTACACTTCAATGCTGGAAAGTGTTCCTTGATTTCTTTCAGTCGCGCGCACGCTACTCGGCACTTTGCCTACCGCGTAGGGGACGAGCCTCTGAAGCGCGTTACAGAGGTGAGGGATCTGGGCGTTCTATTTACCTCTGATCTCAACTTTCGAGACCATATAACCGAAGTATGCAAAAAAGCGTACCGAAACCTTGGCTTCATACTAAGGCAAGCGGGAAGCTTTACCAACTTAGATGCTTTGCGTGCCTTATATGAAGCCTTGGTGAGGAGTCATTTGGAGTATAATTCGGTTATATGGGCTCCGAGCGGGATCAAGTATAAACTTATGATAGAACGCATTCAAAACAGGTTTACTAGATTCCTTTACCTTAAAATGTATGGAGTCTATCCGGGCTATCCCTTGCTGTATCCTACCTTGTTCGTTATAGGCATGGTGGGATACAGTAAGCTGGAAACACGGCGGGAAGTCGCTCTCGCCAAATACCTTTTAAGGGTATTGCGCGGTGAGCTAGACAGTCCTGCAGTTCTGGAAGAGCTAAAGCTCTCCGCGCCACCTGACAGTGTCGGGCGTAGACGGCGGCCGCCGCTGCTGGCGCTGCCCCCCGCACGCACCAACCTGCTGCGCGACGCGCCGCTCACGCGGGCGATACGGGTGCTCAACACGGCGGCATGCCATATAGATCTGTTCGGTTGCACACTGGACGAGTTCACGAGAATTTGTTGTAAATTGTGTTCGTCTTTGAAAATTTAATTGTTGACATCACCGGTAATTTGACATAATGAATCATGACATTTAATTTTATTTGACATTGTATAGAATTAATTATGTATGTACTTGTAATTTTATGAATATTTTATTATTGACTATTTATTGACGAATTATTTATTGAATTATTATTAGTATTACTGTTTTGACATTGGATTATATTATAAAAAATTATGTACTTATCTAACGAATTGGTTCAGGCTGTAATGTTAGATTTAAGTTTGTGTCTATTAAATAAATAAATAAATAAATAAATAAATTTCAAGTTTCTAGCCCTTATAGTTTAGGCCCTGCGTTGATATGTCAGTCAGTCAGTCAGTCAGTCAGTCAGTCACCTTCTCCTTTGATATATATAGATACGAGTGAAGTTAAATAAAAGCTTTTAATAAAAAATAAATGAATCTAAATCAGACTTTCGTATTACTGCAGTGCTCCACGTTGCTCCCGCGCGTATTGGTTATGTTTTCAAATGTGTGTGTATGATGAATGGTATGATGTGTGCAAAGTTTGTTTCATTCACCTTCATTCACTATTCAACCTCTGTAATTAATCACCTCCATCGACTATGTCTTCGCTTTGTGAATATTCTTAACATAATTTATGTTCTCACAACAATAACGCCGTGGTTTGTATAATAAATATAATAATAAGTTTAATACTTCATTTTTTTATTACTTACAGTATAATCGTAGTGGGGTATTTTTTTTACAAGTGAATTAAATGTCTTTATGAGTAAAAAAAAAATGTTATTAAGTTAAAACAAATTTCTGTTTGCTATTTTTTTTTTAAATTAATATAAAAATAATAATCAATGCTAAAATATTTTTCCAAACAAGTCGCTCATGAATGAACAACGCAGGACTGGTATTATGTTTGTCTACCTAATCTTCAGTCGTTAATTTATTACGTCCACTAGTAGAGTGGACGCCCACAGCTTCGCTCGCGTAGAATTAGACCCATTAACGACGTCTACCCGCCTAACGACTTCAAAAACGGCAAATTTTCATACCAACTTTGCACCCCCGTTTTACCCCCTTAAGGAGTGAATTTTCAAAAATCCTTTGTTAGTGCTCCCCTACGTTATAAAAGGAACCCCTGTGCAAAATTTCAAGTTTCTAGCCCTTATGGTTTAGGCCCTGCGTTGATATGTCAGTCAGTCAGTCAGTCAGTCAGTCAGTCAGTCAGTCAGTCAGTCACCTTCTCCTTTTATATATATAGATTTCATTAGTTTTCTTTACAGATAATGCCTAGGCATAAAATTACATACTAGATTATCCTGCGAAATCGCCTTTTAGGCCAATTGAATAAGACTTTCAACCGGAAGTAATAAGATTTTATTGTAACCCAAGTGATAGTACCAAGGCTCCTTTTTCTTTTCGAGGGGGAAATCTTCTGGGGGAAGAGGCCGGGGTATGTGAGATTTCTACTCACTAAAACCCCCTCTGTAGCGTCAATAGCCCAATGGCTCGCTTCGATTCAATGTGATCGAAAGAGTTACGCAACGACGGGCGCGGTCGGTTTCTGGATGGGTGACCGCTAGTGGCAAAATTTCATGGACGCTGATGCCGACGATGCCGCCGTCGTTGCTTAACTGTTTCGATCACATTGAATCGAACCGAGCCATTGGGCTATGGACGCTACATGGACGCTACATGGACTCATGTAACGCCCTATATTAATGAAGTAAATTCGCTGAGGATGAAGTACCTTAAGCAACTTCACTTTGCTACGCTGCTCTTTGGAGTATATAATTGCTTATGCCGTTGCACATGTCTGCCAAACATGCACATGTTCGCCGGCATAAAGTATTTGCCATTTCACACTGTAGAATGGTATTGGTAAGTGAGTCACCGCTGGTACAAGCCTTGACCTTGCTCAATGGTATCCTGGCCTCAGATCCCAGCATACACTTGTTCTGGTCGTCACCAGCTGTATTTCACAGACCTGCCGCTAAATACATTGAAGTAGTTACTTATAGAATAAGTAAAATTTTTAAAAATAGTAATTTTTTTATTTACGTACCTGAAACGGGGTCGTTGAGGTAAATTTTTTGCATGTTTTAATAAATTTCATGATTTTAACTATAAATTCTCCAAAGAAACTGTGGATTTTTTTTTTAATTCATGCTATGTCATGATTGATTATTTCATGCTATTACGTACTTACTACATCTATACAAAAACTCACATAGTTCCATCATTCCGTCGAGGAGAAGAAGGACAAACCGACAAACAAACTCCCCCATTTATGTGTTAGTAAGGATTATTTATAGGCTCTACCACCTAAAGACTATGCATGAATAGAACTGAATCAACTGAACAAACATACGAATTAATATTTGTACTGGGAAATATTTTATGTCATACATTAATTTCATAGATAACAGGTTTGCGTGAACATTCAAATATACATTTGGTATGGTAATTATAACATGTACAATTTATTTAATAGTTTAAGTGCACGCGTGACGTTCCTTATAATATTATAATGCAATAAATTATAAAAATATATACTTAATTAAGCTAATTTAGCAAACACAAAATGGAGGCTAATATTGAAATGTTAAAGATCAATGTGAAGCGGAAGAAATGGATATATTTTCTTAGACAGGTGAGTGATAATCACATGATTATAGCATTATAGACCCGAACAGATTGAAAACTTCATAAGAGACTACAAAATGCTTTTATAGGGCTCGGCTATTATAATTAAAATAGTGGACGCCCGCAGCTTCGCTCGCGTAGAATTAGACCCATTAACGACGTCTGCCCGCGTTCGGGTTGCCCACTTGACTTCAAAAACGGCAAAGTTTCATTCTAACTTTGCACCCCCGTTTTTCTTACGTTATATTCAATGCTGGAAACAGTCGTTAAGCTTTGTCAATGACCTTCGGGTGGCTTGATAACATTCGACACTGGTTTGCCACTAACCCCTCCACCAATCCGCATTGGAGCAGCGTGGTGGAGTATGCTCTATACCTGCAGCTGCGTCTGTGGGGGAGACCCGTGCCCAGCAGTGGGACGTCTATGGGTCACAGCGATTATGTAACGTTTTTTTGATTCCAGCTCTTAGTCTGCAGCGGGGTGTGGGCGCTATGCTTCGTGGTCGGCAACCTCCTCGGCGCGCCGACGGTGTATATCCCCCAACTGCGTCGAGAGGCTGACTCCGCTGAGGTCCTGAGCGATGAAATGGCATCATGGCTATGTATGTACAAGGTAACGCTGCGACCCATAGACGCAGTGGAGGATTTTTCAGCAGGCTGAGTAGGCTGAAGCCTAGACGGCAGATTTCTGTACCTAGGGACCAGAATAGTGCTACGGTAGCCCCTGCCTGTCGTAAAAGGCGACTAAAAGAGGACTTCTGGGGTTGCGGGCGGTGAGAGTGGGACCTCGAATCGTCCATCATGTGACCTCGGGAAAGAAATGATACCGTGCACCGGAATACTATACGAATCTAACACGAGTTATAACAGCCACCGAAATGAAACTATTTTTGTCCTCATATCAGCTCATATCACTGAAATGATAAACTAAATATTTTAACTGTCCCATGCCAATATATTTATGAAAATATTATGTATATACGAAAAAATGTTAATTTCTTTGACAAAAAAAGCACTGTAGTACATAACTTTAGTACAAGAAATAAGGATAAATTGATTGTACCTAGCTCTAGACTAAGTATCAAAATCTTTTATGTGTTCGCTTCTACAATAAAATACCCGGAAATATTACTTGTCTCTCAGAGAATAAATTTAAATTTTACATTTAAACCTCCTTATTAAAGCTTTCTATAAAATTAATGATTACATAAAAGACAGAAATGCTTGGTGCGAAGTATCTCCAGCTCCACTTGTTCAATAATAATTTAATGTGATCAAATTATAAAAATTGTAAATTTTGAAAAGAGTAACGATGCTACTTACTTACTGTGGACCTTATCGTTTTTTAAGTGCCTTTCTTTTTATAATAGCCTACTAAATAAATAAAAACGTATTTTTATCGATAACTTCTTGTCTTATATCCGCAGATTTCGTTTGATCAAGTTTCAAAAAAACACATTGTATACTAATTATTTATTTATTTGGGTGTTAAATATGCCAATCCGCATTTAGCCAGGGTAGTGGCCTAACCCCTCTGATTCCGAGAGGAGACCAATGCCCAACAGTGGGAAAAACAAAGGGTTTATGATACTCTAAACTAATTTTCCAATTATTTCCACCATTACAGATTCCACATTTGGATTTGCAGCGGTGCCCTGGCTGGTATTACTGCCAGCGATCGTGAGACTATATGGCCCCAGGAAACCCTACATTGCGGCTTGCGTAAACATACTCATCGCCAACATTATATTCTACTTCAGCACGTCGATCACACAAATCCTGATCAGTGAAGTCATTTTCGCCTTCAGCTACGCGAACGCTCTTACCATCGGTATCATTATTGTGTCAGAGTACGTCTGCCCTGAGTATCGAGGAATTTTCTTGACTATTAAGGCTACTAGCATGGTCTGGGGCATTTGGTGTTCTAACGCTATAGGCACCTTCTTTCATTGGAAATGTATAGCTTACCCTGGCTTCCTAAGCTCAGCTTATTCCTTCACATTCGTCTTCTGGCCGGAATCACCGCAATGGCTGGCGAGCCGGGGCCGGTTTGAGGAGTGTCGCAAAGCGTTCTACTGGCTGCAAGGGCGCGACGAACAGTCCGAAATTGAGCTAGAGAAACTTATATCATCCCAAGTGAACGCCCAAAAAAGCGAAATACACAGAAATGATTGGAGCAGCATATCCAACGCTATAAGAACGGTGAGATGTAAAGAATTCTACGGTCCTCTCTTACTCGCAGCTCTGCTCAATACTCAATGCAATTTTACAGGGAAGTTAGTGTGCACGGTTTACTCTATTGATATTTTAAAGAAGATGACCGGAGACGAATCTACCGCTTACATGGGAATGCTCATATTGGACGGAGTTACTGTGTTCACTATGTACTTTGGATGCTATTTGTCTAAGCATTTGAACAGACGTACCTTGTTCTTCGTGTCGTCTTTCATCGGTATCTCGTGTCTATTCATGATATCACTGTATCTTTACTTGGTCAATTTATCCGTTATTGAGGAAAGCACGAGTCTATCTATTGTGATGTTAACCATATTTTCAATAGCTATAGGTTGTGGCCCGATGATTATGAACATGTCTATTTACGCTGAAATCATACCTCTGAGGTTTAAGTGTGTGATGGTCTTAATTGGGGGTTTAATATTTTATTTGAGTCTGACTGTTTTGTTGAAATTAACGCCATTTATATTCAGGAACTTGGGCGTCCACGGTGCGTTTTTATTCTATGGTATAGCATCTGGGACTTGCACCGTTCTTTTGTATAAATATTTGCCGGAAACAAAGGATAAGACTCTACAGGAAATAGAAGAAAATTTCAAAGAGAGATATTCGGAGACTGAACGGTTAAAGTAGTGGGTCTATTGATCCAGGTCTTTGAAGTTGTGAGAAGGGTGCCGGATTCAGCTCTAATGGGCTGGTCTGTAGATATTCCTGCAATGCGTTAGAAACTTTAGGGTTCATTTTTTTTTTATAATACATATAATACATTCTAACCCACGGCCATCTGACCTCAAAGTAGGTGCGAGCCTGTATTATGGGTGTCAGAGACTGATATACATACATAGATATTTTTAAATACATACTTAAATAGATAATATTAACATCCAGACACAGAACAAATACAAGTGTTCGTCACACGAATATTTGTCCTGAGTGGGATTCGAAACCACGACCCCTGGCGCAACAGACAGGGTTACTACCGATTGCGCCAACTGGCCCGTCATTTGTTTATTTGCATTTTTAGCGATTATCTACTACACTGTCTATGAAAACTAGTTGCAGCAAACAATTGGCAAAAACGCTAGTAGAATAGAATTTTAAATGTATAGGATTGACATTCGCTGACGACTAGTAATTTGATCATTGAGTACACAGTGTGCGGTTTCGTCGTACCCTCCACGAGCGCGTCACTGCTGAAGATGGTCATAGTATTTGACAGAAACTAGTCGACATCTTTCCTACCTAAATCACACTGAGTAAAGTTACCTTCAACTATGAATATACTCGTACTCATGTGTCACTAACGAATCATCTATACTAATATTATAAAGAGGAAAGATTTGTTTGTAATGGTTTCACACAAAAACTACTGAAGCGATTTCAAAAATTCTTTCACCATTATAAAGCTGCACCTTCACTGAGTGACATAGGCTATATAATACAACTAGGTGTACACGAAACTATTGTTATGTCTAATTCCACGCGAGCGAAGTTGCGGACAGCGTTGACAGCCCAGTGGCCATCGAACTCGCCTCTCACTCGAGCGGTCCGGGTTCAAACCCCAGCGGCACGCACCAATGACTTTCTAAGTTATGTGCGATTTAATAATTTAAATGTCACTTGCTATAACGGTGAAGGACACATCTGAGGAAACCTGCATGCCTGAGAGTACTTCATAATGTTCTCGAAGGCATGTGAAGTCTGCCAATCCGCACTTGGCCAGCGTGGTGGACTAAGGACTAATCCCTCCTATTCTGAGAGGAGACCCGTGCCCAACAGTGGGACGTCTATGGGTCACAGCGAGCGAAGTTGCTGGCGTCCACTAGTTCAATAATAAAATGTTACAAATTGGCAATGACGACTCTGTAAAACAGTAGCGAGTAGTTCTGACTGCCGAACCGTGCCCGAGCCCGTGAACAAGCACGTACTGCAACGTACGTACGACTGTATACCGCGGCGCCTTGTCATGGGCGCAGTTGGCCCAGTGGTTGGTGGGGGAGGTCGGGACACTCGACGGAGCGCCGTCATCGATGCCAGCGTGCTGAGTGCTCCAGCTCAGCCGTCAGGTCGAAGCATGCCACCGTGTTTATGGTTCTTAAACCATCCTACCACAACTACAAGTGTGTTCTGCATCAGTGCTACTCCAAACTGCAATCTTCTGGTCCCCATTTCTTATATTATATATTTTTCGTTTTTCTTTTTTATACATATTACTATTTTAGATTCTGTACACACACAAAAAAAAAACATTACAGAAAAGCGATACTTACTGTAAAATTATTTAATACTATATTGTAATTTGTACTACTTATGTGTAATTTAAGAATATAATTGTTGCGAATAAAAAAATGAAGTATAAAAAATATTTGTTATCCTACCATAAGTAATATAACATTATATCGTGCTTGTATTTCTCCGAAAAGGCAGGCAGCGGTGTGTATGCCTACAGCCACTTTTCTCCAGTTATATTTGAAAGAAAGAGAAAGAAAGAAAATTTATTTATTTCGTACGAACTGCATTACAAAAATAAATGAAAAGAGGAATTCAAATTAAATAAAAATAAGAAAAAAATGCAGTCAAATCTATACGAAAAGGGGCCGCACTCAGCATTGGCCGCAGTATACTACGACCGCTGGTTTTTATAGCGACCCCGTGATTCGTGTAGTCCTGCTGGACTACAGAGCAAGCAGAGCCATCATCAAGATACCATATATTTAATTTAGAATTTAATTTACTAATTAAAACATTTATTGCTAAACTGAAAAGAAAAGGTCCAAGAGCATTGATATATGTATATTTAACTCAGTGTCCAAGAGGGTCGCCTTGCTGACATCCTACTGCAGATTCAATTACATCAGTACCAAACATTAATTTAGACGGAGCGCCATAGCATTGCCAAACACAATGGCACTCCGATCAACCGAATTAAAAGCGTTTTTAATATCTAATTTTAAAATTATATTTGCATTTTTACCATTCAAAAAAGAACGTGTGGCATGAACTGCTGATTCGCAACCATCTTTGACTCCAAAACCAAGCTGGTGAGGTTGAAGTTTTTCCGTTATCCTGGAACGAAACTCACGACAACAGACCTTTGAAGTCAGTCTTCTGTAGGTCCAACCAACAACAATCTGTCCTGTCCTGTCCTGTCATGTCCTGTCATGTCCTGTCTGTCATGTATGATATGATATTGATATTAGGTAATGAAATAAAATAATGTGTACGTATGATTTATATAAATCTTCGGGGTATACAAAATCTAAATAGTGCAAACCTCATGATGTCATGATAGATACTAATTTGAACATTTATGTAAAATAAATAGATTACATAACTACCTGCTATGTAAATTTTTTTTATCTTTCATGCGTTTTTGTTATTCATTTACCATAGCAAACGAGCCAGGGCCGTCCATAATAACTGGGATATTCCCTGATAAGGGTCATTAGACAAGACATAACATCGCTCGCTCACATCGCTGCGACCCATAGACGTCCCACTGCTGGGCACGGGTCTCCCCACAGGCACAGCTGCGGTAGGTCTAGCTAGAGCATACTCCACCACGCTGCTCCAATTCGGATTGGTGGAGGGGTTAGTGGCCAACCCAGTGTCGAATGTTCTTAACACTTTCCCTGTCAACATACAAATTCGTTGTCACTCCTATATGTCCATTAGAGTTTTTGGGTAGAATTGCTAGCTTAGGTCGTAGGGATTTTGGATTTTAAAAAAGCAAAACAATATGGTTTATAAAAACAATAAATAAAAATAATAAAAAACAATAATGCTTTATATACTTACTTTGGGGTCCTGCCTTTTCGCCGAAAATTGTTTGGCCGATTATCACTTGCCAACCAACGGTATGCCTATTTTTCACATTGTCAAATTTTTGTATGACAACGTTTAATTTGGTAGAATTATTGTTAAGCTGATTATTATAATGACACAACACGTTCAGGGCATTTATTATTTGTCAAATCCTTCACTAGGCCAGACATAGATTTAACTAGATTTTTATATGCAATTTTTATTTAAGAGGAAAAAGAACCCCGCGCAGCGGGGTTCTATCGATATCTGTGACTGGCTTCTAAAATAAGTTTACGCTTACCGACATTATATTACATTGTTATTAAATAAAACCTTACTTAATACATCATTTGGTAAATAATATACAACTAAATGAATATTACTCTAACTGAAACATTCGCTACCTACTTGAAAGTTGGCCTTTTGAAATGTGTCATTAAAAAAGGCAGACCAAACGTACGGTTGGAAACTGTTAGGTTGGGAAATAAAACAAAATTATGTGATAAGTTGGCAAATGATTATTCGGCGAAATAAAATTCTGCGAAACGTAAGTTGGCAAGTGATAATCTGCCAAACAATTTTCGGCGAACAGGCCGATCCATTTAATTTATTTATAAACGAAGTAAATCCCTATGAGGTCGCTCCGACCCCGTGGACTTTTGAGTAGAAAATTTAAGGAGACCAAGGTTTACCTCATTGAGCGTATGACTAAAAATAATATATACTAGTAGCCTATGTAAATCTGTGAAGATGCAGCTTTCTAATGGTGCAAGAATTTTTGAAATCGGTCCAGTAGTTTTTGTGTGAAAATATTACAAACAAATGTTTCCTCTTTATAATATTAGTATAGATTTAGACGTATAGATTTACCGACCGCGTTTAACATTTCATTTAAAACTTACAAAAATCTTAATTACTTATATAGAATTATAAGAATATTTTTTTTTTACTAACTAAGTATAACATTTAAAACACAAAATTAAAATTATAAGCAAGAGATCGTTCCGAACAGTAGGTATTGTACATGTAAACCTTTGTCTCGAATTAATTATTTAACCATAGCATTTACACATAGCGTGTGACGTCAAGATACCTGTCCATGAATTAACAATTAAGCAGTCGATAACAATAACTGAACTCTTGTTTGAACAATTACTTTAAATGTCTACAAATTTATTTAATTTTTCGTTATGTAGACAAGTTTTAATCTGTTGTTCAACATTGTGTTGGTGAATAATTTAATCTTTTGTGAATAATTTAGTTTTTTAAATTATTTTCACGCCTCTATGAGCCTCAGTCGTGTACAAGTTTAAATAACTTTTAGGTAGTAGAGCTTAGTTGTAACTTTATTCCCACTTTGCTTACCTATTACGAAAATGAGTTGCTACTGGTAAGTAGATAACTTTATTTGAGCGTGATTTTTTTTGGATAGCCCAGTGTTATCTAACTAATGTGTGTGTGTGTGTGTAATGTGTTATCTAAATATTATAGTGTTACCGAATTCGCTTCTCACTCGAGAGTCTGGGTTCATATCCAAGCGGCATGCATCAATTACTTTCCAAGTTTATTTATGTATTTTAATTAGTATCTAAATATAATCACCTGCTGTAACGGTGAAGGAAACATCTGAGGAAACCTGCATGTCTACTTCATAATGTTCTCGAAGTCTTGCAAGTCCACCAACCCCAGACCAACCTCGGGCTCGAGTTAGGGTAGTGGGGTCTTGGCCCTTGGTCCTAATTATTTATTTTATTTATTTTTTTTACTCTTCTTTACTGACACCTATAAAGAGATATACAATGGGTGGACTTAATGCCTTATGGCATTTTCTACCAGTCAAACCCTGGTTGACTGGGGAAAAGTTGTGGTGGAAAAAAAAAAACTTATATAGAATAACTATCAATTTTACAGTTTCACAGATAATAAAAACGCAACAACATCATAACGTGAGAAGATCGAAAAACTAAAGAACAGTTGAGCTATTTACGGACTCTGATTAAATGAATGTCAATAAAATGGAAGCCAAATCAGATTTTTTAATGAGTGTAAAGCGAAAGGAATGGATATATTTAGTGAGACAAGTAAGAGTCTTTTCAGCACACTTAATAGCTTGGTATGTATGTGTGTGTTTGTGTGTGTGTGTAGGTGTGTGTGTGTGTGTGTGTGTGTGAGTTTTTACCCGCAAATTCTTCCCGTGAAATGCCTACTGTGATGTCCATCACTGTCAAATGCCTGAGCAATAGACACTGATTTTCAGGGCGTCCCTCATTCCAGGTGCTGGTGTGCAGCGGAGTGTGGTCGTTCGGGTTCATGGTGGGCCAGCTGCTGGGCGCGCCCACGGTGTACGTGCCGCAGCTGAGGAGTGCCTCCGTGGCGCTGAGCGATGAGATGGCGTCGTGGCTGTGTGGGTTCTACCACTTATCCTTACTAATATTGGAGATATTGCTCCGCATTGGAGCAGCGTGGTGGAGTATGCTCTCTAGAGTAGAAGTGTGTTAGTTGGATTCTTTTCCTCTTCAACGGAATGATGGATCGATGTGATTTTTTGTTTAAGATTCTCAGAAGACGGCCTGGAGTGTAACATAGGCTACATTTTATCCAGGAAAATGCATTGTTCCCGTGATTCAGTGTAAAATAACTGAAATAATCTTTCGATTTTTTATTGAATTTAATCGATGGATGATGGAAGAAAAGAATAAATAAAAATAATGTAATCAGTCGCTGTTATAATTAGATTTTGCTAGGATAGGTTCTGAACTGAAGAATAGTTCTACCACCTTGGTAACAATGACAACTCACATTCTAAATTTACTCCGTTACAGATTCCGCGTTTGGGATAGCAGCGGTGCCATGGTTGATATTGCTGCCGATTTCCATAAGAATGTACGGACCGAGAATCCCGTTCATCCTGGCTTCAATTAACATGCTCATCACCTACGTCATATTTTTCTTCAGTACCACCCCTCTACAGCTCCTCATCAGCGAAATCGTCTTCGGCCTCTGCTATGCCAGCGCACTCACCATCGGCATCGTCATAGTCTCCGAGTATTCCAGCCCGGAATACCGCGGCATATTCCTCACGATGAAGGCAGCTAGCTTGGTCTGGGGAGTCTGGTCCGCTAACGCCATCGGAACGTTTTTCCACTGGAAATGTATCGCCTACCCTGGCTTTCTCTGCTCAGCAATCAGTTTTACCTTCGTTTTTTGTCCAGATTCCCCTCATTGGTTGGCTAGCAGAGGACGGTTTGATGAATGTCGAAAGGCGTACTATTGGCTGAGAGGACACAACGCGAATTCCGAACAGGAGGTGGAGAAATTGATTGAATCTCAAGTGAGAGCGCAGAAAAACTCAATACTCAACGATGATTGGAGCAGCCTCTCTAATGCGCTTGAAACGGTCCAATGCAGAGAATTCTACGCACCGCTTCTCTTATCAACACTGCTGGTCATCCAGTGCAACTTCTCAGGCAAGATCGTGTGTACTGTATACGTCATTGATATACTAAAGAAGATGACTGGCGATGAATCTACAGCGTACATGGGAATGCTAATATTGGATGGCGTTACAGTTTTCGCGATGTATTTTGGCTGTTTCCTCTCGAAGATTCTGAAAAGACGCACGCTCCACTTAACTTCTTCCTTCATCGCTGTGGCGTTTCTGTTCATTATATCATTGTATCTATATCTAATCAAGTTAGCCGTGTTGAAGGAAAGCAATTTAATATCTATTGTATTGTTAACATGCTTTTCGATAGCCGTAGCTGGTGGCCCATTGATTCTAACTAATTCTATTTATGCTGAGATCATTCCACTAAGGTTCAAGTGTGTGATTATCTTGATCGTTGGGTTAATCTTCTACGTAAGTTTGACAGTTTTGCTGAAAACAGCGCCATACATTTTCATGAAACTGGGACTGCATGGAGCGTTTTTGTTCTTTGGTATCACTGCTGGCACATGCTCATTGCTTCTCTACATGTATTTGCCAGAAACGAAGGATAAGACCCTGCAAGAAATAGAAGAAAACTTTAAAGATCACCAGCGGATTAGTGAGACTGAACGGCTTAAATAGAGTTCATATAGATTGAAACCTAATGCTAGACAAAGAGATAAAGATAAAAGATTTTATTTATTCGTTCTCACAAAAGTAGTCTTGATTAGAGTAGGGTAGAAACCGTACTTTGTGAGAGCCTGGTGGCTGAGGTAGGTTTTTGCAAAAACCTGTGGTACAGTTCACTAGTGCCCTCCCGCGGGTCCATTCTTGAATCCCTTATCAGTATACTCTAACTAAACTGACGTTTGACTGTCAATTTAGTGAACAACATTTTAAACAAACAAACATTAAAAATAACTTAATATTAAACTTGTGCGGAGGAAAAACGTGTGTGGAGTTTAGTGTGGTGTATGAGTGTGTGAGAAGAGGGTATTGCGTGTGTATATCTTACTATAACAAAACCGAAGAAGAACTTTTTCTGTACATACCTACATTGAATATTTTTTCAAAATTTCTTATAATAATGAATTTGAACTCAAAAATGTGTTTTTCGTAAATATTGTCTGCCTGTCTGTATGTCTGTGCACGCATCACGTGAGAACCCGTTGACGCATTTAGACGCATTATACGCAACTTGCTAGTTATTATTCATACTCTACATCACTGTGTCCATAGTTATTAAGAATATACCTATTTTGTTCTAATTATGAAGTTACTCACAATGTACAAGGAGTGAAACCCGAGAAAATGGTCTTTGTTGCCGACAAACTGACTTACAGTTTGGCAATTTTTAAATGAGAGAAATTCTGTAACACTTTCGGGATAAATAAATAAAAAAATAATAAAAAAAATCCAACTGAATCACAAGATCAAAACATCGTAATTCACCTACTTACTACCTAAGGGAATAAAGTTCGCGTGCCTTTAGTATCTCCTATTTTTTTATATTAAGTATGTATTTAAAAATATGTATGTAGATTGTAGGTATATCAGTCTCTGACACCCATAGGCTCGCGCCTAATTTGGGGTCAGATGGCCGTGTGTGAGAATGTCCATGATATTATATTTATTACAAGAAGGACGCCCGCAGCTACGCTCGCGTGGAATTAGACATAACAATAGTTTCGTTTACGCTTAGTAATATTATATAGCCTATTTCACTCAGTGAAGATGCAGCTTTCTAATGGTGAAAGAATTTTTGAAATCGGTCCAGTAGTTTTAGCAGAGCACGCCAGAATAGCTCGCAGATGGTAGATATTCTCCTACTTACTCGACACTTATCGTCATATTTTGGACAATTCACACAATATCTTTATAAATTGTAGCCTATGTGTTATTCTGATGTATAAGCTATATTATTGTAAAGTTTCATTAAAATCCATTCAGTACTTTTAACGTGAAAGAGTACCTAACACACATCCATCCATACATACTTACAAACTTTCCCCTTTATAATATTAGTAGGAAAAATGATTTAATAAAAAAAAAATCTATAATTTCTATACCTACATTATATTATTATACCTAATTAATTTACACAACACATTCTTTATACTTATTGATTAAGCTTAAACTCCATTGTTAGAGTATTAGAATACCTAGCATCCGATACCTAATTAATTACGGGGCGATAAGGAAATTGTACCGTAAATAAATCATTAAACTGTGAAATACTACGTACCTACTTATTTAAAATATGTCTGTTAGTCCGTACGACAAAATGGTAAAGACCTTTTGTTTCTTTGCCCCGTGCCCAACAGTGGGACAAAGAAATGGTTTTGGTAATGATTTATTTGGTTAAACTTTATTCTTCGCTGCGACATACCTACACGTACCACTGCTGGGCACGGGTCTCCCCCACAGACGCAGCTGCGGGAGGTCTAGAGCATACTCCACCACGCTGCTCCAATGCGGATTGGTGGAGGGGTTAGTGGCCAACCCAGTGTCGAATGTTCTCAAGCCACCCGAAGGTCTTCGACAAGGCTTAACGACTGTTTCTACCATTGAAAACAACCGGAACCGACGGCGACGACTTTACGTGCCCTCCGAAGCACGTTATACTTTATTGTGAACTCTAGGATTCTACAAAGGGGTCTGTTCTTTTTGGTCATTCAACCCGTGTTGATGGTGCCAGTTTGAGGTAAGGTCAGCAAAAATAAAATGATTACAACTATATATAGGTAATTTAAATAAGATAGAACCTGTGATTAAATATAAAGCGTGCTATTACGTTAATTTACCAAGAAAAGTCACCGCGCAAAGTACGATTACCTTAAAATGTTTCAAGAAGCACCGCTGATGTCGATATTGTCTATTAATTATAGATCAGTTATTAATTACTCTTGGATTAGATAAATCAAAATGCACAATTATTGTTCATTCAAGTGTCGATACATAATTCCTCAAAGACACGAACTTAATAATGCCGATGTCAGACTACAAAAGTATGGTGCTGTGGCGTTTTGAGTTATAAATTAAGAGGCAACGAAAAATCCGTCTATTGCAGAAGCAGAACCACTGCATCTGATTGCCTTCGCCGCTATAACCCTCTGCGGCACATGACATCCCCCTGAACTAACGAACAAATTACGTTTATAACTTCATTTAAATTACCTAATAATATTTGCATACCATCATGTGGTTTAAAGAAAAAAACGAGACTGGCAAGTGTCTGATTTCAAGTCTGCCACAGATGTGATGGTACCCTTTTACCCTTGAGACTAAAATCGCGTCATGTCCGTATTAATTTGTGTTAAATTTGTATTTGAGTACTATTTTTATATGGGTCTTAGTTGCCTGAAATAATATGATAAAATACTAATTTGATTTGAATTAAATCTATATACATATATAAAAGGTGAAGCTGACTGACTGACTGACAATGCAGGGCCTACACTATAAGGGTTAGAAACTTGAAATTTTGCACAGGGGTTCCTTTTATAACGTAGGGGAACACTAAGAAAGGATTTTTGAAAATTCACCCCCTGAGGGGGTAAAACGGGGGTGCAAAGGTAGTATGAAACTGCCGTTTTTGAAGTAAGTGAATGTCTAATTCCACGTGAGCGAAGCTGCGGGCGTCCACTAGTATTCTATATATGTACTTAGATCTACCGCGACCTCCGAGTGACCGATACAATCTTAATAAAAATGTATTTATCCTTTTAAAATATAGGAAATACATGTATATGTGTATTAAGCTTCTAAGTTCTAACCCGTCACAACTCACCATCCTTTAGATTAGTTAGATTCATAAATGACACAAGGATAATTATTTTGATTATTTAAATAGTGTGCATCCAGCATAACTATGAAGAGAATCTTACAGATCGAAATTTATAAAAGGAAATGACACCTTCTTTATCTATTCTATTAGATTAACTTACTCATTAGTCATATTAAGTGTTCTTTTTTCTGGTGCATAAAATAAATTTGTTGATATTTTTTTTAAATCAATTAAAAAAAAATTAAAAAATTTAATGTGATTTCAATATTTTAACTTAAATCAAATTAATACTTATTAAAAAATAAAAAATGCGATGTTGATTCAATAAAGTTTAAAATGAAAAGATAAACTTAGAAGAAATAATAATTTAATTAATAGTAATAATGGATTACCAACTTGTGGATGGTGGGAAATGTAAGAAGAATGAAAAATGTGAATGGAAAACGTTTTTAAGACAGGTCAGCTTTTTTAAACTTTTGTCTATTTAAATTGAATGTTTTTGATGTTCTTGAAGATAGAATAGTTGTGAATTTAAAATGTTTTATTTGATATCCCGCCGCAAAAAGAGGGCTTAATTAAAACACGTCATTTGCGGAATTTTATGCAGGACCCCCTTTAATTGTTTCGCGCTGAGTCCGAGTTTTGATCATTGTCCTTAATTTTTTTAATAGTATAGACGGACAAACAGACATACGGGCCTGATGGTAAGTGGTCACCGTCGTACGTAGAAACGTACGGTGGTAGTAGGCCATGAGTCGATTCGGTGTGGATGAAACTTCAGACATCGGCGTGTAGTGCGATAGTTGAATGAGGTTGGTGGAATAAAGTTATGAGCACTCCGAGCACTCACCGTCACCATTGTAAATGCGGTAGAGGACACAGAGAGCCTATGTCTCTCCGGAGACTAAGTCCTCCAATTTACCGGTAAGATTGGGATCACCAACAACTTTTGTTTTCGCCTATGTCTTCAGATTCACGTAGCGAGCGGGGTGTGGACCATGTTTTATATGGCAGGGCTGTGCTCCGGAGCGCCCACCGTGTTCATCCCTCAGCTGCGGAGGGAGGCCGGCCCGGGACAAGATATCGACGATGACCTGGCCTCCTGGCTTTGTGGGTAACCTATATTTACCCATAAGACGGGCCCGTTGGCGCAATCGGTGACCCTGTCTGTTGCGCCAGGGGTCGTGGGTTCGAATCCCACTCAGGACAAATATTCGTGTGACGAACACTTGTATTTGTTCTATGTCTGGATGTTAAATCTATTTATTAAAAATATCTATGTATGTATATCAGTCTCTGACACCCATAGGCTCACGCCTACTTTGGGGTCAGATGGCCGTGTGTAAGAATGTCCAAGATATTTATACTTATTTATTATTACCCATAGCGATGGGATATGGACGCTAGACTATAGACTATGCAAATAAATAACTTTGACTTTGGCTAGTCCAAAGCCCAATGGCTCGCATCGATTCAATGTAGCTTGGGAATACGATCGCTTGTGGCAAAATTACATGGGCGCTACCGTGCTTCGGAGGACACATTAAGCCGTCGGTCCCAGTTGTTGTGAGTCACACGTTTTCTATACTAGTATTATAAAGAGGAAACATGTGTTTGTAATGTTTTTACACAAAAACTACTGGACGGATTTCAAAAATTATTTCATCATTAGAAAGCTGCATCTTCATTAAGTGAAATAGGCTATATAACATTACTAGGTGTAGGTAAACGAAACTACTGTTATGTCTATTTCACGCGAGCGAAGCTTCGGGCGTCCTCTATCATTGATAAAAACAATCGATAAACCTTCAGGTGACTTGAGAACATTCGACACTGGTTGGCCACTAACCCCTCCACCAATCCGCATTGGAGTAGCGTGCTGGTTATTGCATCGGTCCTTGATAAGTGTGGCAATTTTCAAATTCAACCGACGTTTTGAAGTGGGCGAAAATAACTTTAAAAGATTTCGTTACATACATAGATACCTACATATACCTACTTATAAAAGCGTGTTAAAATATTGATTGCAAGATTCCAGGACATACATAGATGAATACATACGAGTGAAGTTAAATAAAAGCTTTTAAAATAAATGAATCTAAATCTGATACTCAACATTGTCATTATCAATAACGAACGCCAGTACGATAAATATGACATTAAAAAAGATGGAAACTTGTCTTGTCGCCTACTTGTGAATATGTGTAGATTTTAACATACTTGGACTGCTTAATAATTTATCGTCACATTTGTATTTTCACAAATTATTTGAGAATGTAACTTTAAACGAATTAGATAAAGATATCCAGATATTAATATAATTGTATTATTAACTAAATGATAATCTTTTCAGATTCCCTTTCAAATATGACGGCGATACCATGGGTTTTAATTTTACCATCATTCACAAGATACACGGGCAGAAAGCCGCCCTACATTCTATCCTGTATTACCATTTCTACTGTCTTCATCATATTCTTCTTCAGCACATCGTGCTACCACATCCTTGTCGCAGAGGTCATTCAGGGCTACTTCAATGCGACCAACGTTACAGTCATGACTCTGATTTTAAACGAATACTCCTCGCCTAAGTATCGAGGAGTCTTCATGAACATGGCGACGGCAAGCTTCTACTGGGGCATTTGGACTTCGAACGCAATCGGGACCTATTTCTTCTGGAAATATATCGCCGTTCTCGGCATAATTTGCTCATCTTACACCTTCACTGTCATCTTCTGTCCAGAGTCTCCCGTCTGGTTGGCTAGTAAAGGAAAATTTAAGGAGAGTGAGGTTGCTTTCACACTGCTACATGGTTCAAGCGATGACTCGAATAAGGAATTGCATGATCTTATAAAATCACAGAAAGATAGCCAAGAAAGCGCTAAAATCAAAGATTCAAAAGCAATGTTTAAGAGGAAGGAGTTTTATAAACCAATGCTCCTTGTGCTTGTGATAGGCGCTCAATACAATTTTACTGGCAAAATGGTTTGCAGTGTATATGCAATAGATGTTATAAGTAAAATGACTGGGAGTAAAGACACAGCTTATTTGGGTATGCTTATCTTGGATGGTATTACCCTCACGGGATTGTATTTTGCATCATATTTGACCACAGTTCTTAAAAGAAGGACGCATACACTAACCTTCGGCTTTGTAGGAGTGTCAGTTCTGTTAGTGATGTCTTTATATCTTTATCTAGTGAAACTATCTATTATACCAGAAAATAATATTATTACCATATCTCTACTCGTAGCTTATTCAATGTCGATTGCCTGTGGATCAGTGATGTCAATTTATAGCGAAATTGTATCAGTAAGATACCAGACTATTACTTATATGATTTCTTCTGTATCGTATATTGGGATATCGTCATCTATGTTGAAATTAGCTCCAATGTTGTTTAAATACTTGGACGTCCATGGAGCGTTCTTCTTCTTTGGGAGTATCTGTGGTGTACTTACATTAATTTTATACATATACTTACCTGAAACGAAGGATAAAACACTATATGAAATTGCTGAGATTTTCAAAGATAAGGGTCAAAAGTTAAATGACGTTGAAGAATCAACTAGAAAAATGGTTGAATGATTCGTGATGTGTAAAGTGGCTGTGAATAATGTATGTGATTCATCAACGCTCAGCCTAAACCCTTGGACGAAGAGAGTTGTTTTTTTTCACATGTGTTGATTTTAAGACGTTGACGAAGAACTAGAAAGGATTTTTTTTTAAATTTAATCCTTAAGGTGGTGAAAAAGGGATTGAAAGTTTGTATGCCACATGCTATTATGTTAAAAAGTGGCAATTAAAAAAAAATGGAATTCTAGATTTCATGAGACCTCAAAGTTGGTTGTTGGTTGTCAAACGTGGTTGAAGGCAAGGCGGTGGTTCTAGACTAACTTATTTATTGATAAAATTTTGATAAATTACTATTTCTGTTGAATTCTATGTTACTTTTGTTACCTACTGGACAAAAATAATGAATAAACTGTATTATGTATTAACTTTTGTATTACATATATGCATACAACTAAATGTCTATTGTTTTGTTAGTAATGTAGCCAACAATCTTCGATCAATTAACAAAAACCTACACTACAGTTTATGTAACAATGATGTAGGAAAGTTTCTTAATAAATACAGTGCCATAATTTTCAGCTGCTTTTAATTTTTTTTTCAAGTCTTCATGTGTGCAGGAGGTCTAGAGCATACTCTACCACGCTGCTCCAACGCGGATTGGTGGAGGGGGTAGTGGCCAACCCAGTGTCGAATGTTCTCATGTCTTTGACAAGGCATAACGACTGTTTCCACCATTGAAAACAACTGGGACCGACGGCTTTACGTGCCCTCGGAAGCACGGTAGCGTCCATGAAATTTTTGCTACTAGTGGTCACCCATCCACAAACCGACCGCGCCCGTCGTTGCTTAACTCTTTCGATCACATTGAATCGACGCGAGCCATTGGGCTATGGACGCTACTTACGCTTTATATTATTGCATGCATTTATTAATATGACCAATAGAAAGGTTTACATTATTTTCCTATACGGTGATAATTCGTGAATTATCCAAGTGTACAGGTTTACAGCCTTGATTTCCTCTTCTTCCAGTTCTTGTTGTCCCTTCCTTGAACCTTAATTTGTTCTTTTGATCCTTCGGTAATCGGTACTTTGTTATTGAGGTTTTTATGGTATATTTTAATGGTTATTATTTGCAAATAACATTGGTAGCTAGCATAGGTATTTAGTAGGGTATTACAATAGGTAGGTGTAGAATCTACACTAACTCTAATTCTAAATATCTACACTGTAGATATTTATAGTTAGTGTTTATAGGAATGTAGGAGTTAACTAATAGGGAGGTAGGTCTTTCTTCAATAAAAATCAGCTACAAGCTGGTCTGCCACAAAATCTTCTTTCGGTTTCTTTCATTCCCTCCTTGAAATACTCTTCTATTTCGAACAGAGTCTTGTCTTTTGTCTCTGGCAAGTAAAGGTACAGCAGAACCGTACTGCCACCCGCAATTAGTCCGAAGAAAAAGAAGCTACCGTGTATTCCTAGCCCGTAGAATATCACTGGCGCGAATTTAACCAGCAACGTCAACATTATACAAAAAGATGTCGCCTGAATTGTGAAACAGATCGCCTGGAACCTAATCGGAATTATTTCTCCGGTTACCGTCATCGGCATTATCAATGGGCCGCAGCTAATCGATATCGAATACATCGACAACAGCAAAATCGATACAACATTGTTCTCCACAACCAAACCTAACTTTACCAAGTACAGGTAAAAAGCGAGGATCAGAAGAAACGCGACTCCGACGAACGATGACGTCATATACAGAGTTCTTCGTTTCAGAATCTTGGAGAGAAACGATCCCGTATACATTCCGGCTACCGTCACGCCGTCCAGTATCAACATTCCGATGTACGCCGTGCTTTCGTCTCCTGTCATCTTTTTAATAATATCAATTGCGTAGAAGCTGCAAACCATTTTACCGGAGAAATGGTACTGGATACCGGTCAGGAGTGCCAATCCGAGAGGCAAGTAAAACTGGCGACATTTCAAAGTCTCTACGTAGCTTCTCCAGTTAATCTCCTCCTTTTTACGGCAATTTGTCTGA
The DNA here is from genome assembly GCA_944567765.1 of Carterocephalus palaemon. NCBI lineage: Eukaryota > Metazoa > Arthropoda > Insecta > Lepidoptera > Hesperiidae > Carterocephalus > Carterocephalus palaemon. The sequence continues at coordinate 5,134,106 of OX155665.1, forward strand.
GAATCGATGATAGAACGCAACTCCTTCTCTGTCTCCACATTCGATCCATGAAGCCACCTGAACGCCGATTCGCTTTTCCCGTATTTACCTTTGCTAGCCAGCCAGTGAGGTGACTCTGGATGTAACGCGCCCGCAAACGTGTAAACGGAGCATAGGATGCCTGTTACCGCGATATATCTCCAATGGAAGAAAGTCCCTATGAAATTGGCAGCCCATATCCCCCAAAAGAAACTGGCAGATTTGATCGTGAGGAAGACACCGCGGTATTCTGGATCAACGTACTCGGTTACGATGAGAACTGTTATGGAGATGTTGGAGGCGTGAGTGAAGCCCTGGATAACTTCGGAAATGAGGATCTGGTAAGGCTGAACGCTGAAGTACTGGATTATGAAGACGACCAGCATGCTGGTACTGCATATCAAATAGGGTATCTTCCGACCGACGTACTTGGAGAAGGTCGGGACGATAAGGACCCATGGTATTGCGCTGAAGCCGAAGCAGGAATCTGAAATTTGACATTTTGACATTTTTATTTTGACATATTTATTAAGAAATTGAGATGGGTTAGTTAATGAGTAGCATAGCGACCATAGCCCAATGGCTCGATCTATATGATCAACAGAGTTAAGCAATGACGGGCGCGGTCGGATTGTTGATAGGTGCTAGAGGCAAAATTTCATGGGCGCTTCCGTGCTTTCGGAGGGCTTATAAGTGCCCGTTGTTTTCAATTTTTAAAATCAATCGTTAAATGTCAAAGATCTTGAGAACATCCAACACTGGGTAGTCCACGAACTCCGCCACCTATACGCATTGGAGCAGCATGGTGGAGTAGACCTCCCGCAGTTGTGTGTAGGGGAGACCCTTACCTACGTGTACGGGTTCTAGAATGCAGAAGTAAGTTACTTTTTAAAGTACATACTTCCACTTAAGTATAAATAAAATTAATAATTAATTTAGCTTTGGTTGCAAGTTATGTAATTTATAAGTGGTTAATAATATTTAAAGTTGATTATTTTAATTAAACCTTACCTACTTTTGTGCTAGCTTCTAAAAATACATTCTTATAATATTAATACTTGAACTGGTAGGTTGTTTCTCTTTTATGCCTAGTAGTACTTTACAGTCAGTGTTTTTTCTAATTATATTGTAGTAGGAAAAAAAAAAAATGCATGTTAGTATTTAGTATAATGATATTTATATTTATTAGAAAATGCATAAAAAACATGCTTATGTACTTTACTGTTATTTCATATAACTTTTTATTTTACAAGTTTTAATATTATGTAATTAAATTAAGATTACCTATTCATAAATTAAAATTTTCAAGATCGAACAAATTACCTTTACCTATATAAATGTTGTTATAAATACCAGTAGTTCACAGTCAGCGTTTTTCTAATTATATTGTTGTTGAAAAATATTAGCATGTTAGTATTTAGTATATTGATATTTATATTTATTAGTAAATGCATAAAAATGCAGTGAAAACATGCTTACTTTACTGTTATTTCATATTAATTTTTATTTTATATGTTTTAATATTAATTAAATTAAGATTACTCATAAATTAAAACTTTTAAAGATCGAACAAAGTACCTTTAAATAAATGTTGTTACAAATGCCAGGATTGGATAGTAGTATTACTTAGAGCGGTGCCAAAATTTTGTTAAATATGTATCTACTTTAATCTTTTTTATTTTTTTATATTTTTTTTTAGTCACTTTAGTCAAACTATGTTCGAATTACAAATGCAATAATATGTAACAATTCGTGGGTTGCCCGCTAAACCGAACTACGTGAACTCGGGCAGCACTGAAAATCAGCGCTGCTGGTTTCCTTTGGAGCCAGCAGCATATGCTGAGTGCTGACCCTTTTAGTCACAACACTGCTGCACCAGTAAAAATAATTGTGTAATTATTGTTTATAATTAAGTTCATTTTGCTGTAGTGAAGTGGTTAAATAAATATATTTTCTTTCTTCTTTCTTTCTAAATATAAGATAGCCATTCATTTAACCATCGCACTACACGCCGAGGTTTGAAGTTTCATCCACACCGAATCGACTCATGGCCTACTACCACCGTACGTTTCTCGCGGTCTTTTTTACGGCGAACTGGTCTCCTGTGGAATGAGCTTCCGACTGAGGTTTTCCCTTCGAGCTACGGCTTCGCTTCACGAGCGCTTCAAAAAGAGTGTGAAACGCTTCCTTCAAGGCAGGCAACGCACCTGTGATACCCCTGGTGTCGCACGTGTCCATAGACGACGGTGACCACTTACCATCAGGTGGCCCGTATGTCTGTTTGTCCGTCCTATACTATATAAAAAAAAATAGCCAACTACTACATCACCTGTCCCGTTGCCCCACATGACAACATGAACAACTTCCCTTCTCCACGCCCATGAGCCACCACCTGCCCGACCAGTGGCCACTATAGAGCCAGGTAGCCGTATTAACGTACAACAAATCGACGGAACGGCACAAATCCAGACTCCAAGCTGCTACCGGGAATTTCAAGAAAATCCCAATATTGGTTGCTCGAACCGGGAATCGAACCAAGGCCTTAGCAGTCACGGTTACGACAACTACCAACGAAGCAGTTTCCCCTACAAAATGTCTTTAAAAGAGAAGGAAAAAATCTTACAGAGCCACGTAACCATATCTTCATCGATGGTGGTGGCATTGTCCCTCCGAAGTTGCGGCACAAGAACCGTGGGTGTCCCCACGCATAGCCCAGCGGTGAAGAACAATGTCCATATCGCGCTGGCTATGAGCACCTGTAATAGTTAATTGTATCAAGCGTTACTAAGCGGAAATCCATTGGTGAAAAGGTTTAAATCTACATTGCAAAAACCCGCGAACAAGGCGTATGATGGTCTATAGTTTGGCGCGATAACAGATGGCTCCTTTCCTTAAATGGACCGAGTTTACTGCTATTAAATGTTAGAATAGGTGTCGATAATCACTCATTGAGAACGACTTCAATAATTAACAAGCTTTTATTTAACTTCACTCGTATGTATCTTGTAAGTATGTATGTCCTGGAATCTTGCAATCAATATTTCACCCACTTCCACTGAAGTTATCGAGTAGAAATTTGGCACACATATTTGGTTCCGATGACAATGTATGAAAATAAAAATAAAGTTTTAAGAAAGCTTTTTAAAAAAAAAAATTTAACGGTTAATTTATTCATACAAAACTAGGGTCTCTTTTTTGCGGGGTCGAAGGGGGTGAGGTGGTTGGTGCTCCATCTATCGTCAAAGAACAGAACTAACTATTGATGGATATATACATATATGCAAATGTCATAATTCTCTTATGCTCATAATTATCCAACTGAACTACAAAAGGAAGGTTAACAGACAGACAGACCATTCCTCCTCTTAAGGTTAATAAAATATCGCCACACACACACCCCCGCGGTAGGCCCGTGTTGCGTGTGGTGGACACACAGATAACAGCACTATAACATCCATGACCGAGTAACAAACATTTATTGAAATAAATATCTATCCCGTATTCGAAGTAATTCGAACCCGGCTTGGCAGTCAGGGTCACACCGCCGCGCCACGCAGTAGTCGATTGATGGATGGATGGATTATAAACGCATTTAAATATACTAAAGAAGGCAGAATCCATACTAAGTAATATTATAAATGCGAAAGTAACTCTGTCTGTCTGTCTGTCTCGCTTTCATGCCAAAACTACTGAATCGATTTAAAGGAAATTTGGTACCTACACAAAATAGTTTAGAGCCTGAGAAAGGACATAGGCTACTTTTTATTTGGAAAAAGGTGTTGTAAAGGGTTGAAAAGGGGGATGAAAAGTTGTGTGAAAGTATTTCCAGAACTAGAAGCATAACATTTATATTTTAGGCTGTTGATTAGATATTTTAAAGTTTGTAAAAATAAGGGTGTAAAATAAACATTTACGGATTCATTACAAATTTGTGGAGCTAAAGTTAACGCGTTAAAAATAATCTATTATTAAGCAGGTATGTCTAATTCCACGCGAGCGCAGCTCTAGTGACATTCTCTAGTCTAGTCATATTCTCACATTTTGTGTAAAGTTAGGTTAAGTAGGTAGGTACCTGTCTTATAAAATGCTTCCAAGAGATGGCATATTTGGTAGATTTAACATCACAAGAATTCACCACTTCATATTCACATTGGTCCATTATATAACTAATAAACAAATCACATTTACATAATACAATTGATACATTAACCGAGATACATTAACATTGACTACTGTAGGCAACTTACATACATGCATTGGATATAACGTTTAACACAAAATGATTTACATACTGTACACACAAGTGTGATAGGACCGCTGTGCAAACTAGTTTTCATGATACGTACCTACCTGCTTCAGTTTTTAAACATCCGATAAGTACAGGGTTCGTCCGTATCCAATCACCTCATAGCGAAATTAATTATTTGCCTTTGCCTTTGACTTTGACTTTGTCCTTCTGGTATACTTGAACCATGAATGTATGAACAGGGTTTTATTTCAACCTACAAGTACTTGTATTGTATTCTGTGTTACAACTTAAATAATAATAACCAACTACATCGTTTAACTAAAAAACTAAAAAACACGCTTTTGTAGATAACCGAACTAAAATGTGGTTTTTATATTATTGCTTTGTCATCGGTCCTTGATAAGTGTGCAAAGTTACAATTTAATCCGACGTTTAGAATGGGGCAAAAATCTCATTCTAAGATTCCGACATACGAGTACATACATCTATACTCTGTGATCTATACATACTAATATTATAAAGATGAAATATTTGTTTGTAATGTTTTCACACAAAATCTAATGGACCGATTTCAAAAATTCTTTCACCATTTGAAAGCTGCATCTTCACTGAGTGACAGTCTATATAATATTACTGGGTGTAAACCTTGTGTAAACGAAACTATTGTTATGTCTAATTCCACGCGAGGGAAGCTGCGGGCGTACAGTATGTTAAAAAAAATGCTAATCGCTTTTTATGCAATTTATATTTATTCATTGTTTTTACAACTTTGTATAAACTTCTAGTTATTTCAAACACTGTCATTGAATCATCCATCCATCCATCAGCCTTTTGAGATCCACTGCTGGACATAGGCCTCTCCTAAACGTCACCACTCCGACCGGTCCTGTGCCTTCTGAATCCAGCGGTTTCCCGCCGTCTTCTTCAGGTCGTCTGTCCACCTTGTCGAAGGGCAACCTGTACTCCTTTTTCCGAGTCGTGGATTCATTCGAGGATCTTTCTCCCCCAGCGGTTATCAGTCCTTCGAATGACTGACTTCGACGTGGCCTGCCCATTGCCACTTCAACTTACTAGTCTACGGATTGTCATTGAATAATTTTTGAATATATTTAGATAATTTACCTAAACTTTCAATAAATTTGACTTAACTTGCTTATCAAAACGCCTTATATACTGTGCCTGTAGTTAACGACTGCACGAAGTAATAAAGAAAAATAAAGAAACAATAACCTTGATAATAAGGGTACAATCACACACGACTTTAAACCGACCGACAGCGTCCATCGAGTAACCACTCCTATAGACCCCATATACTATTATAGATTATTTAGCTACAAACCATAGGTGTCCCAATGCACATGCATCGATAACAAAAAGACATAGATAGGACCTATCCATACAAATAACAACTTCCATTTAATGATATTAGTGCCAAAAATGCCATCGCTATGTCATGTCAACTCAAGTCAGTAAAAACCTACAATCCATACTAATATTATTAAGCGAAAGAAACTCAGTCTGTCTGTCTGTCTATCTCGCTTTCACGCCAAAACTACTGAACCGATTTAAATGAAATTTGAATTGAATTTGAATTTAATACACAGAAAATCTAGAGCCTGAGAAAGGACATAGGCTACTTTTTAATTGGTAAAAAGTGTTGAAAAGGGGGATGAAAGGTTGCATGAAAGTATTGTCATTTTCAGAACTACAAGCATACAATTTATATTTTAGGCTGTTGATTAGATATAAATAAATATGGCATTCAAAGTTTGTAAAAATGTTATCCTTAAGGGTGTAAAATAAACAAAGGGGATAACACATTTACGGATTCATTAAAAATATGTAGAGCTACAGTTAACGCGTTAAGAAGAATCTATTATTATGTCTAATTCCACGCGAGTGAAGCTGCGCGCGTCCACTAGTCTATCTATATATAAAAAAATGTTATGTTGGTTTTTGTACGCTTCAAAAACTCAAAAAGTTCTGCACCGATCGAGCTGAAATTTTAGCATGATATATAATCCGCATCAAGGATTGTTTTTATCTAATTTTTGCATCAGTCTTCATCCCCTAAGGGTGTAAAACGGGGGTGCAAAGTTAGTATGAAACTTTGCCGTTTTTGAAGTCATGTGAGCAACCCGAACGCGGGCAGACGTCGTTAATGGGTCTAATTCTACGCGAGCGAAGCTGCGGGCATCCACTAGTTATGTATATGTTACCATATTTGGTTACATAGACAGGCGTCTATGCCTTTAAAGTAGTTGCGCACAGATCACTCACAACCATATATGAGGGCGCTTTTGACTTGTAGAGCATACTCCATGACGCTGCTCCAATGTAATATGTTATCGATCAGTATGTTATTACCCTAATGCTCTTTTTCAATAATACTTCCAGTGATATTGCATTAGTTTGTTGAAAATGTATACTTTATAAAAATGTTTCATAATAGTTTTAGTGAGATCACAACATGAAATTAATATTATTTTCAATTGCAGCTTTATTTATTTTAGGTAAAACTCATTCAATAATTTCATATACATACATACTTTAAAATAATACCTACTACATACTTTTTATAACTTTTATTTTTGTTTTCGTGCCTTGCCATCGAAACCAAATATGTGTGCTAAATTTCAGCTCGATAGCTTCTGTGGAAGTGGGTGAAATATTGATTGCAAGATTCCAGGACATACATACATACATACATACATACATACATACATACATACATACATACATACATACATACATACATACATACATACATACATACATACGAGTGAAGTTAAATAAAAGCTTTTAAAAACAATGTTAATCCTATAAATTAGTAATAAATATCGAGTATCTAATAATAGGGCACACTGAATATTCTACTGTTCCAGGCAATGCCAATGCAAGAGGTATTGGATTTACCTTAGAATCTTCCGTGGGCGTGGAAAGTTTGAATCAAACTGATGTCAAAACTTTGGCAACCCTCTTAAGGAAATTAACAAAAAAAATTAAATCAATTTTCGCTCCGATAAAATCAATTCTGAGTAATCCTGATAAAAAAACACAATCATGTGTGGATCCATTGACAAACATTTTACGAAATTATACAAATGAGGAATTCAAAACTATTACCACAGACATTTGCCAGGAAGTTAAAGATTATTTTTCCGATAAAAGAATGGACGATACTGTAGTTGTCGTAGGAAGTATCTGTAAAAGTTTAATACAGACGCCATTAGATGAATTCAGGTCAGAGTTACATAAAATGAATAGAAATATATCGGCCATTCTTGATGAAGTCAAAGTTATTGACAAAGAAATACAAGATAATTTAATAAAGATTTTAAACCAGGATATAAAAAAGAATTATACAATACTCATACATCAAATGTTCGACAATATAATTTACAATTTGCACAGTAAATTAAGTGACAAGCAGGCGAGACGGTTCTATGAAGAAACTATAAAATTATTGGAATATTACGGAATTTACATAAACGATGATAATTTTCTAAAGAAATTACCAGATTCAGCTGTTACTAATAAAGACAACCTAAGGACATCAGATAATCTTATTTTTGATGCAATAAATGTTGGCGAACTATCTAAGGAAATAAACAAACACAGTAACAATGAACTGGATAACATAATTTATATAGACAAGAACATAGAGATATCTGTCGGAAGTAAATATTTTTCAGGATGAAATTTTGATTTCAGTTTAACTGTCTCTCTTTTATGACAGTGCCACAGTTAAAATCATTCTTGCTGGTACGTAATGGGGAGTATCGCGTGTGAATTTTCCACTAGAGGCGCTTGTGTCGCGCGAGGTCAAATAACATTCATTTTTCATGACATAAATTATAATTTATTTAATTTACCTGTTGAAAAGTGATCTCCTTCGTGAAATCATCGTAAATATTGATTACGCAATTTTTTATAATGAACATCATGCACCACCGTTTTGGAAGCTGTTGTGATAATATAATTAATTAAGATTATCTTGAATTTACTGACAAAATGTATGTAAATTCATGATATATAAATGTATGATTTTCTGTATTTAATTCTTTGGGTAACACATAATCCTCTGCGGTTAAATTGTTTTTTACAAACACGAGAATATTTTGTTGAGTATAGTTATTCCTGCGAATCGCTACTAGCCACTGTTTTAGAACAGTTTTATCTTTTGGAAACATGTGTCCTCCTTTTTTTCCGAACTAAACGGTACTGCACAACATTGCGGCATAGCTACTCGATATGATGATAGTTATTTATAAATAATTAATAAACTTAATGAGATTCATGATTTAAAACTTTGCTAAGGCTCCGAATTTATAGTTGCCTTTGACTACTTGACCTTAGTTAACAGTGGCGCCAACTGGTGATCAAAGAAACGATAGTCCCCATTAGATACATCTCCTGCTGTTCGCATAATGGCATACCTTCTCGTTGACATTATGCGTCATGTACTAACTGAAACTGAGCAAAAGGACACGTCAAATCTATTGACGAGTCCTTAATAACCTATCTACGGATAGATTTGGTTATCGGAAATAGAAATTTGACTGCTCCATATAAAATGTGTCAAATATCTATCTCAGATAGTCAAATCTATCCATAGATGGGTTATTAATTTCGGCCGTAAGAGCGTCAAGTACATCAATACTTACTTGAATCTGTGGTTTTATAATTGAAATTATGCGATGAAGATCATAAAATTAATATAATTTTTTAAAAAAAAAAAAAAGCTTTTTATAACTTTATTTTTTATTTTCGTGCATTGTCATCGGAACCAAATATGTGTGCCAAATTTGAGCTCGATAGCTTCAGTGGAAGTGGGTGAAATCTTGATTGCCAGATTCCAGGACATACATACATACATACATACGAGTGAAGTTAAATAAAAGCTTTTAATAATAAGTAAGATATGAATCAATAACATAAATAACGCCACGCCTGTATTTCCCAAAGGGGTAGACAGATTCAAAGTTAGATAAACCCAATATTTGTTCCCCAACCCGGGCACCGAACTCTGGACCTGTAGCATAAAACAAGTATTATCGTTATAATCGCTATTATGAATATCATCATGCTGTTGTATGGTCTATCACTTATACTCCACTCACCCTTTCATTGTCCCGTCTTGTATCACACGGATCACGCCTCATGGGATCAGGGCCGGATTTAGAGGTGTAGAGGCCTTGGGCAACAAAAGAGCCCCTGGCCCCAAATTATTTTCCAAAGGAGATGAACAACTTTTTTCAGTCGAGTTTTTCAATCAATTACTTATTGTGAAACCGAGATTATTTTGGTTTTTAACAAACATATAAAAAAATACATAAATAATTTCTGTTTATATTTAAGAACAATATAATCATGTTTGTACAAAGGTAAAGGTGAAGGTAAAAGAGCGAAAAAAAAACAAAAGAAAAGTTATTTACTAGTGTTTACTAGTCTCGTAGTATGAATTTTTTTTTTTTCGAAGTCTATTGTGGGGGCCCCTCTTTTGTTTGTGTTTAGTCCGGCCCTGCATGGGATGGTAAGATAAGATAATAATCCACCACGCTGGCCAAGTGCGGATTGGCAGCCTTTAGATAGACACATCAATAGCAATTATAGCATTATAGAGAACTCTTATGCAGGCAGATTTCTTTCGATGAAGAAATTCCTACGCCATTAGCTGCGACCCATATACGTCGCAATGCTGGGCACGGGTCTCCCCCACAGACACTGCTGCGGAACGTCTAGAGCATACTCCACCACGCTGCTCCAATGCGGATTGGTAGAAGGGTTAGTGGCCAACCCAGTGTCGAATGTTCTCAAGGCTTGAGAACATTCAAGCCACCCGAAGGTCTTCGACAAAGCTTAACGACTGTTTCCACCATTCAAAACAACTGGGACCGACGGCTTAACATGCCCTCCGAAGCACGGTAGGTGGTCACCCATCCACAAACCGACCGCGCGCGAGCCATTGGGCTATGGACGCTACGACATACCCTACCTACTTAATGTATTGTAGTACATTACGTTTATACATTACATTTTAGCAGGGTTGCACGGGATCAAGATAATTATCTTGATAATTACGTACTGATAATTATCAATGATAATAACGTATATTAACTAGAGATGTGATTAAAAGTTATAAAAAATTAACTTCTCTATTATTATCCGAACAAGGCTAATATTTAGCGTCACTTTTTAGCGTCGTGTCGATTGTGTGTATCCGAACACGAGAAATGTCTGCGGCCGAAGGGAATTCTGAATTCCCCCTCTTCGATATTTAGATTTAGTGTTGACAGTTTTTGTGTGTTGTGATATTTTGTGCAAACATATAACATAACATTTATAGTGTTATAACAATTAAAAGTAACTTTTATTAAGTTTTATTACACCTTATATTGTTGGATAATAACGGGATAATTATCCGATAATTATCGGATAGTTATCAATGAACATAATTATCTCGATAATTTCCAACCCTGCATTTTAGTTTATACATACTACACTAAACATTTACATAATATACCTAATAAAACTAACGAGTCCGCGTCTGTACGGATAAATAAATCTTGAAAAAAAAACTATCAGGGAATGTATGTAATCGATACAGATTTCGAATTTTTTTTTTTCAAATTTATTGTCCAGTCTGTCTGCGCGATGGAATCAACAAATGCCGAACCGAATTTAATGATGCTTGGTGCAAACATGCACTGAATCCCTGAGAAGGATCTTTTTTACAGTTCTTCGCCTTTTCATTGCTTTAGTAAACGATTTTTTTTTTAGCCTAAAGGTTATTTCGGAGTATCAGTAATTAAATAACTTTGCCATGTTTTCGATATTTTCAAAAAACAAGTTTCTGAGGTCTAAAGTGTTATTAAAGTGCCCCTGAATTGAAATTTTGAAAAAATATTCAATGTACAGAAAATGTTCTCCTTCAGTTTTATTGTTGGACGCCCGCAGCTTCGCTCGCGTATAATTAGACCCATTAACGACGTCTGCCCGCGTTCGGGTTGCCCACTTGACTTCAAAAACGCCAGTTTCATACTAACTTTGCACCCCCGTTTTACCCCCTTAGGAGGTGAATTTTCAAAAATCCTTAGTGCTCCCCTACGTTATAAAAGAAACCCCTGTGCAAAATTTCAAGTTTCTAACCCATATAGTTTAGGCCCTGCGTTGATATGTCAGTCAGTCAGCTTCTCCTTCTATCTATATGTATATGTATAGATATAGTTCATTTTAGTTACCTACTTTTTATACCGGTGATTTTGAAGGATAGAATTCGATCAGTAGGTATCTTTGAGGAGGATGGCAGCTGGCAACTAAATGTAGGTAAACTAATAGCCCAAGAGCCCACGACGGCCAGACCTTCGTTATTTTATAAAAGTTGAAAGTTTCTCTGTACATGTCTCCTATACATATAAGAACAACCAGCGAATATAGAGTTTGGGTTGTGGTTACCTGGGCAGATAACAGGTAGTAAAGGTGTAAAAAAAAGTACTTAAAATTCGTTAGACTATAAAGCTCTATTTTTTTATATTTTCTTCGGGATAACTTTAGAAATCTGGTCATCCATTGCCGGACACTTATGACAGTTGCTACCCCCTGCCAGACACCCCTAAACTTTGATAAATTACAATTATACTTTCGTTATAGTATAAAAGCTAAATTTTATATATGTTACTTGGGGACCTATAAAAAGATGTTACCTCAATAGCCGGACAGTTTTCATGGTTTTTACATCTTGCCAGACACATCGAAAGTCCACTGTATAGTCCGGTCAATTTAGACAATTGAAATAAAGAAAATTCCGACAGAGCCAAATCTTCGTAGAGACCTTAGGTTTACCACAAGGAATAAAGTGTCAAAAGTCCCCATCAATCCCATGTGTGCGTCGGGACTTATTCGGGTCCCAAGGTCAAAATTTTAGGTTTATTGAATTTTTCTCGAAAACGGTAAGTTTTATCGAAAAGTACCTTAGAGCAAAGTTGTAGATGTTAAAATTCTCTATAAAAATGGTCCCTGTGATTTTTTCTCTAAGACCCACTATTTCCCGGATATTGCGCTTGTAAGAATCATGTTCTACATAGTATGCACACATATGCCACGTATATACATATTTAGGTACTGCTACTCAACATTTGTTTCGAGTATACTATCAAGTTCAGACATGGCAAGGTAATGAACTGAACCCTGAAGACTGGGGTTGGAAATTGATAAATAATACTTTGGAACCGATTCGAATTTACTGGCCCCTGCTCTCCTCTCTTGTATTTAATTGAATATATGAGCAAGAGACACCTTGGCAATTGGTACACGCTGGAAAACACTGCAACCCTACTTTTTTACAGCCACATATTGCACTACAACCTTTCTTGCAATTGCAAAAAATAGTGTTAAGAAGTTTTTCTGAAGCAGGGGGCAGTACAGTTCGAATCGGTTCCAAAGTATTATTTATCAATTTCCAAGCCCAGTCTTCAGGGTTCAGTTCATTGCCTTGCCATGTCTGAACTTGATAGTATACTCGAAGCAAATGTTGAGTAGCAGATGCCGATGTTGGAGGAACTCGGAGGAAGACAAGATAGCTGTACTTGCTTTTTGTTTCGTGTATTTTTTACAAATGTTAAATATCTGTTATTCAAGTAGAGGGGATTCGGTAAGGGACCGGCGGTCATTTTAGAGTAAATTTTCTTAGAATAGTATAATGTATACATAAAAGAGACACGAGTAGGCATTTTTGCTTGCTTGAGTACCTAAATATGTATTATGTACCTATACAAGCGCAATATCTGGGAAATAGTGGGTCTTAGAGAAAAAATCATAGGGACCATTTTTATAGAGAATTTTAAGATCTACAACTTTGCTCTAAGGTACTTTTTCGATAAAACTTACCATTTTCGATAAAAATCCAAAAACCTAAAATTTTGACCTTAGGACCCGAATAAATCCCGACGCACACATGGAATTGATGGGGACTTTTGACACTTTATTCCTTGTGGTAAACCTAAGGTCTCTACGAAGATTTGGCTCTGTCGGAATTTTCTTTATTTCAATTGTCTAAATTGACCGGACTATACAGTGGACTTTCGATGTGTCTGGCAAGATGTAAAAACCATGAAAACTGTCCGGCTATTGAGGTAACATCTTTTTATAGGTCCCCAAGTAACATATATAAAATTTAGCTTTTATACTATAACGAAAGTATAATTGTAATTTATCAAAGTTTAGGGGTGTCTGGCAGGGGGTAGCAACTGTCATAAGTGTCCGGCAATGGATGACGAGATTTCTAAAGTTATCCCGAAGAAAATATAAAAAAATAGAGCTTTATAGTCTAACGAATTTTAAGTACTTTTTTTACACCTTTACTACCTGTTATCTGCCCAGGTAACCACAACCCAAACTCTATAGTCGCTGGTTGTTCTTATATGTATAGGAGACATGTACAGAGAAACTTTCAACTTTTATAAAATAACGAAGGTCTGGCCGTCGTGGGCTCTTGCTCTATAAACTTTTATTTATTAAGTAGGTACTTATTCTTTTATAGTTCCACGCGAACTTATAAAAATTTACATAAGAATTAAACAATTAATAAAACATTTTACATAAGAAAAGAGATATTAATTAATATCTACATACAAAAAAGAAATTATAATGTAAATTGTATTCAAGCTAATATTACTTTCAAATTTACATGGAATTAATTACGAAGTTAAGACATTTATTACTTCATATTTGCTCTTAATAATGTGTGGATAGCTGTGGAGTGTTTAAAAATGTATTGATATTTTAATGGGAATGATGATGATTATAATTATGGAGAGTCAACATGAATGATGTATATATAAAGGTAGTATTGGCAATGGCTGCATCATTATCTTGATTGTAAACTGCGCAAGATGTTCCGTGTCTATGTCTTCTTTGGGCTGCTGGCCGTGAGTATTTAATTCAATTGTCTTTTTTTTTCGTAGAGGAAAGCTTTTAATGGTATAATAATATAGACAGGCATCGAAGACTAAATATGCCTTTGAATGCGCAGAAGTCGAAATTAAGGTATTGTCAGGCGCGGGGTGAGGCGGTTGTCCGTGTTGACAACCCGATTACCACTGTGCGCTCAACTAGGCTTAAACAAGTGCTATATGCGAGCTAGGCTGACATACGCGGCGCCAGCATGGTATGCTCTGGCGGCGGCCACGCAGCGCAAGCGTCTTCAGGCCCAGCAAAACCTCGCCCTGCGAGAAATCACAGGAGCGCTACGTCCAGCGATAGCGCGACTGCAAGCTGGAGTCGCTGGATGAGTTTGTGGTCCGGTTGGCGCGTGTTATTTGTAACGCCGACAATGGGCCACGTCCTCATCTAAGGGGGATAGCGCCACTGCGAGCGTGCGCTCCTGAAGGCCGATCGCTCCTTAGAGAGCTGCTGGACCTTCTTATCCAAGACCATCAAGGCATTAGCGACTAACGGCTAGCAGGACCGCGTGCGCGCGACGCCTGACTGGCTCAAAAGCGGGGAAGTCACCGACGGGGTTTACGCCTGGAGCAATTGCCTGGATAGAGGGGATCGTAGGCTGCACCCCTCGGCCTACCCCGTCGGAGAATTCCAGGCATTATGTTATCGATGTTCTTAATTTTTGTATAACAAAATAATTGTTTAAAAGCAATTATGTTCCGGCTAGAAAGTTGTCGGTAGCAACACGATCCAAAAAACAAGCCTCTTGTGAGTCTCGTCCAACGTATAAGAGAACAAGTTTACTTTTAGTTATAACTAAATTAAAATAACTAATAGTGATTATATAAAGCTAAAAGTTAAAGCTCTCCGCGCCACCTGACAGTGTCGGGCGTAGACGGCGGCCGCCGCTGCTGGCGCTGCCCCCCGCACGCACCAACCTGCTGCGCGACGCGCCGCTCACGCGGGCGATACGGGCACAAAGTAGATATTAGGGACAGAGGCTAAGCTTCTTAGGAACGTGCAAAATTGTTACCAATTTTGGTAGGGTTGTCACTACAGGTTAAGACAAATTAAAGAAATAATTTGTTAAATAGTTTTATTATTCAGAACATAAAAAGAATACTACAATAAGAACTAATACAGAAAAATAAAATAAAATAGAAAATAACATACTTTACAAATTTCTTACACTAATAATTTTATTTTTATAATTTTTATTTTTTAATATTTTATTATTTCTTTTTATAGTATGGTAAATTCTAAATCTAATAAATAGTTTTTTCATGTAATGTATCGGGAAACACTCACATGGCATATCAAATTTACAATTTTCAATACGTTTAAGTATTTCGTTACCAACATTTACAATATTTATTTCAAGATTGAAATATTCGCGAAACTTTTGCTCGAGCAATTCAACAAATGCGATAAAATTATCAGGAGGTATAATTAAAAAACCCAATTGTACGTTACCATCATTAAAATCCTTGTAATGGCTGAATAGAGAATCTTTGCCCATATTTATAGGTTGTTCAGATCTCTTAACGTACAGTTTTATTTTTTCGCATTTGTTGTGTTGTTCGAGACATTTTCTATACAAATAGCCTGATACATATACTAAACCATTTTTTTCCGGTAGATCAAACCGATAGTCACTTGTTCCTTCTGTTAACTCAGGGGAAACAACTTCGTCTGGTTGCGGGTCTAGCGAAACTTGTGAGGGAGTATTAAAAATACGACAGTCCTCTGGTTTCATAAGTAAGCTATCGAAATCTTGATCGCAATTAGTATTTTGAGGTTTCTGTAGGATATTGGTTATAAATATCTTTTTGAAGGCACAACTAAGTTGTTGACATGTTGGTTCCTGACAGTTACCACCTGCCTGTCTGACTTTCCCGAAGAAATTTTCAATTACGTCTTGATTTAGGCGTCTCGTTAATATAAATTTAATTCCTTCTGATTTTAAATCTTCAGATAGTTGTAATAAAGATTTTATAGACACTTGAAATCCATTGATAAAATTCATAGTATTCGTAACGTCCTTTTGCCCATCGATTCTTATTAACTTAAGGTTCTTAAAAAATGACAACATTTCCTGTAAGAAGTCAATTTGATAATTATCTCCGCGGAAAGTTCTTTTAAATTTATTAGGAGATCGCAATGTACTAGAGTTTAACATATCAAACAAGTTGTTAACTTTATTTATAAAAACAGCGGTATCTCTAGCGGCAACGTCAATAAGATTTAAGTCTACGTATGTATTAATAGCTGATGCGACAGTTCGACTTAAGACCTGAGTAGCTAATTTTACCCGCATTTTCTGAAAATTATTGGGATTGATATGAAATTCAGTCAGTTTAGGTGCTAATCTTATTTGTCGATGTTTATCTTGTTTATACAAGTCTTTTATATGTGACCATTTCGCAACTTTACTGTCAAAAATGAAATTACATGTTTTAAAGTTGTTTCTTACACATTTCATAAGATGCGGGACATCAAACATGTAAAAAATTTTGTGTCCATTTACTTCGAAATATGTTTTATCACTACTCACGGAACGCAACTTTGATGCTTTTAAAAAATCTGAACCTAAATCTGATACAAATATGCGTACATCCAGACCAATATTTAGTAATGTTAAAATAACCTCGTCAATCCATTCATTTACTTCGGGATAATTTTTGCATTGAGACAGGAATGAATAAGCTATAGGTTGTTTCCAGTTATGTATAATACCGCGAATCATCATTACAATAGCATATTTAGCTGGTTCTTTTTTTTGAACCCCGTTGATTTCATGAAGTCCTACAATTCTATCGTTCCTGACATCATAATAGAGATTAGCTTTCAAAGACATGCAGTCCACGCAAACACTGCAAATCTTTTCTTGCGATCCCATTTTGTCTACCTTCGCTTTTAACGCACAGATCAAACGTTCGTCTGTCTGAGTGCCTATTGGCATAACTAGCTTTTGTAAGGTGACCAAGGAAGGTAAACAAAATGTGTTTGTAAGAAATCTGTATGCTGTTGGACCGGAGTAGTAAAGATTGAGTGCAAAAAATTTGAAAGCCAGACTATGCCGGTTTCCACTATAACCTGCCTTCACATCTATTTGCCATTTAATAATTTGAGACATACTTTTAGTCATAAACTTATCGCACAATTTTAAAAAGTCTTGTTTAATTATATTATCTAAATTGTTTTTTTTATGTTTTTTTTTTTAACTTCTCGAAGTTCAAGTGCTAGTTTCCTCTTTCTTGGACTGTTTGCTGAAAGGTGAAGAGCCGTTTGCGAAGATCTATTTGTACAAATTTGCATATCGGATTCTGTTTGGATGCTACGCGATGTATGATCTTCCAAAATAACTATTTTATTTAAAAAGTAACTGGAATTTGAAGGTATTTCACTAGTTGGCAAAAGTTGGATTCCCTGATTTTCTTGTACGGATACATTCTCAAATTGGTTTAAATTTGCACCGGTATTTGATGGCAAATTAACCATAGGGATAGCATTTTCTTGTATAGAGCTCGAGCTTGCACCTTCGTTTGACGGCAATTTGAGTGTTGGAAAAGCATAATCAAACAAATATTTTACAGTTCCTTTTTTAGAAAACTTGATGCAGCTTCTTTCGAAGTGATCCTCACATATTCTGTATTGTTGCCTCGTTTTATCCTCAACAAGTTTTAAAATGAGATCTTCGCGCCCGACAGCTTTGAGCCAATCATTTCGCCTGAAACAAAAATAAAATGACAATGCAAACCAAACACGATACAAAAAGCATAGGTATATTTTAAAGGTTATAAATCTTTTTTTTAAATTATTATTTAATTCAAAGACAGACCGACTAGTAGCGAGAAATAAGAACGATGTACGTATTAATGATAAGTTTTCATTAAAAATGCTTTTTAACGCGTATTCAAACATTCATTATCATGCTACTATATCCTTTGAGGAGTTCCCTTGTAGGAGACTATCCTGTCTGCAGCAGCAGTTTATGGTTAAGATAATGTTTAGCAAAAAAATTAAATTTAAATACAAAGTTTCGAGTCCATGCTACTAACCGTTATAGAGTTCCCTCGTAAGGAGACAATGCTGACTGCATCAGCAGTTCATGATAAAAATCGTGTTGAACTATCAAAATTAAACTAACATAAATAATTTCGTGACCGTGCTAATAACAGTTGAAGAGTTCCTTGTGAGAAAACAATCCTAGCTGCAGCGTCAGGTTATAATCTATCATATTATTGTACTGTCACCGAAGTTACGCAGGAATAAAAATTTCAGTTCAATAAGACATCTGGATGTGGTTCAAATCTCACTTGCAATACTTAAACTTAAAACACATAGTACATACAAACCCACCCACATACCTACAAATGTTTAGTAAAAGCTTGTAATAATAATAAAAAGGTAAAAACACACCGTGTAGTACCCATTTCTTATTAAAAAAAGGATCATACAGTAAAATAAAGGTACTTACTTGAAAAAGTAATAATCAAATATTTACTTACCTATTGCACTCCTTGGGATAGTTAAAGTATGATATATTTTTATTTTTTATAGCATTATTCATGCACACTGTACAATATACAACCATTATTATAATATATATACCACGTTTTTATCTATGATATTCAAACTTGCAACAAAACCAACAATGTGCGTAGCGATTACCCTGCGATTTTCAACTTGATGTGACAGCGTCAACCGGTTTTTTCCACTCTCGCCGCGTACGCGACAAGCGGCCAGTGGCCACACATAGATGTCCCGTGTGCTTGTAGGAGTGCAACCGATTTGCACGTTTATATGTAGCTTAATCTCTGTCCCTAATATCTACTTTGTGATACGGGTGATCGACACGGCCGCATGCCATATAGATCTGTTCGGTTGCACACTGGACGAGTTCACGAGAATTTGTTGTAAATTGTGTTCGTCTTTGAAAATTTAATTGTTGACATCACCGGTAATTTGACTTAGTGAATCATGACATTTAATTTTATTTGACATTGTATAGAATTAATTATGTATGTACTTGTAATTTTATGAATATTTTATTATTGACTATTTATTGACGAATTATTTATTGAATTATTATTATTGTTTTGAAATTGGATTGTATTATAATTATGTACTTATCTAACGAATTGGTTCAGGCTGTAATGTTAGATTTAAGTTTGTGTCTATTAAATAAAATAAAAATAAAATAAACTATTTTTTCTTATAGATCCATATGGCAGCAGCGATTCCCAACAAAGCTACGAGTAAATGTAAGTTTAATTTAATTTCATGCGTGCTTTTAAACAATTCCTACGGTCATAAGAGCTTAACGTAGAACATACTGGCCGGAAATTCTTCTCAATGGGTTAAACATGATTCCATAAATTAAAAAATAATCATTGGTCTAGCAAGTCAAAGTCAAATAATTTATTTCGCTATGATGCTATGAGGGGCACACCACAGAGTACATTTTAAATACTGGGGCTGGGGCACACTTAACGAAAGTCTAGGTAACTACGAGTACAAGCTACTAAAAGAAAATGAGATAAAATTCTATTCTAAACTTATTAATATAAAGCAACTAATAATTTATTTACTATGCTAATGTCACGACAGACAGTAACTATTTATGGTCATTGGCTTTAAGAAGAATAATTTACAATATTCTTATCCTATGTGTAGGCCGAGAGAGAAAAAAGCCGGAGGAAAAAACTCTCGGTACTCTTTTAAAATTCAAATTCCTGTGTACAGAAAAATGTACAGTATGACCATGACATGATCAGGACAGACACGATACAGCCAATCGTGTATGCCAAGAATTACCCCATATGGCACCTGCTTACAATATTTAGTACCTATAATTAATACAAAGAAAAGCATAGTGATAGCCTGTTAGAGTTTAATTTAGTCCCATGCCTTCTTAACATCCAAATACTCCTGAATATTATAATAAGCTTTTCGACATAATGTTTGTTTGATGTTTTTTTTTAAACCTGTTTAAAGGCAAAGACTGAACTTTATTGAATATAAGAATAGACATTCTTATGAGGGTACGACTATTCTTACTAAGCCGGCATTTAGGAAACGCTAATTTGTGGCCGTTCCTTGGTGTTACATTGCGTAAGGCACTTAGGTCACTACGACTTACAAACTGATGCCTATTTTTACGAATATACATAATATTCTCATCTTAGATTAAACAATCTAAGATTCTCATAGATGTACTGCGATGCAAGGGTCAGGATGTTTATTTCCTTAAATTCTTATCTTATAACCCTTAAATAAAAATAATATTAGCATCAGCTGCCTAACCCAAGAGTAAGATGCCATAGAACTACACACAACACAGTGAAAGTAACTGAAATATACCAATTGACATTTGCGAACAACAGCGTATCCTTTTAACAGCGTATCCTTTTATATACCTATGGTAGATCGTTAATATATACTGAAAACAGGAACGGACCAAGAACCCTGTGGGATCCCCATCTGTACTAATATGTATCATACTGTTATCATAATTGTTCTGTTTATTTAACTCTTTTTTCTATTCTTCTCAGCTCACAGCGAAATTGAAGAAGTATACTACAAATTCACCGGTTATTATGGTAAGTTATACTACATTAGATATCTGACTAGATATTACTTTTCTAATTTGTATGATATTTTTCCTCTTTTTAACTTCAATTCAAAAATGCAGTCTACGAAATTATATATCTTCTATATAATAAAAATGAATCGCAAAATGTGTTGGTAAGCGCATAACTCAACAATGCCTGGACCAATTTGGCCAATTCTTTTTTTTAAATGTTCGTTGAAGTTCAAGGGTGGTTTTTACGGCGAGAAAAATTTGAAAATTCATCCCCTAAGGGGGTAAAACGGGGGTGCAAAGTGAATGTGTAACGCGAGCGAAGCTGCGGGCGTCCACTAGTTAAAAATAAAATGGGCACATACCTACATACCTAACCTACATAATAAGTACGTAAATACTAAATGCAATCAATCCTTCAATCCCGTGCCCTACCGTGGGCCACTATGGGTTTATTTATTTTTATTTTATTTATTCTTTATTGAAACACCAAAAATAAAGATGTTACAATGGGCGGATTTATAATGCTTATAATTCCTGTGTAGCAAAGTAAATGTAAGCGTGGTGGAGTGAGCACTAGACCTCTACTACTAGTACTACTACTACTACTAGGCTGTAAACAGCTACTAGTAGACTAGTAGCTCTTTACAGCCTTTTTTTTATTCGAGGGGGAAATCTTCGAAAGATCCCCGACCACTCTGAGGGAATGCCCCCCGGCATTCCCTCAGAGTGGTATGTGAGATTTCTACTCACTAAAGCCCCCTCGGCAGCCTCCTAGCACATTTAGGGAGGCTCCGGGATCTCCTGCGGAACGCACCAATGCCTCCCTTGCGCAAAGCCCTTGGCTCATCCCAGGGCTAAGCGCTGAACCTCGCCGAGCATGGCAGACTGCGGCTCGTACAGTCTTCGAAAGAATTGCAGATAGGCATCGGTCTGAGCCCCCACCCAAAACCGATCTGCAAGGCTGCATCCCTACTGAAGGGATGGTCCGGAGCGATGGTGGCCACTGCTTACTGTTCGCTGCGACCCATAGACGTCCCATTGCTGGGCACGGGTCTCTCCCACAGACACTTCTGCGGGAGGTCTAGAGCATACTCCACCACGCTGCTCCAATGCGGATTGGTGGAGGGGTTAGCCAACCCAGTGTCGAATGTTCTCAAGCCACCCGAAGGTCTTCGACAAGGCTTAACGACTGTTTCCAGCATTGAAAACAACCGGGACCGACGGCTTTACATGCCCTCCGAAGCACGGTAGCGTCCATGAAATTTTTGCCACTAGCGGTCACCCATCCACAAACCGACCGCGCCCGTCGTTGCTTAACACTTTCGATCACATTGAATCGAAGCGAGCCACTGGGCTATGGACGCTTACTGTTGCTGGCTGGTTACTGCCTACTATAAATAATTATTTTTATTTCACAGATCACGCAAAAGCTTCGAAGTACATTCAGAAG
This sequence comes from Carterocephalus palaemon, assembly GCA_944567765.1. Lineage (NCBI taxonomy): Eukaryota > Metazoa > Arthropoda > Insecta > Lepidoptera > Hesperiidae > Carterocephalus > Carterocephalus palaemon. The sequence goes on from OX155665.1 coordinate 5,156,354, forward strand.
GAAGCGGGACTGACTTGTTAGTATATTTTTTTGTTCTATCAGTGGGAAACTTTGTAAAGATACCTTTGATAGATTAAAGATAACTTTGTAAAGATAAAGATATTTTATAAGATAGATAGATAGGTATATATAAGTAGATAAGATATTATTTGTAGATATAAGATGTAGATGTAGACAAGATATAAGGTTATGTGGGATTTCCACCCCCTAAACCCACCTTCCTCCTTCTTCCCTTCTCTTTTTGGTCCAGTAGTTTTTGTGTGAAAACATTACAAACAAATCTTTCCTCTTTATAATATTAGTATATTACATAGATTAGTTTCGTCTTAATTTTATCGTATATTTTGTTGTCTGCAGGCGATGAAGAGGTTGACCAATTCTTGGACATGTGTCGGGCGTCTAGAACATGGGATGTAATATTTGACTGGCTCTACAGTTTTGAACAATCTACAAGTAAGTATACTTAACGTATAGTTCATTTACTATATGTACCGACTTACCCTTACTTATTTTTTCATTAGGTTGGCCAAAGCAAATCAGTAAGCTTTTGGCATTTATATAAACGAAACGATTTCATTTCGTTAAAACTTAGATTAGATCGTTTTTTTTTCTATTCCTAAGTATATATTTATTTTTTCTATCCAATATACTTCAAAAGGGAAGACGGATTCTTCGTATCAAGTCATCAAAAGCTATATCAAAATATTGCGACACTAATGTTGTGCGGTAATCGCAGGGGCGATCCTTCGATTTTATGTGTGGACTGTATTCAATGTATGTGAGGCAGTAGGTAGCAATCCAGTACCACAATCAGTATGAAAAGATCCAACCAACCTTAACATCCAATGTCGCCGGATTGTTCTGCACACAACTGCCTCTCGTTGGGCTCACGGCACGGCCGGAGCAGCACCATAAACGTTATGGCCTGCAGGGAAACTCCACGAACGTCGTGAATTCACCAGATATTTTTCCGGGAGTTGACGCAACTCACTCTCCTTAATTTTCTTGTGACAATGAATGTCAATTTTGGAAGACGTTTTACTTTTCTTTTCACACCGACCAGTGATAAAGGATTGAACAAATGTTATTCCCTCTTCTAATTACCTACACCATATATATATATCAATGCCTACACCATTTTAATTACCTACACCAAATTATTTTTTTATCTCTTGCAGATGTCAAAGTGGTCACCAGTTTCTTAAAAATATTGACAAATAAGAGTGAGTAAATTGCGGGTAGATTTTAATTTGGTAACCTATAATCTAAGTTGGTAACATGTAAAGCAAGTTGCAGTAGCTAAATTTCCTGGGTGTTTCAGTAGTGAGCTGTCGGTCCCGGTTGTTTCTACTTGTACTCGTATAATGGCTTGAGAATGATGTTAAATTGCATTGACTTATTATAACTATCATATGGTCATCGGGTCTCACTAAAATCGAGAAAAAAATGACCCAGTTACACATCACAAGAATGAAGCTTCGATTTCATTACACAAATAAAATGCCATAGTAAAAGTAATAGACCAGGGGTTCGATGTGCGTTGTCGGTCTTGAAGGACCCAATTAACATTCATACCGACCACATGACAATGTGCGTCAAGATTTCTAGTAAATTACCACAGGATATAAAAAACTTGACATTGACGCGCTTCAAAACACAATTAAATAAGGGGCTACTCCTTAAATGCTTCTATAGTGTAAATGAATGTTTAGATAGTAAATTTTAGAATAATTGTATGTAGTAAATGTTAGTAATTTAAATAATTTTCATATTATCTATTGTTGATTATTGTTACTTATTATTGTCTGACCATTACATTGTTAACGTTAAAATAAATAAATGTAATTAATTTTGCATGCCACAAGAAATGGCCGTCCTAAACATGTAACCACATTTTTGCAAATAAATATTATCATTATTGAAGTACCTCATGTCGAAGCCAGATGAAAATATTGCAGATTTTTCACCCCGGCTGCTATATAAGTAACTCACCATTTTTCACCCTGGCTGCTATTTAAGTAACTCACCAGGTTCCACCCTGGCTGCTATTTAAGTAACTCACCATTTTTTTTGTAACTTAAGATGGATTAAAGGGCTTCGAGGAAATCGGAAAGATAGCTGGCAGCGCAGACAGCGATGGTATACTGGAAATATTGTTGAAACTCTCCTCGAAAACTGGTGAGTAAAAATGTCTTATAATTACAAAAACCACAACCCATTATTTGTCCCACTGTTAGGCACGGGTTCTTGTAATGGGTGGGATCAACCCATTCCACGTGGCCACGTGGGGATTGGTGGCATCACATGCCTTCAATAACATTATGTAAAACACAGACATGCAGGTTTATTTTTGAGGTTTTCTTTTACCGTTACGGAAGGTAATTTTTTTTCTTAAAAAAGGCAGGCTTCTTGGGCAGTTAAAAGGGCAGTCTTCGTGCAGCCGGCGTTCATCAATTACCGTTATCACGTCAATATTATGGTTAAAGATTTTTTTTTTATTAACACAGTAAAAACAGTAAAAACTACATTTTTTATATCTGATCCACACATTCCTAATCTTACTTTTTCATTTTTACAGATTTGAAGGAAATGACAAAGTTTTACCAAGACAACGGCAAAGGCAAAGGTTTGTAGAGAGACTTCAGACACACGAATATCTTCAACCACGGCTCCGCCTGCGTTAAACCGTTTTCCGTGCGGAACTTAAAACTTCATTAAAATATAAAATTGATTCAAATAAAACCAACTTATAGCCTTCCACTAATCAAAATCTAGCTTTATCCGCAGTTCCGCCGGACTCCAATCACGTCCGAAATTCAGTTTTTTTCGATCAATCGATTAATTCTCAGTTAAAAATCGATAAAAATTGAACGATTGTAACAGTGTTTTATGCATTTCCAGGGGAACCATACAATTTTCCGGGATAAAAAGTACTTTTTATCACTCTCCAGGCCAGGGCCTGTGTGTAGTTCAACAATTAAATATATATGTTTTTTTTGTTTTTCATATTCACAGCTGAAATACAATTTCATCTTACTTATTTAAATATGACATTTGGCCACTTTTTATAAGCGCCAATTTAAATATGACTTTTTGCCACCTTTTTTTAAGCGCTAATTTAAATATGACATTTTGCCACTTTTTTAAAGGTCCAATTTAAATAGGACATTTTGCCTCTTTTTTAAGCGCCAATTTAAATAGTACATTTTGCCACGTTTTTTAAACGCCAATTTAAATATGACATTTTGCCCCTTTTATAAGCGCCAATTTAAATGACATTCTGCCAACTTTTTTTCATTACAAAATAACATAACGCATGTTTTTCTTCTCTGTTTATCATCTCACCTGTATACACACCTCTCCTACTCCTACAGGAGTGATGTTAATGTGCTATATTTCTTCGTACAGGCGTAGCTGGTCTTAAGGCTGTCGTGTCGAGTGTGACAGGAAACAAGGTTGCAACATTCTCATCTGTGTACCAGCAACTAAAGGGAGAAGACAGTGAGTACACGAATCGGCATCAAACTCTAGCTCAGACCTTGAAGTTGAATTTAAGATAACGTCTGGCGCGGAGCGAGGGGTTTGTCTGTCGTTAGCGCTGATTGGTTCGCCAGCCGTACTGTTAATATGATGGTATTCCAAAGTCAAACTCGCGACATGTCTGAACGCAGCCACCAATTAATTTAGATTTAGTAAGTTCGGAGACATACATGTGCGGCAAAAGGCACAAAAAATACCTTTTTATAAAGTTAAAATACAATTACTCTTTTTTATACATTGGTACTGTTTATTTATCCTCTCTAACAACAGATATATACATAGTTGAAGTTACCGGCGTCACGTAAGATTTAAGTCAGGAATAGGCCGACAGCTTCAAACATATTATAAATTAACTCCTTTACCTGTTTCAGATATTCAAGAATCTCTAATCACTCTGAAAACTTCCATGGGAGCTAAGAGTACGTATATTTGGTGTAATTTTTTTCATAATAATTTATTTGAAAAACAAATAGCAGGTACTTACCTATAAAATTTTAATTAATTAATTAATTTAATATTTTATGTACACACATTTCACTTTTGTACAAGGAATAAAGATAAATTAATTGTACCTGGTTCTAGATTAAGTTAAGTATCAAAGTCCTGTTTGGGAAAGTGTGTTCGCCTAAAAATGTGATTAATTTTTTTGCCAAATTTTAGTTTTTTATGGTCATCTCACTCTTGACCAAAAATATGACGATGCTAAATTTGATTTCGAGAGTTACCTGTTTTTGTAGACTGCGTTTGCCATGGTTTTTAATTTACTATTAAATTTAATATTGCCCAACTTCTGCTGTCCCGATTTTCTTCTTCCGATACAATGAATGTTCCACATGAACATGAGTAAATCGGCATCGAACAAATCTTAGTCATTTTTAGTGACAACTCACGCTGGCTCAATTATGATGCCACAGTTTAATAAAAAAGAGGGTTAATTTCCTAACACTGTATACATACTTTATCTAGTATCAGTAGTATCTATTGAAATAGCTGGGCACAATTTTAAAAGCTTTGTATGTATATTGTAAGTATATTATGTATGTCCTGGAATCTTGCAATCAATATTTCACCCACTTCCACTGAAGGTATCGAGCTGAAATTTGGCACACATATTTGGTTCCGATGACAATGCATGAAAATAAAAAAAAGTTTTAAAAAGCTTTTTAAAAAAAAATTTTTTAACGGTATAATTTAGTTAAAAACAAATACAAATACACTTTATTGTAAGTACACCACAGAAAAAAACATAAAAATGTTGGCCAAAAGGCGGTCTTATCGCTCCAGTAGCTTTAGTTAAAATAACCCTACAATATTTTACCAGAATCGGTGATCGAAACTAAGACCTATAGATTAATTGCGACCACTAGATTAATGAGAGGATTAAACATTGATAACAAGAGAATGTCTTCCACAGATACCGCTGGAGCTGTCACTGCACTAGTAAAGCTTCTCAAGACTAAGTCATTCGCGAACAGTATCGTGTTGCTGAAGGATGTCACTGAATCCACTCGTAAGTATTATGCCCTAGCTTTCACCGCGGGGAAACCATCAAGGGATGGTTTGAAATAGCCTCTTTTTAATAGCTACTCTATAAAGATTAATTTAATGAAATTAAGACTACTATATAAAATATATTTTGAATTAAATTAACTCATCCTTTGCTTTATATTAATCAGTTTAGAATAGCATTATTATCTCTTCTCTTTAAGTAGTTTGTAGTTACCTAGACCTCATAGCGAAATAAATTATTTGAATTTGAATATCACTCGACCCGCCAGTCTAGTGTTAAAAACACTCCATTGGACTGACTCAAAAATACAGAATTTATGTCTATCGTGATGTATCGTATCGTATATGACTGGTCATTTTTCAATCGACTCGCAACTAGCGATTTAAAAATTACATAAGACCATATGAGAGCACAGAGTAGTGCAAATGAACAATATAAAAAATACAGAAGTTACAATTTTTTTAAAGTACAACTAGCGCCATCTATGTCTGTTCAATGTGACCATTTTTATTTGTGATAAGATTATTTTGTGCTAATAAACAGCCAAAGTCAGTTTGTGTGTAAGTATGTTTTATTTAATAACAACGCCTTAATGCTTCTTCCATTCTTATTTACAGAATTAAAATCTTCCATTGAAGTTCTACAGAGTGTATGTGGAAAGACATGTAAGTTTTTATTACTAAAGATAACCTATAGGTATCTAGGTATTTGTATACCTATAGAAAAGGAATATAATGAGGGGTGCATTGAACGTGCTCTTTTACAAAAATAAGATAGGTACTTAGCAACCAATCAGTCGTAGGTAATTCGTCAATCAGTCGACATGCAATAAAGGATCTACCTATATTACCTATTACTTTATATGAAAAACTAGTGGACGCCCGCAGCTTCGCTCGCGTTACACATTCACTAACTTCAAAAACGGCAAAGCTTTGCACCCCCGTTTTACCCCCTTAGGGGATGAATTTTCAAATTTTTCTCGCCGTAAAAACCATCCTTGAACTTCAACGAACATTTTAAAAAAAGAATTGGCCAAATTGATCCAGGCGTTGTTGAGTTATGCGCTTACCAACACATTTTGCGATTCATTTTTATTATATAGATAAGAAGGCCTACCGACTGCCAATACAATCAATTCTGCGCGAGAATTATCGTTTTATGTGTAAAATTTACAAAGGTCAATTTGAAGTTTTACGCGAGAATCATCGTTTTATGCGTAAAATTTACAAAGGTCAATTTTGAAGTTTTACGCCAGAATCATCCTTATAAGCGTAAAATTTACAATGTTCAATTTGAAGTTTTACGCGAGAATCATCGTTTGATGCGAAAAATTTGCAAAGGCCAATTTAAAGTTTTACGCGAGCATTTAACGTTTTATACGTAAAATTTACAAAGGTCAATTATAAATAAATTCTAAGATGTTACCTATAATTTATAATAATTTATCTTTTCTGTCAAATTCTAAAAGATAATGACCATGTTTCTGGTCATGTCAATGAAACGACACCATTCTTTATAATTTTCCAACTAAGCGCATAGTAGTGATTTAAAACACGACGGGCCCGTTGGCGCAATCGGTAGTGACCCTGTCTATTGCGCCAGGGGTCGTGGGTTGGAATCCCACTCAGGACAAATATTCGTGTGACGAACACTTGTATTTGTTCTGTGTCTGGATGTTAATATTATCTATTTAAGTATGTATTTAAAAATATCTATGTATGTATATCAGTCTCTGACACCCATAACACAGGCTCGCGCCTACTTTGGGGTCAGATGGCCGTGTGTGAAAATGGCCAAGATATTTATTATTATATATATATTTATATCCAAGATATTATTTATTTATTTAAAATACGTCATTATCGTGCAATGCTATCTTTTGCAGCTCTCGTCGAAATAATCAACTCCATTTACAAATCATCCAAAACTCAAAACATGGCAGCCTTGAAAGAGCAATTCCTAGACGCTTTTAATTTATGTGAGTATTCATTTATGTAGGTACTTTTGTATTTTACAACACAAGCTAACATCCATGATTCGAGTACGAATAATTTTTTATCTGTGTAAATCTACTCCGGCCGGGATTCGTCCCAGCCGCAGACGGCAGTTAGACCAGGTACACATAGAATAATAAATCTATGAGGTACACTCACCACCGCACCATAGAGTCGTCAAACCAGATAATCTTGTCTGAAATGAGCAATGATATTTTAAGAAAGATACGTCACGTTCATACTGCACGCACGACATAATCTTTCCGCGACACATACATTCATATTTAATAACATTGTATACCTATCTACACACACGCTATAAGTGCGACAGGAAATACACAAAGCGTATGAGTGAAAGAGACAGCTTTGTAATCAGTACAGGTAGCGCGCGCGCTCACAATGACAGGTCACAGCTCGACTGACTGCAATGGTTACAAGTGTCACCAAATCACGCGTTTGGTGCGTTGGTGCCTCTACCTCTGGGTTTATCTACCTCTTGTAATGTATATAACATCATTGGAAATTTATAGATTTTTTGAACGGTAAAACAATTTTTCCCTGTTTTTTTCATTTCGTCCTACACTTCTATAGAGGCGACCATCATAGTCCTGAAGGACAGCAACGCATCTGTGCCTGACTTAGAACGAGACTTACTATCGCTAACAATCCCTGCACCAGTCCTTATACCCACTAGAACTGACCAACTAATGTTTATTACTGTCCGCAGCCCTCATCGAGTCCTTGAGACGTATCAACAGCCTGGTGGGCGACAGCGATCCTTTGGGCTTCCTCTCTTTTCTCCTGGATATCACTCTGAAGGACAATATTGTGGATGCTTGCGCTGACGTGAAGATCTTATCTGAAGACCAAGAAGGTAATTAAGATTCATTAATTACCTTAGTAAGCCATTGCTGAGCACAGGTCTCCCCCCAGACAAATCTGCGGTCTAAAGCATACTCCACCACGCTCCAACGCGGAACGTAGGAAGGGTTAGTGGCCAACCCAGTGTCGAATGTTCTCAAGCCACCCGAAGATTTTCGACAAGGCTTAACGACTATTTCCAGCATTGAAAACACGACCGACGGCTTTACGTGCCCTCCGAAGCACGGTAGCGTCCATGAAATTTTGCCACTAGCGGTCACCCATGCACCAAGCGACCGCGCCCGTCGTTGCTTAACTCTTTCGATCACATTGAATCGACGCGAGCCACTGGGCTATGGTCGCTACACCGCTAACCCGCAGCTAACCTCTCCGTATTTCGTTCAGAGCTAAACTTTCGTGCCGACAGCTGTAGCCAGTTGTGTAATGTAGATAGTTCAGAAACTACGTTCCTTATTGATGATTCATGCTCCCTTTTTTTTCAGTGAACATTCTAGATTTATTGGAAGAAATACAGAGACTGGCGAGAAACCCCATCAAAGACGTTTTGCAAGCTGTACCCAAGGTTATGGCTGAGAAGTGTGAGTTTAATGTGTTTTTAATTGATAACTAGCCGTATCTGACCATCGTGGTAGAGTCAATTTACCCTGAGGATGCTAGTGGCAAAGATTGCCATTAACCGTAGTGCCGTAGTGGCCGATAACTAGCTGAGATAACCATCATCGTAGAGTCAACTTACCCTGAGGATACTAGTGGCAAAGATTGTCATTAACCGTAGTGCCGTAGTGGCCGATAGCTAGCTGAGATAACCATCATCGTAGAGTCAACTTACCCTGAGGATGCTAGTGGCAAAGATTGCCACTAACCGTCGTAGAGTCAACTTACCCTGAGGATGCTTCGTTTGGGGTCGAATCACGTGTTGCTGTGGTTTAACCATTTTCGTCAAGTATTACTTCGTATCATATTTACTTGATGTTATTTGCGTTGTATATTATTTTAGTGTGTTTATTTTGTGTGTTATTTCTATATATATAAAAGGAGAAGCTGACTAACTGACTGACTGACTGACATATCAACGCAGGGCCTAAACTATAAGGGTTAGAAACTTGAAATTTTGCACAGGGGTTCCTTTTATAACGTAGGGGAGCACTAAGAAAGGATTTTTGAAAATTCACCCCCTAAGGGGGTAAAACGGGGGTGCAAAGTTAGTATTAAACTTTGCCGTTTTTGAAGTTAGTGAATGTCTAATTCCACGCGAGCGAAGCTGCGGGCGTCCACTAGTTTATAATATAAATTATTCTTTCTATGTATTTATATGTCGCTTGATTGACAAAATAAATTATTTCTATTTCTTTATTGTACTATGTATTGTAAAGTTGTTAACAATAGTACCAATATGCAATATAAATATACACTCGTTTAGAAATTATTGATTTCAATGTCTTATTTTCACTTTTACAGCGTTGAAGCCGGCCTGGCAAAAACACATAATAGCCGCGAGTGGTGAAACCGGTAAATATTTTATCTTCTTATATTAATACTAGTACCTTTTTTTGTTTTTGTTTTACGAGTGGGAAACCTTGAAAAGGTACCCGAACGTCGTGGGAGCGACGCCGGGTTATGTGGGACTTTCACCAACTAAAACCCACTCGGTGTCCTACTCCGGCGCTACAGGAGGAAAATGGATGATGATGAATGGAAAATTTCACGACGAAAATGGTCGTGAAAACCTAGAAAGTCGAATAGTCGAATAGAAATAGAAAACTTTAAGCGGTATCTTTATAAAAACAATTCGACAGGTCTTGTTATTTATTCATCTTTGTGCTGAAAATTCTTGTATATATATAAAAAAACCTTCTTTTCGGTTAAGGGGCCGTGGTCCCACCGATTTTTATATTCGATGTCGATGTCCATGATATGTCTGTCGATAATATGTCTGTACTTTTATCGATTAAATGTTATAAATTAATTATTTAAAAGATAAGAAAATCACCCCTCAAAGCGGTACAATTAATTATTGGTGCACGAAGTTTGTTGAAGTTTTATGGTGACAAAAGCTGATCAGGCTCGAAAATTTAAGTCGCCAAATAACAACCACACACGTCTTACTTACGAGAGAATTGCGACTTACTGACCGTATTTTCTTTTACGTCATATTAAATACAAATTTAAAGAAATGAAAGTACCTAAAGAAAATTGTAGACAGCCAGTAAAGGAAAATATAGGATTAATAATGAAGAATAAAAAAATAAAAACAAAGCCTTTTCTTTAGGAATACGTGTGTACTTGCTATGTTTGTGTATTCTGTAGCCTGCAACCGCCAATGTACTGTTATGTATTCTAATTTTCAGACCTGATCAGATACATGCATCGCATTGCTAAGGTGACCGATGCTGACGTGCTGACGTATGCCAGCACGATGCCGCTCGTGTACAACACGCCCACCTTCACGGAGACCAGCGCCCTGTTCTGCAACCTGATGGAGACTGACCCCAAGACAGGTACGTAACATTCGCATCAGCAGAAGAGCATCAAGTTTTGCCACCACAACCCTTTCTCTGTCGCGCTGTTTGGCACAGGTCTCCTCTAAGAATGGGTGGGTCCACCGCGCTGGCCAAGTGCGGATTGGCAGACTTCATGCCATCGAGAACATTATAAAGAACTCTCAGGTATTCAGGTTTCCTCACGATATCCTTCGCCGTTACAGCGTGTGACAGTGAATTTCTTAATCGCACCGCTTGGGTTTGAACCCGGACTGTTCGAGTGAGAGGCGAGTTCGATAGCCACTGGGCTGTCACCGCGTTCCGTAAAAATGATATCGTAACAATAGAGTGTAAATAAATAAATTTTCCTTTTTTAATTTTCAGGTTACTGGACTGCCCTGAATAAACTGTATGCCTTAACAAACTTTGGTAAGCAAGCGAAGACAACTGTTCTTTGTAGACAAATTAAATAGGTCGATTAAATAAATGTATAACTTCAACTTTTTTAATGTTCCATTTTCAAATGGACAGTTATTGACAGTTATTGACAGGCCTTTGATAATTGCCCTTTGCGTCACCGATTTTAAAATCGATATTTTACTTTCCACAGATGTAACTGAATGCTTCAAGTTACTCGGTTCGCTCGCCGACAACTGTGAGTTTGACTTGTTTTGTTTACTTTAATATTTGTAATACATACATATATAAACTAAAGGCGGCCTCCCACGGTACGTGATGAACGCACCGTGGGAAGGTATGTCGTCTGTAAAATTGCAGCAAGTACGTAGCGGTGCGTCCGCCCGGCCGTCCGTGATAATCTGCAGAATCGCTGAACTTGGGAAGCCGCTATAACAAGCACGCCTTCGGAGGGTAGTTAAGCTGTCGGTCCCGACTGTCATCGCAAGATAAGCTGTCAAGCTAATCTCGTAGGGCTTCAGGCGATGGTATGGTATGGTGGTGGGCTCCGGTTTCCGCAACTAGCACTTTATAAAGTGCCTTTTTGCGTAAATTGTCGGCTAAATGTCTAGCCAGCCTAGCTCCATCCAGAAGCGCAGGATTCTCCTGGTGCCCCAGCCTCGCAGAGCGACCTCGGTGCGCCGAGGATTTCAGCCCGTTGTTTAGCCACGCCTTCGCATTCCAGTTCCACGTGGGCGGCTATTTCTTCTACCGACAGGCATGCTATACACAGAGGGCTGTCGGTCGTAACATATAAATGTTTGTTAAGTGTGCAGTGTCCAGTGATGTTGCCTACAACTATGCGTAGGGCTCTCCTGTCGAGAGACAACAATCAATCAATCAAGTGTTGGATTGACTGATTCACATGCCTTCGAGAACATTATGAAGAACTCTCAAGCATGCAGGTTTAATCACATTTCATTCACCGTTCCAGCAATTGACATTTAATTTTTGCTTTGGATTTGAACCCAGACCCCCTCGAGTAAGAGGCGTGTTAGCTGTTAGATAAAGACTGGGCTGAATCGGTGGTGAATCTAACTACAGGTTATAAACAGTTAAATAAAAAATAAAAACTTTTATTTCCAGCTTTTGAAAAATGGTTTGCCTATCTGAAATCCAGCACTAATAAAGAAAGTAAGCATGAATATTTGATACTTTAAAATAACTTAACACTTACTTGAACACATACCTAAAACAAAGGTACTGTCTGGTTTTTTTAATTTATTAATTGCGAAAAAAGATAATTTATATACTAATAATAAGTAGGTAATTACATTAGCTATGTACCTACCTATGTCTATATTGTACGTATCTGTGTCTAGTATGTTTAATATCGATCTACAGTTTTATGTAGGTACTATTAGATCTAATTTAGGTTATCAAAATTTGATGAAATTTTGAATGAAATACATATATTCAAATATCTAAATAAAAATACATAAACAATAATATGAGAATTGGCACTGTGAATACCTACTTTATCCCGTAAAAAAATATTTTTGAGACAACTTTTCTATTCTTTTAATTGTATATACGTATGTATTTTACTTTATGTCGTATTGATGTGATTAAGTCTGAAAATGGCCCCAAGTAGGTCAAACTAGATCTATTCTTATCTGGCAGGATTCCTTCGGAAAGTTTTTATCTTTCACGGGTTTTTGCTTAATAGATTAAAAATATTTTTAAATTTTTTTTTAGTTATTTTATTTTAATTTAAAATGAGCGAAAGGTAAATAAGATTAAGCATATAAATTTTGAAGATATGAAATGAAGAGTGGAATGAGTAATTAGGTAAAATATAGATAACTAAATGGTAACATTTAATGTATAACTAGCTCCATCTATAGTACTTTTGTAACTGAAAACTTTAAAACCTTATTAACGTTCAAACTGATATATTTATAGAATAAAAGGTCTAACTTCGACCCCTTTGCAACCACTACTAGGTACAATACAATACAATATCATTTATTGCACCAGAAAAAGAACACAGGAGAACACAGTAAAGAAAAGAAGTTATGCAAAAGGCTGTCTTATTGCTTTGAGCAATTTCTTCCAGACAGTAGTACCTATTTATTTATATAGTATTTATATTTAATATATAAATCCTTCTGTTTTTCAGCTTTCGTAGAATGCATGGAATTCCTCGGTTCACAGAGCGAAGGTAAGTTCCTAAACCGAAATTCGAAATATTACGGGTTCGATTCCTAATTTAAAAATTAGGAACGTGAACTCGAAAATCTAACGTTTTTTTTTTTAGTTTTGTAAAAAATAATAAGTATTCCTGCTAGTTTAGAATTTAGTCTGTCATGCTCATATAGAGTAATAATAATAAAATAAGAATAAAGGTCAACACCAACACAACTACCTATCATTTATAATTTATTTGAATTATTACTTCATGAAAAACCACAGACTTTTTGCCTCTTATATGCGTCTGTAGGTACTATTAATATTATACCTGCGAAATATCCTACGAAGTGTTTCAAAACCTTACTTAAATTACTCTGAATGAGGAATGAAAAACTAGACTAATCATAACTATTTTGGCTACACTACACACATCTCTGCCAATCCCTTCGGGGAAATGCAGGCGCAATGTTATATTTTATTATGTTAAACAGGTACAAAACAAGCATTAGAAAATATAAAACAAGACCCACAGTATTACTGCTCAAACTGAGAGGCTTCTTTCGCCGACCAAGACAAGCAACGAACTCCGACTGGTAAGTTCGCGAATGAACATAATTTACCTATGTATCTATTTCAAACCGGCCAAGTGCGATTCGGACTCGCGCACTAATGGTCCCGTACCATCTTAATATACTATACACCTATTTGAAAGAAAGAAAATTTTTATTCTTTATTTCTTGTGTACGTGTGTATGACAGTGAACTCCTCCTGAACAGCTGGATAGATGTTGATGAAATTTTTTGTGTGTGTTCAAAGGGATTCGAGAATGGTTTAGATTCACAATTTGCTCCACTGGAAAATGGTTTTTAAACACGATTTTAGTATTTTTATTTTTACCCGTCGTTCATCGACGTGAAGCGTCGCGTCACTTTGACATTTCATATGGCAGAACAAAGTTTGCGGGGTCAGCTAGTTATCTATAAAAACGGCAATAAAATCATGTGTGTTGTATGGGAGCCCCCTTTAAATATTTTCTTTTCTGTTTTTTAGTATTTGTTGTTATAGCGGCAACAGAAATGCATCATCTGTGAAAATTTCAAATGTCTAACTATCACGGTTCATGAGATACAGCCTGGTGACAGACGGACAGCAGAGCCTTAGTAATTGGATTCCGTTTTACCCTTTGGTTACGGAACTCTAAAAAAGAACAACAAGATTTGTACTAGTGTCTGCTAAGGTACAAATCTTTCCTGGGTTCGATTCCCGGGTCGAGCAATGTATTATACTTACATAAATATACTACTTAAAAGGGAAATGTGTAAAAAGGTTTAAGAAATCGAACTTTGACAAAAACATTTTATGGCGTTTCGTTGTTTGTTTACATTTTGGACATCTAAATGTAATCTGTGGTATAGCTAAGCTGCAACCCATAGACGTTCCACTGCTGGGCACGGGTCTCCTCCACAGACAAATCTGCGGGAGGTCTAGAGAATCCAACACGCTGCTCCAATGCGGATTGGTGGAGGGGTTAGTGGCCAACCCAGTGTCGAATGTTCTCAAGCCACCCGAAGGTCTTCGACAAGGCTTAACGATTGTTTTCACCATTGAAAACAACCGGGACCGACGGCTTAAAGTGTTCGCCCACTTCAAAACGTAGGATTAATTTGAAACAGCACACTTATCAAGGACCATAGACAAATGCAATTAAATATAAAAAAATTTTTTTTAAAAAAATGCTTTAATGTAATTAAATTTTTTTTTTTTTTTAAAAACAGCTTTATATAACTTTTTTTTTATTTTCATGCATTGGCATCGGAACCTAATATGTGTGCCAAATTTCAGCTCGATAGCTTCAGTGGAAGTGGGTGAAATATTGATTGCAAGATTCCAGGACATACATGAATACATACATACGAGTGAAGTTAAATAAAAGCTTTTAAAAAGTGTTTTTAAACGATTTTGTTTATTTCCAGGTACTGCATACACCAATTATCATCCTGAAACCAACTGCATATAAAATACAATCAAACCTATTCGTAATTGTTGCAGTTGCTCAATTTACTTTACGGATCAATATTGTTGAATTAATTAATTTTGTTGAATTTAAATTTAAAGATGTTACTAAAATTAACTTGTCCATCAATAAAAGAACATTAATTGAACCTTACTGTTTATTCTTTCTATATCTTTCCTAATGTCAATATAAAACTGTTTGAATCCCTTTATCGATGAATCGAATAAAATCTATCGATAATTTAATAATCGAATAGATTTTTTTGGATTAAAAAATCAAGGAGGGAATTAAAACAACACGAAATATTGGAAATCAATTTACTTTTTAATTAATCTATTTATCTTATCATAACAAACAACACGCAACTCACACACAGAACACACACACACACACACACTACCTGTTACACATATAATTATATAAAATAGTTCAGAATAGATGACATATTCAGGTGTTAATAGTTATTAACGATAACGGTTTTTATGGTTTTGATCTATATACTAACTAGTGGACGCCCGCAGCTTCGCTCGCGTGGAATTAGACGTAACATATTCTAAATACAAAATGTCATTGAAATAATGTAGGTATATACGAAAAACTTTTATACCTACTAACTTTGCACCCCCCTTTTACCCCCCCTTAAGAGATGATTTTCGAAACTCAATAAAAAACCTTTATAGGTACTGAATTTCATTCGAATAACATCAAAAACGGCAAAGTTTCATACTAACTTTGCACTTTACCCCGTTTCACCCCCTTAGGAGGAGAATTTTCAAAAATCCTTTCTTAGTGCTCCCCTACGTTATAAAAGGAACCCCTGTGCAAAATTTCAAGTTTCTAGCCCTTATAGTTTAGGCCCTGTGTTGATATGTATAAGGGTTAGAAACTTGAAATTTTGCACAGGGGTTCCTTTTATAACGTAGGGGAGCACTAAGAAAGGATTTCTGAAAATTCATCCCCTAAGGGGGTAAAACGGGGGTGCAAAGTTAGTATGAAACTTTGCCGTTTTTGAAGTCAAGTGGGCAACCCGAACGCGGGCAGACGTCGTTAATGGGTCTAATTCTACGCGAGCGAAGCTGCGGGCGTCCACTAGTTATTGATACAACTTCAGAGGGTATCATCTCTTATGTTTCCTAGGGGGCATGTCGTTTCCGATGCACGCGGCGTATGTGTCTCGACAGGCACGAGTGCCAACTGAACCGAGCCGTGCACGAGCTGCATCTGTAAAGTTTTGTAGATGGTAGAACCTGTACAATGCCCTGGGGCAATTATTTTGAAGAGTCATCGTAATCAAGAAAAGTCACAAATTGTTTATCTTTTTGACTTCAAAAAAAATTAAAAAAATTGATGCAATAAAGTCACCTTAATATTAGTAAGAAAGTTTTTATATGAGTAGCAAAAGAGTATGTCACTACCGTCGGCTGCTAGCTATGACCGGGGCCGAGTAGGAAACAGCTGGCAGTTTTAGTCTAGTAATAACATACTAACTAGGCGTTAACTAGGGTTTTTTTTAATACTAATTCTAGTAACTAACTAAGTAACTAACTTAGTAACAAACTAAAGGGAGTGATGTGTCTCCATCACACTGCTCCAATGCGGATTTGTGGAGGGGTAAGTGAACCTAGCCAGTGTCGAATTAAACTACCAGGTCTTCATCGATAAGGCTTAACGATTGTTTTACAATTGAAATCATCTGAGAACAACGGCTTAACGTGCCCTACGAAGCACGGTACCCATGATATTTTACTAACGGTCACCCATCCACAACCCTTGTCTGTGGGGGAGACCCGTGCCCAGCAGTGGGACGCTTATGGGTTACAGCTAGAAGCAGCTTATATAAAGCTTACTTGTAAGGTGCTTCTCCGGAGTGTAAAGCTGTTATGTGACTTCGCAGTTTAGCTTGGTTCTGTAACAAAAGGTAAATCTAAAATCATAACACGTGAATATTATAATTACAAAAACTTTTTACAAATTTTTATTAAAAAAAAATTGTGAGCCGTCACGGGACGCCTGGCAGATGTGAAACATCGAAATTATTTTGTACAAGTAATATGCACAAAAGTACAGATTATGACAGGAACCAAAACATATAAGAAAATTAAAAAAAAAAACATTAAAAAAAACAAAAAAAAACAACAAAAAATACACTACGGAGTATACACTATAGGTATCCGAGCTCAGTGTAACGAGAGAGAGATGGCTTAACGACTGTATATATATACCATCATAAAGCGTGGCGACGCGTCGCCACGGCATGCGTCGCCACGCCAGAAATCGGTTTTACGTGCGGCTATAAATGTTTCACATCAAAAAACTACATCATGACAAATGTCCCAAAAATGTCCAAAATTATGAAGTTCTCAATAACGTAAAATTCCGAACAGACCGTAGACTATTTAGAGCAACAGTCCTACTGAGGCAAACGAAAAAAAAACATCACACCTTTATTTCTCTAAGGGGTAAGCACAGGTGTGTAAATCCACGTTTCACCAATTATGTATAGGTCCCATATACGTAATGGGTGATGAGCCTATTGCCATATCGCTGCGACCCATAGACGTCCCACTGCTGGGCACGGGTCTCCCACACAGACGCAACTGCGGGAGGTCTAGAGCATACTCCACCACGCTGCTCCAATGCGGATTGGTGGAGGTGTTAGTGGCCAACCCAGTGTCGAATGTTTTCAACCACCCGAAGGTCTTCGACAAGACTTAACGACTGTTTCCACCATTGAAAACATTCGGGACCGACGGCTTTACGTGCCCTCCGTAGCACGGTAGCGTCCATGAAATTTTGCCACTAGCGGTCACCCATCCTCAAACCGACCGCGCCCGTCGTTGCTTAACTCTTTCGATCACATTGAATCGACTCGAGCCATTGGGCTCTGGACGCTACATAGCCATATACCGGTCACAAATCCAGACTCCGAGCTGCACCGGGCCTTGTTGGGCACATCTCTGCCTACTCTCTAGGGCACTGATTTCCAAGAAAAAAAAATGGGGGCATCTTACTGCGCTCTCAAGTTAACTCTTGCGAGTTATAGTAAAAGTCTCGTTTAGAATTAATGTTTAATCTCTGTTAATATAGCTCACTATAATTAATTAATTTAATTTGAAGTTAGTGGTTTTTAGGTAGGTGAAAAAATGGGAGCGCTAAAAATAATTTATTCTCAAAGTGGGCAGTACACAAAATAAGTTTGGGCACATCTCTGCCTACTCCTTAGAGGAAGTACAGGCGTTATATTATGTCGTCGCACTCACCGGGAACGGCTTGCCGCAATGGTCGCACAGATGCTCCGTGTGGTCCTTGCGGTGCACAACTTGCCGGTGGAGATATAGTGACGTATGACTTTTGAACACCTGCACAGACAGACATACATGGCGCATTTATTATATTAAACTACTAATACTCTTTAAGGCTCACACGCACGGTGTAATGACAGCCTAGTGGTTAACTAATCGGCTGTCAAATCTCTTGTTAAGTAACATTTGGGTTGCTAGAAGCTTGTTCATAGATTTGATTTGATCGGATTGTCAGTTGACAAGACAGTCAAATCATGCGCCAGAATCCTATGTCAACCGCAATTTTGAGTTTCTGAAACGCTTGTTACGCGATAAAAGACAACCGAATGTCAAATCAAATTAATCATAGATTAGTAAACTTTTCACTGATCAACGTTTCAGAAACCGAAATTGATTTGACATCGCTGTTAAGTTGACAGAACTGTTAGTTGATTTGAAGTTTGATCAGCCTTTCAGAAACCGGGTATTAATTTATTAAATCGCACATCACTTAGAAAAGTCATCGCCGTGTGCCGCTTGGATTTGAACCCAGACTCTCTCCAGTGAGACGCGAGATCTTTAATTTTTCTGTTGAAACCGGGCGTAAATGTCACTGCTGCAACGGTGAATGAACTGAGTGTTGTTTTTCTGTATTTCCCCCACCCGTAATATAGATATCCTTTTTGTTAAAGCCTCGCAGTTTATAAATGTAGTTTTAAAAAAATTGTTACTCCAATCGGACGTTTTGAATTCAAAAGAATACCTTTTGGCATATCTGGCAGGTATGCACGAAGTTCTTGAGATGTTCCCAGTTCACGTGGTCTTTGAGCCGCGTCTTGTTCGCGAACTTTTTCCCACAGTCGCTACACATGAACCTGGAAATATATTGTTTGTAAAAGATATCAATATTCATATTCATACTTAATATTATAAATGTGAAAGTGTGTTTGTTTGTTTATTTGTTTGTTTGTCCGGCTTTCACGTCGCAACGAAGCTATTAAATGGTATGGTTTTTGTGTGTGGTGTGAGTGAGGAGGGTGGAGAGTGACGTAGGCTACTTTTTACCTCGGTAAAACATCCCCATTTGAAGATATCGATGTTTTTTTATTTGCTCCAGTAAGTCAGTTTACGTACACTATATCTGCGGTCAGCATTACCTCAGGTTCCTCTTAGTATCTTTTAATCGAGGAACTGTCACTATT
Organism: Carterocephalus palaemon; assembly: GCA_944567765.1. Classification (NCBI taxonomy): domain Eukaryota; kingdom Metazoa; phylum Arthropoda; class Insecta; order Lepidoptera; family Hesperiidae; genus Carterocephalus; species Carterocephalus palaemon. The sequence continues at coordinate 5,175,846 of OX155665.1, forward strand.
CATCCACCACAAATTTGTCATGTATGTTAAACAACTCATTGTTAATTCCCTTTGACCACGCGGGCGGAGCCCCGGGTAAAAGCTAGTTTTAAAATATTCAATTCTTTTTTTTTCGCTGTAAAAGTATAAGGCACTCATAACGGTCCGTGTAACTCCTAACTAATGCTGCCACCCTGCATGTCGTAAACCGCGATGAAAGGTTTCCTCTTCGTAAAAAATTAGTAGTTAATTACTAGTCGTAGTAAATTAATGGTTGTCTGTAAAGTCGGTTTAAGCTGAATCAGCTATCAATGTAATACATTTATATCTCAGTATCCTTTAGTAAATTAGCTCTATTGCTATAGGTTACAGACTAAAATTGACTGAATACGCTTGGCGTAACACTTGGCGGTACGTTTGGCTGTACGGTACGGGTGGCGTAACACTTGGCGGTACGGGAGGATGACGTCAGACTTTTTTCGTATGTGTAGGCGTTGATCGACTTATAAGACGTTATCGAGTCAAAGAATTTTCATCATACATCACCAATGGCATTAAAAATTGCAGAATAGACATGTCGGTAAGAAAATATTGTCTTAGAAAGAAATTAGTTCTACTCTTCCGTCCACCACCATGTCTCGGATGAGACGTGGTGGTGGACGGATGCCGTGTACGTAATCGATCGAAACTAGTCGGCCTATTTCCGACTTAAATCACACGTGAGTAAGCCGGTAACTTCAACTATGAATATAGACACTCACGAATCGTTCAGTAATAAAATATTATTTACTTAATATGTACTTACTTGAAATCGTTCTCGGAGACGTGTTTCTTGCTGATCTTCATATGCTGCTGGTACGTGGCGATCGACGAGAACGTTCGGTTGCAAGGCTTGCACACCAGCTCGCCTTTCGCCCTGAAATTATTTAAGCAATCTATATATATAAAAGGAGAAGGTGACTGACTGACTGACTGACTGACTGACTGACATATCAACGCAGGGCCTAAACTATAAGGGCTAGAAACTTTAATTTTTACACAGGGGTTCCTTTTATAACGTAGGGGAGCACTAAGAAAGGATTTTTGAAAATTCACTCCCTAAGGGGGTAAAACGGGGGTGCAAAGTTAGTATGAAACTTTGCCGTTTTTGAAGTCAAGTGGCGACCCGAATGCGGGCAGATTGGTCTAATTCTACGCGAGCAAAGCTGCGGGCGTCCACTAGTATAAGATAGCAAACGAGCAAATCCATCTACTGCCGCCCGTTACAACTGTGACAGACTTTGATCACGACAAGAAAGGGACAACAATTTTCAGTTTAGTTAGCAGAGGGACTCGTATACTCCGTTTTCTCACAGTTGTCTTATTTACTACACAATCTTTTAGTGTCTTTTAGTCGTAATTTTTAACATATAAGATAGACACAAAATGAAAAGTATTACAGACTTAATTATATTTGATTTTTATAATTTCTTGGACAGTTAGTATTAAAATAAAACAACTACAGTTAGTTAGCCATCCGGCGCAATTCCCTTTCCTCTCTCTCTTACTTGGCACACCCCTCACTTTACTCTCTTAACTGGCACACTCCTCGCTCCCCTCTTTTTATCACCTGCGCACTCATCGCTCCTCTCTCTCACCAGGCACACTCCCCGTTCTCCTCTCTTACCTGACACTCTCCCACTCCCCTCTCTCTCACCTGGCACACTCCCCGCTCTCCTCTCTTACCTGGCACTCTCCCACTCCCCTCTCTCTCACCAGGCACACTACCCGCTCTCCTCTCTTACCTGGCATTCTCCCACTCCCATCCCTCTCTCACCTGGCACACTCCCCGCTCTCCTCTCTCACCTGGCATTTTCCCACTCCCATCCCTCTCTCACCAGGCACACTCCCCGCTCTCCTCTCTTACCTGGCACTCTCCCACTCCCCTCTCTCTCACCAGGCACACTCCCCGCTCTCCTCTCTTACCTGACACTCTCCCACTCCCATCCCTCTAAGTCAAAGTCAAATAATTTATTTCGCCATTAGGTGATTATACAAGCATAACGAAAGTCTAGAACAAACAAACTACTTAAAGAGAAGAGATATAATGCTATTCTAAACTGATTAATATAAAGTAAAGGATGAGCTATTGATCCTTGAATGAATAGCTAATCCTACACAGGTGCCTAATGCTAATTTACAATAATTACCTACCACTAAGCTAAGCTCTAAGCTCTCTCTCCTGTCACACTCCCCGCTCTCCTCTCTTACCTGTATCACTCCCGCTCCCCTCTCCCTCACCAGGCACACTCCCCGTTCTCCTCTCTTACCTATAACACTCCCACTTTCCTCTCTGTCCTGGCACACTCCCACTCCCCTCCTCCTGGCACACTCCCCGCTCTCCTCTCTCACCTGGCACTCTCCGACTCCCCGTCCCCCTCTCACCTGGCGGTGTGCGCGTGCAGGTGGCGCAGCAGGTTCCCGCGCCACTGGTAGCGCGCGCCGCAGTGCGCGCACGCGTGCCGCGCGCGCTCCCCGTTCACCGCCGTGCGCACTTGGCGTTCGCGATCTCACATAGTCACCTTTGACAGCTATAACTATGGACCTTAGTCAACAGTGGCGCCAACTGGTGAGCAAAGAAACGATAGTCCCCATTCCCGCTCGTCTCTCTCTCACCTGGCACACTCCCCGCTCTCCTCTCTTACCTGACACTCTCCCACTCCCATCCCTCTCTCACCAGGCACACTCCCCGCTCTCCTCTCTTACCTGACACTCTCCCACTTCCCTCTCTCTCTCCTGGCACACTCCCCGCTCTCCTCTCTCACCTGGCGCTCTCCCGCTCCCCGTCCCCCTCTCACCTGGCGGTGTGCGCGTGCAGGTGGCGCAGCAGGTTCCCGCGCCACTGGTAGCGCGCGCCGCAGTGCGGGCACGCGTGCCGCGCGCGCTCCCCGTTCACCGCCGTGCGCACTTGGCGTTCGCGCGCGCGCGCCAGTTCCGTTTCCGCCTCAGTTGGTTGGGATTCGTTGAGTTTCCTGAGAATGGAGAAATCTATATATATAAAAGGAGAAGGTGACTGACTGACTGACTGACTGACTGACTGACTGACTGACTGACTGACTGACATATCAACGCAGGGCCTAAACTATAAGGGCTAGAAACTTGAAATTTTGCACAGGGGTTCCTTTTATAACGTAGGGGAGCACTAAGAAAGGATTTTTGAAAATTCATCCCCTTAGGGGGTAAAACGAGGGTGCAAAGTTAGTATGAATCTTTGCCGTTTTTGAAGTCGTTAGACGGGTAGACGTCGTTAATGGGTCTAATTCTACGCTAGCGAAGCTGCGGGCGTCCACTAGTCTATATTATAAAAATGAATCGCAAAATGTGTTGGTAAGCGCATAACTCATCAACGCCTGGACCAATTTGGCCAATTATTTTTTTTAATGTTCGTTGAAGTTCAAGGATGGTTTTTACGGCGAGAAAAATTTGAAAATTCATCCCCTAAGGGGGTAAAACGGGGGTGCAAAGTTAGTATGAAGTTTTTGAAGTAAGTGAATGTGTAACGCGAGCGAAGCTGCGGGCGTCCACTAGTATATAAAAAAAAAAGTGAGCCGTCACGGGACGCCTGGCAGATGTGAAACGTCGAAATTATTTTGTACAAGTAATATGCACAAAAGTACAGATTATGACAGGAACTAAAACATATAAGAAAAAAATAATAATAATAAAAAAAAAATACACTACGAAGTATACACTATAGGTATCCGAGCTCAGTGTAGCGAGACAGATGGCTTAACGACTGTATATATATACCATCATATAGCGTGGCGACGCGTCGCGACGGCATGCGTCGCCACGCCAGAAATCGGTTTTACGTGCGGCTATAGATGTTTCACATCAAAAATTCTGACTTTTTTGGACCACTATTGGACTACCATCAACCTTACCTTACCGAAACCAGGATCTCTAGCTAGGCAGTAGCGCATACGACCATAAAACAACGAGGCAGTTTGTTAGAAACGGAACACATTAATTATTAATACGCTGAAAATTTTGTAAAAAAATTGTCTTTATTTACAAATCCTCTTGATGTTTATTTTTCAAGTTCCGTGATAAAATTATGTATTGTTTTATTCTTCTATTTGTTAAAAATAATAATTGTTAAGTATTGCTAGTTTGTTGTATTATTACTAGTGGACGCCCGCAGCTTCGCTTGCGTGGAATTAGACATAATAATATATGTTTATTGTACACCCTTACCATTTTACAAACTTTGAATGCCATATTTATTTATATCTAATCAACAGCCTATAATATAAATTTAATGCTTCTAGTTCTGAAAATGAAAAAACTTTCATAGAACCTTTCAACCCCCTTTTCAACCCCTTACAACACTTTTTTCCAAATAAAAAGTAGCCTATGTCTTTTCTCAGGCTCTAGACTATCTGTGTACCAAATTTCATTTAAATCGGTTCAGTAGTTTTGGCGTGAAAGCTAAACAGACAGACAGACAGACGGAGTTACTTTCGCATTTATAATATTAGTATAAGTATATTATTATTATACTTTACGTTTTATGCAAAAATGGTCGACGGGGAAAATGTATGTCAAGGTACCTTAGTTGAAGTTGTATTTGATGTTTGGAGCTCGTCTTGACGTGCTTTTGTAAGTTTGATGTTGTTGTGAATGTTAGCCTGAAAAGAAAAGAAAAATCAATATTTAAAAACTCAAAACAGGGCCGCACTGAAAATCAGCGTTATGATTAATTAGGATAAAGTCACAGAAACAGCCAGTATTACTGATAAAGTAAATTAATAATTTGTTTTTGTTACAGATAAATGATTGTAATTTATTAATTAAATGTTTATTTTTTTATATTTTATCTCCCAAAGTTAATCATCACAACCCTGTCTTGGTCCCACTGTTGGGCACGGGTCTCCTCTCAGAATGGGAGAGGGATTAGGCCTTAGTCCACCACGCTGGCCAAGTGCGGATTGGCAGACTTGGCATACCTTCGAGAACGTTGTGATAACTCTCAGGCATGCAGGTTTCCTCACGATGTGTCCTTCACCGTTATAGCAAGTGACATTTAATTTCTTAAATCGCACATAACTTAGAAAAGTCATTGGTGCGTGCCACTGGGGTTTGAACCCGGACCGCTCGAGTGAGAGGGGAGTTCGATAGCCACTGGGCTGTCACCGCTTGTGTGTACTGGGCTGTCATACATGTGTATACATTTTAGTCCAAATAGTATAGTATTAGTATTGTTCTTAGTTGATTAGTACTCTCCGCTTGCTCAAACTGCTCGACAACTTAGGGCTGTGCTGAAAATCAGTCAGTTGGCTGAGCATTGTCCTTTTTTACCATGCAGCGAGTTACCGAATTTTCTTCCTTTTTTATTACCTGTACTTTTATTAAAAGCTTTTATTTAACTTCACTCGTATGTATGTATGTATGTATGTATATCCTGGAATCTTGCAATCAATAATTCACCCACTTCCACTGAAGCTATCGAGCTGAAATTTGGCACACATATTTGGTTCCGAGCACAATGCACGGAAATAAAAAAAAAGTTTTAAAAAGCTTTTTAAAAAAAAAAATTTAACGGTAAATTTTATTAATTTTTGATTTCTACTTGTTGTGTGGCAAAATAAATAAGTTCTTATTCTTATTCTACAATATATAGGAAATCAGGTTATGGGATTGTAAGGCAAATGCAGAGTTTAAATTGAAGATGCACGTTTAATATTACTTTTATTTTATACACTGAGAATTAATACGTCTGCGACCTATCACTATGCCAGTAAGAAAATAAGTAAGTCGATAGACCAAGTTGAGTGGCTTTAAATATAACAGTTCTAAACATGACGTGTTGTGAAAACACATAGGTGGCGCTACTGTCAACTGCTAGTCAATATAATCATAGATGTAAGAAAAGTTTTTATTTCTTAACAAAAATGATTTACTTTTAAAACAACAACAAATTACAAAATAATCAAACACCCTTGTCCGCACTAACTCCGTTCAGTCACCTTCTTCCGAATCTCACGCTCTCGATTCAAAATGCGCGGCAAAACAGATGCCGCGCTCTGATTGGTCCTACGCATAGATGGAGGACCACAGAGTATGGCCCGTTCCCTTTATGCGTTCGAATAGCCCAAGAGCCCACGACGGCCAGACCTTCGTTATTTTATAAAAGTTGAAAGTTTCTCTGTACATGTCTCCTATACATATAAGAACAACCAGCGAATATAGAGTTTGGGTTGTGGTTACCTGGGCAGATAACAGGTAGAAAAGGTGTAAAAAAATGTACTTAAAATTCGTTAGACTATAAAGCTCTATTTTTTTATATTTTCTTCGGGATAACTTTAGAAATCTCGTCATCCATTGCCGGACACTTATGACAGTTGCTACCCCCTGCCAGACACCCCTAAACTTTGATAAATTACAATTATACTTTCGTTATAGTATAAAAGCTAAATTTTATATATGTTACTTGGGGACCTATAAAAAGATGTTACCTCAATAGCCGGACAGTTTTCATGGTTTTTACATCTTGCCAGACACATCGAAAGTCCACTGTATAGTCCGGTCAATTTAGACAATTGAAATAAAGAAAATTCCGACAGAGCCAAATCTTCGTAGAGACCTTAGGTTTACCACAAGGAATAAAGTGTCAAAAGTCCCCATCAATCCCATGTGTGCGTCGGGATTTATTCGGGTCCTAAGGTCAAAATTTTAGGTTTTTGGATTTTTATCGAAAATGGTAAGTTTTATCGAAAAAGTACCTTAGAGCAAAGTTGTAGATCTTAAAATTCTCTATAAAAATGGTCCCTATGATTTTTTCTCTAAGACCCACTATTTCCCAGATATTGCGCTTGTAAGAATCATGTTCTACATAGTATGCACACATATGCCACGTATATACATATTGAACATAATAATAATACATACATAATGTATACATAAAAGAGACACGAGTAGGCATTTTTGCTTGCTTGAGTACCTACCTAAATTGGTCCAAGAGCTGGCACCAATTTTTCGGTAGGTATTTGAGGCAAGCTGAAAACTTGTCATATACCTCTCCTATTATACCCCAACACGGAAATGCAGACCTGGCTGGTGAGTAGCGGGGCTAAATCAACCTCAGAATTTTAAAAAATTTTAAAAAATTATTTCCAAAAATATATTTGAGGCAATATGTAATTTTTATAAGTTGTAGTCCAATGTTTACAGAATATAAAAAAAATAAGCCTAATGTATATGACAAGTTTTCAGCTTGCCTCAAATACCTACCGAAAAATGGTGCCAGCTCTTGGACCAATTTAGGTAGGTACTCAAGCAAGCAAAAATGCCTACTCGTGTCTCTTTTATGTATACATTATGTATGTATTATTATTATGTTCAATTAAATACAAGAGAGGAGAGCAGGGGCCAGTAAATTCGAATCGGTTCCAAAGTATTATTTATCAATTTACAACCCCAGTCTTTAGGGTTCAGTTCATTACCTTGCCATGTCTGAACTTGATAGTATACTCGAAACAAATGTTGAGTAGCAGTACCTAAATATGTATTATACGTGGCATATGTGTGCATACTATGTAGAACATGATTCTTACAAGCGCAATATCCGGGAAATAGTGGGTCTTAGAGAAAAAATCATAGGGACCATTTTTATAGAAAATTTTAAGATCTACAACTTTGTTCTAAGGTACTTTTCGATAAAACTTACCGTTTTCGAGAAAAATCCAAAAAACCTAAAATTTTGACCTTGGGACCCGAATAAGTCCCGACGCACACATGGGATTGATGGGGACTTTTGACACTTTATTCCTTGTGGTAAACCTAAGGTCTCTACGAAGATTTGGCTCTGTCGGAATTTTCTTTATTTCAATTGTCTAAATTGACCGGACTATACAGTGGACTTTCGATGTGTCTGGCAAGATGTAAAAACCATGAAAACTGTCCGGCTATTGAGGTAACATCTTTTTATAGGTCCCCAAGTAACATATATAAAATTTAGCTTTTATACTATAACGAAAGTATAATTGTAATTTATCAAAGTTTAAGGGTGTCTGGCAGGGGGTAGCAACTGTCATAAGTGTCCGGCAATGGATGACGAGATTTCTAAAGTTATCCCGAAGAAAATATAAAAAAATAGAGCTTTATAGTCTAACGAATTTTAAGTACTTTTTTTTACACCTTTACTACCTGTTATCTGCCCAGGTAACCACAACCCAAACTCTATAGTCGCTGGTTGTTCTTATATGTATAGGAGACATGTACAGAGAAACTTTCAACTTTTATAAAATAACGAAGGTCTGGCCGTCGTGGGCTCTTGCTCTAGAAGAAAAATAAGGAATGTGTTCATGTGCGGTGTTTTTGGGTTAAGATGGGATTCTGGTTCTTGTTTTATCTGACTTCACTTGTCACCTGAATGTATAGGTATGCATTCTAAATGGGGATATGGATATTCATTACATAGATTAATTTTTGCACACTAAAATAAAATAAACCAACACAATACACACTTGCAAGGCTCGCAGTAAGGCTTGCGCTTCTGTCCGTTCTCGATGCGATGCTTCTCGGCGTGCTTGCGCAGCGACGTCTTCCAGCGGAACGTCTTAGTGCACTGCTCGCACGGGAACCTTGCCTCTTGGTCGGCACTGGAAAACGTTAAGCGTGTCACACACTACGCAGACTACAAAATACACAAAAAAAGAAAACGTAAAGCGTGTCACACACTACGCAGACTACAAAATACACAAAAAAAGAAAACGTAAAGCGTGTCACACACTACGCAGACTACAAAATACACAAAAAAAGAAAACGTAAAGCGTGTCACACACTACGCAGACTACAAAATACACAAAAAAAGAAAACGTAAAGCGTGTCACACACTACGCAGACTACAAAATACACAAAAAAAGAAAACGTAAAGCGTGTCACACACTACGCAGACTACAAAATACACAAAAAAAGAAAACGTAAAGCGTGTCACACACTACGCAGACTACAAAATACACAAAAAAAGAAAACGTAAAGCGTGTCACACACTACGCAGACTACAAAATACACAAAAAAAGAAAACGTAAAGCGTGTCACACACTACGCAGACTACAAAATACACAAAAAAAGAAAACGTAAAGCGTGTCACACACTACGCAGACTACAAAATACACAAAAAAAAATTGCACTCCGGGAGTGCCGGCAGAAGTGAAAACTTGATTATTAACAGTAGGCCCAGGCATACATTTTCGCCGCGCCGTAGAGAGGGGATAGCTGTCTACTCTCCATCCGTCTTACGCTTTTTCGATCAGGTCACGTGTCCTGACGCGAGTTTAAGATTTTATACCCATTACAGAAAAAGTGCTCAACGCCGCTAAAGAAGTTTACACTTCAAAAAAGTTCACAAAAATAATTCAAATAGGAATACAAAAATAAAAAAGGTACAGTGAAATTCATCATTGAGATTTCATCTTTTTACTTCCTATCCTTTACTTCTATGTATGTAAGTATATACTCGTATGTATGTCCTGGAATCTTGCAATCAATATTTCACCCACTTCCACTGAAGCTATCGAGCTGACATTTGGCACACATATTTAATTTTGGTTCCGATGACAATGCACTAAAATAAAATAAAAAGTTTTAAAAAGCTTTTTTTTTTAAAATATTTTAATAATTTATTTATTTTCTCTTTCTTCCTTTCTTCTAATGGATTGCAATCAAAACTTACATTTCCCCCTTCATTTGATCAGTTCTCTCCGATATTTCCTCCTTTAGCGTTATGTTGTTCCTGAAAATTAAAAAGATACTTTTTACTATGTATGAAATGTAAGTATGGCGGGGTGGGGTCAAATTCGAGGCCATCACTCGAGCGGTCCAGGTTCAAATTCAAGCGGCATGCAATGACTTTTTTATTCGATCAACAATGTCGAAAAGATGTCAGTTTACTCTACTGAATTGTTAATACTATTAGAGGACATAGAATTGAAATACACTGGAAATTTTCTATCATATACACGTATATTAATACAGTGAAGACTTTTACCGTTATTTTAATAATTTCATTAATATTTTCTGTGATCATTAAGTTGATTGATGTGGATGTAAAATAAATAAGCGATAACAGCCCAGTGGCTATCGAACTCGCCTCACACTCGAGCGGTCCGGGTTCAAACCCCAGCGGCACGCACCAATGACTTTTCTAAGTCATGTGCAATTTAAGAAATTAAATGTCACTTGCTGTAACGGTGCAGGAAACGCCGTGAGGAAACCTACATGCCCATAGGTTCCCCATAATGTGAAGTCTACCAATACGCACATGGCCAACGTGGTAGACTAAGGCCCAAGTACCCAACAGTGGGAAAAAGAAAGGGTTGTGATGACGAGGGGTAAGACTAACACCATAGTATAAAGAGTCTTCGCTCCGCGGTAGTCTTTATACTATGCTAACACGTTTAAATATCTCTTTGACATTACACGAATGGTAACAGGGCGTAGGCGACGTAAACCAAATAGTAGCAATGCGTGCTTTATCTAGACTTGAGAAGAAAACGGTAACCGAATAATAACAGAGTTATGGAAATGGTAACTGAAATATAAGAGTGAAGGAAGTGGTAACCAAATGGTAACAGAGTGTAGGCGTTGGTATCCGAATGGTAACAGAGCGTAGGCGATGGTACCCGAATGGTAACAGTATGTAGGCGATGGTACCGAAATACATAGTAACAGAGCGTACGCGATGGTACCGGAATGGTAACACCTCACCCGCCGCAGTGCGCAGCCTGGTAGTGCCTGGCCGCGGCGCGCTCGCTGGCCGCGCGGGCGCCGCACGCGACGCACTGGTACCGCCGCGAGTGCCTCACGCGGTGGTACTTGAACGACACCTCGGTAGCGAACGAACGCTCGCACGTCGCGCACGCGAAGGTACCGGAATGGTAACAGAGCGTAGGCGATGGTACCGGAATGGTAACACCTCACCCGCCGCAGTGCGCAGCCTGGTAGTGCCTGGCCGCGGCGCGCTCGCTGGCCGCGCGGGCGCCGCACGCGACGCACTGGTACCGCCGCGAGTGCCTCACGCGGTGGTACTTGAACGACACCTCGGTAGCGAACGAACGCTCGCACGTCGCGCACGCGAAGGTACCGGAATGGTAACAGAGCGTAGGCGATGGTACCGGAATGGTAACACCTCACCCGCCGCAGTGCGCAGCCTGGTAGTGCCTGGCCGCGGCGCGCTCGCTGGCCGCGCGGGCGCCGCACGCGACGCACTGGTACCGCCGCGAGTGCCTCACGCGGTGGTACTTGAACGACACCTCGGTAGCGAACGAACGCTCGCACGTCGCGCACGCGAAGGTACCGGAATGGTAACAGAGCGTATGCGATGGTACCGGAATAGTAACAGAGCGTATGCGATGGTACCGGAATAGTAACAGAGCGTATGCGATGGTACCGGAATAGTAACAGAGCGTATGCGATGGTACCGAAATAGTAACAGAGCGTAGGCGATGGTATCAAAATGGTAACAGAGCGTAGACGATGGTACCGGAATGGTAACTCCTCACCCGCCGCAGTGCGCAGCCTGGTAGTGCCTGGCCGCGGCGCGCTCGCTGGCCGCGCGGGCGCCGCACGCGACGCACTGGTACCGCCGCGAGTGCCTCACGCGGTGGTACTTGAACGACACCTCGGTAGCGAACGAACGCTCGCACGTCGCGCACGCGAAGGTATCGGAATGGTAACAGAGCGTAGGCGATGGTACCGGAATGGTAACTCCTCACCCGCCGCAGTGCGCAGCCTGGTAGTGCCTGGCCGCGGCGCGCTCGCTGGCCGCGCGGGCGCCGCACGCGACGCACTGGTACCGCCGCGAGTGCCTCACGCGGTGGTACTTGAACGACACCTCCGTAGCGAACGAACGCTCGCACGTCGCGCACGAGAAGGGCGCGTTCTGGGGGAAAAGGAAGTCACCGATGATATATCTTGTAAAAAATAGGTAAAAATTACATTTCATTCAACATGGTACAAAATTAAATTTCTACCATTGACATAGTTAGGTCAATGGTAGAAATTTTATTTACTACCATTAACGTAGACGGTTATGGTAGAAATTGACATTTCTATCTATTTTTACAAGATATACGATAGTGATAATGAAATCAGAAATTATTTATCTATTTCGCCACACAAACAATAAGGTAAAAATCAATAAGATAATTACATTAAAAAACAGTAATTTGCTGTATGGCAAATAGGGACAGCGCTCAGCCAGTTGCTGATTTTTAGCTCAGTCCTCAGTTGCTGATAATAAACGAATACAAAAAAAATAATGTTACTTTCATTTATGTGCTCGTGACTTGAATCTGTTTGAATAAGTCAAGAAATAACGCGAAACAGACTTGGAACTCTCATCAGTGTTTGTCACGGGTGTCATGAGTTGCAGTGAATGGGTGGTGTTGCATGCTCGTTTGCTATATTGAATCGATAAAAAAAATTATAAGTAGACTCACCAAATCATGCTTAAGTTTGTCATGGTCCTTCAAGTCATCTGCATTGGGAAACGATAAGATGCATCGCTCACAACGAAACATGGCGTTTGCATACTCTTCACTGCTCAACATAGCGCGTCTCTCCTCTTGCACTTGCGTGGCTGTCAGGCGCACTTCCGTGTAGAATTCTGTCTGTCAAAAATTTGAATTTGATCACACAGATCACCCGCCAAAGGTCAAATAAATATCTAAATAAATATCTTGGTCACACACGGCCATCTGACCCCAAAGTAGGCGCGAGCCTGTGTTATGGGTGTCAGAGACTGATATACATACATAGATATTTTTTTAAATACATACTTAAATAGATAATATTGACATCCAGACACAGAACAAATACAAGTGTTCGTCACACGAATATTTGTCCTGAGTGGGATTCGAACCCACGACCTTTGGCGCAACAGACAGGGTCACTACCGATTGCGCCAACGGGCCTGTTTCAAAATAGATTTCGCATTATTGAATACTAATGGACGCCCAGCAGCTTCGCTCTCATGGAATTAAACATAACAATAGTAGTTTTGTTTACACTGTTTACATAGCCTATGTCACACAGTGAAGATGCAGCTTTCTAATGGTGAAAGAATTTTTTAAATCGGTCCAGTAGTTTATGTGTGAAAACATGACAAACACATCTTTCCTCTTTATAATATTAAATAGTATAGATAAGTTGTTTGTTTCACACCACAACACATTCTTTGTCCCACTGTTGGGCATGGGTCTCCTCTCAGAATTCTACTCCTGGCCTCCTCCTGGTCCACCAGGCTGGCCAAGTGCGGATTGGCAGACTTCAAGTGCCTTCGAGAACATTATGAAGAAGCCTCAGGTATGCAGGTTTTCTCAAGATTTGTCCTTCAGCGTTACAGCTAGTGACATTTAATTACTTAAATCACACGTAACTTAGAAAAGTCATTGGTGTGAAGGAGGACATTGTGAGGACACCTGCATACCTGAGAGTTTTGAGAGTATTCTGTGCCGACAGTGAGATGTCTATAGTTTGTAGTACTATATTTTTATTTTAGTAATATTTGGGAAACATACAATATATTAAAAATGTTAAATATAGAACAAAGTAGTGATGCAGAAATCAGCGAAGTTTCCACTATTAAATAAAACAGACTAAGTTTGGAGTAAGAATTAAAAAATACAAAAACAAAATTTAGAATTCAGAATACAAAACAAAATTTAGAAATTCATTTTTCTACTTAGTACCTATAATTTTACAATTAAAACTACTTATTCGATATATGTTATTGACTGTCGTATACATACCTGTATCGAACAATTAAAAGGATCGACGCTCTGCAGATGTTTATTGTAGAAGTTGCACGTGCTAAATATGAATGCATTTTCAACGTACTAACACTAACTATATACAACTTAATGTATACCGTATAATATAATAGCCCTAAATACCAAGTAACATTTGTGCTGTATTACTCCATCATACTCCCTCCTTTGCCTCCAAGAGCTGAGTCGGGAATGCAATCTCGCGAGATTGAGGATCGGACGAGATCTCGCGAGATTATGAAAATCAATCTCGCGAGATCTCGGCAATTTCGAGATCTCGCGAGATTGGTAGTTAAGATTATCAATTTTTGCAAATAATTTCACTAATAAAATAGATATAGAACTCCCGGGACATTGAAAGAAAAAGAACCATAGGTATTTTGAAATCAACATTTATTTTTACGAATTCAAAAAGATTAATTAACAAAAATAATAGAATTTGAGTTGAGATCAATCAAATCAAAGGCTCATTTCGCCAAACTAAAAAGAGAAATCCATACTAATATTATAAATGGGAAAGTGTGTTTGTTTGTTTGTTTGTCCGGCTTTCACGTCGCAACGAAGCTATTATATGATATGGTTTTTGTGTGTGGAGATATTGAGGAGGGTGGAGAGTGACGTAGGCTACTTTTTACCGCGGTAAAACATCCCCATGGGAAGATATCGATATTTTGTTATTTGCTAGATATTTAGTTCTGGATGTTGTTAATAGATGGCGTTAGTAAAGTATATTTTAATCATGGAACTGTTATTATTCATCCACCACAAATGTGTCATGTATGATAAACAACTCATTGTTAATTCCCTTTGACCACGCGGGCGGAGCCGCGGGCAAAAGCTAGTAGAATATAAAGTGAAAACCAATTAAAAACAATCAAATTAGGAACATTAGCAACATCTCGCTATACAATTATTTACAAACTGTTTTGGAAGTAGCTTCTTAGAAAGCACAACGTATTTAAGGTATCGTCACCTAACCTACACCTTATTTTGCAGGCTAGATAGATAGATAGATAGATTTGAGTGAGCGAGGCCTGCCTACCGTGCCGGTCGTGTCAGTACGCGCGCTTCTGCGCGTCCAATAGGACGTTTTCATGCTCGAGTTCAATCTCGCTAATCTCGCGAGATCTCACCCATTTTTAGGCCGAGATTAATCTCGCAGAAAAGGGCCGAGATCTAAAGAACGAGATTGCATTCCCTAGAGCTGAGCATACAGTGGGGGAAAAAAAGTGTCAATTTTACCTTCACACAAACTCTCTGATTCTCTCTCTTCTTTCTGGTCTCTTTCCGTCGTCCTCTCTTCTTTGTCTCCACCAGTTCTATCAAAGCCCTGTCTTCTTCCTCATCATTGGAGATATCTTCTTCTTTGACACTCACATCCGGTGGCTGATGTATATCAAAGCTGTTCTCCATTTTTACTCCATCGTCTGCTTTCAAATCTTCAGTAGAACTATTTTCTTCTGCAGGAAATATCGCTATGCTAACAATTTTCTCAATTTGTAATCTTTGTGTTAGTGATGAGAATGTGATACCCTGGAATAAATAATTTTTTAGGACACATACAGACAAACAGTCATACAGGCACCTGATGGGAAGTGGCAGACACAAAAAATAACAAAATTTAGTATCCATGCTGAGCACAAACATTTATCTACAATATAATTAAAGCCGGGATTCAAACCCAGGAAACTCAATTCGGCAGTCGGGGCCAGCCAATGCCATGCAATTAATTAATTTTGACTCTAGTTATAACACAGCGGCAGTGGTGAAACCTCAGTAGCAGACTAAGGCCAATCCCATGCCGAGAGGAGACCTGTGCCCAACAGTGGGGCAAATAAAGGGGTGGTATTTGTGATGTATGAAATAATTATATAAGATAATAAGTAGGTAGGTAGAAATAATTATGTAGGTAGGTAAAACATTTTATGATGATTCCTGTCACTTGAATTAAGCAAGTAACAGTTAGCAGCGTTTTATTATGATCCCGAATAACGACTCTCGGGACTTTCATCCCCCTTCCTGTGCAGTACATATAAGTATTCTAATTGTGAAGAATGCTCACCGACTTATAATCCTGTAATGCCTTGTAAGACTGCACCACTTGGTGTTTGAACTTTGTAAATTTACTGAGAAGCGCAGCACATTCCCAACACATCCAAATAGATAATCCATTAAGTGACTGAAAGCAAAGATATATAATACTAAACATTGCCTTTCAAGAACTGAAATCCATTAGACATTATTATTGAAGTATCTCTATAATCATAGACTATAGTCCGGTCACAATATCTGTGCATGTGGTATCATTGGACAGCATGCCAGTGCTCTGGTAAAACAAGCATCACTAGGAATTTGAATACCTACAATTACTCTTTTTTGTGTAATGATTGAGTTAGGGATTTCTTACTAAATGTACACCTGATTATTTATTTATTTATTTATTTATCATGTGATAGAAATGCATAGTAATAGAATGCATTCCAGCAATATGCAGAGATATTATGACCGTGACTAAACCAACAGACCTACCGTTATGATGAACCACAGAATGCCTTTGGTGTCAAGTTCCTTGACAGTGCAAGACCAGGTTTGCGTTTAGAAAGACCTTCTGCTTTGTATTATTTTGTATAATCTGCCCCATTTCATAACAGAATCTACAACTCACGATTACAACTAAACCGATTGCTTAAACGTCGTATAGGTTTTCTTATCAAGACCTGCGTGTTTTAATAATTGCTCCATATTCAAGAAAGCAACGAAAGATAAATTTGTAATCTTACCGGAATTTCACTAACGATTTCCGAAAAACACTTTTTAGTCCAAAAATCTTTTATCAACTTCATTTTTCTATCCTTATTAAGACATCCAAAGCACGTAATGCTTCCATGCAGATCCATGACTACTTTTCGTTTTATTTTCTTTATCAGTTTTAATAAAGTACTACGAATGTGTTACTGGTTTTCATTCATGATTTTGATTGTAAAAATAAAAACAACAGAAAACAAAAACAATGATTGGGGTTGGTTTGTGGCCGCGAGTGTTACAGTACAGTGACAGTCGACACTGACAGACACAGATATACATATATATAGATATACTGACAGACCAAATAAATTGGAATTTCGCCTATTTAATAGAAGCACAATTACCCATTGTCAGAGGTCACAAGATTGAAAATGTTTAATAGTTTGGCTTTTGACGAATTTTCCGTTTACGCATTTGAAGTAAATTGGTCGAATTAGAATTTTTGGTAATACATCTATTATTTCGTATCACGCAAAATAAAATAACAACTGAAAGTGAATCATTTTTATCACTTCCACGTACTTATTATGCCTTAAGATAGAAAAGGATCAAGGAATTATTTTACTTGTACTTGCTACTTTGGTTCTATTAATATGCGAAATCCCAATTTCTTGGTGACAGGTAGCTTCCAAATTTATAATTAATAACATTGATTGAACCATTGAGTACATACATGTTATGTTAACAATAATAATGTTACACTATATAAAGCGTAGACGGATTTAAAGTAATTTATACGTCATTTTGAGACGTAGTATCTCTAGCTAGTTTGTGATTTTGAGTTCACAGCACAGATTTATAAGTATTCACACAGAGTACATATATGTTTGAGTTTTCCATTCCAAGATGATGAACATTTTTATATAAAATGTACTCTGTGGATGAACACAGATAATCACAGATTTATTTATATGTTGATGATGAAATGAAGTATGAAACTATGAAATGAATTAAACCAATTTAATAGAATTTATAAATGTATAACCTATTAATGATAGTAAACGTAGTGATTACTTGTTACTTGCTCACTGATACCTAATAAACAAGTAATGATGAACGAAATGATGTGATATTGGAGTTGCTGTGATGGAACTTTGTTTTAGCAAATGAACAAAAACTTCGATAAAAATGTCTTGCCTTACAGAATTTAACTTTGATGGTTATAATATAATAAATAGCAATACTATTTCAAATAATATTTGTGTCTGTTGTTTAGCTAAAACAAAACCTTTGGTTTCACTACTAAATTGTAAACATACGTATCTTTTCGAAAATATACTAAAGTATAAGGTGAGTGCATAATGATATATATAACTAAAAGCAAGTTCATACCCTAAACAACAATTTTACATTTATCATTGGTACTGTAATTCTGTTTCAAGTTTTCCATAGGTTAGGAAATGTAATGTAGTCCATGGTACTAGGTACAAGAAAAACTAAATGTTGTTGACAAAATGTAGACAAAATCTAGGTCTAGAGAAACCTATGCCCAACAGAACTCTTTAAAAGGCAGATGATTTCATTGACACTAGAAATTAAGAATCCTCTAAATTAATTTTTTTTAATCAATAAATAATCATTAATCAATAAATAATAATAAATTAATTAAATCACTCATCAATTCAATCAAACAAATGCATTATACTATCAAAGGATGTCCATATAGTAAAGGATCTGAAAGCATGAACAAATAGCATGTCCACTCTTTTAAAAAAAAAAAATTTAATTAACAATTGTCTGGCCTGGTATTTTTTAACCTGCCCCTAACTAACTCACAATATATTTTGAACCACTATGCCATCGCACTACTCTGACCCTATCTACTAATTATTCAAGATTGCTTTACGTTACCTACTGTTCTTTTTATAACTTTATCCATTACATTATTCTATCTTGATGTCGCGATTACAATAGTAGTTAAATTATTTCAGCTAGAATAATGATAGGTAACAAAATTAACATACTAATTTTGATATAAAATACTTTTCATTCATTAAACAGATGGTGAAGATCAATTCTAATTTGGATCCTCTAATATATGGACACCACTTGATAGTATAATGCATTTGTTTGATTGAATTGATAAGTGATTTATTTGATCTTAGACCATAGGTTATTAAATATAAAAAATTAATATTTGTCATATTTGATATTTGTAATTTTTCAGATAGATCATAATATGCTTATTTGTGTATTATGCCATCAGATAGTCAATAAATTTGAGATGTTTAAAAAAAAAGTTGAGCACAGTTTCGCGATATTAAGCAATCGGGTAAGTACAGAATCTTTATATGAATTCATGAAGAAAACACTGTAAAAAATGCGCTGAAGCATGAATGTGAATTTTGTTTAGGCACTTGGAATTAATTTATTATATACTAGTGGACGCCCGCAGCTTCGCTCTCCTAGAATTAGACCCATTAACGACGTCTGCCCGCGTTCAGGTTGCCCACTTGACTTCAAAAACGGCAAAGTTTCATACTAACTTTGCACCCCGATAGAGTTAATTATCGATAGAGTTAATTATCGATAGAGTTAATTATCGATCCAAAATTGAACAAACAGTGTCTTCTCCATTTCACGTGAAATATTTCACAAATAGTGAAATTTTTCCTCACAATGTTTCCAGGGCACACTACAACTATGCGAAAGTTCATGTCGATCCATCATTCCCTTTAGGCGGTGAAGAAGGACAGACCAACAAACTAACGAAAAATCTAATGATTATTACAGGTATTTGTCCATTTCCACAGGAATCGTTCAATTTTCCGGGAAAAAAAGTCAATCGATAATAAGTAGTACTAATAAAAATTAGGTTAAGGTAGTTAATTAAAATTAAAATAACGGTTATTCCAGACTGTCTTATGATGAAAAGGGTAAGGATGAAAAATCGATAAAAAAAAAGTTCATCTAGCGCCATCTATGAGTGTTTAAGGTTACTATAACGATGTCTTTAACACCTCAGCGTTCTCAAATGTTTACGTAATATTTTTACTACATGCGTAAAATTTTATTTTCAGCTGGATGATAAAACCAACAATTTCAAAATAAACCTTCAACGATCGAATCTTGAATTAACATGGACTGTCAATTCTCTGCCCATCGAATTTGAAATTAGAACCGTCGAACAACCGACGGAGCCGACCAATCCGGAGCGAGAGCTCAGAATGAAATGCGAGATCAAAGTAGAACGCGACGATTCCGATTTCGAAACTGACATACCGTTGGCGCAGATAAAAAAAGCAAAAAAGAAAGTTAAAAAAATAAAGGAGAAGAAGATAACAGCAAAACGTATGCCATTACAGAAGAAATATGAGAGCGTTATGCACACGGTTGTGTTATCTATGGAGGAAATGGTGCTAGAGAGAGCAGAGGAGGCTAAGAAAGACGCGTACTTAAAACTGCCTTTTAAATGCGAGAACTGTATCTTAGGGTTTGACCATGAATTAACCCTGAAGGAACACATTCAGAGCCGACATCAAATGGTTAACAATTCTATAAATAAGCTTAATTATTCTGTTTCATTTAACTAAAAACATGGCCGTTTGCTATCTTGTATGATGTGTTCATGTAGTTTCTTTTTTTTCACAGAAAAAAAATGGATTGGTATGTGATATTTGCAGATCAGTATTGGGTTCAAAGACATCGTTCGACGAACATAAAAAAAGGCATTTTAGACGGTAAGCTACATAAATCAAATTATTTATATAAATATTTACTAATTGCCTTGAAAAAAGATGTGCTCGGAAAGGGCGACACTGAAAATCAGCGTCTTGGCCGATCAAAATCCGAGATATCGATATTATCGATCAATAGATTAAAAATATTGTAGCGTCCATAGCCCAATGGCTCGGGTCGATTCAATGTGATCCAAAGGGTTAAGCAACGACGGGCGCGGTCGGTTTGTGGATGGGTGACCGCTAGTGGCAAACATTTCATGGATGCTACCGTGCTTCGGAGGGCACGTAAAGCCGTCGGTCCCCTTTGTTTTCAATGATGGAAACAGTCGTTAAGTCTTGTCGAAGACCTTCGGGTGGCTTGAGAACATACGACACTGGGTCGGCCACTAACCCCTCCACCAATCCGGATTGGAGCAGCGTGGTGGAGTATGGCTCTAGACTTCCCGCAGCTGCGTCTGTGCCTGTGGGGCAGACCCGTGCCCAGCAGTGGGACGTCTATGGGTCGCAGCGTGTATGTATATCAGTCTCTGACACCCATATTACAGGCTCGCGCCTAATTTGTAGATGGCCGTGTGTGGTATTTATTTATTTTATAAATATATAGTTTTATTAATTAAATGTCACTTGCTTGTCGAAGACCTTCGGGTGGCTTGAGAACATTCGACACTGGGTCGGCCACTAACCCCTCCACCAATCCGCATTGGAGCAGCGTGGTGGTGTTTGCTCTAGACCTGCAGCTGCGTCTGTGGGGCAGACCCGTGCCCAGCAGTGGGACGTCTATGGGTCGAAGGATGAATGGTTTGTTCCAGCTACGAATGCGTGCAGTGTTTCAAGCGTTACAACCACATATACTCCCTGCTGAAGCACTACAACGAGCTGCACGGCCGTATAGACACGCAGTTCTGCTGTGACCAGTGCGACTTTGTTACTGAGTGAGTTGAGTCAAGGCGGTGACGGATGACGGTGACGGTGACGGTGACGGTGACGGATGACGGTGACGGACGGTGACGGACGGTGACCAGGCCAGTGGCTATCGAACTCGCCTCTCGCGCGAGCGGTCCGGGTTCAAACCCCAGCGGCACGCGCCAATGACTTTACTAAGTTATGTGCGATTTAAGAAATTAGATCCATTGCCACTTTAGAATAAGAATATATTTATTTTGCTTTGTAAAATTAAAGTTAACAGCAATAAAATAAAACATACTTATACATATATATAACCCGGACTGCTCGAGTGAGAGGCGAGTTCGATAGTCAATGGGCTGTCACCGATATATAACCATTTCTACCGTGTATTAATTGTTTTTATATCTAGGCTACCTGTGTACCAAATTTCATTTAAATCGGTTCAGTAGTTTTGGCGTGAAAGCGAGACAGACAGAGTTACTTTCGCATTTATAATATTAGTATAGATGTCACTCAGTGAAGATACAGCTTTATAATGGTGTAAGAATTTTTGAAATCGGTCCAGTAGTTTTTGTGTGAATATATTACAAACAAATGTTTCCTCTTTATAATCAACTAGTGGACGCCCAGCAGCTTCACTCGCGTGGAATTAGACGTTCACTAACTTCAAAAACGGCAAAGTTTCATACTAACTTTGCACCACCGTTTTACCCCCTTAGGGGGTGAATTTTCAAAAATCCTTTCTTAGTGCTCCCCTACGTTATAAAAGGAACCCCTGTGCAAAATTTCAAGTTTCTAACCCTTATAGTTTAGGCCCTGCGTTGATATGTCAGTCAGTCAGTCAGTCAGCTTCTCCTTTTATATATATAGATTATTATATTTAAATTATTAATTTATACAGGTCACACCGCAGTTACCGTTACCATAAAGACAAGCATCGGAAGGTGAAAGTGGAGTGCAACGACTGTGGCAGCACCTTTGTGAACAAGGCGGGCCTGCGGGTGCACATGTTGTGAGTGTTGCCATACTACCGGTTATTCGCTGCTACCCATAGACGTCCCACTGCTGGGCACGGGTCTCCCCCACATAGCTGCCCGCAGCTTCGCTCGCGTTGAATTAGACATAATAATAGATTCTTCTTAACGCGTTCACTTTAGCTCCACAAATTTGTAATGAATCCGTAAATGTGTTATCCCCTATGTTTATTTTACACCCATAAGGGTAACATTTTTACAAACATTGAGTGCCATAGAGCTTAAAATATAAATTTTATGCTTCTAGTTCTGAAAATGACAATATTCAACCCTTTACAACACTTTTTTCCAATTAAAAGTAGCCTATGTCCTTTCTCAGGCTCTAGACTATCTGTGTACCAAATTTCATTTAAATCGGTTCAGTAGTTTTGGCGTGAAAGCAAAACAGACAGACAGATAGACAGACAGAGTTACTTTCGCATTTATAATATTAGTAAGGATTGCCATACTACCGATTATTAGCTGCGACCCATAGACGTCCCACTGCTGGGCACGGGTCTCCCCTACATAGCTGCGGCAGGTCTAGAGCATACTCCACCACGCTGCTCCAATGCGGATTGGTAGAGGGGTTAGTGGCCAACCCAGTCGAATGTTCTCAAGCCACCCGAAGGTTTTCGACAAGGCTTAACGACTGTTTTCACTATTGAAAACAACCGGGACCGACGGCTTTACGTGCCCTCCGAAGCACGATAGCGTCCATGAAATTTTGCCACTAGCGGTCACCCATCCACAAACCGACCGCGCCCATTGTTGCTTAACTCTTTCGATCACATCAAATCGATGCGAGCCATTGGGTTATGGACGCTTCAACAAATATACAATCACACAAACCCATAAACTTTCGCCTTTATTATTATTAGTATGATGTTATGATATAATTTCTATTGCTTAGAATCACTTAGTTACAAGCTTTTGTTAGTGATACGAATTAGTTTTACAGAATGATATGAAACTCTCAGGCATGCAGGTTTCCTCACGATATGTCCTTCACCGTTACAGCAAGTGACATTTAATTTTATAAATCGCACATTTTTTTGAAAATGGTAGAAATGGTACTAGGTACCGTGGCGGGCGGTGGTACTGCTCCGGACGAACTCTATATGGAACCAAATAGGCTTCATATAAAACCTATTTGGTTCCCTATAGTCTCTACCACCTAAAAGAAGAAGGTTAATAGATTTAATTTTGGAATAAGCTGTGTACTAAATTACTATTAATTCTGGTATTTTTGGTAATTGTCGTGTACATAAATATATATATCTATATAATAAAAATGAATCGCAAAATGTGTTGGTAAGGGCATAACTCAACAACGCCTGGACCAATTTGGCCAATTCTTTTTTTTAAATGTTCGTTGAAGTTCAAGGATGGTTTTTACGGCGAGAAAAATTTTAAAATTCATCCCCTAAGGGGGTAAAACGGGCCGTTTTTGTGTAACGCGAGCGAAGCTGCGGGCGTCCACTAGTATGTATATATAAATAAACTTGTGAATGCCCGCAGATTCGCTCGCGTGGAATTAGACATAACAATAGATTCTTCTTAACGCGTTCACTTTAGCTCCACAAATTTGTAATGAATCCGTAAATGTGTTATGTTTATTTTACACCCTAAGGGTAACATTTTTACAAACATTGAATGCCATATTTATTTATATCTAATCAACAGCTTAAAATATAAATTTAATGCTTCTAGTTCTGTAAATGACAATACTTTCATACAACTTTTCATTCCCCTTTTCAACCCTTTACAACACTTTTTTGCAATTAAAAAGTAGCCTATGTCCTTCCTCAGGCTCTAGACTATCTATCATTTGAATCGGTTCAGTAGTTTTGTGGTGAAAGCGAGACAGACAGACAGACAGAGTTACTTTCGCATTTATAAATTTCAATTTCAATAGCCTTTATTAACAATTAACTTAAACTAAATACAATTTTTGAAAGTATATAATCAGACATCGGTAATTTAATTGTTTTGCTTTTCAGCATAGGCCTCCCCCAGTTTTTTCCATAGCTGTCGATTCTGCGCTTTTCTTCTCCATGTCACTCCTGCTATCTCCTTGAGATCATCTTCCCATCGTCTAAATGGTCTTCCTCGTTCTCTTTTTCCTTCCCTAGGATACCATTCTGTCACGATCTGACAGATCCTGACAGAATGGTATCCTGACAGATCGTGACAGATTTATAATATTAGTATGGGTAAAATAAATAAATAAAAACGATGAATATCTGATATCTTGTACCCCAGCACGATCCACGGCCAATCGTCGCGCGTATACGCGTGCGACGTTTGCGGCAAGCGTTACCGCGCGCGCTCCGGCCTCGCCGCTCACGCCGCCGCCCACCGCCCCGCTCACCGCCCCGCTCCGAACGCTTACTGCGCCGCCTGCAACGAGCACTTCCGCTCGCCGCACGGCCTGAAGCAGCACCTGCGCGCGCATTCGGCTCACGTGCGTCCCAACGATCTCAAGTTAGTATCATTATACCCTGTACAAGATAGCTTGATCTTTTTGACACATGTAAATTTTTGTGATCGACATAACTTTGCAATGACGACCATATTATTTTCTTAATTTAATGATTTTAAAAATTGTAAAAATATTTAAAAAATACATATAACACAAAAGTCCCTTAAGATTCAAGCGTTATCCGAAAATTTGAAGACTTTTTATTGCTTCAAAGTAAAATTTAAATAGGAACACTGAAAATAATAGACCTTTGTACAATGTTACATCAGTCAGACGGATGGGACACGAATAACAGGCAATAACCGTTACAAATATCGATTACTATATATCTTTATATATATATACTCGATATCTTTATATATATATACTGTAAGATGTCAACCCAAGGAGTGGTCTCTACCACTTAACGATTAAAAAAAAAATATAAATACCCGGCACAACGCAGCGCTTGAGTAATCTGTGGTCAGACCTTGGAGTTGGTTACTTTTGCCGCCATAACTAGGAAGGGTCAATAGTTGTAGGGTGTTACTCTGTCCGTTTGATATTTGTAGTGTTTTCATTATTTAAAATTTGGTATTATTGATTTATGTTAATAAATGTTATTTTTTAAGTTATTTCTCTTCTGATTCCTAAAATCAGAAGTGGGGATAGCTCCCGCGTTCCCGCCTTGAGTATATTACCGCGAATTCAGTTAAAAGTGCTACAGTGCTACATAACTTAATTTCAAATCTTTAATTGGTTTTACGATTAATTCGCGTTGACATGGAAAGAACATTTCGCTCGCGTTCTCATGCACGGCGTATCGACAGTCCGCCGCGTACACGTTCACGGAGCCAATCGCGACGCACGCCGCCGCGACGGTCGCGTTCTCATGCACGGCATATCGACAGTCCGCGTACGCGTTCACGGAGCCAATCGCGACGCACGCCGCCGCGACGGTCGCGTTCTCATGCACGGCATATCGACAGTCCGCGTACGCGTTCACGGAGCCAATCGCGACGCACGCCGCCGCGACGGTCGCGTTCTCATGCACGGCATATCGACAGTCCGCGTACGCGTTCACGGAGCCAATCGCGACGCACGCCGCCGCGACGATCGCGTTCGCGCACACGCATTATTGGAAGTCAGCGTCGTATCCGCGAAGTACACTCGCCTCATTTGCGGTATACCCTGCCACGGTACTCGCGACGTGACAGTTGTGATGCCGACCGGGGTGACCGCACTCGTGGCCATAGCCACACCCGCCACTGCGGTGAGAGGAGCCGGAGTCGGAGCCATGACCGCCGAAGCGAGAGGAGCTGCGCTCGGTTCTGCGATCACCACAGTCGTGAGTCATGGGACACAATCATGTCTCGACTCCAGGCCTTGGAATCACGCTCACGTACGGTAGGAGCTTGACCCAACACGGTATGTAAAACGAAACGATATTTTGTATTATCGCTATAGTCCCGTTGGTGAAGAGCCACGGCTTTTGTGCTACGTTCCAAAAGGTCATCGTTTGAGTCTCCTCCGTATCTTTCATGATGAACACAGTCATATTAATGCTGACAAAGTAATTGACTTGGTTTTAAGACATTTTTGGTTCCCTAGCTTAAGATCTTTTGTAAATAAGTATATAGCTCATTGTATAACATGTATCGCCCACAAGCGTGTCCCGCGTGCTCCATTACAACCTATAACCTCTTGGGAAAAGCCGGACGTTCCGTTTGAGACCCTACATGTAGACGTGCTTGGGCCTCTTCCCCAATCTAAAGGAAATAAATATGTCATGCTTGTTGTCGATGCCTTTACAAAATATTGTCTGTTAATACCTATGCATAGACAAGATAATGATGAGCTTAAAAGAGCCTTTCAATTCGTTATGTCATTGTTTGGTACGCCAAAATTAATTGTATCGGATAGAGGAAGAATGTTCGAGTCGGCAAACTTTACCTCGTGGATGAAGGTTTTAGGCATACAACTCCACCATATAACGCCGGAGATGCACCATGCAAATGGCCAAGCTGAGCGGTATATACGCACTGTCCTCAATATGCTGCGGATTGCAGTGAACCATATGAAATGTGAATGGACTGACGAGTTGTGGCAGTTACAGCTTATTTTAAACATTACCAAGCAGAAAACAACTCAGGCCTCAGCTTTAAACCTATTAATTGGCTGTGAAAGTGCTACTCCAGCTATCCGAGCATTAGTGCGAGATGTCGCTATTAGTCCAACAATGTCTAATCGTGAAAGTCGCCGTGAAATGTTAAGACAAAGGACGGCCGAACGGTTAAGCAGCAACCAAGCCCGTCAAGATAGTCTAGTCAACACAAACAGACGTCCACCTCGTGAATTTCGTACCAATGACATGGTTTTTGTTATCAAGTATACTCAATCCCAGGGTAAATTGGATGCCGGGATGAGGGGCCCCTGAGTAGAGGTCAAAATAATCGTACATGATTTAAAAAAATATGTGTCCTCGACCGTTTTCAGCTATTTAAAAATTAGTTCGGGTCATAACATGTTATAAACTAATTTTTTTTTAAGGACAATTAATTTCCAGTAAAACAAGACATTTTATAATGTTTAGAATATAACTAACTACCGAAAAAAAAATTAGCAAACTAAAGTCACTAATTTCAGGTCCATACAAAATGAAAGTGTCCTATTGCGTAATGAAAATGTACATATTATAAAACAATCAATTCTAGGCAATTTTTTGCAATATTATATACTGTTATGTAAAAACCGGTGACTTAATTTTTTGTTTTCATTTAAGATAATCGTTAATTTACTGTCTATAATTATTTAATTACTGTTTATAAAAAAATCCCAAACATCATTCCTGTGAATAACTCCAGGTAGATAACGGTGTTTTAAACGCTCCCGAAAAGGAATTCTACCATATCGCAATAATATTTTATGCTAAAAACATTGTTACATCACATCATGTGACTTTTAGAACGCTTAGTTGTCACTTCATTTAGTTTTGGTTGAAGAAAGTGAGCGCACAAAAAAAATTGTCCAAAATATTCCTGTGAAAAACTAGTAAGTGAGATAATTTCTAAAGTGAATTACGCGGGTCTGGATACACAGTCTGATAAAATACGTTTTGGTGCTCATACAAAACAGAGACATTGTTTTCAAGGTAAGATATTTGTTGTTATGACGATGCATTTTATAGGTTATAATCCATATTTTTCATTCCTGTGGCTAACGTAACACGACTTAGGGCTAGTTCATACTGCTAATTGTTACTCACAGGATTTTATAGATTTGTGAGTAACACTTGGTAAAACAAATCAGTTTGTATAGTAACTGCAATCAATAACGAGTTGTTCACTCCGAACGAAAACATCATTTCATCTTCGACGAACGAAAACCTCGTCGATCGGTTTTTATTTAATTATATTTTTATATAATATGTATATACATATGCATGAAATATACAGGCATAAAAACTGGTGGGGATTTCTGGAATAATCTATTAATATTATTTTTATATTTCATGGAATGGACCTTTTTGGACATATCTATATATATAAAAGGAGAAGGTGACTGACTGACTGACTGACTGACTGACTGACATATCAACGCAGGGCCTAAACTATAAGGGCTAGAAACTTGAAATTTTGCACAGGGGTTCCTTTTATAATGTAGGGGAGCACTAAGAAAGGATTTCTGAAAATTCACCCCCTAAGGGGGTAAAACGGGGTTGCAAAGTTAGTATGAATCTTTGCCGTTTTTGAAGTCTTTAGACGGGTAGACGTCGTTAATGGGTCTAATTCTACGCGAGCGAAGCTGCGGGCGTCCACTAGTTTGTTCATAAATTAAAACTAATTGACTTTACACGCTTACTTTTAGATGGCGCCAATGTCGAATGCTGAGAGACAAAGAAAATACCGTGAAAAAGAAAAAGAAGAAGACTGACTTTGTATTTTTTCACGACGATGATTATATGTATATATTTTTATTAAAGAATTACATAATTATCACTTAGGTTACCATTTGTAAGAAATATATTAAAGTTCCTTTTTAAATAATAAAGTATCTTTTTTTTTGTTATTTTTACTGCATAAGTAATTGTTTTGAGTAGGTTGTAGTTTTTAAAGCATGTTTTCGGTGGTTCTTGTCTATTAATAGGACTTGTTAAAAAACATTTTATTGCTGTTAAAATACATTTAGTACAGTTGTGTCAGTCTAACAATAAATAAAAATATTTACCTATTTGTTGTTTCAATGTGAAAGCATCCTATTATTCCTGTAAGTAACATTTTCTTATCAGGTGGGTAACGTTACTACCCGGACTTCATGTGAGTTGCGGTCGATTATTTTGACTTCTACCCCCCTACAAGATTGTCAAGGCATTACCCAATGGTAGATATGAACTAAAGCTACTCGCTGGAGCATATGGAAAAACATCTTATGCTGCGTCTCAATATATGGTGCCTTGGAAGGGTGAATGGACGCCTGAAACGTGTGTTGCTTTTTTTTGAGGGTATGTATGGTCAGTCACTGTGCGTGCATTTTATTTATTTATTTATTTATTATCCTTACGAGGATGGTCAGACACTATACGTGCATTTTATTATCCTTACGAGGAGGGTCAGACACTATACGTGCATTTTATTATCCTTACGAGGAGGGTCAGACACTATACGTGCATTTTATTATCCTTACGAGGAGGGTCAGACACTATACGTGCATTATCCTTACGAGGAGGGTCAGACACTATACGTGCATTTTATTATCCTTACGAGGAGGGTCAGTCACTGTGCGTGCATTTTATTTTATTTATTTATTTATGTATTTATTTATAAATTCATGTACACAACAAACAAAAAAATAAAAAAGTATTTTATTATCTTTACAAGGATGTTCAGTCACAATGAGTGTATCACGTGGTGCATTTCTTCACACGATGACGATGAAGACACTTGTGATGAGCAGGGCCAACCTGGACCAACTGAAGGCACTAATGTTGACCCAATCGGGGAATCCTCAAGTCAGCAACCATCTGCGCAACCTGAAGACTTATATCAGGAAGCATTGCATGTTGACCCAACAGGGGAATCTTCAAGTCAGCAGCCATCTGCGCCACCTGAGGACTTATTTCAGGAAGCATCACGATCTCTCCCCACAATAGATCAAGGGTTTGAATAAATCAAGTATTCTGACAGAGGCGTCAGAAATGTCAGGAGAGGCCGTGTAAGATGTCAACCCAAGGAGTGGTCTCTACCACTTAACGATTAAAAAAAAATATAAATACCCGGCACAACGCAGCGCTTGAGTAATCTGTGGTCAGACCTTGGAGTTGGTTACTTTTGCCGCCATAACTAGGAAGGGTCAATAGTTGTAGGGTGTTACTCTGTCCGTTTGATATTTGTAGTGTTTTCATTATTTAAAATTTGGTATTATTGATTTATGTTAATAAATGTTATTTTTTAAGTTATTTCTCTTCTGATTCCTAAAAATACATTACATATATACACAATACAAACACATATATCTCGAAGCATATATCATATATCTTTAACAAATAGAACAATAGACGAATACATAATCTAATCACGGACCTTGAAAAATAAATATCAAGGTGTAACATAAATACATTAATTGTAATAATAAAAAAAAAAAAATATCGATTACAAAAAATCATTATTAAAGATCATTGTTAAGTTATTGTTACGAACGGAGGTCCTTTTGGGTGGAGTTTCTTTGGCTAGTGGTTGGGGTCTCTTTAGGTGGTATATCTCTTTTTAGAAAAGTAAGGTAAAAAAAAATTTAATTCTGATTTCAATTACGCATTCCATCGTTCCATCGACTGGCCATATAAGCCATTTATATGTCTATTGCAATGACGAATTTCACACATAATACACCCACACCATCTCGTCACAGTTGCAAGTATTTTAAAAACGTTATTTTTTGGACTACTAGATATTTCCTGTTTCCCATCACTAGCCAGTCTGTCAAAAAGATCAAGCTATCTTGTATAGGGTATAGTATCACCATCCTACTTCCTACTAATATTATAAAGGGGAAAGTTTGTAAGTATGTATGGTTGGATGTGTGTTACTCTTTCACACGTATAAAGTACTGAATGGATTTTAATGAAACTTTACAATAATATAGCTTATACATCAGAATAACACATAGGCTACAATTTATAGAGATATTGTGTGAATTGTCCAAAATATGACGATAAGTGTCAAGTAGGTAATAGGCCAGTCATTAAAGCCTCAAACCCCTAAGAAATTAGTAACTCGCTGAAATTTTGAGGATTTGTTAAGGAAGGTAATAGTATATTTCGCTACAAGTGCGGAAAGCCTGTCATTGCAAAGAGTTCCGACAAATGTCTACCCGAGCCGAAGGCGAGGGTTGACAGTCGGAACAAGTTGCAATGACGGTTCCGCACGTGTACTGAACAACTATTTTTAATACAGTTGCGAAAAAATGAAGCAATTTAATAAAATAATAAAAACACAAACTAAACTCGCAAAGAACATTTTTGGAAAATGGCGCCAACCGTAAAAGAATACAGAGTATTGCAGAGATTTTTTTTTTGTTTTCTTCACCCATTCTGGGAAGGCAAAGGGAACTATGCCCATACAGCCAAGTCTTCAGTAGAATTTTTTTATTGACATGAAATTTAATGCGATGAAATGAAGTGAAACCTAACCTAACTCATTGAATCAAATCATTAAATCTGATATTGAAACAAATTAGTAGCTTCTTTTTAGAAATATTTGCATGAATCATTAAAACTTCTATGAATTTTTTTTTAGTAAAAACTTCGTGGTTGGTTTTTTCTTTTTAATAGACATTATTTTGACAGTTGGGAAAGAGAACGCACGAGTTCGGAAAAGGTAAAGAAAAAGCACGAGTGTGTAATAGCTCACTTCTCGAACGCTAAACGTCCCTGTAATACGCCACTTTTTGAGCAACTGTATTAAAATAGTATATTTCGCTACAAGTGCGGAAAGCCTGTCATTGCAAAGAGTTCCGACAAATGTCTACCCGAGCCGAAGGCGAGGGTTGACAGTCGGAACAAGTTGCAATGACGGTTCCGCACGTGTACTGAACAACTATTTTTAATACAGTTGCGAAAAAATGAAGCAATTTAATAAAATAATAAAAACACAAACTAAACTCGCAAAGAACATTTTTGGAAAATGGCGCCAACCGTAAAAGAATACAGAGTATTGCAGAGATTTTTTTTTGTTTTCTTCACCCATTCTGGGTAGGCAAAGGGAACTATGCCCATACAGCCAAGTATTCAGTAGAATTTTTTTATTGACATGAAATTTAATGAGATGAAATGAAGTGAAATCTAACCTAACTCATTGAATCAAATCATTAAATCTGATATTGAAACAAATTAGTAGCTTCTTTTTAGAAATATTTGCATGAATCATAAAAACTTCTATGATTTTTTTTTTAGTAAAAACTTCGTGGTTGGTTTTTTCTTTTTAATAGACATTATTTTGACAGTTGGGAAAGAGAACGCACGAGTTCGGAAAAGGTAAATAAAAAGCACGAGTGTGTAATAGCTCACTTCCCGAACGCTAAACGTCCCTGTAATACGTCACTTTTTGAGCAACTGTATTAAAAAATAACTTACCGTGTGATTTTGCAGCGTTCTGACGTGTACGGAAAGGGGTGAAAAAAGTTTTTTTGTTAATAACATTGCCAAAAAAATTTGTAACACGCTGCAAATTTAGAATTATGTTGTTCTTACAATTTTGTAACATGTATTAAATTTGCAGCGTTTTGCAACATACGGAACATTGTTTATTATTAAAAAGCAATGAAATTTGTTAATAAAAAGGGTAAAGAAATTAGTAATGTTCCGTTTGTTGCAAAACGCTGCAAATTTAGTAGTTGCTATAAAATGCTGTAAACAGGGTATTTACAAATTTACAGCCAGTTACTAATTTTTTTTACCCCCTCATAAAAACAAATTTAATTGTTTTTTAATAATAAACAATGTTCCGTATGTTGCAAAACGCTGCAAATTTAATAAATGTTATAAAACGGTAAGAACAACCTATTTCCAAATTTGCAGCGTGTTACTAATTTCTTTACCCTTGTTATTAACAAATTTCATTGTTTTTTAATAATAAACAATGTTCCGTATGTTGCAAAACGCTGCAAATTTAATACATGTTACAAAATTGTAAGAACAACATAATTCTAAATTTGCAGCGTGTTACTAATTTTTTTGGGAATGTTATTAACAAAAAAAACTTTTTTCACCCCTTTTCAACCCTTTCCGTACACCCCAGAACGCTGCAAAATCACACGGTAAGTTATTTTACCTTCCTTAACAAACCCTCAAAATTTCAGCAAGTTACTAATTTCTTAGGGGTTTGAGGCTTTAATGACTGGCCTATAAGTAGGAAAAAATCTACCATCTGCGAGCTATTCTGGCGTGCGCTGCCAAAACTACTGGACCGATTTCAAAAATTCTTTCACCATTAGAAAGCTGCATCTTCACTGAGTGACATAGGCTATATATTAGGTACTAGGCGTAAACGAAACTATTGTTGTCTAATTCCACGCGAGCGAAGCTGCAGGCGTCCACTAGTCTGTATATAAGGACCGATTGTACCCCAGACTAACTATCACGGGCCCGTTGGCGCAATCGGTAGTGACCCTACCTGTTGCGCCAGTTTGTGGGTTCGAATCCCACTCAGGATAAATATTCGTGTGCCGAACACTTGTGTTTGTTCTGTGTCTGGATATCAATATTATCTATTTAAGTATGTATTTAAAAATATATACCTACCAGCTGACCCGGCAAACGTTGTTTTGCCAATCATAATTGAAGGAAATTATTAAAAATAAAAATTGCGATGGAAAAATAGGGGTTGATCGTAGAGGGTTGAAAATTTAGGGTTGTATGTATTTTTTAATGCTGTAAGTATCATAAAAAAATAAAGAAATAAAAAATTATCTAAAAATTAAAAAAAAAAATTTGGGGTGCACTACCCTTAACATTTAGGGGGATGAAAAATAGATGTTAGTCGATTCTCAGACCTACTGAATACGCATATAAAATTTGGTAAAAATCGGTAAAGCCGTTTCGGAGGAGTACTGCAACAAACATTGTGACACGGAAATTTTATATATTAGATGTATGTATATCAGTCTCTGATACCCATATCACAGGCTCGCGCCTACTTTGGGGTTAGATGGCCGTGTGTGGTATTTATTTATTTTATTAATAGTTCTATTAATTAAATGTCACTTGCTCTAACTGTGAAGGACACATCTTGAGGAAACCTGCATGCCTGAGAGTTCTTCATAATGTTCTCGAATGCATGTGAAGTCTGCCAATCCGCACTTGACCAGCGTGGTGGATTAAGGCCTAATTTCTCCCGTTCTGAGAGCAGACCCGTGCCTGGTATGAATGGTAGTAGGTAGACGGCGGCGGGCGAATCCGCGGGTGAAGCTAGTATGTAATATTCCAGATTATATTATATTCCAAATTATATTATATGTCACTTAAAATTTTTGTCATGTCTAGTAGTAATTTTAGTCTTTGTATTCAGTGGTTCTTGTTGTTGTTATATATGTCATGTTCTATATATATTGCTCTATTTTCTATATGTCAAATTGTTCCTTTATTATTATGTTGATGTTTGTAATTATTGTTATTCGTTTACCTGTCATTGTTTGTGCACCCTACTGTTTTCTTTTATACTTGTATCCTCTCTTGTTCGCCAGGCTGTCTGGAAGAAATTGCTCAAAGCAATAAGACAGCCTTTTGCAAAACTTCTTTTCTTTACTGTGTTCTCCTGTGTCTTTTTCTGGTGCAATAAATGATATTGTATTGTATTGTATTCCAGGTTCAAATGCGGCGAGTGCGCGGCGGGCTTCCTCACGCGGCCGCTGCTGCGCGAGCACGTGGACTGGGTGCACCTCAACAGGACCAAGCACGAGTGCGACACGTGCGCCAAGGTCAGTTGGCGGTCAGCACGCGCCCATCGCCACCACCACCATCCACCCATCGCCACCACCACGAATGTAATATCCCAGGTTCAAATGCGGCGAGTGCGGGGCGGGCTTCCTCACGCGGCCGCTGCTGCGCGAGCACGTGGACTGGGTGCACCTCAACAGGACGAGGCACGAGTGCGACACGTGCGCCAAGGTCAGTTGGCGGTCACCCATCGCCACCACCACCATCCACCCATCGCCACCACCACGAATGTAATATCCCAGGTTCAAATGCGGCGAGTGCGCGGCGGGCTTCCTCACGCGGCCGCTGCTGCGCGAGCACGTGGACTGGGTGCACCTCAACAGGACGAGGCACGAGAGCGACACGTGCGCCAAGGTCAGTTGGGGGTCACCCATCGCCACCACCACCATCCACCCGTCGCCACCACCACGAATGTAATATCCCAGGTTCAAATGCGGCGAGTGCGCGGCGGGCTTCCTCACGCGGCCGCTGCTGCGCGAGCACGTGGACTGGGTGCACCTCAACAGGACGAGGCACGAGAGCGACACGTGCGCCAAGGTCAGTTGGAGGTCAGCGCGCACAATAGATATAATACTAGAAAGATTGGCAATAGGAACATCAAAGCGAGACCAAAACTTAATCACACGAGTATGCGTGTAATGTGCATGTGTGCTGTAAGCGGTTGTCAATATTACGTCAAACTCTATAGGATTGTGGTGAGAAATTACTTGAAATTCACGTATTTGATAATATTTTATATTCAATTCCTATGCATTCAGAGCATTTATATATTAAAATGTCACATTATTGGCCATCCATTTGTTAATAATTTCTTTTACAAAGTTCTCAAACATTGCAATAGGAGAATAAAATCTTTCAATCGTACTTACATATGAAATGTATAATTCTGTGGATTTTCTTTCTTAGATGAGTTACATCCTGGTACTGCACACGTAACCATAATTATTTACGTCTAAATCACACCAAATATACGCTTTTAAACGTGGGATTTAGAAAAATAAGCAAAATTTGTTTCGTTCACAACTGTCGTTAGGTCACTACAAGCCTATAGAGTATTCGCAAATGGTCTCGCCTATCTATCTCGCTCTAACATATGAGTATATATGTTCTTTCTCTTTCGCATTGCCGATCTTTCTCTAGTATAGAGTAATAAATCTATGGCGCGCACCCATCGCCACCACCACGAATGATATTTTTTTATGGATACAAGATACGAGCTTGCAGCACCACCCATCCGCTGCCGCCCATGACAACTGTGACTGACTTTGAACAAGACTCAATTAGGGACTGGGATGGTTAGTCCAATTAGTTGAGAGAATTAATTACCTAGAACATTAGTTGGTCAGTTCGTTAGTAGGTATGAGAACTGGGGACTGTTAGTGATAGTTAGTCCTGTTAGTTGGTGTTAGTAATAGTCCAGTTAGCACTTTTTAGTAGGAGTCTCACGTACACAAGAAATATATATATTAAGATAAGATACAAAATAACAATTGTAAAAACTAAAAAAACTACGCTACAATAAAATAATAATAAGTACAGCAAACGATTAATTATTATACGATGATATTATTGTATACAAATATGTTTTATTCTTTATACACCTATACACCTATTCTTATACACCCTTTATACACCTATTCTTTATGCCCTATCTCTTCTCATTTATTTTCTTTCAACCCAAATGTTGTCTAGAAGAAATCGCTACTGGAGCGATAAAACAGCCGTTTGGCCACAACTTTTATATGTACAATACAATACAATACAATACAAAAATACTTTATTGTACACCAAAAATAAAGACATACATAAGTAAGGAATAAAAAAATAATTATATTAAAGCCATTGTTTTAATATTAATGCTTTGTTTGTATATAGTAGTGTATTTGTATTTGTCCACATCACCACGCAACCCTTGTATTAGGTACTATGTTTTAAAACTTTATTAATATTATTGATTCTGTTTTCACAGATATTCAAGAACGCATCGAGTCTGAAGAAGCACGTTGATTACGTGCATGAGAAGAAAAGGCCGCCCAGGAACAAGATATGCGACCATTGTGGTCGGGGGTTCACCGTGAGTACACGAAAATGTGTTCTTTACTTTGATGATACTAGTCCGGTTTTACTCTCCAACTAGTGGACGCCCGCAGCTTCGCTCGCGTGGAATTAGACATAATAATATATGTTTATTGTACACCCTTACAAAAATTTTACAAACTTTGAATGCCATATTTATTAATTATATCTAATCAACAGCCTATAATATAAATTTTATGCTTCTAGTTCTGAAAATGACAAAACTTTCATAGTACCTTTCAACCCCCTTTTCAACCCCTTACAACACTTTTTTCCAAATAAAAAGTAGCCTATATCCTTTCTCAGGCTCTAGACTATATGTGTACCAAATTTCATTTAAATCGGTTCAGTAGTTTTGGCGTGAAAGCTAAACAGACAGACAGACAGACAGAGTTACTTTCGCATTTATAATATTAGTATGGATAGTCGGATCCGCATCGGATCGGATCGACCAATCCGCATTGGAGCAGCGTGGTGGAGTATGCTCTAGACCTCCCGCAGCTGTCTGTGGGGGAGACCCGTGCCCAACAGTGGGACGTCTATGGGTCGCAGCGACGAATCGGATCCGATAGTCTGATCAGACATTCTGAAGACACTCGTGCCATACATTGTAGTGTTATAAGAGAGAGAAGCTAAAGAAATGTAAAACTGTAGTGTTATAAGTAAAGAGCTAAAGGAAAGTAAATAATAAGAAAGAATTTTAAAAGAGGATATGTGTATTATTACTCACTCGGTGGTTATAAAGATTAGTGGTTCGACGGAAGATATAAATTTAGTAATAAAGAGTCACTTAAGGGAAGGCAGCACGAGACCGTTCAGCAGGTCTCGGAAGCTCACGTACGAAGTATTCAGCACGGGATCGTTCAGCAGGTCCCGAAAGCTCTGAAAAACACTCCGTACCAGATATCTTCCTTTTAAAAATTTAGAAAGCCAAAAGAAGACGTCTTTTCCCAAGTCAATCCACTTTTCTTCCTTTCAGAGTCAATATAGAATCGCCTTCTCTAGAATAGCCCTCTGTAGAATGATCTCGATCATATTCCACACAGCATTCTTCCTTTTTTAATTCAAATTTGATTTTGAATTCCTATATGGCCTAATACAATATAGCTAAATTTTATATGATATATCTATGAGATAACAAGAAAATAACATAATCTATGGCAATTCCTAAATTTATAAGCTATAATAAGACATTACACATTGACTTAAGTCATGTATGAAATACAAATCACAACATTAAATGTTCCAAGAAAATAATTAGAAATCACCACAAACTAAAGAGAAAGTTATACAAGGATGTTATAAAACAATATTTAAAGTTACAAACATCCTACAAGTGAGAATTACCTAAAAATTTAATAGTAAGTACATAAGATTTAGAATACATAACCAAAACTAATTAACAAGTAAAAGGACATCTATAAATACTAACTAATTTACAATTCAATTGCAGCCAAATAAATTACCATAAAATGGTAAAGAAACATATAAAGTATGTATATCAATATAAGAAATAAACAAAGATAAAAATGATGAAAATAATGAAGTAAGATGAAGAAACTGATGTGTACAGAAAAGGTATTAGTAAATACTACAACATACTCGGACGTCCGATCCGACTATC
Organism: Carterocephalus palaemon; assembly: GCA_944567765.1. Taxonomy (NCBI): domain Eukaryota; kingdom Metazoa; phylum Arthropoda; class Insecta; order Lepidoptera; family Hesperiidae; genus Carterocephalus; species Carterocephalus palaemon. Next base: position 5,214,192 of record OX155665.1, read on the forward strand.
GAATCGTATGTGTATTTAGTATTCAAACAAATGTATGGCGAGTGCCTTCCGATTGTCTGATCAGATTATCGGATCCGACTATCGGAGAGAAAAAATGGAAATGTATTCTCAGCGTAAGGCGTAAAAATTTTTAAACACTAGCTGTACCCCGAGTCTCTGCCCGCGTCAAATCGTTTTCTGTAGGTATAGTATTCCTCTACCATCAAAGGGTGGTTTTATATATGACTATTGGGGGCCTAGACAAGTGGCAAAACGCAGTAGAATAGAAATAGAATAGATTAACAAATGTATGGGATTGACATTCGCTCACGACTAATTAGTCGATAGCGAATGTCAATCCCATACATTTTTTAATCTATTCTACTAGCGTTTTTGCCACCTGTCTAGGCCCCCGGAATTAGACGTAACAATAGTTTCGTTTACACCTAGTAATATTATATAGCCTATGTCACTCACTGAAGATGCAGCTTTCTAATGGTGAAAGAATTTTTAAAATCGCCCCAGTAGTTTTTGTGTGAAAACATTAGAAACAAATCTTTCCTTAATCACAATTTACTTATTTTATATCTTCTGTCACAGGCATTATAAAATGCTTACTAGGAAAGTCATGGAACATAGTTTGCACAGCAAAAGTTGATATTTATAAATAAATAAATATCTTGGACATTCTCACACACGGCCATCTGACCCCAAAGTAGGCGCGAGCCTGTACTATGGGTGTCAGAGACTGATATAGAATAGAATAGATTTTTATTTCACTTTGTAATACAATTAACCGGTACAATTTTAAAACTACATACATACTAATTATTACAAAGCGAAATAGGACCGCACTCGGCTTTTGCCATAATCCTTAGGATAGGAAAAATGGCGCTGATTTTCAGTACGGCCCTATGTCGCTACATACATATCTATGTATGTATGTATATACGTACATAGATATTTTTAAATACATACTTAAATAGATAATATTAACATTTATGACTTGTAACTTTAATCTTCTAATATATAAAATTTCCGTGTCACAATGTTTGTTGCAGTACTCCTCCGAAACGGCTTTACCGATTTTTAGCAAATTTTATATGCGTATTCAGTAGGTCTGAGAATCGGCTAACATCTATTTTTCATCCCTATAAATGTTAAGGGTAGTCCACCCCAAAAAATTTTTTTTTAATTTTTTGACGAAATTTTTTGTTTTTATTTTTTTATGATACAACATTAGAAAATACATACAACCCTGAATTTTCAACCCTCTACGATCAACCAAAAATTATTTATATGGCAAAACAACGTTTGCCGGGTCAGCTGGTTATTTCATAATAATAAAGTTTATTTTCGTGTTCTCATTACAGACGCTGTCCATCCTGCAGTCCCACATCCGCACGCACACCGGCGAGCGGCCGCTCAAGTGCACCGAATGCCCCGCCTCGTTCGCGCACTCGGCGGCGAGGTACACGCACGCGAGGCTGCTGCACGCGCGCCAGAAGCTGACTCATGATCGGCTACAAGCTGACTCATGATCGGCTACAAGCTGACTCATGATCGGCTACAAGCTGACTCATGATCGGCTACAAACTGAGTTATGATCGGCCACAGGCTGCTACAGTAATCGGCAACCGGCTGCCACAGTGATCGGCCACCGGCTGCCACAGTGACCGGCTGCCACAGTGACCGGCTACAGCGAGCCACAGTGACCGGCCACAGGGAGCCACAGCGACCGGCTACAAGCTGACTCATGAACGGCCACAGGGAGCCACAGTGACCGGCTACAAGCTGACTCATGACCGGCTACAAGCTGACTCATGATCGGCTACAAGCTGACTCATGACCGGCTACAAGCTGACTCATGATCGGCTACCGCTGCCACAGTGATCGGCTACCGCTGCCACAGTGATCGGCTACCGGCTGCCACAGTGACCGGCTGCCACAGTGACCGGCTACAGCGAGCCACAGTGACCGGCCACAGGGAGCCACAGCGACCGGCTACAAGCTGACTCATGAACGGCCACAGGGAGCCACAGTGACCGGCTACAAGCTGACTCATGACCGGCCACAGGGAGCCACAGCGACCGGCTACAAGCTGACTCATGACCGGCCGCAGGGAGCCACAGCGACCGGCTACAAGCTGACTCATGCCCGACCACAGGGAGCCACAGCGACCGACTACAAGCTGACTCATGAAGGGCTACATGGAGCCACAGCGACCGACTACAAGCTGACTCATGAAGGGCTACATGGAGCCACAGCGACCGACTACAAGCTGACTCATGAAGGGCTACATGGAGCCACAGTGACCGGCTACAAGCTGACTCATGAACGGCCACAGGGACCGGCTACAAACTGAGTTATGATCGGCCACAGGCTGGGCTGCTACAGTAATCGGCCACCGGCTGCCACAGTGACCGACCAAAAGCTGCCACAGTTTACCACAGTGATCGGCAACAGGTTGCCACAGTGACCAGCCACAGCCATTATGACAGGGACCGACCACAACTGCCTCAGACTGCTATATGTATATTTTTCTGTGTATATATATTTTAGGTTGGATTTTATTTTTTAAGCTAAGCTTTTATTTTTAATGTAAATTGAATGTTAAAATGAATGGTTAAAATAAAAACAAATATCTTTCAATGTCATATTTATTTATTAAAAAATCCAGTCACAGTTTAGGTCGTGTCGCGTAGCTCAGTACCACCGCCCGCCACGGTATCTAGTACCATTTCTGCCGTGTAATTATTGTTTTTAAAGCAATTACGGTCCGGTTGGAAAGGTGTGGTTTCCGGTTACACTTCTTAAGAGGCGACCATCTTAGTCCTCAAGGGTAGCAACACATCTGTGACTGACTTAGAACGAGACTCCTACAAACAAGTACTAACTTGACTATTACTAACACCAACTAACAGGACTAACTATCACTAACAGTCCCCAGTCCTCATACTTTCTATCGAACTGACCAACTATTGTTCTACTTAACTCTCTCAACTAATTGGACCAACCATCCCAGACCCTATTTGAGTCTTGTTCAAAGTCTGTCACACAGGGTTGCACGGGATAATTATCAATGATAATTATCGCGATAATTACGCACTGATAATTATCAATGATAATAACGTATATTATCAAGAGATTATTAAAAGTTATAAAAAATTAACTTCTCTATTATTATTTGAACGCGGGTAATATTTAGCGTCACTTTTTAACGTCATGTTGATTGTGTGTATCAGAACACGAAAAATGTCTGCGGCCGCCGAAAATTCCGAAGATAAGACCGGGGGTCTTCGGTATTTAGTTATGACAGTTTTTGTGTATTGTGATCTTTTGTGCAAACATATATATTTAACATAACTTTTAAAGTGTTATAACAATTTACAAGTACTTTTATTAAGTTTTACACACCTTATACTGTTGGCTAATATCGGGATAATTATCCAATAGTTATCGGATAATTATCAATGAACATAATTATCTTGATAATTTCCAACCCTGCTGTCACAGTTGTCATGGGTGGCAGCGGATAGGTGGTGCTGCAAGCTCGTATCTTATATCCATAAAAAAACAATCTTTCAATGTTAAATTTATTTATTAAAAAATCCAGTCACAGTTTAGGTTTCGTCGCGAAGCTCATGGGCACCTTGTGCACGGCGCGCGCGTGCGTCACGAGCGCGACGCGCTGCGCGAACGTGGCGCCGCACTGCGGGCACGGGAACGGCCGCTCGCCCGTGTGCGTGCGCACGTGGTTGTTTAGGATGCGGTTCGTCTGGGTATATCAAATTAATATAAGAATAAGAATAGTTTATTTCGACAAATTTCAATATTTATTTTATTCAATATTTATTACAAAAATCTATTATTAAATTCAATATTTATTACAAAAATCATAGTTTAGGTCTCGTCGCGAAGCTCATGGGCACCTTGTGCACGGCGCGCGCGTGCGTGACGAGCGCGACGCGCTGCGCGAACGTGGCGCCGCACTGCGGGCACGGGAACGGCCGCTCGCCCGTGTGCGTCCGCACGTGGTTGTTTAGGATGCGGTTCGTCTGGGGATATAAAGATTTTTAAAGAAGATTTTTATTTCAAAACAAGAATTAATCTACCCACACCACCATACACACACCTGTGTATGTGTGTAGGTGTGTGTATGGTGGTGTGGGTATTCATTTATCGCATGTGCATGTTTTCCTGCGTGGGAGGAGGGGAGGTGCTACGTGCATGAAAGAATACATATATCACCATACGTTTTTGTTCGCGGATTGTTGCAAAGTAGATTAATTCTTGTTTTGTAATAATGGAGTTCCGCAAAGTAACGCCTGATACAATTAATTAGATTTTTATTTGTTTGCTTTCACAGAAGTATTACAATAGTCTTAACTAGTTAAAGTTGTGTACATATTCAAACCATACTTTGTGAGAGCCTGGTGACTGAGGTAGGTTTGCAAAAACCTGTGGTTCAGTTCACCGGCGCCCTCCCGCAGGACGATTTAGTATACTTTCGGTACACTCTAAACTGACGGTTAACTATAAGTTACAATTACGGTGAGCAAGATTTAAACATACAAACATATATAAACAACTTAGTATTAAATTTGTGTGTGAGGATTGTGATATCAAATTAATATCATAGACTATTTCAAGTCTGGGGATATCAAATAAATATCATAGACTATTTCAAGTCTGGGGATATCAAATAAATATCATAGACTATTTCAAGTCTGGGGATATCAAATAAATATCATAGACTATTTCAAGTCTGGGGATATCAAATAAATATCATAGACTATTACAAGTCTGGGGATATCAAATAAATATCATAGACTATTTCAAGTCAGGGGATATCAAATAAATATCATAGACTATTTCAAGTCTGGGGATATCAAATAAATATCATAGACTATTTCAAGTCTGGGGATATCAAATAAATATCATAGACTATTTCAAACACGGCCATCTGACACCAAACTACACGCCGAGGTCTACTTAGATCTAAAACTTGATATGTTTTTTTTTACAGTAAATAATATTTGTAAGTTGAATGTCTGTACTGCTTACATATGCCTTAATATTTTAGATAAGCTTTAAACAAAAATAGCCATATTTAAAACGTAATTTTTTTAAAATCCAAATTTAAAAATATTACATATATGTATATGTAGGTAGTTATCAAATGATATGTAGGTAGTTATCAAATGTATTTTTATGTATCAATTTACAACTAAAGTTATGTAGGTACAATATGCTTTTCGTTTGGCCAAACTACTCTCTCCCAACGTAGGCTGCACTGAAAATCAGCGCTCTTGGTTTCTTTTTCAGAGCCAACAGCGAGTGTAGACCATTTTGTTGCACTCAATGCAACAGGAATAACATTTAGATATAAGCTGTGATTTTATTTTTTAATATAGACGAACAGAATTGTATGGAGTCTGTGTGTTATCTTTGTTGCAATCATGCTGCACAAATAAAGTTTTCTTTCTTTCTAAAGTTTCATCCACACCCGAATCGACTCATGGCCTACTTCCACCGTACGTTTCTCGCGGTCTTTTTTACGGCGAACTGGTCTTCTGTGGAATGAGCCTCCGACTGAAGTTTTCCCTTCGAGCTACGACATTGTGCGCTTCAGAAAGAGTGAAACGTTTCCTTCAAGGCAGACAACGCACCTGTGTTACCCCTGGTGTCGAACGTTGGACACGTCGAGCCACCCTAAGGTCTTCGACAAAGCTTATCAATTATTTGCACCAATGAAAACAACTTGGACCGACGGCTTTACTTGCCTGTCGTTGCTAAACTCTGTCGTTCGACAGAATCGACGCGACTAATTAGGCTATCTATGGACGCTACAACTTACCACGAATCCACGGCCGCAGTATTTGCATATCTTGTTCTTCGGCAGCTGTATCTTGTTATGATACGACGCTATGTGAGTACGGAGACGGAAACCGTTTAGGAAGTACTGGAAACAAATTCATGTGTGTTTATGAGACACCTTTTTATGCTTAAATTTACCTGTACAACTATTTAAATTATTAATAACAAATAAAATACTGGTTGTCTGTAAAGTCGGTTTACGGACGATAGCACTGAGCAAGACGATAGATTTTTCAGTTATATAAAATGTACTCTGTGGATAGATTTACGTGATATGATAACGTCATAATCATTAATTTATACAATACAAAAAAGGAGAAATTGACGTCTGTAGTCTTTACTTCAAAGTATTCTAAAGTACAGATAACTAATCACAGACAACAGACAAGTCTATATATTTATTTTGACAGTTCTCTATTTCGGAGCCATGGAACCGCCAATGTTGTCGTGTGCAAAATTAATTTATTGAAAATAATTTCTCTGCAGAGAACCGCTCATTTAATATATTTTTTTAATATTTTTCTGTGAATCAGTATATTTTTCTCTTTTTATGCTGGAATGTACAAAAAAAACACAACTTTTTCATATGCGCTGTCGATGTTCATCAATTTATAAGACGTTATCACGTCAAAAAATAAAAATAAAGTTATTACAGACCATAGCCAATAAAATACTACGTTAATTCTAACAGGGCTGGCCATATTATCGGTATACGGCGAATATTCGCATTATCGCGAAGTGGTCTAGTACAGTTTCCTAAACTTTAAAAATAACGGAACACCAACCAAATACCAAAATTACCAATAATTTATGAAACCCCATATCAGATAATTACAAATCACTGAAATTTATATATGAACATTTTTTTTTGAAAAGTGTAATATAATTAATTGAAAAACATTATTCTTAGTTTTATAGTAAGTACCTAATAACACTTACTCTGGAACATTTCTCGCAGTAATGGTTGGTTTTCTGTAAATGGACGTGTTTATAGTGGTTGGTCATTGCAGAATTCTTCGCGTAAACGTTTGAGCATTCTGGGCAAGAAAACCTGGAAAGAAAAAGAAAAAAATGTGTTATTAGTGTCCTATGCAGTACGTATTCTATACTAATATTAAAAAAAGAGGAAAGATTACACGCTCCAGTAGTTTTCACATAAAAACTACTGGAGCGATTTCAAAAATTCTTTCACCATTAGAAAGCTGCATCTTCACTGAGTGACATAGGCTATATATAACTAGGTGTAAACGAAACTATGTATTGTTATGTCTAATTCCATGCGAACGAAGCTGCGGGCAGGCATTCACTAGTATACTTTAAACAAATTTCAGCTTTATGGATATCATTTCCATATAAACTTTTGTAAAGAGATCGCATCTTATATATTATACCTAAAGTTGAGAAAAAACATGTAATTTTAAACTACCCGCACTGGGTTATCTTGTATTTTGAAACTGTATGCTCTCATTTATGTGACGTTTTTTATCTTTATGAGACTTATGACATCATTGTCTTTAAACCTAAACATTACACGTAAGTCCACGTAATTTTCGTAAAGGGGTCGAAAGTTTTCAGCCTCACGCGTAATATTGTAACGTCTCACTAGGGTTCGTAACAAAATGTTAGTAATGAAGAATGTTAACTAATTTTGAATATTAGCTTTCCATATTCTCTGTCAAAAATAAAAAATACCTGTGAAAGAATTACTTCGATTCGTCAATTAGTTTCCGATTTATAGAAGTAAACGTGCGATGCGGACGTGTGACGGTGTGACGTCATCGTACAACACTCGCTCAGTCCGCTCGCGCTCTCAGCACGGTCGTCTTACGTTTAATTAGAAATTATAAATACTTTCAAAAATGTCCAATCCAAATACTAATAAATATTAACACTATTAACGTAACACGCGGATGAAACAGTCAACTTGCTACTAAGCGGAGCGTTGTATATTGACGTCACATGCGGTCACGTGACTGTTAGCAGACTGGATATAAAATCGAAACTAATAGGTATTTTCGACTACAACAAAAACTAGTGTATTTGTATACATACAAGCTTTACTGTAACAAACTTTCAACCGATTTGGCATACCTATTAACATTCTTAATTTTACATCAGGCCACTTTATACACACACAGTATCTCACTGCACTTATTCGCACTTTAATTTCTTCCTTGGTATCACTTAGGTTCTTCCCTTATCGCTTGGATCACCGCTTTCACGAATAGAAAATGACAGTGTTTTGAAAATTTCGAATGTACTCAAGTTCATCAGTCCCTTTCACGAATGTTCTGGAAGACATCACATTTGAATTTGGAACGTACTCGATTACATTCTATCTCTCACGAACTTTCTGTAAGACGTCACATTTGAATTTGGAACGTACTCGAGTACATCTATCCCTCACGAACTTTCTGTAAGACGTCACATTTGAATTTGGAACGTACTCGAGTACATTGTCATCTATCTCTTTCGATCTTTCTGTAAGACGTCACATTTGAATTTGGAACGTACTCGAGTACATCTATGCTTTCAATCAAACTTTCCGTAAGCCGTCACATTTGAATTTGGAACGCAAAATTACAGACTAGTACACGCACAGTGGTATTTCCACAGTGCAATGAATGCACAGAGCTTTCAATATAGCGACGTAACAGTATAAATAAATACTCACGATTTCCTCTGCGGCTTGTGTTTAACACTCAGCTTCAAATGCTGCTTATACTGCGATATGTTGTCGAACTGCTTGTTGCATTCAACGCAGTACGACTCCTCGGTCACGTGCTTAATGTGGTGCAGGGCTATGTGGCGCTTCATACTGTCGTATTTGACGTACCTCCTCTTACAAAACTTGCATTTGTGTTCACCGTGTTTTCTTCTGAAACAAATTTTTCTTATAATGTTAGTTTTAATCTAACACCTAGTAGTGAAGTGCATTGTGCATATAGGTGAAGGGAATATCTATAATTCTATACTAATATTATAAAGAGGAAAGATTTGTTTGTAGTGTTTTCACACAAAAACTACTGGACCGATTTCAAAAATTCTTTCACCATTGGAAAGCTGCATCTTCACTTGGTGACATAGGCTATATAACTAATATACTAGGTGTAAACGAAACTTATGTTATGTCTAATTACACTATAGTAATTAGTGAGGTGACACACTCGTTTTAGTTGTAATAAAATCTATCGGTAACAAGTATCGACGCGCACAGACCGAACTTGCGTGATATCTTGCAGTATATTGCAAGATTGCGGCACGGGGTATACGCCCAGTTCCGTTCTATCTTGATTAATTTCTGTGTTCACTACTACCAATTTCTATTCATACCTGATATGTCTTGAGATATATAGCTTCTTTGAACGCTTCACACCACAGTAGTCGCAGATAAACCATTTGTGATGATCTTTGTAGTGCTTATGGAAATCACTATTTCTGGATCTGCAAATAAGAAGGAATAATCCATACTAATATTATAAATGTGAAAGTGTGTTTGTTTGTTTGTTTGTCCGGCTTTCACGTCGCAACGAAGCTATTATATGGTATGGTTTTTGTGTGTGGAGATAGTGAGGAGGGTGGAGAGTGACGTAGGCTACTTTTTACCGCGGTAAAACAACCTCATGGGAAGATATCGATGTTTTGTTATTTGCTAGATATTTAGTTCCGGATGTTGTTAATAGATGGCGTTGTCATGTATGATAAACAACTCAACAACATTGTTAATTCCCTTTGACCACGCGGGCGGAGCCGCGGGTAAAAGCTAGTTGAATTATAAAAAAAAGTTTAAAAAAAAAGCTTTTTATAAGCTGCTTCTGCAGCGCATCGGGCATGTTTGCGGAGGCTCGTGTCCAATGCTTCTGGGCCACGATGCGTCTGCGGGCGGCGTCCATTGTGCGGCGGGTGCGGGACAGCTCCAACGGCATCCTGCGTATGATTGCAGGCAGACTGGACTGTCCATTTTTGTCATACTGCTGCGGGCTACATGCCATCAAATGACATAGGTACAAACTGGCACGGTCCAGCCTGCTGAAGTAATTATTAGGTACTAACGTAGGTTAAGCTGTACTAACAAATTTTATTTTTATTATTCTATGTTTATTTTTTGTAATATTAGGTTTATAATTATTTGTATTGATTACTGTTTATAATTAACGAATGTGTGTATATGAGACTCAGTCGTGAAATAAATGATATATTATTATTATAACTTATTTTTTATTTTCATGCATTGTCATCGGAACCTAATATGTGTGCCAAATTTCAGATCAATAGCTTCAGTGGAAGTGGGTGAAATATTGATTGCAAGATTCCAGGACATACATACTTACAAGATACATACGAGTGAAGTTAAATAAAAGCTTTTAAAAACATCATCATCATAATCAACAACTCTTTCTTTATCCCACTGTTGGGCACGGGTCTCCTCTCAGAATGGGAGGGATAAGGCCTTAGTCCACCACGCTGGCCAAGTGTGGATTGGCAGAATTCACGCGTTGCTAGGCCTACCACCTACAATTATGTAGCTTTGATTCGGCAAGAAACGGTTATTGCAATATTTTATATATATTTTATACTTTTCATCCCGTAAAACTGTCCAGTATATATTTTATCTTTTTTCCAGTTCCTTGAAATGGACAGTTTTACGGGATAAAAAGTAGCCTATGTGACTCCAGGTTGTGCAATACATCTATGCTAACATTCCGTTGAGAAGAAGGATAAACCACCCGTTCCCAGTTATATACATACTAGTGGAAGCCCGCAGCTTCGCTCGCGTAGAATTAGACCCATTAACGACGTCTGCCCGCGTTCGGGTTGCCCACTTGACTTCAATGACGGCAAAGTTTCATACTAACTTTGCACCCCCGATTTACCCGTTAGGGGGTGAATTTTCAAAAATCCTTTCTTAGTGCTCCCCTACGTTATAAAAAGAACCCCTGCGCAAAATTTCAAGTTTCTAACCCTTATAGTTTAGGCCCTGCTTTGATAAGTCAGTCAGTCAGTCAGTCAGTCAGTCAGTCAGCTTCTCCTTTTATATATATACATGTATTAATAAAGGTTATAGATTGGTAAGAAGATATTATGTCTGTAAAGATTTCTATGATTTCAGATTTTCAGACTCATTTATTTTTCATTACTTATATATTATTTTGTATACGCGTAATAAACGTCATAACATTTTTTTATCAACCGCCGGTTCACAAAGGTGATGCTACCGAGAAGAACACAGCAAGAAACTCGATAGTTACTCTTTTCAACATTTACAATGTTTATAATTCGATCAAGGTACATTATTATTGAACAAGTTGAGCTCCATACATCGCATGTCGCGTTTCTATTGTACTACAGCGTTTATACCGTCCATGTAGACAATCTTGCCCCACCGCCGTCAATCCCGCACTCACCGGAACAGGCAGCCACACTTGCGACACTCGTATACGATGCGGTGGGCCGTGGCAATATGTAGACGAATTTGCCCCGCACTGGGGCATTTGTAGCCGCACACCAAGCAATCGTATATGTACCCGTGCCCATCTACGTGACTCACGAGAATCTCCTCTGTAGAACACCGTACATCACATTCCTTGCACTCGTAGACGTTGGTCTGGAAACATTGGCATTATTGACCATTTCAATTAATTAATCAATTTAAAACCAATTGTATTTGTGTGTACATAAATATTAAAATAAATAAATAAAAAATAAAACCAAGTATACATAGCGGCATGAAAGTTTAGGTTTGACCTTGAATGTGCAGAAGTCAAAATTAAGATTTAAGAATTAACTAACTAATTTTCATGCCGCGAGCAATTGATATGTTACCATATTACAGTGTCTGTTAACAAATATAAAGGGTTATTGGTAATTCGACGTATTATCGTTAGGAGGGGTGACTATTTGTGATAATTTTAACCATATGCATTATGCAAAAGTGAACCATTTTCGAGTAATCAAGCTTTTTAGCTTTTTTCAAAATAAGTCAAAAATGCAACATCAAAAATTTATCATTTCATCATATCAATATAAATCATTTTTTTTCTTTTGATTTATAAAAACGATTAAACAATTGTTATTTATCAGTATTAAAAGTACAACTATCGGTCCAACTTTAAAAATGCGAGACGATTAACGCTATAATAATAGCTTTAATAGCTATTTCAATCGTCAATCGTTTGAAATAGCTATTTAATCGATTGATTTAATCTATTGAACCGATACTAAAAAATCTCGGATTATGATCGATCGAACAGCTACATCTACATCTAGCTACACCCAGCTAGATTTTGATAAGTAATTTTAGGTGTAGCTTGCAACTGCCATCTAGTATAATAAAAGTTTAATTATTGATGTCAAATAACAGCGAGTTTACAGTTTTTCAAGAACGCCTCTTTTTGTCTTACACAGATGTAAATGCAAGAGTTGCTTACAAAAAACATATTGCAGATCCCTCATCTTACCTCTAAATGATATGTCTCAATATGATTCACGTACATTGGTTCATCGCTGAATACATAAACGCATTTCTGGCAGTTGAAAGTTGCTTTCAAAAACTCTCTAGCTGCCCTTGTCTCACTCACACATTTGTCTCTTTCTTCCTTATCAACCTTCACCCTCCGACACAATTTGTTGAGAGTCACGCGATCGTTTACATCTATTTTAATCGATATGTATTTCGATTTCAACGGTTTTCTTCTTTCCGTCTTTTTAGTCTCTTTGTTAATCAATAACTCTTCTTTGATTGCAATGTCAGTCATTTCTATGTCTTCCGCGAATAATCCTTCGTTTCCTGTTTCATCACAACCGTCATCATCATCATAATCCTCAAGTTTAACATCAAAATCGGTACAGTCATATCTCTCCTCTTTGATATCCGAACTCTCTTCATATTCAACTTTAACTTCATCGTTTTGTGTTTCACTATGTTTGATGTCTATATCAACCTTTGCGTCGTCTTCGGAAATTACGTTTTCAGATATTAAAACATCTGGTGTGTTTGTAAAGAATGTTGTTAGAGTGGATAGTTGTTCACTTAGTATCTAAAAGTATAATTAAGAAATTGTAAAACTATATATAGTGCGGCAGGGTAAGACACATGGGGCAAGACGGTTAATACAAACAAAATGCAGTAGTTGTAAATTAGAATAGAAGTCTACAGATTTATAAAATGTAAAAAGATATAGTGAAGAAGATATAAGAAGAACTCGTGGTTGCAGCCGCTCAAGACATTATAATCACCATCATCATCAGCTTTTAGTGATCCACTCTCCTAAACAACAACATTATCAACGGAAATTTAATTGGATAGGATTGTCACCGCCAGTGGCAACAATTCTTATTCTTTAAGCCAACTTTACCTTTCGTTAGCTACGACTCATAGACGTCCCACTGCTGGGCACGGGTCTCCTCTCAGAATCAGAGGGATTAGGCCTTAGTCCACCACGCTGGCCAAGTGCGGATTAGCAGACTTCACAAACCTTCGAGAACATTATGAAGAACTCTCAAGCATGCAGGTTTCCTAACGATGTCCTTCACCGTTACAGGAAATGACATTTAATTTCTTAAATCGCACATAACTTAGAAAAGTGGTGCGTGCCGCTTGGGTTTGAACCCGGACCGCTCGAGTGAGAGGCGAGTTCGATAGCCACTGGGCTGTCACTGCTATATGTATGACATAAAATAATGCGTGATCTAAAATCTACTTAAGTGAACAAGTACTTCGAAGGTTTGATACATATTATGAACAATACATCCTGTATACCTAAAAATGAAGTCCAGTGCAATCTATATAAAAATGTTATGTTGGTTTGTGTACGCTTCTAAAACTCAAAAAGTTATGCACCGATCGAGCTGAAATTTTAGCATGATATATAATCCGCATCAAGGATTGTTTTTATCTAATTTTTGCATCAGTCACATATCCGGGAAAAATATTGTACATCCACAAGTATTGCAAAATTAAACTTATATGACATGTATTCTTTGTTTTGTTTTTCATTTCGCAACCATTCAATCACAATGTGCCACAGCGAAGCGTGGCAGGGTACAGCTAGTATTTATTATATTTACGTACAAGTAGACGCCCGCAGCTTCGCTCGCGTGGAATTAGACATAATAATAGATTCTTTGTAACTTGAACTTGAAAGTAGAACTTTGTAATTAATCCGTAAATGTGTTATCCCCTATGTTTATTTTACACCCTTGGGTAACATTTTTACAAACTTTGATTGCCATATTTATTTATATCTAATCAACAGCCTAAAATATATAATGACAATAATTTCATACAACCTTTCATCCCCCTTTTCAACCCTTTACAACACTTTTTTCAATTAAAAAGTATGTAAGTTTATGTCATTTCTCAGGCTCTAGATAGTCTTGTCTTGTGTACCAAATTTCATTTAAATCGGTTCAGTAGTATTGGCGTGAAAGCGAGACAGACAGACAGAGTTACTTTCGCATTTATAATATTAGTATGGATTAGAGCTCCAATCCTAGGAGGCGTGCAGGTGTTTTTTAAAAGCTTTTATTTAACTTCACTCGTATGTATGTCCTAGAATCTTGCAATCAATATTTCACCCACTTCCACTGAAGCTATCGAGCTGAAATTTGGCACACATATTTGGTTCCGATGACAATGCATGAAAATAAAAATAAAAGTTTTTAAAAAAAAAAAATTTTAACTGTATGATTATAAATCTTACCTTTTTACTGTTAAGTGCTGTTTTAATCAACACATCGTGTGCCTGTTTGAACCTCTTTTGAAACTTGCACGTGTTTCGCAATATACTGTGACATTCCCAGCACATGAGTGGTACCTGGAAACAATCGGGATTCACCGTTGGTCATTTCAAGATTAAGGATTCCGGACCAGAATAGTGCTACGGTAGCCCCTGCCTGTCGTAAAAGGCGACTAAAAGAGGACTTCTGGGGTTGCGGGCGGTAAGAATCGTCCATCATGTGACCCCGGGAAAGACGACGCTGTTTGTGGCTGCACAGTGTTGTGTAAACCGGGAAGAGCCCGTCTTGGGTGCAGCGCCGGGGAGGACCGGCGCGTTCTACGAGAGATCCCGGAGCCCCTGTAGCGCCGGAGTAGGCCACCGAGTGGGTTTTAGTGGGTGAAAGTCCCACATAACCTGGCGTCGCTCCCACGACGTTCGGGTACCTTTTCAAGGATTCCCACTCGTTAAACAAAATAAAAAAAGGATTCCTGGTAAAGACAAGGTCATTATACAGGGTTATCGGTAATTCGACGTATTCCCGTTAAGAGGTGATAGGGGTGACTATTTGTGATAATATCAACCCACATATGCATTATGCAAAAGTGAACCATGTTTGAGTTATCAAGCATATTAGCTTTTTTCAGAATAAGTCAAAAATGCAACATCAAAAATTAATTTAAAAAAAAGTATCTTATCGTGCTTCGGAGGGCACGTAAAGCCGTCGGTCCCGGTTGTTTTCAATGGTGGAAACAGTCGTTAAGCCTTGTCGAAGACCTTCGGGTGACTTGAGAACATTCGACACTGGGTTAGCCACTAACCCCTTCACCAATCCGCATTGGAGCAGCGTAGTGGAGTATGCTCTAGCTAGACCTCCCGCAGCACATTCTGTGGGGGAGACCCGTGCCCAGCAATGGGACTTCTATGGGTCGCAGCGACAGCGACACTAGTTTAGTATTAAAAATGTGTATAGTGCAGCTCATCTCTTCTTTCATCCTCCATGCTGCCAGACTAAGATTAAATCAATGTCACCTTATGTCGCATGGTGTGAGTGAGGTTCCTAATAAATATTTGACCCATCTATCTAATTGACAGGAATAATTACTAACTACGAAGCATTTTAAAATTACGGCTAAACGAGGTTCGCTATACTTGATTGCAGTAAAATATATATAAAAAAATGTTTTTAGCTTCAAAATAACAGTAGACTTTTTTATTCCAAACATGTTCTAAACAAAGTTTAGGGGCTTGTGATGAAAATAATGTTTCTCAGATTGCAACTTTCAATGTTGATTATGTGTACACTAATATCTAATATCAATTGTTTTATGGTAATTTCATGCTAATACATTCTACATAGGTACCTTCTTGTGCAAAACTGGTTCCATCAAGTCCGCCATCAGTTTCTGATAAAGACTATAATACTCTTCAATCGGTAATAACTTTCTTCCCCTGGATAAACAGCCATGGCAAATGTCTTTAAAATCAAAAATCACCGATTTCTTGTTTTTTGGCATATTCGTAAATGTACATTAAAAACTTAGATACTAGAAACGATAAAAATGATTTCAGCTCTCAGACAACAATTTTCAGCTGGCTGGAGAGCCACCCACAGACATTGCTTGTCAACTTTGTCAAGTAATGTCAAGTGGTTACATTACATACGTCAAAACGACAGATACCTACTTGACACTTTTCTTTTTTTATTGATTAAATACATGATAGCAATAATAACAGCAGCAAAAATAAAGACAGCACTTATTTAGCAGATTTTTTTTAATTTAATCATCAGCACCATAATAGTCTTATCTCAGTTCTCCGTTAAAATAATATTTTTTTCGGTGGAATTACAAAAGTTTGGTTACACTTTATGTCAAGCCAATAGTCGGGGTTGCGCACAAAACCAAGCATATATGTACAGGATGGATTTTGTACCTTATCCGCTATAGTTACAGGAAAACGTTCCTACGAAACTATCCTTAACTTTTTAAGATATTCTGAACTGATTCACAGATTTTTGAGAAAATGTACGGTCAGCGAAAAAAGTGCTGAAATCCAAAAAAAAAAATGTTTTATGCCTATCGATCCTACTTCGTATGGGGATCAAAATACTCTATGGGACCATTAAATCAACTCGTAATATTCTTTATCGCCAAACAACCTTATACGTTGTTCGCTACAACACGATATGAAATTATTGAATGACATGGATCTCTGTGAAATCTTGTACTAAGTATGTATATATATACTGTAATTTATATTTAGCGAGGTCCGATATCTGCGACAAGTCTAATATTAATTGTTCAAAAAAATACTTAATTATTTAAAAAATATATAAAAAAGAAGTTTGAAAGTAAATTTTGAATTTCGAATTCGATTAGAATATCCCTATCCCTACGTAATTCTTCTGTTTGCGTTTTGTCGTTGTCATTTACAATTTATAAACTTCTGTTTAAAAATGTCTTCAAAACGGCAATTTTTGGACTTAGTTGAAGCGTATTTTGTAAATAATAAAAACAAAGAAGCTGCATTATTGTGGTACGTGAATAAATATCCATTCCGACATGTACCAACAAGAAAATGGTTCTTTCAAAAAGAAATTGGTGCGGCAGCCTCGTGTACTGGACAGTGGACATAGACACGGAGATCACTATTATAGCCACAGAGTATTGAAGAGATTTCTTCCTTCATGATTATAGCCTATGTTGAAGCCTATCCAGAAATATCTTCCAGATTGGTCGCTCTTGAAGTGGATGTTTCCCACTCACTTGTGTTAAAGACATGGAAAAAATACGGCTATAAATGCTATCGACAGGGGCGTAAAGGTCGTGAAGGAATATAGGTAAATTAAAAACGTTTCAGGATACTTGTTCTGTTTTAGTTATAAAAATATTTGTACTCTTCATACTATTGGGCTACTGTTATAAAAATAATAGGTTTTAATTCGGATAAAAATTGAAAAACTTTATACTTTTTAAGTTTTAAATGACAGTGTTAGTAATTGTCAAAGTTTGACAGTTAATAAATGTGCATCACGTGATCAATTATAATTAGATCTACAAGCTAACAAGAAAACAATAAAACTGAAGATAAATATTACATTTTTATTCCATTAAAAATAATTATTATATTACACTAGATTTAATATTCAGCCTTATAATATAAATTAATCTATTTTAAACATATTCATACCAGAAATTAATTGTATATCTTAACTATGAACATTACAGGACATAATATAATCCCTTAAAATAATTTGATTACCATAATGGACTAAAAATCCTAAATCTCATGATAGGTTTTCAATTGACTCTGTAATAACCTATTTTGATTTAGATTCAGCAATTACATTTCATTCAAATAAAATAAATAAATAATCAGAGAAGTATCACATTTCAGAGGCATTTTTTCAAATGATCAAAATAAGTAATAGAATGCAAAAATTCCCTTTAGCAAACTTTTAACAAGAAGTGGATTGGGGGAGTTAGTCCAGTAAGTAAAATGTCTATAGAAATGTAAATTAGTCAGTAACATAGAACTACAGGAGCAGGGAGTGTTAGTGACAAATTAGTCCTGTAATAAGTTATCATAAGTAACCAGTTAGTAAATGTTAGTAAAAGTTTTGTTCAAAGTTGGCCACAGATGTGATGCTACTCTTTGAGCACTAAGATGGTTGCCTCTAGAAATTATTTTATTGCTTGGATCATTAATAATATTCAATAATAGGCATAATTTGATCATTGTTTCACAATTAACTTAAAAACCCTTGTATTGCTATTGGAATATATTCCATCTAAAAAAAGATCTTGGAAACCAGCTCCTGATTGTTATCGCAAAGTAACAGTCACTAAGCCATGACAGGTGCCTTAGGGTGATAAAAATTTCCAACAAATAGGTCGATAGCCCCTCCACAAATCTGACTGACCTGTGCCAACAGTGGGACGAAATTGGGTGGCATTCTAGAACTATATTATAATTTTAAGCTAGGCTATACAGTTTGCTTAGCAGGGCAATTGAGTAAAAGATTTTATGGATGGAGTTATGATTTGCAATAAATCTCAATCTCAAATCTCACAGATTTGTATTGTGTAATACTGTCAATTCAATGAAGACCTTAAAAGTGACTAGTGAGTTATTCCAACTTTGAAACCACACCACACAATAAAATGGAAACGGAATGGATGAATTTTTGATAGCGAATTTGTTACCAATAAAATCTTTACATATTGTGTACGCGCCTAAGAACTCTTTTTGATTTTTAGAGTGAGATGTGTCAGAGATTTAAAAAGGTTTTTCTATGTCATCTGTCTTTCTTGTTACTTTTATCTAATTTCTTGTACTGAAAGTTGTGTTTAAATAATGTTGAAATACATGCTTGGCTTTTGTGAAATAAGTGTATTAATAAGCAAGCAAACATTTTTTTATGATTTGTGAAAGTATTAGACAAATTTAATATGCTGTATATCTCAGTCAATAAAATTCACTAGCTCATCAAAAATAACAATCCAATCAAGTTTATATGAATTTCATACGCTATTTGTTGTGATGTTTGTCAAGTGATATCTTACGACATGAATAAATTCATCTCATGAAAACTTTTACAAAATTACCCTGCTTAATGAGTGAACCCAATGATTAGTGGGTCTAGTTTTATTTCCAGGAATAAACCACCAGCTATGGATAGCTAATCCTGTACACAGTCCATTTCAATAGCTTCTAAAATGTACAAATAAAATTGTTCAACACAAAATTGTACCTAATACGACACTGGAGGAACTTGCGGTAACATGTTTGTGTAAATACACTGGTTTTCTACTGGTTTCATGTGCTGCATTGGTTGGTGCTGCATTACGGGCATCTGTTGTATCTGTGGTGGAGGGATTGGTTGTTCTGGGGGCTTTTTGTTTTTCTTCTCACATTTCTTAAACTTAATACCTAACTTATTCAGTAAGATTAATCTAAGAGATTCTTTGCCACCTCTGTAGTTTAATTCGTGCTTGGCTGCCGCTAGTATCTTACCTAACGTAGGAACTTCTTTCCGGACTGAATAACTGTTCACTATTCCCCTCAAGGCGCATAACTGGAAGTAGTCAAGTTGAACTTTCGTTTTTCGAACGCGTTTTTTCTTGGGGCCTGTCATTTTCGTCTGAGTCGCCTCTGCTCTTAGTCCGTCTCGTTTTATCCTCTTTATGGTGCTCTCAGACAAACCAGTAGCTGCACAGGCTCGTTTAATAACGTTTTCAACTGGAAAAGCGTATCCCCGATTCTGTTTTTCGCTCTCAAAAAACTTGATCACTTTGTAAATAATTTCGCGCGCTTGGCCGTCTATGGCTTCTTTTTTCTTTTTATCCGCCCGTGATTTGTGTATATCCGTCTGAACGGCTTGCGAATGAGGCGCTTGCTGCTGCTGCTGTTGCTGAACCTCCGGGTTGGGGGGCATAGGGACCTGGTTTTGAACTTGTATCTGCACTTGCACTTGTTGTGGTTGAGGTTGTGTGTGTTGTGCCATTTGCATCTGATTGTTTACACTCACAGTCATTTCATGCAAGTGCTGTTCCATTTTGCCGTTCCAATTTATACTTACTCACCTAGCTTTTTCACTCAATCTTACAATTATATTAATTGTTTACTTTTATTTTACCTTTATAATTCATTAATGTATCATAATTATGTTAAATTAAGTTTATTACGGTCTTGAAACAAAAGCTTTCGCTCAGTTGATAGATCTCTAGAACTGGCCGCCATTTATGGAATGCAAATGCAGCCAGCAGCAGTCAGTCAGTAGTCAACACAGAGTACACAAAACCTAACCACACATGAGTGTTGAATGCAGATGATACAATTTTTGTCACGTACAAATTATAAAATATGTATGATCAATTTTGATACATTTTGATACTCTAAAAATTAACGTCTCAACATAAAAATCTATAAATATAAAAGAAGCTGACTGACTGACTGACTGACTGACATATCAACGCAGGGCCTAAACTATAAGGGTTAGAAACTTGAAATTTTGCACAGGGGTTCCTTTTATAACGTAGGGGAGCAATAAGAAAGGATTTTTGAAAATTCATCCCCTAAGGGGTTAAAACGGGGGTGCAAATTTAGTATGAAACATTGTGTTGGCCATTAAACTCTCCACCAATCCGCAGTGGAGCAGCGTAATGGAGTATGCTCTTGACCTTCCGCAGCTGTGTCCGTAGGGGAGACACGTGCCCAGCAATGGGACATCATTCTAAGGGTTGCAGCAGCAATATTTTCAAATCTTATATTTTAGTGAAAAATAAATCTCCACTGGCTTCTTAATTTTGTTGTTGTTGATGTTTGTAATTTCAATTTGATCAATTGATGGTCATCCTACTAAAACAGGCCAGCACGAAGTTTTAGTCTCTCTTTCAGCTCGCATCTTAAGTCATACATGCAAAGCGTATCTATTACTTCCATGCTCATCAAAGAGTACAATAAATTATATTATTCTATGCAATGCTTTCAATTCAATATTCATTTTTAATCTATGATTAATTTGCTTCCTCCGCTAGGACAGGACACAGAACAAAAATATACTCACAATGAGCGAGCGCCAGCAGGAGTATTATGTTCTGTGGCCATGACTGGCCAGCGTAGACGGAGAATGGATTGCATTCTCCGTCTACGCTGGCCAGGCAGGCAGGAGTAATAGTAATAAAGAGTATTCTGTCTGTGCATTCGCTTCTCTCTCTTGTAAATATTCAATCACACACAGAATCTATCAATTCAATTTAATGTCCTCAGAGTATATTTATACTGAAACCCATCACTCATTGACATCATATTAATCTGTGCAACAAATCACGCACACAAAAAATGAATCGATTTTTTGATGACAATGATCAAATCATCCAGATCTTAATACAAAGAAATTGGTATCTCTATTCTCTAGCTAGTTTGTGTTTGTGGCTTTGTGGAAATTGGAGTATTGTAGCCATTGATAACAGAACTAAAGAGGATAGGCCCTATTTTGCCTATATATTTTTTCATTATAGAAATATCATGCAAATATGAACCACAATAACAAAAATATATCTATCTCATTCTCACACGTTACAATCTGTACTTGTAGAAAAGGTACAAGTAATGTCGCACATTCAATTCAATTAGTAAAATCTTACGATGTATCAACAAAGACCCGCCTTGAAGCCGGTTTTGCAGGTAAGCGGACGCCATTTTATAAAAACAGTTTTGGTATCAATGGGCTTCCTGCGTCATCATTAGAGATGGGACGTTGACGTTTTTACAGTCGACGAAACGAAACTGGTTTATCGTCTACGATAAACTAGTTCAAAAAACAGTTCTATTTTCTACTAGTTTACATGGTAGACGGAACAGCGTTTATACAAATTTTTGTCATTGTTTATCCACCGTTTAGTGAAAAATCAGATTTAAGATAACATAGCTCGTAGTGCAAAATCAGATTTATGATTACATAGCTCGTTTAGTTTAAACTAGTGGACGCCCCCGCAGCTTCGCTCGCGTAGAATTCGACCCATTAACGACGTCTGCCCGCGATCGGGTTGCCCACTTGACATTTTTGAAGTTAGTTTCATACTAACTTTGCACCCCCGTTTTACGCCCTTAGGGGGTGAATTTTCAAAAATCCATTCTTAGTGCTCCGCTACGTTATAAAAAGAACCCCTGTGCAAAATTTCAAGCTTCTAACCCTTATAGTTTAGGATACGTATTAGACGTAACATAACCTAAATACAAAATTTCATTGAAATAATGTAGGTTTATACGAAAAACTTTTATACTTACTAACTTTGCACCCCCCTTTTCCCCCGAGAGATAATTTTCGAAACTCAATAAAAAACCTTCATAGGTAGGTACTGAATTTGATTCGAATAACATCAAAAACGGCAAAGTTTCATACTAACTTTGCACCCCCGTTTTACCCCCTTAGGGGATGAATTTTCAAAAATCCTTTCTTAGTGCTCCCCTACGTTATAAAAGGAACCCCTGTGCAAAATTTCAAGTTTCTAGCCCTTATAGTTTAGGCCCTGCGTTGATATGTCAGTCAGTCAGTCAGTCAGTCAGTCAGTCAGTCAGTCAGTCAGTCAGTCAGTCAGTCAGTCACCTTCTCCTTTTATATTTAGTTTAAATTTGTTTACTAATAGACTGATCCACGAATTGTACTTGCAAATTGAAATTAACTTCCCTTCATATTTTCATACATTTACTGGCAGGCTGACTAATAAACTTGTGTGTACGATAAACTACTCATGCGCGTTGCGTCGACTAAGCGAAAACAAAATCAAGTCGAAACGAACAAACAGGTTTATTCACGTTATTCGTAATCTGTAAAGTAGTTGAACTCTGCTGTTGAACGACGTTGACGCCAGTCGACGCATTCGTGTGTCGCTCCGATTGTTCATTCATGAACATAACATAATGTCGTTCACGAGTAAACTGGTTTATCGGTAGACTATAAACTAGTTTAACCGTTCATGCAAAGTAAACAGTCGAAAAAAACTGTTCGTTCATTCAACGCTCAAGCCTAGTCATCATCGAGTTGAGTAAGTTGGCTGTGCGTCGTTTGGACATATTCAACAATCGCAACACCGAACATGAGAGTTCTCATAAATTACTTTTGATTAAAGCCGTTATTTTTAATTACTTAGAAATAAGATACAAGTAGGTACTATGGAAAAAAACATGACGAACATGTGTCGAAAAGAAATTTTTTAAGGAAATTAATATTATTCCGACATGAACTAAAAAATAATTATTTAAATTTGCATACAATTGTTTAATTTATCTTTTCACCGCAACTTTTTTCCTTTCTGGGTTTCCTCTCAAAACGGAAGATTGCTTATGCCTTCAAGAACATTATGGAGAGCTTGTAAGACGTTTCCTTCACCGTTACAGCAGATGAATTTTAAATTATTGAATCGCATATAATTGTTTAAATTTGATTCGCTTGGAATTGGACCGCTTGATTGACAGGCGAGTTCGATAGTCACTGGAGTGGTCCCTAGAAGCCTAATCTACGTCATTTTAACCCATACGAAAACGCATATTCGTTTTCTCTTCCGCATGCTTGTTTCGATCGCGGTGACCATCTAAACCAACTCAGTGGCCACCGAGAGCTGACAAAAAAAGGCTGTACCATCTTGGTAAGTCCCGCCATTTTGTAGGTAATTTTTACGTATGTTTGGGCTTTGTGTAACTTTTGCACCAGTTTATGCTTATTTTAAAAGCATTTAACGTTGTTTTTTGTAGTACCTAGTTTTACTACCTAGGCTACATGTTATTAACATGTGACATGTTTTATTACAATAATTTTGCTGAAGTAAAAACTACAATATTAATTTATAGAACACAATACAACATAACTTATAGTACGAAGACAACATAGTCATAAAAAAATTTCTTTCTGATGCCTCCTACCATTAATTGTATAATTATTTGTTTCTTTTATATCATCACTAATTTGTTAATCTATTACATGAAAATAAATGCAAATTAAAGCGTATCACACTAAGATACGGGTATTTTTTTCTTAAAGGTCAATTTGACGTATGATTGAGCTTCTAGGGTATAGCCCAAGGAGTCCTAATCATGCATTTACCTACTTGAAGTAGTTATTAGTTATTACACGGCACTAGATCACACGCTTGTCAAGAGAAAACTTTTTTAATTTTTTACTTTAATTAAACGTTTTATCGTCAGTATCGACTCTATGAGTACAACACTACCTACATTGATAACAGAACTAGTATGTTATCAATGACTACCTAATGTGCTGTTATCAATGGCCAGGGGGCGGTTGATGGGCGGAGTTGACGCCATAATATAAAGACAGTCGGCTTCAGATCACGTGACCTTATTACACATCCTCTGTAATTCAGTTATCAAAGATTGTAGCTAGCTATTAATATACTAATCTGTGGAGTATTGGAGTCAGCGTTGCCAACTTAACGGATTTCCCGTCATATCTAACGGATTGGGTACGTTGAGAACGGGAAAAAATCTTTCTAACGGCTGACGGGATATTTAACGGGAAAAAAAACTACATATTTTTATTCAAAAATGTCAGTAATAGTAAGAGGTGAAAGAGTACAAAGATGCGACTGGCAATAACCCTTTCAAAGACTTATGCTATTGTGCTTTTTCAGTTTTAATTTTGCCATATTCAAATGCTGAAGTGGAAAGAGATTTCAGTGTTAGGAATGGAGTGAAATCAAAACTGAGAAACAGAATGAAGGAAAACATGGTTAGTGCAATTTTGAATATCCGCTCAGAACGTAATGGTAATAACTGTTATGTTTTGCCTCATGCTGTAATAAGCATGGTTGGAACATTGCAAAGCCATCGATTTCTGCCATTTCTGCAATGGCAACAGAGCATGATGCTGAAAGTGACGACGATATTATAGATTTTTAATTTTTACGAAAATCAAGGCTAATTATATAGGTTTCTATTTTTTTTTATAATATAGACGGACAAACCGACATAATATAGGACAAGTAGGGATAAGATAATATAAATGGTTGTAAGTGCGTATGGTATTTTTAATTTAAATTGTAAAGAACCTTTTAATAAATACGTTTAGAAAATTAACGGTTGTTATTTATTGGCAGATATAAAATTTAACGGATTTTTGACGGAAAGACACAACTAACTTGACGGAATTTTAAAAATCTTGTTGGCAACACTTGGAGCGTTCTAAGACTATAGAAAGCGTTATAGACTTTTAAACACAGAGTACATCACAGAGTACATTTTATATGAGTACATTTTATATAACTGAAACTTTAAATCTGTGCTAACTGTACTGAGTTAATAAATACAAATGCTCAACATTAGTCAACATTGAATCATGGAGGTATCAGAAAATTCAGAAACTCAAGAATTCTTCGAAACGTGTCGTACCTGCCTAAGTTTTGGCAGAAAAATGTTGTCGGTTGGAGAATGTTTGGATATCTACAAGAAAATCACCTATAACTTGGATTATCAGGTAAAAGCAAATTAATCTGAGTTAGAGACATGAAAATGAAGTAATAAGTGCCCGAATTTTATTTGATGATAGCGTTTTTAATGTGGACATCTTAGATTAGGTGGACATGTTAGTGTGATGGATAACCTACCCCAACGGATTTTATACATCTATAAAACGTTAGTAAATCGTAGGAATGTTTGATTAAAGTGAAGTCTAATAATATCCCTTAGGATTAAGTTCAATTAAGTAGAGTTCAAGTGGTAACGTCATTAGGGAGGACGATTGTTACTATTTTTATGTCGAATAATGTTGAATTCCATACCTACGAAGTTGTTTGCGTCCACTAGTTATATTTTAAACCATCCTTTGTAAATAAATAAAACCGATTTTACACCGGCAGCGCCTTAGGGAAATCTATGATATAATAATTGTATATCTAATATTAAAAAAACAATCATTGTCACTGAATTTATGTTTCCAGGACTCTCTTTTAAATCCTCAGCGGCTATGTTGGGAATGCCATTCTTTGTTAAAGAGGTTTTTGAAGTTCCAGAGACAAGCAGAAGTTGCCAATGAGATACTCTACATGGGGCAGGTAGGTAGACTTTTTTTTTTTGTAATATAGACGGACCAGCAGACATACGGGACACCTGATGGTAATTGGTCACCGTCGTCTTTGGACATGTGCAACACCAGGGGTATCATAGGTGCATTGCCTGTCTTGGAGGAAGCGTTGAAGCGCGTCAGAAATTGGCAGAAAAGTTTAGCTCTGAATTAAATTCAGAGGGGATAGCTGTTCAAGCCATATTATATCATTAGTGCGGATGATATTGTCGGTACAACAGTCATCTAGCCATAGTGTAATTTTGGCAGTAAACTAATCTCACATAGATTTGTTTACTTTTGTAGAATGTTTACTTTTTTCAGTTAAGCAGAAAAACTATTTGTAATAACATTTATATTTGAAATGCCACAGATACACTATATTTTGCCACAGTATGAGTTGTGTCAAGATATTGATGTCCATATATACATCTGTAAAAACTGCTCAATTACTTTGGCTAGTTGACTGTTGTACCGACGATAATAATATGGCTGGCAAATCAATCAGATCTTGCAACTGACAATCCGCTCACCCCTTGCAAGATGATACCTTAATTTAGATGCTCATTTCCAGACAAAGCTAGACTTTCATGCTGGTTTGCATGCTGAATTATTTTAGTACAGTGACTTTAAACTGCTTTTCTTCAATAGGTTGCAAGCCTATTGACATCTATTTTACATATTGGTTTATACATCATATTAATTTACTTATGTATTGTATTGAATGGGAATGATAGATGGATGAAACAAATTAGTATTGTGTGTAAAATGTCAACTCTTATATCCTGTTTATTTTATGTTTCCTTTATGTTAAATTATAAATTACCAGGATAAGCTACAGACTACAGTATGGACTCGTGATTAAATCATTTTTCAATACATTTTCTGTATTTTCAGAGTCACATCTTTGGTTCCCTATCAAAACTATCTTCAGTAGTTGTTAGTGACGAAGGTATAAAAACTATAGAAACTAGTGAGATTTCTACCATAAGAGTGCTAAATTCAAATGATGTTGGTGAAAACACACAGGATGTTACAACAGAATGTGATACTCAGGAGGACATTGAGTCAACCATTTGTACAACTGATG
The DNA here is from genome assembly GCA_944567765.1 of Carterocephalus palaemon. Taxonomy (NCBI): domain Eukaryota; kingdom Metazoa; phylum Arthropoda; class Insecta; order Lepidoptera; family Hesperiidae; genus Carterocephalus; species Carterocephalus palaemon. Next base: position 5,241,439 of record OX155665.1, read on the forward strand.
ATAATACTGATGTACAAGATAGTTTAAGAATTGGAAATGAAAACAATTCTGTTATATTAAGTGATGTTTTATCCATAATAACTGACGATGTACAAAGTGAGGAGCTACAAACAGACAGTATTTCTGTTGTAACTGACACTGTATCATCTACACAAAATGAAAGTTCTGTAACAGATACTGGAATATCACTTCCGATTAAAAATACTTCTACTAAAACTAGTGAAATGCAAATTTGTAATATACATGACAATCCAAAAGTTGATAATCAAACTGAGAACAATTCTGTTATGCTCAGTGATGTTATATCTATAATAACTGATGATGTACAAAGTGAGGATTTGACTGAAAACATTTCTGTTATAACTGACACAGTATCATCTGTGCAAAATGATGTTTCGATAGCAGGTGATACAATTCCAGTGCAGATTGACAAAATTTCTATGAAAGATGGAGTCTTGCAAATTGATTCACATTCAGTACTACCAAATAGTGTTTTGTCTATTAAGGATGATATAATCACAGTATCAGCTGAAGGTTCAGCTGATACGGATATTCCACATGATTGTATGTCAGCACTAGCTACTGCTTTACCTGATATACAAAATGAGGCTTCCAAGGATAAGTCTGTATCTAGTGATACTAGGGTACAGAGAAAAAACATTGTAGATCCAGATTATAACCCTGAATTAACTAGAATTGTACCAGATAAAGTAATACAAAGAAAAAGCATTGTACCCAATAATCCAAGTGTAGATGTTAACATTAATCTTGCCACAGAACCAGCAATGAGTAAAACAACTGATGATTTTAAAAAGACTGATGATGATATTCCAAAGGAAAAAGTTGTTACAAAACTTGCCATTGATTTGTACAAGGATGCCAAGCCGAGTACTTCGAAAAGACCTTCCATTCACGATAGGAACAAGAGGGGGCGCGGTGGGCGTCCGAAAGGTACATCAAACAAACCAGTCACCGACCTAGTAGGATCAACGGCAAAGAAAAAGTTTAAACCGAGCAAATGGACTAAGAGAAAGGCTATACTGGACAAGAAACCAAAATTCCAATATGTGGAAAGGACAACAAACATTGTGTTTATAAAACACAATACAACACTCCAAGAGGTACAGAAGAACTTGGAATTGGAACGTATGGCTGAAGAATTTGTGAATGTTATTTGGAAATGTAAGAAATGTGTGGTTACATTCGAAGATGGCGGCGCTTTGGTGGGGCATAATAAGAAGTGTCACAGTGAGGTAATGATGTGTAATATTCCAAACGCACAGACACCAACTGTATGTTGGATACGAAGGCACTAAGTCTGCCAATCTGCACTTGGCCAGGGTGGGGGACTAAGGCCTAATCCCTCCCAGTCTGAGAGAAGACATGTGCTGAACAGTGGGACAAAGAAAGGCTTGTGGTGAATAAGGCTATACCAATTATACTTTAAACCATCCCGTGATGGTAGAGGTAAAGGATTTGACGCGGGCAAAGCCGCGGGGAGAGCTAGTATATTATAGCTCTTGTGTCTGTTGGGAGACCTATGCCTAACAATGGGACATATATAGGTTGAAGTTATTTAAGTTGGTGGTCAGGTGGTGAGCATATTAGTAACACCAGGCATAAACTTTTTTTTGTTTTATTTAAGCTTCTCGAACGCAAATTGGCACAAAGCGGCGGACTTCATACCAGACGGCATTTTCATAATCCATATCCATACTAATATTATAAATGTGAAAGTGTGTTTGTTTATTTATTTGTTTGTTTGTCCGGCTTTCACGTCGCAACGAAGCTATTATATGGTATGGTTTTTGTGTGTGGAGATAGTGAGGAGGGTGGAGAGTGACGTAGGCTACTTTTTACCGCGGTAAAACATCCCCATGGGAAGATATCGATGTTTTGTTATTTGCTAGATATTTAGTTCCGGATGTTGTTAATAGATGGCTGTTGATGGCTGGATGGATGTTAGCGAAAATTTAGTTAAGTAGTTAGTATAGCAGTTAAGTAGTTAGTATCTTTTAATCGTGGAACTGTCACTATTCATCCATCAATAAATGTGTCATGTATGATAAACAATTCATTGTTAATTCCCTTTGACCACGCGGGCGGAGCCGCGGGCAAAAGCTAGTATGCACTAAAAATGCAATAATCTTTCAGAAATACCCTCACACGTGCGAAGTGTGCCTTCAAACGTTTCCCGAGACGCGCCATCTGGCGGCTCATCTCAAGAACCACCTGCACGTGTACCAGTGCAGGATCTGCCGCGCGGTCTGCCAGAGCAGGGCGCAGGGGGACGCGCATCTCGCGAGCCACGACGAGGTGCTGCAGTGTCTCACGTGCGAGGCGTTGGTCGAGTAAGTATGTTCGTTCAGAGAAGCGCTCGTGACCTAAGTCTGAACTAGAAAATACTAGAAATGAACTTCATTCATCTGTTAAATAATAATAATAATTTATTTTATTTATTTATTTATTTAATAAAACTTACGACTAACTTGACAGGTTACCCTAATGCGTTAGCGTAGATAATTAACAAATATAAATAAAATTTTACTTAATAATAACATAATTTATAAAAACATAGTAATAGCATTAGTTCCAATTAATAATTATTTATAATAATGTTCAATAATATCACAACCTTTCAATGTAAGAGCCTGCCGAGCTGCGAAGTTCGGCCATGGGTGAAAAAAATATGTCAACAGACTGATCCCATGCCACTAAGCCATTGAGTAAAGTGAGTGCCCACATCAGAGGTGACTCCATTGCAAGGACGAGTCTACACAGTGGTAATGCGAACAACTTATGACGACGTCGTCGATTCTGAACATAGTTGTCCGGGACATTCAATGAAATGAGATCCAGCACTGATTATTTATCTTCCCTCTAATCAATAGAACAAAATATTCTATCAGGTATACGTTACGGCGATATTCTAAAGAATTATATCCTAACATACCTGATGGTTATTTCCGAACGCTAGGAACATCAGGAACAGGCTAGGACAGTGGTGGGCAAACTTTTTTAATGGCGGGCCACAAAGTTTTAGAAATTCTAGAGGAGGGCCAGAATTATAGAAAAAATGCATTTTGTGTTATGATATTATAAAAACATGACAGCATTACACACAAATTCACTGTCCGCGCCTCTCATTTCACCACGCTTTGACCCTCGGAGGGCCGGATTAAATACTTTCGCGGGCCGCAGTTGGCCCGTGGGCCGTAGTTTGCCCATCACTGGGCTAGGATATATGTTGGGGTATCCAACAGAGTACCCGTATATCCGATAGTACAATAATCTTAAAAACTTCTTTTGGAGCTTTTCCAACGCCACGTGTGCCATATCGCATACATACATGTGTATGGGAGTGTATAATGTAATATTTTTGGATACGTCTCGTTTTATTTTTAAAAAGTTATTATTGTCATATTACTCATTAGGTAAAGTGCTTTCGATATCAGTTTAAAGTTTTTTGATATCTGTAATAGTTACGGAATAATCGCCTGTGATTACACCCGGTATATAATGCGTCTGTAAAAGTGTGTGGCAGTATCTTCGCTGCGACCCATAGCATAGACGTCCCACTGCTGGGCACGGGTCTCCCCCACAGACACTGCTGCGGGAGGTCTAGAGCATACTCCACCACGCTGCTCCAATGCGGATTGGTGGAGGATGCGGATTGGTGGCAGTATCTTAATTCGGACTATTTAATCTGTGCAAAAACGTAAATGACAAGCTTCTATGACAAGTGACATGTATGTAAAAAGACATTTTATTTAGCTTCCATTTGAATCTTCAACGAGTCAAGCAAGTTACTACACGTGAAATCTAAAAGTTCTATCAGCTTCATCAACTGCGTAGACGCGTAGAGGAAGAGGTATTAAACTACAAAAATCAGCGTGCACTTGGGCTCAACCTAAAACATATACATAGTTATAATTTACAATCACGTTTTAACTTAAATCTATGTTAATTACTCGTCACAATTATAAAATACATTAAAATTATAACATGCCTCACAACCAAGATACCCCAGTGCCTGAAGTCGAAAGTTTTCGAGCAATGTGTGTTGCCAGTGATTACATGCGGAATCGAGACGGTAAAGGACCACGACTAATAGACAAGTGGCAAAAACGCTAGTAGAATAGATTAACAAATGTATGGGATTGACATTCGCTAACGACTAATTAGTCGTCAGCGAATGTCAATCCTACTAGCGTTTTGCCACTTGTCTAGGCCACAATGTCTCGGATCCATATGTCACCAAGCAACGCACTTCTCGAATACTTTTGAGGTATTTTCAATGTGATGAAAACTCTGCCCAGCCGATAAGAATACCATCTTCTATTGTTTTATTTATTTGTTTATTTATTAATTTGTCTTAAGCACATGTACATTGAGATGACAAGGTTTACATTCGCTTCCAGTGTCAATAGAATGGCATACAAATTTGACATTAATATTAATTTAAATTTAATTGACAATAACTAACTACTTTAATTTTATAATCATATTTAAGTGTACAAGTATTGATTGATAATATTAATTACTTTTTATTAAAATTGCAACGTGAAAATACTAAATAAGCGGTGTCTTCCTCCCTTCTTCTCCAGGTATATTGCTGGTGCCCTACAGGGTTCATGTTTAGAAATGTTCAAATCATGACTGCAATGAATAAATGAATATGAATGTTGTTGCAGCAACGAAGAGGCATTTATTATCCATTACCAAGATTGGCATGAGAATTATGAGTGTGACATTTGCGGTGTCAAGTACAAGCTGAGATACTGCATCAAGGATCATATCAAGTGAGCGTTTTTTACATAATTTTAATTAGTGTACTAGTTGTTGCCGAGTGGTGGTGGTTTTTATATTGTAAGTTTCATCATCACAATCCTTTCTTTGGCCCACAGGTCTCTTCTGAGAATGGGAGGGATTACACCTTAGTCCACCACGTGGCCAAGTGCGGATTGGCAGACTTCACATGCCTACGAGGACATAATGAAGATCTCTCAGGCATGCAGATTTCCTCACGATGTGTTCTAAAATCGCACATAACATAGAAAAGTCATTGGTGTGTGCCGCTGGGGTTTGAACCCAGACCGCTCATGTGAGAGGCGAGTTCGATAGCCACTGGGCTGTCACCGCTAAAGGTTATTAAGGTTTTATTAACACGCTTTTTGATAAGCTTCGTGTGTTTGTGTGTGCATTTGTAGGTATTATGTATCTATGTATGTAGGTAACAGAATCTTTGAACGTGATTTTCTTCCACTACAAAACGTCGGATTAATTTGAAACTTTGCACACTTATCAAGAACCGATGACAGTGCAATAATTAAAAAAAAAAAACTACATTCTAGTTATCGACATAAGTGTGACTTGGGTTTTTTGGCGTTTGCGCCAATTTTCGTTATGATATTCGTGATTAGGAGGTCAAAATATCGATCGGCGGTATGCGCTTTTCGGAAGTTTATCCAAACAATAAGAGGGAAAGACTATATATATCACCCTATATATCTATATATATAAAAGGAGAAGGTGACTGACTGACTGACTGACTGACATATCAACGCAGGGCCTAAACTATAAGGATTAGAAACTTGAAATTTTGCACATGGGTTCCTTTTATAACGCAGGGGAGCACTAAGAGATTTTTAAAATTCACCCCCTAAGGGGGAAAAACGGGGGTGCAAAGTTAGTATGAAACTTTGCCGTTTTTGAAGTCAAGTGGGCAACCCGAACGCGGGCAGACGTCGTTAAAATGGATCTAATTCTACGCGAGCGAAGCTGCGGGCGTCCACTAGTATAGTATATAATCACAGACTTCGCTCGCTGCGACCCATTGACGTCCCACTGCTGGGCACGGGTCTCCCCCACAGACACTTCTGCGGGAGGTCTAGAGCATACTCCACCACGCTGCTCCAATGGCAGACTTCGCAGACAATCACAGACTTAATCGAAACCAACCTAATAATAAATAATATTATACAGTTAAAATTTTTTTTTTTAAAAAAAGCTTTTTAAAACTTTTTTTTTATTCTCATGCATTGTCATCGGAACCAAATATGTGTGCCGAATTTCAGCTCGATAGCTTCATTGGAAGTGGGTGAAATATTGATTGCAAGATTCCAGGACATACATACTTACAAAATACATACGAGTGAAGTTAAACAAAAGCTTTTAAATAAGTAGATATTATCCACAGAAAGAAACACTCGCACTTCGAATGCAAGCGATGCGACAAGGTGTTCTTCACGTACAAGGCGCGCTGGGTGCACGACAGGACGACTCACACCGGGGGGGGGTCGACGGTGTGCGCCGACTGCGGGAAGACGTACAGGGACTCGTATCGGCTGGCCCGCCACGTGGCCTGCGCCGCGAACCATGGGCCGCAGCGCAAGTCAGTAATAATAATCCATACTCCATACTATATACTATACTATATATACTATATACTATACTATACTATATATACTATACTATACTATATATACTATATATACTATACAATACTATATACTATACTATACTATATACTATAACTAGTGGACGCCACAGAAAGAAACACTCGCACTTCGAATGCAAGCGATGCGACAAGGTGTTCTTCACGTACAAGGCGCGCTGGGTGCACGACAGGACGACTCACACCGGGGGCGGGTCGACGGTGTGCGCGGACTGCGGGAAGACGTACAGGGACTCGTATCGGCTGGCCCGCCACGTGGCCTGCGCCGCGAACCATGGGCCGCAGCGCAAGTCAGTAATAATAATCCATACTCCATACTATATACTATACTATATATACTATATATACTATATACTATACTATACTATATATACTATACTATACTATATATACTATACAATACTATATACTATACTATACTATACTATATACTATAACTAGTGGACGCCCGCAGCTTCGCTCGCGTAGAATTAGACCCATTAACGACGTCTGCCCGCGTTCGGGTTGCCCACTATAATTCAAAAACGGTTAAGTTTCATACTAACTTTGCACCCCCGTTTTACCCCCTTAGGGGGTGAATTTTCAAAAATCCTTCCTTAGTGCTCCCCTACGTTATAAAAGGAACCCCTGTGCAAAATTTCAAGTTTCTAACCCTTATAGTTTAGGCCCTGCGTTGATATGTCAGTCAGTCAGTCAGTCAGTCAGTCAGTCACCTTCTCCTTTTATATATATAGATGTGAAAGTGTGTTTGTTTGTTTGTTTGTTTGTCCGGCTTTCACGTCGCAACGAAGCTATTATATGGTATGGTTTTTGTGTGTAGAGATAGTGAGGAGGGTGGAGAGTGACGTAGGCTACATTTTACCGCGGTAAAACATCCCCATGGGAAGATATCGATGTTTTGTTATTTGCTAGATATTTAGTTCCGGATGTTGTTAATGGATGGCGTTAGTAACATTCATTTGAAAATTCTGTATTCCGCTAACAAATGATATACATGTAAATTAATTATGTCATAGGCAACTAATAAATTGAATTGAATTTTGAATTCGCGCTGGATAAATTGTAGTTTTGGTTTAAACTATTCATCCACCACAAATATGATAGACATCTCATTGTTAATTCCCTTTGACCACGCGGGCGGAGCCGCGGGTAAAAGCTAGTAATAAATATCTTGGACATTCTCACACACGGCCATCTGACCCTAAAGTAGGCGCGACCCTGTGTTATGGGTGTCAGAGACTGATATACATACATAGATATTTTTAAATATGTACATACGTAAATAGATAATATTGACATCCAGACACAGAACAAATACAAGTGTTCGTCACACGAATATTTGTCCTGAGCGGGATTCGAACCCACGACCTTTGGCGCAACAGACAGGGTCACTACCGATTGCGCCAACGGGCCTGTCAAGTGTTTATTAATATTTTTTATTTTTATTTGCTTACTATAAACCAAAAAATCAATCTCGCTGCGACCCATAGACGTACTGGGCACGGGTCTCCCCCACAGACACAGCTGCGGATGGTCTAGAGCATACTCCACCACGCTGCTCCAATGCGGATTGTTGGAGGGTTTAGTGGCCAACCCAGTGTCGAATGTTCTCAAGCCACCCGAAGGTCTTCGACAGGGCTTAACGATTGTTTCCACCGTTGAAAACAACCGGGACCGACGGCTTTGTGTGCCCTCCGAAGCACGGTAGCGTCCATGAAATTTTGCCACTAGCGGTCACCCATCCACAAACCGACCGCGTCCATCGTTGCTTAACTCTTTCGATCACATTGAATCGATGCGAGCCATTGGGCTATGGACGCTACGCTATGGACGCTACAAATAAAAAATCAATCTACTTTGCAACTAATCCGCGAACAAAAATGTATGGTGATGTATGTATATCTTATTACACAGGAGAACATGCACATGCATATACATTTACAATAATATACCTACTTATTTTACAACAGCTTCGAAAATTTTAAACAAGTTGGCATCATCAATCAAGAATTAATACGTGTAACATCTTTTAATGAAATATAATATTAGTTAATAAATTTGTACAAAAGTATCCGGCAGTAGTTTAGTTTCTTACATTTAGTAAAAATATATCGGGTCTGTTATTCTGTTACGTTTATAGATATAGCTCCATCCCTATCAGTTTCTCCGACTCTGGTATAAACTTGTACGTGTGTGTGTAAACGTCATATTTTTATAAAATAATGCATACTTAATGTTAAAAAGACGCTTGTTCAAGTTTTCACAGGAGCTGTCATCGAGAAAATAAAGAAATGGATTAACTATAGTGGACGCCTACTTCGCTCGAGTGGATTTAGACATAACAATAGCATAGTATAAAGAGTCTTTATACTATGACAATAGTTTCGTACAGCGGTGCCAGCCCAGTCGCTGTCGAACTCGCCTCTCACTCGAGCGGTCCAGGTTCAACCCCAGCGCGCACCAATGACTTTTCTGAGTTACGTGCGATTTAATTACTTTTTCAGAAGAGGTGGAAAGTGACATTTATTTAATGAGGCTTGTCGTGCATTTTCGACTTTATATGATGTCAGTATTTTGCGCCAGGTTTTTTTTAAAGGCCCAAAAAATGCGACGTCAGTGGGTTGTGTTAGTTGTGTAGAATTGGACGGCAAAGTACAAATTTAATGCTATACTTTTCGCACAACTCAATTACTTCATGATTGATGTGGCTACTTAGGTTATCGCCAATGGTCTTTGTCACCTTGGTCCCTTCTAGTTGATGTGCCCATGGAACGATTATTTTAGAGAACCAGTCAAAAAATGTACTCGAATCAAATCAAACACTTTTGGTTCTGTTGTAACGAGCATCATCCGGACCTCTTTCTATCCAATGAGTCCATAAACCTTCAGACTTGTACGACATAGGGCGGTAGTACCTTGCCATCCGCGGTTCCGCTATAGTGGTAGACGTGTCCAGCCAGATCCAGCAGGTGGCGGAGGAACTGGGGAGGTTTCCTATCTCCATGCTCTTCGTGGGTAAGCAGCTGCAGCAGCAGCAGTGACTTTCTTTTCGTGTGATGCCGGCAGTCGACGGATAAGCTCTCCCTTGATCTTCTCATACTGCTTCCGGATAGGCGGGTTCACGTTTATATCCTTGACGGTTTTTGCATGGACCAGGTCCAGATTGGTTATAATATAATAATAATAATATCATTTATTTCAGGCATCAAGGCCCATAACATAAATACCTTAAAGACTAACATACATAAATATAACTTAATTCTATGTTGCGCCAGCAGGCGCGGGTCCGGTGACACCCGGAGGTCGCCGACGTCCGCGATATTTGCGGAACACGACATCCTTCGGCCACAGCTCTGCGTCCAGGAAGGTCGACTGATGTTCAGTTGGGACGCGTACCACAAACGAGTTGAAGTCGACTGCGTTCCGCGTCTCCAGCTTATTATGACCTAGTTAAATGACCTAAACCGTTATGACCTAGTTAAATTTTATGACGTAATCCGTTATTTGAAAATTATTGAACTTTGTCTCCAGCAGTGCGAACCACAGCCCTGGATCTTCTGGCGAGAATGGTGGCACTTTCAAATTCTTTGTGAAAGATTTTGCCTCTTCGGCAAACCTTGTTCGGAACCACAGTTAATTGTTTGATATATACTGTTGTAATATAATCGACGGTTCGAAGAATGACTAAACCAATTGTAGGTTTCTCTTATAACAAATTCAACATTACCGGCCCGGCACCGCGCGCCGTCGATCGCCTGATCGGTATTTTTTTTTAACTTTTCGTTCTATCGTTCTTCGAGGTACCTATGCCATAAGTGCTTCATAGGATGACATATTTTTATTTTGGACACTGTCAATGTTTGGTCGCTGTAGTTTTTGTAAGGTCTTGCCCCCAGTTACCTACGATCTCGTTTTTTAGGTGGCATTTTACCCTAAAACAAACGGAAGTATTTTATGCGTGGAATCATATGTATTTTAGTTAGGTACCTAGACAATATGAAATGCTCGCCAAAGCACAATGAATTAATTGGATGATTGATTGAATTGAATTAAAAATGATGACACTAATTCCTCTACGACAAGCACTCGAAACAGATGAAAAAAAACGCAGTCACTTTAATTTTGTGTCAACCCTAGGCGTCTGTCAAGATTCCACGCAGCGATCAATGGCAACATGACCTAACCTTAGGCATCAATACCCAAGCAAATATTTCGATAGATGAGCCTAAAATTGAATATGTAGTTCAATAATCAATCTCTAGGGTTTATTACACAACATCTCAAAACTGTACTCACCTGAGATGTGCAGGTTAAGCTCTACAAACACAAAAATATTGACACCGGCAAAATATCTCTTCTGACAATCACACTTTGATATTGCGTTGCGAGAACCAACAATGTTACCGCTTTAAAATTAAAATATGTTGCCAGTGAATATTTTAAAGATTGAACTAATCGAAAAGCTTGTGTTTTCTGAAGAGAAGGGAAGAGCTTCTGTAGCAAGATTGCTTGATTTGAGTGGACATTTGGGGTGTAAATAAATTTATCTTTTGAAGAACGCTCTAATAATGCGTGAACGCTATCTGCCTCGTTTTGAGTATGGCCTATTTGTATTTGGGTCTTGGTTTTCAGCGACTCGTTCCGATTTTTGTGGCATCAGCGACGCTGCCAATATGATTATTTCGTAACAAGAACATCATAATAAGGAACTCTAAGGTCCTTAGATATTGTTTCCTGGTTGGAAAATAAATTAATCTTGAAATCATTTAGGTTCAATGAGTATATTCCGTGGCTCAAAATCCAGATTCTGCTTTACTTATATTCGCAACTATGCTTTATTGAAAAGACCTGCAACATCATATCGAGTTATTTTAGACATTAAATGTGTCTTCATGTGCCTGTTGCATTCATGCCTATAAGCGCTTTTAGCGGCCCATAAAAATACACATCCAGCGGCTGGGTTCTATGAGAACTGTGTGGTAGAATGGAAAGCATTGTGATGTGGTTTTCCTTGCAATAATTCAAAGCATTTTCCTAAATGTGACTGCTGTGATTGTCCACAATTGACAACGAAGGTGATTCTTGGGTAGGCTTAGCAAATGCTGCGAAATGTTTGAGCCAACTAAAGTTGAGACAAATGTCTTCGTTTATCCAGCCATTTTTAGGTCCATCTTTTTCTAATGAAGGCGTCATTCTGTCTTGCAAAAATAAACAAAGTTAGCTACTATTGTATAAACCCAATACGTGAGTTATTTATTTATTTATTTTATATTAGAAGTACTTGAATACGTTAATATTTTTTTATTTTACCGTTTCACACAATCTTGTTTTATTGTTGTTCAAAGGCATACAATTAATTTTATCTTGTTTCATTTATCTATGATATTAGAACTTACCCAAGTTATAAAATGGTGCTGATGAGTCAAATTCATTAGGTAAGGGTTTTAATTGAGGTTTCAATAAAGCCACAATTTTTTCTACTGTGGCGTTTGGGACAAAATGTTCTACCTCCAGTCTTGTACATCTCGGATATAACATAAAATTGAAATTAGCTTTCTTTAACATTAAAACATAATCAAATAATATTTTACTCGGACGAGTATCTAATTGCTTATGAAATATATCATAATGATGTAATATATTAATCGTTCGCAGTGTTACTGCAATATATTAGCATAAACGTGCAACATACGTTGTCGTTGCTCATATTTTTTCTTTAAATTATCTTACAAAGCATGTAACTGCTTTTCAATCCGGTTTCCAGTTTCCGACACATCATTATATTTATTTGTCAGATCTATCCAAGCTTGTTTTTTGGCCTCTACAGAAGTCCCGTGCATCTTTTTACCTGTCGATTATGGACATGAATTCTTTACTATGATGTTGTTTGAAAACTTCCGACTCTCAGTTTGGCCATTAACCAATCCGCACTGGAGCAGCCTGGTGGCGTATGCTCTAGGCCTCCTCAGGAGGTGAGACCCGTACCCAGTGGTATTAATGGGTTGAATCCATGCTATAAAGTTAAATTAAATTGAATTCAAATAAAACCTGGAAAATTTACCTACCTTCTTCAGTTCCCCCAGCATCCTGTTTTTCGATCTCACAGCTTAAAAAGCAGGTATGCTTCTCTGGATGTTTAACCTTCAAGTGATTTTTTAATGAGGTATTAGTTCTACCTTTGCGAGAATAATTCTTTTTACAAATATTGCACTTTGCGGTTTCTTTTATTAATGTAAAATACTTCCATACTTCACTTTTTAATGGCGGAGGCATTCTTAAACTAAATATTAATTAACTACTTTAAACGATTCAGTAACACGGAAAATGTCTGCGACGCGTTAAAATGAGTTAAATTTGTGTTTGTTTACTAACATTCGAACGAACAAGTGAAGTTCGCTCGAAGAACGACTGACAATTTTACGATCTTTGATTGGTCAAAAATCCACGCCGTCATAGCTAAGCCCTGCCTTCAACGGTCATGTCAAGACTGGAATATCAGCAATAAAATCAGCATTGATTTATGCGGATGCTTGTACACACTATTATTGCTATAAAATATTGAGAATTGAGTATTGTAAGACAAAGGCACAATAAAGTTGCTATAAATAAGTAGTAATAATAATACCTGCCAAGCTATTAATATTTTAATACTACCAGTTTAAGAAAATATAACAAGGTTTAGAAACATACCAAGATTAAGAGTAGGGTATGCTGTTCTAGCCAGACTTTTACTATGAGGGTAAAAGTACCGGCTTTCAAAGTGATGACTGACAGATGCGATAGTATGTTAGTATTTCTTTGTCAGTCTTGCCCTCTTAACGTTCTCCCACTATCTCTTTCCACTGTCTAAACCGGTCATCAACCGGTTTAGGAAAGCGATGTAACAAATCTGAAAAATTAACATGTACATGCAATTATTATAGCAGATAACAACAATACATAATTGATTTAACAACAGATGCTTTAGTATCAAACTGAATATATCGGGTGGGCCATAAAGTTGAGCGGATTATAAAAAATCATATAAATAAAATTGCAAAGCTCAGGAATGTAAAATATATATTATAATAAAGAATACAAATGGGAATTTTATTTTTTAAAAATAACATCGCTGAGATGTGTGCCATCTACACGTACACACTCTTCCAATCTAGCCCTCAAATTCGTGAAAACTTGCTGGCACATCGCTCGTGGGATAGCGGACATTTCCTCGCGAATGTTGTCTTTGAGCTGGGCAATCGTCGTCGGTTTATTGGCGTAAACGCGACTCTTGAGGTACCCCCAGAGAAAAAAATCCAGTGGCGTGAGATCTGGGCTCCGGGGAGGCCACGATATCAGTTTTCCATTAAACATTTCGTTAACAACTGCCAAAGACTCATTGGATGTATGAGATGTCGCGCCATCTTGTTGAAACCAGGTCCTTCTATTGTAGGCTTCAAAATTATGCAGTTGTGGAATGAAAAATTGAAATGAAATGAATCAAAATTTGTCAAAGGCAAAAAAAAAAAGGTATGAATAAAGTGCACAAGTCAATAATTAGATTAGATAAATTTATTTTACAAAAAAAAAAAGGCAAACAAAAAACAAATGTGATTACATAGATCAAATGTGATTACATAGAAAATGATTTGATAATGATTGATTACATAGAATGGCGCACCAATAAATTATAGTTCTGTCTCGTCATCTGAACTCGTACTTCTTCTTCTCAGCCGATTCGCTCTTGGCAGAGCGGTCGTGGTCATCATGTAGTGGTGGTGTGGGCAGATGTTATTCGCCTCACGACGTCCCGCCATCTCTCTCTGTTGGCCGTCATCCTCGTACATTCGCTTATGGGGCCACCCACTGCGTTCTTGATTTGGTCAGTCCATCGCATAGGTGATCGACCGCGAGGTCTTGTACCGTCAACCCTGCCCTGTACAACCAGCCGTTCGAAGGATCCTTCATCTCTTCGCGACACGTGGCCAACGAATGTCAATATGCGCTTCTGTACGTTTGCCGATAGGCGCTCCTTGATGCTGAGTTCGTCGAGTATTGAGACGTTACTTCGGAACTCGGTCCATGATACTCCTAGCATTCGTCTCCAGCACCACATCTCCAGAGCGTCTACCTTTTTTTTTTCGATTTCCCGCATGGTCCACGTTTCGGCGGCATATAGAAAAATGGGGAACACAAGTGTACGAACAAGTCTTACTTTTGTACGCTTGGTGATTTTTCGGTTCCTCCATATTTTCCTTAGGTTATCCATAGCATTTCTTGTCATCACCATACGTCTAAAATCGTCCCGCGGGAGGGCGCTGGTGAACTGTACCACAGGTTTCCAAAAACCTACATCAGTCACCAGGCTCTCACAAAGTATGGTTTGAATATACAACTATAAATAAGACTATTGTAACTGTGAGAGCAAATGAATAAAAATCTTTATCTTTAATCTTTAAAAAGTTACGTAACATTGCTTTGTAGCGATCAGGATTTACTGTTGTTACCTGGCCTCGCTCATTTTCGAAGAAATGATTCCTTGAGCCGACATGGCTGCCCAAACTGTGACTTAATGCGAATGCAAAGGTCTTTGATGTTTCAATTGGGCATTTTCTTCAGCCCAATACCGTCAATTTTGTTTATTTACAAATCCACATAGATAAAAATGAGCATCATCCGAGAAGATAATATTTTTCCAACTTTGAAAACGCTCTAACATTGTTTCGGCAAATGCACGACGTAAATGGTGGTCATTTGGTTTCAATTCCTGGACTAATTGGAGTTTATACGGGTGTAATTTAAGATCTTTAGTCAAAATACGCCTTAACGATGTTCTTGATATGGCGAGCTCAGCTGATCTCTTTCGGGACGACTGCTGGGGATCGCGGCGTACAGACGCCGCGACGTCGCTTACATTTTCCTCCGTTCTTATCGACCTTGGACGCCCCGCAGATTTTTCCATTAACGTCGAACCCGAAGATTCAAACTTTCGACCCACAATCTGATCACATTTTCACTCGGACATTGGTTTAAATCATGTAAACTAAACTCAGAGCGAAATAGACGCCGTGCAATAGTGCACGAATCGCACTAGGTCAGCTTGATGGACTTTGGCCTGTAGCCCTTATCACTCTGAAAGGCGCGCTTTTGTGAGCTGATGATTGGTTTTTCATAAGAATAGGTGGTAAACTACATACAGTCTACTCTCGCTTATTCGAAACTCGAGGGACTCTTAAAATATTACGAATTATCGAGTGTTTGAAATATCAAATGGTTCGAAATTTTTGAGAGAAAATAAATAAAACTTCTAATTATTAAGTGTTGATTAATTATTATTTATTAACTGCTATTCTTTAACAATGACAAAATTTTAGAGGTACATTCGTGTACATATCCATAATGTGAATTAATTAATCTTTCGAAAGAACTCTGTTATACTGGTTTGCTTCAAAACACATTGCTGCTGCTCAGACTGCTTAATAACTGTTTTTAAGAGAAAAAGTGCCTGAAATGCTTTTTCATCAGTTTCGTTTTGTATACAGAAGCTTTGTAAGGGTATCGAATGAGGTTCTTGCTTCCTTAACTGACACCTCCGCCAAAGGTTCTGATGTATTGTCCTCATCTTCATCGTCGCTTTTTTCATTCGTATCTGTCGCAGACAAAATTTCGCCATCGGTTAGTGAACCTGAGACAGTAACATTTTCATCCACTTGAATAAAGTCAGAAAAACTCACACCGCTGATGTCAACTAGTGGTTTTATTGCTGGTTCTTCATCATCCATAATTATTGGAAGATTTTCCTGATTTTCTTTTACGAAACCGGATTTTTTGAAGCAGTTGAAAATCGTTAGGTGTGTTACAGCTCTCCATGCCTCGTCAATCAGAAAAATAGCTGTCAGAACCGTGATATTCGCAGTTAGCTGCTTGTCGAGAGATTCTAAAACGAGCTTACAATTTACCTTACCTACACGGCGAGAACGAGTTGGAGCAAGTCTAACGGCGCAATATATTTATCTGTGTAAATGTTGGCCCCATTGATCGTAGCCTTGTCGCGAAGCTAGCAGCAGCGCATTAGAGTTAGCGCATCATGTAATGTATCATAATCGGTCTCCCAGTCAAACAAATATCGGTTCCGCTTATAATATAAAATACTCAATTGACCATGAGGTGCATTAAGAATCTTTTGAAAATCAAAAGTAGCTGCAACGATTTTACCTTGAGATTTGCTTTCATTTTTGTCAGACTTCATGAGTTGACGGGATAACTTCTTGCTTGTAACATGATTTTCATGATCTGTGATTTGTTGTTCAGTGGGACTGTTAATATTTCTAAAAATGTCACATAGATAGCACTCATCATTCTTAAGTACATAAAAACTGAGCTTGAAAGAACAATGGCAAATTGTCATAGATGATTTTACTTGATTTTGAAATTTAGCGTCTTAGACTGAGAAATATTCTAAAAAATTCAGCATCAGTTTCTGAACCCAGATATGTAAAAATTTTCAGCAGGGATGCCCCAGAACCTAAGTAATTTGATATTGAAAATGGGGGTATGGTTCATTGTGACATTGTGAATGTCACGTAAATTGTAAGTAGATATCTACATTAAAATCAAAGCACAGCTGAAGTTGTGTTGTGATTCCAGTTTTATTTATTTAAATAAAAGATTATATCTAAAGTGTAAAGAATGTATGGGTTAGGTATAGGTAAATAATAAAGAAACAAGTTTTCATAAATATTTATTCTTCATCATCATCTCGAATATAAACGTCATCTAAAAACTCAGCTGGCGCCGAAATATTACTTTCAAATCTGGCCCATCCTAAATACCAGACCAAAGTCATAGTATGAGCGTGTTAAGATTTTAGATAGGATGTAAAATAACAAGTTAGTTAATGAGTTTCACATAAACATTCTATTTATTCAGTTCAGTTAGGTTATACAGTTAGGTTTTGCTAGGTTAACACAACACAATGGATTCATCAGCTTTAAAATAATTAACGATTACTTACATACTGTTACTAAAATTACACAAAGTACAACAAGCAACAAACACATCTTCTACTCAGATTGCTCAATACAATTTAATAAATTATACTTATCTTTGACATCAATAGAATATTATGAAAGTACAAACAATTTCCAACGTTTTTAGTATATATGTAGAATAATACTTTTTCTCTGAAAAGAGTGGCAGCGTAACGACTTGGTTTTAGTAATAATTTTGATCTTATATGCCCAGCACAGCGTGCCCAGACTATTTATACTCTCTCCAACTTGGCTATTTATCAACGGATTGTTTTTACATAATCCTATTATATTAGAAACGTTTTTAATTGAATTTGAATGTTATTAAATGTGATTTTATATAATATTATGTTCTTTTAATAGCTTTTTAACCATAAAATGCTGCTACTGAAATCAATACAAAATCTCTTAAATCAAAACTAAATGACCATATTATAAGAAAACAGTTTTAAACTATATTAAGAAAATCAATTTGAATTTAATTTTACTATATTAACATGTCATTTAATGTAATATTCTATATTTATAATTTTAGATACAACGTATGAAACAATTTCCTACCAAAATGAACACAATTTTTCGTAATTAATCAATACAAGTTCTCTTATATCGAAACTTAATGATCATATTATAAGAAAACAGTTCTAAATTACTATAATAAACACAGTTTGAATTTAATTAAATTATGATAACATGTGATTGTATGTAATATTATGTATTTATAATATTACATACAATGTTTCAAGCATAACATTACATACAGTCTCAATTATGCAAATTGACTACTGTCAATACAAGATCTCTTAAATCGATGTTACATTAAAGGAATGATTTTAATGATTACTAAAATATGGAAATGTCTTCAAATTATTTTAAAATTATTGGCGTCTCACAAGCGCAACAGCCTACTGTACGTTTTCCTACTAGGCAACTACAGCAGTATTCAACTATTCCTGTCCGGCCAGGTATATTATTCTTTATCAAAATATATACATAATATTGTCTTCTTGAAACATGCCGTGATTTTATTCTACCCCTTATAAGTGTTGTCTCACTGTTACCTCTAAGATTATATTCCGTAGAATTAATGTGTTCACTGCTTACTTCAATTATATACCCACCATGGGAACGTACATGCTCACCATAGTAAGAACGAGCCCGACGAACGAATATGGTATGTTCCCAAGGCGAATATAACAAGATCCCTATATTCTAGGCTTGGGAAATATAAAATATTATTATGATCGGCAGTGATGCTTTGGAAGTGGGATGTTCGTCTGTTCATATTCATTGCTACAACCATATTAGCCAAATTATTCTCAAAATTAAAACGTTCTCTAATTATTTCTAATATTTCAGCAGCATATATGTTGTCCCGAAACCGAACACCAAATCTGTTTAGTAATGCTGCGGCTATTTTAAAAATTTTCATCATATTTGGTAGAGACTGATGAAAATATTCTTGCCTGAATATTTTAAAATCTCTTTTGAAATGACCATTTACGGCCTCTACCACCCACCGACAAATGGTTACACAGCGGCTTTGATTAGCTTGTAATGTGGTTAATTGGTTTTCACCTGCTGAACGCGTTTGTGGTATACATACCCTGTAGCCACATCCCTCTAGTAAGCTAACACTGTCTCTAAAACCCCTATCAACAATGAACACATCATTCGGTCTGAAATAACATCTTAAGGCTGATCCGTCAGAAAATAAATTGGACATTATAGTTGCATCTGATGTAGTTGCTTTATATGGGCCAACACAATCAACTATATAGCCATCGCAGGCAACTATTAAAAAAGGCTTTAATAAATTCCTGTATTTGTGTAGGGAATAACTTTGTTTTTGAAACATGTAATTTGCGCTTTTATTTATATATATATATGTGCCATCACATATTACAATGGTATTTTCCCCATTACCATAAAGCCCATTAGGGATGAGTAAATTATGTTGCATTAATTGTTCTCTATTTAAAGATTCAATACCAAGATTTCTGGGTACAAAATCTTGTATTAAGATTTCCCTCACATCATTCATTAATATTTCTAATGTACGACGGGGTTTGTTTATGAGGGAGGATATTCTCTCATCTGAATCACCAGTTCTCATTTTCAATAATACTGCTGCAAGCCCCAAACTTCCTCTTCTTTTATTTTTTATTCGAGGCAAATCATCCAATAATACATAGAATTTTTCTTTTGAAATACCCATCCAGTACTCAAAAACATGATCATCCATTTCCGGCAAATTCTCAAAATCTAATGTTGGGTTGAAATTATTCACAAAAGAAAATACATGTTGTATTTGTTCTACAGTGAAGGTCTCTATACTATTGCCCGAGCTGTATAAAATGTACCAAGTGTTGCTCATTAAATGTTCACCACATATACGAGCAAGTTTGGGTAAATAATATTTATGGTTACTGAGTACAATTGCACGTAATTTGTCAGTTATGCTACGCAGTGTAGTACTTGTGCAATGGGGAAAGACACAATGGTTCCCACAATTGGCTGCTCTTCTGTATTCTGGCAAGACAATTTTTTCAATAATAATTGAGCTTTCCGATTCAGCTTCAACTGGTGGTTCTTCTTGCACATCTTGTGTTGTAACTGCAACCGGTTGAGATGTGGTATCATCAACAATATGACGAGCTTCTCTCTTTGAGCGTAGCCAACATGCATGGAAAACCCGGTCAGAAACTGTTACCTGAAAATAAATCATTATTCCATTATATTACTATAGATATTTTACATGTGACTGTACCTTGCTTCTGACAAAACCATTATACTGGTTTTTACAACCAGTTGAAAAAAACATGATTCACATACCTGTCTTGGAGCAACTTTGTTCATTATGATATCAATCATAGCCTGATGAAGTTCAGAGGGATTATCTCTCAATATTATGTCACTTTGCCTTTGGAAAATTGAACAACCACATAGGAAACACACATGCGTATGGCCTAGGTTTCTGGTGGTGGTGGTGGCTTGTGGGTCATTATTTGTTTGTAAACCATGGTTAACGGCAACAAAAGCCAAGTCTCGACATGCTTCACAAATTACATCATCTTCCGTGATCTAAAACAAAGAACAACATAACAAATAGATTAGAATTATTGCAGGATTTAATCCTTATTTACTTGAAAGTACTTACTCGAAAAGATGGAAAAACTAGAAGATGTTTCAAGTATGTATAAAAGGCATTTACTTACGATTAATGGGTCAACCCAGCTAGTGAGTACTGTGACAACTCTTGTATTTAGTTCCAAAGCAGGGTATCGGCGGAT
Organism: Carterocephalus palaemon; assembly: GCA_944567765.1. NCBI lineage: Eukaryota > Metazoa > Arthropoda > Insecta > Lepidoptera > Hesperiidae > Carterocephalus > Carterocephalus palaemon. The sequence goes on from OX155665.1 coordinate 5,262,198, forward strand.
ATTATTCACACATATATTGCAGTTCATACACAGAATCCGTGTGGGTCTGATACGACTTCCCATTGCAGGAGCAACGATCAACCAAACCAGTTGACAAACGAAAATCCAAATAAAAGGCAAAATCAAAGTCCAAATGGAATAGCACAATGTGACATAAGTAGAGGAAATATCAAAGTCCGTAGGAGAATGCAGGGTCACTAAAAAAATCACAGGTCGGGTTAAAAGTGGCGAAAACAGCGAAAAGTAATGAATCCAAACACACAACACAACAGCGATACCGGGTGCGTGTGAGTGTGAAACATCAAACAAAACTTCAACGTCATTTTAAAAATAAAACTGATTTGAATGTTGCCATTTTTACACGTATTTCTACTATCCTATCTTTTTTCTACTATGTATCCTATCCATATTCTTATTTCTTTAATCTGGGTACTATGAGTGTAGATCTTAATTTTAAAATATGTTAAAAAAATATTGCATTGTTTCGGTATTACTGACGATTTAAGACGCTACAAAAAAATTTAAATAAAATTTCGCCCTTGTTCTTTGCGATGTTAACAAAGTTAAGAAAATATACGTTATTTTCTTGTTAGTGACTAAAAGTGATAAATAAGATAAAAGATAACTCCCCTTTTTCAAAGTTACTTGTATGGAGAGCCCACAATTTCAAGCTCTGAGCCACTACTCACTTACTAGGAATTTTAAGATAGAGGAATCCGCGGGAATAGAATAGTGAACGACTATTGTGGGATAATATTAGTATAATTTTACTCTTAGTCTCAGTCGGTATTTTAGTAGTCAGTGTTTTCTCTTGTCCACAGGTACCCATGTATGGAGTGTGACAAGACCTTTTCGAAGCCCATTTACGCAACGGAGCACTTTAACTTTGTGCACTTGAAAGTACACAAGCATAAGTGTGATAAGTGTGACAAGGTGAGTGAGTTCTAAACAAGAAAGCATAACGTAACCTAACCGTATACCAATTCAAATACATGCGCCACGCACCAGACTTTTCTATATTATGTGCGATTTAAGAAATTAAATATCACCTGTTGTAACTGTGAAATCTGCAAATCCGCACTTGGCCAGCGTGGTGAACTAAGGCCTGACATCTCCGTTTCATGAGGAGACCCGTGCCCGACCGTCGGACAAAGAAAGGGTTGTAGTTTGATGCATGGATGGATGGATGGGATGATGGATGGTGGCGGTAGATGTGCATTTTTCCTAAAGGTATTATGATTTGATCATCACATATCGATTTGAGTTTAAAGCAAGCATATTAATATGATTTACGCTTGTTAATTTTATTTATTGTATTGCTTTTATTACTATTTACAGTTTTGTTGGATATCATTTTTGGATAATAAATATTATTTTCATTCTTTGAAAAGCTTGAAAATTCGCGAGATGTTGGCTGAGCTTTCATTGGTGCATCGAACGACTGATTAGGTTGAGTATTACTGTATTTTTTTTTATTATTTATTTATTTATTCTACCAAAAAGCTTATGACGGACTTAATGCTGAAAGCATTATCTACCAGTCGACCTTTGGTTATGTTTTGATCATTCATTTTAAAGTGAAAAGTACATTTCATTCGTTTTAGTTCAATTGTTAACAAAGCATTAGAACATTCGTACTAAATTATTTGTTTATACTTAAGTCATCTGTTACTGCCTAACATTAAATACTTTTCACAGTGATAGAATTAGCGGATGCCAAACATTCCAATATTAAAATATACTCTTATTCTAGTGTTTTTTTTTTCAAATTTTCAATGAAACAGTTAAAATTTTTCGCTTAAGAATTATTATACTGATCGTTTTGAATAGCTAGTTACTCAAATTTGTATTTTCAAGTCCCCGTTTTTAATATTTGTAGTCGCCTACAGTCTCTCGCTCGCCTAGTATTTCAGTAGTCATTATTCGTTTTTGCGTGCAACGGCGCCATCCCGCTTAGATGAGGATGTGATCCATTGTCAACCGGATCACAAACTCATCCAGCGACTCCAACCTGCAGTCGCGCTCTATCACCGCGTTCCGGACGACTCCTGTGATTTCTCGCAGGGCGAGGTTTTGCTGGCCCTGAAGACACTTGCGCTGCGTGGCCGCCACCAGGGCATACCATGCTGGCGCCGCGTACGTAAGCCTAGATCGGATATAGCACTTGTACATGCCAAGTTTAGTGTAATAATAACGTTTAGAAATTACAGAAATGTTACTTCCTGTATCGATTTAAAATTTATATTTTACATTATCTACTATTAAATTTGCATAGTACGGCCCGTTGCCGTCATTTTTCTGTCAACTGTCAGCTGTCAACGAATATTTTGCGCTCTGGTCTATTGTCTGCGGTTTCATACAGGGAGATTATTATTAATTTTTGTTTTAATTACACAGCGCATAATCTGTTCTTTCTTTTTCTGGTTCTCCTTCACTTCATTTAGCCGTAACATATACATGATTATTCAGCTAATGGGAAATCTTATACATTTAACTTTTCTCTCTCAGATCTACCTTAGAAACGCCGATTTAACGAAGCACAAGCGTGAGAAGCACGAGGGGATTCTACCACCGCGCAACAAGATCTGCGATGTGTGCGGCCGCGGATTCACTGTAAGTCAAAGTCAGATTCTACTGCTGCTTAGTAAATTGTTCCTGATTCCTTTTTTAGGTGTGGATGTGGAACATCATACATTGGAACAGCACAGCTAAGGCTGAGAGCCCAGAAATTAAACAAGTTAGAACGGTGAACTGGGCGTATAACCCGTGCCGCAATCTTGGCCGCAATCTTGCAATATACTGCAAGCTCGCAAGTTCGGTCAGTGCGCGTCGATACTTGTTGTGGTACGTTATGTTTTCAATAGATTTGATTACAGCTAAAACGAGTGTTTCACTTCACTAATTACTATAGTGTGACGTCACATAGTAGGTGGGACTTGGGCAGGGTGATGAAAAAAGTGACACGCATCGTTTGTATCAAAATAATATGTGATCGCCGTTCTATCTTGATTATTTTCCGCGGTTGACAGTAACTCCTTATACTTAGCATTTCGAACATTAAATTATCTTTAAAATGGTTTTATTTGATTTGGTCTGTGTCGGTGAGAAACTCGCTTACAAAGTAGGATGGCTCATCAGAAACTGTCGTTGTTGCTCGCAGGCGAACAAAACCCTGGAGAATCACAAGCGCACACACACAGGCGAGAAGCCGTTCGCTTGTTCTCGCTGCCCGGCGCGGTTCGCGCAGGCCGTTGCACTCACATCGCACACTCGCGCCGTCCATAAGGAAAAGCCCATCAGGAAGAAGTAGTGAACTTTCCCAGTCTACGACCCGTTTTAGTGTCCCATTTTTACAAATTTAGATACTTATTTGGGACAACCGATTACAACTGTAATATTTTATAATTTTAAAGCAACTTTTATGTCCTGAATAAGTCTCTGGAATGCACGCCATGGCCACAGGCCGAAAAGACTTGACGCATTTACTTGGAGGCCGCGTTGGGATAAACGCGCGGGCGCGACATGCGAAAGCAGGACACTGCCTTGGACCATGCTCCTGTTGATACTTAAAACATAAGCAATGGTTTTTAATAAACTTTGTGCAACATCATTACTTTTCTTATAACTATTACTATCGTACTTTATTTAATCCGTGCACTGAAAGCTGACTGCGGGCTTGGCTCTGCATCATCTTCACATGTTCCTTGGTCAACTCTGCTGCTCTCAGTGGTGCTAGATCAAAATACCCATTCAGCGCTAACAGCAATTCAAAAAGCGCTAGATTTTTATAACATCAAGCACTAAATTTTGCGCTAAATTTAAACGTTAATTGTAAAAAAAACAAGAGATGAAAACCTTCCTCTTCATCTCCTATGAGGTATCTTGCGAGGACTATAGGTTCGTATGTGTTGCTTCCTCTGGGCTTGTTTTGATTGTAAAGAAGCTTGAAGGCACACTGATCATATGGCAAGAACCTTTCCTCTCTTGGCGGTCCGCATGCCGTATCCTTGAGAGCTTGAGACTGTATCAGAATGTGTAATGTATATTTGCTCGCATAGGACAGGACTTGTTATTCCTTCTATAGGAAAACCCCAAGTCAGCTCTCTAAGATGCTTTGCCAATTGATATGTACAGGAAATCTCATTGAACCCGTTGGCTACTATGTGATGATGGAACAGAGGGAGCTCTAATTTTTCCATTCTTCTTTTCAGTATGTCGATTGCTTCATTATCCTTTATTTTACCAAACGAAAAGATGTTTTCGGTTCTTAGTGGACCTTCATTAATTAACCGATTAATTGTCTGTATGTTAGAAAAGCTTCCAATTAACTGTAGTTGTAATCATTCCTTAAGATCTCATGCGCTAGATTGGCTATGTAGGGTCTCATAGTTGTTAATGTGGCACAAAGTTCTATTAGGACGCATCTCTGAATACCTACTCGTATAAGCCCGATGAAATAAGGAAGACATAGACAAAGAATACTTTTAAGAAGCTAGTCAGAGAAAATTACCTATACATCAACTGTCAGCCATTAGTAATGAGAGTCCACATTCATTTTTAGTATTATAAACTCTTTTGCAAAAAAACGGGCACTTGATTTATTCGAGTACTTTTAGTATCAACAGTTTGTAATAAGTAATTATTTAAAAAATTAGAAAAAAAAAACTTTTTATAACTTTTATTTTATTTGCGTGCATTGTCATCGGAACCAAATATGTGTGCCAAATTTCAGCTCGATAGCTTCAGTGGAAGTAGGTGAAATATTGATTGCAAGATTCCAGGACATACATACATAGATACATACAAGTAAAGTTAAATAAAAGCTTTTAAAAAGGATTTGAAACAACAAAATAAAATCAAATATAATTTACTGATGTTTTGTTTTGTAATTAACTCGATCTAAATTTGTTTTATTTAGATTTTTAGGAAATAACTCATTTTGACAAAAATAAAAAGGTAACTTAAATTGACTTTCTCCTTTATTTACTAAAAATTACATACAATAAAATAAAAAATTAATATCGAGTGTGGCCTCCTCTGGCTGAAGTAACTGCTGCAATTCTTCATGGCATGCTTTGGAGGAGGTTTTTTATGACTTCTTGGGGAATACGCTCCCATTCGGCCGTATTAGCAATTTTGAGCTCCCAGATGTTCTGTGGGGCTGGATGTACAGCTCTAACGCGTCGTTTTAGATAGTCCCATAGATGCTCAATAGGATTGAGTTAGGGACTTCGTGCTGGCCAATCTAAACGGCGGATCCCGACTTCACTTAAGTACGCATCTACGTCGCCCGCTCGGTGTGCTCGAGCATTGTTGTCCATAAACACAGCAGCACTTCCTGTTACAGCTAACGCTGGCTGTGCATGAGGAATTAGGAGTTCCGTGATATAGCGTTGTGCATTTAGAGATCCATTTTCTACGAAAACTAACTCTGTACGATCTTCAGAAGTTATGCCAACCCAAAACATGACAGAGCTCAGAAAACATACCGCTGAATAACGCTCTCCTGGTGTTCTTAGCACTTTACGACGTCGGTCCTCACCAAATAAAGAGATTCTGGCTTCATCGAAAATAGAACCTTGCTCCACTCTACATCGGTCCAAGTGTCACAATTTTCTTAACCTTGCAATACGGTGCCCACGGAATAATTTAGGACCCCTAGCTTCGACTATGTATATCGACTTCTAGAAGTCTCCTCCTGAAAGTCCATACGCTAACACACACTTCTAACATCTTCTAGATTGTTTTTAAGGCCCTATATTCCGGCGTTCGAGCCGATTTGAGGGGGTGAGGTGCGGGGCAATCCGCGGGGAGCTGTCAATGTGTTACACGCCAAAAGTTTGGCAGGCGGCCGTAGCACAGATGTCACAGTACAGTGATATCAATATGACTACAGTATTCTAACAGAAGGAAAGATAATACAAATGCAAAAATATTTATTTGTAAAAAAGTGTTTTTACTTCAAATGGTACTATTTTATAATATCTAATATTCTTAATCTTAATATTCTATACCTTTATTTTATTATATTGTATGTATTTATATGTTTGACGGCCGACACGCAAGGAAGGGTTCCCGGGTTCGAATCCCGCCTTGGACAAGACATTTGTTTCTGTAATATAAAATTACTTACATTTATTTCCGTTATCTGATACCCGTATTACAAGTTCTTACGAGCTTACCATGGGACTAGGTTAACGTGGTGGGATTGTTCATAAATATTTATTTATTTATGTAGGTACATGGAACACAAAGAAAGTTTTGAGAAACAAAAAACTAACTTCTAAAGATAAAATATTTTAATTAAATCTTTTCGAAGAACCCTCCACCATCCTATATACAAAGTTTCACGGGTCTGAACCAATATTCGAAACATTTTTCCAGTCGCCGCAGACACTTCTTCCACTGCCTTCTCGAACGCTGCTAGCGCGTCTTCCAGCGATAAAAACTGTATCCCTTTCAGCTGATTTTTATTTTACGAAATATAATATACTTAAGATAGGATTAAATAGGAAATTTACTATAGGAAAAAAAGAAGTCATACGGTGCCAGATCAGGGCTCTTGCTCTTGAAAACAACATCAATTATTATCCAACATCAATGTGATTCCGATCCCATCTTGAGTGTTATTTGGTTTCGTACTCTTGAATACAATTGCGTTTGAAATTAGAATTGACGTTACATTGTCCAATAATTGCGTCGTTACAAGGTATCTTGCTAAGCAAAATGCCATTTCTCACCTTCTTTTAATAGAGTTTACTTCTTGGGCACATTGTGGAAACTTAATCCATTGTGATTGAGAACTTGTTGAGCCATACTACAACAAGCGCTCTTCACGAACAATTTGTTGTTCTTCTTCGAATCCTATTTGCATTGCGTCTTTGTCGGTAAAGATTTGACCGTCTCGGTCGCAGCATGGTATTGTTAATGATAATATCGGCTCAATTATTAGCCTATAGAAACTCGAAACAAACACACCTGTCGACTTCAAAAATTCAAATTGTCAAATTTTCAACTGTCATAAAAAAATCAAACGAAACGTGATAAAAAGTATCCTGGTTCTAAGCTACCTTCCCACAAATTTTCAGCCAAATCGGTTCAGCCGTTTTCAGTTATAAATAGTGTAACTAACACGACTTTCTTTTATATATTATAGATTTAAATATGTTTAGTTTGATTTTGATTTTAAGTATAATACAATTTATTTATTCTAGAATTCCTCGAGATGTTGTTAGGTTCCATAAACATTAATATTTTTAAAGAAATCCATCAACATTCTCTAGAGTAACCAGCCATATTTAACCACAGAGTAAGTTTTCTGAAAGCTGTGATTGAAAAATGTGAATACGTGAGAATGCACTATATTGGAAAGAAGAAAGATAAAAATAAGAAATCAAAACGTCAACTACATAATATATTAAGAATTGAAGTATTTTATTGTAAAAAATTTAGCTATAGTCAACATTGTCAAAAAAAATGGTTTGACAGTGTACACTTTCAATTGTCAAAGTCTGCGGGCTCATTCCGGTGATTTTTTGTGATATTTAAATAAACTTTATTTAACTAGATAATGCGTTAGGTATAATATAACTTTCAATGTATTAAATACCTTTTAGTTATCGCCTAGTTTCCACCTCGAAAATTATTTATTTTCAGTTGTTCTTCTTGTGACAACGTCAATGTCATGGTGATTGAAATAAGACATCGACAGTGCAGGTTGTTCTTGCAAAGGTTATACAAAGAAGTATAACTTCTAACGCGTGTACATAAGTACACACAATTTTTTTTTAATGGATACAGGATAGCAAACGAGCTTGCAGCACCACCCTTCCGCTACCGCCCATGACAACTGTGACTGACTTCGAACAGGACTCAATTAGGGACTGGGATGGTTAGTCCAATTAGTTGAGAAAGTTAATTAGAACATTAGTTGATCAGTTCGTTAGTAGGTATGAGGACTGGGGACTGTTAGTGATAGTTAGTCCTGTTAGTTGTTGTTAGTAATAGTCCAGTTAGTACTTGTTAGTAGGAGTCTCGTTCTAAGTCAGTCACAGGTGTGTTGCTACCCTTGAGGACTAAGATGGTCGCCTCTAAAAAAGTATAACCGGAAACAACACCTTTCCAACCGGACCATAATTGCTTTAAAAACAATTATTACACGGCAGAAATGGTACTAGGTACCGTGGCGGGCGGTGGTACTGCCCCGGGAGAACTCTATATGGAACCAATTAGTTTTCATATAAAACCTATTTGGTTCCCTATAGGCTCTACCACCTACCAACTACTGTATTACTTTTACTATGGCATTTTATATGAGCTGCACGTGGTGAATTATATATATGTGTGTGTAATAATTTCGCGTTCAGTCACGTAATTTCACGGAAAAAACTGACACAGGTCCACCGTCTAAGAGCGCCGACGCGCGACTGAAGTATGACTCGCGATTGGGCTGCTTGGATTTCTCGCGCATTTGATAGATATTTCAACATAGTATTTATTTTAATCATTTTATCTAGATAAAATCCACGACTGGATCTAGACAATCTTACTATCTTTTCATTCATATAAAAATAAAAATTAAACGTTTGTTTTGTAGCTGATAAGATAGATTAAACATTAGAAAAAGGGGTAACTTTGGGATTTTTTTATAGCGAGTAAAGTTAATCTAATTGTGTTACTGAACCCGACTGGATGTTCGACAGATTCTTAAATAAGACATATATTATTTTTAGAATTTTAAATCACTGTTTTTTATGTTTCCCATGGATTCAAAAAACTAGTAAGTGCGGTCTCGGCGGGTCTACAGCGTCTTAAAAGCTTTTATTTAACTTCACTCGTATGTATCTATGTATGTCCTAGAATCTTGCAATCAATATTTCACCCACTTCCACTGAAGCTATAGAGCTGAAATTCGGTACACATATTTGGTTCGGATGACAATGCACGAAAATAAAAAAAAAAGTTATAAAAAGCTTTTTTTTTTTTAAATTCAATAATTTTTTTGTTATTGTAGGTAGACTTGGTTATATCTAAATTTATTCAAGAAGTATGTTCAACTCTCAATATAGTTTTGAAGGATTTCGTAAAGGTAAATAAAACTCTTTTAATTTCATTACAATTACAATTTTACAATTTCATTACATTAATTTATCATTTTAGGGAGTGTCACATTACTGTAACATTGAGTTAAACTTAAAGAAAAAAGAAGAAGAATCTACTTCTACGTCTGACTTGGGCCTTCGGCAATTCACCAGCGAAAGATGACACTTTGTTGTCTTTCCATATGACGTTTGACACATCAATTCCGTCCATATTCGCCATATTCATATTCAACGGAAAACCCGCGTTTTTTTTTGGAACGAAGTTCCTTATCGCTCTTTGTGGAACATTGGGAATTGAAAGGGGGCTAGACCGAAAAAAATTTGTCACGACACTTTTTATACGACACTTTTTATGCGACACTTTTTTATACGTATATTATTGTATGAGACATGAACATTGTATACAGGGTGTGTGAGACATGAACATTGTATACAGGGTGTGTGAGACATGAACATTGTATACAGGATGTGTGAGACATGAACATTGTATACAGGGTGTGTGAGAAATGATATAACTTATATATCCAATAACTTCGTTCCATCCGGGTGTCCCTTGACACCTCTCATGTTTTTTTCACTACTTCCTTGTCAGCGGGTAGTTTGCAATCGGGAATGCGATTGCGTCGTACTGTCCCAAGACTCAATATACCCTCTTTAGCTAATTACTCCAGGCATACTAAGGAAGTAATTATTAATGTTGATAATTCTGATGTCTTGGTATGCCCCGCGTCATTCTGACTACAATGTTTGAAGATGCTCCTAATTCTGGTTCATTATTTAAGAAGCTTTATTTGAATAGCTATCTTGCTGTCCAGGATCTGCAGATGAGGGGCCAGCAATAGGCTCACTGCGTTCACATTCTTCAATAATTGCATCCATATCAACTGCAGTATCAGCATAATGGCTGAAAATCTGGATCAATAACGCTGTCATCATCGTCCTAATAAAAACCAAAAATATGCTTTGGTAATAATAATATATCAACAAAATCATTCATCTGATATCTCGTTAGGATGTAAAATAACTTCCATCTTCTTAAGTTTTCTTTGTATGATTCCAAATGTTCTATCAGCCGGCATATACGAGTGGCCCGTCACTGGAAAGACAATTTCAATAGTTTTGATGGTTGTATTGTTTAAGTATTGTAGCCACTTGGCGCAAGCACCAACCACAACACTATTCTTATTTTGGCCGCCCCAGCCCTCTGCGACCAAACGAATTGTACGTATTCCACTTTTAACTCTCTTTTCAGCAATTAATGTAGTTTTCTTTTCTGGGTTAGATTCATTGTTAATCTTTTCAGTCAGCTCTAAGCATTTTGAACAAACGTCGGTTTTAGTACTTCCAAATCCAACATAAAGGAATCATTGAAAATACTTCGGAAGTACGAATTTTTCACATCATTTAAAAAGCTTTGCAATGCTTAGTTCTGATGGAAGATACCTTAGCTCAGCAGTCTTACTCTTTCGGCAATTTTGTGATTCGACGCATTTAAGTTTTTGTATAAAACTGTTAATGGATTCTTTTTGATCAGCGTATTTCCGAATTTTATGGTTTCCACCGCGTCTTTCGTCTACGGCCTGTCCAGCATAAAAATATCGCTGCATCACATAAGCTATTCTATGTCTGAAAGGTTGCATATATTCATGTATGTTTTCGAACGCAGTCCTTCGGGCCTAGACGAAATGCAAATGGTTGCCAGCGTTTTCGTTTCGAATGTTTCTGACGCCTTGGCGTTATCGACAATAGATTGATAGACAAAGTTATACTTCTATCGTAAACGCCAAGTCGATTGGCCTCTTCGATAAATAGCGAAATATTGTCTATAGTTGCCTTTACTAATGTCAAAATAGTGTCATGTCAAACAAACTTTCACAACTTCATTGATGCAACGGCTGGCAGTCCGCTGCACCAGATGTTGTGTAATGCCCACAATTCTCTGGTAGGAGCCCGTTGCCATAAAACTTAATGCACATAGTATCTGTAGAAGTTATGCATACATTTAATTTTTTTATTTTGGGAACGTAACAAAGTCAAACTCATGCATGTATATGCGGATTACTGTTACATACAAAGTGCCAAATCCGAGCCAGGTCTAGGGCATGGCCGGAAAAGAACAAACATTTGCCAACAATGCGGCTTACCTTAATTTCAATCGGTATTTCTCTTTTACCTCTCAATGAGGTGTGGGTACGCAAGTCTAGACGAAGCTGCCTAAAGGTTTGATTGTCTAGCCTAAAATGGTCCACAAAAAGTGAGTGAGGCATTTCTGAAATTGTCTCCAAAGCCCAAAGTCTTCGTGTCCTTATTTGACGTCTAATCCACGTTTCCTCGTTATGGGCTGCCCATAACATTCGCAGGGAATGCATTATTGCATTAAAATAACTTAAAACACAACTTGAAATATTCGAAATGAAACTAAAAAGTCAACAAACACTGCAATATTTGTCAGCTGATAAAAGTATTCGCCATTTTGTTTCGTATTCTTGAGGGGCTTAGCGAACGCTAAGTTGCGTTCAATAAATACGCTTAAAATAAATGGGATGGTTGGTTGGGACCTCTCAGTCGCACACATTCACTCGCAGCAATATCGCAAGTTTCAAAATTCGACAACTGGAATTCGGGACTGATTTTTCGCAGACAACCCTATACCACCGTGTTCATAATGGAATAATCTTCAATTTCATTTAATTTTAATTCAATAATCAGACCGGTGCAAAATGCGATTTCGATCGATTTACCTGTTTATACCTGGCTACTCGAGAGTTGTGACCGGAAAAGAATAGACAACCTAACGTTTGCATAATCTGTGGGCTTCATACTTTCGATTGGTATAGAATTTGTCTAATAATCAAACCGGTGCAATGTTTAAAAAAAAATATCTTTTAATTATTAATTAATCATATCCTGGACTGAAATTAGTTAGCCAACCCATATTCAATATATTTATTGACATATTAAATTGAATATAAAATACGTTTTATTAAATAAACATCTCGGTGAAGGTCGTTGTATAGCGGGATCTTAGACTAGTCCAATAACACTAAAAAAAGGTCTTGTTGTAAAACCGATTATCAGCAATGAGCTTAATTCAAGGTGCCAAGCCGATCTGATAGTCACAAGCTGATGGTGATTATAAATTTATTTATGGTCTATCAAGATCACCTAACAAAATTCGTGCTACTGCGGTCTTTGAAAAGCAAACGAGCAGAAGAGGTAACTTATCATTTACTAGATATTTTTACTATATTCGAAGCGCCTAGTATTTTGCAAAGCGACAATGGGAGGGAATTTGCTAACAAGGTGGTAATAGAAATCTATGCGATGTGGCCAGAATTAAAAATTGTACATGGTAAACCCCGACACTCTCAATCACAAGGGTCTGTTGAAAGGGCTAACCAAGGCATCGAGAAGATGCTTTGTACTTGGCTGGAATTTAACGAGACAACGAAATGGTCTGAAGAGTTACGCTTTATTCAGTTTATGAAGAACAGAGCGTATCACGCACGCGTATTGTTTCTAAGCAATGTTTGGCTGTAAAGCTAAAATCGGCTTAAATAGTATTTCTAAAGATGCGCTCATTGAACTTTCAACAGAAGAAGAGCTAGAATCAATATTAAATGCAGTCGAAAACCAGTTGCATGTGGAGAGGGAAACCGAAACCAATATTACCGACGCTGAGATTAACGAGGAGGAAGAAAAAGAAAGCGAAACCACTATTTTAAACACTGATTCGCAAAATGAAAATCCTGACAATCTTGTAAGAAAACTTGATAAAGAGTCCTGTTTACGCTCCTGGTCAACCATCGTCCTCTGCGCAGCCGAAGCCCACAAAAAAGTACTCCCGTATGCGCACGCGCATCGTGTCGGGTACTTACGTCACTCGCCGTTTCGACGTTGTCCAAGACGCCCATGTCGCTCAATTAAACTGTGTAATCTATAATCAATATACGTACAAATAAGGAATTGGCGTGTTCAATCCTCAACACCTCCTCCTCCTAAACATAACTGGACCTTCAGAGCCGATACTAATCAGCCATTTGGTTAATTGCGTAGTGCCAAACCATGGCTATACTACAGATCCGTCAAATCTAACACGAAATGACGAAGAAATATTATTTGCTGTCGATAAAAAGAAACAAGACATTGGAGATATCAGAAAGTCAGTTGGACAATCTTTGAAATACAAGCTGATAAAATGTTAGCTCTATCTTCAATAAAATATCCCGCTGCTAATAGAGGTGATAATGTAGTGGTAAAAAATTCTGATGTTGACCGCGCCAAAGCCGATGATAGAAACATTATAGCTGTTATAATTTCTCAGGAGACTGAAGGAATGTATAAGGCATTAAGCATGGGATTCTAATGCCCGTTTTCACCAATCACACTTAAGTCATCCCCTTACTAAGTACCATTTAGTGTAGGTGATACCCTAAAACAACACTTACTTAATTTTCGTTTTCACCAAGCTAAGTGACACTTTACTAGGTTATACTTAAAATTTAGGGATTAACATAGCCGTATTATTACCGATTTTTTACCGATTAAGTTTTTATCAATATTTCATGACTTTTTCTTAAATTTAATTATTCTAAGATAATATAAAATGATTAAAAACACTTGTACGAATACTAAAACATTTTTTTCTTACCGTTTATAATATTTTTTGGCTTAGTAAACCTATCTGCCAATACATATGATAAGTATAATGTAGGTACTTGCCTGCTGATCATATACATTGGGAAAACTAGACTAGCAATTTTTTTTAAATGCAACCTTCACACTGCGTTGTTCTTGCTCGCTGGTTGGAAACTAAGAATTCTTCACGTTTTTTTTTATGGATACAAGATAGCAAACGAGCTTGCAGCACCACCCATCCGTTGCCGCCCATGACTTGAACAAGACTATTAGGGACTGGAATGGTTAGTCCAATTAGTTGAGAGAGTTAATTAGAACATTAGTTGGTCAGTTCGTTAGTAGCTATGAGGACTGGGGACTGTTAGTGAAAGTTAGTCATGTTAGTTTATGTCAGTAATAGTCCGTCCATAGCCCAATGGCTCGGTTCGATTCAATGTAATCGAAAGAGTTAAACAACGACGGGCCCGGTCGGTTTGTGGATGGGTGACCGCTAGTGGCAAAATTTCATGAACGCTACCGTGCTTCGGAGGGCACGTAAAGCCGTCGGTCCCGGTTATTTTCAATGTTGGAAACAGTCGTTAAGCCTTGTCGAAGACCTTCGGGTGGCTTGAGAACATTCGACACTGGGTTGGCCACTAACCCCTCCACCAATCCGCATTGGAGCAGCGTGGTGGAGTATGCTCTAGACCTCCCGCAGCTGCGTCTGTGGGGGAGACCCGTGCCCAGCAGTGGGACGTATATGGGTCGCAGCGAGTAATAGTCCAGTTAGTACTTGTTAATAGGAGTCTCGTTCTAAGTCAGTCACAGATGTGTTGCTACCCTTGAGGAGTAAGATGGTCCCCTCTAAAGAAGTGTAACCGGAAACCACACCTTTCCAACCGGACCATAATTGCTTTAAAAACAATTATTACACGGCAGAAATGGTACTAGGTACCGTGGCGGGTGGTGGTACTGCCCCGGGTGAACTCTATATGGAACCAATTAGGTTTCATATAAAACCTATTTGGTTCCCTATAGGCTCTACCACCTAACAAACGTCACGTAAAGTCACAATAGCTTCCGAAACCCTTTTTATGATACGGCTGCATGCAGCGATGCTGATCCCTCCTTTATCAGCTATTGTCTGCAAGTGACTTCCGGTGGCATAAAATCTTAGAGCACACAGGAACTGAATGATGGGTTAGACAGATTTATTCCTGAAGACAAACAAAGGTATGAAAAAAAGTAACCTAATATCTATAAAATAAAAGTAGGTATAAGTACTTACCTGTCATCAGAAAATTCTAATAATTCTCTTAACCTATATTTTGCACAAAAATATTTGTCATCATGCTTTAAAAAAAAGTCTGGCCTCTCTTGATAAATTCGCGGTCTAGTCATAAATCGAGGATTACTGAATTGATTAGTGAGTCAAAGAAATCAGTTAAATCTTTGCTCATTTTGATAATATTTCACAAAATAACACGTCAAGTAGATCAGTCACACAGTTAGGGACTGGTTAAGGGAGGAATATTCGGGCCCCTAAAATTTAGGTGACACATAAGTCTTTAGGTATCCCTTAACGGTTGGTGAAATCGAATTTACACTTAAGGGTCATCTAAATTGACATAAGTGTTACTTAAAATTTAGGGGATGTTGGTGAAAACGGGCATAAATCAACTATATGCAAGGAATCAGTTTACTGTCTGAAAATAAACGTTTATTACAGTTGATATTGTCCCCCAACACAAAGTTACCATCCGAGAATGAGCAAAGAAAGAGTCACATCTTGGTGGCCAAGGATTTCAGCATTGCATCTGTACTGGGGAATGCGTTTCTAATAGATGCGAATGTAAAAAGTCAAGCCTCTTGTGTAACTCAAAATGTCATAAGAGCCTTACTTGTAAGAATAAATAATAATTATTTTATTGTAAATACAATGGAAACAACTGGCATGAAAATTCATGCCAGTATGGCCTTTGTTTAATTTTTGAAAGCTAAAAGTGAAGTATTGATTTACTTTAAAGAGTTTAAAAGTATAGTAGAAAATCAACAAGACAGAAAAATTAAATTATTCCGGACTGATAATGGCTTAGAGTTCTGTAGCAATGATTTTGAATTATTTAAAACAGGCTGGTATCGTTCACCAGAAAACAAATATTTATACTCCGGAGCAAAATGGTATGAGTGAACGATTTAATAGAACAACTGTCGAACGTGCTCGCTGCTTATTATTTGATGCAGGATTAGATAAAAGGTTTTGGGCAGAGGCCACAAATACCGCTGTTAACCTTAGAAACAGATATGTTACATCAACGACGATCGCAACAACGATTAAATAATAAAACGCCGTATGAACTCTGGACCAATAAAACACCTGATTTAAGCCATGTCTGCATATTTGGAAGTGAGGTGATGGTACACATGCCAAAAGAAAAACGCCTTAAGTGGGATACTAAGTCGAAAAAACACATTGTGGTTGGTTTTTCCGAAAATGTCAAAGGCTACCGTGTATATAATCCGATAAAAAAACGTGTTGTCACCAGTAGAGATGAAAATATATAGAGAAACTCATTGAGTTAAACAATGGAGAAACTGCACAAATGAGGCAGTTGTGTCAGTTTCAGTTGGGTATAAAGAACCGGATAAGGAATCAGAAAAATCAGATAGTCAAGATGCAGAGAAGTGAAAAATAAGCCGATCTCGAGTCCGTTGAGTATGAGCATATCTTCATAATCTGAATATCTTAATGCATTGACTGATTTAGATTCTACAATCTGAAGAAGATAAAGAAGAAGATGAGGAAGAGGAACCAGTATTATCACATGCAAAAGTAAAGCGTATAAGGAAGCAGACAGAGCGTTTTGGATTATCAAATCTATGCATTACGTCAAGTCCAAATACTACAAGGGATCCAGTCAGGGTCCGAGAAGCTCTGGATAGCCCAGATAGAGTCAAGTGGATAGAGGCCATGAATGACGAGCTGCAGGCATTTGAAGAAAATGAAGCATGGGTTCCTGTAAGTTACCTTCTGATAAAAACTTAGTACAGAGCAAGTGGGTCTTTATGAAAAAGTTGACAACGGGTAGATCAGTGCCGTCTACAGAAGCCATAAAAATGTTTTTAAACGCAGGCCATTGTCGAATGTCCCCATCGTATCTAGGAAGTTCTAATTGTGGTAATTTTACGCGAGGTTTCCTGGAAGTGCAGGTATCGTTACACATTGTCGTGCACGATGGATCGTGTCCGAATGACGATCGCTATGTATATACATCTATTATGAAAAAAATATTTTACTTAATAAGTGTGAGATATAAGGACATAAAGCAGTGGGTTGTTTGGTTCATGGAATTGACGATAAATTTGTAAGAATGGGTGCAAATGCTGGTGGTTTTAGTGATCATGAACAATTTTTTGCTTATTTAAAATCTTTGGTTCACAACGACAACTATGCATTTAATAAACGAGGAATACCTTTTAATAGGAGTTTGGGACATGGGCATGAAATAATTACAGATGAGAACTTTGCAAAATCACCTATTGGTTGCTATAATTGTGGTGAAGCTGGACATATACGAACAAGATGCACTAAACCTATGAAGAGGTGTAGACACCTAGTTTTTGCCATAGGGCAAGAAATTACAGAATTACCTAATAATTTTCCGTCGAGTTTATTTTAGCTTCTGTGTGGACGACACTGGAATAAGTTGTCTGTCCAATGATCATTCTTTCTGGCTGTATAATTGACGAATAATCCACAGTGGGATAAGGCACTTCTTGTGGCTCTTCCGTTGGGGGGACGTACATTTCCCTAGCCTTTCTGTAGGTAACATTAAATTCGGCCATTATATCTCTTTTTTTTTTTCTTTTTTTAAAATTTGGGCAGCTTTTATCCAATGCCATGTGTTTGTTAATACAGTTAACGCACTTGTGTGACGTGGTCTCGCAGTTTTCGTGTTTTCCCCACACTTAGGGCAGACAATTTTCTTCGACGGGCATAACTTGTGAGTGTGGCCAAAACGCCAACATCTCGAACACTGCGTAACCGGAAATATATAGGGTTCAACTTTGATCCTCATATCATAAATAAATATATGGGTAGGTAACGACGACCCTTTAAAACCTAATCGTAGGGCAGAGCGGGGTCACTTGATCAGGTTTTTGTTCAAATCAGTGTACGGTCCATTCAAATAAAAAAATAGAAAAGATTTATCTTTAAATCAGTAGTTTGTTTATATGACTACATAATACGATCAAAAAACCTTGGTAAATCCGTTCTTTACTATACTAAAATTACTTTCTAATAAAAAAAGGCAAATGGCTCATTAGACCCCATAGGCGGGGTCTATTGAACCACCCAAAGGGGTCACTTAAGCCAATGCATTATAAAAAACTTTGCACATTTAAACATTTGAAATATAGAAATAAAACCTTAACAAGATTCCTCATAAAAACAAAAACAAACTTCTAAACTTCTCCAAACTTTCCAAAAATACAATTTAACTCAAGTTAATAAAAAGTAACTTAATAAATTTAGTCACTGTCACAGTTCATGCAAACATGAATTGAATTGAATTGAATAAACTGCATTGACACCTGAATTGCACTTAATGTGAGCCTATTCTCGGCAACTAGAGCACTGTACACACTCTTCTCCTGGGAGACTGCCTGAAATAATTTTATAAAGAGAAAAAGATTTATTTGTAATGTTTTCACCCATGAAACTACTGGATCGATTTCAAAAATTCTTTCACCGTTAGAAAGCTGCATCTTCACTGAGTGACATAGGCTATATAATATTATGAGGTGTAAACGAAACTATTGTTATGCGTGGAATTAACGCGAGCGAAGCTGCGGGTCAAAAAAAAACTAGTCAAAAATAATCAGTGTAAATAATTCAGTGTTTGACGGAAATTGTGTTTTCTTTAAAATTTTCTTCTGATTGATATTATTCTTAACAGAGTAATTCTCTTCATAAGGCGGTGAAGAAATTTTAAAAATTGATTTCTTAATTAAATAAAAATTTGGGGTCACTTGAACATGGCTCACTCGACCCCGATTATTTTGACTCAAATGACCCCTTCCCAGAATTAGTGTTAATATGTTAAATAACTAAAATTCAATTGATAATAGTTTATTTTTGAAACTTAAGCCATGAGCAGTAATCATGTTATAATCAAAATACACTTACTTAATGGCTGTATGATGACATTCGTAATTTTGAAGCCAAATTTCAGTGAGGCGATGTTTTTTACTTTTAGCCCCAAATTTGTAACATTACGCACTCACACTTAGAACGAACTCTGGATGGAGACTAAAGCAACCATGGCTCTCTATCCTCAACCCCACGCTACGTCTAATGCATCCCGCTGGTATATATTACGCAGCGTGTCCGTGATATCATGGGTGGCTCACTAGACCCTGTGGCTCAACAGACCCCGCTCTGCCCTACTGTCTCACTCTCAATCCATCCTGTTTCCGTCTTATTTCTACGCTTGAGGCGCTGTACGACAACAACATCTGAGGGACTGGTAATCGACTCCAACAATTCCTTCTCAGATAGTCAATCTCGATATTTTTGATAACTCCGTAGGACAGTGAGACCTCGTAGGGCCGATGAAACCTCCACCCTTTATCCGATAAATCTTTGCAGGTAGTCAATTTCTCCGCACTGTCATCGTCACTAAATTCAATTATTATTTTACTAGCTTTTACCCGCGGCTCCGCCCGCGTGATCTAAGGGAATTAACAATGAGTAGTTTATCATACATGACACATTTGTGGTGGATGAATAGTGACAGTTCCACGATTAAAAGATACTTAGAGGAACCAGAGGTAATGCTGACCGCTGATAAAGTGTACGTAAACTGACTTACTGGAGCTTTAAGCTAACTTCAAGAAGTGTGCTTCAACTTCTAGAAGTGTGCTGGTGAAGATTGATGCAGGATCCACCGATCCTGCTTACGTTTACAGGCAATACTAAGGCGGAGAGCACATCTATGTGTGATTTGTTTTCCAAATGGGTGTGATTTTTTCTTTTGAAGTGTTTCCAGCTATACGCGGCTTGGGACACAGAACAGAGCACTATTTTAATACGCTACTGTAGACGATATTATAATATGTCTTTCCATTTGGGGATAGAATGCTAGATATAGATATAATAAAAGATTCTGGGCATTGGAACATGTGGCTTCAGAGGACACACCTTTACCATATTAATTTAAAACCAAAACAACAATTTATCCAGCGCGAATTCAAAATTCAATTTAATTTATTAGTTGCCTAGGATTTAATTAATTTACATGTATCATTGGTTAGCGAAATTCAGAACTTGCAAATGAATTTTACCAACGCTATCTATCAACAACATCCGGAACTAAATATCTAGCAAATAACAAAACATCGATATCTTCCCATGGGCATGTTTTCCCGCGGTAAAAAGTAGCCTACGTCACTCTCCATTCTCCCCACTATCTCCACACACAAAAATCATACCATATAATAGCTTCATTGCGACGTGAAAGCCGGACAAACAAACAAACACACTTATAATATTAGTATGGATAAGGGCTTATGTATTTTACTTTGGTGATATCTATATATATAAAAGGAGAAGGTGACTGACTGACTGACTGACTGACATATCAACGCAGGGCCTAAACTATAAGGGCTAGAAACTTGAAATTTTGCACAGGGGTTCCTTTTATAACGTAGGGGAGCACTAAGAAAGGATTTTTGAAAATTCACCCCCTAAGGGGGTAAAACGGGGGTGCAAAGTTAGTATGAAACTTTGCCGTTTTTGATGTTATTCGAATGAAATTCAGTACCTATGAAGGTTTTTTATTGAGTTTCGAAAATCATCTCTTAAGGGGGGTAAAAGGGGGGTGCAAAGTTAGTAGGTATAAAAGTTTTTCGTATATACCTACATTAATTCAATGAAATTTTGTATTTAGGTTATGTTACGTCTAATTCCACGCGAGCGAAGCTGCGGGCGTCCACTAGTTGGATATATTTAAACTCTACCCATCTGGTCTTAGTTCTTCCTATCTTTCTGTTTCCTCTGGGTCCAGGCCAAGACGTCAGCTTTGTTGTCCATCGATCGTCACCCATTCTCGCTACATGACCCGCCCACCGCCATTTTAATTTCTTTGAGTGGTTTAGAGCGTCTAATACTCCTGATATTTCTCTTATGGCAGAGTGGCGTATTTTTTGGATTCTCCTAATTTTCAACATAGTCCTTTCCATGCTACGTTGGCAGGAATAAATTTTTTTTCCCATATAATAAAGGTTTACAACTGGCTGGGTCTCGTGGCAAGATACAATCGTATCAGATCACCACTGTTAAGCAACGCCTGCTCTATCCGGTAGTTAGATGTCATTAAGGGCAAATTTTCTTGAGCTTATTTAGCTTAGCCCGACCCGCACCGACGGTTAACAAAAAGTAAGTAAATAGCATCGCAAACATTGCGATTAACCGTCGTAGATGCTACCACTGAGGGTGCCTTGTTTTGGGGCGAAACACGTGTTGGTGTGTGTGTGTGTGTGTGTGTTGGTGTATGTATTCATTAATCGCATGTGCATGTTTTTCTGTGTGGGAGGAAGGGAGGTGCTGCGTGCATGAAGGTACATACATCACCATACATTTTTGTTCGCGGAAAGTAGATTAATTTTTGGTTTGTCAATCCAGCTCAATTAACTTCTGCAACTCAACATCACACTGTTGGGATGAAGAGAGGGTCTCGTATTTTTCTTCCAGAGATATAGCTTCAATGCGGGACGTGGTGTCCGCAATAACATTGTCAGTTTCTTTAATGTGCTGGTGGTAAATTGACCTATAAATGCTAGCTGGTTCAGCTGTGAGGGAAGTAATTTTTCACGACGCTGTGAGAAAGCATACATCAACAAACAAAACAACGGTTTATGGTCCGTATAGAGTCTATACGGACGCTCAAAATGCTACCGTCTATACTATAGACGGTAGCATTTTGAGCTTCCAGTATGTGACGGAAATGTTGCACTGCTGAATAGACGCCCAGTAATTCCCTATAATAGGTAGGCCAAACAATTTTACTTGGAGTTAGGTTTTTAATAAAAAATGCAAGTGGCTCCCAACTTTGTTTGTTATTTTTTGTTCTTTGTTCAGACCACTGCTGAAGACAAGCGCCCACATGAGTAATTGAGGCATCTGTAAACAAACTAAGCCGAGCATTCGGTATTGGATGTACCAACAGAGTTGCCTCAGAGAGACTGTCTCTGCAAAGCTTGTTCTATGTCTGGTGACCAGGGAATTGGTTTAGAACCTTTAAGTTGGGTAGATGTTAAAAAATCTATCAACGGTGCTTGCGCTTTGGCAGCGTGGGGTATGAAATGACGATAATAATTTATCATACCTAAAAATCTCCTGAATTTCGCTCTACCTAAAACTGCTTAAGGCCAGTTTTAGGAAGAGCGAAATTCCGGAGAGCAGTAATTCTATCGACGAATACCTTCTGCTGTGATTAGGTAGCCAAGGAAAGTTACTTCACTGACACCAAATACACATTTGGCGGGATTGACAACCACGCCATATTTTACGAGCCTCTGTAAAAGAATACGTAAATGATTATCATGATCATCTGAAGAGCGAGAATAAACCAATATATCGACGTAAGAAAACGTATTTGCTGTAAGTAGGCAAAACCCAAATTTTCACCAGAGCCAAAAAATTCCAAAAATGTTAGAAAAAATCATATCTTTTTAATTAATTAACAGTGATAGAAAGATGATTTTTATGAACACAGTTTTGTTATAATAATACTCATAAACAGCAATAAAAACATTTTTGTTAAAGTTATTAGAAGAAGGCTTTTCACTACTTACAGCAATTGACTTTTCATTTAAAGACATAAAGAACGTCGTAAGTAGTATAGTGACTTGTATGGAGATAGCTATGTCTGTTTGTTTTCCTTTCATTGTGTTTACCTTTTTGTATAGTACCCAAGCATTGATGACAGTCATGTCTAACAAGTGGTAGAAGAGCCTCGTTGTCCACTTTCTCGACTTTATGCGGATGCGATATCGACCAATGAAGCTATCCATCAAATCAACGCCGCCCATGTACCGAATATAGTTTCCATTCCTTTGCAATAGTTCCTGTACATCTGGCGGGGCCCACCTTCGGGTGTACTAATTGATGGTGCAGTCGATTGAGGGTGGTATCCGCCACGTGTGCCACATCACAACTCATTAAAATGTCTCGAAGGGGCCTCTACGTGTTGGACCTGTGTCTCCCCACGCAAGCCTTCCAAATTACCGGGTCCACATCTGGACCCGTGAAATTTAAAGAGATACATAATAATAAGATAATAATAATAATAGATCAAAAGTAGATCATAAGATAGTAAGGAGATCATAGTAAGCGGGGGGTAGGGGTGCCGCAGGCCCCCCCGAAAAAAAAGGGGGGCTCGGGGGGCGAAGGCCCTGTAGTAGTTTATTTGTAAATACCTACTACTTTGATTAAAATACAATGAAATGCATGGATTTCCATCATTTTTGTTTATTCTAGTATTTGAATAGCTTAGTACAATCTATAATAACTTTCAGCTCATAGTTTAATGCTATATTTGCTTAATTATTACATTATGAACATTCAACAATGTCGATGGCATTCATATGGAAATCTGCTCAGTAACTACTGAACAGAATTCAGACATAAAGGTATCTTTGGAATCTGCATAAAATCTTCTTTCTGAATATTACATTACATTAGAGATTCGTAATAATCTAATTTCTAATAATTTTGACAACTTATAGTTCATTCTTATCATAGACTAAATTAGTATTTATTGCGTTTTGATATCATCACATTCTGCCAGACGTTTGTTTATGGTGATACATTCTTATATTTATTTCTCCGCAATTAAACATCCGTTCTAGAATGTACTCATATATTTTCACATAGAAAATTATTAGGAACATTTCCAGTATAAACGATTTAATAATTTCAATTATCATAAATGTATATATTGACTGAAGTCTGTGGCTGTTTAGACGTTTTATAGTCTGTGATCAATGAACCATGTATGATTTCCGATACCGATGAATGGCATCGAACGATTTGTTGAGGCAGTTCAGCCACAGAGTACTTAGTTCTTACTGTATATATTATTATACTCTTTGCTTAGTTCGGCTCAAGCGCTCGCGCAGGATACGCGTGTCGTCCTGCGTGGGAGACCGGCTCATTTTTCTTTAGATGGCAAAGGCTTCGCATGGCCGCCATACTCTAGTAAAATGTACAAGTTTATTTGAACCTTTCTTTAGTAGCGAGTACGCTCCTCGCAATGTCTAATCTTCTTTAACCAGGCTGGGTCTCCGCCCACTTTCTTTATGTAACTTAGATTACTTATTTCGTAACTTCTCACACGGCGCGCCACGAGGTGGCCGCCATCATAACTTTGCAACCGCGCTTTATTCGACTGCACCTCTACGTGATAGATCGGATTCCGTCTCGCTTCGCAAACGCGAAATCATCAGCTGGAGTGGTTTTCGTTTTATTCCAAATAGAACTCCCACACACTTGCAAGAGGCCCTTGATCCAATAGTTCAATGTATCTACAAGAGCCGAAGGAGTAGACAATTTAATTTAACTCACACAAATAACTTGTTCGCGTAGAACATATTCTTAAAACACCTTTCGTATTCACACAATTATTACCTTTTATTTCCATTATACACGCCCCAATATTTTTTATACGCGACAGCCCCTGCCAAGAAAAATCGACACAATCAACTCCAAATTTTGTTAGGTTAGTTTTGTTTATGTTTATTTACGAAAAAAAAGGGACCCCGCGAAGCGGAGTTCCGTCGACATTTGTGACAGAGTCCGACTTGTCTCTAAGTACCTACTGTTTTTTTTTATTTTATTTTCGCACCTCATTGTTTATAGAATTGCTTAGAATGAGATTTCTTACCGACAAATTCCGATTTATTATGCCCACAAGTAACCATTCAGTCATTTTTACCGCCCATTTAATTATTTTCCTGTTCAATTATAGTATATTCACTGATCCATTTCATAATTTTTTACTACCTATTTTTGTTTACTGCTTAGTTTTAACTGCTGAACTAGTAATTAAACGTGCCATTTTTAACTTTCCAAAACTGCTATTTACAACTGCCTCTTTAAATAGGTTCCTTTAATAAGCAGGGTTATTTAAACAAACTTAATTAATTCCTCACCTTTCATTGAACATTTTCGACATAAAGTACGCTACAAATAGGCTTAGGTTTTTTAGTAATTTATATGCTTGTTGATTAAGAACACTCAAAAGTTACATTCGCCCCACATTGGGGCCAATGCAACTTTCAGTTAAATAACCTGGTTGCAATCATTATCTAGATGTTAGGAATAAGAGTATATGTAGTTTCACACAACAGCTATCCAAAAATGGAATCTAGTCAATGGGAATAGGGTTCAGATTCCAGAAAAAACAATATTAGTTTTTTATGGGGCGAATGCGACTGTCTTCCATACTGGCTAGTGTTGTGATAGGTACATACTACATATCGATAAAATTTCGTAAAAAACATTGATGTCAATAACGAAACATGATTAGTCTGATATTTAGATGAAGAAGAAAAAGCGATTCATGTCCATATCTTATGTTTATTTGAAAAAAAATCTTCATAAAAAAGTTTTAAACCTTTTTAAAAGCAAATAAAAATCTAAGGACGGTACAATAAATAGGTAACATGAAAGTATGTAGGTACAAAACCAATCTAACTGAACTAAAGTTAATAAGTTTGATTTTTACGAAATAAAATCTTAACATTTTTACTTATAGACTAGCTTACTAAATAATTTATTTGGCATTTAATAATGGCACATAATGTGAATTATCATGAAAGTAGGTAAGGAATCAATTAGTCCAACAAGTCTTAAAAATAATCTCAGTCGGAATACTTAAATTACTAAGTCAATTCTTCATTTCAGACTAACATTGATGATAAAATGAGAAGCTTATAGCGCGTCCCCTCTCTAATAATGTATGTGACGCGAGGGCTCCTTCTACGCGTTGTCATGTGGCGTGAACGCGCCGTCTTCCCGCGCGATTCAGAGTGACAGAGTGAGCTCGAATGAATAAAATCAGTTGTTGTGTTCTTGATAGTGAAAATTAATGTAAAGTCCAGTATTTTTTGATAACGTGTTCAGTGTTTGTTTTGGTTGTTGACCTACACGTGCACGCCATAAAATTGGCAGCCCAACGTTTGGCCGAACTGTGTTTAGCTGTTTTACGTGTGTGTTTACGTGTACTGCTTACGTATTTTGAGCATTATGCCTCGTACATGACAGAGAGACGCCGATGATACGGATGAAGATGCACATAGTAGGTAGGTAGGTAGGTAGTTGGAGCTACTCATGTCACCATGACTAACCAACAATTTTCGAGTCTTATACAAATGATGCAGAGACAATCGCCGGATTTACCATCGACTACATCGACGGTGAGTGGAAACTTTTCAAAGTGCACTGCACGGTTTAATGGTTCACAAGGCAGTTATGTTGTGGCATTTGTCGATAGTATTGAGATATACAAAGAGTGTGTCGGTATGGACGGCGGGATTGCTTTGCGAGGACTACCGATGTTGTTGACGGAGTTAGCTGCGACCTGGTGGCAAGGAATAAAGGCCTCGGTGCTTAGCTGGAAAGAGACCATTGATTTGTTAAAACAGACGTATGGTCCGCGCCTAGCTCCTCACAGGATTTATCGAGAACTGTTCAGTAGAGAAAAAGGTGAGGAATCAACTGACGAGTTTGTGTGCAGGGCAAGGGCCCTGATCGCTCAGTTGCCCGCTAAAAGTTTGAGTAATGATGTCCAAATTGATATGATATATGGTTTGCTGAACAAACGGATTCGAGAGAAGTTACCGCGGAGTAATTGTTCATCTTTTTCTGAAATGTTAAGTTTGGCACGATCCATTGAGGATTTGTATGATGAGGGTCGCCCAGGTTTGAAGTCGAAACCTGTTTCGGTTACGTTAACAACGCCCAGGACGATTGAAAATTCTGTGCCAACGTCAAATAAAAATAGATTGCGGTGCTACCACCGGGCACACCAAGAACGAGTGTACCAGACTACGGCAGAAGGAAAGCACGAAAGAGTCATATGTCGAGAATACGGAGCGAATGCGAGTGACATGTTTCGGCTGTGGCGCTCCAGGTGTTATACGGACAAATTGTCCAACCTGCTCTCCGAAAAGTACGACTACTTCGAATGGGGCGTTGCAATCTATATCAGCCGTATCAGCTGCAGCCGTACATCAGCCGCGTAATCGTCCAGTTTTACCCATTAAGATAGCTAACAGTGTATGTAATGTGTTAGTGGACACTGGTGCTAGACAATCGGTAGCTAGTGTATCGTTGCGTGAACATTTAGTTAAGAATTGTTATAAGTTTGAAAATGTATTTTATGAGTTAAGGTTTGCTAATGGTCATATACAAAAAGATGTTGTGGAAACCGCTATTGTTAACGTAGAAGTTAAGGGTATTATTGTTCCTTCTCTGTTTATTGTTTTACCGGGAGCCACCGAATCATTGTTAGGCATGAATTTTATTAAAGATGCGGGTATGATCGAATTTGTTTTTAGATATTGAATTCCGGTTGAATGGGTATATACTAGTTTTTCTAAATCCATTTTGCAGGATAATGGGTTTAAATTGGTCCATATTTCGGTCAGGATTCTTGAGATTTCCATTTTTGGTAGTTTAGCACCAATATGCAGTCTTTGCCATTTAACGAGGGCCTCATCCCAACGATCCTTCATAGATTTCATACCACTGCAATCTAATGGTTGTAGAGTGTCGGATGAGTGTGATGGTAATTTTATTATAGTAACGTTTTCGGATTGAGCCAGCTTGATGACATTTAAGTCCACATGAGTGGAGTGCCCGTCATAAATTAACAAAACGGGCCTGTCCTTTCCAATTGCAGGTAAAAACACGCTTCTAAAATATTTTTCAAAAATGTATGTTTCCATCCAACCCTTTTGACTTATAGCTAGGGAGCTGGTGGCAGTGATTTTTATATGATTTAATCGTCTGGCAGAAGTTGATAATATTAGAGTACTGAGTAAAATGATAATTTTAAACTATTTCTGCCATTCATTAGTTGCTGCAATATCAAATAGGAGCTTGTGCAAAATGTAAAAAAAAATAAGTGTCCTAAACGATATCATCGTTTCTGTCGATAGTCTTAATAAATTGTATTTAATATAAAAAAAATTATAATGCTAGTGGCAGAAGTTTTTCCTGCTGTATTTTAGAGTAATTAATTTTTTACCTAATTATTATGATATATAAAAAATAAATGATTTCATCGGCCGGCAGATAATTATTGAGATTATATTATAAGAGATAAAAAAAACTACTTCTGCCACTATGATGATGCTACATTAATAATCTGTATTGTTGAGAAAATGTTAAAAATTAAAACTAAATTATATTATACCATCGTTTCTGCCTTAAAGTTTACTAATTCTATTAGTTATGAGAAGCATAATAATGAAAAAGGCAGAAATAATCGATACTGTCTATTCCAAGGCAGAAGTATTTTAGTTCCCGAGAACAGAGCGTATCAGTGTATCAGCGTTTGAAAAGTTTAATAGCATCTTGTTTTTTTCATGAAAATGGAAAAATTAAAGTGTACCATTTGCAGTACCAACAAAGATGAACGTATTATTTTATAAAACATTTAATAAATGTCTCTAACATTTAATAAATGTGTTAAAATTTTAGAAATACGTATAAAATTTTCATTGAAATTCAATGATATTATGCTTCCTGTAACCGTTAATGAAACGATAGGGTAGGGTGCCACAGTATGTGTTAAAAACATTTTACCACTTTGAAAAAAAAAAATATAAAGAGGAGTACGATGACAGAATCTTCATTACAGGGTTCTGCATCTAAATCTACATCACAATTAGAACAATCACGCTAAATATTGTAATAATGCTTATTAAATTAATCGCTAGATGTTGTTCATATGAACTTTCTTCTGTTCCATCAACGTTTGTAACCCCCTAAAGCAATCTATGATTAGTTGACCTTCACTTGTCATAGACAATGCAAGTATTAACAAGAACATTTATCTCCGGTTTTTTTAACACGAGTTATACAAGTTAAAGCAAATTATGGGAACAGTCATACTTAAAAGATCCAACGGAAGATTGTGATCCAATAAATTATGGCTGGACACAAGAAAATGATAATTTTAATTTTAATTGGTTTGAAGGAAAGCAACTACCATCGTCATACAGCGATATAATTCATGAGCTAGTAGTAAATGAGCAACCACCTTATGAAGGACAAGCAGGTAATTTTTGTGTAGTTTTTAATTTAGTTTTTGTGTAGTTTTTAATTTTTTTTTTTTGTGTAGTTTTTAATAATGCGAAGCGCGATTATCTATATAATCCTAGTACTTTGTCGTCTACTTAATTAAATGAAATCCACAAACCTCGTGAAATAGAATTAAGAGAATACCTTCCCCTGGTTTCTGCACCAATGGCACTATAGTTTATAGTTACTAATTTTGACATAACAAAAAAAAAAAACTATTATCTGTGCCAGCAAATGTCATGCTATCCTGTGTATCTCTAATAAAATGATCGATTAATAATTATTATGTGTATTTGCCAAAAGTGTGACGATAACCTGATTTTCGAACGTGTTATGATATCGTGGTACGGTGGCTGCGTGAAATTATAAAGTGTACGCAAATGGAAATTGTGAAGCACACGTGAAAGAGTGCGCCTACTGTCATTACACAGAAATCGTTTTTCATTTGTGTTAAAACTCTTCGTTCTTTATAATCTACACACTATCTATCTATCATGAGAATCCTATTAACATTATGGATAAGTCGTTCTCAGATACGGAAACAATTCCGACTTTTACCTCGAGCCGAAGTAAAAGAAAGAGGGAAGATGAGTTTACATATGAGTTTACTAAGTTTAAGGAGGAGATGAAAAATATGATTACAACTTTAATAAAAAACCAAGAGCAGGAGGCAAAGAAATACAATGAAAATCTAAGAGAAATAAGACAGACAAGTACTAATATTGAAAACTCGATTGCATTCCTGACTGCTCAAAATTTAGAGTTTAAAAATAAAATCACTCACCTTGAAGGAAAAATAATAGAAGATAAAAAATATATGTAATATGTTATTGAAACAACTGCATAATATGTTGTTGCACTGTAAAAAGCGGAGGTTTTATTTTTAAGAATAGGTATAAGCTACATTAGGTACATATCACACATACTTTTATAAACATAGCTTATTACACATTAAAATACAAATCACTGTTAATAATTAGGTACAAACCTGTAAAAAGAAACAACATTAGAAGCTATTGCTTCATGGAGTTTGTCTTTTTATAATTTTAAAATGAGTGAAACGTATTGACATAATTCTTCTATCCGTCAATAGTGCTTTTTTAATCCAACATAGGGCAATACATCACCACAGATAATGTCAACAGTGGAAATCCAGATTAAATGAAGATTAAGAGAGCTTCATTTACATATATTACATTATTAGAAGACAAAATTGAAAATATGCAGCTAGACCAAAGAAAATCAAACTTTGAGATTAAAAATGTGCCCAAAATACCTAACGAAAACAAGGACGACTTGATTGGAATGGTGACACATTTGGCAAACACAATAGGCTCACATATTAAAAAAGAAGACATAAGAGATATTTACAGAGTGCGTGGAAAAAGGGAAGATGTCCAGAATACCCCTATAATCGTCGAAACAACATCTACGATACTGAAAAATGATACCATTAAGCTCTGTAAGGCATATAACATGAAGCAAAAGAATAAATTATGCGCCAAACACCTTGGCTTTAAAACACAGGAATATATCCCGATATTCATAACTGAACATCTAACGGCCAAAGCTGCAAGACTGTACTTTCTATCACGAGACGTAATTAGGGATGGGTCTTACAAATATTGTTGGACGGCTTTTGGTAGAGTGTACATTAGAAAAGAAGACTACTCGCCGATCATTCATATCAAGAGTGAGGCCCAAATTCTTGACTTAAAAAAACCGAAATGATCTTAAGTTCAATTTTATGGTGGCTTTTTGTGTTCCAATAGAGGAACTTTTCTGATAACTTAATATCCGGAGCTTTCTTACCTACCTACCTTTATGTCCTGTTGTAAGACTAAGTCTCTGAATGTACCAAATAAGTAGTTAAGAATTGCTCTGGAACTTGATTTAATGTAAGTATACTGACTCACAGTGGATGTAACTCGTATTATATTATGTACTATTTTCTAAGTCCTGCCTGCACTCACTGTAACTTACCTATTTTGGTTATAAGTCTTTTTTAATTAAAACTAAGTTCTATTTCTTTTTTGTAATAGTAATATTGTTTTTTGCATCTAGCAAGGGTACATGCTACTGTCTACCTTTATGTCCTTTTGTAAGACTAACCGCCGGTTTCTGAAAGGCTGATCAAAATTCAAATCAACTAACAGCTCTGTCAACTTAACAGCGCTGTCAAATCAATTTCGGTTTCTGAAACGTTGATCAGTAAAAAATTTACTAATCTATGATTAATTTGATTTGACATTCGATTGACTTTTTGTGATGGTCATACTGTTATGTCGACGTCAAAAGATACCATAAAACCTTTTGTACAAGACGTTTAAAAAAGAAAAATGACATAAATCAATCTGCGAAATTTGAAATGTTTATTAATAACTTTCGTAAACTCAAAGAGTACTTTTTATATAACTGCGTAAACTTCTTTATTACTACAATCCCATTAATATAATAATATAAAAATGTCTTCACGTGGTAAAAATTTTACTGAAAGAGAAAGGTGTAAGCTTATGGAACTAGTGCAGAAGTAAGTAATAAGCTATTCAGATGCTTCACACTTCTAAAGCTGATAAAATGTATCTTTATTAATTTGTAATGCATACATAACGCGTTCTTGACAATGCGCTGAATTATGAGAGTGCTTATCATCATCTGCTGTTGTATTTTAGGTATAAACATATAATAGATAATAAGTGCAGCAATGCTGTGTCAACTATAAAAAAAAATAAGCTTGGGAGTCCATTACAACAGAGTTTAATAGTATTAATGGTACATATGTAAATCAATCTATATTAACAAAGTACAGTTACTAACTAACTATATTTACACATTTCTCAATCTATATTTATTTTATATACCTACAACAAGAATATTTATTTCATATTTAATTTTAATAAAATATTCAATTACTTTTCAGATAACAATGTAACTAACTGTGTAGTGGAACCTACTGATATAATACCATCATGTTCACAAAATAACAATATTCCAACTTTAGTACTACAACCTTTATCTTCACCAGAATTAACTGTGCCTGTAAGTAAAAGAAAAATGGCACGGAAACTTAAACCGGATGCAAAACAAATTAACATTAGCAAATTTAAAAAACAATATTATCAAAAAAAGGTGGAATGTGTGACAATAGAAAAAAATAATAGATTATTAGAATACAAAATGAATGTAAAAAAAAATAAGCTTTTAGATTTAGAAATAAAATTAAAACAATATGAGTATGATTCCCGTAAAAAGTGAAACAGTAATATAATTATAACTTAAGTGAAACTTTGTTTTATTATAAACTGTAGTTGTCTTTTTTGTTGTTACATTAATATTTTATTATGAAAATAATTGTATTTATATCTACCCATCTAATTGTATCTTGCCACGAGACCACGACGTTTAAAATGCGATAACTTTTATTAAATGGAAGCTTATGTTCGATTCATTCATCAGAACATTTGCGGCATAGTGCCACAGTGTTACAAGTTATATTTTTGAGAAAATAAATCGTGTTTTATTTTGTATGGGAAGTAAAACTTCCTTTTAAAAATAAACTACATTCGTGGTGGTCTTCACAATTACGGATAGAGCAAATAGACAAATTTTGTCATCCTGTATCGATTCTTAAACTCTTCCTCATTGAGAACTCGAAAGGATTCATTCTGGCCTTAAATTGCCGTGGCCTTGCCTGGCCTTCGTCATTACTGCTAGAACTGCTCATGGCTCATGCTGATGCTTAAATCCGACAGAGACATGGTGTTTTCTATAACAACAATAATAAACTAATTATTATCTTATTAGAAGTTAATTTCTATATAAAATTTACAAAATATCAATTGTAATCCTTGTAATTATGGTGTTCTTACCTTACAAGTAAGTATCCGAAGAATAATTAGAAGTTTTACGTAAAATAAAATCTTGGTTATTATTTAATTCGTCCACAAGCACAGATTACTTGACAAAGATTTTGACAGTATTTCAATCATTGATTATCGCTCATTGAGTTAAATATCGCTTAACAAGCGTTTCAGAAACCCAAAATTGCGGTTGACATAGGATTTTGGCGGATGATTTGAATATCTTGTCAACTGACAATCCGATCAAATCAAATCTATGAATAAGCTTTGACAGGAGATTTGACGGCCGATTAGTTAATTTTTTTGTTGATCAGCCTTTCAGAAACCGGGGGTAAGTCTTTGAATACACCAATTAAGTAATTAGGAATTTCTCTGGAACTTGATTTCATGTAAGTGCACTGAATGACAGTGGATGTAACTTGTATTATATTATGTACTATTTTCTAAGTGCCCAAAGAAATTGGTTAAGTCCTACCTGCACTCACTGTAACTTACCTATTTTAGTTATGTCTTTTTTAGTTAAAACTAAGTTCTATTTCTTTTTTGTAATAATAATATTCTTTTTTGCATCTAGCAAGGGTACATGCTACTATTTACCCTTATGTCCTTTTGTAAGACTAAGTCTTTGAATGCACCAAATAAGTAATTAAGAATTGCTCTGGAACATGATTTCATGTAAATGTACTGAATGACAGTGGATGTAACTTGTATTATATAATGTACTATTTTCTAAGTGCCTAAAGAAATTAGTTAAGTCCTACCTGCACTCACTATAACTTACCAATTTAACTTATAAGTCTTTTTAGATAAAACTAAGTACTATTTCTTTTTTGTAATAATAATATTGTTTTTTACATCTAGCAACATGCTACTGTTAATCAACCTGCTCACGATTTGCCTTCGTATTACCTAAGTATGAATAAAATAATGGTTACTACTAGTAATCATCAATTGTTAAAAAATATTATAATAGTTAAGCGCTACTGTTATTACACTTCTTATAATTTAGTAAACACACACAAAACTACACATACTTTTGCTAAACCAACACCTCATACGGTTTTGAGGTGTTTGTGTCTTACATACTCACACCAAACACGCACACTTCACACACTCTTAAACAATTATTGCTTAAAATTAGATACAATCCTTTTAAAAAACCAAACTGCATACAACCTAATAGACCCCGACATTATTTGTATTGCTCTCACACAACTCAGATATAAACTGTTCTTTGAAATTATGAACTACAACTCTTATTTACAACTTTTAATAATCCTTTTAATAAATGATTATGGATAGTTCTCTTAACACAATAAATGAACTAGACACTGCGGTACTCACTCACTCAATTCAATGTGATATACAAAACTTAGATAAAAATTTTGATATCAAGAAAACAGACCTTACAATCATAACACAAAATATACGCAGCATATATCATAACTTTGACGATTTTCAGATAATGTTAACTCAACTTCAATTTGATCCTGACATAATGGTATTGACTGAATGTAGAATTTGTGTCCCTATGCCCATTCCTCAAATCAATAATTATATTTCTCTCTGGTCCTCTTACAACTTAAACCAAAACGATGGAGTAGTTGTTTATGTTAAAAGTCATTTAAAACCGAGTATAAAGGAAATCAGACTAAGGGCTGATTTTTCAATCATCGAATAAATCCACGAATAACTAACTAGCGAATAACTTATCTGACTGTTTTATTGGACGAATAAAATTTTTGCATTTTTCAATGGCCAGAAATCAAGCGAATAGTTATCTGTGGTTTTTAGTCGCCAACTTCACTCTAATCCTGTACGAGCGAGAGATACGTATATGTTTCTAGGAGTGTTAGAAGAAGACAGAAAATGTTTCGACATGTGCTTATTTGACATCTAAACCATCTCTGTTTGCGACAGTTTGCGTCAATTTACGATCATTCATTTCTAGTTTCGCCCGTGTTGTTTTTCGTTAGTTGTGTGGATTTATTAGTAACTCATTGTTAATTATGGAATCAAAAAAGAGAGAACGTGCTGTAAATTTCAACATTGATGAAGTTCAATTGCTCGTTAATTTAGTAGACAAATACAAACAAATTATAGAAAATAAAAAGACTGATGCAGTTACCAACAAAGATAAGGAGGCGGCTTGGAAGAAGATTGAGAGTACTTTTAACTCTTGTGGAGTAACAAATAATGTACGCACGTGGAAAACATTAAAGTTAAAATACGAAGGTGTAAAAAAATCGACCAAAAAGAAGTCATCTATAAAACGACAGGAGATGTACAGAACTGGAGGAGGACCGTCTAATGCTCCTGACTTTAATGACGTGGATGACAAAGTCCTGAGCATCTGCTCCAATATCTCAGGGATGGAAGCGCGCCACGACAGTGATACCATTGCAAGTATGTGTAATAATAAGACTTGAAATAATAATATGTCATCAAGTTTTATTATGCCAGTAAACATAATATAATGTTCATTAAAATTGTTTTTCAGTTATACCATTACCTGTCCCTGAAGATATTGTGCTAAACCCCATTGAAATAAGCTCAATAGAATTTTCCGAGCAACAATACAATAATGAAGAAGAAAATAACCATGCTAATATTAAAATACCAGGTGTGTATCAGTTCACATGTTTTATTTATTTATCAGTCTACATATATCATAATATATTGTTTTACTTATCTTCATTAAATATAATTTTGCTGTGTATCTTATGGTAAGGAATCAACACTTACTAAAAACATGATTGGGACAATAATTTGATATACATTCTGATGCATATAATGTATTGTAGTACTTGTTATAAATAATTGCATATAATATGAGTAACCAACACATATAAAAAGATTTTTCTTCATTTCAATGTTGATGTTGTAATTAATATGAAGTTTTATCATTTTAGACATGGACGAGTCACTGATTTTAGAAATACATGAGGAAGAAAATGAATCTCTAAAAGGTACCTATTATTTTTTTTAGCTATATTTTGTATTTTCATTTAATCTTTATTAATATTATAAATATTGAGTGTCTACAACTGATGATTGATTGAAACTTTTACTTTCAGAAAATAAATGGACAAAATGGCATCCAAAGGCACTGAAAACAAAAGTGTCAAATGTTTTAAAACCCGATACTATTAGTAAATCAAGTGTCACTGCCAGGCTGGACAAATTGAGTGCAGCCAGATTGGAACTGGTGGAACTGCAGATGGAAACCACAAAAAAACAACATCAGTTCATCGAAGATGAACACAAATTAAAAATGTTACATCTTGCCAATGATGAAGCAAGAAAGCAAGCAATTCATGAAGTGCTTTTGCAAAAATTAAGTGGCAATGTCAGCGGGTCTGCGTTAAATGACATTTTATAAAGTTAATCTTTACTTGTATAAAATAATAAAGACAGGTTTATATTAAAAACAGCTTTTATTTATAAATAACCTACTTCAGTATTCACTGGTTGATTAGGGAATTAAAATATTCTAACATAATGTTTCTGGTCAATAGTCTTTGTTCTCCTGTGGGATTGGCTATGGTGGGGGCAAACATTGGTTGTGGTGGAACATTTACTTCCGGATCATCTGGTGGTTCATCTTCATTTTTCAATCTTGCCAAGTTGTGTAATATTGCACATGCTACAATTACATCTTGTGCAAGTGGTAGCTTACATCTTAAACCAATGCTTAAAACTGGGAAGCGTCGTTTCCACACACCGAAGCATCTTTCTATGACATTTCGTGTCCGTATTTGTGACTCATTGTACAAACTCTGAGCTGGGGTACTTGGATCTTGAAATGGTGTCAAAAGGTAATTACTTTGTTCATAACCACTATCACCAAGTATAATTCCATTGCCAAAATCACCATTGTCAAAATGAAATTTTGCAGATGAATTTGCAAATATCATGCTGTCATGGCTAGAACCAGGCCAACGTGCAACTATATTTTGAAATAACAAATCAGCTGAACACATTGCCTGAACGTTAAAAGAAAAAAATCCTTTCCTTTCCGTCCGTTTCTAAATTCCTCTGCTGTGTTTCCACCAGGTGACTGAATTCTTATGTGGGTGCAATCTATGGCAGAAATTACTCTAGGAAACTTGGCTATTTTATAAAATTCTTCATGGGTCTTTCTTATTTCTTCACCACTTCTGGGTAACTGAATGAATGTTGGCCTCAAAAATGCTATGGCTTGAGTAACTTTTTTAATAATACGGCACATAGTTGAGCTGTGAATGCCACCAAAGTCTCCAACAGTGATATAGAAACTCCCAGTAGCATAGAATCGTAGCGAAATAAGTAGTTGCAACATGGGCGTAATGCACTGATTCCTGGAACAACAATATTACTTGGTAATACACCTAATGTTTTAAGGTTAAGACATTTCAAATCACTATTTACATTAATAAAAACTATGCGTCACTTACCTCAATGTTTTGTGCTTGATTTTATCATGTATTAGGGAATTTAAATAATATACAGACTCTTTTTGTAGCCTGAATCGCCGATGAAATTCTTTTGAATCCCACAGGGCAAAGTGATCGGGCCTTGATCTAATAATTCTCTCTTTTCTCTCAGGATTTATATATTCATATATTAAAGCCTCTTCTTCAATTGCCACGTCATTAATAGTATCGAAAATATCCATAATTTTGTAAAATATTATAAACACTAGATAAATAACCTAAATAAACGTCGACGATGAGAAGAGAACCGTGACGATACTCGTAGTATCAAAAATGTACCATGTACTCTGTGAAATGTACTCTGTCTGTAGTTAGTATCTATGGAATAGACGTTTATCTAGCCGTCAAAGCGGCAGATAGATTTATTCATAGGGTAGGAGCGTTATTCGCCGAATAAAGCTTATCTGATGATTGAAAAATGCAATATTTTGCTATCTGTCGAATAAACAGATAGATAGTGTATCTGTCTGTTTATCTGAGGATTGAAAAATCGGCCCTTAATCAAGCGACTTGCATACAAATTGATGTTTTAAATAACTTGATTTTAGCTGCATATCGCTCACCATCAAATCAAAATGCATCAGATTTTATATACTCACTAAATGCCCACTTAGATACCCTAAAATCGTGCAAAACTATCGTACTTACTGGAGATATTAATATCAATCTTATTCCAAAGAGTAATGAAAGCTCATATATGTGTATCCTCTAATAGATCTAGTTACTTAAATATGTTAACTACTGCAGTGACTCGCACTGTTTGTCGTTGTCGCTTACGAGTAATTTGCACGTGCGAGTTGGACAGTAGCTAGCATCCGAGTTACTTGAAGATTTTTTGTTTTTACTCGCATACTCGCCTGACAGCAGCTCGGCCGCCACTCGCATCGTTAAGACGCGTTCGGCAGTAGCTCGCCAGTGCGAGCGGGACAGTTGTCGCGAATGTCCGTATTTTGTGCTGCGCCTGCGTATAGTGTTTATCGTATTCAAAATGGCGGATAGATGGTCTTCTGATAATAATATTTTATTCATGCAACTATACAGAGAACAAGAAAACCTATGGAATTGTTTCGATAATAACTACCGAAATAGAGATATGAGAAAAGCTTCTTTGGAACATATGATGCAACGCATATGATGCAATTTATGGAACGCAAAAGAAATGCATCTAGGTAACACCAGCGAGGTAACTAAGAAAATAAAAAATTTACGATCCACCTACAACCAAATAATGTGAATAAAATCGAAAAAAGTAAGAAGAGTGGAGCTGGTGCAGGTGATGTGTATAAACCATCCATAAAATAATGGTTTGATTTAATGGATTATATAATGAAAACAATTAATTTAAAAGAACAACAACTAATCTGGTGAGTTCTTTATTCGACTGGGTTATATTTAAATATCATATTATTTTGCCAGGAGACAGCACTATAGAATCTTCCAGCAGTTCTTAACAAGAGGACGATATGATCTTGTTGGAAAACACGTCGCTATACAACTGAGACAGCTCCCATTACGCGATTTTATAGATGCTAAAGATGAAATCCAACAAGTACTTTCACGATACCGAAAAAGAGCTATATATGCCCAGAAATCATCTGCGCTTTCCTCATACAACACATCGTCACC
This sequence comes from Carterocephalus palaemon, assembly GCA_944567765.1. Taxonomy (NCBI): domain Eukaryota; kingdom Metazoa; phylum Arthropoda; class Insecta; order Lepidoptera; family Hesperiidae; genus Carterocephalus; species Carterocephalus palaemon. The sequence goes on from OX155665.1 coordinate 5,301,253, forward strand.
ACAGTCCTACATATCATCATCGTCACCAGGGCCTAGTGTGCCATTTCCACTACCTTATCAGCATACAGAAACAGTTTCTGTGCAGCAGCCAGTTCAATCAGTTATTGAACAATCACCAAATACTTCTTACGAGACTGTCAACTTTACAGAAACAGTTTCCGTGCAGCAGCCAGTTCAATCAGTCGTTGAAGAATCATCAAATGCATACGTGGATGTCAACCTTGCTGATCCAATAGTCAGAGCGATGATAAATGCTAAAATGAATAATATGCAATAATGTTTATTTTGTATTAATTTTTGCTTGATCATTTTATAAAGTTTAATTACTCTTTTTTTAAATAAATGAATGAGTCACATGTCATGTATTTAATTCAGTGAAGTAAACTTTTACAGTATCTTCCACTCATAAAGTTTTTATCACAATTCTACTTACTTGAAAATGTTCTTCCAAAGCCTCAGAAATAGCGTCACAAACTTCTGGTATAAAATTTGATATAGAAGCTTTAGAAATCCTGAAAAATATTGATAGCAGTCTGTATGATATCCCTGAGCTTAGGAAACACAGGGTTACTTCCAACTTTACTCTTGCTGCTATGGCATCTCTCATCAATGTGTCTTGGCGTTCTATTTTTGTTTTTATCAAATTTAAAAGTATTTCGACTTGTTCAGGTGTCACTCTCATCACTGCTTTATATTCTCGTGGGTCTTCATGGTAAAGCTCGTTAAAAATTGTAATTGTTGCCCCTAAGGATCTTCTAGCCATCCATTCTCCAATCCAAACCCTTTTCTTTCGCTCTTTTTTTTGAAGTTTTTTATATACATTTTCCAATTCTTGACATAATATTGTTGTCATAGAGCGTATCACAGTTTTTTTTATTTTAACACGTTCACTCGACATCGCGGTAACTCGCAAGACTGGACAGCAGCTACTACTGTCGTATAGACAGCAAAGGCGAGCCGAGCTATTGGCGTACGAGTAGACAAGCCGAGTAGCTGTCTACTGTCTGGTCAGCAGCTCGCTAACGATACTAACTAACGATAGTCACAAGGATTGGGAATTATACGTAAGCAAAGAATATTCAGACAATATACGTACTCTAAATATTCTAATTAATTTTTTAGAAAATCGAATAAGAACGTTGGAATTAAAAGTTATTGTCAGTTCTATAGCTGTAGTGATTATAACAAAAGTAATAACAGATTTAACATTGTATGTATACCACACAAACTGGTTGAAACTTAATATAGCGCACGCTTAATCATATACTGACCGATTAGTGTTTCGGTCAAAGTTGAGTTAAGTATACCAAGAAGTTTATTCTAACGCCCTCTTTCGGCCTATCTCGGATTTTTTTTGATATCTTGTTTCTAGGCGGAGTTATACCTATGTTTGTCTCTTTCACACGCAAACGTTTTTACGAGACAGAGACAGATATCAGTATGCATCAAGGACTAACATCGTAAACATCACATGACAATGTGTTTATTTAAAAGTGTCAAATTAGTAGTTAAGTCCCTTTAGTGTAAAAATCAAAGGTAAGTTTTATTGAAATAATTTATACAAGTGTGGCCAATTGTTGAATATGCCTATCTATAATATATAAAAGGAGAAGGTGACTGACTGACTGACTGACATATCAACGCAGGGCCTAAACTATAAGGGCTAGAAACTTAAAATTTTGCACAGGGGTTCCTTTTATAACGTAGGGGAGAACTAAGAAAGGATTTTTGAAAATTCTCCCCCTAAGGGGGTAATACGGGGGTGCAAAGTTAGTATGAAACTTTGCCGTTTTTGAAGTCAAGTGGGCAACCCGAACGCGGGCAGACGTCGTTGATGGGTCTAACTGTGACTGACTGACTGACTGACTGACTGACTGACATATCAACGCAGGGCCTAAACTATAAGGGCTAGAAACTTGAAATTTTGCACAGGGGTTCCTTTTATAACGTAGGGGAGCACTAAGAAAGGATTTTTGAAAATTCACCCCCTAAGGGGGTAAAACGGGGGTGCAAAGTTAGTATGAAACTTTGCCGTTTTTGAAGTCGTTAGGCGGGTAGACGTCGTTAATGGGTCTAATTCTACGCGAGCGAAGCTGCGGGCGTCCACTAGTTTAGTATAAAATAGGATCCAAGTATTCACGAATTATTCAGTGTTAGCTCTGTTTTATACAAAAACATGTTAACAATTCTTTGACTAATTGTGTATTATGCCTATCTATATATATAAAATGAGAAGGTGACTGACTGACTGACTGGCTGACTGACTGATTGACTGACTGACTGACTGACATATCAACGCAGGGCCTAAACTATAAGGGCTAGAAACTTGAAATTTTGCACAGGGGTTCCTTTTATAACGTAGGGGAGCACTAAGAAAGGATTTTTGAAAATTCACCCCCTAAGGGGGTAAAACGGGGGTGCAAAGTTAGTATGAAACTTTGCCGTTTTTGAAGTCGTTAGACGGGTAGACGTCGTTAATGGGTCTAATTCTACGCGAGCGAAGCTGCGGGCGTCCACTAGTATTTTATAAAAACTGTTCCGTTTTGCCGGTAGTGTTTTGTCTGCTTTAGAAGTTACGTCAGTTTTTTACAAAAGTGTTCTTGAAATCTGAAGTCACATTGTTATGATTCTTTATTTTATAAAACACAATTGTCTAGTATAAAATTGTTGAATGCAGATTAGATATTGTGTCACTAATGGATTAAAATAATTCGTTTAAAAGAAATAAGAAAGTAACGTAACTTTTTTTCAGAATGTCTTCTAGGTCGAAAAAGATAATGGAATTGATTAATTTTACAAGCTCAAATTCAAGATTACAGACTCTAGTCAATCTCCGATTCTAAATACGTCTGATAGCAACAAAGTGGCGTTTGACATAGATGAAAATAGTTCAGTTCAGAATGTTGCAGTTGATGTCGTGGTAGTCGTAATTATTATTTTATTCTTTCGACAGGTTTATCCCTTTTTATTATGGTATTTTATTTTTAAACTAGAATTGTGCACGCGATTTCGTCGCGTCATTAAGTTTTCCTGTCATCTTTTATTTTAGGTACCCGTTAGGGGGTGTAATTGTAATACCTACTAGATGAATCATGACTTTTTAAACCTTGTATTTTGTCATCTATTTTGTCAATCGCCATCGGTTCGAATTGCGTGAATCTTCAAATACCTTTTTTTCCAGATGTTATGTGATATTACTAACAAACCTGAAAACCAGCGTTATTACAATGCTAAGGACTTTTTTGAAAGCGAGGTCACTCATCATCATAAATCTAGCCGTAAAAGAGTCCAAGTTGACTACAATGTTTCACCCGTACATTCTGGTGAAATCAGTCCAGATATCAGCGACAATGACGATCCGAAGTCAAATAAAAAGAAAGAAAATAGAACCAGTACATCTTTCATCACGTCGGTCATCATCTAGTTCCAGCAGCTCTTCATCCTCCAGTTCAAGCAGTTCTTCATCTTCATCTTCTCATGATGATACAGTGGTACAACCTTCTACTTCCGATCACATGGATGAAAATACTATCAATAATACAGATACTACAGCTAATGGACAGTCAACAAACGGACAAGAAACAAGTGACAGGAATCATTCGACAGTTGTAAACATTGATACATCCTTGATTAATTTCGACACATTTCGACACACGTCCATCAAAACTCCTGATAAGTTATTTATTTTTGTTCCTTTCAATAAGACAGTACGAAATAAGTGGCTTAACCTTGCAAGACGTGATTTGAAGGGAATATCACCCACTACTCAGATTTATTTTTGTGAAGATCACTTTGACGTAAGTATTTACTTTTTTAGTTTGTAGATTTCATGTTGATATTAAATATATGTGACCATTATTAGATGATGTAAACATTGTTAAACAAGCATTTTGTAGGTTAGGAATCTCTTACTTAGTCACATCCTCAATGAGCTATTATAAAGGTATTTTATTTCATTTTCAGTTACCAAATGATATGGAAAATTATATCGAGTATCATGTGATACTCGAGGGTCAGTGTCGCAGATTCACATGAAACAAGGGTGCGTTCCCTTAAAATTTGAATGTCAACCCGATAGAAGAAAACGAACTGCCGACTCAAACCAAAGACAATACATCGCGAAAAAGCAAAGAAGAGAAGTAATTGAAGAATTTGAGCAAGATAAACAAAAAATAACAACTACAATTATTGCTACAGAACAGCTAGAACTTGAAGACCCTTCACCCGGAACATCAACCATGCAGGAAAATATTACACAAGATGCACCTAAGATGGCAAATAAATCCATTCAAGTGTACATGACAAATAAGTTCAGAAGTAAAGCTGTTCAAACAGAAATGAATTCAGTAGATCAGATGACATCACCGTTGAGACCTTTTGGTCGGTCTGCTTTTACTTTACCATTTAAAATCAAAAGTGACAAAACTGCCAGACCATCAACCTGACAGAAATGCACAAAGAAATTAATAGGTATTCAGGCAGATTCTGACAGTGATATTTCATACACACCGTCTGTGGCGCATAGTGAATCCCCATCAGTGACATCTTTAAAAATGAAATCGTCTTCAGACTGCAGCGAATTAATTGAGGATGATAAGAAACAAGAGGCATCAAGAATTTTGGCATAAACAATGCAGAAAATAGTGAATAACCCGCGGTCTTACATTGGAGTTCCTAAAAGTTGTTACTATCAAATAGATTTAATTGAAAAACAGTTAAATATTCCCGCACACCATATACTAATGTGCTTAAAATTTTTTTTAATTAAATAACAGTTTCAGAGAGCTTTCTGATGATTTTTCTATTTCTCCAACATATGCCACCAAGATATTTCTAAAAAATATACCGCTGATAGCCAGTTTGATGCGACCTTTTCTTGTTGCATTAGATAGATTCCATAAGAAAAAATTTGCCTATGGCTTTTAGGCATAAATACTATAATGTATAGACTGCTTAGAAATTGAAATTACTGCTTAGTACTTGCCTTTAAAAGCATTGAACAACAAAAAACAAAAAAGATAACACAATCAAGTATCTTGTGTCTTGTACTCCTTTTTTTTTTTTTTTTTTATTTTTTTTTTTTTTTTTTAACGAGGGGGAAATCTTCGAAAGATGCCCGACCGCTGGGGGGAGGCCGGGGTATGTGAGATTTTTACTCACTAAAACCCCCTCGGCAGCCTTCCTGCGCAATCACCACGATGGAGGAAGAGGACCCCACCCCCTGCCACTCGACACCACGTCGCAGGCCCGTCCCTCGCAGAGACAGGCACCCGCAATCAGCCCTCCACAACGGGGAGATCACTCATATGTTCAAGCATCGGGACAACAACGCTGCTCTAAAGAAGGAACACATCAGATTGAAGCGGGACACCAAGGGAATGTGCCACTTGCCGTCCGACCAATTCATCCATTGGGCGCCACCTCTCCCAATGGGCAAGGAGGCGACAGCACGCTCCAGAGCAGACCTCACACAGCACCCGCGAGCGGCCAATGAGGGCACCAACATAGGGTGCACCGACTACTGTGCCGCATCAGTGGATGGTGCATCCCTCAATCCACCACCGCTCCCAGTCAAAACACATTATCTCAAGCGTGAGATGTCCAACACTGTTGCCCGGACAACCCTCAGCGAGGTCAGCTCTGTGTCGCACAAACCTTTCGGCCGCCCTGCTAAGTGTTATGGAAATCTACACGTTGTATGGACATCAGATCAATTCGCCCATGCAATCACACACAGCCATTTCCTGGCCGTGAGGGACTGTGTGAACTCCTGGTTTTCGGCTCCTCCACATGGGCACATCGCGCCCCGCAAGCATCCTGGGCACAACTTACACAATGAGGTGGACAATGTTATACAATGTGCCCTCCACGACATAGGCATTTATAAGGACGACGCCTATGATATCCTAAAGAGCTGGCAACCCCCTGTTATCGCCACCATACTAAGAGACCCAGAGGGCAGTCCAACATTCCCAAACTCACCATCGGAAGTCCGAACAACCCACCCCAACCCCCGCATGATAAGGTTGGCCACGAGGGCGCCGAGAACATCCGTGGATGTCCACCTGGCCCCAGAGCTCACAGGCCCGACGAAGTGTTTCGGACATCCCGAGGTGGCGATGGACGCGAGCACACCCACGTGGATCGAGAAGGGCACAGTTCTCAAGACGGGGCCTAGTGACGTTGCAGAGGAAGCGCGCTGCGCATTTGTTCTCGAGTTTTCAAGAAACCACCACAAAATAAAACGAAAGTGGCCGAACCCAGCACCTCTCGATGGCCACGACCCATACATCAGGCAGCGCCACGAGGGCGGACACTGGGGGGAGAGGCCAGAGGATCCGTGGACCGTGGACCCATTCCACAACATCCAGTTTGGAAAAACGTTGGAATCCGACCATCAGGCATACACTGCCGACCCACCAGCCGACAAGTCCATAATACCTGGTCTCAACCACCGGCCCCACGAACACGACTTACAGGCTCATAGGACAGAGCACGGACTCCTCCCATCCAGACCCGAACGAGAAAGCAACAACACTACTACAGTATATACTACAGTATATAAGCAGAGAAGAAGCAAACGTGCGCACCATCACTCAAACCATCCCTGATGGTGCAGCACCCGACAACTGGAAGGCGACAGCAAGTGTGCCCAAGGAAAGAGAGATGAAGAAGAGGAGGGCCCGGCCCCACGGCAAGCCCACTCTGGAAACGCGCCCACTCCAAGCCGCCACGAAAAACAACATTAAGCACGTATTCAAATCTATCCCGCACCAGACGATGACGAAGACCGAGGATGACCCGTCCAAGCACCCACTCAAGATCTCCGAAATGTCCTCCACAGATGACGGCGGTTATATCTTCATGGCGATGGATTCCTCCAGCCGGTGTACAAGCTTCCGACATGAGGGTGCAACCCCGCTGTTCGAGGAGCTCGATAGGCCGCTAGGCGCGAAAAATGCCACGTCTTACACTCAGAGACTCCCTCCCGAGTCCATCCCTCTCCCCCAGGACAGGCTCAACCCCCCCCGGCAGGGGCCCGACGGCAAGCCTGAGCGCGGTCCCAGGCGTTCCCACGGTCCTGAGGCCTGGATGGAGGGCCTCCGTCAGAAGGGACGGACACTGGACACACCCCTCCTGATACCAATTGCCGCATGGAAGTGCGGCACCATAGCTACACTAACAGGTCAGGGCGACAACCAGGCCACACACCTGCGTCTCCCCAAGGCCGATACCTTGGAGAACCCACGCATGACCCAGGCTGCACATGTTGGGTGGCTTCAGGACACCCTCCAGGATCCGTGCACAAAGGCGGGCACAACACCCAAGCTAGAGGAGACATGGGTCTCGACCAGCCCACTCGAACACGGCAGGGAGTTTCTCTTCAAGGGAGCTCAGGTCAGCTCCACTCTAAAGCGTGTGTCCAGAATGGCAAGCGAGGCCAATCAAACAATCCCTTCATTCAACGGTGACATAGCTGGGATATTCTCGGCAGGGATGGGCGCTGCCCAAAAGGACCATCTTCCGATCCCTGCCTTTTGGTGTACGCTGGTCGAGGCGTCCATCGCCATGGAAGACCGTTTTCCAATCTTACGACGATATCCAGTAGAGTACAAGGTGTCCCTCCTCTCTGTCCCGCGTGTTCTCGGGGGCTTCCCAATTACTATCTTTGCCAACTTCGCGACTCGAGCTGTGCAGGATCAGCTCACCTCCGCTCTGCACCTTGTGAGGACCCTATTACTCCTTCCCAGGTATAGACCCCATATATTACGAGTTGCTACCACCCGGATGCGTCCTACAAATATCTACATGCTTATAAAAGACCCTCAATCTCTCCCCCTTGTTATGCCGCGCCAGCCGGAGAACTATCTTAAGACAAAGATCGCTGAGGGTCTTCCTGGCATTATACGCAACAAGGAGTTGGTCCCCCTATTTTCTCCAGAGGTAGAGGCCTCTAAGCAGGACCTGATAGCTGACCTGTCTTCTATCAGGCCTTGCAATCCGAAGCTGATGTCCCATCTCCTCACTCTCTCAAACGTCGGGAAGCAGGAAGCTATAATCAGCAAGTTTTCAAGTACTAGGTCCATCCAAAATGTGGCATGCAGAGAGTGGAGCTCTGAAGTGAAGGTGTTGAGGGATGTAGAGGCTATGGAAGACACCATTATTGATCACGTTTTGACCAGACCACAAGACCCAGTACTTCGAGAGATCAGGGCAGAGACCTGTTTGACATCCATGGCCCAGAAGTTGCGAGAGACTGGATGGGGCATACAGCTGGAAGGGGTTACTATGGCCGCACAGCAGGAGCAGACACAGCTAACTGCATGGGACAGAGTACCACTCCCTCTCTACGAGAGAGCAATATCTCTATCTCCTGAGGGGGACCGGACATTAAATTGGGGGTTGGCTCGGGGCCCTGTCCCTCCATATATAGGGGCCCCTACAAGAGTCCGAGCAAAGAGACAGCCTCTTCAGGAGATGGAGACGTACAGCTTCACGGTGTCTCTGTCCCAAGCTCTTATGCTGAGATCCTGGGTTCATGGAGACCATGGTCTCACCCAGCTCATTGACACCATTATTAAAGAGAAAACAGACGCGACAGAGGAGGACCTGGACAGAAGGACCGCCCACGTATACTCAGGCTCTCTTACGCACCGACTTCCGTGTCCTACCATGAGTCGCGGAGGCCAGTCTAACTCCACTAGCAACTTTGCTTCCCACATTCGTATCTCCTCGAGCACGGCCACCGCCTACGCCAAGAAAGGGGAAGATTTCACAGTCTGTTTTCAGTCAGTATTTCTTTATGGAATTGCAGCCCTCAACATTATATATCACAAGTATGGGTCCCTACCGGGGCGCATGGCTCTTGTGTTCACACGGGGATGTTGTATCCACCTGATACCCCCTGAGGTCTTCTCACTTGCCACCTCTCGATATAAAGGTGTCCAGATACCCAATGCTATACTTCACATAGAGCCCATGCAGACTTCCGAATTGCCTTACAGCCCAGTTCTCCTTAGTGTTGAGTCTTCATACGCTGCCCATATGGCCTACAAATTTGCCATATGGATATTAAACAGGCGGGATACTACCCGAATCTCCACATTGGAGCATAGAGCAGTGGCCGACATATCCACTCCCCCATTTGTGAACCTGTCGGAGATGTGCAGGATAAATGTCAGTTCTCTATTCCTCTACCTCTCCGGATATCTTGTGCTATTAGACAACTCATTCAAGACCAGCCCAACCACCATTTTAACCGAGCTAAAGGACTCTCCTACACGGACAGGTTTTGACGACCTCATAGACTCGATCCTGTTGAGCGGCCTAACACATGAGTTCTGCCACCATACACACTCCTCCCCTATAGAGTTGCAGAGTAGGGGCGAGTGGAGGACAGCCTTATCAGACACAATATCCTCTGAGGATGACTAGCAATATTGTCCTCCTGCCTGAAGAGACAACCCATTTATTTACACGGTGGTACAGGGCCATGGCCCATCAGTTTCGCCGTAGAGTAGATGGGAATGTAATGACCAGCATCAATCACGCCCAGACACGAGACCTCCTAGAGAGAGCGGCCAAGCGTACCTCCCTACGTCATGTGGCGTGGCCTGCAATGGCCTTGTCGGAGGAGGAAAGCATCGCCGGAATCAGAAAAACTGGCAGACCCCAACACAGACCCATTAAGGAGATTCCTATCCCCATCACACCATGCCCGGCAGTACTAAGTCTGGAAAATGCGAGCCCGGAGGTGGAGGAGGCCATGTTTTGCATACCGGGTGGGAGGCTCCTAAACCAAATGTATGAGGTGTTAATTCATCTATCTAGTGACCTCAAAAAGGCAGATGATGCAGGGATTAGGTTGTATACACTGGGGGACACAAACGGTGCTGTATACTCTCTCATATGTCACGTGTTAGGCAATAAGGTAGGAGGGGGTTGCCCCAGATGGGTATCTACAGTTAACAAGGTACAGACAGCACTGGAAACCGGGCCCAGCTGTGTCACAGGTGACCCGTGCCTCATACCCTACGACCACAGTGAGTTCCTAGCCAATATAGATAGAGACGGTCCAACTAGATACACCTATGACGAGGATTGCGCTTACTTGTGGGTCGCCATAGGTTCTGCAATCGAGTTGCTTCCTCCCACCGCAGATGGGCTACTGCTCACGAACAGCAGAGTAGGAGTACCAAGGGGCTGGATCATGGGACACATTTATCCTTTTCAATCTGTTGTTTGGCAGAAGCCTGCTGAGTGGGTACTTTGGGCATACCAAGCACCGGCTATCTCGCCTTCTATACACAATATAGGGTTGGGAAACAGTCAGATGGAAAGAGCTCTAGCACGCCCGATGGAGTATTCTATGATGGCACAGGCAACCCAGGTATCTTGTTTTAATGTTCTGACACCCCTATATCATTTCCTTCATGGCAGCCCTGTAGACAAGAGGCACCTTATGGCACTGCTAGTTAAGTGCGGGTATAGGTGCTTATGTATGTGGCCAGCTCAAAACTCCGACGATGTAGGCCTAAGCTATCTGGAGCCCATTCTCGAGCGGGATAGAGAGATTCGGCGAGGTCTAACAGATAAGTGTCTTGTACTCCTAATGGATTAGTGAATTATATTTCTCCAGGATATGGAGGAAGAATTACTGACACATGTTTGGTTGAATCTTGTGATTTTATAAAGTGTTTGCAACCAGGTATGTGTGTGATGGCTGACAGGGGGTTCAAACATGTAGAACAATATTTGAGAAAACAGGGAGTGCACTGGCTTATTACTCAAATAAAATAGCTTTATACAATGAAATAATGTATTGAAGGGATAGTTGAAATTGATTTTAAATACTAAACCATAATATTCAGCAAAAATATTATGTTTGTTGTAATTAATATACAGGGTGATTGGAAGCTGGGTGCAAAGCTTTAAGGCACAGCTAGTAGAGACAATTTAGAACCAGCTAAGCCATGGTTGTCTTAGACGAAGTCTGACTATTTTTTTTTTACGAATATTTATGTTATTTTTACAAAAAATTCCATTATGTTACAATTTTCGGCTAAGTACAGCCAAATTTAATGACAATTAAATTGTTATTAATTTTATTTAATTAAAGTAATTATTAATTTTATTTAATTAAAGTAATGTGTGAGCAATCCAGCAAAACATGATCTAAGCGTCTGTTGTGTCATGAGGATTTTTTTTTACAAACTTTTGAAGTTGATGAAAAAATAAAATAAAATTAAGAATACCGCTTTCTGACCTCATTTAAAAAAAACGGATGTAGGTTGCTTCGTTCAAACCTTTTTGAAAACATGCTTACTTATCGCTCTTTATTTTGAGGTATCATTTACTCGGATAACTTAGTAATTGCTGAAATTAAGACCTACAAACCAATTTAAGGGAGAAAATTTGAATTTTTGGGCAAATTAATTATTACAACTTTTTTGTGTTAGTTTTGATCTTTTTTGGTAAACAGTGTCCAGTCAGTAGCCTTAGCCGCCCTAGCTTTGTGCTCCTGCACGTGTTTTTGAAGTTATACTTCTTTTGGCGCGTTAGAGAAAAATGATGAGAGTAAATTTTTACGATGCGCGCGCACACCGAAACGAAAAACCAACAGGATGAAGTTAGCTATAGTCAACATTGTCAAAATTAAATTTAAATGGCGATAATTATTTAAACTTCCTACAAAATGATTTACCGAGGCTTGTAGAGGAATCCGGTGCCCAGATATTCCAAACAGATCGCGAAGTTATCTTCCAGCAAGACGGCTGTCCAGCTCATTGGACATTAATTGTAAGGGAACATTTAAATAATAGCTTTCCCAATAGCTGGATCGGCAGGGATGGACCTATCCCTTGGCCCGCTCGGTCACCAGATTTGACTCCTTTGGACTTTTTCGTGTGGGGTCGGGCCAAGGAACTGGTGTATACTAATTATAGAAATAAACACGAGAGAACAGTTAGTTGAAAGAATTAATACTGCATTTGACAAAATGAAGCAGGAATGAATGCTAAACGTAACAACACAAGTGAGAAAACGGGCCCGTGCTTGTATTAGAAATAACGGCGATCATTTTGAACACCAAAAATAAATAATTGAATTGAAAATGTTGTTATAATTACTCTGCCCAAAAATTCAAATTTTCTCCCTTAAATTGGTTTGTAGGTCTTAATTTCAGCAATTACTAAGTTATCCGAGTAAATTGTACCTCAAAATAAAGGGCGATAAGTAAGCATGTTTTCAAAAAGGTTTGAACGAAGCAACCTACATCCGTTTTTTTTTAAATAAGGTCAGAAAGCGGTATTCTTAATTTTATTTTATTTTTTCATCAACTTCAAAAGTTTGTAAAAAAAAATCCTCATGACACAGACGCTTAGATAATGTTTTGCTGGATTGCTCACACATTACTTTAATTAAATAAAATTAATAACAATTTAATTGTCATTAAATTTGGCTGTACTTAGCCAAAAATTGTAACATAATGGCATTTTTTGTAAAAATAACATAAATACATATTCGTAAAAAAAAATAGTCAGACTTCGTCTAAGACAACCATGGCTTAAATGGTTCTAAATTGTCTCTACTAGCTGTGCCTTAAAGCTTTGCACCCAGCTTTTCCAATCACCCTGTATATTATCGAGTATTATAGAACAGTTTCTCAAAATGACATACCTATCGCTGGTCATCTCGGAATTGGCAGAATGTACAATAGAATTAAAGAAATATATTATTGGAAAGCCATGAAATCTGACATCGAAAATTACGTGAAAAAATGTTCCCACTGCCAGTCCAATAAAGCACTCCGACAAACTAACAGAGCTCCAATGCAAATTACTTCTACTTCCACTGCTCCCTTTGAGAGAATAAGCCTCGATATCATTGGTCCTCATCCTGAAGCTGGCCAAATAAAACTAAAATTTATACTGACCTTGCAAGATGATCTGACCAAATTCTCCACAGCATATCCTATCTCTAATGCAACAGCGGAAGATTGTTGCGAATGTCTCGTCAACTTTGTTTCCTTATTTGGTATCCCTAAAATGGTCCTGACTGACCAAGGTACTAATTTCACAGCTGAACTCTTTAAAAAGACATGCGAATTCCTGAAGATAAAACTACTATGGTCTTCGTCTTATCACCCTCAGACCTATGGTGCTCTAGAAAGGAGTCATTCCACCCTTAAGGAGTGCCTCAAGTCCTATGTAAATCAAAACCAAACAGACTGGCACAAATATGTATTTACTGCCATGCTGGCCTACAACACTAATGTCCATACAACAACAAAATTCACACCATACGAGATCCTTTTTGGGCACAAGCCCTATCTACTAAACTCAATCTTCGAACTCAACCCCACGGGTACTTACCTCGAATATATTGAAATGTTAAACCACCGTCTAAGGATCTCAAGAGAGAAAGCTCTAGAAAATATAATCAAATCCAAAGAAAGATCAAAAACTTACTACGACCGACATTCCCTACCCAAAACTTACAAAGTTGGTGATTACGTGTACCTGAAATCACACCTAAGGCTCCGGAAGGCATTATCACCTGTATAGAAGGGACCTTATAAAATTGTCAAAATTCATGGAAATAACACATTATCTCTTTTGATTAACACACGTCACGTAAAACACCATTTGATGAAGTTAAACACGCCCACATTGACTCAGTTAACATAGATTAGATAAACATTAACTCTATTGAAAACATCCCCAATATACATAATGACCTTAATATTATATATAACAAACATTCTATTATACATAATGACCTTTCCCAATATACAATATCGTATTATAAACTGTAGGTTAAATCTTAATTATAAGCTTTATACAACTCCTCGATAGTTAAATCCTTAAATTTCATAATTCAGTCTGGTATTACAATGCCATGGCCTTGAAAACGATGAAGAATTCGTCCAACAGATCACGAAGATTCCAGGAGTTTATTTTAATCCTTTAGGTTCTATTAGATTAATCAATGATTATTTCCATAGTATTGTATCTGTAGAAATGGGTTATCTTAAACCTCACATTGATAACATTAAAAGCGTTCGTTACACGGCACGACATCTGTGCTCTAAAAACAACGAAATCAGTCCTTCAGAATGTCAAAACACATTTCATCCACTTAACTCCATGTTCGAAGATCTTATGCGTGATTTCTACTCCTTGTCTCATTTAATATCTTCAAAAACAAAAAGATCCGCATGGTTTTCCGGCATTGGCACTGTTTTAAACATGTATTTGGAACTATGGATGAAAATGATGCAATTAGATTCAATGCCGCAATTCAAAAGTTGAAGGAGAACAATGGAAAATTGTTAGATTTAATTAAAGAAAATATTCTCATCCCAAAAACCTCTATATTTAACTTCACCGAAACTCTCGTACGGGTTAACCTAAATGAAAAACACTTAACTGAAGCATTGGAAAATCTTTCGTCCCGAATGACTAGTCTAACTGCTAAAATTCACTTTTGTTCAGAACAACAATTCAAGAAATATTTAATGTACTTCAATCAAGTCATCTAAGTCTGTCATACAAAGTAGAAGACATTGTCAATGCTATTCTATTCGGTAAAACTAATACTCTGCATCCTTTTATTGTAACACCTAGAGACTTGTACGACGAACTTATTACAAATGCTTAGTGACATCGACTGCTTAACTGCAACGCAGCTGGCCTAAGCCGCTGCGTCAGCACTTTCAACAGCGTACTAGGCAAGAGACTGACTGCGGGAGTCAGTCTGCTCTTAACCACTGACTTACTGTGTGACTTACAGTCAGTTGCAAGAAAGTTTCATTAAATTTTAATGCCAACATTAGACACGTAATGCTCCATTAAACTCCTTTCTTCATTGCAGATAATGTAAGTTTTAATTGTCCATTAAAAATATTTTTTTAAGTGTCAAACCCTACATTAACCACCATTTTGTGTTGCAAGAAAATATTTTTGTTCTTATTGGAGGATTATATTTGACATTTCACCGTTTAAATTTAATGAGTCAATCATGAGCCATTAAGGGCAGAGCCCCCGCAGACTGCAGGCTTTCAATCGGCCGATAGTTTGATCAGGCGCTTAATCAGTATGGAGATGTATTATCATCGTTGGGCAAATGCCTTCCGGAGGGAATACTTAACCGATTCTCTGAAAGCCGTTTTCCCATTTCAGATGTTTTAAATATTTCTGAATCCATAAGAACCAACGTCTATGTTCACAAATT
Organism: Carterocephalus palaemon; assembly: GCA_944567765.1. NCBI lineage: Eukaryota > Metazoa > Arthropoda > Insecta > Lepidoptera > Hesperiidae > Carterocephalus > Carterocephalus palaemon. Next base: position 5,316,487 of record OX155665.1, read on the forward strand.
TTGCAAATTAATCTGCATCTGTCCAAGCCATTAAAACAATAGAAAATAACTTTTTATAGTTAAAACATGTTGATCCGGAATGTTCTGGTTGAATCATCCGTATGTGTTGGCCATCTATCGCTCCAACGATGTTTGGAAAATTTGTGCGACTATAGAATTCGTTAGCAATTTTAATTCAATCATCTTCTTGTTTGTTTGCCATATACAATGGTTGAAGTACCATCCATACTTGCTGACATACATTTTCAATAATATCTCGTATTGTAGACGCTCCCATCAGATAGTCAAAAGACAACGTATTGGAACTAGCTCCTGTAGCCAGATATCTGTAACCAATAATTGTATGTATTTATTTTTCGGGAATTAAACGCACAAAAAAATACGAAGTCGGGACAAGCTGCGACCAAGAGGCGTCAATATGTCTATAATAATAAATAATAATAAAGCTTTAAATGGTTCCACAATAATTTGATAATTACATTTTTTATTTTAATTTAATTTGATTACATTATGTAATTTAGTTGATTTATTTTATTGTTTTGTTTTGATATTTAATAATTATATTACATTTTACATTACTACTCATGCAATTTCATTTCCTTCTAATGTGGACCCCCTCAGGGTAAAAGCCTCCCCCAAAGAATTCCATTTATCCCTATCTTTAGCAGTGTTCATCCAATCTCTTCCTGCAACGGATACAATCTCGTCTTGCCACCGGGCGCCCGGACGACCTCTGCTTCTCACGCCATGCGGTCCTTTCCACTTTGTGATGTTAATTGTCCATCTATTGTCACCGTATCTACCGACATGGCCAGCCCATCTCCATTTGAGACTTTGAGAGTAATGTAGAGCGTCCTTTACTTTGGTTATTTTTCGAATTTTTATGTTTCTTACTCTATCTCTCAGTTTTATATTTAAGCTCCTTTCCATTGCCCTCTGAGTTGTTTGTATTTTGTGTCTTGTCTTGTGATCATAAATCCATGTTTGGCACCCATAGGTTAGACAGGGTAAAATTGTTGTGTCTAAAATTAATCTTTTCAATTTAAATGGTAGTTGCGATTTGAGAATCTCCTTTTGTGCCCAGTACTTTCTCCATGTAATAGCTACTCTCCTGTCTATTTCCTCTATGTTTCGATCTTTTCTGAATGAAATTTGTTTTCCAAGGTAAATGTAGCTCTCTACGGACTCAAGTGGCTCTTGGTTAACCAATACAGGCGTCATCTCGCTGTTCGTCATGATTTTTGTTGTTCCTAGGTTCATTTCCAGGCCTACTAGAACAATAGCTGTCTGAAGTTCGTTAATCATTGCGTTGAGCTTATACGGACTTTTTTTTTTTTATGGAAACAGTATAGCAAACGAGCTTGCAGCACCACCCATCCGCTGCCGCCCATGGCAACTGTGACTGACTTTGAACAAGACTCAATTAGGGACTGGGATGGTTAGTCCAATTAGTTGAGAAAGTTAATTAGAACATTAGTTGGTCAGTTCGTTAGTAGGTATAAGGACTGGGGACTGTTAGTGATAGTTAGTCCTGTTAGTTGGTGTTAGTAATAGTCCAGTTAGTACTTGTTAGTAGGAGTCTCGTTCTAAGTCAGTCACAGATGTGTTGCTACCCTTGAGGACTAAGATGGTCGCCTCTAAAGAAGTGTAACCGGAATCCACACCTTTCCAACCGGACCACAATTGCTTTAAAAACAATTATTACACGGCAGAAATGGTACTAGGTACCATGGTACCATTTCGGAGAACACGACGATATCATCTGCAAAGTGTAGGTGGCTTAGATATTTCCCATTTACATTAATTCCTTGCTTTGACCACGGTAAATCTTCCATTACAAATCAAATCAAATCAATATTTATTTGCTGAAATAAGGTACATATTACAGTTGGTTGGTTATTTATACAGGTACAGCAAATCTTATTTAACCCTCTTAAGGGTATGCAAATTTATTTAAAGTTAAATATAATATTTTAATCTTAATTAATTAACAATGTCAATAGTAGTATAGTAATTAACAATGTCAGTAGAGCTATATAATGTCATAAATCATATAATGTCATAATTTAATAAAAAAATACGTATCTGCCTTTTGCCTATATATGCATAAAACTGCCTGTCAAAAATTGTATGTACTGCTGTTGTTATATAAATAAATAAATAAATTTCCTAAATTATACAATGTTGTCACTATTTAAATATTCATCCATATTATAATATGCTAATGTTGACAGAATGTCTTTTAGTTTGTGTCTAAGAACATTTACAGGCATACATTTTAGTTCATGGGGTAATTTATTAAATATTTTTATGCACATACCATAGGCATTGCGCTGGAGTAACGAAGTACGCTGTGGTTTTTCAAGTACTAGCCTTTTCGTGTGTCTGGTACTTCTTGAATATTTTTGTTCAGCAGTAGCAAAAATATTATTGTGTTTTTTTACAAAGAGGCAGGCTTCAAGTATATACATTTTGTAAGACAGCTATGAATAGCTTCGGTGATATAGGATCACCTTGTCTAACTCCTCGATTAATGCTGATCTTGGTGCCCACTCTATCCAGCCTGACTCTACTAGTACAATTGACATATATGTTTTTAATAATATTTATGTACTTTGCGTTTATATTTTGTTTGTTTAAAGCTTCCCAGATGCTATTATGAGAGATATATGTCAATGTGTCTACTTTCAGCAATTGTTATTTTTACTTCCGTGCGTGGAAAATCGAAAAACTGAAAGTAACCTCGAACGGGATTATTCTCAAGAGTGTTGGAAATGATGAGGAATCCAATGCAGATCCACACCTATTCTTAAAGGAAAGAAGACATCTAAGGCACCGAACACAGATGTGGACCAAGCTTTGATAGAAGCATTAAACAATAACAAGAACGATGATGAAGATACAAATTTTGCATTATCTCTTGTCCCTTCACTTCAAAAATTAACCGATGAAGAAAAACTGGATGCAAAGATTGGTATTCTTAACGTTTTATACAGATAAGAGAAGCCAGACGTTTTCACGCAACCTCTCTATCAACAAGTAACTACAACATGTTGCAGCAACCTCTTTTCCCGTATATCATCGAGGGACTCAAGTCATGCAGCAACCACGACCATTATTCCATACTACACCCAGTTCTACTCCATCCCCGAATTTGCCTACGGTTCAGAATATTACATCACCAGGGCATTCTAATGACACAGTTCAGTCATATTATTCAAATTTTTCAGAAGATTCAGAAGTGTTTGACTTTTAAACCTAGCTACCTACTTAGTGATTTTAATTCAAATAAAAGATAATTATTGGTTTATTAGGGTTTATTGTTAGAATAAACCATGTTATCTTTATATTATAATACATCAAATAAACAATAAAAGTATGTCTATGGTTTGTAAGTTAATTCTATGTTCTATGATGAATGTCGTCGTTCCTTTTGCTTCCCGTGTCTCTAATAAATGGCGTGCGTTGGTGAACCCAAAACTTGTTTTATTAGGTTATGGGCCCAGTATGCCCCGTATTTAGCTTAAAAGTGATTATTTTAGCTAGACTAGGTAATGGCATCAAATACATTCTTGGGTAATGTGCCCAAATTGATTGACCGTGAAAATTACCACGAATTCGCCGCAGAGAATTTGTTAGTTACGTTTGTTTGAAGCCCTGAAACTGCAGCTGCGGACGATGCTAAGGCGAAGGCAATATTGTTTTAACGATAGATCCATCGTTGTATGTGCATATTAAAGATGCATCAAGCACAAAGAATTTGTGGCGAGACTCAAGAAAATGTTCGATGATTCTGGATTCTCACGAAGGATACTTTGTTGCGAACTCTAATATCAATACGCCTCGAATCATGTGATTTAATGACCAAGTACGTGACGCAGATAATGGAGACAGCCCAGAAATTATCCAGAACAGGATTTTCCATCAATGACGAGTGGATCGGCTGCTTAATGTTGGCAAAACCTGCCAACATTAAGCCTGAAAAATACCCACCGATGTTAATGGCAATAGAACATTCGGGAATCGCCATTACGGCCGACATCGTGAAAACAAAGCTAATCGACATGGCGGGAAATGATAAGGATTCCGAGGGCGGCGGATTAGCATTTATGGGCAGAGGGCAGCACAGTCGGCCATATTCTACGGTTGGTACAACTGTTGGCGGCAACCATAGCCATAGAAAAAATGACAGCAACACTAGTCATCATGGCGGCCCAAGTGAAAATAACAACAAGAACAAGATGAATATTAAATGCTATCGGTGTAAGCAATTCGGGCACTATAAAACACAGTGTAAACAAAAATTAAATCATCCAGTGAAGAAAACGAACGCGTTTTCCGCAGTATTTCTAAATGGAAATTATAATAAACAATAAAGAAAAGAAGTGGCCAAGTGGCCAAAGAAATCAATGGTGTTTACAAATTAGAAATTGACAAAAAGAAATGTTTGCTTATACAACCTTCATTATCTTCAGCTACGTGTGAAGACTGGCACAGAAGAATGGGTCACCTAAACATCACACACTTGAACAAAATGAGGGATGGAGCAGTTACTGGAATATCATTCAAAGATAAGTCAGCTATCAATAAAAAGTCATGCACGGTGTGTTGTCAAGGAAAGCAGTCGCGATTACCATTTGGACATGCAGGAAACAGGAGTAGTGGTCTGCTAGATACTGTCCATGCTGATGTGTGCGGACCCATGGAGACTCCATCAATTGGAGGAGCAAGCCTAACCAAGATCATGATGACATACCAGAGGAACCAGCTCGGGAGGACCCAGTACTTTTATAACCAGTAAGGAGCAGACGTGTGAGAAAGAAACCTGATCGCTTCGGTATGTACTTCTTAAATACTACATCAACTCAAGAATTCACTAGCGAACCTATGAGTGTCCAAATGGCTCTAGATAGTCCAGATCGAGATAAATGGATTGCAGCAATGGAGGATGAGCTGCAGGCTATCAACGAAAATGATGCATGGGTTCAAGTGAAAGAATTGCCTCCTGATAAAACACTGGTCAAATACAAGTGGGTTTTTAAAAGGAAAGTGAATTTTGATAACAGTGTGCGTTATAGAGCGCGTTTAGTGGCCAATAAAAGTAGTTACTTATGCTAACCTTCGAGAAATCGCCTTGCGCTATTTTATGATTTTCTCAACAACTTATTTGTGAACAAGGATTTTCTGCTTTGTTGGTAATTAAAAACAAGGCGAGGAATCGTTTGAAAGTGAGTGATGATCTGCGTGTAGCTTTGAGTAACAATATTAGTCCTAGAATAGCGGAACTCGTGCAGAAGATCCAAGCTCAGAAATCACATTAATACAAAATTACAGAAGTTTATCTTAACAATAATATTTCTTTTTATGTAATTTCCTATTGAGTTTTTAATTAAAGTTTCAGTTTGATTATTACAGTTCATTTTTATTATACCTAAAATTGTGGTTGGTCCGTGCTAGCAAAAATAATATAAAAGTGGTCCCTGATTAAGAAAGATTTTTTATAGAACGCAAGATCTTTTGGTGTGACTCTAGTGCCGTTCTTGCGTGGCTACGCACTAGCTCTAGGAAATTAAAAACATTTGCGGCAAACAGAGTGGCAGAGGTGTTAGAACTGAGTGATGTTGGCTGTTGGCGTTATGTACCCACATCGCAAAACCCTGCCGATCTCATATCTCGCGGTGCGTATCTTGAAGACTTTAAGAATAATAATTTGTGGTGGTTAGGTCCGGAGTTTTTATTGCTAGAAGAATCATCCTGGCCTACTTTATCTAGAGATGCTCAACCAGATTTAATTGACTTAGAGATAAAGGAAAACATTGCAAATTTAGACAATAGCAGTTCATGTATAATTCCATTTAATAACTTTTCTAAATTACATCGACTGAAGCGAGTATATGCTTATGTTTTGCAATTTCTGCACAATTTGAGGACTCCTAAATCCAAGTATCTAGAGGAGCTTTGTCTACAAGAATTGCGGGATTCTTTTCATCTTCTATGTCGCGTAGCACAGCAGGAATCCTTTCCTGTCGAATACGACGACGACGAATTATAAGACAAAAAATGTTCACTGGCCTGGCAATAATTGTGCATGTAGTAAGTAATATGTATGTCGTACGGTGACGGTACACCGACACTTAGCGCAAGTAAGGACACCGGTACACCGACACTTAGCGCAAGTAACAGGACTAACTATCACTAACTGTCCCCAGTCCTCATACCTACTAACGAACTGACCAACTAATGTTCTAATTAACTTTCTCAACTAATTGGACTAACCATCCCAGTCCCTAATTGAGTCTTATTCAAAGTCAGTCACAGTTGTCATGGGCGGCAGCGGATGGGTGGTGCTGCAAGCTCGTTTGCTATCCAGTATCCATAAAAAAAAAAAGATTCAGATTCATTTATTTTTCATTATATGGTATTTTGTATACGCTTAATGAACGTCATAACATTTTTTATCTACTGCCGGTTCACAAAGTTGATGCTACCGAGAAGAACACGGTAGAAACTCGGTAGTTACTCTTTTCAAAATTTACATTTTTTATAATTTGATCACATTACATTATTATTGAACAAGTGGAGCTGGAGTTACATCGCACCAAGCATTTCTATCGTTCAAGTAATCATTAATTTTATAGAAAGCTTTATTAAGGAGGTTTTGTTTAAAGTAAGATTTAAAAAGATCGAAAAGGAAATGCCCGCTATTGTGTTCGCGATGGTGCGCTTCCATCATTACGTATTCGGCAGGGGCGACGTAACGGTCGTTAATAAGCCGTTGAAATCCTTATTTAAGAAGGCGCTGGACTCCGTTCCGGCGAGGCTGCAAAGGATGATGCTACGCGTCCAATGCTAAGATTTTCCGGTAATGTACAAAAGCCTGGAAGGTATATGTTCGTCGCAGACGCTCTGTCTCGCGCTGCACTTCCTGACACCATGTCGGATAAAGTGAGCGTAGAGCTGGAGAAACAAGTTTGTTCCTGAAAACTGGCATCGCACTAAACAGAAAAATGGACTTCCTGAGCGTGGTGGTTGAGAGAGGGCTCGAGGGATCGACCACCTCCACCCTCTTCGCGGGCCCGAGGGGCAACGAGGACATAGACAGGGAGTGGCTATCGGAGGTGAGGAGCCCCGATAACATCTAGGTTCCCCCTCGACCAGGGGGGATTTGACCAACATCAGAGCGCGGCGACCATCTTCGCGGTCCTCAACGCAATTGGAGACACCTGCCTCCACGTTTGGACAGCGATGTGGAACACACTCCAACTAACACCCGCTGCTGTCGTCTATGAGGGTAAGCGCTACTGGGGGAACGGCGTGCCCAGCGGGTGGAGATGGATCGCTCTCCTCGACACCCTCCTAAACCTGTTACTAGACCTCTCTGTTTGTCACTACACTAATGTAGTGACAAACAGAGACACCTCTACTACACCTCTCACTTCTTTCGAAAAAAAGAAGATGGATAATTATGGTCCAGTAATAAGCATGGACGATGAACGGGGAACGAATGAGAGAGTAAAGGATGTAAGTGAAGCGCTACCGTCAGGTCATTCGCACAGGGACGTAGCGAGAAAGGCTCGCAACAAAATACATGGGTTCCAAAAATTGATGTTATGATATTTTATTTTTAATTTTTATTGTTTTTGAACTATTGTACTGTTCTCATAATTGTTTTTACAATTTTGTTCTTTTAAACTGGTCTATTACTTTATTTTATTAGGGGAAAGATGTAGAAAGTAATATATGTAAGTCGTGCGGTGACGGTACATTATACGGTAATAAAATAAAATGTATCTACCTACTTGGATAATAAAGTCAGTCTCGGTCTAGCAAGCGTTGTTTCATTACAGTGCAAGCAAATAATTTAAATCGGATATCAAGCAATTTGCACGGCACGCAATGACTGTTCTTAGTCATGTACGATTTAAGAAATTAAATGTCACTTGATGTAACGGTGGAAGACACATCGTGAGGAAACCGTTTATCTGTTCTCAATGGAATGTGAAGTCTGCCAATCCGCACTTGGCAGCGTTGGGGACTAAGGCCTAAGCCCTCTCATTTGGACAGGAGACCCGTGCCCAACAAATTGCAATGAGGGAAAAAGAAAGGGTTGTGATAAATAATAACAAAAGTTCAAGTTGTTTGCGGATGTAATCAACACCTATTTCTTAGCTGCAGCACGACACAGCTCTATACTGTGCCTATATATTTCAATGCTGTCACCAATTCCCGAGGAATATTCAGAGCAAGCGTTGCCGTCCACCAGCAGAAACATCCAACGTTTGAAGCACTGCTACGAGAGGTATCAGCTAGCCATTGGTTACTTAGAGGCAAAATAAAATCTAGACATGTGAGCCGCAAAGTGTACTATGTATGTACATATATTTGTCACCAATTCCCGAGGAACCTTCAGAGCAAGCGTTGCCGTCCACCAGTAGAAACATCCAACATTTCATGCACTGCTATGAGAGGTATCAGCTAGCCATTGGTTACTTAGAGGCAAAATAAAATCTAGACATGTGAGCCGCAAAGTGTACTATGTATGTATATATATTTGTCACCAATTCCCGAGGAACCTTCAGAGCTAGCGTTGCAGTCCAACAGCAGAAACATACAACATTTCAAGCACTGCTATGAGAGGTATCAGCTAGCCATTGGTTACTTAGAGGCAAAATAAAATCTAGACATGTGAGCCGCAAAGTGTACTATGTATGTATATATATTTGTCACCAATTCCCGAGGACCCTTCAGAGCAAGCGTTGCCGTCCACCAGTAGAAACATCCAACATTTCATGCACTGCTATGAGAGGTATCAGCTAGCCATTGGTTACTTAGAGGCAAAATAAAATCTAGACATGTGAGCCGCAAAGTGTACTATGTATGTATATATATTTGTCACCAATTCCCGAGGAACCTTCAGAGCAAGCGTTGCCGTCCACCAGTAGAAACATCCAACATTTCATGCACTGCTATGAGAGGTATCAGCTAGCCATTGGTTACTTAGAGGCAAAATAAAATCTAGACATGTGAGCCGCAAAGTGTACTATGTATGTATATATATTTGTCACCAATTCCCGAGGAACCTTCAGAGCTAGCGTTGCAGTCCAACAGCAGAAACATACAACATTTCAAGCACTACTATGAGAGGTATCAGCTAGCCATTGGTTACTTAGAGGCAAAATAAAATCTAGACATGTGAGCCGCAAAGTGTACTATGTATGTATATATATTTGTCACCAATTCCCGAGGACCCTTCAGAGCAAGCGTTGCCGTCCACCAGTAGAAACATCCAACATTTCATGCACTGCTATGAGAGGTATCAGCTAGCCATTGGTTACTTAGAGGCAAAATAAAATCTAGACATGTGAGCCGCAAAGTGTACTATGTATGTATATATATTTGTCACCAATTCCCGAGGAACCTTCAGAGCAAGCGTTGCCGTCCACCAGCAGAAACATCCAACGTTTGAAGCACTGCTACGAGAGGTATCAGCTAGCCATTGGTTACTTAGAGGCAAAATAAAATCTAGACATGTGAGCCGCAAAGTGTACTATGTATGTATATATATTTGTCACCAATTCCCGAGGAACCTTCAGAGCTAGCGTTGCAGTCCAACAGCAGAAACATACAACATTTCAAGCACTGCTATGAGAGGTATCAGCTAGCCATTGGTTACTTAGAGGCAAAATAAAATCTAGACATGTGAGCCGCAAAGTGTACTATGTATGTATATATATTTGTCACCAATTCCCGAGGACCCTTCAGAGCAAGCGTTGCCGTCCACCAGTAGAAACATCCAACATTTCATGCACTGCTATGAGAGGTATCAGCTAGCCATTGGTTACTTAGAGGCAAAATAAAATCTAGACATGTGAGCCGCAAAGTGTACTATGTATGTATATATATTTGTCACCAATTCCCGAGGAACCTTCAGAGCAAGCGTTGCCGTCCACCAGTAGAAACATCCAACATTTCATGCACTGCTATGAGAGGTATCAGCTAGCCATTGGTTACTTAGAGGCAAAATAAAATCTAGACATGTGAGCCGCAAAGTGTACTATGTATGTATATATATTTGTCACCAATTCCCGAGGAACCTTCAGAGCTAGCGTTGCAGTCCAACAGCAGAAACATACAACATTTCAAGCACTGCTATGAGAGGTATCAGCTAGCCATTGGTTACTTAGAGGCAAAATAAAATCTAGACATGTGAGCCGCAAAGTGTACTATGTATGTATATATATTTGTCACCAATTCCCGAGGACCCTTCAGAGCAAGCGTTGCAGTCCAACAGCAGAAACATACAACATTTCAAGCACTGCTATGAGAGGTATCAGCTAGCCATTGGTTACATAAAGGCAAAATAAAATCTAGACATGTGAGCCGCAAAGTGTACTATGTATGTATACATATATTAATTGACAGCTCGAAAAGTGCACGAGATGCCATAATTCCGGGTTCCCATTATGCCGAACCGGCAGATCTCCCGGTCCGGTAAAATTGCCGGAAGGCCTAGTGGCGGTACAAATTGTATGAAGCTATTCACATTATCCCGAGTCCGGCTTTTTCGCCGAGCCCGTCATCTTTACCGAGCGTTTTGTCACTACAAAATGCCGGCAAAATCACCGGACCGGAGTAATGTGAACCAGTTCCGGCCCGTGTTCCCCGCCCCGCCAGTGCTCCCCGCACTTCATTCGGCTCGCATTTTCTGAGTAAAGTAGCCGTGTAGCATGGGCGACATTCAAATAGAAACTTTAATAACGCTTGTCCAAGAGAGACCTGTTCTGTGGGACAAGACCGAAGATATATATATAAGGTATATAAAGACAAAAACTTAAAGTTAGCAGCATGGCGTGAAGTATGTTTAATACTGAAACCAAACTTCGATGAACTGGAAGAAAAAGAAAGAAAACAGTACGGTGAGTTTTTTAAATATTGGTGTTACACGTTTTATAAGTTCAATAATTTTAAAATGTCTGGTGAAAAATTTGTTTGTGTCATTTGAAAAAAGACGATGATAAAGTGATAGCGTTTGTAGAGAAAGACGACGCAGATGAATCTGAAACAGACTCTGATAGCTCTGATGAAGGACCATTCACGGAAGATGAATAACAATTTGTTTCTGACGTGAAATTAATTAAGCTTATATTTTTATAATCTGCAGTTATTGAATATTTTATCTCAATAAATCTGATTTTGTGATTTTTGTAATAATTCGGTTTTTTACTTCGACAGCCGTTAATTTTAGTTAATTAATTTTCTACAGAAAACGTCTCTTATGATTTGTTGAAAAAATCAACAGTTTTGCAAAATATGCTCTATGGATTAATTTTCTTAAAATCTTTGGTTTCCGTCAATAAATTCGTATCAAATCCAGCTACATCCCTAGTAAATTGAGATTAAAATGTTGGATTTGGATCGCCATTAAAGGATACATGCTCTCGATGTTTTGAGTTGACTAGAAAAATAGAAACTGCCCTCCACAAGCCAAGAAAAGGTAACGTTTATGACGCAAAAACGAATACATACCTTAAAAGCTAAAGCTTTTTATAAACTACTAAAGGTTGAGCCAGAGCATACAATTTCACTCTCATTTGACTGCCAAATAAACAATCCACGTCCCAGTAAATAAACCAGTTCAGTTTTTTGATCGTAGATATTTGTAGTTTGCAAAAACGATCAGTGCAAAAAACTGGTGTGCTTGCAATAACTTTCATGGCAATATGGCATCAAGTAGTTACGCCATTAGTGTGCCAAAGTTACGTGGACGTGAAAATTATAGCGAATGGGCATTTGCTGCAGAGAATTTTCTAGTGCTAGAAGGCATGACGAAATGCATAAAGTCAGAGTCCGAGAAAGCACCAGAAGCTGCTGACGATCTAAAAACCAAAGCGAAATTAATACTTACGATTGACTCGTCGCTGTACGTACATATAAAAGATGTCAAAACGACTAAGGAGCTATGGGAAAGGCTAAAATCATTGTTCGATGACTCGGGATTTAAAAGAAAAATAAGTTTGCTATGTAATCTCATTTCTATACGATTGGAATCATGTAGGTCCATGACTGCTTATGTTACTCAAATTGTAGACACAGGCCAAAAATTGCGTGCAACAGGATTTAATTGGCCGATATCATGAAACATCGACAAAAGTAAACAATGTCACAAATGGTAAAATAATAACATGCTACAAGTGCAAACAGCCTGGACATTACAAAAATCAGTGTACAAAGAATGAAAATATGAAGGAAAAACAATCAACCGCATTCAGGGCAGTGTTTCTCAGTGAGGAGTTCAAGAAAAATGAATGGTACATCGACTCAGGCGCGAGCGCACATCTTACCGCTAATAGAAGCTGGTTGAAAAATGCTAGAAATATAAACAGCGGGGAAATTATTGTTGCAAACAATAATAAATTACAAGTAAAGTGCATCGGCGAAGTCGATTTGACTACCGAAACGAATACATGTTAATACGACATTTTAGTCAAGAATGTTATGTGTATTCCAGAGCTAACAACTAATCTTTTGTCAGTAAGTCAGTTGATAAATAATGGAAATCAATCAATAGAATTTATTCAGAATGGTTGCAACATATACAATCAAGCAGGTCAGCTTGTGGCAATGTCAGACCTGATAAATGGTGTTTACAGGTTAAGATTACCGAAAAGTATGCTAGTTGATGCAGCATGTGTGACAAAAAGCAAGTGGCATAGAAGGCTAGGCCACATAAATAGTACATACTTAAATAAAATGACAGATGCTGTTGATGGTATGCAACTGCAAGGAAAAGTTGAGTTTAGCAAAGCAACATGCAAAGTTTGAAGTGTGAAGGTAAGCAGTGCAGTATACCATTCAAACACAGTAGTACTAGCAGTAGTGGCTTGTTACGCTTGTCTTTCCAGGCAAAAACATATTTCAACTTTCCTTTTTCTCATCCATGCATGTTCATAGGTATATAAACTAGATTTAGACTTAGATTTTAGTACTAATTAATTAAGCCAACGTAGAAACGTTGGGAAGAGACTGGCTTCTAGTACTCAGCTCACGCTTCACTAGAAGTCAGGGCTCACTCTTATGTAACTTTTCCTTTATAATATATGCTTAGTATTTAAGTTAATTAAGTACATATGTAAATTCTAGAGGTCCCAATAAAACATTCTTCTTCTTATTCATCTTTTTTAAGTACTATTTACGTACTTACTTTTCTTAAAGTACTTGTTGTGTGCGTCTTGAGACATAAAAGTTTATTAGATAAGGCCACGCTGTTATAAAAATTATCCATGTAAACCTCGTGGCCCTTGAATAGATATGGCTGCAAGAAACTCATAACCAGCTTTTCTGTTATCGATTGGTATTTTTGCCCTGGTAAATTTTAAAGTTTAGGATGTAGCCATCACTGGTAGTCAGAATATAGAATTTTATTCCATAGCTGGCCTTTTTTGTTTTAATATACTGTCAAAATACAGACTTCCACGAAATAAAAGCATTAATTCATCAAGAGAAAGCTGCTTAGGCGGATTATATAAGTCTTGAAAATAGCAATCATTTGGTTAGCTAACCCTAAGATTTGTTTATGACTTTTGCATTCCCTTCGTGAATACAACGTACAAGTTCGCCACTAATAACAGATGAAGAATGGCAAACCACAACCGCTCCTGTACCAGAATTTGAGTTTGATTAAACGAATGTTGGGCCAAAAAATTTCACGGATGCTAATACTTCTCCAATAGATTATATTAAATTGTTTTTTTTATTCATCAGTGATTGATGAACAAGTTGACCGCACTAATAAATACGGCGCTATGTTATGCGAGACTAACCGGCCACATACATGGGGTAGTCGCAAGAAATCGTTCAAACTAACTACAGCCGAAGAAATCACGTTTCTTAGCCTATGCATTTTACAGTCCCAAATCAACACCTCCAATATTCGGAAGTTTTCAGGTTTACAGACCCTTTATATAATCATCCTATGTTTTCGTACAGTATGTCAGGGAGAAGATTGGAACAATTATTGAGATGATAATTTTTCGAATCTTCTTCTATAATTAAGTTAGCGACCTCAGGTTATGTTTAAGGTCCCTGCATTCAAATTTTGAGGCAACATTAAACAAACTTGTAATATCAGCATGTACAGCAGTTTGGTGATCTAGTCGCTCATCATTTTTTTTTAACTGCACAGATAAATAATTTATGACTTCTTGACACCTTTTAAAAATATCTTGAATCTGTTGCGGGGATATTTGAGCGCGATGTGATTCTAAATCTTTGGCAAAATTAACACCAAAATATAACTTGTTTAGGGCTAAATAATTTACGGAAGAATTGGGGTCAATATTCTTCATTGATGTAGTTTTTACATATTGGCTCTTCATATAACAGCTCAAAATTGAGACAAACATGGCTCGCGATGAACGACAGATGAATCACAAATAAATTCAACAAGATTTTCAGTTCGTGGACATTGTTCGCAGAGGGAACATATGTGTGATTCAGCCACTCCAATATTTTGTTTGTTCAATGCTCAGTGGTTTCGGCAAGTTTTATAAGACCTTTCCTCCTCTCACGCGGCGCTGTAGGCGCTCCTACAGCGCCGCGTGAGAGGAGGAAAGGTCTGTCTAAAATTGGGGCAAATTACGAAACGCATTCCTCAGCGCAATTAAACGTCGCAATACGAAATCTGGCCAAGCGGCAACAAATATTACTGCTTGGAAATATGAAGAGCAAATGATGTTTTTGCGTCCACATATTGAAATGAGAACGACAAAAACTAATTTAATTTTGTCATCACCGGAATCACCATTGAGTCAGACATCAGAGAACAGTCCTCCTGAGCTTAGCAATAAGTCAGAAAGTAGGGATACTACTTCACCTGTAAGGTCGAGTGATGAATCTCAAAGGAGTTTGTCATTGAAGAGAGCAGTCTCCGGTAATAGAAAAGCTGACATAGGAGACATTTACGAATTGATGAAGAATAATAATGGTTTCAGACGAGAAAGGTATCAATTCAAGCGGGACATGGACGAAACCGATTTATTCTTTTTAAGTATGAGTAAGGCAGTCAAGTCGCTACCAAAGCTCGAGCAAACAAAAATTAAGTTAGATTTACATACCTATGGCTATTTCGCAGACAGAAGTTCGTATTTCGCCTCGTAATCAGTCTCGTGGCCAGCACCCGCAAGCGCCTTCATCGATCCAGCCATACCAGTCCATCAACATCATCATTCAGCAGCACTTACTACTTTCCACCAGATAATCAGACATGCAATAGCCCACCCGAATCCGAGTCAATACTCAATCATCAGTCACAAAATTCAGAAGAAAATATTAATAGATTTTATAATAATGTAGATGACGAATACAGTACTTAAAAATTCATGTTTTGTTAAAATAGATTAAAAATAAATAAATACTACAATAACAATTGTTTAATTCATACATAATCGCTATCTAGTGTTAGTCCAGTAAATAAGTCTTAATATAAAATAATAATAATAACGTATTTATAATAAAAATAAATTTACCTTAAACAATACTGCCAGCCTTTCTTTGGTTCCAATGGGTCTGCGAAGGCTGGTATGAATTTTTTTAATATCTTTTTTAATCAAAGAATGTACGTATTCAAATTGTGTATTTGTCATCCTGAAATATTGGTGAAATCTCTGGTTCGTGCTTTTTAGTTCATTCACCAATAAATGATATTCACTTCGAGTTCCTCTTAATGCATTTACTAGGTGCACCCAGTATCTCCTCTTCTTTCTTTTCTTCTTGAGTTGGCTCAACATAAATAGTGGTGGTCTTCAGAATTACTCATAGAGCAAGCGAGCGAAGGTTTTTTCTATAAATAAAATTACACCCTGTATAATCAACTTAGTACACTGAAAATACGAAACACTGCGTTTGAGCGCATAAAGGTGGCTAAATAATCAAACGTCTTAACTAATGCAGACATGTTGTACACAAATATTTACCTTGAGCGGGGATCGAACCAGTGGTCTCGGCACAGAAGATAGGACTTCTACCAATTGAGTAATTGATATATAATCTGCGGTATAGGCACTGCCGTTGGGATGGTGGTAGGTTGAAGCATAGGTACTTGTATTTTTGCCAGTTTTCTAGAAATTAAAGGTTATTATATCGTCTTTTTGCCGTCTGTTTTCGTGTTATCGGAATATCGAAATTAAATTCTGTATTAAAAATATGGCGGAAGTACGAGTATTTACAGGAGATTGAGGTACAAAGCACCACGTTTACAAGAGGGACGACTGCTATAAGTATGTACGAGCGTAAATAAAAACGGGGGGAAAAACGACTTAACTCAGTCGCGCAAAATTAGATTATTAAAATGGTCAGACGTGATTTGTATGAATGTATATAGTGTTTTTATTGCACTATTAACATAATACTCTAATAGTTGGTACGGAACAAAAAGCGTGTAGGCACATCACTAACCTTTTTTTCTTAAAAATATTAGCTTTCCAATTCTCGGGGTTCCTCGGGGCTCTTATTACTAGTACCTCTGTTGGTATTATAACAAAATATATTGTCTGTGTTTCTTTTACTGGCAACAATGGAAACAAAATAAAATTAGTCTATGGCAACCACTCTGTGCGGTTTAATACGTTATGGGTCCAGTCCCGAATCTTTGAATGCGGCACAAGAAAAATGACAGGTAATTATTCCCTCAGCGTCCCCAAGCCTAAGGGCAGAGAAAACTATGAAGACTGGGCGTTCTCAGTTGAACATTTTTTGATTCTCGAGGAAATTGACATAATGAAAAGTGATATTATTGTGAGCGCCGATACCGATATTGCAGCTAAAAGGTTTCACCAAAGTCGAACAACAGTTTATAGAATATGTATTTGTTAAAAAATTCAATATGGTAAATTGTAAAAGCCTTAGTACTCCAATGGAAGTTAATTTAAAACTTGAAAAAGATAGTAATAGTTGTAAACAGTATCCATATCAATAGCTGATAGGTAGTTTATTATATTTGTCTGTACTTACACGTCCAGATACACGCTCTGCATGTTTACCCAGGAGCACTTGTTTATTTAGAGAAATGGTACTCGTTTGAAAATTATACTTACAAGACTTTTAGCTGTTTAGAGCGGCAGATTGCCTACACTGGATCAGTTGCTTGAGTTATCATCCTCATCTCCGTGGAAACATCAAGCTCCTCCCATAAACAAAATATTTCAAAATATTGGGAAGAAGCATGGGTTTCAATGGACGTTGAAAAGAGAAAGGAAATATGTATTTTTTTTTGTTTTTTTCCCATGATTGTTCCTCTAACTATACAAGATATTGTATTATTTTTTAGTTTACGTACTTTTAAAATAAAAACATTTTATATCAATAATAGATATTCCAGTGATAGATAACCCAAATATGCAATGCGAGAGCTGTGTGGAGGGAAAAATACATCGTTTACCTTTCAAAACGAGTGAAAGTAAGACAATTAGAACATGTGAACTCATACATGCTGATACATGTGGACCTATAGAGGTGCCGTCTGTGGGAGGCTCTAGATATTTTTTTATCCTGAAAGATGACTACAGCAACTACAGATCAGTGTACTTTGTATGGATGTAAATTTCAATACTAAAATATTAGAGGAAAATAATAATTATGTAGTTGATAAATATACAGAAAATAAATGTAGAAGAATTATTGGTTCATTGTCTTATGCAGCTTTAGGAACAAGACCAGATATTTGTGCTGCTATTTCAATTTTAAGTAGATATCAAAATAAAGCAAACCATTGTTTGTTAACTGCATTAAAAAGAGTATTAAGATACATAAAACACACTATTGATTATAAATTGATATATAAAAGTAATAGTGGATATTGTGATGCAAATTGGGGGGAGATTTAGTGGATAGAAAATCTACTACTGGCTATTGTTTCATGTTTGCAAATTGTTTGATTTCCTGGTGTTCAAAGAAACAAGCAAGTGTTAGTCTGTCGTCTACTGAATCAGAGTATATAGCAATTAGTATGGCTTCAATGTGACGCATGCTGGCTTGTCAATTTGTTAAGAGATTTTATTTTGTCCGGTCACAATATTCAGTGACAATCAAAGTACTACACTGTCAGTATAGTTGCTAATACTGACAGTGTAAAGCGTCTGAAACATATTGATATTAGGTATCATTTTATTAAGGAATTAATTAAGGAAGGTAAAATACAAGTAAAATACTTAAAAACTGAAAATCAGACAGCAGATTTGTTCACTAAGCCTTTGAATAAAAATTTACTGTTAAAATTTATAAATAATTGTGGTATGTGTGTAAAGGAAGTCTAGTGTTAGAAACTGCTGTTAAAACTGCTTTATTCTTTATAAATCCATCATCAGAAAAATCTGGCGCAAGAATGGGATGTGTATCGAGTAAATACGATCAAGTAGACAGACAATCGTAAACAAAATCTGACGAATATTCCCAGCCTCCCTTCCCATTAATATGTCAAGACAAAAGTATTTGCGAACCAATTGATATCACTGAATTAAAGTAGGTAAATGTGATGTGTATATCTACTACATACTTTCAAAACATAATCTGATATACATTATTTTATTTTGCTATTGCATTACGTACTATTCATTTACTAAAATACAAGATTTTGATCAATTACAAACAATTTAAAACTGTAAATTGTTTTTTTTTATCACGGAATTAAGTGCAACTCACTTAATTCGGACCGCTCAATACTCGTGCGGCGAGTGTCATTAGTAACCGTAAATCGTGAATTAAGCCGCGCTGTCTTCGGCCGGTAAGTGGATGGGTGACCGCTAGTGGCTAAATATTTCCGTACTTCAGAGGGCACATTAAGCGGTCCCGGTCCCGGTTGTTATCATGAGATAACAGTCGTCAAGCCTTGACGGTGGTTTCGAATGGACCAGAGAACTTCCGACACTTGGGTTTGACTATATTAACCCCTCTACCAACTCACACTGGTGCAGCGTGGTGAAGTACGTTGTCAATATTTTATTTTTGTTTACAATGGCGCCCAACGTGGGGCATTTGTTGGTCTGTGGAGGTTCTCCCCGCCACTGGTCTCTCGCTCAGTGACGGATTGGCTGCTCATAAACTTATATAATTTTTTTTCTTTGCTTCTAATGATATATTGTACTGGTGTTTGCTTGTATTCTGTACTGTATTAAACATTCTATTGTACTGATGTTTGCTGGCACTCGGTAAATAATACAGCTTTAGTTAAAACTTAAGTTTACGGGATATTTTATAAGACTGTACTTCTGTATTTAAGATTACTCGTATTAACTTAGAATTTCATAATGGCTGAAGAGCGGCCCATTCGGTATAACTTGTTAAATAAGGAGGAGTTGACTTATGAAGTGACTATCCGTAATGGGGTACCCGAAACCACGGTGGAACGTTTGCGTGCACAGGTGGCGCGTCTAGCCAAAGAGTTGCCCAGCGATGAGGTGAATGAGTTCGTGGGTGACGTAGAGGTCGAGTTAAAGCTAATTTCAAACAAACTTACAGAGTTGGAGGAGCTTTTGGGTAATAAAATCCTCCCACTTAAGAAAATAAATAGAATTCCGGCGTTATGTAACCACCTTTTCCATCGGTTGAGTCGGGTCGAGCCCGAGGCGGAAGATTTACGTGTTTTTAAAGAGCAATTAGATGACCTTCTCCTAGTTGTATTGAAACGGGTTGATCGAATGTCTGTTAATTTCCACAGTAGTTTCGAGTTCAAAACGGCTGAGGACACAACTTCAGATTCTGTTGTAAAGGAGCCTGTAGGGGTAGTGCCGGTGGTAACCTGCGATCGGGTATCGACTGTTCCGTCGCTTAATCTGAAATTTAGTGGGAAGGACAGCGTGCAGGAATTCATCGTGCGGTTAGAAGAATTATGTAGATCCCGGAATATTTCGAAGGAAAAGTTGCTAAACTCGGCGGCGGAGTTATTCCAGGGTGAGGCCCTGTACTGGTATGGGAGTGTTTGTAACGAGGTGACGAGCTGGGATGAGTTAAAAACCCTGTTGGTGGAGGAATTTCTACCCTCCAACTACGACCATCGGTTGCTTCAAGAGATCCGGTCTAGGACTCAGGGCCCCGACGAGTCGATATCGAGTTACTTATGTATTATGCGCAATTATTTCTCGCGGTTGCGTAAGCCTTTGGATGAGATGGAGAAACTGAATATTGTTAGGTATAATATAAGGCCGTCCTATTCTTTACCGTTGGCCAATGTGGATATTCAGACGTGGGCGGACCTCAAGCGGAATGGACGGCAATTGGAGGCGACGCGACAGGTGGCGGATTCTTTCTGCGAGCCGCCGAGAAACTCGCCGAACGCTGTGGCACCCGACCTTGCTTAGAGGGGTAAAGCCGGCCGTCCCTGGTGTGAAGCTGTTGCTAAGGATGTAGTGAAGGATCACACGCTTCTTGAATGTACTGCGCCGCGCGTTGTAGTCTGTTTCCGGTGTGGTGAAAAGGGCGTGACTGTGGCGAATTGTCCTAGGTTCGCCCCTAAAAGGGACATCCCTGCGGATTCAAAAAACGCGTAAGGGGGGGCTGCCGTCGTCGGAACGTAGGTACACCGGACCAGGAGTTACGTGACTGGTGCGCTTATATAAGGGTGTTCTTCCAAACTTACCGGACAAAGGTGGCAACGGTCGGCTCCCGGGGCAACGGGGACGCTCGTCCTTATATGAAGGTTGAGATTGGTGGCGTGCCGTATTAAGGTCGATTTATATCTACAGAGATTGAGTGTGTCACCTTTTAAACTTTAACATTACTTACTTATTATGCTTTACATTCCT